>OX344799.1:15805200-17055200 GCA_947034925.1 Eudemis profundana
AAATTGAGAACCCGCTATATGAACACATCGAAATAGGTACCTTAAACAGACGATTATTTTGATTTACTGAATCTACAGTAGCCTAACTATTGAATTTGAAAATAAATGAGTAAAAGTATCAAGTATCAATAAGTGCCGTCCTTAAGTCACTTTGAGATTGAAATAGAATTTCCAAGAAAACTGGAGATCGATTAATTTTGATACGGCGCTGTTAACAGGTTTGACAAATATGTATCACTATAATAGCGTATCACCTTCGTTTGTATTGTATCATTAGCATCCGTAAATTTGTAAACTGATAACTAGTAATGACGATGGTATTCAAAAAGGTAATAGAAACTTTGAAATCTTACCTGTTCTGGAACCAGACTTGTACAACACGCATATCTAGCCCTGTGTCTTGCGCGAGTTGCTCTCTGACATGGCGCGCCGGTTTTGGACTACTGCTATACGCGCTCTTCAGGGTCTCTAACTGTTTAGCTGTTATCGTGGTCCGAGGCCGCTTGCTTGCCGCGTCGCCGTCTATCGATCCTTCGCCGCCTGTGCAAGCAAAACATCTAATCAAAAATAATTTAGCATGTCTTAAATCTTCTCACAATCACTAGACTTTTATAAGTAGACAGGCAAACAGATTTTTACGACCATTAGGCAGCCATGTGAGTAGGGGTCGCCCGGGAAAGGCAATAATAAGGCGGGTTTGGCTTTGACAAGAATAATCCTATAACTTTGATCAAGCGGTATCATGAAAGGTATTTCTCCCAGTATCTCAATTTTGTAGAGGTGGAATACCCAATACCCTATCTTAGTGAAAAAATGTTTGTCAATAAATAACGCAGTGACAATTGAATGGACTCAGAAGAAAATAAGCACACAAGTATTGAAATATAGGATTTATATTTCGGCTGGAAGTTTCCTTGCTTTGCTTAGGATAATAACGGGAATGACGCAGGCCAAACCGCGGGAAATTTTAGTTTTATATAAGTGCAGGTACTTACTAACCTTTGGCTCTAGCCGCTTCATAGTCCGGTTTACACACTAGCTTCCCATCCTCCATCAGGTAGAACTCGTCACCAGTGTTCAGAGTTCTCGCGCACGCTGCGCAGGCGAAGCACCGCATATGATAGACGTGCGACTGTGCTCTCCTGACCACCTGCGTGGGGGGGATGCCCTGTCCGCAGCCAGCGCACTTAGTGCCGAACCGCCTGGGACAACAGCCGGAAAAACAACAACATTATCAACGTGAAAGGTTTCATTTTATGTATTCTTCCTTTAGATTTGTATTTAGGTATATATCGAACAATTATTTTGCCCATGAAATTTCTACTTTATAGGTATCTGTGGTAAGTTATTACAACCATTTTGTTTCAAAAAGGTAGTACGACTGTGCTCTAGCACTTAATAACAACATCTTCAGCTGATAAACATGAACTGCTGGACATAGACCTCTCCAAAAACATTATCACTGGGGGGGATATGGCAGGCGGGCTAGCGATTGCGGTCGCTGTTGCCTGAACTCCGAATTATCCCTGGGCCATCTCATACAACACCATTGCAGCAGCAATGTAATTCTAAACAGATACTACACGGTGAAGAAACACTCGCAACACATGAAAAGTTTAGTTTAGGGCCGGGCAGAGGACATCGTCATCACAGACCTGTTCTTGACCTAATACGCTAAATTAATACTTAGAAGATAAACGCTCAGTAAGTCCTCCTCTGCCTAACATTGCAGTGCACAACAGCGTATCTACTTTAGTGAAATTGCAATAAATGGTTGAGTTTTATTAAAACTTACTTGAAAAAGTCATCTGTACAATAGAGCTGGTTGTTCCTTGCGAAACACTTCCCGGAGAGCATGGCGCGGCACTCGACGCAGCGCAGACAGCCCGCGTGCCACGTGCGGTCCGACACCTTCAGCACGTACCGGTCAACTATCATCTCATGGCAGCCGCCGCACTTCGGAATACTGGCTGCAACAAAATGAATGTTTCAGATGACGTGACACTAGGCCCAAAATTAACACCTTCACGACCAACAACCCGCCTAGTAGGCGTTCGTAACTATTGTTCAAATGCCGGCCGATTTTGTATTGCACATTATTGGCCTCACAAACCCACCAATCGGGCTCTGTCGGTTTCTAGGGTATTGTTGATTTTTTTGTTACGGTGTCTATAAATGATTAACCATTGAAGCATTACTTATACTAGCCCTACATGCGCATAAATATCTATTTAATTAAATTATTATCGTTAGGGCTGGCCTAGCTGCGTCTTACGCAATTCCGAATGTTTAGGGCGAATCGCAGTGATATCGCGTGATGTGAATATCGGGTGTTGATAAAATTCGCAGATACAGATACACACGTACACTCTTAAATTACTAGGAAATGATATAGGCCGGCGACACGGATTCACACTGAAACCAGGTCACTAAAACAGTAAGTCCTGTTATTAGGTAAATATAAAAAAAATACATCATATTTAAGCCCTATTGCAATTGCCTATTGGTCTGAAGGGTTTAAGGGGTCACGATATCAGATGGCACTGGTGCAATTCGCCTTTTTTTAAGGTCCGTCTATCAAAAAACCTGCTGAGTGTTTTACGTTACCTACACGTATTATAATCACACTGGCGCTGTATCACACATTATCGCTCCAAAAAAGGTTAATTTTGCCTAAGAAAAAAAACACGGTATTTAAACATGTGACGGATTAGGGCGCAATGCGCACAAGCTCACCTCACTGTGTGGATCCCTAGTAAAATATCGCAAGGTAACTGACATCATGGGGCCCTCAGTGTTTAATAACTTGCCGAAGTCATAGTCACACACAGGGGACCGAAGCTGGCAACTTACTCGATATTGCATGCGCATTGCGATACAGCAAGAAAATGCTGCCAGAGCACCCTTGGCATATTATTTTTAATTTAAAAAAATGTAGTTTTTAGGAATAGTTTAATTTCATTTAGGTTTAGATTTAGAGGTGTTTTTATCGTTATAGATTTCAATTTAATTGTATTAAAATTAATTTATAAATGGGTCATTATTTGAGCATTTCACCCGCCTCACTTTCGTGGACACATTATTGTCCAAGTTCCCTAAGATTTTAGTCTCATATCGAGCTATTTGGTACATATTCGGGATTACTAACAAATACTTTAATTAAAATTATATTAAAAGCTGCAGGAATCTCAACAAAAATGTGTCCACGAAAGTGAGGCGGGTGAAACACTCAAATGACCCAAATATACTAAACTAATGCTTGTAATTAAGAGTTAAAACAATGTCTTGACTAATATTTGAACTGGAAACCTCCAGCTTCTCTCACACTAGGCTAAACATGTCGTCAAGAACATGAATTCTTGGATCTTTTCAGAGTTCAGAGTAAACATATAGGAAATCATTCTCAATCATTGACTTTATTGTTTTTGATTGAATTCATCAAAGGTGGCATCGAAATATAAATGTAAGCAGTCTCTATATCCAGCTTCACATATTTATTATCATTTCTTTTAATAGCAGACTGTGTCACAAGTGGGCGAAATGATGCGGTTATAGAAAAGACATTGAATCCAGAGCAAAACGAAGAATTTTAAAGTAGAATCTTGATTCAAGTATTAACGCCCTAGATGACAATAATTCTGCCGTGCTAGCGATATATGCAGTAATTACAGTCCGTAAGTATAGGAAATGTCAAACTTACTCCGATGAAATAAGGTTGACATTTCCCATACTTCTAAACTGCAAATACTGCATATATCGCTAGCACGGCAGAATTTTGCTACTGTATGACACTACTGCTTTTCACACCAACTATAAGAGTCATATGTATTAGGCATAATATTCAAGGTAAGGTAATCTGTGTCTGAACTATCTGCAAAATCAGGATAATGACCAAAAAATTTTAAAATACATAGCATTGACTTGAACTGAAAAGTAGCACTATGATCCCTCAAAGCGGGAAGCCAAACTTGTTTCTGATTAGGAGGTGTGAAAATGTATTTTTAAACCGTAACTTTTTGTGGCTAAATCAGCGAAGCAGCGCCCGCCCTAGTCCTAGCAGAATAGAGGCCTTAGGCCCTCTTTGGTTAATTCTTATCATTTAGGTTTTTTGGTGCGCCTTGTCACCTAGCGTCCATTCTGTACCCAAAGGGTGCCATCGGAACCCTATTAATAAGCCTCCGCTGTTTGTACGTGAGTCACAGGGCTGTAGGGGAGACCGGGTATGGTTGTCTCACGGGTTGGTTGTCACAGCAGCCATTAAATAATACGAAACAAAGGAATAATTGCATCGCTCGGTGTTAAAAGATCGCAAGAGCTTCACCTCCTTCCCTACTTCACCAATCGATGCACTTATTCCTTCGTTTCGTATTATTTAATGGCTGCTGTGACAACCAACCCGTGAGACAACCATACCCGGTCTCCACTAGCTTTTGAACCGTTTTAGGTAGAGACTTGAACATTTCACTGAATATTTATTTCTGTTGCCATTATAACAACAAATAATAAAAACAAAATAAAGTTAAAAATAAAAACTGGTCAAGTGCGAGTCGGACTCGCGCACCGAGGGTTCCGAACAAACTTGTAAGTATATAAAAGGAAAAACGAAATACGTGAATAGTTCAAGATAAACTGTATGGTGGGAAAAACTTAACTTTGCTGTTGAAATACTGTTGTCCCCATACATCGATATACGTCGCGGTTAGTTTAGTAGGAGCAAATAGGTTTGTGTTACGATTTATGCGAATTTCTAAAAAACGATGCAAGTTAGGAAAACTGTTATATTTTTCCTGTAATATTTAGGATCATATTAATAATTAGTATTTCAGATTTTTCTGTTCAGTAACTTCGGAGATATTAGGGGGGAATGGTATTTTTATCAAAAAGTAGGTACATAATTAAGAAAAAAAATAAAAATATTTTAGGAATCTACAAATTAAACCCTTTCATTTGATACCCCACTTGATATAATAGCACAACGTTTCGGCCCCCTTTAAAAAAAACATGAAAATGGTATAAGTTTTTTTATGTCCAGTTGGTTTGAGTTAGCGATTTTTAAAACTATTCCAAATTTCAAATCGATAGCAGCAGTAGTTCCTGAGATATCTGGCTGTGACAGACGGACAGACAGACAGAGTTGCACCATAACGGTTCCTTTTTTAACATTACCCCTAAAAAGGGGTCATTTTGTTCGATGGTAGTACAGTCAAGGAATTTAATTTCCTACCCATTTCATTCAAATGTTGCTAAGCATTCACGATGCAATAAGATCGAAATTTCTATTTCAGTAATAGTATTTAAATGTCAATACGTATTATTTGTCACTGCATATTACAGATAACCTCTTTGCGAACTCATTTGCTCATCTAATTACGAATACGTGTCAGTTGGTGTCAGTGTCAATCGAGAAAATTTTAAAATAAATCCGAATCCAGACTCCGGAAAGTCTACCGCAAACGTCGATAATCTAAATTTCGTTATCTGTGTTCCTTTCATTCGAATATTGCAAGAGCGAGAAAGATGGACTTTCTTCGAATTTCGATTCCGCGGTTGTCGTCCTTGTTTGGTAGTGCCTTGACGTTTCAAATTTCAGTTCACCATGTCAACGTTGTTAATCTGTTACCTAGTTACTGACACAAAACAATGCGTGTGATATGTCAATGTAACGTCGTAGGTACTCTAGCTAGCTCTTATGATGACAGTATGCTATACGATATTGGACCTTAGGTGGGTTGGAAATTAAATTCCTTGACTGTACGTAACCCTTCGTGTAAGAATCCGACTCGCACTTGGCCGATTTTTTTTGTTACTCAAAGACGTCTGTACCATTTGGAATATCCTTTTTTTTTGTTCGAAGTTGTTTCTTCTCAAATAGGTTAGAATCTGACGATGATGCAGTCTTTGAATATTATAGGCACACCTATACATGCATTTTTAATGGATTAAATTAATTTGAAGTCGGTGATTATAATTCTTTTTTAATTTTATAGGAGGGATCGAAGTGATATTTTTCTATTCAGTTTTTAATTTTCGGTCAACATCTTTAATTTGCGAACAGTTCGCTCACAGTAAATTACTTACTGTACATATTTGTACGGTATATATTATTTACTCAAAACATATTTAGGTATCTCAAAGCTAGTGAGAAAAGCAATAGGTACCTATGTATCCCACGGTATTTAAATTAGGTATTTTAATCTTAGGCGTTAATTAACACTTGAATTTCTCACTAAGGTCGCGATTCTAATTTAGAGTCCTTCGTTCGCTTTGGATTCAATTTACACTCTAACCGTAAACACCTGATTTTGCGTCCTTGTGATAAAATCTACTATTAATTTTGCATTTAGGTAGGTACTTATTTTTGATTTAAGATTTCCTTATTCACCAGAAATCGAAAAGGATTAGAGAAAAAAAGTTTCATCTTGAGGATAGAGAATTAACTACATTACATATAAAAATAGATGGTCTGTATCTGTACCATGGTACATACAAGAAAACTAGGTACTTATGTTCTTCTCGAGTCTGACATTATTGACCTCTTTTGACCTCCGACATGCTGACGTCACAAGCTTGATATGTTGCCATTTTGTGAAAATAAATTATTCGTGTAAAATGCGTTTCTTTATAGATAATTAGAATTTCACCCGAATAAACAAATAATATGTAAAAGTACAGGTCGATTCACGAAAGCTGGCGCGAGATTTGTACTGAGTGACTGCTAAAGGGTGTTTTTTTTAGAGGTATTTATAATAGAAATTCTGTCAAATCTCGCGCCAGCTTTCGTGAATCGACCTATAAATAATTTCGTGGGCCGGTAATTTCATTGCATAACTGATTATGACTGGTACATTTTTATAAATTATGGAAGTTCTTAATCAATGGCAACGTTAACGTGTAATCACTAATCACACATGCTGATTTGACATGTCAGGAAAAATATAGCTGGTTTTCTTGTACCATGGACTGTACGAAGTTAATGGATCTGGACAGGGCCGGATTTGGGAGAGGGCAAGCGGGGCTACTGCCCCGGGCCTCCACAACACTAGCCTAATAAGTAGGGGCCTCCACTAGTCCGTTAGAGGCCTCCGCTCCTTGGTTGCCCCAGGGCCTTCACAGCTCCAAATCCGGCTCTGGATCTGGGTTCGATTGCCGGTAAAAGTAAGTACTATTACTGAGAGAGTACATTTGTTAAAGGCTACAGTTTGCTCACTTGCATTTTTAACCCCATTGGGGTTCTTTGCTCAGATATATCAAGCCTAACAGCAAGGACCATTAAAACAAGAGGACTGTCATTCTCCATACTTTGGATTGTAACCCGACCGCTAGGGGATTTCCGGGCAAAAACTAGATGGCGCTAAAAAACTAAACATTTAACGATGTTATAATTGAACAAAGAAACATAGTATAGTAACAATTCGTTCGTAAACAGCTAATAATAAATACATTCTAACATTTAAATACTGTGTCACGTAATCACGTTTGCGAGGTGAATAATTGTAAATAATATAATGCTTTTACCAAGCTTATACATAGATGGCGTTGTAAATTCGGGGAACAGCTTTTTGTATGGAGAATGACAGTCCTCTTGTTTTAATGGTCCTTGCCTAACAGCCAAGTTTATTATTTTTTATTTATTTATTTATTAAAACATAGGGTTAACATACACTTAGGAACAGTGTCCCACAAAACCTTTAATAAGGTTTGTCTGCGGGATCATGAGTCTCTATATAAACTAAGTAATTAGTATATTAAGTTAATGTGCTTAAATAGTGTTTTTTTAACAGTCTTTTAAATCGCTTTTTGTTAGGCTCACGTCTAATTTCTGCCGGCAAACTATTGATTAGTTCCCGTAGTATGCTCCGAATCATAGCCGCCATAAAGCTAATCCACCGGATTTATACTTGCTTCACTTTTTTTTCAATGCAAAGCTGAAGCTCTTCTGTCTCATTTGTGATGTTTTTTAATTTGAATTTTAAATGTACCTACTGTTTTTGTACTAAAATGTAGCCTATGACGATGCAAATGTGGTTCCTGTGAATCCTACTTGATTAAATGAGTTCTTATTCTTATTACAGTAAAAAAATGTTTAGCGACTCTAAATAGTAAACATGTTTCTACCACCTTATAATGTTGTTCCGAGTTCTTGAATCTATTGTTCAGATATTGATAACTTCACCTCCATATTAGGTATGTGATTCTGATGTAAAATTATTTTGTATAATTTTTAATTTCTAGATAGGTACCTAGGTAGTTGCTACATATTATTATTAAAGCTTTTCTTTAATTCGGAAAATTTGATTACACTAATGAACATGAGTGAGAGCTGTTATTAATTAAGACAGTCACAACAAATTTCATTATTTTTCCACGAATATTGCTTTATTTTATTTTTTAAGTGGCAATCGCGTGAGTCTAGGTACCGGTTGAAGGTAAATTAACTAAAATCCATAGACGACATAATCCAAACAAAAAACAGTAAAAGCACCTACTTCATGTCGCAAAAGCTTAAATAATAACTATCCCCGAGGGAGGTTGAATGCTTATTAGTTATGTTGATTTTTAAAGGTTACGTTTAAAAAAATCTCTATAACGCCATTTTTAACTTCTTTCAGTCAATCAAATCCCAAATCTGGCTACTACTGCAAATACCTCGACATTATCTTACTATGTATCCGCGCAAAAGCCTGAATCTCCACTTTTCGTTTGCTTACTATCCATACCCGTTACTATAACCTACACCAACCATATGATCAAAACAACATTTGACACCGCAACCACATAAGGAACTGAATGTAAACAAAACACGCGCGCCGCTTGCGCCACTACGTACACAGGAACACTTCTGGCAGGTGCTCGAGCTGGATCGGCGGTACGCGCATGTCCTCTATCTCTGCCTCCTCCACGGGGTACATCATGGTACCCAGCATGGCACACCCGTCCCGTGTCACAGCGACCGGCACACTGAGGGTTCACAACCCCAACCCTCTTATCGCTGCCGCTACACCATTGGCCACCGCCTTTTCAGCGATAACAACCACCACGCCCATCGACCAATCCAGGCACGGGCACACCCATCGATCGATTGCACGAATTTTCGCACATTTCCATACAAGATATTAAACGCCTGCATTGCTCTAGTGCTTCGCAGACAGGTGTCCGCGGCAATGCTCTTGTATTTTTAAGGGTTGTAAAAAAATTTGGACTGTAGAAATAATTTTACCCAATGCGCATTTTTCCCCTTTAAAAAACTGACGCCTTTTAGTCATTAACCTAAGTTTATAGAACAATTATGATAGGGAATTCCTAGAAGTTTGGATAGCGATTTGGTTTTTTATTACGTCTACCAATCAAAAATGAATCTTTCTAAGGATTTAACAACCATAATAGCTAAAGGCAAAAAATTTACTTACCAATTTACCTACCTATTTCAAATATCATATTCATGACAAGATTAACTATCACCCTAATATTTTAAGAAGATACATTCTATAGCTACGATTACCTATACATTATTCCACCTACTCGTAGATCTTGAAGGTGTCACCTCTTAGATCTCGTAGCGGTTCCGTAGCAGGAGCCTCGACACTGATGAGATGTATTAGCTAGACAATTCGTAGCGGAAAATGCAATAATACCTAAAGGACTATAGTTTTCTACGACTAATTAATTATACTTATACCTACTTAATTAGAATTTGGATTCTACAATTAGGTACCTTAGGACATGAAACCAATGTATTAATTTGTGTCGCCCAATATATCTAAACGTAGAACATTCTACATGGTCGCTATTTTTACTCCTGACTGTAATTATTCAATTAGCCGAAACATGAACACATTTTTTTTTATTATTTTGTATCCGTATTACGTAAAACAAGTACAAGTTGTTATTGCCAAAATTTTGCCCGCCGGCTTAATAAAATGTTTAGTAAAATGCTGCTTTTGCCTAAGTATATTTTTGTTATATTTTTTAAGACACCTACTGAAGTTATGTCACCCATGGCTATGTAAATAATACTTGTCTTTAATTATTTAATCAAATAGAGTAAAATATTTTAAAAATATATTTTAGTTGACGGTGACCATTATTCTATGGGACATGACATGGCCTATTTTTTTCTTAAAGTAGGGGCAAGTGCTGTACGTGTGGACGGTTTTACCTGTGGACACTACTCATACAGAGAAAACGAATAACCATAGTCAAATACCAATCACTTATTTGAAAAGTATTTTTTTCATATGGCAACACTAGCTAATCGCCATCTTTACTGATTACAGAAACTGTGTGTTTTGAGGCTGCCGAAAGTTTTTGTGACAAAAAGTAATTTTTTACCTTCTTTTAAAGCATGTTTTATGTAAAATCTCTAAATGTTGCGGGTGTCTTTGCAATGGCATATTAATTTATATGGTGTAAACGTTATTTCTACAAGATTTCGTTAATCGTAGGTAGCATTTATAGTGACCGGTATGAATTCAAAATAAAAACCGCCGAAATTGTACCTGTGGATACCTCCGTGAATGTACCTGTGGACTGTCCATAGGTACAGTTATACTGAATGTTCCTGTGGACAGTAAAATTAATATACAATATTTTTGTTTGTTTTAGTGCCTCGTAGTAAAGCTGGGAAAAATAGAGACAAGATATGCCTAGACACTCTGACTGCAGCTGTTTGGGAAGTAGAAAATGGAAGTTCAGTAAGGAAAGCCGCAGAGAAGTTTAAAATCCCAAAATCGACAATCTTTAAAAACATAAAATTAAATCACTGTCAAAATATTGGTGAAGAAGGCTTAGAACTCCTAAAAAATGATGTCAGGAGGATATTTAGCAATACTGAGGAGCAACAGATATATGATTACTTAAAAAAGCAGCATTACTACACACAGCATATTCTTCTGCTGACAATGGAGGCATTTTAAAATCCCATAATTATACTTGAGATTTTGCTAAGAATATTAGATTTCAAGAAGAAAAAAAGTAACTGTGATATGCAGAGCAACATATAATTACATGTTGTTTAATTGTATGTTGTTAATTACGTTATTCTAGAAGTTTATTCTGTTTAAAAGTATGTTGTTGATTAATGTCCGTAGGTACGTTACCGTCCATAGGTACGTTTTTGGAGTCCATAGGTACAGACAGTAGATGTACCTATGGACAAAATGAGTGTTTTTTTTAAAATGCTTCTATCCGCCATCTGCGGATAGCTAGCGTAGAAAACATATGTGGACTTTGAAGATTGTTTAATTGTGATTAAAACAAAATAAAGAATTCATTTATAATACGCGTAGTTTTTGTCTAACAACTGATTAAAAGTCAAATTCTGGAAAGTGTCCACAGGTTGAGCACTTGCCCCTATTTTCAAAAATAATATATGTTTGTTTATGTCACACCTGCGCTGCGCTGCGCGTACGGAAAAAGCCGCTTTCTGGCCAAGTGTAGACATAAAATAATGTACACAACACGGGAGGTAATAAAGAAAGCCCTCGATCGCATAATTACGTCCCTCGCTTGCAGCTCGGGCCGCAAACTCCTGCGATCTCGGCCTTTCTTTGTATTACCACCCTAGTTGTGTAATGTACTAAAATCTTCGTCTGGTACCCATAGTAGGTGCATTGCTAAGTTTGGGACTAGTTTGAATAGGCTACTTGAAGACAGTTCAAATCAGCTTCTTTTTAAGAAGTGTTAAAACGCTCAGAAACTATGCAGTTAGTATGAAATACTGACTTGTGACGTCATGCGCATTGAGCATTGCTCAATGTGGTGCCTTATTAGGGTTCCTTACCAAAATGGTAAAAAAGGAACCCTTATGGTGCGAGTCTGTCCGTCTGTCACAGCAAGATATCTCAGGATCTACTGATGCTATCGACTTGAAATTTGGAATAGTGTTAAAAACCGGTAATCCGAGCCTATGGGACAACAAATAAATCTTATACCTTTTTTACTTTTTTTTTAAAGGGGACCGAAATGGGATGTCGGAAATCAAAAGTTGAGTTAATATAAGTTGGTATTATGCTGAGGTGGGACCTTTTTGTGGCAGCGAGTTTTTTTTGTGTTTTCATGTTTATTTTTTCTCTTTTTTGTAACTTTTTGCTGTCATAAATAAATGTATTTTGTTTCTTTCCTTCTTCAAATATATCGAGTGGGGTATCAAATCAAAGGGCTTAATATTTAGATTCCAAAATAGTTTTTATTTTTTTTCTTAGACATGTAGTTTTTGATTAAAGTCAAAAAACGTTAAAAAAATACCATTCCCCCCCCCCCCCCCTATTATCTCCGAAGATACTGAACAGAAAAATCTGTAATAATCACCAATTATTAATATTATCCTAAATATAACAGGAAAAATAAAACGGTTTTCCTAACTTCCAGCGTTTTTTAGAAATTCGCAAAAATCGTAAGACAACCTTATTTGCTCCTACTAAACTAACCGCGGCATATGTCGATGTATGGGGACAACAGTTTTACAAGAGCAAAGTTAAGTTTGTCCCACCATACAGTTTTTCTTGAATTATTGACGTATCTACTGACGAGTTTGTACGGAACCCTCGGTGCGCGAGTCCGACTCGCACTTGACCGGTTTTTTTTTTTAGTTATTGTCATTTTAAAATCGGTGGAGGGGTGGCAAGAAATTAATGAATGAGTTTAATTGATTTTATCCGGGCAGTTTTGGAAACGTAGTTTGATGTTCATAGTTATCTAATTGATTTATTTTGATTATTGTCAAATACCCTACTATGGATAAATGTTATTTTTGTTAAATTGTTTATACTCACCTCTTGTTTATACATGTATATCTTATATATTCGGAATGCCATAACATTTTTCGAAACGTCTCTGAGTACTATAATTGCGACTAAGGTTTTTTTGGAATTTACTGGACCCTATAGGTCCTAGGATAATACCTATCAGCGTCACTCTCCGCAAACTACCTAAATATCCTCGGATACCAAGAATTTACTGATATGATTAAACATGCATGCATCACAAGTTTGCAAAGTCAGATGCAAGGAAAGGGTAACCAGGACAGTCCAGGGCTTTGCAAACTGTAATGGCCAATGTTAATCAGTCATGAGGAAATAATTTGTCAAAAACTTTAGGCAATATAAAATCATTCATATAGTAAATCAATTTCATATATCTAAAAATCAAGACCGTGAAAAAATTGGTCTTCTAACTATCGAGCTAGAAATCGAACCCTGTTACAAAATAATGAGATATCGGTTTTAATTTCGATCCGATCTAACCTATGATATTAATGTTTTTTTTTAACAAAACATACATGTAGCTCAAACTGAACAATCTGTTCAGTTTATGCGCAGTCAAGCAAAGAAAAAGGTAAGCGCCCAGCCATAGGCATTTATAGGGTAGAATATACACCTCTCTTCTTATTCTACTGTACATTGTGAAACTTAAAAATGTTGTTTTAAACTTTATCCCTTTCGAATGCGCCAATATTCCCGTACATTTCATCCCGCCCCCTCTGCCAAATATAATCTTTGTTAAATATCGTTATTAAAACATCTGAAAAAGAAGAACTGACATTTATTATTTTGAATACCTACAAATGATTGCACAAGGCAACAATCCTCAAGCAATTCATAATTGCTTGAGGTGTAATAAGTGGTAACATTTTTTGAAGTGATGACTAAATCTATCCACAGGTTTTATGTAGGAATAAGTATTTTTTTCAAACAAAAAAAAAACAATGGATCATTCTTATAAACAAATAAAAGTGTTTTTGTAAGAAAAGGGTTAATTAAAATTAAACCCTACTGCGAAGTTACGGTTATAGCAACATTAAAAATTAATACTTAAAAACATATTAAGAATTCATTGTGAATTAAGTATTGTAATCAGAAAAAAAATACATTAATTGTACAAAAGCAAACATTATAATATAATACTATTATTGAAAGCAATACTTACATGTCACAGATACAACATGAAAACAGATCATTTGCATCACAATTAAAATTGATTATTACTGAAACAGAAATATCTTTCAAATTAACATCTCAACATTTTTTTAACGACAGTTAATAAGATTTATTTAAGCCGGAGTTAATTTATATTAGTAATAATAGTGCCGGTGGATGCCGCCTAGTCATTTACTCACACAACAGTGTATCAGCCAAGTGTACACAGCAAAAAAACGACAAACAGCCAGCTTTTGAACCACCTATCAACTTGATTTTATTTCCTACGTACACTTGCAAATTATACGTGTGTAAAAAGCTCTAATTGCCAAATTCGAAAATTCTATAAAAATCTGAGTCATTTATAAGATAATGACGTCCAAAAATTAAATTTTTTATCAGTCACTCACTAAGTTAATATCAAATTGTCAACCTACCGAACACTCCTCTCGTGTGAAATGTCTACACGTTGGCATTGGCACAATACCCGTTGGTAAATCAGCAAGGAGTGAAAGTCATTATTAAAAAAAAATGTCGACCACTTCCGGGCGACTAAAGAAATTGCAAATTGTGTGATAATACGAGTAAGATATAAGACTGGAAAAATATCAGAAATAAATCACTTTACGGTTGTACTTACCTATGTAAGACAAAGTTATTAATAGAGGTAACTATCATATTTGAACTTGTTATCAACCTACATAGCAAATAATTTAAAAATACTGAATTAAATTTCACAAAACATAAAATGGTTATAAATTATTTAGTCCATCAACAATTTAGTGTCAAACTTGGCAATGTAGTGATATCAGAAACGTCTGATCTCAGTACATTGCCAGTGTCACCAGAACACAAGAACTTGGCCTAGCTATTTTTAACATTGAAGTTTTTGATGGAATATAAATGTACGCCAAAGAACAATAAGAGGTAAATACAAGTAGGCATTATACATCAAGTTTAGGGACGGGACTGTTCTGCAACAAAAACTAAAACGAAATCGCTCTACAGTTTCATAGCACTACAACTTGCTTAAGCACTGTTTACTTTTAGAAATATTAACAAACACTCAGACCTGTTTTGCTTAAACTACATTAAACGCGTTCACAATTCTGAATATCGAATTTACAAGTATATATTTTACACCCTACATAATATTTCCATCCCTTTAAAAAAACTAAGTAACACCCGATTAAAGACATTCAATAAGTTAAAAAAACGAATTTGATAATAGACGAGAGCGGGGTCTGAGGACAGCCGAAGTCCACGACCTAAAACTCACTTCGAACTTTTGATTACTTGATACAATCACAAAACACACATAAAGGAAAAAAAGCAAACTAACGAGGTCCAGAGGTAGGCGCCATTAAAAAAGCACGGGCACTATAAATCTGCTAGGCTGGTCTAGGCCCGGGTCAACCGTGACCGGGCTTACTGTTGCAAGAACAATAAATTATACAAGTGAGCGCAAGGGCATCGGTGCGTGTGCGACTTTATGTGGCCATAAATCACGCTACTGGCGTTACTTCTTCCGCCCTACAGCCTAGCCTGAACTTGTCCGACGTCGCGCTACTAAACTTCTGATTACTTGTGTACGGAGTGAATCATTGCATGTTATTTTATATTACAATTGCTATCACTTCTTATCCAAGTTTATCTGTATTACTAGTTACAATTTGTGTAGGCTTTCATTGGGTTCTCTATCGTTAGAACGAATATCATAAGGAATAATTTTACTTTCCCGAATTTCATCTGCAATAATTTCATTTTCCATTGTGATTTACTATCCATGACTTTCAAACGCTATACTTTCATACGCCATAATTTTCAGGAGCTATAATGATACAAATACCATACATTTCCTTTTCCATATTTTCAGGAGCCCTAAAATCATTTGCCCGAAAATTCAAACGCCATAATAATTATTCCATCTAAAACCTATCCCAGTCGTACCTGTCCTGTAATTTTAGGGCTCCGTACCAACATGGTAAAAACCCTTATGGTGCGACTCTGTCTGTCCGTCTGTCACAGCAAGATATCTCAGGATCTATTGATGCTATCGACTTGAAATTTGGAATAGTGTTAAAAAACCGCTAACCGGAGCCTATTGGACGGAAATAAAATCTTATGCCTTTTTACTTTTTTTTTAAGTCTGGACTAGACCTCTGGACTCTGAAAATTGAAAGTAGGGCTATTATATCTTCGAAGTCACTGAACAGAAAAATCTGTAGTAATTACCAATTATTAATATCATCCTAAATATTACAGGAAATATTAAAGTCATCATAAATATAACGGTTTTCCTAACTTGCAACATTTTTGAGAAATTTGCAAAAATCGCAATACTTATGTGAAGATGTTTGGATGTTTGGAGGTTTAGACGTTTTGATGTTTGTTACTAAATAACGGAGTAACAGCTCTGCTGAACTTTAGCATGCAAGTAGACAAAGTCCTGGATTGAAACATAAGATATTTTATATCCCGGTTAAGACTTCCCTTGGGACAGTACGGGTAAATGCTAGTATACCTACTATAAACTAAAACTAGATTAAAATTAATATAATTGACCCGATTCTCTCGCAGAGTTCAGTAGCTTGCTAATTTAAGAACGTGGGAAAAAATAAAATATTCGCTATAATTATGCTCGAACAAATTTTAAGTTTCCGAATTTCAGAAAATGAGAGTGTTGTGCCGGTGGGAACGTTCTCGCTCCCGAGAATTCCTTCTCCTGAGAATTCTCACATGTTCTCGAGAAAGTTCTCCGGGAACGGAAATTTCTGAGAAAGTTCATAAATACTTTAAAAAAAATAGTATTATTTTGCTTTTATGTCTTCGTATATGTTATTGATAGAAGTTCGTAAGGTACCTGAACTTTTTCGAATATTCTGAGAGCAAAATTCTCTATGTTCTCGAGAAATTTCCGAGAAACTTCTCGGAAACGTTCTCGGTGAAATATTTCCGGCAAACTTCTCCGGAACAAATATTAGCATAAAAGTGATTTAGATTTAAAATACAGGTATTATTTGGGCTGAAATGTTTTCGTTATTGTGGTTAATAGGCATTCGTAAATGAGTGTATCTTGAACGAATATTCTAAAGGCAAAATTCTCTATAATCCCGAGAAGCTTCTCGGAAACGTTCTCCCTCGGTAGCTGTTTCTAATAATGAACAATATTAACAGCCTACATAATTGCTTTTATTTTTATTTAGTTTTAGGATTTTTTTACTTGAATACACTAGTTTCTATATTTTAATACATTTGCTATCTGCTGATTTTTTAATAAATAAATTAATTCACAACAGCCTATTATACAAGTGGTAGAAATGGTAGAATACACATAAAGAGGCGAAGTCTCTCCTTAGACTTAAAGGTTCACTACCGCTTCAAATTTTTGACATAGTGCGTTTTTGAACCAAGCCAAGAGGAACAAGATGATAGCAGTAAACCATATGAGGTCAGACCTGCATTTTGTGCAACAGCTGTCTTTGCCCAGACGTGATGTACCGCTTCGCTCAACTCAGCACATCAAACTTTTTGGATGACAGCTTTGGTTTCTCTTATAGGTGACGAAACTGAACGTCACTAAAAATGTAGCATCCCAAAACTTTTCAAGATGGTGAGAGTCGTGTTTTGGAATTTTGGAGCCACAGTACATGGAATTTCCTTAGCAGTCAATGTGCAAACTTGTCTTGATGGGGTTGAATTAGACTAAATTATCTCAACCCCAATCGAAGACTCTGGAGATAGTGCTCTCGATTTTGGTCACGAGTTGTTCACGGCTTTCTTTCACGATGTAACGAGGGATGCTTGCTCGGCTCGTCTAAAATGTATCTTTGGTCACTGTCATCTGCATAACAATGGACACGATCAGTAGACAGCATATGTGTCAGGTCAGGAACAGCGTCAGAGACCAACGCGGAGCATAGCGGGACGCCTGCGTTTTTAACCATGCTTTAGGAGCAGCTGCCATCAACCACGGCTTTTATGCTTCTGCTAGTTAAAAAGCTGGCGACTCCTTTGTACAAATCCTCGGACACTTCGCAATATATACGATAACTTCGATAGAACACCCCAGTGACTAACCCGATTGACCTTGACCCTCAATTCCCGAGGCCCAGCGTTGTGTGAGATATAGGTACTAGGAGATCACCAGTGCAGCGACCATTATAGACGGCCGTTGATCAAATCATGTTCCTTTAGATACCTATCTAAGGAATTTTATATTAATCACACGCTCCATCACCTTAGACAAAAGGAAAGCAATAGCAATAGGACTGTAATTTGATGGATGGATAAACTATTCCCTTTTTTGGGCACTGGGTGGCAGGTAAAGAGAGAGAATTATTTATGAGAAGTAAGAAAGCACAACAGGAGTCGGTGATATTTTATAGTACATTGTGTATCTAGGGCGGTAAGGAAGGAATTACAAACAAGTGTTTGTTACAAGACCCCGAGGCGAAGCCGGGGGCTTTAATAACACTCGTTTGTAATTCCTTTACCGCCCGTGGCCCACACAATGTTTTTCATCACACTGTGAGGAAATCTAAATAAATAACCTACTAATCCACCCAGTATGAGACCAAAATTTTAAAACAGAAAGTGACATTAGAGACATATATCCATAGATAATGCGAATGTCAAGTCACGTTCAGAAACCATATCCGTAAAGACCTAAAACGGCCATTTTATTTATTTTTGTATTTTCAAAAGACTGAAATACACACTTTAAACATTTAATTTGTTACCGAAATTTGTTCTCTTTAAATAAATATTTCAGTAATAAAAGTGAAAAAAGGAGTTGGCGTTTCCAACATGACAAATAAGAGTAGAACAGAAAAAAAAACTATTACGCCCTAGGGCGTAATAGGTCATTTACGGCCCGCAAAACCTTTGTGTGACAACACCATTTTCGCGAAAGTGATGAAAAAGATAATATATCAATGTTGTGTGGAAAATATATTGTTAAATGTTATGTATCACTGCAGATCAAGTCGCACTAGTCCGTTTTTGCCCATTCGAGTCTTGGATAGACTTAACATTTAATGTGTAAACGAATATTAATACGATGACAACGCCTAATAAAGTACCGTAAATTATTAATAATCTATAAAAAATACTTTTTAAAAGGAAAAAAAATAACATGAAATTTTGCTGAGAACGTTCCCCAGAGAACGTTTCCGAGAAGTTTCCCGGGAATTTCTCGAGAACAAAGAGAATTTCATTGATAGAATGACCTGTTGCGCACAAATACTTTGCAAATAGTTATAAACCACAAATATAATGAGTATTAAGCGAACAAAAAATTCATATCTCAAAAATATAAGGCACTTTCTCAGAAATTTCCGCCACGGAGAACTTTCTCGAGAAGCTTCTCCTGATGTTCTCTTGTTTCCGAAACTTCTCGAGAACGGCCCATCACCTAAGAAACAAACAAACTTTATTATATTTTCATACAAGTAAAACCACAAATCTGGTACTATAAATAGTACAACTGCTTCTTGTCATCATTGATAGATTTATGTACGATGTAAATTTGGAGGAGGAAATAAATGATTGAGAGTTCGACCTCGAATTAGATTCTGGATAGACAAAACACGAGGCTTAGTTTTCTCTTAACTATCTTTCCAATTATTATTATATTATTGCGTTTCATCTTAAAGTGAGTAAGTTAGTGTAGTATTTTTTAGACCCTAAATACCAAAATTTATGCAGATACATGTTCCAAACATATTTTTTTAAATATTATTTCCCAAACACGAGAATAGCAACGTAGTCACACAATATTTTCATAAATTGCAGGGAGTGGTCGCGTGCGGGCTCCCTAGGGCTCAGGCGCGTGCGCGCTAATTGAGGGTTCGCAGACCCATCTCTAAGACAAGCGTCAAGTACTTTATATGTATGTATGTAAGGTTCAAATTCATATGTCTCGTCTGCTTTTGGAGGTTTGTAGGACCGTACCGCCGCACTGGTGGTGCTTCGTGCAAATGCGCTGATCGGATGCGACAGCGGTGCTTTTGGTCGGAAACAATTGAGAAGCACTACCAGCTAAGCTGCGTTGATACGGCAGAGCTTAATCTCAGGAGCGCAAAATACTAAAAGACTATACAATAGGAGTCGGGATTGCGTTTTAACTGCACGACACTACGGATTATATTAGGTTTAAGCCATTGTTGTTTCTTCCTATTCGCGATTCTACACAAAATAAATTCCACATTTACTCTACTTATGTGTACATTTTAAAAACCATTTTTTAGCCAAGCTCAAATTGTAGAGGTTAATCGTGTTATAAAATTAAGTTTTTGGCACATTATGCGAGGCATTTCACTTTAACATATCATAAAAATACGGTGCTGAATAAAATTATGTTCTTGTTTTTTAATCGATAAAACAAAACACCGCTAAACTGGCTATCTAGATTTTGCGGAATTTTCAGAACTCGCGTCTCGCGTTTTAGCGTACCTATTATTATCGCTTTGATTTGTATGATTCTGCGAGCTGATTTAATTGTAAAAGGTGATATAATCAAATAGATTAGGTTACCTAACACGAAGCACGAGCTACCTAATACCGGCAAAGCTTAAAGTCCTATCCGGAACCCCGGAACCACCCCTTAAACTAACTACTAAACTACTTGGAACTAGTCTAAACTGAAAACAATAATGTTATCATTTTGTGTAAAAACCCCTCTATCTTTATCACGTAGGATTAATCATTAGTCCATCGTTCAACACGGATATTTTAAGAAATTACTCATTGTGGATATCCTTATCACTATTATTGTGGATAAACAATTACTCAGTTGGGGTGTGCTATACGCACAGTAGCCTGGATTTCGATGTGAAATGTGGAAATGGTACCTACTAGGTCATGCTCTACGTGGAACCAGATGGTTGATAAGAATGCTTTATCTATATATACGACGCAAACAGTGATTAGCGGACATATATATTTACGAGTTTTTATCTGATTGATGGCGTATCGAATTTTATTTTAGATACATGACGTTATGGTAACGATTGCACAAGGTTTTAAAGAATAACTATGAGATACGCTTATTTATATTTACTTAATTAACATTTTATCATGATATTTGCAGATCGCGTGCTCTAAAGTGGCTCTTGAGTGATACAAGTTTATTGTAGAAAGATTGCAGTGTTACTTTACAAGCTTTTTACTAACTTAACATGCAGTGTTTGTGTGTGTGCGTTTGGGTTAAATCGTACAACTAAATTGCAGCTATCCTCAACAGTTGGAGCTAAAATTTTGCATACACGTTTAGTTTGGATGACAATGTAACATTAAGTAACTATCAAGCTGATCTGATGATGGCGATGGAAAATCAAAACTTTTTGGGCTCATTTCAGTGGTTTTGATATCGTCGCTAGAAAGTAATAAATAATGTCGTAATTTACTATAAAAGTTCTTGCGGATTGCGATTAATACAAAAAAACCGGACAAGTGCGGGTCGGACTCGTCCACCGAGGGTTTCGTACAAATTTGTACTTTACTACCCTATAAATTTTGATTCCCTTAGTCAAGTCTATTTTTTTTATGATTTCATTAGAAATGTATACTTTTCAGATTTTTCCCTATATTTGTAGTATAAGACGGTATATTACTTGCCAACTTTCATAGTTCTAGGTCAACGGAAAGTACCCTTTGAATTTTAGTTTCGTTGAGAGTGTCGAAATTTACATTTTTGTGGCATAAACGGCCGGATCTTTTTTCACTTACATTTAGTAATTTGATTTTTTCACTGCTTCGAGGGACCGTAGATTTGAGTACCTATATGGTTTTTTCAACTTGATTCCTCCACGCGTTACCGAGATTAAGGGTCTTGACAGACGGACGGACAGACAGACAGACAGACGGACGAACGGACAGACGGACAACAAAGTGATCTTATAGGGGCTCCGTTTTTTCCTTTTGAGGTACAGAACCGTAAAAAGTATAGGCAATAAAATGTTTGCCCCAAAAATATAAGTATTTGACAGAAACTTATTTATTTCCTAAGGATAAGCCTAATACTATCTTATTCCACTATTTTCCTAGGAATAGGATATACAGCCAATTGCAGTAAAATAATTACCCAAGGGCCAGTCTAACTCGCCCGTGCACGTTCTGTCGCAAAAAATTTGCTGTATTATAATGCTGTATAAACAAACTTACAACGACGATGTTTGGATGTTTGTTACCTTATAACGGGGTAACAACTGGATGGATCAAGCTGAAATTTGGCATGCAAGTAGACCAAGTCCTGGATTGAAACAAAGGATACATTATATCCCGGTAAAGAGTTCCCTTGGGACAATAACGGGAACAACGTGGGCGAAGCCGCGGGAAAATGCTAGTAATAAATAAAACTAGGATACGTTTTGGAAATTAGTTAGGAATGGGTTGAAATAATTTTTAATAAAAAAATGATTTCAGCATGTTTAAGAGTCAAGTGTTTTCATATCATATTATATCCCTATGCATACTTATATTAGATTTTGTATGTTTTCACAATAAATATATTGCTATTCATTTTACTTTTATTTATTTGTATTGTGAAAGAAACATAATCAACTAATCAAGACTATTAACTAGGTACTATGCCACAATTAAATGTCATAGCTAACTAGATGAAGCGTTCAAGAGAGAAATAT
Organism: Eudemis profundana; assembly: GCA_947034925.1. NCBI lineage: Eukaryota > Metazoa > Arthropoda > Insecta > Lepidoptera > Tortricidae > Eudemis > Eudemis profundana. Next base: position 15,827,759 of record OX344799.1, read on the forward strand.
CGTAGACTATTCATGACAAAAAAACAGAAGATACATTAAAAGCAATATGCAAGACATCAATCTGGGGGCACGGCCGTACCATCCTTTTCTCGAAGACATTCAGGCTATTTTCAGCTTCTCGTAATTTTGTACTGGCTAAATCTAGAACCCTGGATTTTCAGGGATATGTATAGGGCACAATAAGACTTAAATTTAGACGTGTAGTTTAAGAACGCACGTCAAAGCTCCTTAGTTTTGTCACTGACTCACTGACTCACTGACTGATGATCATCATAATTCTAAGGTACTTCTAGCAGACCTACAAGCTCCAAATTTTAAACATAATTAGTTTTTAGCCTATCAAGTCATACAACACCTAAAAATATTTCAGTCGCAACTGCACACATAAGTTTGTAATCCTATACAAATACATGCGATTACAAAGTTAGTTTTGTAGTTCGAATTAGAATGGATTTGAATGTAATGAATAAAGGAAGACCACTTTCAAAAAGAAACGAGATCCCATCAAAAACATTACATGTGAAAAGATGCAAGTCTCCAACGCAGTTCTTCTACAACAAAAAAGTGTCGAGACGTAATGTTTAACTTTAAACCATGGCAGTACCGGGGAGGTGTCCACAGAACTCGATTTCCACCGACTTGCCTATTATTTAACCGGGGAGGAATACATTTTATAGCTCTCAAATACAGAACCCTCCACGAGTAAATAATAGGCAAGTCGGTGGAAATCGACTTCTGTGGACACCCGCACTCTCGACACTTTATTGTTGTAGAAGAACTGCGTTGCAAGACGTGCATCTTTTTACATGTAATGTTTTTGATGGGATCTAATTGTCTAATAAATATGGGGTGTATCGAAATATGGCATCCTGGCATATTTTTCTTCGGCTCCCGACGTGACAAATCCTTTGAATATATAGAATGTAGCAAGCCAGCAATACCTATGCACATATAATTCGCTAACAGCAATTTTTTTTGCGTAACTACTTTTTACAGGACCATTAGTATGGCTTAATTTATTTTACATTATATTTTTAAGATTCTTACAAAAATAAATATTGTGTGAGACTCGAAATTGCTAAAATTCAAACGTGGTTAGGTACTGATTTCTAGATACTTACAGTATCTAATAAACATATTTATTAATGTTAAATTATAGATCTCTATCGATGAGAATAAAATTTGTCCAACAATAACATCAGGGTTCTCATACAGCATTGTCAACAAATAATACAGTGACGCGTGCCGGCGGGCGTGTATCCAGTTACTGGGAACTGCGTTATCGCCGCAATCGCCACTTTTCGGTAAATCGGTATTCTAATCCTCGTCAACATTCGACAACGACAGATATCCTTCGATTATCAGCCAAATTCTTCCTCCGAATCAGTCAGATTTTAGAAAAAGACAAAGTACAGCAACTGCTCTCCTCGATGTTGTCGACGACATCCTCACAGCACAACGATACCTCCTACGTATACTGAGCTAAGTGCAAAATCACGATTTTACAGGAGGGCTCTTCAAAGGTACAAAGTTCCATAACTAACTCATATGTTGAAATAATTTCATGAAAATTTCAATGATGCGAAATGAACACATTTTGCTTAAATCTACATATTTACTTTTTCGTAATTAATAGTAGTTTTTGAAAAACCGGCACTTAGCCCAGTATACGTGAAATTTACGAGTTCTAGTTTTTGATAAACTGAGCCAACTACCAGTTGATCCAGTATACGTAGTAAATTATAATTAGATGAATATGGCTATATTTTTATTATACTAGATGCCTTTGGTCATGGCCATGTGTGATGTACCATTAAATATCTAAACAAACTCAAAGCTCGTGCTCGGATGGATTTTATCAGTTAGTTTTCGTCTGATTTGTCACTTGTACCAGTATACGCCTGAATCAATTTATTATGGACCAGTATACCGCTAAGCTTATTTTGTATGTTATGTACATCAGTTTGGCATCACCGATGGTTGGTAAGTTGCCAGAGCGTCTCAGCAGAGGGTTGGCTTCTTGTTTTCTGGATAGCGGACTCGTCTCTTTGGACGTTTGGTATTAAATTCGTTATAAAATGAAGTGCTAACGAGACGTCAATTTGACGGCCATCTACAACTAAGCCGTCGCGTTTCACCCACGTTTCGGTTAGTATTATTAGATAAATTCTTTCCAATTGGACAAATTCCTCTTGTCAAGACATATTGCGTCATTCCGTCTCTGAACTGTTTCAGGGTTCTTCTTTTATTATCGTGAGAATGCGACGACATTCAACCGAGATGGACTACTAAACTCATCTTTACAACGGGCGTGAGTAATTAAGAAAATTTAACTTTAAAATTCCATGCCACGTTGCTTTATTGTGTTGAGATTAACACGAATCTTGTCTCTTGTTGGAGGCCATAAGGCGCCTGTTTGAAGGCGCTCTCCTATGACTTTTTACATACCGTGTCACTCGGTTTTGGTAGCCCAGCTATGGGCATGCCTAATTTAAGTCATAATTTATAGTGTTTTTCCCCTTAATTGAATTAAAAGGCATCATGCCTTAATGTCTAATAACTTTCTTTATACCGCTTTGCCGGATACCTTTTCCCTGCTCTTACATTAACCCTTTGCGGTTGTTTAATTCTAAATCTGTAACGGTGCATTGACTGACTCCACTCCGGACAACTACCACAACTGGGACCGTGGGAGCTGGGAGCCCCTGAGCGGCTTAAACCTGGATCCAGTTGGCGTGGGACTCCGCTAATGACTGCATAGTTAACAGGGGGTAAACAACATCTCCTAAGTCGGTGACACCCTTGTTATTATTTAAGTATATGATAGATATGTAGATAAACGTATCTTTGGTTAAAATCTAACTTATAAAACTTATTATAGTAGACTAATAAACACCTCTCAACAGTTTTTATGGTTTAATCGCAGGAAACTGTGGCTTCCCCGTAACTGAAAACCTCCCTTATGATTAAAATTACCAAGACCTACAGTTCCGCTATCTGGCATTTTTGACAGATGTCTGGCGCCGGAAATATTCTTTACATTTCTTTATTTTAATTATTGTTATTTAATTATTGATAGCTTGCTTTATTCTCATTCCTGTTACAGTAGTGAGGTTCTGTCTGGACTGGGTTCTGTTTTTTTTCCTATTCTAACATTATACTTAGTAAGAATTATCTAAGGTTTCCGAATATTCCTAAAGAGAATGAACAAATATTTGGACACCTTAGATAATTCTTACTATACTTGGAACATTGATAGTTATTATAGATTACATTCGTCGAGCAAAGACATTACATTACACACTTGTAGTATATTAAATACTTTACAATTGGCAAATACAGATTTCTTCCCCTCCGCTGCTTCATTTTGATGTATTTTGTGTGAAATTATTTTTAATTTAACATAGTAACCAATCACGTAACAATACAATAACTAAATCATTATCAAAAGAGCCAAATTTTATACGTAGTAGGTCGAAAAGACGTATGCATCATCGACTCTCGTTCGTGCATAGTGGACCAACGTCCGCCCGCAACGACGACGAGCGAGCATACTGAGCCAACTTGACAGTTGGCTCAGTATGCACCACGCGCGCGCCAGCCTTGCCCGATAAATGTACCGCGTATAGTGGACCAAGCGACTTAGCTCAGTATACGATGTTCTAATTTAAAAAAAGGTGTTAGTTGGCTCACTATACGTCATTTTATCTCGGAAACTAGCAGTAATTTCTTCACGAACTTTTTATAGCATGTAAATATAAGTATTTTGATCACAAATATGCAAAAAAACGAAAATCGTAAAAATGTCAGTTGGCTCACTATACGTAGGAGGTATCGACAAGATGAGAGAAAGGCCACGATTCTTGCTCTATTAGACTTTTCACGTACCTTCTATACAATCAACATTACCTTACTACTGTCTAAATTGTCAGACTGGGTTTGACCCCAAGGCTGTAACATGGTTTGCAACCTTTTTTTTTTTTTTGTTTTTTTTTTTTGACCCCGGGAAATGCATAAAACTGCATACCACTACGTAACCTAAGGCCATCGGGGGTGACAGCCAGATGTTACGTATTGGTTATGTGGGGCTCTCCGCTAATGGTTTGCAACCTACCTTAGCGAGCGTAATCAGCAGGTGGAGTTAAACAATTCTGAGGGTTTAACAATGGTCTCTGAAAAGTCATTAGTAACCAGCAGGGGCGTCCCTCAGGGCTCCATATTGGGACCAATTTTATTTATACTATATTGCGCAGATCTAACAAAAAATATCAGCAATTGTAAATGTCACCTTTATGCAGAGGACTTGCAGGTATTCAACCTGGAGATAACGACTTAGCTGTCACCAAGTTAAACCATGACCTTAATAAGATTGCACAGTGGTCCAAATATAACAATTTAGTCTTGAACCCATTAAAATCCAAGTTTTTAGTGTTCGGTACAAAAAACCAAATAGCAAATCTCGTAATTAGGGCTTGCATTCCGGAATTCCGAAATTAGGAAATTCCGGAATTCAAGTGCTAAATGTAATAAAGTGTAATGAAATTCGACATTAAGACGGATATTTTACAAAATTAATTACCACGTTACAAAATTGTCAAACGTTAATTATCTCATCGCCCAGTCTTCAGGTAGTATTTTTCGAGCGCGGGGTCTAAACCGATGCTTGTTAGAACGAGACAGAACGATTTTGGTCCAACTACTTATTGTTTGTCTGTACCTATCTGTTTTTCCATTTAAACAATAAACACCATCAGTACTAAGTGCAACGCTGTTAACGTTAGTTGCGGGTTTCTTGTGCCCTGTGAAGTTGTGATTGTGAATTTTGCAGATTTCATGTGTGTTATGCATGCGACCCAATGTAAGTATTATTGTTGTATTTAATTTATAATAAGTAATAACGCCTTAACATTTATCAGAATATTTCTGCAATAAAGTCCAATTAATTATTTCGTACGACTTCACATCATTATTATATTACACAGCATAATAGTCGATATACATATAGGAGTCTTCTTAAGTCATTTATGAAGGTACAAGAATATTTTGAAGTAATTTCAAGACATACTAGTGTTAGTTTTTTAATGTTTGAGGATAAATTAATTGAAATGGCATTTCATCATGCTTTTAGAAATTACTTAAAGTCGTTTCGTATTAACGTTAAGCTTTTTATACTATTTACACGATTCATGTGTTGTGTATGGTTATTCTAAATGAATAGTTATTTTACGTGGTCACGAAAAGGACAACATTGGTACAGAAATTGTTGTTACAAATAATTGAATATCTCATTCTACCTGTGTTGTGTTTAATGAATAATTCAGAAATTTTGCCCTACTTCGTAATATTTTTGGAATTTTGAGAATGGTCTTATTTTAATACCAACTGCAATTCTTAGAATTTATTTTATATGTCATACTATTTCGATATTAATTCATACCTACTTGTTGTAATGATCTACCGTGCTAGCTAAGTACACCTAGTATTATTGCATTACTTTACCAGTGTTGATTTTTTAATAATTATGTCTCAATTTTTTCGTATTTTGTACGTTCTACACATCTGTTGATTATTAATAAATATATTTTAATACAATTTCTCGTTTCATTCGGACAAAAAATGTATTAGAAAACAAAGCCGGTACCTCCGCATTAATTCCGGAACCAGTTCCGGAATTCCGGAATTGAAGGTAAAATTCGAAGTCAATTCCGGAATGAGAAAGAGAGAAGCCCTACTCGTAATCCACAGGTCCAGATTCTAAACGAAGACAGCGCGTGTATCTGAAGCCAGAAATTTAGGGGTATATACTTATGGACGGTAGACTTCAATTTGAAAATCACGTCCTAGAAATAGCTCGTAACAGTGTCGTAACTGTTTTTACCGTCTTAAAGTTTTGTACATTGAGTTTCGGGAAAACGTTAATATGGGAAAACAAAGCGACATTTCAAAAGTATGGTAAACAAAGTATATGGATTATAAGAATTTTCGGACAAGTGAAAATCGGAGAAGAATTTTTCGAAACTTCGATAGGTTACCCTTTTAATGCTATTCAACCGATTTCCATAAAAAGTAAACTGAAACCAAGAGTGCCTTGCAATGGAACAAAGGCTAATCCAGATAAATTGTATGACATTGTGTAGCATAATAGTATACCTACTCTAATATAATACCTATTCAGTTTTCAGAAAGTATTTGGAAAAGTCTAAAAAAAAATTTAGGCGGAAAGTCATTTATTATTATGGCAATAACTTTATAACTTGTACACGACCTAAATAAATTAATGTGTTTAAACTACTTATTTTAATTTTTAATGTATCGTTATTCATATTATACGTTATCTTATAGCCATAACTGATAACTGTCATAAGAAAGTACATTTTATCGATAAATGAATATCTTTGGGAAGTCCCTAGGACAATTTTATTCGTTCCACAAAAACTTCTATGTCTGATTAATAAATTGATTATCACTCGATGTGACGCAAGTAACGTTGAACTTCCAGCAATTGTAAATAATTTCGTAACGATTTTTGGGTTCATTTCGTCCACATCCTGATTCCGTCCACTTCCCATTTCGTCCTTAGTCTCACTTCGTCCTCATACCATTCCCATTTTACCACTTGCCATCTCGTTGCTCGTGCATCTCGTTGGTCATTGAGTGAGAAATTAAATAGTGAACAAACAAATGAAACACGTTTGCGTATCGTATCTGTACAGGCGCTGTAGTTATTTCAATTCGGTTTGATTACTGAAGTGGAAATAGTACATTACTATAGAGGCCGGGAAGTAAGAGGTTGCCGGCCGAGTGAAAGCGAACCCCATTTCACGCCGATGAGAAAAGCCTCCAAAAAAATTTCAATTTACTTTCCAAAAGCTGTTACAGTATCGTCACATTCTGATAGAAAGTTTCTGATCAAATAATATTTAGGGTAAGTAAGGATATTAGTAAGTTTATTTATTTCATTGCATATTTGAGAAAAGCACTATACATACCTCGGCGGGAAATGGGGTTGCCGGCCTCGTAACTATCTAGCTATATGTACTCGGCCGAAAACTCCTTACTTCCCGGCCTCTGCAGTAATGTAGTATTACCGCGAATATTTAGATGAAATATTTATATGTGGAATCTTGTAGTTAAGTTTGCAATTTAAAATGATTGGAAATTCCCAAATAAATATGGGATGGAAATTAAAAAAAAAAGTACTTTAGGCCGGCAATGTTGTATGAAATTCCATTATATGCCAAGTGTCAAGCCGCACCGGAAACGAGGTACTTTGCGGCCTATTATAAAGCACATAATGTCAACATTTCATTGCATGTTTGAGAAACCACACTGCATCTTCAAGTAATTGTGACAGAAAACCTTGCTTAATAGTACATTACATACCGAGGCCAGTAGAGTAAGAAATGCCTCAGATCTCATGGAATTGTCGGCCGAGGCGAAGCCGAGGACGACAAACATGTGATCTGAGGCTTTCTTATTTACTGGCCAAGGTTTGTATACTATTTTTCTGTTCGACGGAGCCAAAAAGCGGCATCTTGAAATCGGCATGGTGACGCTTGCCGGCCGGAGGGCAGAAAAAATAGTTTTCTTTCATTTATTTTGGAATGAAATCCTTTACCTATATAAAGAAATATTTTACTAGTGGTTATAGTACATTACACAACTAGGGTGGTAATACAAAGAAAGGCCGAGATCGCAGATGTTTGCGGCCCGAGCTGTAAGCGAGGGACGTAAATATGCGATCGTGGGCTTTCTTTATTACCTCCCGTGTTGTGTACATCATTTTGTCTACACTTGGCCAGAAAGCGGCTTTTTCCGTACGCGCAGCGTGCGGAATAAGACACTTTATGGCCAGGTGTGGCATAAATAATAAAACTTGTTATATTCTTTTGAAGATTTTAAACTACGATCCCTCATTAATTTCATGTTTTGTCTTACTATATAAGTACATATAGGTATCATCAATCAAGCAAGAGTACTTCACGTAAATACCTACTTAATAGTCTCATGATTGCAATTTCATGTGAATTTCACATAATATTGTTTTTGTATATATTTTTTTGTACTAGTCCGGCCTACGCGCAAAGTAAATATTTGACTTTGAATTTGAAAAAAGCTTTTAACTACAACTCTATCTCTCGTTACGTTCGCTAAATATTTTGTAAGCTTTTAAAACGACAACATTTTATTGGTACTCGGTTATCTATCAACATTAACTAGAGTTCATGAATGCATTGCTAGGCTACAACTCTGTACAAAAATCAATCCTAATGTTATTGGCCAAATCCATAAAGTTTAAATAGGGCATGCGCATAAAATATAACGGCAGAGTAACGTTAGCATAAATAATTGACGGCAAAGTGCCGTTCGCGATCCCGCCCGCTGGAAAACGGCGCTATAACTCGATAATGCTTGCGTTATCTGATTAGGCAGAACCGAAAAATTATATCATCCGGTAATTAGATTAAATTGCAATTTAGAGATGCGCCGCAGGCGGCACGCGCCATGACACAACTCCGTGGCGTTCTGGCTGGGGATATCTACCCTTTGTATCAAGTGACATTGTCGAATTTGAGCGACTTTTTAGAATTTAAGGCTGAGGGATTAAGCCAGTGTAGTTTTATAGTTTATTCGTTTCTAAATAATATGACACATTCGGTTTTGTCCATCAAATTACCTATAATCATAGTAGGTTCATCAGCGATACATACGTGTTTGTACGATCTGCCTTGCTTCTGAGGCTGATTGCACATAACTAAACTATTTATGTAATAACTATGGCGCATATGAAATTTTTACATAAACCGAACATTTATCTTACAACAGAGCAACTTTATACCGATATCAACACTAAGTTCAGTACCTACCTAGTACGTACATAGATATCTCATATATTTGTTTACGAGCTCTAAATTAAACTATAATATTTGCAAAGATTCCCTTTTATAACTGGATAAAAACGAAACCATAAAATCAAAACTAATAAAACAAACTTAGCGGACTGTCGTCGCCCCTTCAAACTTCGAGTCACCCCACTTATTAAAATTAATAAGTGGGCCCTCGTCTGTATTAATGATCGCACTGTGTCAATAACAATATAATATATTTGGCAAACAACGGAAACCAGACCGAACCCACTAGGTAACCAGGCGATTTCGGCTGTGGCTTTACATCAGTGCAAACAAATATGAAAATTAATGAATCTTTAGGTACATCAAGTTCTGAATTAACGCATTGAACAACAGGGTTTTATTTATCTACTATATACTGCATAAGTACTAAATATATACGCACATTGCCTTACTAATATGAACTTATAGTTAATTTAAAATCTAGGTAAGAACTTATAATCAACCGCAATAAAAACTCGTTGAAATTACGTTTTAAAAATTCTGCAAATTATGAATCTCATTCATAAACACTTAATTATTGACCAAATCGACACTTTTACAAACCCTTAGCATCGCTGAAGTATTTCGACTCTTTGATCTAGTTATATTTACCCACCAAGCAAGCCCTCCGCAGGGGTAACCATAGCTAGGGCAATTTGTTTGCCAGGAAAATACAAACAATAAGCGTGCTCCAATGTATTTGTTTTCCAATTTATTATAAGTGACTCTCCAGGCGAAAGATTTGCGGGTACTTTTCGACTCATGATTTCAGTTTTTTTTTCTTATAACACTTTCATTTAGTTACATTAGTTATAAGACAAAGGGGCGGTTGGTATGCACTGAGAATGGAGTTAACAATAGCAACTCTACATTGTTCTTTTAACGAACGCATTTTCGCCGGTTAATGAGGTATATTAAGAAGAACGCGATGTGGTTGAGTTGCGCGGGAGTAAGGGTACATGCTCACTAACAATCTTATGTATTCTTAGTCTTATCAGAAAAGCGGCTATAATCCGCAATATTTCGTTCGAAGTTATCTTGCCATTCCTCTCGCTGTCCAGCTATACACTATTTTAGTGAGCTTCGAACAAAGACATCCAGTGTAGACTCAAACCAGGATGCGACTGTCGGATCGATACCCCGATTCCATTACAAGTACTAACATAAAACCTTGAAAGATGACAAAACTTTAGTTGGAAAAGTATCAGAGCAGCCTGGTCAAACTGTGTCATTTATGTAGAGTCAAGAGCTAAAATAAAGAGAGTGGACTGACATATCAGAAGCTTTCGTAGAATGTTGAACAACACCACTATGGAACACGATAAATAGCTTACTAATTAATATGTGCGAAGGCTCTATAACGGTGGGTGTGGGAAACTCCTAAACCACGGGAAAATTGACAATAACCACATTTTTACTAAAAAAAACCCGACCGCGGTGCACTTTGAAACTGCATAAAATCCGCCATTTTGTTTATTTTAACGAACTTCATACCCAGTGACACTCGCACCATCAAGACGAATCTAATGATGTATCATTTATCAAAATCGGATGTGTCGTTGAGTAGTTACGAGCGGACACAGGAACGGACATACATACATACAGGTCAAACACATAACCCGCCTTTGGGCTTCGCCGCAGTCGGGTAAACTTATAATATTTTAGTCCGCTATAGAAAGCGCTATTACAAACCGTCAAACCAGGCAGAACAAACCCTTACTTCACATTCACCGCCGCTGGCTCCAGTAGCTGAAATCGAATCTCATACGCATGCCGCCCGCGCTACTTGGCGTTTAGTTATGCTGCCTTAAACGTCAATCGATTTTTTCACTCTGTAATGACATTAACAATTTTTAAACTGAGGTTCAAGTTCTTTGTGTATTTAACTATGGCAAATGTCTTTTAAAAGAAAGAAACGGGTTTGGCTTATAGAAGACGTTAGGTCTACAAGTAAAAAATGCGTTTTTTACTGAGGGCCAAATGAGGAATACAAATACTATATGAAATATAAAACACTGTCAAGATGTATTTTAACTGGCTCACCCTTAAGCTTGACGTAATGTTGACGTGGATTCTTTTGTTTCCGCGCACACGTCCAACCAATGAAATTGGTTATTAAACATCATGCTCATGACCTAGACGTTGATATACCGTGTCCTCGACATGAAGTAAGTACCGTCATGATTAAAGTCATCATCATGCCCTTGTACCCCTTGCGCAGGAGTCGTCGCGTGCTAACACCAGGTGCCTATTATTGTGAAGCCACTAAGGTTATTGTTGCAGATACGTGATGACTCTAATAAGACAACCCTAGTTAGGTAGGTGTAATGATAACATCCAACCGTAATGGCATGCATTGTATTGTAAATTACTAACTTTGCTGGGTTGCGTGATTAAAATATGAATTAACTAAAGTCTTGTTTGCCTTTATCTCATCTTTATAATTTAGTGTTAATTGACCGAGGTACAAAATGAGGACAAAAATACGAGTAGTCATAGTTATCAGAAGTAATTTTTTATTGGTAATTCTTTAAATAAATCAGTTTGTATTTAAGTAGTTATGGCTTGTACACAAAACTGAGAATCATCGCGATACGAATTAGCAACGCAGAAAACTGCTGCTACTACTGCTGTAGGTAGGTATCTAATTCTAAGTAAATATATATTATCATACTCTGCATTTCAACGAATAAGTAAAACAAAGCCTTATTAGGCTTACACGAGTACCAGGACATAATAAAACGCAAGAGTAGGAGTAAATCAGGATGGGTCAGCTGGGGAGATGTGGCGCGTGCGCGAAGCCCTACGGCGCGGTGGGGGCTTCGGTGACGTCAGCCGCATCTGCCCGACAGATGGCGCCGCGCCCTTACGCGTAACAAGCCAAGATAATATCGCGTATCGCACGCACGCAAACCTTGACCAATCAAAACCAGCTATGTGCTTTACGAGTTTATATCTTAATGGTCTTATTTAGCTCGGCAAACACAATTTCTGTGAGATTTTGATTAGTAATGCATTCATTTTTAATATGTATCATTCGTACTGCAGAATGTAGGTAGCTTCTCGCCTTGACGCGAACTCGAAAACAGTCTGACTCGAAATCATCTATTTGCTTTGAGTTTGTAACATGATGGTGAAACTTACTTGGCAATCAAAATTTCATGTGATTGCAATTGGTTACCGTAATGGGACTCGTAGCTATGTCACATGTAGGTTTGTAGGTACCAACTTATTCTGATCATTATGATCAAGCACTTGATTCGTGATGTTCAGTCATGCATGATACAGATTAACAGCGATCAACATCTATTAATTGTATATGCTATGAATTCCTTCTGTTACCATGTTAACAGCAACTCTATTATGCAATTAAGGCTGAACGCAAACTCGATAAAGAATAGAACTTTAGCAAAACCTTTAGCTTTTCAATAATGATCGTTTTTGCCACTGAGTCTTCACATTCGGTCACATGTCAAAGTTTTTTGTAACAAGAATTTTGCATAACCTGATATGGATAGGTACTATACGAGTATAAAGGTGTTAACTCTGTAATTGTTTCCTTATAAGTTTTGTTTACTTTTTGCTGTGACTGTATCAACAAACTAGTTATACTGCACTCATATATGTACCTAAAATATAACCAATATTTAAATATTATTCGTTGAGATATGAGATCTTTCGATTCTGAATCTTATTGGATTTATTCGAAAACTTTAATGCGTAAACTAACTATATTTTGCTATCCGTGTTCTTCATAGGAATTATTAAACACATTTACATGCTGATAGGTAAATTATAGTCCATTGTATAAAAATATACGACGTTTCATTGCTGAAACACATTGCACTATTTGCACGCGCATATAGCATTGTAATCTACAATAACTATGGGGTAAGCACGCCCTTTTGTTTTACCCAACTAAGTGGTAATTACGGTCCCATCATACAATAAGTGATTGTTGCTTGCGCCATATGCTGGAACGTTCCATCATTAATGGGTTAATGTTACGTAACACGTCAACCATTAATTATACGCAGATATAATGATATTTTTCCATGTTTTTTTATGTCGTCGCACGACTCTATTACCAACTAAGATAAGAACTATGCTAATGAGATGCTGTTATAAACTTATAATATTGCACGACAAAAAGTGAATAAGTCATTCAAATTTAACTCAAGCTAATGGTACTCATTAACAGTTCTGAATAATTGCATAGCTAATTCGAGACTCTACATTGTTTAAACTTCAATGAGCTAGACGACTCTGTTTAGTCCGTCAGTTAGATTATTAAAAAATATTGTACACGTATTTTTTCTTTTGTTTGACGAACAAAAAATGACGAGTATAGAGTGCTTAGAAGTTTCGAGTGACGTCACTACTAGGTACAATTTTCACCTAGGAGGGACGTCACAAGCGCCCACTCCAGAAGATTGATGATCTATAACTTTGTCGATTTTTAATATTTTGATAAACCAAAAAATACGTGTCCCATATTTTTCGATAATCTAACTGACGGACTAAATAGAATTATATAGTTTTAACCCAGTCGTCATCCCTATTAACATTTTATATCGATTAGTAATCATAATCTCACCTTACGTTTATAGTCAAAACCAGCCAATATTTCGACTCACTTCTTTGTTACTCTACAGTAGGGATTATAATGTAATGACATATAGTAGATGAAAACAAATACCTATGTAAACGTCCCAGGACTCGACACGCTAATGCCCAATGCCTAATAGTTGACTGACACACTACCGTCATCTCTATTGCTAATGTCTTAACATTCAAGATGGCAACTATTAGGACAGCATCGAGCACTCGGATGTTTACCTTACTTATTTTTATTCAATAAACTACTTAAAAGTACTCCTTGCGATGCGGAAAACAGCCATTTATTTATAGATAGATATACCAACTCTAGAGAAAGTTAGGACGTCGTTTCACCAATCTTTGTCTAAATTGCTTTATTAAAGAAAGCCGATTTGCAAAGAAGTAATGCGTTTGAAGAGCATAAAGTGCATATCTACCTAAATAAACAGGTTCGATAGATTGTACTCACATGAGTAGTTCAGATGGTACTGCAATATTCGAGCTTAATTAGACGATGTGATTTCTTTAAAAACACTTCAAAACTTCGAACAAATTGAAGCAAATGAAATGACAATAAGCCTAGTTTGATTGACATATGGCATAATCAACGCAAATGGAGCTTGCCTTCGCATCCTTAACACCCACACCCCGAAACTTTGACGTGAAGTGAAAAACCCTTATAAATATATTTCGCTTACTTGTTTATAATTCAGATTATTAGAAATCCAGTTAATTTACTTTTAACTGTGCAACAACCTCTCGATATTATTATTAAATCGATATCGATGTTGGTATTAAAATATTAAACTTCAAATATCCTGTTCCACAAATTAAAGCAAAATATCTTCAACAAACTGAATAAGTAACATGTCACACACTACTTATATTGATTGGTATACACGTATATGCATTAATTCTCTGAAAGATTTCGAGGTAAAACGTACCTACTTCAAATAGTAGGCTAATAGTGAAAACCAGACTATTCTGTAGACATACATAATGTAGTTTGTTGCTTAAAATAACATCGTTACAACTACAAACAATTATATCAAATTATATTTATCTAAAAGAAATTATTATGTTGTTGATAGCTTCAGTCCACAGCCCATCGATCGCGGCCTCGCGGCTCGCGATGTCCATTACTTAATTGACAAAAGCCATGGCGTTGCTGGGATATACCAACCTATTTATACTATCCTTAACATAGGTACCATTAATAATAACGACGACGACAAATTGATACAGTTTAAACATACCTTTGCCATTCACAAGACCTTTGAAACAGAAAGACAAAATAAGTATACATATATGTAACTTTAAATATTAATGCGTACTTATAGTAAACTTAAATAATACCTACACGTATAAGTTGCATAATCCCTGATTCAATAGCCTTCCAACGGCGTAGCGTAGCAAAATTTAGCTTCAGTCTGATGAAAGTTAGCAGGGTTTGAGGACAGAAGAAAAATGTTTTGCGGCTCACATAAAAGCAATGAACTTTCACACGAGGCGAGGTTGATTTAGCGTAGTTTATCGTGGAATCACGGCGAGGATTCGGTCTGCGGTGGTCGGTAATTGAATTTGGTAAACAATACGTTTCCCGCGAACCTCGGGAGTATTCGCAACACGCACGATCGTACGCACCTGTTCTACTTTTTTATTTATTAGCGGAGATATTGTTTTCTCCTTTTTCTGTTTTGTAAAGTTAACAGTACATTATTTACAAAATAATTTCATCTCCATGTGATATTAACAAAGAGATAACATTGGTACTATTTACCTATCAATCAAAGGTAAAGCAAAATTATCATATTTTAAATCACCCTTATCAAAACGAGGTCGTGTGCCTTTTTAGCCGCGAGAAAAAACAATAAAGCAAACTCTCACAAGTATCGTTTTCACCGACATGACGGCAGATCAGTGTAAACCCGGCGTGATAATTGAATCGCGAGGGTCCTCGTCCTACCCGTAGCTACAACTGTAAAAGGGCGGATTTATATTAAGACCCAGTCACACTTATGCACATTTATCATTGCGCAGGGCTACCCGGCCATTAGTGATACATTTGATTCGTATGTGACCTCTATAACCCACTATTGTCTCCTGTGTGGGGGAGTACTATCTTTAATCGCTTGAAAGAGCTTATAAATGTGGAGTGTCGGTTTGTTTTGCTGTAATACGTTAAATAGGTAGCTGGGTTCTTTTACATTTTTGCCTTGAAAAATGATTCATCGCTTCCTCACAAGATACTTAGGTACCTAATATACACGCTCACGCCTTCCCCTGCCATAACTGATATAGATATGCCACATTATACTCATACATGTGTCTTGATCTATTATCAGAATGTAAGTGGAAGTAATGTGAACCCAGCTTTACATTTAATTATATTTGCATTTATTTATTACCTTCATTCAGCGTAATAGTATCTATCACCCAACATAATTCCATTGTTTCTCATCTCGAGCTCTCCTCACGCAGCTACGAATATCTCGCATTATGACACAAGTTATATGAAAATAGTCGTAAATACGAAAACAAAAGTGCCATCTCTCAGCGGGTCGACGCAGTTCGTATTTGCTCTCCGCCGGGAGGGGGTCATTACTAAACTCCATTACACTTTTTGTGCCAAGTGTTTTGATGGTAAAACAAGGGTGAAAACGACCCTACAAAACGAATGACAGCTCTCTGTACCTCCCGCTTTTTTACTGTGAGAAAGAATAACATCAGTAAAGTTGTGGACTTGCGGATGAATATAATAAAATATATTGACATCATCATAGTTTTATACACTCTCACACGCCCTATACATGTAAATGTAAAAACAGCATCACGTAAGGTCCACCGGGGTAATTGCGTCTATGGGGGCAAATACGTCTTTTAAAGATTCCATTAAATTTGAACTCGTTCAAACTCCCTACCGTACCTGCCTGTAGTTTACACTGTACTTTACAGGCAGGTAGGATAGGGGTAGTTTTAAAGAGTTCAGAGGCATTTTCCCCCATAGACGCAATTACCAATTAATGGTAAACTTAACCTTAGTATGTATTTTTTATAGAAAACATAATCAAATTGCTGTGCCCTAACAGGGTTCATGTCTGTGAACAAATGTATAAAACCTAACATCTTATGTACGACATGATATTGACGCAATAAATGAATATGAATATGAATACCCCGGTTATTCCGCTTAGTTTTTTTTAGTAAACCTTTTAAATTTTTTAAGAGATTGCTAATAGTCTCCCTATCGCGCCCATGACCGCGATTACCGGGATCCGCATAACAAACACTCGAACGCATTTACCCGGCGAGAGTTAGCTAATGAAGTGAATTGAAGACCAAGTAGGGGTTCAACGACCTGCCAACGATCTCCTTCGCGATTAACCGGAGAATAATTTAATGGGCTTTTGTGGAAACCCGCCACACAAGTGGCTCGACCCAGTGCAATTACTTTCTGTTTCAAAATTTCACTTTGCCGCGTTCTCATCGATAAAAAGATGCATTGTGCATTGTAAACTAACAGTTGTTTTTGCGATTATTTAATAATGTGTTACACAATCATTTTCTTTAACATTTAATTAGGTAGAGTCCAAATTGATGCTTACCATATTCTTTGTCTAATAAGTAAACTAAACATTATAATTTTATTCTATCAGGACAAGAAATACCTAACAAAAGTTTTCGGACGTAGCGTAGGCGGAACGTAGCCTATCGCAAAATTAATTTGATAGCGACCCAGTTTTGAATAAACATCATTCATAAATGAAATTTCGCACCCATTTGCTTAAGTGCATAACATTTTCATGGCTTAATACGTTTGAATGTGCTATCGAGTCAGTCGTCATCAATCTTTGGGGGTGCGGGGTAATGCGCGCGGCATATGGCACATTCGGTGCTGCGCTGGTTGCGCGCGCGCTTGTAGCGTTCCGCTTCGGTGGCGAAGAATGGCCGAAGTGACCCGCACCGACCTTACACGTGATGGCACACCGAGGGCTGAGCCATATATTACTCGATTGTGATCTTAGATCGCGTGCTTAGTGAAGTAACATACCGTTCAGTTTAACCAAAAGTATATCAATTATTTTATTCGAACATGTTACTTTATGATGATTCTACAAGACGCCCGTAACATCGTCAACGAAGATGACAAAAATCATAACTATCCTTGGATGTCCAGCTATTCCTTATATGTATATAGTACTAAATACGGTTAAATCTTCAACCGTGTTGGAGTTATGTGTCTCAATACATACAATAATTTAAAAAATATATTCGATTCGAGGATCTCCGAATAGCCTATTCCAGTGATTCTCGACAAAATATCTTCAATGTAGCATTTCATTTTTACAATAAAATTCTATAATACCATTTAAGAATTCTAAACATGAAATAGTGTTATTGAAGATCAGGGCTCGGATACCAGTATTTTCTCCATACAAAAATACCTGTATTTTCCGTTCTTTCGTTTATTATTTTAATTTTTTAATGGGGCAATCTAATAATATGAACTCATTACTTAAATACATTACTACACAAAAAGCATAAAATAATTCAAAATATTAGGCTATTTCGGGGTTTTTGCAAAATACCGGTTCCGAGCCCTGTTGAACATACATACAATTATTTAGATTTGTTGTAACTCACTATTATATATTCAATTGTCCCATATCCATTAGTGATAGAAAAGATAAACCCTATTCATGTTTCGCGATCAAAGCTACAAGTGGGCTCCACAAAACTTTGTCCTGTAAAGTGACTCCATTTGTGTCCACCGCCACTTGTGTGTTACATTCACAAATGTTTCATTCAAAGGTTCATTGGATCAGTACTTGAATAACAGTAAATAACCCGCATCTTATTATTCATAGCTCTTGATGTTTTAGTACTGGATCTATGCATAATTATATTATTTAATTATATTATTATTATTATAGCAACGAGTATCAGTCATTTTGATTAAAGGATTGTAACTAGATACATCTCGTATCTGGCAAGTGTGAGCAAGAGCTAGAATAGTTTTTTTTTTTAAATTTATTGCACAATACAGGAAGATACAAAATACACTAATGACATAAGGCTTTTTCAAAATTTAGATTCAGGATCAATAGTATTTAAAAGTATCTTAACACTCCACTCATATCGCTTTTACCTCGGTAATGACCTTCCTCAATACAAGGAGATTGCTTATGCAACAATTACATACTGACCATTCATGCTTATGAGTGAAAGACGTTTTTATCTCATTTTCCTGGTAGGTAATAATAAATTACATGATACATTGCAAAATAGCGTCCTTTCCATAATATTTGCTCTCACACTTAGGTACTAAGTTCGCCTTTTGTACGTACGATAAATTTTCTTTTGCAATTAAGTTTAAACCTGTACACATAAAACAAAGTCGTGTTAGTTACACCATTTATAACTCGAGAACGGGTAGACCGATTTTTATGATCTTTCATTTTTTGGGTTTGTCTCTGCCTCGAATAGCAGAATACTATTAAAGCAGCTAAAAAATAAAAAAAACTGAGGTGGAAGTAAGTTCACCGGGGCAGCTAGTAAAGAAATAATATCAGAAGTATTTCAGAGTATTTCTTAATTGGTAGTGTCTTCAAGTACACCTATGTACTTGAAGATTTGTAAGGAATCTTTTAGAGAGTGATTTATAAAACTTCATATTCTTAACTGTTATTTACACATTTTCACAATAAACCATAATTATGGTAGCCACGAGCAAGTAGAGTTACGGCAGGTTATTTTCCGCCGCGAGGGTGAAGGATTTCACGTACGGGGTGGCGTGCTAAGTGCCGGGAGGCCACATGTCGCTCTCGTCGCGCTAATCTGCAGGATTTGCCATCCAATGTCCCTCGATCTGCCATCCCGTTCCCCTATGCCCGCGCACAATACATCCATCTCACCCGGCTCATTGAATATTATTGCTCTATGGGGATTTTGAAAATATGGAGCCGTTTAGCTAAAGCCGTACATTGTATCCATACTGTGGAATTATTCAAACGCGGCTCGTTGCATGTATCAGTTAATGGTATTAGCTATTAGACCGTTTAATCACTCGATTTGCGACTTTATGGCGCAGCTTAGGATTTGAGATTATTTTGTTCTAGTGCATAATAAATAGGATTCATACTTGCACATTGGTATTACGCACTTAGAGACTAAATAAACTGTTCGATAAACTGAAACCTGTAGCATGCGTCATACGGTCATACGTGCATGAAAGATTTTATTTTTATTTTAAGAAAGCTTATAAGCAATATTATACTCGAAGAGCAGTGCTGGGTCGTATCCTATCGACTACTCTTGGCCAAGTGTTACGGAAAGCCCTGGTAAGAGCACGCGCTTGAATTTTTAACGTTGAATTGTCTGAATTCAGGAATGACACTTGATATTGATTTTAATTGAACTTTTTATACCTAATCGCAATTTAATGGAAAAACCAAATTGTTCTATATGTAAGTATAAAAGAAAGAGTAGCAGTGCATTTATACCTTTGCTGCGTTTTTATAAAATTAGATTTGACCTATTAATTAATTACTATACCGACCGGGGTCAGTTTCACAAGGAAACGATCATTGTTACAAGTCTATAGTTAAAGTTATTACGATTACTGATAATGCGACGTTAATCGCCATAACAACGCTTTAATTGCTAATTTAAAGATTTGTCACGATATTCATCACAAAAGACTAAGAACTAAATCAGAAAGTCAATTTCTGTACAATGGTCGCGTTGCTGTCAGCACTATGCGCCATACGGTAGCGCTACGCGCACATGGCGAGTTCTGTTTTGATAACCTTGTGTTAAAATTCTATGCAAAGAAATTCAGTGACTTTTATCACAATGCATTAAGCTTGAATTTCCTTTACCAGGTGGCATTCTACTGCAGTTATAAAGTTTTTTGTGTGCGCATTGTGGGGACTCGCGCTTGTCATTGCTTCCCTCGCAACCCTAAAATCGTTCTATTCTGCAGTCGGACGAGCCGACAGGTTAACTTTTGTTGTTCGACAATAGCCGTGCATTACAAGTCCGATTGTTGGCACAAATGTGAATTACAACGCGTTTTATTTGTTGTTGATTCATGTTTTTTTTATTAAGATGTAATCGTTGAAAGCTTGTTTCCACTAATGACACGGATAAGTGAAATCATAAACCACGATTAATTATCTTTGATATCGAATAGACAACATGCTTATGGTTTTGTTTATGTGATGAAATTGGCAATCTTATCTTTAATAGTAAATATTGTTCACGTGTTCTATAATCTACAACTTACTACTTCTAACTCTACAGGCGTAACCACAACCCTATTTATCCAATCAGGCAAACGGTTCACAGTAGGCAAACTTATTCTCATACATTCCGCATGCATTAAGCAAATAATCCAGGTAAAGTTGGAGTTTCAAATAAAATTTCTTTCCACGTCCAGACCAAGTCCCGCCGCAGAATTTTCATGCCACAAAAGAAATAAAAAAATATTTCTTTATTCAAGCGGCAAGTCAATAGAGGTTTGAGGCATTGCCCTCGAGGTGGTTTCGGGCGGTGGGGAGAGCGGGGAGGCGCCTAGGGACGCGTGTACTCTTCTTGATTACAGAACACCCCCTGTCTACCCTCCCCTCCCGTAACCCGGCCCTCCACAATACACGTAGACTTACACGTAATATTGTTGCATTTATAACAATATAAAAATGTGACAATACCTACTAAGCTTTTGTTTTATCCCATACCATTCGTATATATTTTTCTAGGTAAGATTTATGGTTTACTTTATTTAGCTTCTCGTGTAATTTATTGACGTATGTTCTGCAAAATAAGTCTATTGCTTAAGTTTTGACACCTTATACACCGTGGACCTGTATAACCCGACCAACTATTAGAAGTAAAAAAAGTTATGTGACGTATAGTCGATTAACGCTTACTTTCCGAGATATTCATAATTTTTAAAATAAAAACTCCCAAGTGTGTAACAAGCCCTAATAAATGTGACTAAGATACTTTTACTGATTTTTTAAAATCCTTTAACTAAACAGCAATTAATCTTCGCAGTATTAGATGGTAAGCGATTACAAAGCCAAAATATTGACCTTTCGTTTCCATTTTAGCTTTTTTTTCCTTTTTAATAACTTTTCCTCCAGTAAGGACATGTTTATAACGAGGGACTGAATTTATTGATTTGTAAGTGACTATACGAGTCCAAAAAATTTACCTTTTGTTTCCATTTTATTTTTTTTTTCCTTTTTGATACCTTTTCCTCAAACACCTAAGGACATGTTTATAAGGAGGGGCTCAATTTACTGATTTATTTTGTTCCATAACACTATTAATGTAAAATGACAAAATTCGACCTATGTTGATATAACGTTATTTACTTGTAATACCATCAGGAATACGTGGTTAAAGTTGGTCAGGTTGTTTTTTTACTTATTTTGTAATGAATACCCCTCAAATATTTTTTAACTACTCAAATACATATATTGATATATAAAATTTCAGCTCTCTGTGATGATGGGAACGCGTGCCGACTTGGCTTCAAAGTTTGTATGGTGATTTGCTTTCTGGGACATCCTAATACATATTGGTTGGTGCCCTTGACTGTACACGTAAATTGTTCAGTTGAATTATAAACTTCCTATAGAGTAGGTTCGATAGGTAATAGGTATACTTTAGAGTTTAGGGGTATAATTTTACATCCCGGCGTTTCGTAACCGTTTTCAGCGTTCGCAGTCGCGGGTAGACTGAGAAAAATATAACATTTTCATCAAAATTACAGTTGTCAAAACTACCCACTTTAAAAATCCAAGTTAAAATAAAGTTATGAATTGCCAGATGACCCTAGTGTGTAAAAACGGACATATGTATTACAGTGAAGGTTTTTATTTCTTTATCAGTTAGTATTTGGTACTTCATTGGTGGGTAACTCTTTAAATATTCTCTGCCTATGTATGTAGACTCGTAAAAATGTTGTAAGTAATACAATATACACTCATCGATAGAAAATTAATTAATTTAAGTGGGTACATAATAATGCATTTCATCGTCTATTATTGTTATCGGAGCATTAGCTACACACACATACACATATAACAGAATAATCTGTTTTTAATAATTAATTTTACTTCGTAAATGTATTAAGACAGTTCATAAATTAAAAAAAAAATACAGTCTAACGTGATTTGAGTCGTTTGGTTTTTCATAAAAACGAAAAGAGGGTTATGAGTTGACGTTAACAATATCAAATATGGTTGACATGTGTTTTATTTAATAATATGATACATTTTAACTGCGTAAAACAACATCAGAAATCCCAAAAACACAGAACAAACCAGATGTTTTTAAAAGAGAAACTGGTGAGTTTCTTCCGGCGCTTCTTCTCACCAGAATATCATCTGCCGAAGCGCCAAAAGAATCAGACATGTGAAAGAGCCCTTGAGGCCTACTTACAGAAATAAATTATTTCATTTCATTTCATATCAATCGACTATTTATTAGCATAACTCTAACTAAAGCTCTTATTTCTAAAAATATCCTTTTTTTTACTTTTTGAGACTTTTCCTGTTATTTAGCCCACACAAAATGCATCAAGCTATAAAATAAAACACATTTCAACCATAATTATGTCGTTAAGATGGATTCATAACCCTCTATGTTTGAATGGAGAACTAAGCGAGTCGATTCACCTTAACATCAGCATACGTGTGCTAAATCGGGGCATGCGTACTAAAGCGACGTAGCAAAATATTGTATTGACAAAAAATTAAATTGATGGATATTTACTAATTCATGAGTTACTACAATATTCACGTGTTTTATTAGAGAATTTTAATGCGCGCATGGACAAGGCGATGGCTGGTTGCGCACGTATGAACATCAGGCATTTCTTGGTGTCACTTCGGCAGGATCGATATTATCGAAATTCTACGAGTTTAGGACACCCTTATATTTCAGTTATTTTGTAGAGAGTAACGACGTCTGTTCGTACGATTGCCGTCCTAATCTCGCATAGTTTCGGCAATAATTATCGAGCCCATTGAAGTCACGGCGTTTGCAACGCTCAGATAAACGCCCATATTATCTAGATAAAAGTTTTTTGAAACGTAACAGCATGTTCCACGGGCGGACGCCCGCGCCCCAGAGAGCAGAGATAGCGGCGGCGCGCAGGTGCCGGCGGGCCGAGATTGTCCCCATCAAACATTCACGAGTGCCCCGAACGCCCGTAAAAATACATATTCTAGCAGAAGACCCCGCTTTTAATACTACTCCGTAATGAGCAGCCGAGGTCGGCAGACTCCTTAATGCCCTCTTAACGTGCCGTTCAGGTGGATTGTTCGTCTTTATTAAACGGTTTACAGCATTAGCGGGGAACTGCTTGAAAATTTAATTCTATCAGGGTATAGGCATATTGATTAAGGTGGGATTGATTAAATTGACTCTAACCATCACGTATCAGATGCAAGACATGACAACAGCGATAGAAACTACATAATTAAGACGCATCTAGTGCAGAGTGTTCGGAAACAATATAAAGACTCTGAAATTAAAAGATTGTTTTAGGGAAAACTGACTTATCAGAACTAAAATAATTTCGTGTAGTTACTATATATGTACTTACTATGTCACTCTAAGCCTTATAAATTATTATTTTGGTTGGATATTTTATGTGCGACCTATGCTGATTTACTGCAGAAGCCCGTTAAATTACAGTTCACTCCCTGAGAAAATACCTCTTCGAAGAACAAAATATGTCGTACTAGATTCCTCAGTTTTCCCTATGTTGATAAATACGTCATTATTAACCATAATTTATGTACCTAAATGCAATTTCCAAAAAAAACTACTTACAATTGCAGATTTAAAAGTTAACAAAAACAGAAAACAGTTTGATCATTAATACTGAGTTGTGACATAACAATGTATCCCCAAAGTCCGCTACCCAAAGGTTGTCTGGAAGAGATCGCTCTTTAGCGATAAGACCGCCTATTGTTTACCACTGTTTTTATATAAGTTTGCAATGTAATTTTCTTTTGGTGTGCAATAAAGTATGATTGTATTGTATATTTTTACCAGCTTTTCATACGTACTTAATACATAGTTACATTTGAATACTGCACAAAACTATAACACATGAACAGTACAATGTCTTGAAAAACAGAGTATTAGTGACCGCCTGTTTTATCTATAAGCACCACTACCAAACCAATAGGGAATATGCATGATATTTTTTATTTACTTTAATAAAACCTCATTCATATAAAAAACAGTAGGAAAAAATATTTTTCGAATAACTATAAAAATAACCAAGATATAACGCAACAAAGATTTATCTCTATTTCTTTCTCGCAAAACATAATATAGTATGGAGATTGAACGGTGGCCGTGTACTATGACGTCATAGTCCATATCGGATCTCTCTCTCTAATCGCTGTCTGATTAGCGCTTTAAAATGTTTATATCTTCCGTATTTCTCGGTCGATTTCAATTTTATTTTGACTGTATGTCATCTTTTTTACGGTATTTTCAAATTTTGTTAAGAAATCTGTTAAAAAAAAAAATGGGTAGGGGTCGGGTTGCATAATCTTTATCAGCATATGTTTGATACGCATACGTGGATTCCGCATACTCATTATTGGGCATAACTGTAATAGTCATACATTTATGCGCATAACGATTTTAATCATAATGTTTAAGGATATACTGTGTAATGAGCATATAGTAGATATGCATACATTTATTCAAGCATACTTTATAATAGGCATACATGGGTTACTCATACAACACTATAACCATACTGGGTAAATGCATAAATAGCAAAGTGCATAAATAGATTGCTCATACAACATCATAACCATACATAGTAAATGCATAAATTGCTAAGCGCATAAGCCTATTTAACATATTAATCAATTCTCATTACTTTCAACATTGCTATTATAAAATTAGTAAGAACCTAACCTAACCTACTTTTCTGGCAGCGATTTGGTTCTGTGTGAGGTCACAGTTCAAACCTAACCCAACCTACTTTTCTTTCAGCGATTTGGTTCTGTGTGAGGTCACAGTTCAAACCTAACCTAACCTAACCTACTTTTCTAGCAGCGATTTGGTTCTATGTGAGGTCACAGTTCTAACTAACCTACTTTTCTGGCAGCGATTTGGTTCTGTGTGAGGTCACAGTTCAAACCTAACCTAACCTACTTTTCTGGCGGCAACTCAGTTCTGTATAGCGATTCACAAACATCTGCGACCTCGGCCTTTCTTTGTATTACCACCCTAGTTGTATAATGTATTATAATGTAATATTGTGCTAAGAATAGTAATTAAAAATACTTCAGTAATATATTACATTATATCTTTTTTGAAAAACCATCACAAGCCCATTATTATAATTTATGCAATACATTATTATATTCATCAATATTATGTCTAAATAAATGTATGATATTTACAATTATTACTAAAATAACTTATAATCATCAATATTATGGCTTAATAAATGAATGCAATTTACAATTATAACAAAAACAACTTATAATCATCCATATTATGACAAAATAAATGTATGACAATACAGCTTATGGTTAATCCAATTATGACTCCATATAATTATGACACAGAACAATTATGCCATAAGACAATTTATGCCAAAAAAAATATATGAGCATAAACTATATGCGTAAACAGTTATTCCAATCAATAATATGACAATAGCTGTTATGCAACCAGATGGTCCCCCAAAAAAAATCATGCATATTCCCTATTAGAAATCTCTAATTCATATATCTTCCATTTCAGTTGTGTAACTTTTACCCACAGTCAATTCAAACAATAATGGAAGTCAAAAACCAGCTACCATAATAATTTACACCGCTACCCTCAGTCCCCCGCCGACAGACCCATACGCTGCGCCCGCGTTGTTTTCATATCAATTTATTAAGGGGAAAACATGCATGGTCAGTAATCATTAACCAGACTCTATATTTTGCTAGTCATATAATTAGAGATCGTAGTTTAATTACCATGAAGTGAATGGTTTTTTAACGTAGATTAGTGTAACAAAAGTCCCACTTAGCTATAAGATGGATCTCCTTATAGGGTAATTGAACGTGAATACATGTTTGATAAATACATAAATCTAGGTATGTATGTAACATACCTAACACGAGTCATAGATATTGATTCAAATTTAATGGGTCCATACTACATACATACTCACATACATGCTTTATGGTCATAATCATCACTCTTCATACTTTTTTCTTCATATATTTTTTTCTCGATTATTTGTACCAGTACTACTATTAATGTTGTCTATAACAATGAGTATTCAGAATTTATTCATTTATAATTATTATTATTATTATTTATTTATTTATACATGTTAACATAACATTACAGTAAAAAAAACCAATGCGTCATGATGCCTTTACTAGAATTATATTCGTACTCATAGGTAATTTTGTTTTGAAGAAAGTTTCAGTCTTAACTTATTTTGTACAGCTAATGCAGTGTGGTTAAAAAAATCGAAGGATCAGGATCGCAGTTCAAACCTAACCTACTTTTCTGATAAACTTCGCTTTTGTGAGGATCGCAGTAAAACCTTACCCCAAACTACTTTTCTGGTAGAAGTTCGGTTTTGTGAGGATCGCAGATCAAACCTTACCCCAACCTACTTTTCTGGTAGCAGTTCGATTTTGTGAGGATCGTAGTTCAAACTTAACCTAACCTACTTTTCTGGTAGCAGTTCAGCTTTGTGAGGATCGCAGTTCAAACCTAATCTAATCTACTTTCACTTCGGTTTGAAATAATAAACAAGAATTCACTTTAAATTAGTATATTGTGAACCAACAACAACTTTGCATTGCACAGTAAGTAAACGCCATTAAAACTACGCATTGACCGTGGCGACACCTAGTGTCCTAAAAGAAAACAAAATCTCCTTTTTAGCGGGATAGTGAACGAAGGAACTATCTTATACAGCCTATATATATATAAAATTACCAACCCAATACTCCCACTAAATTTTATATAACTTAAAAAACTTATTACGTATGCATAGAACAGGAAAAAACGTATCTAAACATAACTACTCACTTTCAAAAAAAACTATGCTATTCTATTCTACTAAACAATATCTCGTCTCTCATATGCTCAAATTTCTGAGTAGGCAGAGCTTTTGTAAATATATCTGCCAGCTGATCAGAAGTCTGTACATATTTTATATGAATTAATTTTTGTTTGACTTTCTCCCTAATAAAATTAAACTTTACATCAATGTGCTTTGTCTTTTTATGGTACACTGGATTATTAATTAATTTAATTGTACTTTGGTTATCTATGCACAAAGTTGTACAGTTTTGATCAATATCAATTTCTTTGAAAAATTGTTTTAGCCACAAAAGATTCTTGGCAGCTTCACAGGCAGCCATAAATTCAGCCTCAGTAGTTGATAAGGCTACACAAGTCTGCTTTTGACTAGCCCAGGATATGGGACCTCCATTTAACATGAAAATGTAACCAGTGGTTGATTTTCTTGTGTCCACATCCCCAGCAAAATCTGAGTCTGAATATCCAATTAAATTTTCATGACCTTGATACTTTATACAAACATCTTTAGTTTTAATTAAATATCTAATTATTCTCTTAAGTTGAGCAATATGAACAGTACTAGGTTTATTAATGTATCTACTTAACAAATTAACACCATATGTTATATCAGGCCTGGTCGCTGTAGACAAGAACAATAAAGATCCTATGGCTTCCCTGTAGGGAAAATTAATTTGTTTATCATCAGAATCATTACATATGTTTACATTTGCATCTACAGGTGTGTTACAGGGGTGTGCTGAATTCATATTGAATTTATTTATTACCTGTTCAATATATTGCTTTTGGCTAATACAGATGGAATTTTCACTTTTAAAAATTTCCAAGCCAACAAATTTATTCAAATTTAGTTGTTTAATATTAAAACCCTGTTTTAGGTAATTTATTATATGAGCTAACACTGTATCTGATTCAGACATAATCAGAGCATCATCTACATACAATATGAGCAAAGCTTTAATGCTATTGAAATTACCTACAAACACACAATTATCGGCTTGCGACTGAACAAAACCAAATTTTACCAAAAAATTAGTAAACTTTTTATTCCAACAATGGGATGCCTGCTTTAAGCCATACAGTGACTTATTCAATTTGCATATTTTATCTTTTGGTGCTCTTACACCATCTGGGACTTCCATGAATAAATCCTCTTCTAGCTCTCCATATAAGAACGCTGTTTTCACATCAAATTGCCGTATATTCCAATTATGTTCTGCAGCAATTGATAGCAGTATCCTAATAGACTCATATCGAGTAGTAGGTGAAAATATATCACTGTAGTCTATGCCTTGAATCTGTGTAAATCCACGAGCACAGAGTCTCGCTTTATACCTATCTACTTCTCCATCTCGGTTTCTTTTTATATTAAAAACCCATTTTGATGTGATCGTTCTTTGGTTTTCTCTATCAACGAAACTCCAGGTATTGTTATTATGGTGGGCCTCTAATTCTTCATTTATGGCCTCTAACCATAACTTACACTCCTGACTTTTAATGGCATCATCATAAGTCATAGGAATATCCAACTCCATTATGTTTGCTTCAGATGATTTATTTCTTGGTCTTAGTGTCATGGTGTACCCCTCTAAGTCATTCAAAGTAATTTCTTGTGAAGGTTCATAAACCTCATCATTTTCATCAATGGCACTATGAATACTGTCTTCACTCTCATTATTGATATTCGTCTCCGAACTATCCATCACATCTGAAACTTCTTCCAAAACCATATTACCATCATCATCAATCTCTTCTTTGTCTTCACTTAACAAAATTTGAGCTTGATTCTTCCTGATTTCAGGAGTCTTCTGTTCATTGAAAATAACATTTCTTGACACCATTATTTTTTTAGATACTGGGTCATACATTCTGTAATTGTTATTGTCATAACCAATCAGCATCATCTTCCGGCTTTTACTTTCTAACTTCTTTCTTAACTGATCTGGCACATGGACATATCCTTCACAACCGAACACTCTGATGTGATCTAAACTCGGCTTTACACCAGCCCACAGTTCTAACGGTGTGATATTTGGTGTTTGACTGGAAGATGTGCGATTCAATAAGTACACAGAACAATTGACAGCCTCTGCCCACAGGTTGAGTGGCACATTTCGAGCATATAACATTGATCGAGCACTTTCCACAATAGTTCTCATTTCACGCTCAGCCCGACCGTTTTGCTCAGGTGTATATGGGGCAGTGAGTTCATGAGCAATACCTTCACTGTCTAGGTATTTCTTGAAAGCTTTACTAGTGTACTCTCCTCCATTATCTGTGTGCAGTGTATGTATACTATGCGAAAAAATGTTTTTCACCCTTGCATTATACTTCATGAAACAATCTAGTACATCACTTTTGTGCTTTATGAAATATACATATCGGTAGCTAGTTGCTGCATCTTTAAAAATAACAAAGTATCGCATACCTTGAACTGATGGCTCATTGAAAGGTCCACATACATCACTGTATATGACATCACCTGGTTGCTGTGGTCCCCTATTGGACTTCTGGAATGGTTGACGAGCATGCTTGCCATATGCACACCCTTCACAAACAAACTTGTCACAATTTGATAAGTCCACACCGGTAATAATATTGTTTTTGCACATTTTCTGTATTTCTTTGATATTTAAATGTCCTAACCTTTCATGCCATGTTTTAAGGTCCAATTTTTGCACTACATTACACACTGGGTTTTGAATTGTTTTCACTTTTAGTTCATATAGATTGTTATTTTGCAAAGATGCACACATCACTATGTCATTGTCTTTGTATATCAACGCATCACATTCCTTTTTAACAATCCTGTATCCTTGCCTTGTCACAACACCTTCAGAGAACAGGTTTCTTCGCAACTTTGGTACATAAAGTACATTTTTTAAAATGCTCGTCTCCCATTGACCGTTAACATATTTATCAATCAAAATGTTTCCTTGGCCAGCCACTTCAATGGCTTCTTGATTACCCAACTTCAATGGATATCCAGTATATTCATATAATTCAGCAAAGTTTTCACGTTGAAAAGACATGTGAACTGAAGCGCCACTGTCTAAAATCCAGCAATTACTTTTATCATTATTGCTCCAGTCACTATTAGTTACATTGAAGGCTAACATGCTCTTCTCCCCTTTATAGTTGTGTTTCTGTTTTGGTGCACGACATTCCTTAGCAAAATGACCTCGCTTTCCACAGTTATAGCACACAAAACGATGTTGTTTGTCATTGTCACTGTGTACACTGGATTCTTTGTTTCCTTTCACAAATATCTTCTTCTTAGCACCTTGTTTTGACACTAACAATGCTGTTTCATTATCATCTTCAACGCCCAAGCTGGCCTCCTCATCTAACAAGCGAGCTGTCAGGTTAACTATAGTTTGAGAGCTTGGATCAAGTGACATCCAGGCTTGGCGAAGAGATCTGAACTTGGAAGGCAGTGTACTCAATATTTTTGTCATAATTGCAGTATCACTAATGTCCTCTCCGCTTTCTTTCAGTTGCTTAGCCAGACCTTCAACTTTGGCTATATGTTGAGCGATGCTATCTCCTGTGGCCATTTTATACTGATAAAAACGTTCGTGTAGCATCATTTTTGTAAGTTCCGACTTTTGCTCATATATGGACTCAAGTTTAGTCATTACTTCAAGCGCTGTTTCACAGTTTTCAATGAGTGCTACTTGTTTTAAGTCCATAGCCGACGTCATGATAAACATTGCTAATCCATCATCTTTGTTCCATTGAATTGCGTTTGTTTCCGGCTTCGGTGTGTCTATGTTCAACCCTTTTGCACGTAGGGCACATTTTATTTGGAATTTCCACTGTTTGAAATTTGATCCATCAAACTTATCAAGATTCATCGTCTTGCCGAACTCCATTATAGGTTAAGTACACGCGGATGACGCGCCCGTCGATTTTCAGTACTACTTTACTGTTTTCTTCACTGCTCTTTGTTTATTTATTACACTGACTCTAAAACCGCGTGGGCCTGGGCCCATAACCACTTCGGTTTGAAATAATAAACAAGAATTCACTTTAAATTAGTATATTGTGAACCAACAACAACTTTGCATTGCACAGTAAGTAAACGCCATTAAAACTACGCATTGACCGTGGCGACACCTAGTGTCCTAAAAGAAAACAAAATCTCCTTTTTAGCGGGATAGTGAACGAAGGAACTATCTTATACAGCCTATATATATATAAAATTACCAACCCAATACTTTCTGGTAGCAGTTCGGTTTTGCGAGGATCGCAGTTCAAACTTAATCTAACCTACTTTTCTGGTAGCACTTCTTTTTGTGAAGATCGCAGTTCAAACCTAACCTACTTTTCTGGTAGCAGTTCGGTTTTGCGAGGATCGCAGTTCAAACCTAATCTAACATACTTTTCTAGTAGCACTTCGCTTTTGTGAGGATGGCAGTTCAAACCTTACATAACCTACTTTTCTGGTAACAGTTCGGTTTTTTGAGGATCGTAATTCAAACCCAACCCAACCTACTTTTCTGTTAGAACTTCGTTTTGTGAGGATCGCAGGTCAAACCTTCCCTAACCTTTTCTGGTAGCTGTTCGGTTTGTTGAGGATCGCATCTCAATTCAAACCCAACCCAACCTACTTTTCTGTTTGGTTTTGTGAGGATCGCAGTTCAAACCTTACCTAACCTAACGAACTTTTCTTAAATACAAGTATATTTAAAAAAAGTGATACCAAACTCTATTGCTAGAAATTGTTATGCAGAAAAATGTATAATCATAAATACCTAGTAGTAACAGTGATATGTAGTAACACTGGTATCTATACAAGAAATTACTTCGATCCATTGCTCCTAAACTGCGCCAAAGAAGGTCAAACTAACGAGCACTTCTTTGCATTTGTATGCTTTGTAATTGTTCAACTTTACTATTACAACTCCATTTCACCTGAATTTAAGCAAATTGAAAATTTTGCAACTTCTGTTAAAATTTCTACGAAAATCATGAATTAATTCCGTACCCGACTACCGACTAGCATCCCTATCCCTAAGCCCGGCCGTGCGCAGTCGGCGCTCCTCTGATTGATTAAAACGTTAACAAAGGGCTAAAGCTGATCACTGCGAGCTTTATACAGAGAAGCCTTTATATTCATGCAATCAAAGAATTCCCTACAACAGCTCCACCGAAAATTACGGCTTTCCGGCAAATGTTCTTTGTCTGGAAAAATTTAACGAATTGAAATGTGACTTCAATTATGTCTTTGGAAAACAAATGGAGATATAATAGCAGGATAGAACCGTGTGTAGAGCTTCTAGTACTTGTGATTGGTAAACACCTTCTTTTGACTTTGACTTTTGATAAGTAAGAAACGAAAAGAGAAGAGAAAAAACTTGTTTCAGCTAATTTTTTGCCGCTATATTAGCCATAAAACTCCACCGATGTAGCAATGGAATAACATATACTCTAAATCGTTTTTCCTAATTAAAAAACTGGACCAGTGCGAGTCGGACTCGGCCACCGAGGGTTTCGTACAAATAGTTTAAGTAAATACTATATTTTTTATGATTTAATTACAAATGTATAGTTTTCAGATTTTTTCCTAAACTATAGTATAAGACGGTATTACTTGGCAAATTTCATAATTCTAGACCAACAGGAAGTACCCTTTAAATTTTGGTTTCCCTGAGAGTGTCGATATAAATGTTTTTTGCGGCATAAACGGCCGTATCTTTTTTTTTACGTTAATCTAAACCGTGAAACCGTTCTAAGCTGTGATCAAACTTCTAAAAGTTTGATCACAGCTTCAAAGGACCTATATGGTTTTATTTTCAACTCAATACCTCTACGTGTTTCCGAGATAAAGGGTCTTGACAGAACAGACAGACAAGACGGGCAACAAAGTGATTCAATAAGGGTTCCGGTTTTTCCTTTTGAGGTGAGGAACCCTATAAACAGTCTACCTACTGGAATTAGGAAATTATATAGACTACTTGACTCTATACTGTAACTTTTTGTGAAATTTCGATACTAAACTAACACTAGTTTAGCTAAACAACACGGTGACTGTAGTAGGTTAAGTAGGTACCTACACAAATAAGATAAAAAACCGGGCAAGTGCGAGTCGGAGTCGCGCACTAAGGGTTCCGTACAAACTCGTCAGTAGATACGTGGATAATAGCTCTACTTTTGATTTACGACATCCCATTTCGGTCCCATTTAAAAGAAACTAAAAAAGGTATAAGATTTATTTTCTGTCCAAATAAGTTTGGGTTAGCGATTTTTAACACTATTCCAAATTTCAAGTCGATAGCATCAGTAGATCCTGAAATATCTTGCCGTGACAGACGGACAGACAGACAGAGTCGCACCATAAGGGTTCCTTTTTTTACCATTTTGGTACGAAACCCTAAAAACTCACAGATGTTTGGCGATTACTGGAACTGGACCTGACGATCTAGAATCTACCCGACATTAATTTTTAAGCAAACTCTATAAACGAACGTTAACAAAACTGAACATCAATGCGTATTGCCTTCTAGGATAAGAATAATTAAAGTAAGTATTTAATTCCTAATACCGGTACACTATAAGATGTAATCGGTATCCCATCATCAGGTGGGCTGAGGTAAGCCGAGGGGCGAAGCCGACAGATGTCGCCCCCCGCCGAGCGGATGATGACTCCAGACCCTACAGCTATAAAAATTGTTGATGTTTCAGATATGCGCGTGACCAGATATACGTAAGGGTAATTATCGCCGAAATGTCGGGCAGCGAATACTATTTGTTGTTTTATTAGTAAGTTAGCTGTCCCGGCGAACTTCGTTCGGCCTAGTCTCAGTAGTTCGGTGATTTTAGTCCGGTTCATATAAATTACTTCGGTAAATATATGAACCGGACTAAAATCACCGAACTACTGAGACTAGGCCCTTCGTTCCACCTCAGAAACTTTAATTTGTTTGATGTTTTAATATATTCTGCTATTAGGGGCGGAGACAAACCCGACAAATCAAAGATCAGAAAAATCCGTCCATCCATTACACAACTAGGGTGGTAAAACAAAGAAAGGCCGAGACCGCAGATGTTTGCGGCCCGAGCTGCAAGCGAGGGACGTAAATATGCGATCGAGGGCTTTTTTTATTACCTCCCGTGTTGTGTACATAATTTTATGTCTACACTTGGCCAGAAAGCGGCTTTTTCCGTACGCGTAGCGTGCGGAAAAAGCCTCTTTATGGCCAGGTGTGGCATAAAATGATATAACTAACCCAACTTTGTTTTATGCATATAAATAGATATACCTACGTACTTATTAACCTCGTATTTGAATTTATTATGTAATGCAATAAAGTACAAACGGTTATTTTTAATACGGAAAGTGTTAGTAATATTAATAATACCTACGTCTGAAATTCTAGGTACATACAAAACTACATTATTGTCATGATATATAGTATTTAGCAGTACATTAATGTCAATATTTAATACAGAAAAGTACGGTGGGTGGCACCTATTCTACGTTGCTAACTGTACTTAAACAGAAACAACTTGGGGCCAGTATAATCGAGTTGCAAAAACTGAAAACCGCACCACATTATATACAAATAAATAGACAGTTCATTAGTGAAGTGCTTTATTGTGGTAAATCCCGATTGCATAAATTCCAATCTAAAACACACACAGGATGCCACACAGAGGAAACATTTTAAATATGGTAAAGCAAAAATTTACTTAGGTAAGTACCTATAGGTACCTACTTACTTTACAGTTTCTGAGAATCTTCTCAGTTCATGTTTTTGGTGTGTATGCTATGCGATATCTTTACCAATTGGCTACTTG
The DNA here is from genome assembly GCA_947034925.1 of Eudemis profundana. Taxonomy (NCBI): domain Eukaryota; kingdom Metazoa; phylum Arthropoda; class Insecta; order Lepidoptera; family Tortricidae; genus Eudemis; species Eudemis profundana. The sequence goes on from OX344799.1 coordinate 15,863,161, forward strand.
ACTGTAACCGAAATGTGTAAAAATTGTATAAGATCCTGATAAAATTAAGAAATATGTTAAAGTTTTGAGTTTGATACCTAACGTGTAACTTCTTTTATGAGACTTCAAATTTGGGTGGGAAAGTCCATTTTAAAGGAATAAAAATATTAAAACCATTAAATAACCCATAAAATGTATAGTAACTTTTGGGGTCCATATCGGGTTGCATAAAATTTGAAGTCATCATTTTTATAGGCATAACGAGTTTCGTCATAATCATCATTGCGCATAACAGTTAATAGTCATACTTTTGTGCCCATAATGTTTTTAACCATAACGATTTAGAGCATACATTATAATGGTCATAAATTTGTTGCGCATTAGTACATTGTGTATCTAGGGCGGTAAGTAAGGAATTACAAACGAGTGTTTGTTATAAGCCCGAGGTGAAACCGATGGCTTTAATAACACTCGTTTGTAATTCCTTTACCGCCCGTGGCACACACAATGTTTTTCATCACACTTGTGAGGAAATCTTAATAAAATAACCTTACTAATCGCCCCAGTATGACAAGAAAATATTAAAACAGACAGTGAACAACAACAGACAGATTAGTGAAATATGTCAAAGTCATAGACAAAGTCAAGTCACATTCGGAAACCATAGCGGTAACGGCCATTTTAGTTGATTTTATATTTGCAAAATAAAGAAATACATTATTCAAACATTTAATTAATGTTACCGAAATATGTGTTTACATGTATTTGCAAGAACAGTTATCTTTAAATAAATTTTTCAGTGTAAAAGTTAAAAAAGTAAGTTGTTGTTTCCTTTGAACATGACAAATAAGAGTAAAACAGAACCAGCGTTTCAAATTTAAAAAGAAAACCATTACGCCCTAGGGCGTAATAGGCCATTTACGGCCCGCAGAACCTACGTGTAATGACACCATTTTCGAGCAAGTGTGATGAAATAGTACATTGTGTATCAAGGGCGGTAAGTAAGGAATTACAAACGAGTGTTTGTTACAAGGCCGAGGCGAAGCCGAGGGCTTTAACAACACGAGTTTGTAATTCCTTTACCGCCCGTGGCACACACAATGTTTTTCATCACACTTGTGAGGAAATCTAATTAAAATAACCTTACTTAACCTAAATAAAATTGTAAAACTGACAGTGACATTAGTGACATATATCAAGACGACAAGTCACGTTCGGAAACCATAGCGGTAAAGACTTAAAAATGGTTGATTTTATATTTGCAAAATACTGAAATACACTATTTAAACATTTAATTAATGTTACAGAAATATGTGTTTACATGTATTTGCAATAACAGTTCTCTTTAAATAAATATTTTAGTAATAAAAGTTAAAAAAGTAAGTTGGCGTTTCCTTTGATCATGACAAATAAGAGTAAAACAGAACCAGCGTTTCAAATTTAAAAAGAAAACCATTACGCCCTAGGGCGTAATAGGCCATTTACGGCCCGCAGAACCTACGTGTAATGACACCATTTTCGAGCAAGTGTGATGAAATAGTACATTGTGTATCAAGGGCGGTAAGTAAGGAATTACAAACGAGTGTTTGTTACAAGGCCGAGGCGAAGCCGAGGGCTTTAACAACACGAGTTTGTAATTCCTTTACCGCCCGTGGCACACACAATGTTTTTCATCACACTTGTGAGGAAATCTAGTTAAAATAACCTTACTTAACCTAAATAAAATTGTAAAACTGACAGTGACATTAGTGACATATATCAAGACGACAAGTCACGTTCGGAAACCATAGCGGTAAAGACTTAAAAATGGTTGATTTTATATTTGCGAAATACTGAAATACACTATTTAAACATTTAATTAATGTTACAGAAATATGTGTTTACATGTATTTGCAATAACAGTTCTCTTTAAATAAATATTTTAGTAATAAAAGTTAAAAAAGTAAGTTGGCGTTTCCTTTGATCATGATAAATAAGAGTAAAACAGAACCAGCGTTTCAAATTTAAAAAGAAAACCATTACGCCCTAGGGCGTAATAGGTCATTTACGGCCCGCAAAACCTACGTGTAATGACACCATTTTCGAGCAAGTGTGATGAAAAAAAACTTAAAGCATAAGTATGAACCGCTATAACAGTTTTGCGCATAACGTTTTCAAAGCATAGGTAACCATTTTTTAATTCTATATTGTTGTTAGTAGTAATTTGCCTAACTCAACCTGATCGCAGTTCGATATTGTTGGGGGACGCAGTTCAAACCTAACCTAACCTACTTTTTGATGCTAGAATTTCGATTTTTTTGTGGGCTAACCTAATCTATTTTTGGTAGAAGTTCGTTCTTGTTGGGGGACGCAGTTTTATCTAACCTAACCTACTTTTTGACAGCAGTTCCGCTTTATTGGAGGACGCAGTTCAAACCTAACCTAACCCACTTTTTGATAGCATTTCGTTTTTGCAGGGGGGCGTAGTTGAAACCTAACTTACTTTATGCATTACAATTGTTAAGATTAAAAATAATTATGACCATCAATATTATGACTAAAAATTGTATGACAATCGACATTATTGTTAAGACAATTATGACATAGTGCAATTATGACAGGGAACAATTATGCCATAGAATAATTAATGCCAAAAGACATTTATGAGCAACAACTTTATGCGTAAAGAGTTATGACAATCGATATTATGACAATAGTCGTTATGCGATTAGAGGGACACCCTAACTTTTGTTATGAAACCGTTACGATAAGCGCAAGTTTTGACATAGTTGCAGAACAAAGTTTTTGATTTCTCAAAACAACGTATGTCTCCTGACATCACGTTACAATGAGATACGGAGCGTTTCGGCACGATTTTGGGAATGTCTAAAAATGTGATTTTAATTAACATTGTACTATCTCGGTGCATTTTTATGATATTGAAGTGGTTTTTTCACTAATATTTCTATTATTGAGAGGTTTTTCTATAACATATCACAGAAAAAAGTTGTCAAGTAGCCAATTGTAAACTGATTGTAATGTTTCTTTTTTATAAGTAGGACATATACACTGGTTGTTCCAAATGAATTTAGTGAAACAAAAAAAATACCTACGTCAGGAGAAAATAACTTAATGAATATTTTAAGAAGCATGTTTTAGCGTTTGAGATCTGATGTCATACTTTTTTTGTTGAATAGTGACTTGTGTGGACTGTGAAGTTGATTATTATATACTGTCCCTAAGCTCTTCGCTCGGTTGAATGATTTTTTTTGGTTGTGATGACACTTGCACCTATCTAAATTAACTGTTAAAGTAAAATATCCATAAGAAGTGCTCGTTAAAAGTAAAAGGCTAAAAGTAAATTTTAACCCCACGATAATCGCCACCGGTACAAAATACCAAATGCAGCCAAGGCATTCCTGGCACGATACATTTGATAATTCAGGTTTGATTTACTCAGGTAACATAGCACGTGTGAGTGCAACGAAAACCGGAAGGAAGCGATTGGCGCCGCACGCGCCGCCACGCGTCACTTCCGGTCCTAATGTGATAATAATAGGAGACGTCTCCGGACTCTTTTACGAATTAGTTGTTTTTTAGTTGTCCCATCATTTTCTCACGCCTTTTGTATCTAGGTGTGTGAATTTATTTAGTTACGAACGAAAAGGTGGTATTGAGGTAACATAAACAACTAATAAGAAATTTTTATAGGTGTTGTTGAGTGCATAGTTAATTATTTTATTTTTAATTGGGTATTCTTCTGCGGTAAAAAATATGCTAACTACAAGAAAAACTTCCGTTAGGTAATTAACACCGTCCCGTGTCAACTAAAGTCATTGGGAATCCACAAATTTTTTTAAGGCTTTTAAAATATGTATATATATTTTATCGTTAACTATTTATTTTATTTTGTTAAATATACTACATAATACAATAAGAACAAGTTGTAAGACAATACAGTAAATATTACATTATGCATAGTGCATAGTAGGTACCTGTTAATAGTACATTACACAACTAGGGTGGTAATACAAAGAAAGTCCGAGATCGGAGAAGTTTGCGGCCCGAGCTGCAAGCAAGGGACGTAAATATGCGATCGAGGGCTTTCGTTATTACCTCCCGTATTGTGTACATCATTTTATGTCTACACTTGGGTAGAAAGCGGCTTTTTCCGTACGCGCAGCGTCCGGAAAAAGCCACTTTATCGCCAGGTGTGGCATAAAATCCTTTAAACTCCTTAGTAACACCAGTTATCGCACTTTATATTTTACCGATGTTACTTATCTGAATAATATCGTCTAAGTGCCTACATTCTTTTTTATGTACCGTCTTACCAGTATCGCCAAAAGTACATTCGGTAGTCAGCGACAAGATGTAGCCCTGGCAGATAACTTAACCAGTTTGTAAAATAAACTGAGAAATGTGTCATGCTTGATTCAAAATAAATCTTAATCCTAAACACTTTCCCACACTAACATATTATAATCATGTACAATTTATTGACTGATATGCGTACTCCGAATTACGGTACAATAACAATTATTTTCGTTCCATACAATGTAGTTTAGTAAAATAATAACCAGCTTGGCCGCCGGCTAAACTCGCCCTAACCGAGTAATCATAGGCTTTCAAATGATTTCGTATTATGTTAGGGGTTCTTACTGGTAAAGGGAAAGTATTGATGAAACATAATAATCCACGTTAGATTTATATTTATATACTGGGCTGCATGGGCTGGCAGCTTCCTCGCTCAACGCATAAGTACAGAGATACAGAGAGGAAACGCTGCCAGTATCTTCAGAAGCATGGCAAAGGGGCCAAATTTTCTAGATGTATTTTAGTTTTAGGTACCTAGTTATATTTTTAATTTTTACTTTAGGCTTTTATTTTTAGTGTATATTGGTTCTACTTTAAGGTTTTAGTTTAGTATTATAGTTCAATATTTAGTTTTTATTTGATTTGTAATTTTCTTTTGCATGAATAAAGACGCATACTAGGTACATTATCCGAAGAGATATTCTTGGGCAAGCTGAAACTGATTTGGCTTACATTTTCCTTAAGAGCTGTAAAATAAGGTGGTCAAATGCCTAATATTAGGCAAGCCGATGATTACATGAAAGTGGAATTGGAAAAATTGCGACATTTTATTACCTACCTACCCGTAAAATAAATCAGTTCAGTACCGTAAATCTCCCCAACTATAGTTCAGTCCATCCAAATATGGTCCAAATTAATCACCTACCTATAAGGTAAACGTCCAACAACAACGACAAGCATTTTTTTTTATGTCTTGGGAAAGGCAAAGAAGCACACAGGTCACCTGATGGTAAGTGACTTCTGAGGCCCATGGACATTTGCAATCTTAATATTACAAATGCGTTGCCAACCCTAAGGACTAAGACAAAATGCCTCTATGCTAGTAATTTCACCGGCTGTCTTACCCCACACCGGAACACAACAATGCGAATAATGCCCAATAGTCGACATCCTCCTGTCACCTCTATTACTAATATATGACTTAGCTTTCAAGATGGCGACTACTGGGACAGTGTCGAGCACTCAGACGTCCACCTTAATATCACTCGTTACGAAAATTGTTACGTATAAACCCTATGGTAATTAACTAAATTAAACAAGTTTTATAAAATCACTGATAGAAAATGGATATTAATAGAAACTAATGAGTTATGTTTTGGACCAGAGTTGGTTGATGGGGCTATAATATAATTGAGGAGTCTTACTGTATTAATTTTTCTCTGCATAAAAATAACTATTTTTTTATCCAAAGACACTTGATTTAGGCAAGGCAAAGACACTTTATTTACGCTAAAAGGCCTTTAATTAGTTAATTCAGTAGGTATAATAAAATTGTGTCACACCTAAAAATAGACACTTTTAGGTAAGAATAAACTCAGCTTAAACTGGTATTTAATGTGTATTTTTCAGTCTCGCGCCACTTGTTCGCACAATTTGCTAAGTGCAATGCTATTGGAATAATAGGGGCCGGTCATTACCTTGTCTGGCGTTAAAATCAAAAAGCGCTCATCGACGCTCCTACGACTGTGAAGAGCACTTAACTTGATTACTCGAAGCCCTATGGTGTGTCAGTGAAAGCCCATACTGTGCCCATATAAAGTCGGGACATGGACAGACCGCCCCGTCGCGTGGCAGCGTGCTCCACCAAAACCCCGGCACGTGGCGGTCGGTAATTGTAGCGTGCGATATGAACATCGGTTTTATGAAAAAAGGGATAGTAAATGTCATTTTGTTAAATTTTTTTAATAGTGGGATATATTTTTATTCCGAAAATTTAAGAGTCATTGCTTCGGACTAGAAGCCACAGCTCCAACGAGTAAAAAAAACCGGTCAAGTGCGAGTCGGACTCGCGCACCGAGGGTTCCGTATAAACTAATAAGTAGACCAACCTTACGACTAACAGCAACCCTGCCTTAAACCCGCTTTAGCTCTATTCAACCAGGAAAAATCTTAACAGCGCGATGCAGCGTATGCTACAGCGACATCTATTGATACTAAATAGCGCGTAAATTTTACTTGTAATTTAAATTTAAGGGTGGATTTCACAGCGTTTCAAATGCCGTCATCACCAATCCCGAAATTTCGACGATTCACTTTAAGAATGTATCCCATTCTTTTGATAAAATCAGAAAATAGTACCTACTATTTTCACGTTTTGATCAAAAATTATGTAATTTTTAAAAAGATGTCATCATAATATCGGGATTGGTGATGACGGCGGTTGAAACGCTCTGAAATCCACCCTTAAACGTTACTTTTTGTTATTGGCTGATTGAAATAATTGTTTGTCAACTAAGTTAGTTCTCATGTATCATTTTTAGCCACAAGCTACCTTATTTTAGATTTGTGTCCCTAGATGGCGCTAGTGGTATTTCATTTTTATACTCCTATTATAGAGTTTTTAATAATTATTGTTACTTTATGTTTTTTTCCCGATGCCTGATGAGTGATCATTGTATTTAATAGACATTTTTTATATAATCTGAAATAAATCATCGCTTAGTTTTGCTACTCTCCGCTAGATGGCTCTCGTAGGGAGGGTAGAACTAATATGTTAAGATTTTTGTAAATTTTTAAAAAGTATTCAAGTTAGGAAGAGAAAATATAACGGTCTTCCTAATAATAATAATAATCCTAATAAGTAGATACATGAATAGTTCAAGAAAAACTGTATGGCGATTAGTTTAGTAGGAGCAAATAAGTATGTGTTATGATTTTTGCAAATTTCTCAAAAACGGTGCAAGTGAGGAAAACCGTTATATTTTTCCTGTAATATTTAGGACGACATTAATATTTGGTAATTATGACACATTTTTCTGATCAGTAACTTCGGAGATAATAGGGGGGGAATGGTATTTTCTTAAACTTTTTTCGCCATAAATCAAAAACTATTTATTTAAGAAAAAAAATAAAAATGTTATTTTAATCTACAAATTAAGCTCTTTCATTTGATACCCCACTCGATATATAAGCCCTACTTTCAATTTTGAAAATCCCATTACGGAGCCCTTTAAAAAAAAAAAGTAAAAAAGGTACAAGATTTTTTTTATGTCCAATAAGCTCGGGTTAGCGACTTTTAACACTATTCCAAATTTCAAACCGATAGCAGCAGTAGTTCCTGAGATATCTGGCTGTGACAGACGGACAGACAGACAGACAGACAGACAGACAGACAGACAGACAGACAGACAGACAGACAGAGTCGCACCATAAGGGTTCCTTTTTTACCATTTTGGTACGGAACCCTAATAAGCTTTAGAGACTAGACTCTGGCTTGCAAAAAGGTGGCAAATTCAAAATGTCGTCGACCGACTTTTCGAATCACTTTAAATAGCGAATAGAGGAATGGCCCATCTCTGCCTAATCCTACGACAGCGACCTGAACTGAGTTAATTTCGCTGCATATTGCTACTGTAAAATATTGCTGACCAGATTCCAACGGCCTGCCCACACTTGTGCGAATAGCGGCTCACATTGCCTGTGATGCCAACTAACCACAGTGCGTTGTGCGTCTCGACCGGGCAATGAAGAGAGAAGAAAGAGAGGGAACGCTCGCTCGTCGCTCGAACGATAGCGTATCGTCGACCGTAGGCTGAATTACGGTAAGGGACAGGCAAAACAATGTCCCTTACGCTAATTCGGCCTACGGTCGACGGTATAGTCGTGGCCGGGCCGTAAAACGAAGAGAATCGGATCGAGGATTGTTAATGCATTTAAAACTTAATTACTCAACAGTAAATTTCACTACGAACCTCCTTTAGGCGTAATAAATTAAATGAGGAAAGAAAAATACAAAACTAACAATTGACTCGGCTACCTACTCTCGAGAGCAAATATTCTGGGTCACTAACATAAAATGTAACATCTTGTTAACATGTAGCTATGCATTTCTGATATTTTCCATCAAAATGTTCTTTGGTGTTTGGCCGATTCTTCAAGTCTGAGGAGCTTGCAAAAGAAAACGATACGGAAAATTTAATACATTTTCTTGCTTAATCAGAAAACGTACTTTATTTTCTTATAAGAAATAACAATGTTGATGTTATTCACAAGTCATGCCAAAGCGATATCCAGTGAGCAAAATGCTAAGAGACCGAATACCATCTTGTTCAATATCGTGACAGGTGCCGTGCGAAGCATAATCTGGTCTGGGGCTGGGGTAACCAAACACATAAAAAATAAGAAAAAAATTCTTACCAAAAAAAAATGAATAAGCTTTTATTCCTGTCTGTTCCTTTTTAGGGTTCCGTACCAAAATGGTAAAAAGGAACCCTTATGGTGCGACTCTGTCTGTCCGTCTGTCACAGTTAGATATTTCGTATATAATCACAAACTGTATGGCAGAACTGAACGTGGTTATGCAATAACGTTCCATTCCACATGCAATTTATTTTTGGGTTATGGACTTTGTTTTTTTAAGACAGAAGGTTGATATTACTTTGTTTTGTGGATTGGAACGTTATTGCATAACTACGTTCCTAACCCTCTGCGACTGAGGTGGTAGTCTGTCAGACACCGCCAAACACATTTCAAATTGCCATTCAGCTGCGTGGCGTGATATAACTCTGTCTCGCTCAGTACCTTCCTCAAACCATACGCGGCATTGAACAATGACCCCGGAACGGCGATGCGGTGCACACTTTTGGAGTTATGAGCTGCGGGTGTCCCACAGACGTAAGTACAGCAATTTAAGTTGATTCTGACAGACGTCATCTCATAAAAATCATGTATAGTTCTTTAGCGTCTGTGAGTCGTCACCTCACAAAAGTATTTTTATTTCTATAGTGTCTATCAGACGTAACCACATAAATAATATTTATTTTAGATGTCCCGTCAAGGCACGAGAGGGAGGTAAAACCATCAAAACGTAGTCACATTGAGCTACTTATGACCACTGAACAAAAAATCTGTGAATGGCTGGAAGAATTACACGAAGAAGATGATTTCAGTGACGTCGATGACTCGTTTGAAAACCCTAACTGAGATCTGCGGCACGATTCGCCTCCACCCCCGCCTGAACCAGCACCACAGGCGCATTAGGACGCAAACTATGCTCTACTGTATGCGTGTATGCCTACGAGATTAAAAAGGCTATTTGCCGTCAGTATTCAAAGCCAATATATGCGTAGACTGCAAATGTTCATCTACAGCAGTGTGCAAAATAATAACAGCATAGGTATTATGTACAGGTATTATTTTCGAAAACAGGACATGTTCAAAAGACGTCCCAGATCATATTAAAAAACTTTTATCTAGAGAATGCTTATATTGGCTATTGAAACTATAAATATTTTTAATTTCAACCCTGTCACTCACGAATAAAAAAAACACATTCCATATAAATAGCAGTGTCATTAAAATGTCTTCTTTGCATAATTTTCTTTGATGCAAAGTATTTACTGACACTGATTTATAATAATTACACTTAGAATAGTAAATATCTGCATTATTTTAAATATATAAGTCTATATTTACATCTGAAATCTGTACTTTTGCCTTCACTGCTATTATTTTACACACTTAATTAGAGTCAACATTAAGACTGATTTGTGCCTAAACCTGTCTACAGAAGTTTTTGATTATTTTTTTATGTTCACATTTTATGTTCATAAGAAGAACAAATGGTTAAGTTTTCAACAGTTGTTGTTAATTTTTTCTTTCATAAATAAGTAAAGTAAGATATGGAAAAAAAGCTAAAAATTTTATCACATTAAAGTTTATCTTCTATTTCATATTTGTTTTAGATAAAACCTTTTCTTAATACAATACATAGATACATTATGTACGTAATATTTATTTTAAAACAATATAATTTATCATTTACATAATAATTAAAAATGTTATGCCCCACTAAAAATGACGTCTGGCAAACTCCACGTCAGTAGGATGTTGTACCAATAAAGTCACCTCAGTCGCAGAGGGCTAATAAAATGAGCCCAAACAGAGTGGATTTATCTTAGGTAGGTACGTAATTGAAATGATTTTAACTACCTTCCGGCCCCATGCATCCTCAGATCAGCTCCATGTCGTAATCCTAATATTACAATATCATATAACTAATTTACATGTACTAGTACATGCAAAACTTTATCTTAATAGGAAACCGGAAAGTGGGTCACTTTAACTTGCAAGATTTGATTACAGGCAGTCAAACAGACACCGGGATAGGTGAAACTAAACAAGAACGTGTAAGAATGAAACGAAGTAAAAGCTTGTAAAAAATATTTGCTCGCCGAATTCTCAGAAGTCACAAAAAATCTTATTAACAAGTTAGCGACCTTGCTACTGTTTTATAAATATACAGGGCGTCCCACCCACGGCTATGCGACATGAGGGGCAACTAGGTACCTACCTTAAATAAGAAAGGATAATTTAGTATATTGAAGCATTACAATTTGTTTTGAATATTAAAGGTCTCCCCAATCTACCGACGCAGGATCGGATAAAATTAGGTACTTACATTCTGTACTTTATGATGTCAATAGAAAGGTAAGGAATAAAATATCTTAATTACATACCTATATAGTTAATATACCTTAAAATGAAGGAAAACATTGAAATTTTACATACAAGCTTCAAGTAATGATAAAGTCGATACTTTTAGAGACACGAACAGTGTCAGTAAGATACTTTTTCAGTATGTTGTATTTATTGTATGTATGTTGCATGAAGCAAGCGGTTTAAAAAAACTTTAAATGTAATTAATACTTACTTTAAAAATACTAATGTTCCTATACAGCAAAATATTCCATTTACAATATTTAAGGGACTTTCCCTTCGTATCGCATAGTCGTGGGACACCCTGTATATCAATCGGGATGCAGTTCTGCTGGGTCCTATGACATTATTTATTTGCTGAAAAAAATACTAAGCCGACTTAAAACAATTTTAGACAAATCAAAAAACGCCTTAACCTTAACAAAATTAATAGTACCTATTGTTGTCTCCAAGATGATTATGAAACAAAATACTTGCCTTTTAGACCAAGCAGGTATTATTTTTATGCCTTAGACTCAGGGTTAACGGGTTATTGAACTTTCGATAATCGTCATCGGTTTGTTTGTTTTTTTTGTCTGATAATCAGAAACGCTAAGGTGATTTTTTGTATTCGTTAGTAGCACTTAATTAGTTATAACTGGTATATGTCCTGTTATTAGTCTGTAATAATGACATAACTACAATATCTATTAGTAGGTAGCAGAAGACTCCGTGTCATAGTTAACATGAAAATACCTCGTTGACTGGGGTATTCGTACAAGGAACAGGAAGTACTACGATAGTATTGACCCTGGCGCAGTTAGTGGACAGCTTTTAGTTACTTATCTATCTTTTATTTTTACTTTTTTATGTTTAAGATGCAACTGACCAGTTGAAACTGGATTGTAAAGGAACGTGCAGAAAAATAAGTTTGAACGACCATGACAGCAGCGCCAACATCTACGCAGAAGTTTAAATCGTTTCTTCCATTTTAAACGGCGACGGTTCCAATTTCTTGTGCTATCTGTGTATTTACATACCTACCTACAACGCGTCCTATACTACGTCCATACGTACATATATCGCTATGCACTGTGACAAAGCATCCATAAATAATAATTTGATATTCCTCCGTGACAATACACATTTCCGTCTAGACCTCACCTTCTAGCGCCTTGTTCCTAGCCAACAGGGCCAGCAGGACGTCAGGCGGTGGCGGATCCAGCGGATGCATGCTCTCTAAACCGTCCATCTGCCCTTCTCGAGCCACGCACGCCACGTCACCGAATCCTCCTTCCATTAATGCACTACGTCCGTACACACATCGACCACGTAAGCCCCACTCGACAACGCATGCTACAGACACAATGTTGATGGTTGTTGACGCGGCTCGGAGCGGCGGGCGTCCAGGCGCGATCCAGAGCCCCACGTGGCAGCGACGCCCCCGCTCGCTTGGCGCCGACGCAGTGTAGTCGTCACCGCCCTGCTACCTCCCATTGAGAAGTCATTTTTTACCCCCTGAATCTGATAAACCCCTAGGCTGGCGGGGAAGCGGGCGGCTCCCCCGCCCCGAACTAATTTGGCGGAGTCGTACGACACACCCCCGGTGCTTACATCCATCTACAATATTACTGCAGCACGTTATCCCGTTCGCGAGGGCACTTCGTTTCTACTCATCTGGCATCCTCGTGAAGAAAGGGAACTCGGAAATTATAGCATCGTTATTGAATTATGAGCTTTTTAAAATGTAGCTGAATCTCTATATTCTTCAATCTAAAATGTAAAAGATACTTACAATATTAGATGATCTGATTAATCGATAGGTATAAATTGTAAAAAGGTTTTCGCATAACGAGCCTTTTTGCTTCAGAGAGCTAATTTCGTTTTGACAATTTATGAATTGACAATTTTTGTTAATAATGGATAAATAATTGATGTTATTTATTTCGTATTGTAATTTAGTAACATTTATTACGATATTTTATAGTATAGTACATTTATAAAATGTCCCAGCAATAAGAAACTAATTATGTCGGCGTGTCGTCAGTTTGATCCAGACAATGTTTTTAAGAGATTTCAAGTGCTTGAGGTGCCGACTTCGTTTGTGGGGCTGTCCACATCAATAGAACTCGATGTAGAGGTAGATCTCACTGCATCTGCCTACATCAAAACTACATGCAATGGTTTGCTACTGGTTAGTTACTGATCAATGTATTTAAACTGAAAAACTTTTCTATAGTTTTACGTATTTTAAACAAAAACGCAAGTTACACACCAATACTAGAGTTTTGCTAATCATTGTGTAAGAATTTTGTAAGAATTTGTATTACCGTCTTTCCTGTGAAGTGGACATGGACCAAAGTTAGGGGCTTTACATTTGTAAATCAAATTTTCATAAGCAAGTGCTTTTCTTTTTAGACTAAGGTGGGAAAAGAGATTCATATGCTTACCTTATTAATGAAATTCGTATTCCGCGTTTTTGTTGTAGAAGTTCGAGGATGCTAGAAAATTGTCTCCATCACATAGAGCCTACGAAATAACGGCAATTAGTAAGAACATCATTGGGATAGCTTTTAATCCCAGAAACGAATGTATAACGAAACCAATGCACGGAGAACAGGATAAAAAAATCGTGTTTGACCTTCGCTTGATCCGGGTGGATGATTCTCGGTGTTGTGATGATGAATCTCACTCTGAAATAGGACGCTACTATATCTGTGGTCAGTACGAAAGCTGTGATATAGTACATTATCCGCAAAAAGTGGACTTTGGAGAGATCCTCATGAATACTACAGCAACCAGACATGTACACATTAGAAACAACTCAAATTTATTAGCAGCTAAATTTTATTACATAAAAACCACGGGTTTCATAGTGAATCCTGCTTTTTTCACAATAGCTCCCAACACCTCCAGAAGAATATCTATTTCTATAAAGCCCGTTTGTCTGAAATTTAAACATTGTTGTACTTTCAAGATAAAAAATCCAGACGATGAGTTCATTGAGTCCTCATTAGAAGAAAATAGTTTGACCTATGATGTTAATTTAAACCTGAGCGTTGTGCCCTGTAAGAAGCAAAAGATAATTGTCATTAAATCATTACATAAATTAATTGAACCTGAATCAAAATATACGTACGTAGGTGAAGAGATAGAGAAACATGCAAAACAAAAAGAAAAAGCTGCAGGTTTTTTACAGCTTTCCAAAGCTTCGAGAAAAATATTAGCCATAAAAGAAACATTCTGTACTGGAACAGTTAAATGTTATTCTGAAGAGTCGGTTAAAGTAAAACTACCAATAAACAGAAAATATAATTTTTGTAAAAGGCCCCCAGAAAAAATAGACACGTATGACGTCTTCAACGTTATTGTTTTGCCTTTTTCTATAGACTTTGGGAAAGTTGGAATTGATACCTATGCCAAAGATAATATAACCATAAAAAATAATACAAAATACAACATTTCAGTTAAGTTGTTGAATGACGACTGCATTTTTTACACCAAAAACCAAGTACGAAATTTAAAACTCAAGCTGGTGCCATTTACAGAAGCAAAAGTGGATATCTTTGTACGGGGCTATATTGAAGGCTTCTTTGAAGGGACATTCAAATACATGATAGATAATACGTACCATCGTAAACATCCATATAAACTTCGAGTGGGAACACCAACAGTGTTATTAAAGGAAAAATGTTTAAAATTCGGCATGGTAACTAATGAGAGTTTCGTTGTTTCTGTCCCTTTACGAATATGTAACCAATTTAATACCCCAGTAAATTTTCATTGGGAATGTATAAATTCTGATACACCCTTTGAAATAATCCCAACTATAGGTACAATTCCGAGTCACACGTTGAAGATATGTGATGTTATATATACTTGCAAACATGCTAAAACCAAAGTGCATGAGGTAAAGTTGGTCACAGACTGTAATGACATGATTCCAATCGAATTAAATGTGATTACAAGAAAACTTTCAATCAAGTTCTTACAACCCGCTGTGCTATTTAAAGATGTCGCTTTGAATTTAAAAACAGTTGAGAAAGTTAAACTAGAAAATTCTTCCAGAGAAATTGCTGTATTTTATGTAATAGAGCCTTTGATTCCTGGACTCAAAATAGAACCAATGAGCGGAACAATACGACCTAAAATGATAATGACGTTTGAAATCATAGTTCAAATAGCCTGTGTTTTAGAATTTGCTTTTGATATTTATGTCAAAGTGAATAACAAAGAAAATTTAATTCTGCCTGTAAGTGGGAATATCGTAGAGCCAAAGATTATGATATATCCGAAAAACATTTATATGGCTCGTGTACCTTGTGATATGGTAACATACGTACCAATCACTATTCAAAATCTTTGTGCATTAAAAACTGAAATAGAAGTCTTAGACACAGGTGATGAAGATATGTTCAATGTGTATATTGCTGTAGGAAATGAAAAACAAAGAATTTTTAAATTCTGCGTTGAAGGTGGACAATCAAAGATAGTATTTATTAAAGTCTACGATGTTTTTAGACGAGAGTATGAAATGTATATTCCCTTTAAAATAAATGGGTTACTAGGTCCTCCAGATCAAAGGTTTTATACTACGGAACTTCGATATTACATTGGTGAATACGAAGAGTGAGTACTAAAATTTTATTTCATTTCACTATTATTTTAATTATGCATTAAATACTTGCTGACTTAACCGATTATATTACAATACTTAGGTAAAGTTCTTACGAGCAGATACGACTATCATTCACAATACAATATATTAACATCCAAGAACCAAACATTTAAAATTATGTAATAATAAAAATATACCTTAGTCATATCATAAGTGAACCTTATTGCAAAAACTAACTTTATTACAAAAAAATTATGATCTAGGTACACATTATTGAGAGTAGAGATATTTTATGAATACATGCAATATTGATTTCAGAATATACGAGAATAATCCTAAAGTAAAATTAAAGAGCTTGAATAAAGACATAAGCTTTTGTCGAATAGTTGGAGTAATAACTGTGCCCTGGATAGAATTATCAAATGATAAATTCGAAATGAACTATGTACCTAATGGAAAAAACAGCATTGAATTTACTATGAAGAACGTTTCCAAATATTATTTATACATATCGATTATAATTGAAAAATTAGCACCTACCTTCAGTTTAACTATGCTTACAGCGGAAAATGATCCAGTTATATCTGAAGCTTCCATAAAATTTGAATTAGATCGAGGATGCGAAGTAGCATTGTCAGTAAAATATCATCCCAAAGTGCATGGCAAACATGTGGCAACCGCAGTACTTTTTCTGGATAAACAAATGACGTTGCCATATTATAATCTAACATTTACAGGAAGAATGGAAAATCCTGCCATGATACCCAGCGTTAACAGAATTATTTTCCCACCATGCTCAGCAAGTACTCAAATACGGCGCACGTTCTATATCACATTAGAGGAAAAGTCAGATATAGACAATTTTTATTGTGATTCCAAAGATGAAAGGGTTACAGCCACATTTATAGAATGTAAAGTATCAAAAAACTATCTCAAAACCTATACAGTTGTTACTGTCGAAATAATTGTTTTTAGTGCAACTGAGTGTTCTAAAAATGTATCCATCCTTTTTTCGCATCAGTGTGGATCAGGTTGTGATGTAGAAATCAGTTATTACTTTACACATTGTCCTTTAACAATCCACTCTAGCTTTGTTGTCCCACCGGAAGATCATCCATATCCATACTTCCCTTTGGAAACACAACATGATCTTTATAATTACATGAGTATTTGTGTAGAGTTTCTCGAAAAGTGGATGTTCCAGCAAGGATTTCGCAGGGATTTGTATCCTGTTATTCCTGATACATTTCATGCCATATCATCATCACTTGCTAACAGCGCTGGCACAAAAACAAAAGGAATTAATGTATCATTTTTAAATTTTATTCGAAGAATTGCAGGACCATTGACGAAATATATGCGTAAAGTATCGTACGTTCCTTTTTTCTAAATATAATATTATAATGAATACCGATGTGTAATTGTCACTTAATTCTTGATTTATTTTTCAGAGCAGTCGACGTTGATGAGTTATTTAGAAGTGTCAAAGAGATACATGACACGTACAAAGAAGTAATCCTTTTGTTAAAATCTCGTGGTGTTGAATTATGGGGGTTGCGAGCAAAGTTTTTGTTAAGTCACGAACAATTCATTGTATACTGCCAAAATGTTACTCCAAAATGTAATGCGGACATCATTTTAATGCAAGAACTCTTAGCTGATGTCGATCTGTTTGAAAGATTAAATAAGCAAAGTTGGGTGGACTTAATTTTACAGAGCTACAAAGTTTTTGTGATAGACAGTTGTTTCTTTGAATGCGTGTGCATCAATTCCCAACCTAGGGATATCGTTGAAATTATAATTCGTTGGTATAACGAGCAAATTCAACATCAACATATATATTTACGCGGCAGAGATAAACCAGTGAAAGTTATTACCAACATCACTAGCGATCTATCAGACGGCATCGCAGTGATAGCGGCTATTATTAATTATTGCCCGTTCATGAAGGACTATTTTACCATATTTTGTGAAGTTAACGAAAAAAACAGAGAAAGTGGTATTATTAATAATGCCTGTTTAATTATTGAGACCCTTAATCAACTCAAATTTTATTTTCCTATAACCAGTAAAGACTTCGTTCAACCCAATTTTCTGCAAATGCTATTTTTTTCTGTCCATTTATTTATTGCCTTGCCAATGTTAAAACCAAAAGGTTACGTAAAATTTAATCCCCCGCTATTGAGAAGTTCCACTAGACAAGTAGCAATAAATACAAACCAAGAATCGCTTATCTTTAACTGCAACATACTAAACAATAATAGAAATAATTTTACCGTGGAAAAGACACCAGCTGGTGATGGAGGCAAGAAAATGTATATGTCTCTCAAATATACGGCGAATTTTATTGAAGAACAAAGTGCTATACTTCTCGTGCATGGTTACAATAAGACAAGAATATTTGATACTTACATTATATTTGTGCTCCATGGTTTGATAGGTGCATTAAATCCTCTCCAAAAATGCAGAGTAACAGGACCAATATATCGGCCTATCAAAGTTGATGTCCTAGTAACCTCACCTTTTGTATCGAGCGGCACATACAATTTGTATTTAACCGATATCGAACCTGTCATTCCAGTAAAGTTTGAAGAAAAAACAATGCCACGATATTTCGTGCAACGGCTTAACCTTATTGATAACGAAATCGAATTACTCGGGTTACCAAAAGACGGTAGCCAAAATTCAGAGCAGAAACTCTATATACAGATAATTTGTTTGAGCACTCAAATCGGCAACAGTTGGATTTGGTTTAGAGGCGAACAAGGAGATTTTTTTATTAAGGTCACATCACAGCCTCGCTGGGATGCGCCTTTAGACACCATACAAGTTGAGGTGCACTCTTTGCCCCCGGATTTCTGCGGCTCCTGCTGCTGTGGCGAGTCGTGCGAGTGCGATCGGATCACGACCATCATGATTCCTCATCGTAACGAGCTGATGGTTAGGGCTTTACGGTCTGCATTAGTCGAACACGCGTCAACTACAATGATGAACATTTTTGATAATCTTATTGGTGAGTATCATTTTTACCCGACTGCGGCGAAGCCCAAAGGAGGGTTATGTGTTTGACCTGTATGTAAGTATGTATGTATGTCCGTTCCTAAGTCCGCTCGTAACTACTCAACGGCACATCCGATTTTGATAAATGATACATCATTAGACTCGTCTTCATGGTGCGAGTGTCACTGGGTATGAAGTTCGTTAAAATAAACAAAATGGCGGATTTTATGCAGTTTTAAAGTGCACCGCGGTCGGGTTTTTAAATACAAATGTGGTTATTGAGGACTCTATTTATTCGCGTAATGCAAACTTTTGATCAATGTTGTTACTATTCCAGGTACTACCACTGGAATATTGATTTTGGAAATGTTATTAGCTGCTGACGGAACCAACATGTCGGATGTGAGTCATATTCTTCAAAGTGAGGTCGGTTACAGCGTGTCGTCACGTATGTTGAATCCTCGCGCAGACCACGTCAGGCTGGGTCACCACACGTCGGCAATGCTTGCTCTACGAGTGACCATACCAGAAGACGACAAATCTGAAAAGTATACTATCACCTTAACCTCGGATTGTGGAATGGACATACGCACTTACAGAGTTGTTTTCATCACTAGTAGAGAAAAATTATCTACCTAGCTATTTTTTTATGTTTTGTAAGATATTTTTGACGTACCTACTACGAGTATTATTGTGTTGATATTGATACTTGTTATAATTTTCGTCGTTTAAAATTTAACTGATTGCTTATTTTCATTTTATGGATTACATTTGTCATATCGAACATGTTTGTATATGTTTTCTTATGATGAACTATACAGGGTGGGAGGGACTATACCGACATACTTTAGCCATGAATTCCTGGTGGTGTGACGAGTAAATAATGTTATGTCAACATGGGTCGAATATTGTCATTTTACATTAATAGTCTTATGGAACAAAATAAATCAGTAAATTCAGCCCCTCGTTATAAACATGTCCTTACTGGAGGAAAAGTTATCAAAAAGAAAAAAAAAGGTAAAATGGAAACGAAAGGTCAATTTTTTGGCCTCATAGTCGCTTACCATCAAATACTGCGAAGGTTAAATTGCTGTTTAGTTAAAGGATTTAAAAAAAATTGTAAAACTATCTTAGTCACATTTATTAGGGCTTGTTACACACTTGGGAGTTTTCATTTAAAAAATAATGAATATCTCTGAAAGTAAGCGTTTTTCGACTATACATCATATAACTTTTTTTACTCCTAATAGTTGTTAGAATCTATAGTTAAAGTTTGTCGGTATAGTCCCTCCCACGCTGTATACTAGCTTACTTTTGGGCTTATGAATATATTTGGCCACCGGAAGCAAATTTGAAACCTCAGATTACATCACATGTAATTATTGTCGGCCGAGGCGAAGCCGAGGCATTTTTTACTTTACTGGCCTAAGCCTACTTTTGAAGTACGAAAGATACTCGTAGTGCAGATTAAAAAATAAGAACAGTTAAATCATTATTATTATTGTATTATTAACCGACTTCAAAAAAGAAGGAAGTTATCAATTCGACCCGTATGTATGTAATATTGTCAGAATTGCACAGTTTTAGGGTTGCGTAGCAAAATGGTAAAAAAGGAACCCTTATGGTGCGACTCTGTCTGTCCGTCTGTCACAGCCAGATATCTCACGAACTCCTACTGCTATCGATTTGAAATTTGGAACAGTTTTAAGTTGGTCTCACCATATGAATAGAATAACTCACGAAAAAAATCTTGATCTATTCCATCAGTATCTACAAGTATCTACCTACACGAGTCTTTAAGGAACCCTCGCTGCGCGAGTCCGACTCTGAACATGTGTCTATACAAGCTTCTAAACATGTATGCAATCGTAACCCTATCGTATGTTTGTCCTCGCATATCTCAAAAACTATGAGTCAGATTACCAAAAATCTTTTTTAGTTGGACTAGGTTGAGATAGCGAATTAAGTGTGTATCAGTCACCAGGAAAACGTGTCGTTAGCTTAAACAACGTAACTCAATTTACTAGAACAATAAAAAAAATAAAATTTAACTTTAAAAATTAAACATACTTAAAAAACTGGATTAAATATAAGTTTTTTTTGAGATCAATGCCTAGCCTTAATATTTGGAATAAAGTAGCCATTTAAATAAATAAATAAATAAATATTAGGGGACAATCCATGCCATTTGGTAGTAATACCTATGCGATATGCGGTAAGAGGCTGGCGCCGACCTCAAAACGTCTTTTTTCTTTCTTTTTTGAAGCCGATTTAATTTTTTTAATTTTCTTTTTTACATTTTCTCTAAGATTAGTAAGGTAATAGGTACTACCTTCATACAAAGGCATCACCGATTGTAATAGAAACCAAAGATGTTGTGGATTTTCATTCGTAATCATAATCAATAATGCGCAGCTTATTCGGATGCGGATCTGTACAATTCGCTGAAACGAAGTCCAGGAAGAGCGCTTGCTACAAGTGTGTGCATGTGAACGCTCCTACCCAAAAGACCGTATTCTCAGAATAGGTACTAGATTTTTCAAAATACCACATCTTCTCGATTTATCAGATTCCCATCTTACCACATTCCCGTTACACTAGATCATAAAATCGTGGGTTATTAAAGAAGCTAAATGATTTTGTAGTATTTATTATTTTGGGCGGCTCGTATACGGCGAATCTGATAAATCGAGAATCTAGTTTGGGACTAGATCGATTTGTGTAAGATTGTCCCGCAGTATTTATAAATTTATTTTAGAATTTAATAAAATTGGTTTTCTGGGAATGCGGTATTTTGGGTAGGAGCGTTCATATGCACACACTTGTGTCATGACTCATGACGGCCGCGCCGCCCCTGTGTGCGAAGTGTGCAATGCACACGTAGGCGCCAAAGCGATAGGTGCGCCGGAATTCGAAACACGACAACAATAAAGAGGTTGCTTCATAGGTTTGCACACAGGCGCTGCCGGGGGTCGGCGCGGGCCTGACGGCATGTGAAGTTTAGTACTTTCATCGATTAGCAGAGTGATGCTTAACACTTTCCCTGTCCCCATAAAAAATGATATGACAACGTCACACATCCAAGTTGCTTCCAGTTTAGGGACACGGACTTATTAAGGAAATTTTCTATGGACACACGGACTTGTGACACCTAACGTCGTGGCCCCATTGTAAGGCCATTTGAAGTTGTGAATCCATAGTGGAAGCACGGACTCTTGAAAAAAAGCTAACCTTTTAGTAATGAGATCATTTGACAAAATTTGTGTCTTGCCACGGACCACGAACTGCCTGGAGGTAATATAAAGTAAATTGGTTTGGAGTTAATATAATATTTTTTCGATTGGCTTCGCAGACCACCACGGCTACTTCTAGGGACCACAAGTGGTCCGCGGACCAGCAGTTAAGAACCACTGAATTATATACCTACTTAAGAAGTTTATACTTCGATTGTTTGAATAGCCGCACGAGTGACTTCAATTGACTAAGTACAATATTTTCCACTTCTTTATTTAAATTCCCCAAATTTTATCAACATTTGCATCCGGATGTGACAGTTAAAATATTCGCATCCACATCCGCATCCGATGAAGTATAAAAACTGTATCTGCAAAAAAAATGCAACACTCCTTGTAGAGACACCAGCTATGGAGCGTTTACTTGTCGTCTAGGTCCGTAACACAGGAAGTAAATTACAGTTTTCCATGAAGGAGTGCCGTCGGAGCGCATCGGAAGCGCGAGACGGCGCGCCGGTACCGACAGCGCCGACGCCGGCTCGCCCTTGACCGCCGGCTGCACGCCTCACCAATCACCAAACCGTTCATACAACTATTTTTACGAGAGCATTTTAGGACTACCTAGCAATTTTTAGCTCGTCAGATATCTTAGGGAAGCATTCATTGCCAAGTCACGAGTAGGGTGACCGTGGATGATGGTAGGTACCTAAATGGGGATCAACTTTACTACCAGAATTTTAGTTTTTATAGAATTTAATTTTTAATGTTTATTTTATCATTAATTATGATTATTGCTCCGTCTTAAACTGCTTTATCGGAAAATGTGGTTTCGACCCACCATTTAAATTTTATCTGGTATACCTAGGTACCTACTTACAGTATTTTTTAGATTTATATTTTGCAAAATGAGCTGCCAAAGTAATTTTTATTTAACTTGCTAAAATAATCTACATTATCTATTCATGAGTCTAGTGACGCAAGAAAATATTCTGGTATCCCACCACCACTGGCTGGTAACGGTGGTGGTGTTGATGGTGTACCAGTCTTTTTTTGCCACCGTGTATCAGGGCGGCACCACTAAACTTGGTCCTCCAGCAAATAAAAATCCTTTTCTAAACCAATAACACCCGGAATCCTCGCGCGCAGGGATTATGGTGCCAAGAAAGCTTCTTACTTTATATTATTTGTTCATGGAGAACCAACAGCCTTAAAAACTGAACAACAATTAAAATAGTAGTAGAGAGCCAATTTTAATACAGGAACTCACTTATGATGACAGAGTGTGTCCGTCAAGATAGCGTACACTGTAAAGATATTCAGAATCTGATGCAGCCAATAAATAGTACCCAAATAGTACCGACGAAATACCTAGGTGAAAAAAATAGTACCCTTAAACTTTTGAAATATAAGGCTTGTTCACGGTGTACGCTACCGGGCGTCAAGCTGGCGTACACAGTTTGTATCTCTGGAACGGCTTTGTTTTTGGAAAAGCTTTATATCTCAAGAAACAGTACCCAAATAGTTCCCTAGGGCCCTACAATTTCATTTCTCTAGCTATCGTAGAAGCCGAGATATAGTGAGCTCTTTCTATAAGAAATTCCCGGGTACGCCAGCTTGACGGTGTGAAATTTTGTACACCGTTAAGTCATGGAATATCTCGGCTTCTACGATAGCTAGAGAAATGAATTTTAGGGCCCTATGGTACTATTTGGGTACTATTATTTGAGATATAAAGCGTTTCCAAAAACAAAGCCGTTCCAGAGATACAAACGGTGTACGCCAGCTTGACGCCCGGTAGCGTACACCGTGAACAGGCCTTATATTTCGAAAAGTTTAACGGTACTATTTTTTTCACCTAGGTATTTCGTCGATACTATTTGGGTACTATTTATTGGCTGCATCAGATTCTGAATATCTTTACGGTGTACGCTATCTTGACGGACACGACAGAGTATCATTTATTAACAACAGATTAAATAACACGCAACAAATGTTGCAAATGCACATGGATACAGACTAAGAACTATGTATGACAAAGTAGGTATCAATAAGAAATAGAATACTTTCGTGGGTCAGCAATTAAGGACGCGGCGATCAAAAGGCAAAAGGCCGATATTATTGCCAAGAATATCAACAAAGTTATATAGCGACAAAAATCGAAAGAAACCAAGTAGTAGCAAGTGACATATTGTATTCTCACACACCCAAAACCGGTTCAGGGTCTCTATTCGGCAAGCGAGAAGATCATTGTTAGCCCGTGTCTCTCCCTTTAACTTTCGGTGTCGCATAAGGAAACAAGAACTCGCAAGCCATATCTCCATATGTTTCGGGCGCGAATCGAATAGAGGGCCAATTTCAATACAAGCATCCAAAACGGCAGGTGAAAATGATTAGAAAAACCTACTAATCTCTAAAAAAAATACTGAAGTGGCTATACTTGTGCCCATTCGATAGGTCCCCGCAATTCCTCATAGATCTCATCATTACAAGTGGATTTTGAAAAAATAGGAATTATGTGAAAGCGTAGCCTTTCAGTCAAAATAATAATTTTGTATTTCGGTTCATAAATGACAGAGTTGTGAAGTAGGTAACAAACAAATAATACAGCCAAATTGCTAACCTTATTTTTCGAAGTCTGTTAAATCACGTCCCATACAACCCCCACCATTTATGGTACGCAGATACTGATAATATTGAAGACAGACTTATTGAAACAGTAAGCAACACATTCAAATGTTAAAGACAAGTCGTTGCCGCAAGTCGCGCACTGATCGCGCTCATTGTAGAAAGCTGACCTGTGCGCGTATAAATCGCGCCCCAGAAGCATCGAGACACCATTGTCACGTAGATCGCCAACTTGGCAAGTCTTAATTAACTCGTTTAATTAAATCTTGCTCATCGGATAACGCCTAGTCTTAGCCATTATCTTAAACTTTATATTTACTTCATATAAAACTATTGAAGCTATTTGAAATATTTCGATCAAACCTAATAACAAAATAACTATTCGAGTTAATTAGCTATAGTTAAATTCGAGTTTGCGGCGATAGTGTTTGTGATTTAAAATGGATTCTCGGGAATTTCGGGAGTTTGGCAAGGCAGCGATCGATCTCATGGCGGATTATTACGATTCCATCCGAACAAGGTAACAAATCTTTCGATTACGATATCTCAGTAACGTGTAACCTAAGTATCTCATGAATCATATGTTTATCCACCCAATTGTTAAATAAGTTTCTGTAAAAAACTTATTTAACAATTGGGTGGTAGTTTGCCGAGTGTACCTCATGTTATATAAAAATAAAAACTGCTTATCAAAACTATACCAATGAGTAGGTACTAACACGGTGGGTGCATCTTATGTGACTTGGATGATACTATGGCCACCTTCCGGCTCCATCATCAGACAAGCTTAATTTTATAGTAATACTAGCTGTCCCGGCGAACTCCGTTCCACCACAGAAATTTTAATTTTTTAGGTGTTTTAATAGTTATTCTGCTATTCGGGGCGAAGGCAAACCCAAAAAATCAAAATCATAAAAATGGTCCACCCGTTCTCGAGTTATAAATGGTGTAACTAGCCCGACTTTGTTTCATGTACCTACTAGCTTATGCCCGCGACTTCGTATGTGGTGTAAATTATAATTAGGCAAACTCTTTAAAAATAGTTTCTGATATTTTTTCATAAACTTGGTTGTAATTAAACAAAACCCCTTAAATATTGGGCCCAAAACTGCACATTTACCGCGAAAATCAATTATTTAGTCCATTTAAGCATTATTTCCAAAAAAATAAATTCACCTCATAAACCACCTGTTACTTACATATACAAAAAAAAAACAATCTACTAATTGCTACATGCTATGCATGGAATTTCAAACCTTTTACTTTAAAAATTGTAAGGTCCGTAAATAAACTTTCAACCCCTACCTACTCAACCAGTTTTGGAGATAAATTTTAATGAATGATGAAATCATTTGAGTTCATTTCAATCAGTTTTCCACTTTAAAAGTCGTTTGGTGCCTGTACAAAATTTCAACCCCCATTTAACCCCATTCAGGGATGAATTTCAAAAAACCGTGAAATTACTTTCCTGTGCTCATATTGAAGGGTCTATTTACAAAGTCTCAGACCTCCAACTTTAAAAATCGTTTGGTGCCTATACAAAGTTTTAACCCTCATTTAATCCCTTTCGGGGATGAATTTCCAAAAACCGTGGAATAACTTTCCTGTACTCATATTGAAGGATCTATCTGCGAAGTCTCAGAGCTCCAACTTCAAAAATCGTTTGGACCCTATACAAAGTTTCAACCCCGATTTAAACCCTCTCGGGGATGAATTTCAAAAAACCGTGAAATCACTTCCTTGTAAATAGATCCTTCAATATGAGTACTAGGGTGCTCCTTATTTTGTCGATTTTTTTATTTCTTGCGGGGCACCCCTTCATTTTATTTTAAGGCATGAAAAAACATGACTTTTTTTAGATTTTTTCTTCAAGTTTTAGAGGTCGCTACCAACAGTTGAATGAAAAAGGTCTAATACATTTATAGAATTTTTAATTTTTTTTTTATGCTTGTAAACCATTTTATTCTTTAAACGATACCTTTTTGTTACATGAATGCTTAATTATTATTAATTTTCACCGTTAGATCACTTTTACCATGACTGACTTTAGTCCGAAAAACAGGTTTTTAAGTAAAATACCTTCTAAAATACTTATATTGCTGTTTTAAATCATGTAAGAGCATTGACAAAGTAATTAAAAAGGTTTGCAAAGTATTTTTATTTCAAAACGGTTTTTCGGACTAAGGTGAGTCATGTTTTAAAGTAGTTTAACGGTGAAAATTAATAATAATTAAGCATTCAAGTTAAAAAAAATTCTCGTTTAAAGAATAAAATGGTTTTCAAGCATAAAAAAAATTAATTAAAAATTCTATAAATGTGTGAGGCTTTTTTTATTCAACTGCTGGTAGCGACCTTTAAAACTTGAAGAAAAAATCTAAAAAAAGTCATGTTTTTTCATGCCTTAAAATAAAATGAAGGGGTGCCCCGCAAGAAATAAAAAAAACGACAAAATAAGGAGCACCCTAGTACTCATATTGAAGGATCTATTTACAAAGTATCAGATCTCCAACTTCAAAAATCGTTGGGTCCCTATACAAAGTTTTAACCCCCATTTAACCCCCTCTGGGGATGAATTTCGAAAAATCCCTTCTTACCCCTTACTTAAGTTATACAACCACCCTACTGTGAAAATTTCAAGTTCCTAGCTTCAGTAATTTCGGCTGTGCGTTGATGAGCCAGTAAGTCAGTCAGTCAGTCAGGACATCTTCTTTTATATATAGAAAGAAAAAGAAGATAGATAGATAGATATAGAATATTGCATTGCCATCCGCCAACTGATTGATGTGAATGGCAGTTATGTTTGAGTGAAGGGTGGTAACGTCGTAAGTAGGTATAATATTTGGTTTTAATTGTAGTGGAATATAATTAATTAGTGTTATGTCCACACAATATAATTATGTTTCTCTGTGAAAAACTGATAAAACACATTCCAACCGCATGCTAGTGGACCACAATAGTCCTGAACTAGTGAGTACGCAATGAAAACATATCAAAACACGTTTTTGAATTGTAGAGAAATAGTACATTACACAACTAGGGTGGTAAAACAAAGAATGGTCGAGATCGCAGATGTTTGCGGCTCGAGCTGCAGGCCAGGGTCGTAGATATGCGATCGAGGGCTTTCTTTATTACCTCCCGTGTTGTGTACATCATTTTATGTCTACACTTGCTGCTACGCGTACGGAAAAAGCCACTTTCTGGCCAAGTGTGGTATAAATAGTTTAAAACTATGAAAGTTTTCAAACATATAAGGGCTCTTAACCATAACTACTACTACTAGAATTGCTAGTTATTTAGATATTTTACTATAATAATGTTTTACAATACAGTTAACCAACTTCGAACATTAAAGTTCATTATGATTACGACGGAAGCAAATAGGTACACTAGGTACTATACAAAATACCGAAATGCTGTGCTATAATATTTCAGAAGTTACCGATAAAACTGCCCAACTATAGTCCAATCAACCAGCTATGGTCCAAAGTAAAACTCATTCATTTCTATCAATATCCATTTTCAATCAGTGGTTTTGTAGGTTTTTGTTTAAATTTATGTAATTAGATTGCTCATCTTAGAGTTTAACCGTAATAATTGTAATACATTAACGAGTAATATTTGAGTAAATTTTGACCATAGTTGGGTGGAAGTTTTACGGTACCTACCTAAATTCCGAAATATAATAACACAGCATTTGAGTATTTTCTCGACGATTTTATGATCAGATTTTGATCAAACTTATATTACGGAATCGCCTTTATGGTATTTAATAATATTAAAATTGGACCACATGGAAAACTGTTTGGGTTACATACCAAAAAGGTGCCAACATTGCGTTGTACCAAAGACCATTAAAACAAGAGGACTGTCATTCTCCATAATTTGGATCGTACCCCGACCGCAAGGGGATATCCAGGCAAAAACTAGATGGCGCTAAAAAACTAAACATTTAACGATGTAGGTAATAATTGAACAAATACATAGTATAGTAACAATTAGTTCGTAAAAAGCTAGGTAGTAATAAATAAATTCTAACATTTAAATACTGTGTCACGCTTGCAAAGTTGAATAATTGTAAATAATATAATTCTTATACCACGCTTATACATAGATGGCGTTGTAAATATCGGGGAACAGCTTTTTGTATGAAGAATGACAGTCCTCATGTTTTAATGGTCCTTGGTTTTACTAAATTTCCACTGACCGCTCGTTAGTCACAAAAATGTAGCTTCTGAAGAATCATAGGTTGAAACTTAGAATGTGTGTAGTCTACGTACTTATTACATGTGGTATTACAGTACAGGGCGATTACTTGGACTTTGACACTCGGCAAATCTCCACATTTTTCGGCAGATATCGAAAGTGCAAATGACACGAGATACTTACATTGCTGCATACTCATAACATCATAGGGTGCACTTAACAATCTTAAACATTAATGTACATCACCTTCCACAATGTCATTTTTTACAGTAGACGTATGAATAAAATAACACAGATGTAGACACACACACACACAGTCTACGCTAAGTCTGCAGAGGTCCAAAAAAGGTTTTATCTGTGGTTTTATTGCAAAAAACACACATGACAACATCACAAGCAAGATGATTAATTAGTCTTGATACTTGGCAAATATCTTTACGTTTAATAAGTATATAATGTGTCTACATACCTACTGAAATAATTATTCGGGACATTCTGCACAAATTGATCTGATTCCATTCCAACCAAACTAAGCAATAACACTTCTTCATTATTGAAGAAAAAAATATGTATAATCTGCACATTAGTGAGTCTAAGCAGTTAAAAGATATGGCAGAAAGGTAAATTTCACGGTTCGCTACAAATATTTTATTATAATGGAGTTTTTATTAAAACTTACCTACCCTATTTTCATACTGACGCCGCGATCCACGAAATCATGGCGAAAATATGCGGAACTCGTACGAAATTTAGTTGTTGTTTCGATGCAACTTCCGCGCTTCACGGCATCAGTGTGCAAAAAAGGTTGCGATTGTGTAGGTAGGGATCGTTTTGTTGTTCATAAAATACACAATGCAGACTGAGTTACGAAGTTATGAGATGAGATAGTCTAAAAACACGGTTATCGCTTATTGAATCAACCTGTATTTAATCATTTTGTGATGCACACATAAACATTATCATTCACTCGTTCAATCCATTCGTGCCAGCTCTTATGAATCGACCTG
Organism: Eudemis profundana; assembly: GCA_947034925.1. NCBI lineage: Eukaryota > Metazoa > Arthropoda > Insecta > Lepidoptera > Tortricidae > Eudemis > Eudemis profundana. The sequence continues at coordinate 15,892,818 of OX344799.1, forward strand.
TACTCTTCATAAGGAAGTCCAACTCGCACTTGAGTGTTATTTTGAAATCGGTTATAAGTAGGTACTGGGTGAAATTTATAACGAGAATCATATTAATAAAACCTCAATCTATCCATGATTTTAAACAACTTTTACTATGGGGCCAACTTCGTAAATGCGAAAAAAATCAGCTGTTTCATAAAAAAAGTCTGAAGACTAAATGTATCAGGTTGTTTCTTTTTGCATTTACAAGGCTGATCACATAGTAAAAGTTGTTCAATGGATAGATTGAGGTTTCACTATCATGATTCACGTTCAGTAGTTCTGAAAATCAAAATATTACTTGATCTACTTCTAAATCGACGAGATTAAATTGTCCAACCAAACTAAATAAATATTATTGCGTTAAAAAGGTGTCAAAATAGACTATACACGCAATTGTTATGTTTTACAGTCAGGCGTTTGTTTTATAAACGGTTTTATTTGGGTTGACCTCGTACCTATTATACATAAGTATCTGCAGGTTTATTTGTTTGTTTTAAACCTCGCGACAACTTTATCACCGACTTCTATTAAACCAGTTGCCATAAAACATTGCACACTCTTTGAATTTAATGTAACAGTAAACCATTTTGATAACTTTAACTTGGTTACGAGGGTTTGTTGATGGAGTCAGAGGTAGCCAATAGAACTTAAAAATGTATTAAGTTATATTATTACCAGAGGTCGAACTTTTGGTGCCGATGAGACGTTAAGCTACTTACAGGCAAACTATTTAATTTAGTCACTAAGCTTCTATTAAACCAGTTGCCATAAAACATTGCACACTCTTTGAATTTAATGTAACAGTAAAACATTTTGATAACTTTAACTTGGTTACGAGAGTTTGTTGATGGAGTCAGAGGTAGCCAATAGAATTTAAAAATGTATTAAGTTATATTATTACCAGAGGTCGAACTTTTGGTGCCGATGACGTTATAGTATTTTATGCAACAGTTGCATAAGTGAGTTCAAAAAATGCGAATTGCGTGAGTTGCGATACGAGCCGCGAATGCGGCGAGTATCGCAAATAGAGACGCAATGAGCGTTTCTTGACTTTATTATACAACGTTGCATACAATACTTTTTCTACGACGAGGTTTTAAATTATATAAAATACAAAATTAATCATAACCTGGAAACAAGGCAAAATATGACGTTTGACTGACAGTATGAGTCTATGGTAAACTTTTTTTTTAATTTAAAATATACTTAAATTAAAAATACTTTTTTATGTTGGCATCAATGAATTCAGTTCGGAAAGTTTTGTTTTTCTTAAAAACCGTAGGAATTTAATTGTTTGTTAAGTTGGTAGTTGTCCATTTTTACCGTAAAGTTAAAATTGAGCGCTTAATCCTTGACCTAAGTTTAACCTAGATTTAGAAGTCTGTGGCTGCTAGCAATAACGTAAAGTGACTATAACGACACTAGTGCTGTTATGGGGAATAGACTATAGACTTCTCTGAACTCATATTATGTATGTTCTTATATTAGTGTTTGTGACCAAGTAAAGGACAGATAACAGTACAGGAGTAGAAACAGCTACTTACAGGCAAATTATTTAATTTAGTCACTAAGCTGTCATTGGTTGGTGTCAAAGGTACCTACAACTACTCATAACTAGGGCCGAACTTTTGGTGCCAATGACGTAAAAATGACATGTAAAAATTATGATGATGTAAATTGTTTTGTCGTTAAGTACCGGAATTTACCGGTATCGTAAAAGTAACGAACAGGACTGTAAGGACTGGAAATCCTTCCTAGTAATATGGCCAAATTTAGACTAGTAACGTCGTATTGTTTTGCTTTGCTGTTAGTTTACAATGCGAAAATGGCTTCAATATTTGAGTTTTCTCGAAACACAGGGTTCCCAACCTTAACAAGCTTTAATTAACCGCAATGATATTTTATAAGAAGATACGTTATACGCATACTCGCCAGCTGAGAAATATGCTTCCAAGAAAGCAGCAGCACACATTGGTACCTCACTGTACGGTGTACATACTCACACATATTAACAGATTGCATAAAAGAGATGGCATAGTTACAATAATGCAAAAAAAAGAGACAGCTAGCTTTTTGTTACTTGCGCGATTAATTTTTAAACGTCACCGAGTGAACCCATCGGCTAGATTCGGATTGACTCGGAGCCTGCTCGGCGATCCTTGTCACTCTCATTGTCAAAGACGTAAGTTTGTCTCTTTCATTCAAATGACCTCTATGGTAGTAAGATGGCGTCGTATTTGAAAAATAAAAATGATAAAATTAAATTATTTCAGCGTACTTACAGGTGATATGTGATCCCTTGCGCTTTGTTGCACTTTTTGCTATGATTGGTGCACTTTCTGATCACACACGACGGCATTTTTTTTGTGAATCTTGTAAATATTCACCCTTGACATCGTCGTGCGTTTCGTTGACCGACCCGCGAGTGACTACCCACTACAAAAAGGGCACCAATACAATTATCGTGGTTTCAGTGCTTCACTTTTGGAGTGCTTGTAACCTATCTACTTATAAAATATCATTGATTAACCGGAGGAAAAATACCTGTCTACACTAAATATTGAAGATATAGGTACTTAGTTAATTTTTACAGGTTTAACACAGAATCGTTTACGTTTTCCCGACGTTTCGGCTCAGTCTATATTCGCCCGACTAAATGTTAATCAAAAATAGTTGGGGTAGACCGACAAACTCGAACCACCCATCTACCCTACAGTCATATTATCGGAGCGAGATAGAACGAGATGTCAACACGAATATTCGTCGAATCCCGATAATATGGCCGTACCATTTATCAGTTATCACTATGCATTGTCAATAGAGCGTACAGAAACGGGAAATTTTAGTAGGTATGGCAGTAACGGAAATTCCCGGTTCTCTCATACTCCTAAGATCTCCTGTCTACTAACAATCTATGGACCGTAGAAGGGGCATTCCAAAATAATGTCGGCTACGTGACGCCATTTTTTTCATACTTCCAACAAAGTTAGGAAGTACATTTTTGGTATGTCAATATTTTATAACTTGGTTTCTGAATTGATAATGTCATTTAGGACTTTCTATTTGTTTTTAAGGTAGCTGCCATAGCCGTCACGTCGCCGACAAAGTAGACTTTTTCGTGGAATGCCCCAGAAGTTGTCTGAAAATATATATTTTTTTTATTTAGGTACTTATACTAAATTTTCCCGGTTCTGCACGCCCTAACTGTCAACAGCGCGACACTTAACACTCACGATATACCTTGGTTTCAGTTTATTTCAGTTCAAGATAAATCACTGTTCCTCAACTTGGTGAAACATTGAAACCATGTGCCCGACTAAAATTCCTGGGATAGACTTAAGTAATCGCGTTTGACTTTCACAAACTATTTAAATATGTGTGCACATCGCGATAGTTTAAAGCGTTAGATACGTTAAAGCTATGTAACAAAGTTTACCTTGATGTGAAGATACTATTATACTTAGTCCATTCGCCAAAAATCTGCAAAGCATCATTCAAATAAACCATTAAACATCCACTGCGGAAAAATCAAACCGGGTGTCCGTTACCTCGTTGAATAAATTCCCACACCCATCGCTCGGCGCTAATCACCCTAGACACGAAAGTTTCCGTCAATTTTATCTTATTATGCCTCTAATTGCCAACAAAGTGTTGAAATTAACCGGGTTAATTAGTACGTTGGCGGGCTAATACCTACATCGATGAATGCTCAATTTTCCTCCTATTGTCGGAGTCACGTAGAACTGTTGATGCTGTTGAAATGTTGAGTTGAGATGAACACAATCATTGTTTATGTAATACTATAAGTAAGTGTAAGGATATTTTTAACGCCACGCTACTGCTACCTACATACCCAGTGTTTAAAACATTTCTTTTGCAGAGATGTCCTGCCATCGGTGGAGCCTGGATATTTGCTGAAAATGCTGCCTGAAAACGCTCCAGAAGAACCAGAAAGTTGGAAGGATGTTCTTAAAGACTTCAATCAAGCGATCTTGCCTGGCGTCTGTATTTAGTATACACATTACAAAGATAATAAAGAAATTAATTCTATTTAATACTTTCCGTCTTTAAAGCATCTAATAAATTATAATACGTAGGTATTAAAAAAATAGTGCTTTACCGAGGATATCGTAGTAGGAAAAGAGAACCCGACAAAAAATAATTATAATGAAATTAATGCCATTTAAACTCATTTCGTATTCAAAACGTCTTAAAAATTACCTATTGTTAAAAAAATAGTGCTTTATGGAGGAAATCGCAACAGGAAATGAGAATTTAGACGTAGTCTTCTAATAGTATTCATTATCGTATTCATTCATGTTAGTACCTAATACTCAAAAGAATTAAGGCTGGGTTAGATTTCATACTGAAGCAAATAAAATACTCACTAATATCTGTTTTGTCATGTTTTAGATAACTCACTGGCACTCCCCTCAGTTCCACGCCTTCTACCCGACAGGAGTCTCATTTCCAGGGATCGTCGGAGGCCTGCTCAGTGACAGTCTCGCCGTCATCGGATTTAGTTGGGTTGGTTGCATTATTAGCTCACCTTATCTGCTTTCGATCATCGTCATTATTCTTTCTACGCCAAGACTTTTACAAAAACCGATCGTGCACCCACGGACGAACGAAAGGATCTCACGCACGTAATGAGACCTAAGAAAGAACCTATGTTTCACTTACATACAATTCCGAAGTGGTTTCTAGGTACGTCTCTAGGTAGGTACATCTGAATTATGATGCTACAAATACTATATAATATATTATTTAGTCTAGTGTAATAATATATTGTTTAGTCTAGTGTAGTTTGTAGTTTAATTTTTCAATATTCGGTCTTTGTATCAATCATCGTAATAGAGATTGTGATGTTTCCACATTACTTATATTCTAAAGAATCAAAATATAGAATAAGTATATGAAGTTTTTTCGATGTGAGGAAATTTAATAAAACATTAACTTATCAAATCATATCTGCAGATGTCAAGTCCCGCGTGCACCGAGCTGGAAGTGGTAACGATGAATTGGCTAGGCAAGCTACTCGGCCTTCCGGAAGAATTCCTCAACTGCTCCGATGGCCCTGGTGGTGGCGTCATTCAGGTTTGTGTTAACAATTATGTTGTCCATGCCTTCATCAAGTATGTTTTGCCGTACTAAACTGCCCCCGGTAGTTGAAAGGACTCTTCTATATAGGAAATCTGAATAAGATGTGCCTTTTAAGCAACGGTGGTAGTTAAGTATCAGCGTATGTTGAGGAGACTTAAAATAGTTGTGTTATAGGTAGTTAAACTAAAAGAAGTAACACATTCTTGTTGTCTGTCAAGATAGCGTACACCATAAAGATATTCAGGATCTGATGCAGCTAATAAATAGTACCGACGAAATACCTAGGTGAAAAAAAATAGTACCCTTAAACTTTCTGAAATATAAGGCCTGTTCACGGTGAACGCTACCGGGTGTCAAGCTGGCGTACACCGTTTGTATCTCTGGAACGGTTATGTTTTTGGAAACGCTTTATATCTCAAAAAATAGTACCCTATGGCCATAAAATTTCATTCTGTGCTTGCATTAATAATTTAAGGAATAACATTTTACAGGGATCAGCAAGTGAAGCGACTTTGGTCGGACTGCTCGTTGCTAAAAATAAAACCGTGCACAAGCTCATACAGAACGACCCCAGCCTCGACGAAGGGGAACTCAACGCCAAACTGGTCGCCTACACGTCAGACCAATGCAACTCTTCGGTTGAAAAGTCAGGGTTACTCGGCTCCATGAAGATGCGATTACTTAAATCGGATGCAGATGGAAGGTTACGTGGAGAAACCCTTAAAAATGCATTTGAAGAGGATCGGGCTCAAGGGCTGATACCTTGCTATGTTATAGCTAATCTTGGCACGACCGGAACCTGCGCCTTTGATCCCTTGTATGAATTGGGCCCAGTGTGCAAGGAAGCAGATGTTTGGCTACACGTAGATGCGGCCTATGCCGGGGCAGCCTTCATCTGCCCCGAATACAGAGTATTAATGAAAGGCGTTGAATACGCAGATTCCTTCGACTTCAACCCACACAAATGGATGCTTGTGAACTTCGACTGCTCTGCGATGTGGGTCAAAAATGGATACGACCTAATCAACACGTTCGACATCCAGCGTATTTATTTAGACGACGTAAAGACTAATATAAAAATACCCGACTATCGTCACTGGCAGATACCTCTCGGAAGACGGTTCAGAGCGTTGAAGCTGTGGACTGTATTGAGAATATATGGTGCAGATGGTATTAGATCTCATCTAAGAAACCAGATCAGCCTGGCCCAACACTTCGCCAAGTTGGTTCGAGACGACGACCGGTTTATAGTGGAACCCGAGCCATCGATGGGATTAGTATGTTTCAGACTTAAAGACGGTGACATTGCTACTCGAAAATTGCTAGAAAATTTAACAGAAAAGAAACAAATCTACATGGTGGCAGCTACCTACCGTGGCAGATACATCATTCGATTCGTCGTATGTTCTCATTTAACAATAAGAGAGGATATTGACATCAGTTGGAAAAAGATTAAAGAGGACGTCGATATGATCATCCCGCCCACGATACATACCAAAAATAAAATTCCAGCGATAGACCATATTGACATAAAGAGTTTGTGTGAGAAATCGAAATAATCAATTTAGTTACCTACACTGTAATTTTAATCTAAATTAATATCTGACATATTTGCCTAATTTGAATGATAGATGTTACTATGTATATCTAAGTATCTATATGTTAGACACGTAAATATTTTTATCAAGATATTCTTGTGTACAATATCTCTGTAATAGGTATTTTTATATAGGTTACTACATGATATTAATGATGTTCGAGCGCTATTGTGATAAACAGACCAAGGTGCAACCGTCTGTATCCCTTCCTGGCAGGCTAGCACAACTGTCCGCGACAGCGCACGACTTGTCACTTTTGCACTATATTAAATGAAAGGGAACGGTAATATTTGCCGCGTGACAAAGAGCCGCGAGTCACTGATGTGCTAGAGATGCTGATTTAGTAGGTCTTGTGCTGGTGCTCGATCAGATAGTCTAACTGATCGTAGAGTTACAAAAGGTTGCATCTCGGACCAAAATGGATTGGTTGGATTACTTAAACTTGGTATATTACAGCCAGTTATGTCGTTTTCTTTAAGAGTGTAATGATCTGTTCATCTATATCTTTCTTATTTGGTAAACATCTTTCTAAAGTCCAAATGCTAATTTTCCTAAAAACTGGGTTTCTCGTGAATGGAAAAATCCTAAGCAAAAAAGTTGGCAGTAGTGCTCTAAAATTGTTGCCTATAGTTAGGTTCTTTACTTGTCACAAAGTGATAGTTGGTTTCTGCAAAACGCGCATAGGGTAGGATTTTATTATACCTACACTCAACTCACGGACAATGTATTCGGGACATTTTCTATGTAATTGTTCATAGAAAATGACCCGAATTCATTTTCCGTTAGTGTACTAAATAAGGCAGATAAGGATGCTTCGATCATCGACCGTAATAAGATTATAAAACATAGGTAATAAAGTAAACGTACATTACACATTGCTTATTCATTTCATGACCTTAGCTCAAAGGATGCATAAAAATAAAACAAATTAAATCTTATGTTAATTTATTACATCAACTTGCTTAAACGCAATGACTCACAAGTAGGTAGGCTAACCTATTCTTTTGTTTGCATATAAGCTGAAAGTGCTCATAAGAATAAACTTCCTCTTTAACGCTAATGTTGCATCACTTTATGAAAGATTGCAGTCAAGGTTTGTTTTCCTATTAAATGCAGCTGCAAGTATAGTTGATGCATAACCCGTACGTATATCCTTTTGGTAAACAATGCTCTTGGCAGGTGGATTCTTCTGTCGCTTCCTCAAATTGGCACTCGATACGACCAGGCATCTTAGCATCTGAAAAAATAGATATAATTACAGTTAGATACATTTCCTCGGATATAAATAGCATAAACAAGCCTGTTGACGGAATTCTCCATTATCCCCTCCAATCTTATTTCACGGTAGTAATGGTAGCATTGGTATAGATTAGTAACTATTCCGCAATAGTACACAACTACACAACACACAACTAGGGTGGTAATACAAAGAAAGGCCGAGATCGCAGATGTTTGCGGCCCAAGCCGTAGGCGGGGGACGTAAATATGCGATCGAGGGCTTTCTTGATTACCTCCCGTGTTGTGTACAGCATTTTATGGCTTCTCCTAGGCGCGTTTAAAGTAGTTAGTAGGACACGACTTCTTCTGACGTCAATCCGACAAGACATAATACTGACATCTATTAGGACCGCGCCCGCGAACTCGGTGAACATGGAGTCAGACAAAGTCCCCGCGAAGACAGGCGCCAGCAAGGCCGACGAGGACGTCATCATCGACTCTGATGTGAATGAGTCCAGCTCGGACACAGAGGACCCCGACATCCCACACTGGGTGTGGATGATTGTTCACGAACTCCTGCGGCACTCAACTGAGACCGCAGGACAAACGTCTACACTCAGGGTGGGGTTTGAAGGATTTCCCAGTGGACAAGCTGGAAAAATTCATCTCAAAGAAGATGAAAAGCGTCCCCGCCCGCCCCAAAGGCGCTCTGTCGGCCCCTAAGGCCCCCCCTGCCCCTCAGGCTCCTCAGGCCCCTCCGGCACCACAGGTCGCCGCTAGTAAGGCACCTGAAGCCCCTACGGCACCCCCCGCCCCGAAAGTGGGTCTCGAGTTGGAGGCCAAAAAGGCGAAAGCCCGGAAGGCCCGATCCAGCCATGCCCTTAAGGCAACCCCCGCTCCCCCTGTCCCTCCGGCGGCGGCTTCATTTAAGAAGCCGCAGTACCCAGTAAAGGCGGCCGCGCCCGCCCCAGCAACCCCGGCCCCTTCTGAGGCCCGCTCTCGTTCCCGTTCCGGTGTTCGACAGTCCCGCCCACGTCGCGTGCAGCGAGACTGCCGTGGACCGGAAAAGGAGACGTTCCCCCCTCCGCGCAAAAGCGCCGGTGCCCACCTCGGGGCCCGATGTCCCCATCGCCACCAAACAGGACTCGTCTGACGCCATGGACACCGACCCATGGACCGTTGTAGGTCCATCTAGGCAAGGGAAGCGTACGCGATCGAAGACGCCTCCGGGAGTCCCGGGGCCATCATCGCGCGCCTCCCCCGCGTCCCCCCCATCGTCCGATGCGCCGGCTGCCAAGAAGCCGGCCCCGCGTAGCCCCGACAACCCCGTCTCTCCCGCCCTTCCGGCGTCCGCTGCCCCTGGGGCACAAGTTGACGGGGCTCCCTCCTCTCAGACCCCCGCATAAAATATACTAGGTGCTAATGCAATATTTGGTACTTTGATGCCAATGGGATATTTACCCTATACCTGCATGTACCTGCTGTTACTTTATTGTGCTCGGTACCTTAGGTATTTATTAAAAGGTAAAGTAATCCTGGGTTCGACCACTAACGCAAAGAGTACCTACACGACCCGTTAATTCGCGCATAAAGTATTAAACATGGCACTTAGGTATTTTTGGATCGTGATCAAGTTGAAGGTTGAACATTGCCTATAATTTAGAAGGGTGCAGAGGATATAATCGTTTATCCAGACTTATTGACTGTTTATTCTTACTGCTAATATCAAAATTTAAAGAGCCCTGCGGCTGGTGCAATTCTATTAACAATTATCATCCACTTAAAATTACTTACGTGCTGCAGGTGGCTTAACCGTCACTTTTTCCAATTTCACCTCTCCAATAGACTGGTCTAATGGTATCACTTCGTCTAAATTTTCAGGCGTTCTAGGCATCGCAACCGCACTATGCACGAAATAAATCGAAACCACTAGAACAATAGCCACAGAAGCAAATCTGAATTCCATTTTGTTACTTATACAGCTTTTAACTCACTAAGACAATAAAATTTGCCGCAAAGACAGCCAATACTAAACGACTAGTAACGAGAACAGGAATTGAATGACGACACGCATTGAAATGTCTTGCTTTTATATCGACTACCTATTAATAAATGCTTAATGTACTGCGGTAGGTGCGTAATAACAACGCTACAAACTTATTTGTGCTGTAAGTGATGGCGCCAGTGTCTATGTGGTTTAAAGGGCAATGGTTGGCATTATGTTAGTTCAATATTTACCCGTTATTGTTGTGGTCATAACGGTTAAATTCGTGGTAACCCGGCACACAACAATGACTCACGTATATTGTTCTCATTGAAATGGACTTTACGCTTAGGTGACCTTACATAGGTTTTTCATATGAAGATGACTGAAACCATTATTCATAACGATTATCCTTTAAGTGACTTCACTTTCAAATGTAGATGGTTGTTTATACTTGTCAATCAGTATAAAATGTATACCCACTGTTAGTAATAAACCGGGCTAATTCAAAATGATTCTACAATTGAGTTAAAACCATTTGTATTCATTTTAAGATTGAAAATAAACTGTCAATTTTTTTTGAGTTAGGCCAGTTTATTACTAAGGGTGCGATTAATGTAGGTACATAGTAGCTAATAGCGGTATTCCTTGTTGTGGTTTTTATACGTGACAAATGGCTCGTACATAAAGGGAAACAAGTCTGAAAACTTCGAGGATTAGGCGTTAGCAAGATGACTTAAAATTTATATTTAACTTAAAACTTACACAGACAGTTCCGAAACCCTAGTCCCTACCTATAAAAGTCCTCAGGCCTACTAAATGCAAAATAAGATTTTATCTGAGTGTAAAGAATGTTACTAAAGGAATTAATCGTGTTTTTGAAGCATAATTTTATTAACAATTACATTACAATATTGGCTTACAATCAATCATAGATACAACAACTAATAAATTGATGGGTAACCCAAAACTTTACTTTTGGGAGACTCTAGCTATCCACGACGTATATGTCGATAGTCCTATTTTCATATATACATCTACTGAAGAGATACTAATTCACAGTGTGATTTAGTGCCCTTCCGTTTCGTTACATAGATCCGCTATCACTTCTATATCTCTCCCATCGCTTTCAAAAATATAAACAGGTTATACCTTTTTCTCTTTACGTGGCCTACTAACGCTTTCACAGGTTTTGTAATTAATATTTAGAAAAAAAAACAAAAGTGATCGTGAACAAGAATATACATAGCAGTTTATTTTAACACCTATATTTTTCAGCTTATACACGTGTAGTTGCACTGTGCATTCATATAAACTATTACTGCTAGCTAATTTTAATAATTAAGACACGGTCATTTGCATTATTCCTATAAAAATGTTATAATTTCTATACAATTCTGACGTTCGAGTAAGAAGGCACTCTACATAATGCCTTCATTAGTCAGTAGCAGCCAGTATCCAGATCTTTTCCAGTCTTGATCGCATACATTTTTATACAATAGACCCCTGCCGTCGTCTGGCTAATCCAGGTCATTTCCATACAATTGCATAGAGGCTACCTAGGTTTCAGTCATACCACGGTAGTGACATCGACCTCGATAGTAATTGTGTATGTTTAACACGGCCTAATTAGTTTAAGAGGTTTCCAAACGAGAAACGTTCATGCAATTTACGACCATCAACTATAGGTGTCTTGCCATCCGTAGTAAGAGCAAGACGCTTTAAGGCATAGTTACCAATCGCACATTACAGTGAAAATGTTTCTCGTCTTACGTAACAAGATACAACGATATATTTACTTCCTATGACTGCTACATCGCGTAATACGGCCAAGACTACGTCATCAGCTTGACATTTGCCATTATGTAAGCAAGAAGATTTTTGTCACTTACTTGCTTCTAAAGGTAATTTTACTATAGTATACTTTCTCCTGAATAACTAAATATTATCGCAGCAAAAACTTGGGCTATGATAAAATTTCCGTAATTATATTGAAGATATCTATAGCAAAGCAAGACTATTGTGACGTCATCTTGGTTCATCGTGGGAACGGAGTACCAGCAAGCCTATGATAGTCGCATATTGTTATTACTGTTCAGAAAGACTCTTCATTTAATGTTCAGCATGTTCGTTATACTATACTATGACGTAATCGTTTAGTGCTGCGACCACTGTATAGTTTTAATATCTACACCCTCCTGCACCATTTCCCACAGAGGACTCATTTCCCGTAGACGCTCGACATGCCTGATGGTTTTCTCTGCTGTGTAGTCTACTTCTTCCATTGTTGTGAATCTTCCTAATCCAAATCTGTAAATATAATAATAAAAAAATACAATGAGGGCCAACAATTTTCAGATCACCAGATATCGCATTAATTGATGAGACTAAGCGGCGTAAATCAGGCTAAAGTACTTTTTTCATTTACTAGTCGTATCTAGTGACGCCCTAATGTGGCTAAAAAATATGGTTAACACATTTATAAATATTAAAAAAATAGGTAAATAGCTCTCCCGGCGAACTTCGTTCCACCTCATAATGTTCCCATGAGCAAATCCATTTTCTCATGAAAACCCGATCACTACGCCATGTCCAATTATATTTTCAAACCATCCACTCAAATATTCACACACAATTTTATCCAAATTTATATGTATAATATTTATATGTATATATAAACAAGATATAGGTAATTCGAAAAAAAAAAACGTTTAGGCCTGTTTGATTACTTGATTAATCTTATCATAGTTGTCATGCAGCTGGAGCAGTTTATTACATAAAAGATAAGATGCTTGATAATGTTTTATGTAATTCGTAATGCCAAGGTTTCTGCGGATTGTAAAGTTTCCTTGTCAATGAAAGTGATAATAAGGTACTAACAAATAGTGTACCAGATTTAGATGCCTTAATTTTTGGTTCTAGTTCAGGCATTGTGTATTTATTTAATTCAATGCATCAGGCCAAAGACATGAATTATTTTACTGTTTTTTTATGTATATGAACCATTTGTGGTACAGCATTGAAAGAAAAATCTCCAGATGATTAGGCAGTGCCAGATTATGCCAGCCTGTAGCCAATTAATATAAGAGGCCCTTGGTTTAGTTTAAAATACCCTCAAACACCTGCTAACCAATCATTTTATGTGTTCGTAAATCTGCTATGTGTATTATTCAGCACAAGTAATAGGATGCTTTTTATCTGACTATGGTAAAATAATAATGAGGGATGGTTACCTTATGGAACTGTGTGCCAAATCCTCATCTGTTCCTATAGCTCTGAGCACATAGGAGGGTTCTAAGGAGGCTGATGTACATGCCGAGCCACTCGATAATGCTACATCTTTTAGAGCCATTAACAGTGATTCTCCTGTAAAAAAAAAAAGGTATAAAATGAGCATGATCAAAACTTATTTTTATAACTATCTTGTACTCCCAAGTTTGAAAATCGAAGTTTGGTGAATTAATGAATGAAATTTATTCTGCAATAGACATGAAAGTTACTTTGATGGTAAAAGCTGCTCTCTCAAAATAAATACACACAGCAACACACACAGACACACACATGCACACACACTGTATTACAGAGAGCAAGATGGATGGCACGATACGACCTTTTTGAACCTCGGAATAACTCCAGAAAAGGATAGAATCAGACATGTAAAAGAGCCCTTGTTGAGGGCCTACTTGAATGATTTGAATTTGACTTATTATAAACCGTAGAATGTTTTTTCAAGTTTCCAGAACAACATACCTTCTACATAGGCAAATGACAAATTGATACATCCATGATAGGACTGTTCTGGGTCTCCATTTCTGATAACATGTGTAAGTTTTGAGTAGATTTTGTCTAAAAATCTTTGTGACAGTTTTTCCATCCAAGCGTGATCATACGCCATTTCGCGCCCCGCTAGTTCACAAGCCGCACCTAAAATGGCAAAGAGAATATTATTATTACATAATAATTAATTTACTGCTGCTGCATAGTGCACATAGAATTCCTTATATTTTTTACAAGCCTTTATTTAACTTGCAATGTATGTATGTATGTTTGTTCGGGTGAAATCTTGCAACTCAATTTTGAACCAGATATCTTCAACCAATTGAGCTGAAATTTTGCAGGAATCTGTAAATCAGATGGCAATGCAATATTATTATGATATGGGGCTGATCTTACCGGCCGGTTGGTAGCCATAAGATTATCTAAATTACATAAGATGAATGCACCATGTCTGGGTTCATTTGCTTTTTTGTGACTTGCAGTTTGTGATTATACAAAAAAGTACAGTCCGTGGACGAAAGCTTGTCTCAAAAAACATTTTTAGACTAACTTTTTAAATTATATGACAATCAGAATGTCTATCAACTTTCCATAATGATCATGGACTATGCACAGGCTTTTTTTGCTTATAACATCTTATCTTAGTAACAGCCTTTCCGATACACTTCAATCCATTGGGATCTCTTAAGTAATTACCCCTTAACACTCTAACAGTAACCTCAAAAAAGATTCAATGAAATACAGTATCTTATTGTGAATGAAGAAGAAAATGATTATAACTCTTATTTACCTAGGCCGACAACAAGTGGAGTAGGCACTGTGCCACTCCTCATTCCCCTCTCTTGGCCCCCTCCACTTTGTATAGGCTCCACGCGAACCCTAGGCCTCCGCCGAATAAACAGAGCTCCAACTCCTTTTGGGCCATAGATTTTGTGTCCAGAAATAGACATTAAATCAATATTCATCTTGTTAACATCAAGTGGCATCTTGCCGACAGCCTGTGCAGAATCCGTGTGGAAAAATATCTTCTTGCTTTTACAGAGCGCCCCAATTTCAGCTATAGGCTGTTTGACACCTGTAAAGAATATATAAGTAATCTCCTATATTATCTATGACTGACTATTCCATTCCATGCTTATGACTTCTCAATAATTATTGTATAGCAGAGGTAAGATATCACAGACTTTAACTCCTACCATTTTCTCCTTTACTTCCACTAAGTAACCACAAGTTACCTTTTCTCATAAAACATGTTTTATTGTATGGTTAATAGTAAGTTAAATTTTTTCCACAGATAGATTACCTATTTCGTTATTAACTGTCATTATAGAAACTAGGCTAGTTTCAGGTGTGAGAGCTTCTTCAAGATCTTTCATGTTGATAATCCCGTTGGCTCCTACTGGCAGGTAGGTTATTTTGAAACCTTCTCCTTCTAATGCCCTGCATGAGTCCAACACACATTTGTGTTCCTGAAATTAAAATACACATACAAATACATGCTACTCACAGATAAACTTGTCATAGTTTATTATGTGGAAATAATTCAAGATGAAAAAACACATTTTTATGTCCCCTGTGAGCCAATACCACAAAATATGGTGTATAAACTGTCTAATATACTCACAATTTGAGTTGTAACAACATGCTTCTTTCTTGGTGCATAGAACCTTGCAACTCCTTTTATAGATATATTGTTAGACTCTGTTGCTCCTGATGTAAAAATAATTTCCTTAGGATCAGCGCCAATGAGGTCAGCTACTTGTTCTCTAGCTTTTTCCACAGCCGCCTCACTCTCCCAGCCATATGCATGAGTTCTTGAATGTGGATTGCCATGCTGACTAACTAGATATGGCATCATAACGTCAAGAACTCTGGGGTCCTGCAAGGAATTGCTCATTAAGTTCTAAAGAGTGATAAATTTTAAAGCAATCTTGTTGGTTATTAGCACTTACAACAGGCGTCGTTGCTTGAGCGTCGAAGTAGAGGGGCCGGCCAACCTCTTCATGTTTAAGAGAATATTTATCATCAATGTCTGAAAAGAAGTTTCGTTAGTCTACAAGGTATTGCATCAGAGAAACATGAGGGGAAAAGATGTAGTAAGTTAAGTAAGTACCTGTACTGAGAAATTTCACAGATCCCTGTGTACATAGCAAGATACCAACATCTTGCGGTGCTGATATTTTTACGGCTTTTGTGAATATGGGTATAATATTTTTTGATAAACGAAACATAATTATTTTTTATATTTTTCACTATGCCAAATACGCTATTGCGCTCTATCTATGAATCGAAATGTCACATTGACATTATGACATTTGATTTAACGTTATTGACAGTCGGGATGGTTCGTAAAAGCCGGCAGCGTGCAAAATAGATTTTTGTTTATGGTTCCTTTTATCGCCGAGTATGTACTGTCGGCATAAGCTTTTCCTTACTTGTACAAACGGGGAGACCGGACAAAACACAGGTGTACTCTTCTCATGCTGTGATCATGAATAGAAGTCAATAGTCATGCGTGTAATGCAGAATATCAGGCAGGGGAAACTGTCAGGATTTTGTAGCTTAAATGTTATTTTTGTTAACTGTACTATTATATACATATGAAATCCGCAGCAGCTACAAGTTTTAACTTTATTTAACAATACCTACTATTTACCCGAACTTCGTCTGCCTATTCCCGTTATTATCGCAAGGGAAATCTTTACCAAGATATAAAGTATCCTGTTTCAATAAAGGACTAGATCTACTTGCATACCAAATTTCAACTTAATCCATTCAGTTGTTACTGCATTATTTAGCAGCAAACATCCAAACGTCTGAACATTTTACAAATTTTCACATTTACTTACAATCAAAGACCTTAAAATAAATATCCGGACGGAGCGTCGCCACAGATAACTGAAGCATTTATAGTGGGCCGGTGGCTTTGTACTTACGAGCCGCACGCCCACATCAATAAGTTTTTTAAACTAAAAGCGCCGCGGCTGGCAAGGTGACTCGCCGGCCGCTGCGCTAAACGAAGATGGCGCTTTCTGGTTCCGTCGAAGTCGAACAGAAAAATAGTATACAATCCTTGGCCAGTAAATATGAAAGCCTCAGATCAGATCACATGTAACAAACATGTGATTTGAGACGTTTCTTGCTTTACTGGCCTCGGTATGTAATGTACTATTTCCTACAACCCACAGCACGCACACATTGACCTGACCAACCAGAGTTTGACGAAACCGGCGGACTAGAGTTGCTTTAGTTATTTGTTAGCGAGGCTACGTCCGGCTATTTATTTAAAGGCTTATAATATTAATAGTACCGTATAAGCTCTGATGAATGGTTTGTTGGCCATAGGGTAAGGAAAATAAAAAATATTTCAATACGAAGTATAATTAATCAAAAATATCGTCATAAACAAGCAGATTTCTTTTAGGATCTTTAGGTGGCGGAGGATTGCGTGGCGACGCCGCTGGGGCCCACGATCCAGAGGTTTGTGGGGGTCGGCGAGTAGTGGTTATCCGCCAGCCCTCCTCGTTGCCGTCTAGTGCAGTGAGAGCATGAGAGGCAATCTCAGCCGTGTCAAATGTCAGGAAAACCCTGAAAAGATTTCAAGTGAAGAGGTGATTAAAAGTTCTTTAAGGGGAAAAAATTCAATTGTTTTAAATACTTAAATTCTCTGGATTTTCTCTAAATATTATCAGCTTAGTGGCCAGCTCGATTTATTTTTAATTTATCACAAACATCCTTTTCAGATGCAACACAAATACAAAATAGACAGAAAATCATAAATGAAGTAACCAGAAAATTCAGCAGAATGCAACATTTTTATGATTTAATATAAAACATACTTTTCTTCATCTGCTTCTTGGGTATAAGTGAATGGTTCATAGGTAACGAGGCGGCGTCGGATAACCTCCTCAGTAATCTGGCTGCCAACCACTTGCAGTGTGCTACTTCGCACAGCAGTCGTAGGTGCAACACCAGCAGGAGTTTCACTTCCTGCTGCATTGCGCGGACCTTTTTCTTCCCTTAAATCAAACATAAAACTTTAGTTTCCATAAGGCTTTTGTAATGTAGTCAAACAAAGATATAGGTATGTATGGCAAAGTGTATACCTCTTTCTTATTTCAACTTTACTAACAGAAACTGTACCACATGATAATAGTCTATTATTGTCAATTTACCTAAGATGCAAACCCACTTAACTACACACTACAATAATAATTATGTTACTATCTCTGACATATATTTTAGATAATAATAAAATGTATGTATGTAAAAATGACCTACTTATCCCTTGCTGTGACAAATGAGTCATACAAGTATTTCACTTTGGGTGTAGGCTTTTCTTCCGGTGGAGGAGGTTCTTGGGATGCACTAAAGGGCTGGTATGAGGCTACTCCGCCTGCTGCACCAGTAGACCCACTCAGTTTGCGTTCTCTGCCTAGAATTTAAACAAAACATAATTTCAAAGATATTCAGTTCACATCACATTCAGAAATATGCAGATAATACAATTAAACAGAAAATAATTTGAGCATTTAAATACTTCTGTTAATATATTTTAAGGCACCTAATTTGCAGTGCCGATTAGCCATATAGCAAGAGTAGCTAATGCTACGGGCCCACGCATTGGAGGGCCCCATGCCCACTCGTAAAAGGGGACCACTCCCCCCTCGTTATGTAAATCGTGACGTATAAAATTACCCGTCAATCTGTATTTAAGCATATCTAAGACCAACCAAGTGCCTCTTTGACGAAATGCTACAGGCCCTGTGCTGGCTTAATCCGGCGCTGCTATTTTGCGTTATTATTCCTTCTATGTAAAGAAAATCATTTGTCCGTGCATTACTATGTACATTCATTTAATTACAAGACATTTAATCCCAGTATTTACACAACAATTTGGTTTTGACTGTAATAAAAGTAGTAATAGTTCATAGCAAAATACCCCAATGATAACTAATAAATACAGCTATAATCACTTCACATTCTTAACCTGCTCGTGGCCGCTTGAAGCTAGCGTTCTGCGGTTGAGGTGGCGGGCTTTTAATCGCCTGTATAGCTCCACTCTTTATCAACTTCCGCGCAATTTCTCGAGCGTCTCGTGCCTCCGTCGGCCGTTTAGGGAGCACGGGCTTCTCGGGCTCCTGTTTGGGTGCCTTAAGCGCTTGGAGCGCTTTTTTCTTCTTCTTCAACTTCTGATATTTCGCTTGTAGCATGAGTTCTTCTTCAGTAAGATTGGAAGGGAAATGTAAATAAACCATGTTGAATTGAGGCTTGGTAAATAACTACTGAAAATATATTGAAACAATATAACTAATAACTATATCAGCATTATTTATTTTTATTTTTCTATTCTATTCTTGCTTGATCACAATAAAAGCGTTTGTCAGTGAGACAGTGACAGTGACAGGCAGAACCAGTGTTGCCAACTCTGAATTTCATTCAATGCTAAAATTTTGCTGAAAATCTGCTAAAATTATGCTAAAACTTGATAAATTCTGTTAAAAAATGTGCTAACTAAAAAAAGCATTATTCTTTCAAATTTAACATATTGTGATTATTACAGTTTTACAATAATCCTTTTTGTGGCCCATACTAAACTTTCAGAAAAAAAAATTGTTAAAGATAAGCAGTAAAATGAAGAATGTCAATGTGTTAATCGACATTTTTTTTTAAATACAATCAAATTAACTTTTTTACTACAGCATACAAACAATCATAGTAAAATATGTTAAAAATGAAAGCGGCATAAAATTCATGCGATTTTATACCTTTTAAATTTATACATTTTAAGTTTATACGGTTTAATTTTATACAAAATAAGGTAGACCCGTGTCAGCCGCTCGAGAAGAAAATTTTGCCGCCCTCTACACAAAATTTGATGGAAAAAATCTCAAGCCCTGAATTTTGCCGCCTTCTAAAAGTGCCGCAAACGGCTAGTAAACCTTCTTGCAGGAAAATGAGCCCCCCATTTGGCCAGGAATGCTCTTCAAGAGCTCAACGTGAAAAGGATACCATCAAAAACATTACATGTAAAAAGATGCAAGTCTCGCAACGCAGTTCTCCTACAACAAAAAAGTTTTGAGAAGTAAAGTTAAACCAAGTCAGTACCGGGGGGGTATCAACAGAACTCGATTTCCACCGACTTGCCTATTATTAGATCTATAAAATGTGTTCTTCCGCGGTTAAATAATAGGCAAGGCGGTGGAAATCGAGATCTGTTGATAAAACCCCCCTCCACCCCCCCGGTACTGACTTGGTTTAACTTTACATCGCAAAACTTTTTTGTTGTAGATCTGCGTTGCGAGACTTGCATCTTTTTACATGTAATGTTTTTGATGGGATCTAATTTCTTTTTGTTAATGGTCTTCCTTTAATTATTACATTCCAATCCATTCTTTTCAATTTGAACTGCAAAACTAACTTTGTGATCGTATGTATTTGTATAGGATTACAAACTTATGTGTGTAGTTGTGACTGAAATTACAACATATTTAGGTTTTTAAGGACTTTATAGGCTAAAAACTATGTTTAAAATTTGGAGCTTGCAGGTCTGCTAGAAGTACCTTAGGATTATGATGATCAGTGAGTCAGTGACAAAACTAAGAAACTTTCACATGTTCAAATTGAATGATATTGAGAATATATATAAGTCTTATTGAGCCCTATATATCCCTGAAATTTCAGGGTTCTAGCTTTAGCCAATACAAAATGACGGAAGGCTGAAAATGGCCTCGAGAAGAGGATGGTACGGCCGTGCCTTTTTTGCTCGAATTGGCGCGGGCGCTGCCGTGGCCGAAGATATAGGGATTGTTAAAAAAATGTTTTTTTAAAAATGCACGATTATTACATTTATTGCCCTTATGTTATACATTATCAGACTTAAATAAACACGTTACAGATACGCAATTACGTAATTTTTTTATATAAAACAGCACAAAACAACATCACAAAATAAAATGTCTGTTAGTATGTAGCACCTGAACAAAATAATGAATAACAAAGAACCTAAATTAATTTCACAAATTTTAGTTAAAGGAACGAGGAAATTTTCAAAAGTGTAGAATCAGTTTCAGGCTGCGTTTCCACCACAGCTGTGCGAGGTAGCGAAGCGGGGAGAAAATCCACCAGGGCCGCGCTGAGCGCGGCTAGGCACGTTGATTGGTGGATTTTTCCTCGCACAGCTCTGGTGGAAAAGCAGCCTTAAACTGATTCTACACTTTTGAAAATTTCCTCGTCCGTGCTTACACACTATGCCTGTGGTCACGCTGCTAACAAGGCCGGCGGTTATTTATTTGTGCCGCCGGGCTTGCTGTACAAACTATCCGGCACGCTTTCAGTATGGCCGCTGGCCTGATAATGCCGGGTTGCCGGCGGTGTATCTGCGTGGCAAAAACCCGCCGACATAGTGTGTATGCGCCTAAAGTATTATGATAAACTCTAACTCTGGCTCAGTTGAGATGTTGTAGAGAGAAGTGAAACTTATTCTATCTATACTATCTCATAATAAAAATGTATCTCGATTGGCCCTGACTGAGACACTGATGCCACCTGTCCATAAATAAACAATATGTAAAAATACAATGAATGACCTAAAAAATTCAATTAATATTAATCTAATGACAGAGAACATCAACCGCATGAAATATACAGCGGTACTATCTTATACTGACACAACGTTAGGTGCTATTTGATGTGGATTGCAGCTTATTTGATATATTTTCCATAAGTGGGTTAAGTTTCCCTTCAGCCCGGATTGGTCTGAAAGTGGAGCTACCTGTTTAGTTATTAATTAAAACGAATATATACTCATTTTAGTTAAAATTGATTTGTGTCTTTGACACAAATGAGTTACAGCAATACAAAAACTAGGATCAAAATGATTTGAAGAGATGGTCTGGGGCTTAACTATGCCAGGAAATGCTTGTTCAATTTTGATTTATAAATAGATTTTAGCAGACAAGGAGAAGGCTCGAACCAAATTCTTTTGTCAGGGTGTAATATACTGTACTGAAGTAGATTTTTCCAATAACATTAATCAAGATTTTCATGGTAGTAATACATTGCAATAATTAATGCTCGCATTTGCGTAATCCCTAAACTCTTCCTTCATAGACAACATACAGTCACATCACATTATACTTTCTTAAAAACTTAAAATACTATAAAAAAACATTAGTAATGTTTTAAGCACAGATAATAATGATGAATTTTAAAGCTTTGAAATAATATCTAAGGGACAATCACAAAATCATTATGTACATACATGCTGCCAAATACATCATGTGTCTCATGATCTCATCCTTAGGCAAAAATACTAATTACTGCTTGCCAATAAAGGCAATATTTCTTCAGGTTTGTCTTTATTCCAGTAACTGTTAATAGATCTCATAAATAATCTCACACCTGAGAATAACACATTTGATTATAATTTCAACAGTACTAATAATGGTAATTGCCATACAATTAATGTAAGCTGTTTTATAAGGACATCTAAGACTTATTCATATGTTGTATTCTTAATTATTATTTAGTGGCCAAGCTTATTGTGTCTAGTAAAGTTAGATTATGATTTTTAAATGCCATTTTTAATTATATTAGACTCACCTTAACCCGTGGAATAAGTTTGCATAACTTTTGTTAGTACCAAATTCACCTATGTACAATTGAAGAGATTTTTGCAACACATTTCTCTTTGATAACTCATGCTACAATAAAATATTTTTTCTAGATTTTTTTTCATGGCAGCGATTTGTAAATTGTAAGGATAAGTAAATTTAACAACTACAGCTGGGTTCCTCTGGTGGGTCAGGATTTGATATCTTAAAGCTATCATGATCTAACGTCTGCAACTCGATCCTGGATCGGTTTGATTCCACTAGTTGTAAAGCAATGTCAGAGAACATTTCCTCAATGCCCTTTCCATTTTTACATGATGTCTTATATGTGGTGCTGATTAGATTGTGACATTGTTCACTGTAAAGAAATAGATAATGTTAAGTAATTATAATTTATGCCACACCTGGCCATAAAGTGGCTCGCAACGCATTCGGAAAAAGCTACTTTCTGGCCAAGTGTAGACATAAAATGCTGTACATAATACGGGAGGTAATAAAGAAAGCCCTCAACCACATATTTACGTCCCTTGCTTGCAGTTTGGGCCCGAACATCTGCGATCTCTGCCTTTCTTTTTTTACCACCCTAGTTGTGTAATGTACTATAAATACACATTCATTGTCAAGCTCCCATCTATTCATACAAAATGAACCCAATAATCAGTTTGGCACTGGATGTGTTACAAATTAAATATATATATTATTATTGTGACTGCCAAAATGATCAAAGCACTATGAAAAATTTTATGGGCCAAGGATCAGACCAAAGCATGCACCCCGGAAGCCAGACCTGGCTTTGTATCCAAATCTGGATCTTGAAGGAGTGTAATTAAATTCTTTCTTGATACTTTGGTCAAATACTAATTTTAAATAAAAAAAAGCATAAATAATACTTGAATAAGGTAATAAAGTTTGTAAAGTATTTGACATACCAGAATGTTTCTATATCAGCATCAGTCACTTGAGGTGATGTACCTTCAAGATCAGACTTATTTCCACATAAATATATTTTGGCATTTTCAGCATAAGTCACTATGTCCAGCAAATGCTGACTTAGGACATGGAATGAAGAAGAATTGTCCAAGGAGAATACTAAGATGGCAGCTTCAGCAAATTTGTAGTAGCTGGAGGTGACTGATGCAATTCTCTCCATGCCGCCGGTATCCCACAGCTGTAACTATTTTTAGAAAATTTTGAATTTGTATAGTAATATAACTTTAATGACAAAGTGATGGTAATTATATAGATATATGAAGCAGGCCTTTTTATATGTAAAACTCACCTTAATTTGTTTGTCTCCAACTTGATACAACTTTTCAAAATGATCGAGTCCCAAAGTGGCTCTCCTGTCAACGTTCGGGACAAAGGTGTCGTTGATAAATCGGCGGAATATAGAGCTCTTTCCGACACCATATTCGCCACATAATATTACTTTAAGAACTGGGGTTTTCACTACAGCCATCGTTGATTTTGCGTAGGCAAGGTTACACGAAAATTGAATAATTAATTAAGAAGATTAGACGGATCATCTTCAATGATATATAAATTTCGTTGACAATGCGTTTTTTATTGGTCGCCAGTTAAGGTAAAACTTACGAATAAAGTGAAGTCACTTTAAAGTTTACAGAGTTTAATATTGCAATTGTAGCAACAAATGTCTTAAAATCAATCAATAAATAAATAAACAGAATTATTTCATTCAAGAACAAGATAATAAAGAAATGTCAAGTGTCAAAGTTTTTTTTTTATCTTGATCTTTGAAATTGAAGCGAGCTATGAGTTTTAAATATAATAATTAACACAAACCATGTTTGCATAAATCAATTCGATTAAACTTAAACAGATCAAGTAGTGAAGTAAAGCACGATTAATGTATTTCATTTTTTTAGTTGAAATAATAATGACAGGTAGTACAGAAATGTAATTTGATAGTGAAAGGATCTCATAAATATGTGCTGACCACACCGGAAGTGCAACTCCTTAAGGAATAATATTTAGTATTGTCTATGAGTTGCGTTCACATTACGTTAAATGAAAAAGTAAATAAAGTAAAATTATATTGACGCGATGTTTGTTTGCTTTCCTGTAGTTGCACTTTGTTGATTGTTCATACATTTAACGTAAATAAATGAGTTAAAATGGACACATGAGAATTCTTTCGCCTCAATTATAAATCCACTCAGCCGGTGTTGGAGCTGGGTGTGATTGTTTTAGCCAGCACATACCGTGAGAAAAAAATAGTTTGTAAACCATTTATCCTAATAAATTTCTCTAGAACATCATGGATCTACAAACTTCTCATTTAGCCGCTGCGTTGATGTCCGGCACAAACACTTATGCCGGCAGTACACTGCCTGAGACTGCAGGTAAAAGTATTCCGGATGAAACTAAGACTGATAAACCTGTCGAAACCCAGAAAGATGCTTTAGAAGAAGAGAAAGAAGATATTGGGAGTGGTGAAGAGTTTACAGATGAGGCAAGTGTTGCATTTCATTAATTTTTATTTCATATTATTTGTTACTATAATTATTACTATAAATAATTTTATGAAATTTATCAAATTGTATAAATGTAACTTTTTTTTCAGGAATGCGAAGCACAGGCAGGCAGCAAGTCTACACCTGGCAGAGGAGTCACTTTGCAAATGTTATTGGAGGAAAAAATGCTGGAGCCAGGCAATGCGGCTATGACTATAGAATATTTAGTAAGTGTCACTATTGTTTATACTCTTGCTTAAGTCTTAACACATTTGATCTGTAGGCGTATGATGCTACGTTTTGTCGCGTGATAAATAAATGATAAAGCATCCGTCACGTTCTAACAAATAGTGTGTGAGAGTGACGGATGCTTTATCACTTATTTATCGCGTGACAAAACGAGGTATCATAAGCTTACTGGACTGTCTATTTAAGTAATACACACAATATATTTGTTAATAAATTGTGATTATTTTATATATAAGTAGCAATCTCAAATAGTCCTCTAAAGTTACAGGTCGATTCACAAGACCTGGTGCGGATTTAGTATGAAATAAGCACTGGCTGCATACAAATTCCGCGCCAGCTCTTGTGACCTGTACTTAATTTCATACTAAGTTCATAAAAACAAGGAAAGTGGAGGTACCACTTTCCTTGTTTATTTAATAAAAAAATAATGTTCATGTAATTGAACATTGACCATAGTTATGCAGAAAGAGACCAGAGGCAAGTTTCATAAAATTGGATCATAATATACTTTATGCAGTTAAGCAGTTTCTCAGCATTAGTGGGTTTCTACACATCTACCGTCATTTATGTTTTTTAGTTTTCTTGGAAACTGTTTGTATAGATAGTAAAAAAGTACATAATAATCTTCTTTAATCTTTTGACCACCACAGTCGGCAATACAGTACAGCAGAATTTCGTGCCCATAATGCCAGGTCGGCAAACACAGATACACGCTACCCAATTCTGAAGTACTTAAAATATATTATACCTCTTTAAATGAAATTTCTGTCTTTTTAAATTAGGTTTTTTTGTCCTGGCGTCAGGATGGCAGCGATTTGTTTCACAGTATGGCGGTCAAAAGGTTAAACAGCATTTTGAAATGCAATAGCCTGTTGCAGTGTTTATAGGGTACCTTAAAATAGTAGCAGTTTTGGTGCAGTTTATTTACATCAATGTAACTCATGTTTTCAGGGGCAGAAGTTTGTAGGTGATTTACAACCTGATGGAAAGATTAAATCTCATGAGACTGAAACCATATTCTGTTCCCCATCAGCATGGGCCATCCATTGCAAGAGAATCATAAACCCGGACAAAAGATCTGGATGTGGCTGGGCTTCTGTCAAATATAGGGGCAAAAAATTGGATACAATCAAAGCCACATATTTGCGGAAGAAACAACTTCAAAGGGAAAATATGCATACTGATGGTATGTAAATAGTAATTCCTTATGTATTTTAATATTATATACATTTATTTATTATTTTAATATTAGGTATATGCATTTCTTCCAAGGAATAATTAATTAGAATGTTTACTTGCAGAGGAAACCGAATTGGAAGTAGTATGCCCTCCAGAACCACCTCCGCAGAGAGTGGTTATGAAGCACAACTCAGTACCCAACAGAATGATGCAGCAGTAAGTTTATTTATTTTTAGATAAACTTATTTTTAAAATCATTAGACAAGCCATAGAGTAGGTGAAGTTTTTTGAAGGGATCTCAATTGTATATTTATTCAACAGTCCATTAGTCCTGAAGATCTGACAGTTACAGCTCTTGTATATTATTTCCTCTATTTCATTTTTTAATCATAGTGACAGTTGAGCTTTATTATGGCTTGCAGGCTTAATAATCAAACTTTATATTCAATGTGAAAGCTCTTATAAAAAAATAGTTATCCAATTCTGCACTCCTCACTAAAGCATGTAATCAAATGGAATATGAAATAGTGTTACTCATTTAATAATATTTTTTTGTTTTCAGTGATGCAAATATGCTCATAGAGGCAGTCTCATTCTCTTCTGTAGGGAAAGTGCAGCCATTTTTGGTTTCAGTAAGTTCTAATGCTTGTCTTATACTTGATATACATTGTCATTTGAAAAAACAAGAAGTTTATGGGTACCTTGCTGGAACATGGGATCTCAACAGTCACAGTAAGTTGAAAATATAGCATCAAATGTACTCTATTTACTTTTTGATCATAATTGATCCTAAGTATAACATTTTTATTACAGATGTGATGATCACTCATACATTCCCTTGTTTGATAAGCAAAAGTGATCCTAGACCAAGGGTTTTAGTGGAACTAGAGATTCAAATGGAAATTGAGAAGCTTGGTCTCACACTCCTTGGGTGGTATCATTCACACCCCACAAACCCAGCCATGCCAAGTTTGCGAGATTGTGATAATCAGTTGGAGTACCAAATCAAGATGAGAGGACCCTCAGAAATTTCATACATACCATGCATTGGAGTCATCTGTTGTAAGTAACAGTATTTTCATTTATAGTTTCGCCAGGAGTGGTTCAAACCGCAAAAAAATTTGGTACTAGTACAATCAAGGGCACCAATATGTATACACCACAAAGTTTCAAAGATATGTATACAGGTCTTATTATTATGGCAGTAAGATGTGGATATTTATCTTTGCCCCTACCAAATTTTGCCCCTCTCGAGGGACTTAGCTAGCGACCAGAAAGAGGAGGCATTATGCGATAGACAGAGACTGTCGGATCCGGTCCGTTCCGCCTGGTGGTCAGACCCGAATTTCACTTTTGTTAGAAAGAGGAACTTCTATTTAGTATTACTTATTCTGTGGTTAGCCCAGATATGGTTAATTCATCGCCCATGAAGCTGGCGTAGATATGGAATTTTTTTAGGCAGCATTAATTGTTAGTTTGCCTGAAATCTATGTGGCTGTGTTGGGCCTGTGGCAGAGGCCAAACCTTGGTCTCATAGACACTAATGATTGAAATGTTTGTTTCAGCGCCATACAATCCAGAAAGTCCTGTTTTGGAATCCTCACTGACCTGTTTCTGGGTGATGCCGCCACCGGAACAGCGACCTACAGAGTACCCGCGCCCCTTACTGCTGCAGTATAACATGATCCACGATAGCCATTTGTCGCCACATGCAATGGAGCAAATCAAGAACAGCATTAAGTATTACTTTACATATCCCGACGACACATTCGTTAATTTCAAGGACAGCTTTAAACCAGATATTGCATATTTAGATAAATTGAAATGTACCTTGACGCCTAAATTTCCACGAGAGCAAAGTGATGGGCTATTATGGCACTTTATACGTGATGAACTAGGATGTTCGTCTGAGCATGACGATAAGATCGACCTGGATGCTCTGTTGGCAGTGCCTCAGCCCATTCCTGTGTCAAAACCAAGTCAAGCCACATCGATACCGAACTTCCCCTCAGTTAGCACACTGCAACAAATGGTCAGCAGACCCGCCGGAGTCCCACCTATCAACGTCTCTTCCGGCCTTGGATCAGGATCTCCTCATAAATTCGAAACTCCTCCACTAAACATTCCCCTCATGCCAACTTCATCAAAGTCGTCTAAATCGACTACGCCATCATTGCCTTCAACTTATCCTACTGGACTGGATATGTTGACAAGCATGGCTTTAGGGTTGGGGTCATCGAACATGCCTTTGCCGATGGGCGCAGGTAGTCTGGAGAGCCTTGCCGCTGCAAACAGTATGCTAACAGGGCTCTCACCTGGAATGTCGTCTAGTTTAGCTGCGAGTTTGTCTAGTGGAAAACTTCCCGACCCGCCTTCCTACGCAGCTTCTTTACACAACCTGACTAGCAGCATTGGCAGCTACGATAAAACGTCTACCAGTACTTCAACTAGCACCACTTCTGCAGCTCCTATACCCGCCAGCATTGCTTCAAATCTAATGATGAGTTCGGCAGATATAGCTAATGCTTTATTCTCGGCTAGCAAATATTCCAGTGCTGGTATATTAGGTATTCCGGATCCTATGTCCAAATCGACATTAGCCGCCAATAATATGTTCTTGTCACCATCCTTGATGAAGATGCAGGAATCCTTAATGAAACCTCTTTCAAGCAGTAGTCCCATCAGCACTAGAGTGGGTTTGGACCAGAGCCCATTGATGAAATCTCCTCATGATCTGCTTAAGGGAAACAAAGACTACTTGCCACCTGATTTTGGTAGTATTGGAAAAGGAAAAGCAGACGCTCCCCTGGACCCTATGAACTTAGCGGAGACTTGTACTTCGTCTAAAGTGGAATCATCGAAAGGAGACAATATTGATCCGCAGGCGGCAGATTTTAGCTTGCCCTCTAGGGTAGGCGGAGAATCGTTTTTGAATCAGATGTTGGAGCTCACGAAAAAGACGACAATGCCCGATTATTTGGATTATAGTCAGCCGTTGAAATTATCAAAATCGGAGGATCTGTCAGTGCCCACGCCGAGCCATACCTACTCGAGCACGGGAAGCATCGTGGACACAATATCACAAGTTGCGATGGGGAATTACTCTGGTCACGAAGAGCCTATTGATTACGGTAAAGAGCAAGATTACGGCACAACCCAGAGTACGACTAGTGAAAATGGAAGTTAAGAATCTCTTGTGGGTGCTATGCTACTTATTGTATTTCGAAATAAGTTTATATACATTGTGTTAGTGATACTGATGAATTAAATGGAAAATACATATAACATAATGTTTTAAGAATGTGTGTTTGAGTAAATATTTAATGGTTTGATACTATTTAGAATAACAGTATTCGTATGTAATCGCGTGACAAGTTTAGTAGTAGTTTGCCGGATACGCTTGAAGAATCCTATGATGAATGAACCATAGTGATAGCCAAAATAGTAGTGAAATATGTCCTTAGTATTTATTATAAAATAAAATCATGACTAATCTGATTTAATAATTCATTGTTATTTATTGAATTCCTACGTCATTACCTACAGACCATAAGCCCACTGATATCGTGACAGGTATTTTATCAGTTGGACTGAAATGCAAAGATTAAGAGGGAAGTCCCTGGAATTGGTGCATTGCGATAATGCAAGGTTTAATGTTAACGTGAAAAGTTAACGTTTTAAGCTAATAGACAGTAGTATCCTGTCTAGTCTCTTGCATTAAAGAAACATAGGTAAAGATGCTATCAATCGATATGTACACTGATAGTGATATGATAATGGAATGTAATTTCCTTAAATTCAAAGGAACTGGAATCACGGTCGCTTTAATGACTCCTGATAAACGTTAAGTATGTAATCAGTCGCGATAATACAATGACGGACAATTGTTTTTTGATATTGTATATCGCAGATTGCGCATACACCTTTTGGCTATCTATTTGTTCAGACTACTTTGTGCATGAGTGGCCATCTCTGATACCCATTGTTTGGTCCACAACAAGTGAAGTTATTATTACTGTCATGTTGGCTTATAGATTAAAACAAAATTTGTGGGAAACGCAAATAAGTTTATTTGTTTAAAAAGTGATAAAATACTACAAAGTGAGTACCTATACCTACTTTATCCACAATGGCTACCTATGCTGTTGCTGGATAATCATTATTATGAAAAATCCCTGAATAACTTAGTAATTTTGAATCTTTGTCTTAAACGTATATTTACAATGAAAAGTAAATAGTTACAACCAAGTCGTAGAAGCGCTAATAGGTATATGACGAAATTATTTCGTTAAGCTGTTTCTTATCTCAACTCGGGACTTTAAAAGATCAATTCGAGAGCGAATCAATTCGAGAACAAAAATGCTACTAGGGATATCTAATGGAATATCGGTGAATAGCGTACCTATACATATTGATGTATACATTGGCATAAGATAATGATCTTCAATTGGCATAATTGCAGTTTGTGCCTTATTGCTTAGACTATAAAATTACTATTTCTATGCATCATTTTGATGTTTACCAGTTGGACTGTTCATTGCCTGCGAGTCCATTTGTCATGCATCTAACTTTACGGAAAAATACGGAAATTGAAGCTTTATGTGTACTGAATTTAATTACCTTCACTTAGGTATGTTCGTCAATATCAATATCTCCATTTTTTAGCCATATTTTCAGGCGATGGCCACGTCCTCCGCGTTCAGAGGGCTGCGGAGAGACAGTGACGAAGATTCCGAAGTGTACATCCCGCACTTCGACGACACTGAGGAATTTGAGTACGAATTCTTATTACTTATACTAAACCTGTAACACTACACAATTCTAAGTCGAAGTTTTGAACGGTTGCGTCTTTCTCATTTACCTATAATGCCCGATGTGTGAAAGGCATGGAATATATCGACTGGGGAGTAGTCTGAATTTTCTTTTTAATGAAAAGCTTGCAGACTAAGGCAGCAAGCTGGCTCATCTCCTTTACTTGTATATTTTTTTAGTATTATATAGGTATAATACTAGGTAGGCCTAGCTATATATTTAAAATCCAACATTTCTTAGGTAATGAGATCACCCTACATCTACCTACATCTGAGCTTTTTCCAAAAAAAATACCGGGGAGCTACTTTCTCTAAATATGGACTTGTGAGGTTTTTTTGGCTCAGAATCGTTAGTACTTTCAAACATTATACGTAAAAAAAAGTGTCCCAATTTTTTTTTCCATTACGTCACCATTTTGCATAGTGTTTGTATGAACGTGACGTAGTGAAAAGACAAAAATCCCATACAAACTTTGGGACACTTTTTTACGTATAAGGTTCGAATGTAGGTACTAACGATTCTGAGCCAGAAAAACCTCAAAAGTCCATATTTTTAGAAAGTAGCTACCCCGGTATTTTTTTTGGAAAACGCTCATCTAGGTTAACTTACCTAACATTGCTACACTGATTACCTATAAAACAGTTGTTCTCATATGCAAGTAGATTGCAATCAACGAAATACCTGTTACATTTAAAGACATATTCCACCGGATGTTGTAGATAAGACAATATAAAGCTGTAGGTAGTTACAGTAATTCCGCTGTGGGTGGATTAGGTACATTCTGAGAATCAGTAGTAAACCAGTCATTGTATGCACTGAAGTATTTTCTTAAATACACAACACATGTAATTGATATTGATAACTGAAAATGTTCTTATCTATTCTTACGCGAGATAGGATATTCTACTAAAGTCGCCTAAACATTTTTCTATCAATTTTCCCATGCTTCCACGAGGACGACGGCTCTATCCTCAAATATTATATTGGAACCAACAGCCCAAGGACAGCCCAAGAAGCGAAAGGATGGGACCTGTTCCAAGAGATTCCCGTGAAGAAGGAGAGTGGATCTATGGCCACAACGGAGTGGATCGACATCAGCGTCAAGTTCCTCAAAGTGATGGCGTACATCCTGGTGTTTGGGACCGTGCTGGGCGCGGCGGTGCTCGCCAAAGGCACGCTACTGTTTATCACGTCGCAACTACAGAAGGATCGCCAGATCACGCATTGTAATAAGGCATTAGGTGAGTATTTCTTCTTAGACAATGGTGGAAGAAGCGCAGTGTTTTAGGGTCTATGCACACGGCGTCTTTTAAACGCGCCGTGGACGCCGTGTGCATAGGCCCTTAGTGTTAGTGCCTCTTCTGTAAATTTGAATACCTACTTGCATGAAGCTTTTGTTGAGTCGCAACTAATGATAATATAATTTCTTGTCACCAGCTTTAGACCAGCAGTTTATAACAGTTCTGCCTTTAGAAGAGCGGATAACATGGCTGTGGGCTGTACTTATTGTTTTTGCTGCTCCTGAAATCGGGACTTTCTTAAGATCTGTCAGATTTAGCTTTTTCAAAACTGCTAACAAACCAACTAATACGCAGTTTCTTGTGGTAAGTCAATGTCAAGTCAGTCAAGGTGAGTTTCTATATTTATATGGGTTGTACCTACATAATATGTAGGTACAACCCATTTTTTTTATAAATTTGTATGTACAAGAACCGGCGTTTAAAACATTTGACCATTTTGATATGCTGAAACCGACTAATGCTGAGGAACTGTAAGCTTAAAACGAAACTTTCTGCTTAACTGCGTAAAGTATATATTCCAAGTATATGACTCTTGCCTCTGGTGTCTTTCTGCATAACTATGGACATTTGTAGTCATCATGAGGAGCAAGAAAGTTTCACCACAAAGAGACACTTTTTATGTTAGTACTTTGATTATCTGTTCGTGTGTTGATTACACCAAACCAACGAGCATTCTTGGATTCGAATGTTCTTCTTCACATGGTTTACCTATGTGTCAGTGAATTAAAAACAATATACAGAATGATCGCTCGTTTGATCAAAACCCACCTCGATAACTATCTGGGCGCCAAGTCGAACAAAGCAAAGGCACAGCCGTAGTCATGACTTTTATTTTTTTATTTCGCCATGTTTGCGAATTTGGATTGATGGTATTTTTTTTTGTACCTATTGCTACTTGGTAGGTAGTAATAAATTTCGTTCTTGCGCCCCTCTGTGCCAGCAGAGGCGCCAGCCCAGGGCACGTGCCCTTCCTGCACTACCCTCGCTACGCCTCTGGAAATAGTTATAAACGGTACAGACATTAGGTATACAATGCAATACAATACTCTTTATTTCACACCTAAAAAGTACAGAGATCCTTAAATAAACAAGAATTATCTGTCCTTCCCAGGCTTTTTTCGTCGAAACTCTTCACACCGTGGGCGTAGCAATTCTCCTGCTGCTCATATTACCAGTGTTAGATGTAGTAAAAGGTGCCATGCTGATGAATGCGTTGTGTTTCGTCCCCGGCGTCCTAAACGCCATGACCAGAGATCGCAACGATTCTCGTTACGTCATCAAGTTAGTTTTCGACGTTTTGGCTATCTCATCACAAGTAACCGCCTTCTTTGTGTGGCCACTCTTAGACGGCACAACAGTGTTATGGCTGACGCCAGTAGCTGCCGTGTTCACCTCCCTTGGATGGTGGGAAAATTATGTCAACGTCGACATAAAGACCTCATGTAAGTTGTATTGACCTATCAATTAGTGAATCTTTCTAAGGAATAAGCACAATTTTAATCTATGGATTATTTTTATTGCAGCGCCGTCGCTTCTTTATCTAAGTGGATTGCGTGATGGCATCAAAAAGTCGCGTTATTACACACAAAGGATGCTTTCTCTATGGAAGATTGTCGTATTTATGTTGTGTATCATGATATACCTGCATGTCAATGATGATGATCCTCTTGCATTCTTTTCATCTGTGGGCGAAGCATTTGATGAACGCTTTTATACAGCATACGAAGTAAGTTGTTAAAAATAAAACATAGAAAACAAAAGTTAACGAGTTTCCTCCCGATAAATGTCATATAATGAAATGTTTCAGGTGCAAATTATAATACGAGACGCCTTCCAAGGAATATTGGACTACGAAGTTACCGGCGGCAGCTTCGACCTGCCCGCATCATGGTCTTCCGCACTATGGGTTGCGTTGATCCAAGTGGCATCCGCATATGTCTGTTTTGCCAGCGCAAAATTCGCATGCAAGATACTTATACAAAATTTCAGCTTCACGTTTGCTCTAAGTCTGGTGGGCCCGGTCACTATAAATCTTTTGATTGTTTTTTGCGGACTCAGGAATGCCAACCCTTGTGCATTCCACAATACGATCCCGGATTATCTGTTCTTCGAAATACCACCAGGTTTGTTGATATCGGAGCCCTCTTTCCTATCGGACTCCCTGGACACTTGGCCAGGGGCCTGTGGTCCAAATGGCCCCATACTTGGAACTCCTCCTATTGTAAATAAAAGCCCTCTATCATATTGTAGTCAGTCACACATAGGGGGTCTCTAAAGCATCCAGGGCCCCCATAAGGTTAAAGCCGGCCCTTGTTGATATCAAAAATAATTAAAAAATCATCGGGTAATCGAGTCCGATTCAAGATTCGCTGTCTTTTCAGTTTATTTCCTGAGAGACTACGTAGGTCGAGAAATGGCCTGGATATGGATTTTATGGTTGATGTCACAAGCTTGGATCACGATGCACGCGTGGCAGCCGAACTGCGAACGATTAGCCGCCACTGACAAACTTTTCGCTAGGCCTTGGTACAGCGGACCACTTATAGATCAATGTTTGCTCCTCAATAGGACGAAAGACGTGGACGCTCATTATGACGTACGTATTCTTGAACTTTTTTAAGTGTCGTGTAATGATATCGTTTCGATAATGCTGATGGTAATACGTTACAGGAACTGAAAGATGAGGATGAGTCTGTGGTGAGTTCTGAAGAAGAAGCTTATGATATCCGCCCATCTGACAGCATAACCAGGTAGATATATATACCGCTGGCTAGTTTATCGTTGTTAAATTCTACGCTAACCTTCTATTAATGGGACTTATTATCTTATAATTTCAGAATATACATTTGCGCAACTATGTGGCACGAAACCAAAGAAGAAATGATAGAGTTCTTGAAGTCTATTTTCCGCTTAGATGCTCACCAGTGCACGAAACGTATAGAACGGAAATATTTCAACAACATCTCACCTGATTATTATGAGATCGAGGGTAAATAGCTACCCATTTTTAATTTTTACTCTATGAAATAAAACTTGCGTTGGTTTTTCAACCGATTTGAACCACTTGACCATAAAAGGAGGTTATCAGTTCGTCGGATTTTTTTTGTACGTTCTTCCATTACAGGACCGATTTGCAAAATTCGTTTTTTTTCTATGGAAAGGCTTTTCACATATATATATATTATATATAGTAACACTGGCATTTATTAATTGTTTACATTCGTTTGATATCGGTTATTTAAAATTTTAAGTAACCGCATTTTTATTTTAGCCCACATATTTATGGACGACGCTTTCGAAGTATCAGATCACAGCGCCGAGGAATCCCAAGTAAATCGTTTCGTAAAGTGCTTGGTGGAGACCATGGATGAAGCAGCTTCAGAAGTCCATGCGGCTAATATCAGACTAAGAGCTCCCAAAAAATTCCCCACTCCTTACGGCGGCAGATTTGTCTGGACTCTACCCGGAAAGAACAAGCTGTATTGCCATTTGAAGGATAAATCCAAAATAAGACACAGGAAACGATGGTCCCAAGTAATGTACATGTACTACTTCCTTGGGCACCGCTTGATGGACCTTCAGATGTCAGTGGAGCGTAAAGAGAAAATTGCCGAAAATACCTACCTCCTCGCTCTTGATGGGGATATCGACTTCCAACCGAACGCAGTGACTTTGCTCATCGATTTAATGAAGAAGGATAAGAACTTGGGAGCGGCATGCGGCCGTATCCATCCTGTTGGATCAGGTTTGTCTATATTGCAATACTGATTAGTTATCAGTGGTTCTAAGGGTTACCATCCATACCATATTATACTATAGAGTAACTTTACCTGATTAAGTGTTTTAGAGGGAGAGAATTAATGGGACACTTTAACAGTTTTTCTAGCCACACTTATCGAAAAACCTTTATAGAAGCAACTTTTTGTCTTTTGACCCTTATTAACACTGTCACAATCAACAACCGGCCTAGCGGGCGCTGGTATCTTTTGCTCAGATGCCGGCCGTTTTTTTCGTACCTACCGCATTATTGGCCGCTCAAACCTAGCGGGCTCTGCGGTTTCTGGGGTAGTTTTAAATGTTTTGTCTGGCCGTGCAAGTGAAACCGTTTTATATTAAAGTGGCCTAAATTTAATAAATCCAAAACCTATTTATTTGTTTGTCCGTATAGGTTTCATGGCGTGGTATCAGATGTTCGAGTACGCCATTGGTCATTGGCTGCAGAAGGCGACGGAACACATGATCGGCTGCGTGCTCTGTAGTCCCGGCTGCTTCTCGCTCTTCAGGGGGAAGGCTCTCATGGACGACAACGTTATGAAGAAATACACGCTTACGTCACACGAGGCGAGGCATTATGTGCAATATGATCAAGGTAGGCAGTTTAAGGTCCTGTACCTACATTAATATCTGCAAATAAAATGCTCAAAAATATCCAATAAACCGATTTCTAATTCATTTCCATAATTTATTGCCATTAAAATTAATATTTTACAGTTTGCGATAAATTTACCTAGTTAACTTACTTATTGGAAATTTTGAAATGATCAGGTGAAGACCGTTGGCTCTGCACACTGCTCCTACAACGCGGCTACCGCGTAGAGTACTCCGCAGCGTCGGATTCGTACACGCACTGCCCAGAAGCGTTCGGCGAGTTCTACAACCAACGTCGTCGTTGGATACCCTCCACTATGGCCAACATCCTGGACTTGCTCGGTGATGCCAAGCAGACTGTCAGAGCTAATGATAATATTTCGACCCTATACATATGTTATCAGGTACGTGTTTATATTTTGTGTGCTCAGTCACACACAATTTCCATACATTTTTATTTATTATTTAATTAGACAAGGGAAATGGAGGTACATTGAATAATAAAAAAAATATGATAAAAATAAACTATACAAATTATACTAACCTAACCTTCTTTAACTGGCCTGCGATTGACTTCAGTATTGATTAATTTCCAACCCTATAATTGAAAATTGACACGTAGGCCTTGCAACTATGGGCACCCATTCCGCTCACGTATGAATGAGTGAAGTGGGTTACCACTTTTCAACTTTGTTGGGCGGGAAAAGAAGAGTTAAAATGTGGGTTTACTTTGTACTCTTTCTTCGCTTACTGTACGTGTATAAACTTCAATTTTGATGCAGGAACTCTTGAAAACTTTAAAACCTTTCAACATACTTTCCCAAAACATAAAGCTGCGATCACAGTGCTGCAATAAGTTGAGGCACCGTAAACGCAGTGACGCAGCTTAAAAGTTACGCGTCAAAAACATGATGCATTAATTAGTCACGTAACTGCGTGTACGGTGCGTCAACGACTTTTGAGTAGCGGTTTGATCGAAGCTTCACTTTATTCTTTAATAATAGTCTTAATTCGTACATAAAACCAAAATACATACCAAACTTTAATGTTTTTTCTGGATATATTATGAGCTTAAAATTCCTACTATAAATAAATTACAAGTAGGTAACCCATGTGTCCTAAATTAATATTTCTTCATTTTAGACGTTGCTAATGGTTGGTACGATCCTGGGCCCCGGAACCATCTTCCTCATGATGATAGGAGCCATGAACGCCATAACTGGAATCAGCAACATCAACGCACTGATCATCAACTTGGTCCCCGTTGTTCTTTTCATCACAGTTTGTATGACTTGCAAATCTGAAACGCAGGTAAATTCATTTCATTTGATTTTTTTTCCAATTTGTTTTGTCTAGAGTAAGGTTACAAAAACATGTTACGAGTAGAAATTAATTAAATTAGACTAAATAAACCTCTTTACATACATTTAAAAAAAAAGTAAATGAAATTAGATTTAATAATGATTAACGCGTTTATTTCGAGGGTTTCCAGAAAATGAACTACAAAGACTTTGACATAGAAAGTTCGTATTGAAAACTTTAGGTTGAGATTGCAAGTAGAGTTAAGGAAAGTGCTCGTACAAGTGTGTGTAAGGCTTGTAGCATTTTTACAGCTCTTATATTAGGGATGTCAAAATTTGACCCATGACGTGCCGTTTGATACTAATTAGGGTTCCGTAGCCAAAATGGCAAAAACGGAACCCTTATAGTTTCGTCCTGTCCGTCCGTCTGTCTGTCCGTATGTCACAGGCATTTTACTCAAAAACTACATGATGGATATTGATGAAATTTGGAATATAGGTGTCTTGTATGAGCCGCTACTTAGTTTGGTAGTTAAACAACTAAAATAAATATTTTTAGGGGGGGCACTCCATACATGTTACAGAAGCAAAAAAAAAAATTTCAGCAAATATCAACGTGTGGTATATAGTTCAACAGCTCTTTAAAAAACACTATAAGGTTTCAGAGGAATGTTTTTGATTAAGTGAATACATTTGGAAATAATCGCTCCGAAAGTTGCGTAAATTGTGTCCCCCCCCCCCCCCCTCTATCTTCTAAACCGTGTGTCCGAAAAATATGAAAAAAATCACGAAGGTAACGCTTAATTAATACTTTCTACGAAAATTATTTTCAACTAGATGGAATTAACCGTTTTTGAGTTATTGCCGATAAACTGCGCTTCTCAACAAAAGGACGTAATTGCTATGAAGATACGCTCTTTTGTTGTTGTACTTTTTTTACATCGTATTTTTTACCTTATAGTTACGGCTATGGAACCCTACACTGAGCATGATCCGACATGCTCTTGGCCAGTTATTTTTATAAATAATTACGTATATTTTTTTCTGGGGCTCGTTTTTTTGTTACGTACCATCATTAGCACGCGTGCTAATGGTTCGCTATCCCTACGTGGTTAATCCAGCACTGAATGTGTGTTATTGATTTCAGCTATTACTCGCAACCGCTATAA
Organism: Eudemis profundana; assembly: GCA_947034925.1. NCBI lineage: Eukaryota > Metazoa > Arthropoda > Insecta > Lepidoptera > Tortricidae > Eudemis > Eudemis profundana. The sequence goes on from OX344799.1 coordinate 15,931,990, forward strand.
CCTGTCTATACGCCATGATAATGATGATGGTGATAGTTGGCATAGTGCTCCAAATTGTAGAGGACGGCTGGCTAGCACCGTCTAGCATCTTCACTATAATCACCTTCGGTATATTCTTCATAACAGCTGCGTTGCATCCGCAAGAGATGATATGTCTACTCTACTTGGTTGTGTACTATATCACTATACCCAGCATGTACATGTTGTTGATTATATACTCGTTGTGTAATTTGAACAACGTATCGTGGGGTACACGAGAAGTGGCACAGAAGAAAACTCTGAAGGTGAGTTCGTTTTGTAGGCTCTTTGCTAGTTATTTTGTTTTTAACTTAGTACTTTAACTTTGCATTGTCATTTTGATCCAAACATTTTATAGAATGCGACTACGATGACTTTGCAGAGCAGAGCATGGCAACATCTCCGTTAAAAAGTCAAATTTCTGTGAAAATGTGACTTTTAAATGGAGGTTTAGTCACTTTTCAGTACTTTGAAGGACAATATTTCCTAAAAAGTTGAACTTGGGCAGCTAAAAAAAATACGTGTCTGCTATTTTAGACTACTCTACTAGACTACTACATATATCAAAATGAATCAAATCGGAGTCGGACAGTTGGGTACCCTTGCTTGTCAGTTAAGCGTATGGTTACCCGCATAAATAATAACTGAACGTATAAGCTAATCACGTATCTTTTTAAAAGGAACTAGAGCAAGACAAAAAAGATGAAGAAGAAGCAAAAAATAAAATGAACACAGAATCCGCAAAACGACTGTTCGGCAAATCCGATGATGAAACTGGTTCTATGGAGATGAGCGTCGCGGGTCTCTTCAAGTGTATGTGTTGCACTAACCCAAAAGACCATAAGGAGGACTTGCATCTTTTGCAAATCTCGCATGCTCTGGAAAAACTTGATAAGAAATTGGAGTCGCTGTAAGTATTCTGCACCATTACGAATTGCCTGGTTTTTCTTTACGTATTGACAATGTTCAAATTTCAATCAGTTAAAAGTGAAACATAGAAACCTATAATATTGAGCCTGCTATGTATCTCAGGGAGATTGCTATTGCTCTTTATCCATGAGCGGGATGAATTTCAAGATACTTGTAGGCACGTATTGCATAATGGTCACTTTTTGAGCCCGTATATTATCTGAGTTTTTTGTTTTTAACTAAAGTTCTCTCTCGACTCGAAGGATATAAATCCTCTTAGGAAGTCATAACGGTCAATTTCTTTTACTCTACCAGTTTTCCGAACTTCACGTTATTGTTTTAAGCTTTCAGAATTTTCACTCATTATAGTACTCATTAACAAAACTCCTTGTCAGTTCCTTCGCGACCATAGACGACACGTCACTAAATAAGCCCGGCAATATCATGCTTTATGCGATTAAGTCCCGTTTTGTAATAAATTATTATTATCTTAACCGATCTATTATGAAAGCTGCTGTAGTAAAGGGTGGCGTATGTACTAATTTACATTTATTTGTGACAGTGGAGCCACTACAGAAGCGCCCGAGGCGCCACGACGGCGGTCCACCATGCATATTCGCAACACCCATGCCTTGCTGCCGGAATACGCGGAAAGTGACCTGTCCATTGACACACCGAAGGTACCTAACCTTAGTTTTGTCAGGTCGTTCTGTAAGTACTGTCGCGACCCGTAACTTCGCCTAACCTTTCCCTAATTGATTTTCATAAATGCCCTCTAGGACAAGATGCACATAAAACTATGAAATATCAAGCTACTTTTTCATTACTTAATATTTAATAATTTTATGTGCAAAATTAGGCACCGCAGGCGAAGTTACGAGTCACGGCCATAAACGAGTGCCTTACCACTGGTAAAGGTAATCCACCTTTGATGTCAGTTTATTTCACGTTAGCCTTTAAGTCTGCTTTCTAATATGTAAACTTCGCAAAAAATAATTAAATTTCACCTATTTAGTGTATTTAACGATTTTTAAAGACTAAAAACTAAAAAAAGAACCCGACTGCGGTGCACTTTAAAAGGGCATAAAATCCGTCATTTGGTTTATTTTAACGAACTTCATATCCAGTGACACTCGCGTCATCAAGACGAATTTAATGATGTATCATTTATCAAAATCGATTGTGCCGTTGAGTAATTACGAGCGGACATAGCAACGGACATACATACAGTCGGGTAAAAATAAGGGGATCATTTGACCACTGAGTAAAATTTCATATTACTTTTTAGACTTCATATTACTTTTATTTCATAGAAGCTCCATGCTATCTGAGCGTGTTGAGATGTCATAGTAAATGATTTGATCTGTCAGGAAAGCACCCTATTGGGTATATAATAATATATCGATATAACTTAGAAAAAAAAACGTATCTGATACTGACTCCAGGTAAAAACGCTGTAAGTGTAGGTATATGAAGTTCGTATGTAACTATTGACGTTTTTCTGTACGACGTTTTTAGTCTTTTTTAGTTTTTTTTCAAAGCAGTGACGATATAGTTCATTATTTTGTCTTCACGTGGAGTTTGTCGGTACAGGAAGAAGAGAGAGATGACCTGATCAATCCCTACTGGGTGGAGGATCCCGACGTGCAGAAGGGAGAAGTGGACTTCTTGAGCACAGCCGAGAACCAGTTCTGGAAGGATCTAATCGACACCTACTTGAGGCCTATCGATGAGGATAAGGAGGAACAAGTTCGTATAAAATTAAATGTTAAATTTAAAGGAAGTAGTAAAAAAGGCATTCTCCATACAAGAAGCTGTTCCCTGAATTTACAACGACATCTATGTATAAGCTTGGTAAAATAATTTTATTATTTACAATTATTCAACTTTGCAAACGTGACACAGTTTTTAAATGTTAGAATTTATTTATTATTAGCTTTTTACGAACTAATTTTTAATACACTATGTTTCTTTGTTCAATTATAACATCGTTAAATGTTTAGTTTTTTAGCGCCATCTAGTTTTTGCCCGGAAATCCCCTAGCGGTCGGGTTACAATCCAAAGTATGGAGAATGACAGTCCTCTTGTTTTAATGGTCCTTGATACTATGCCATGAATTTTACAGGCACGTATTGCAAAGGATCTAAAGGATCTCCGCGACAAGATGGTGTTCGCGTTCATAATGCTGAACGCTCTGTTCGTGCTCGTCATCTTCCTGCTGCAGCTCAACCAGGACCTGTTGCATTTGCAGTGGCCCTTCGGGCAACACGTAGATATTGACTATGACGACGATTCCAACACCGTAAGTTATTAGAATCATTGCTCTGTGGCGACACTAGATGACGCCATCTAGTGTGAAGTAGAAGAAAAACTCAACGCACGTAATTTTGAAAAAGAGCTTAAAAGACAATTTACGTTTATGTTTTTACGCCCTTTTTAAAATTTGATCTGGAGCACTTAATAGTAGAACAACTCAACCTTGGAAACATAATGTTGCAGCGTTAGGGTGTTTTTAAAAAAAAAGTGTACATGTGTTTCTTAGAGTATTAACTTTTTGGGTATTTCTTACTCAGAAACGTTTGTACTTTCGAACCTAATACACGAAAAATTGTGTCCCAAAATTACCATTCCAGATAGTCGCGGGTGTTTCACGGAAAAAAGTATTAAGATTAACTTTGACGCAGTTTTCACGTACTATCCATGCGTATATTAAGCACCGGTTTGGAAGGCACGCCTCACGCTCCTGACGCATGTGTCACGTCGCTGCGTTTATGGTGCGACAACGTATTTCGAGCAGCGGTTTGGCCGCATCTTAATACTTTTTTTTTCGTGAAACACTCGCCGTGATCCTAAAAAGTTGGAAAAACTTTACCCAACGTACATTTTCAGGTAATAATCAATCGAGATTATTTGATGCTGGAGCCGATCGGTTCGTTGTTCCTGGTGTTCTTCGGTTCCGTGATGATTATCCAGTTTACCGCTATGTTGCTCCATCGAATGGGCACCTTAACGCATCTCCTATCAAATGTCCAGCTGAACTGGTATTGCACTAATTCGGTAAGTTTTAACTGTATAATCACTATCACAGATTACACATAACTTACGCAAATCAACAGATATAATAGTTCTGTCTTGCCGTTGCTGCTTGCTTGCTGTTAATACAAATTATTGTTAGAGTAAAACCACTGAATAGTATTAAAAACAGTTTATTCCGTGGACAGTACAAGTGATAGGTGTGTTATTGAGTGATTTTAGTCTAACATGGTAGCAGAGCGTGGTTTTACTCTAACGATTATTTCACACTAGCCTGTATAGATCTGCTTTGGCGAAGTTGCGAAAATTAACTAAACGTCATCTATTTAGCGATTTCAACGATAAAAAAAGAATCAAAAACCAAAAATAAGTAGATGATTTGACCGCTGAGTAAAATAACGATATATAGTTACATTTTTATGAGAAACTTCACTCTACCGTCTGCGTTTTGATAATATATAAAGTAACTATGGAGGTAAGGAGAACTGTAACTATATACGATTTTAAGCTAACATGGTCATTCACATAATAACTACTATAATAACAATAATATCGGGAACTCAATAAAACAAACATACATGGTGAATATCCCGTTGTCAATACTAGTTATTAGTTATTACTGTAACTATAGTCTAATTTTAGGTATTTAAAAAAAGATAAACAAAAAACCACGTGACTCGGGTCGTTCAGCCAATGGTATTGTGCCACAGATACAAAACGTTGCTTTGATTGGCTGAACGACCCGAGTCACATGGTTTTTTGTTTTCCTTTTTTTAAATACCTAAAATTACAGACTATAGAAAAAGTGTCAAGCTAAAAGCAGTAAATAATAGTTCAAAATCTCCCGAGAATTACACTTTTCGATACGGTTCTCCTCACCTCTACCCTCTATAAGTGACTGATTTTATCTCTCAGGAAAGTACCCTATTGTATGAAGAAGGTTTCCTAAAAATAATCTAATCTAATCTATCTAATATGAGTTCAGAGAAGTCTATACTCTGTTACCCTTAACAGCAGTTGTGTCGTATCGCAAATCACGTCATTTTTGACCCTACTTATACAACTGTTGCATAAAATACTATAGCCATATCATAAAACGCACAGTGTATTCACAGCCTCAAGATACGACCCAGCACGCCATATTGAAGAACCAGACATTTGACATAGTCAAAGAGGTGCTTAACTACGAAAGGGCGGATGACGTTGGAGTGGGCGATGGTATCGACGCCACGCACGTTACTAGACGCAAAACTATACATAACCTGGAGCGACGCCGGACGGTGAAGCCGAACGAAGTCGATCTTGAAGTCAACTTCGAAAAGCGGCTCTCGTGTGTTATGCAGAATCCAAGTAAGGCTAATTTATTTGCAAATTGTGCTATAATAATAATACCTGTTCACAAAACTCGTAAATTTATTTTATGTCCACACCTGGCCATAAAGTGGCATTTACCGCACGCTACGCGTACGGAAAAAGCAACTATCTGGCCAAGTGTAGACATAAAATGATGTACACAACACGGGAGGTAATAAAGAAAGTCCTCGATCAAACATTTAAATAAATAAATATCTGCGATCTCGGCCTTTCTTTGTTTTACCACCCTACTTAGTTGTGTCATTGCCAGTGGTCGGCACTATCAGTGCAAAACTTCAACAAAACTTGCCAAGCGGACATAATAACAGAGACCTTACAGCCATGAAAATATTAATATCTTTATACCACACTTGGCCATAAAGTGCCTTTTTCCGCACGCTACGCGCACGGAAAAAGCCGCTTTCTGGCCAAGTGTAAACATAAAATGATGTAGACAACACGGGAAGTAATAAAGAAAGCCCTCGATCGCATATTTACGTCCCTCGCTTACAGCTCGGGCCGCAAACTTCTGCGATCTCGGCCTTTCCTTATATTACCACCCTAGTTATGTAATGTACTATTATACTCGAGTATTGGAAATCCGATATTTCGATATAGAGTTCAATTTAACACTGATCTGCCAATAATATTCTTATTTCCTTGGTTGTAACTGTTGTAAGTTCTCCTTTACGTCAGCTTTGTTAAAGTTTTGTGCCGATAGTGCCGATCAATCGTCATTACACAACATAGTACATTTACTATTATCGCATATTTATAGCGCCCGCAATCTGGGCCTTTTTTTTTATGAAATAGGGGGCAAACGAGCAGACGGGTCGCCTGATGGTAAGCAATCACCGTCGCCCATAGACCCTTAGCCCATAGGCCTTTATTTTACCTGCCATGGTGTGTATACTAATTATCTTCCAGATTCCGCGGTGCTGGCGCGGCTTCCGTCGCTGGGCGGCACCGAAGCGGCGCGGCGGCTCACACTTCGTGCGCTGCAATCACGCCGCGAGTCCGTACTGCAGGAACGTCGGCGTTCGCAAATGCAGATGCCGACGCCACAGACTCCGGTTAGTACTTACAACTATACTCCGAATGGGCTAGACCAGGGGTCTCCAAACTTTTTTCCCAGAGGGCCATACAGCACCTTTAAAAATATCGCGCGGGCCACATGACATGGTCGACTTGGTGTTACGTTTGTCCTTGGGGGTCTACATCATCTGTAAATCTGTAGGTACAGTCAAGGAATTTAATTTCCAACCCACCTAAGGTCCAATATCGTATAGCATACTGTCATCATAAGAGCTAGCTAGACTACGACGTTACTTTGACATATCACACGCTTTGTTTTGTGTCAGTAACTAGGTAACAGATTAACAACGTTGACATGGTGAACTCAATGCTCAATACTCAATACTCAATCATTTATTGCATTCCACAATGTTAGTTTACAAGATATTAGGCAAACTTAAGTTTTAGTAGTTACATGACTGAAATTTGGAACGTCAAGGCACTATCAAAAAAGGTCGACAACCGCGGAATCGAAATTCGAAGAAAGTCCATCTTTCTCGCTCTTGCAATATTCGAATGAAAGGAACGCAGATAACGAAATTTAGATTATCGACGTTTGTGGTAGACTTTCCGGAGTCTGGATTCGGAATTATTTTAAAATGTTCTCGATTGACACTGACACCAACTGACACGTATTCGTAATTAGATGAGCAAATGACTTCGCAAAGAGGTTATCTTTAATATGCAGTGACAAATAATACGTATTGACATTTAAATACTATTACTGAAATAGAAATTTCGACCTTAATGCATTGTGAATGCTTAACAACATTTCAATGAAAAGGGTAGGAAATTAAATTCCTTGACTGTACTTGTGTGCTATTTTTATTCTGTGCCGCGGGCCGGATTGAATGCCTCGCGGGCCGGATCATAGGCCCTTCCAATTTCTTCCCGCGGGCCGTAGTTTGGAGACCCCTGGGCTAGACGACTAAAAAAAACTGTTTAGTCCGTCAGTTAGATTATTAAAAAATATTACACATGTATTTTACTTTTGTTTGACAAACAAAAAATGACGAGGATAGAGTGCTTAGAAGTTTCGAGTGACGTCACTCCTTGGTACAATTTTCACCTAGGAGTGACGTCACAAGCCCCCACTCCAGAAGTTTGATGATCTATAACTTTGTCGATTTTTAATATTTTGATAAATCAAAAAATACGTGTCCCATATTTTTCCATAATCTAACTGACGGACCATCCCTATTCTAATTAAAGACCAAGAAAACGACGGCATATCTGTCACTCTCAATTGTGTCAGTTACTTATGTCATTGTCAAGTGAACATTGCAGATGTACCCAACCTTTTTTTTAACAATAATTAAATTATTATCAATATATATTTCTAACTGTGGCTGACATTTTTAATAAAAAGTATATAATTTTAAGGAACAGTGACACAAAGTTTAGTTAAAAAACTACATAATTATTCAAATCGGTTCTTAAATACGTAAAAAATACCAAGTTGAGAAACGAAAACGATTTCTTTGTGTCGCTATATAATTCTACGAAATTTCGTCTATACAATGATCAGTGATTCCATCACAAACAACAGTCAATTTAAGTACGCCCTCCTTACATTTGTGATATCTCGATTATAATCACAGTTAAATTTTCTTCCAACAACGTACATAGCGCGCTTGAATGAGTGCGCGTCGTATACGAACGCACTACAAGAAAAGATTTAAGAATGCGTAAGAATGTTCCAGTATGGATCACACTCACACAGACGCGCGGTCGTGCGTCTGTGTGAATACGTGTCGCGCGCTCCTAAACGGTCGAAGTTGGACTACTTGTTTGTTTGTTTGTTTGTTGTACTTTGTTATAATAGTGTTGGAATGTGCTTGTATTTGTAGCTTCAAGACCTGAGCCGACCGTCTACGTCAGGAGCGTACGTGAACCACAGCTACGAGCCAGCCTTTGACGATGACGATGACACGCACCGCCCCCCGCGCCGCAGCACCGTCAGGTTCCGCGACCATATCTGATACACTCATTGTTCCAATAGATATATTTGCACGAAATGTAGCAGCATAATTGAAGTTGTTTAATTACACCCTGCTTGTTACTAGTATTGTGTAGTTAGTGGTGGAACTTGTAGACCTCACCAAAAGTTTCTGTAGTTAACCAATTTAGTGCCAAACATGATTTCGCGTGTTATGAATCATCATCATCATCATCAGCCTGCGGCAGTCCACTGCTGGACGTACGCCTCTCCCGAGACGGCCCACTTTGCTCGATCATCAGCTATACTCATCCAGTTGATGCTAGTCGCCCTGCGCAGATTGTCGCTCCATCTAGCCGGGGGGTGTAATGAATTTATAATCGTTGCACTACAAACGTGACCCTTGATCATTGCACTTACAATGCGGTGGCATTATAGGGAACGTTCAGGAACTATATGGGGCATCACAAAATCGACAAAACAGATGCGGACAGTAAAGGAAACTTATCAGACCTGAAAAAATTACATACTGGTTATAAATGTCAATGTCAAGTATAGTAAGTCCTGGCCAAACGACCTGGTTCGACTCCAGGCGTTCAGGCCCCCAACTAGCCCGATTCTTTCGAGGTAGGCCGGGACAAGGTGACCTAGTTCGACCCCAGGCACCCCCGGCACTCACCCAGCCCGACCTGGTTCGACCCCAGGGAACGCCACGGCCGACCACCCGGTCCGACAATCGCAATGCCCGGGAATGGGTTGCGAGTTTGTCAGTTTCTAAAAAAAAAAGTCGTGGCCACATTAACGTTAATCGTCCTTCATCGCGATAATACGGTGTTTCCCGTTAATGTGTCCCGAGCAGTAGATATACACTTGCACGAAATGTAGCAGCTTAAAGTGTGTTTTGCTTATACCTTGTTTGTTATTAGTATTATGTAGTTAGTTGTAGAATTTGTAGACCTCATCAAAAGTTTCTGTAGTTTACCAATTTAGTACCAAAGAGGCGATTTCGCATCTGAAGAATATATAATCGTAATGCTACGGACATGATCCGTGCTGATTTCGCTTACAATGCGGTAGCGGTGTAGGAAATGTAATTACTTGCAAAAAACTTTGCAGCAGTAATTATTTGTTTTAACCCATTCTTGCCGAAGCTGCGAATTCCCATCATCGATTGCAAGGCGCCAGCACTTCGGGGAGAGTAGACTTTCGGAGCGTCGGTAATGAATGGGTTAACTGAACTTAAAGCGGTGTCTTGTGATTGTGCCATTCCGTAACAGACCTTTTCCAAATCAACAGATTTTTTGCATAGCGAGCCGCATCATAACGATTTTTTTATTAGGTAAAAATTGGCTTTTATTCTACTATTATTATACAAAAAACAGGTAGTATTAAATAATGAAGAAAAAAAACTGGCTAAGCTGTTGGCGGGCCGCTATGAAACCTCCGCGGGCCACAAGCGACCTGCGGGCCGCGGCTTGAAGACCCCTGTTGAAAACGATTATGCTTTGAGGTAAAGTAAATAAATTTTTGAAAATCATAATGGCCAAACGGCATTACTTTCGTAAATAAAGTACGAAACGAAACGATTAATTGTCCAAATAAATCCTAGAACACCTGCACGTCTAGCATAACTGGCCGCGACTTCGTTTCTCGCGCGACAGAGCATCACCTGTCACTGTCACACTACATTGAGTAGAAAGAGATAGGTAGGACTTGTCGCGCGACAAAGAGTCGCGTGTCACAGTTGTGCTAGAGGTACTGACTAGCATAATACGAGGGGTGATTGGAAAGTTCACGGCCTAAGTATGAAATCAAATCCAAAGATTTTATTTAATATTTTTATTTCTCTACGTAGTCCCCGTCGAGCTCTTTGCACTTGTTCCATCTGGATTTCAAAGCCATTATACCACTTTTGAAGAAACTTTCCTCCAGGCCTTCAAAATAGGTGTCCACTTCAGCTTGGACCTCGTCGTTGGTAAAAAAATTCTTACCGCCCATGTGTTTTTTTAAGTTTGGAAATAGATGGAAGTCCGATGGTGCCTAATCAGGCGAATAGGGTGGGTGGGGCAATAATTCAAACCCACAGTTGTGAATTTCTGCCATCGATTTTATTGACGTGTGCACACGTGCATTGTCCTGGTGAAAGAGAACTTTTGTTTGTCAACAATCCAGGTCTTTTTACTTTCAGATCTTCTCGTAATCGGCGTAAAAAGTCGCAATAGTAGTCCGAGTTTATAGTGGTACCTTGCTGGAGATAGTCAACCATTATTACTCCCTTTGCGTCCCAGAAGACTGAGAAGACTGATGCCATGACTTTATTCGCCGACAAAATGGCCTTTGCCTTTTTGGGAGGCGGAGATCCAGCACGAACCCACTGCTTTGATTGCTGTTTAGTCTCGGGCGTGTAGTGATGGACCCATGTCTCATCCATAGTAACATATCTGTCCAAAAAGTCTTGAGGATCTGCTTCAAACAAGTCGAGACAGTCGCCTGTAATTGACAACATTTCATATTTTCAAAAGATCTTAATTCGAAAACCATTTGGGTAAAACTGTATTTTATGCTCAAAAAAAATATTTTTGGATTTTTTTTCCCATTCATTTTGGAAAAAATCGTCAATTAGTGTGAACCGGAAGTGTGACGTCATTATCCCTGCATTATCGAGAGAGACCTTAGTGCTGAAACGATTAAAAAGTGTATGGTATCCGGTTGTCATTTTCTGACATACTTGCCGTCTGACGTTTATTTGTTTTGAAAATTGTTACAACTGCTTAGCGGCTTTAGAAGTTTAATTTTCTTACCGTTGGTTCATTTGCACGTTTTCGAAGACCTTAAAAGACTTGGCACTTTCCCACTGGACTCCGATAACGCATTCAATTCAAACATTATTAACTTGGCATTCTTTTACCGGACACCGATTTTTTTCATATAATGAAGACATCAGAAGGTTTTTCTCAGGCTGATAGCACGAATCTGCCGCGTGTTGAAATTATGATGATGGAGTACACATCGGCAAGTGATAAATATAATCCAGCCCAAATAAGAGGAGCAAAAGCATCGTTGTCTTCCCGAACTTCCTATGTTGACAACGCTGTAACGCCTGACAGTTATTTTTTTAATCGTATTTGTCGCTCTGGATTCTAGTTTTTTTAAATCGTAATTGTCGCTCTGGATTCTAGTTGGGAAAGTGACGTCATTTTCTACATACGCCCTTTTAGAATGAGCTACTTTTCAAACTGCTATTTTTAATTGAAAAATTGAGTTAAAACGAAAAAGAAAAAATACGGGTAGCTTAAAATTCCACCTATTTTCTATCCAGCTCATAAAATGAAGGAGTAGAAAATTTGAAATATTGTCAATTGTTAGACGAGTGATTGTTTGTTCCACTGAAAGGAGCTTCGGAACCCATCTCGCCCACACCTTCGAAAAACCTACTTCGTTGACTATAATGTTTTGGGTTCTTTCATAGGAGATGCCTACGATGTCAGCTATTTCTCTTACTTTTAATCGTCGGTCTTGCTTTATCATCTCGCATATAATTGCCACATTATGTGGATTGGTCGCAGTGGTTGGTCTCCCGGGGCGAGGGTTATCTTTGATATTGACTCATCCCCGCTTGAATTCAGCTGCCCACTTTTTTACTGTCGTATATGATGGAGAGGATTGCCCCAATGTACACTGCATATCGTCAAAAATTTGTTTTGGAGTCAATCCTTTTTTATGAAGATATTTAATTACAGCACGTGACTCTTATTTTTAAATCAGACGTATAATTTACTTTTACAATATCTTACAATTGAAATTTCGCGGGATGAGAACTGAATAATGACAGTTCAAAATGGCGGTAGAAAAAAAATTAAAAAGTTTTTTTTTTAATGGTCAGGCCGCGAACTTTTCAATCAGCCCTCGTATCCACTCCTCCATACTCCGAGGTGCTTTTCTCTATACAAACCTTAAAAAAACATATTCGCATACTATTTTAAAATTGAGTCGATTAGGTAGAGCGATAGGTAATGTTCTAACTAATATACCAACTCCTATAGGAAACCTATTTCCTTTTACATATATCCATAATTATACAAGACCCACAAATAATTAAGCAACATGACCCACAAATAATGTAACCTGACAGGCGTGGCGTTGAGGGTAAGGAGTAAGAAAGGCGCCTATTGGACTGACAATAGCAATCTTTTGTGCCAAAATGACCTATAAGTACTCCAGATATTGCAAACTTAATTTTTTTTTATCAGAACAGATAGAAGGACATCATTATTTCAACCTTGAGATAGGTCTCCCTAAAAGACTTCCACAGCGAGCGGTCGCACGCCTTCTGCCTCCATGGACTTCCGGCGACCTTGATGCATCTTGTGGGGAGCCGACCCACGCTGCGTTTTCCGGTTTCTGGTCTCCTCCTATCCTCCCTCCTCCTTCCCCCTCCTCCTTCCTCCCCATCGGTCGGATCCTTATCTCCCCATCGGTCATTTGTTCTTCGAGCTATGTGCCCAGCCCATTAACACTTCAATTTGCTAACTCTGGCAGATACATCGGTTACCTTAGTTCTTCTACGAACAGACGACTTCTACCAATTGAAGGACTATATTTTATAAATCCTCTTTCATTGGTATAAAAAGCAAGCAGTTAGGATGTTGATGTATTCGAGTTGACACTGAAAAGGGAATAGAAAAATGTTAATTATTGTTAGAAATGTAACTTGATCGTGAAGCCAGTACTCAGAGGACAAGTGTATTGTTTAATTTATCGCTTTTACAGAATGGCCCATGCATCCGCGTTGACTGTGAGATCTCATCACGTCTTTCAAAACATGGTACTTCTTGTGACAAAATTGAGTTTAAATCCAATTGTTCTCAACACTTATTGACCCTTCTGTCCACCCCTGACCTTATTCATGTGAAAAAGATTAAAGATACAGAGATCTAATTCAGGTCTGAGAACGTTCATCGGTTGGGACATAGAAGAAATAGTGTAAGGTCTGTGAGTCAGAACTCAGAAGTGTAGGGTCCGGCTACAGCCAAAGCGGGCTCCGCAGTGAGCGCGGCGCCTCCACTCAGTGCGCACGCCGCGATCATGCGCAATGAACACCCGCGAGTGCACCTTACGCCTTATTTGAATATTGTGAAGTGACATTTGGAACTGGATTTTTTCTACCCTTCACTTCCGATAAGGTAACATTATTATACTTATACGTTCGACATCGCGAAATCGGCGGACGGTGACCTTTCGCCTCACGTCTATTGTGCGATCAGCTGCGAAAGTATGCAAAGTTATAACTCTTATAACAAAATGTTAAGTTGCATAATGTTTAATGTGTAACTTACTGGTTTTAAAGTGACATGCGATCAAGCTTTGGGGCGAAATGGTAAAGCCTCTAGAGGCCTCTACGTTTACTGGTTCGGTTTCACTCGAGAAAGTTGCGAAACAGTTTCTCTTTATTGGAATCTTTTAAGAATGATTTCTATCATCGAACCTATAGGAATTTCTTCAGTTAGATTGTAATTAGTATAATTTGTGGGCCCCGTATCTACATATTTGCAGTCATACGTAAACAAAAGTGAATGTAGGCGTTGGAAGCATGAATGGGAAACAAGGACAGGTGTTATTAAAATTTCTATACGCTTTTGAAAACCTTGACTTGTAAGTAACGTGATGGCAAGATAAGCTGTTCATAGAATATTTTTTAGAAAATTATTTTATTTAAAAAATATACTTATTTATACAAAAGTTAAGAACTTAATGTTAAAATATTTTTACACCCTGTATTTCATTAAATATATGTATATTAGAGGTATACAAACGTCATGCTCGATTTTAATAAGAAGATAGATAGACTGAAAAAGGTCTACTAGCTTAGTCAGTCTACTAGTTTTTCCCAGGTCTAGCTCATACGTTTCGGATGGTAAGCTATCTTAAGAGCAAAGTGTTCAAGAATAACAGTTATTCAAAAACTGCATTACACATCGTCATATTTATGAGTTGCTCACCAGAATATGTGCATATTGAAAGGAATGGCAGCCCTGCAAAAGGCCTCGCACGCATCCGGTTCCGGCAGAGGGTCGTTCTCACTTTGAGCAAGAACAATTTGGTGATTTCCGCGACCATAATTAAATGCAATTAACAAAGTAGCAGCCGACCTTACGCACTCGCTTCACGTGAAATTTGTGTAATTTATAATGCATTTATATTACATTGTAGGATCGTTAATTCGGACATTACTGGCATTGCGCAAGGCGTACCGCACAATAGTTTGGGTCATTATTAGTCAGGTCCCAGGCGTGATCGAGCCGTAGCTTAGACGAGAATTCCCATGAATGTAATTAGATACACATTATAGATTTGACTGCACAATAACCGTCAAATACGAGTATTAACATTAACGCACAATCCTAGTAAGCACTTGTTTTGAAGATTCGAATTGTAAGCACTGTTTATGAACAAGTGACCTTTTGCAAAGTAACACGAAAATGATAGAACTGGTCGCTCTGTCTCTAACATTCTAATGTCGCAATAAAAGCGGTGTAAAAAGTCACCTCAGGCGTTTAGTCATCATCAACATTACACATCAAGGATCTTCATCAATCATTATCGAGTCTCCTAAATAACACGTTGCGTAAACCGCAACGTGTCTCGAAGACAATTATTTGCTACAAAGACAATGAAATGCATTTAAGGCCGCCTATGACTGCAGCCTTTTCTTTGATGTTTTCGGATATCTTATCGTATTCTCAGATACTGTCCGATATATCACGGTTTCACGTAAAATAGACGCATATCAGACGTCGCGTGGAGTTGCAGAAAACTAGTCCGCGTGAACCTATAACGTTACTAGTAAGAACTAAAATACATTCTGAGAACCCGTTTGGAACTTTAGTTGCATACATAATGCGAATATCAGACTCACGGGTTAATTTTTCAGTACCTGAAATAAAATTTACTCTGAATCCTGCTCATATGGTATGGTTATGACCTTTTGGCACCAACACGATGATGGTTCAGAAAACCACATACTTACAGAAAACCACAATATGCTGTGGGAAGCTGCGGTCCTGTAGTCGTAAGGCCGAGTAATTAAGTTGTTCTGTTTAATGCCACTCAATAAATGACAGAGTGAGTAAACAGAATAGACACACTTTCCCCCGTTCCGACCTTGTTAACTATTGATATTGACTGATTAGTCACAATGGCAATGGAGGGTTTCCCTTTCTGTTAGTGAAATCGTACATAATGACGCACTAATCGCTGACTGGGTGGGACTAAGATTATACATAAATTATAAGTTGTGACGGAATTTCTGGGCCTCAATTCTACATAAGTAAAGACATCTGCCTACAGCATCGCTAACGACGTTGCTCTCTTTTAGATGTTTACGTTACGAGAAAGATAGTCACGCAAATATATCGATGTCTTTACGTGACTGAAATAGACCTACCCGCCACAATAGGGGTTAGTTTTAAGAAAAAAGAGATTTCTATTGCTAATGTCTAACATACAGTTACATCTCACCTAAAAATACATCACGTGAAAGAAATAAACGCAGGCATAAAATATGATTACTTCTAAAGTCAGAGGCTTAGATATACTGATCCTAAGGGCACATGTCACATTTGCGATTTGCGGGCGAGTTAGAAGCAAAGTTCCATACAAATATCGCTCGCGGGTGATAAGGCACAAAAGCAACAGCATGATAGGGTACCTTTCTATCTACTAAACAGCTGACCATCTAGTCAACTAGTATTGTCAACTTTTAGATCTTACAAAATATTGATAACCACTTTAAAATGTTGTGCAAAGATCTCACTGCGTAAATTAATTAAAAAAGCCAGTTATTAAAGTAACTGGTTTGGAGAACAGAGTGAATCAAGACTTGACGACAAATCTCTTATTCACCCAATTTTAAACTTTGTTGCAAGGTGCCCAGTGGCTGAAGTTGATTGATATATCGGTAACGATTTATTCGTTTTGCGTAAAGCGAATTTTATATAGTAACGAATTCGATAATTTGTTTTTAATCGTATAAGCTTTGGTAGAAGTCTAAATAGTTTGGATAGTTAAAATATCGTTTACGAAAATAAATGTTTACGTATGTACGTATCCCTTAGAACGATACATAAATCATTCATCCCTTTGGCACATACATAATCGTGAAGAAGAGTATTGTTTACTGCAGTGTTTTCCAATCTTTTTTAAGGCACGACCCCCTTTGTGTGTGAAAATATTTCGCAACCCCCTTTACTATTTTTTGCGGCTTTAGGCCCTCTATATATATATATATATTTATATATATATATATATATATATATATATATATATATATCTCTTTTTGAGCTTATATTCCATTTTTTGTTTTTACTTGTGGCTTGGCGACCCTCACGACCCGCAATCTTCTTCTAAAGGCCTTGCGACCCCACTGGGCTCGTGACCCACACCACAGTATAATAGCAGTAATTAATCTTCCTACAAAAGGTACATCGCGCGCTTGAATGTGTGCGCGCCGTGTACGAACGCACTACAAGCAAAGAAATAATAATACGTAAGAATGCTTTAGTATGGATTGCATTCACACAGACGTGCTATCGCGCGTTGTTGGACTAGTTGTTCGTCTTTATACTTTGCCCACACTTTGAAAAACTACTGATTTATGGCACACAAATCATTATTCGTTAAAGTGTGTGTATTGGTTCATGTTTCATCAATCATCAGAAACTTTTTAGCGTTTGTGGGCAAAGGAAAGCAGGTTACTATCATTATCGTAAGTGTGAGAGCGTTGACTGTTCCCAGCAATTTTTAAAATATTAACTTTTTAGTAATATTGTTTTACATAGATCCAATATCTATAATTTTCTTGTAAACGATTCGAAACTACAAAGCGTAGTAAAAGTAATATTCATGCTCGTTGTCATGTGTATGAAAACGAAAGTGTCGTGTGAAAACTGAGAGTCACCGATAAAAATCAGTGAGTTTTATGTTCATTACTCGCCATAACGCAGCAAGTAAATAAGTAGCTACTTACTACTTACTAAGTAGCAAACAGGTACTTAACAGAACAACATTTTTATTAGAAGTAAGCCAGTCATATACTGGTGCAGTTGTCGCCGTGTAAAAGACATCAACGCGCCTGTCCGAGGTGCGCCCACGCATCGAGCAGTCTAGATGACATTCTGCGGTTGTCAACTTCGTACATACCCTGTTGAGAGGTAGAATAGGTGGATTATAGATCAGGTTTTATAATACTATCTAGTGGGATGAGAAGGACACAGTTTACTTTGTATAACTAGGTTAAGAATCAGAAAAACAAGCAACAAAATGCTGTTATTTATATGATAAATACAATTATAGACCCTTAGACCTATGCGTGTCATTTTTCATATACCTAGGTGAAGATGCTTATGCAGTATTTAGGTGGTGTTAAAATCAATGTAGGTACATTATTTTCCGGGAAATATTAAAAAAAAACCCCTGAAAAATGATCCCATATTATTATTCATGTCCTTAACATTCTAGTTCTAATCGTAGGTTACGTATGCTTAACGTTATTGTACATTGGCGATTGTATCAAAAATTACAATGTTAGTAGATTATGCTCAACCAGAAATTGACGCCATATCATTGGTATAATCCGAATCAGATCGATATTTAAATCAGAATTGATACCATCCGTGCATCGCGCAATCGACTACAACGAAATAAAAAACGATAAAATTGTTTGCCACAATTTAGAATAAATCTTTTCATAATAGAAATAGTACCTTCTTTTTCTTAGTAGATACAATATAATACAATACTTCATTGCATACCAGTAAAACTTATTACAAAAAGTAAATAACATAGACTCCCCATCCGCCACAATAGATCAGCAATGGTCAGCGGCATATAAAAGGCCCAATGACCTAATAATAATATTGGACTCCCCATACTATTTTGCTAGTTTACCAATAGGTTAGTACCTATACGACAGTTTACTAATAGCTTCTGGAAATGCTCAGTCACTAAGCCATAACAACATGTATCGCAGTGTACCACTTCTCTGTTACTAACTGAACTATGGAGATATAGGCGCGATTCATTTGTTAATTAACCCGATCTACTCCCCTAAATAAAACCAAGCTATTAGATAACGGTCAGCTTTCTCTGCGGAGTTTGCGCTCGCTGTCAATAACCGTATGTAACCATAGTGATCGTAACGCAACGCTGTAATTATTGTTATCGTGATAATCCCAGCTGGTGGTGCAACGGCCAGCAACCCGTATTTACAGCGCTTTACTTCAGAAACAATCACGACAATGACACTCGTCACGCGACAAAATCTCTTTACTTAAGGTGCGAGGAAGATGGTCTCATCTTCCTTGGTGATGTGTAATAAGTTGGGGTGCCTAGCGTAATTCACTGTTCTAAACTTTAGCACAACTCTTTGTCATGCAAGAAACATTATCTATCTCCTTCCATTCAGTACCTACAGAGTAAGAGGGATGATAATAATAGGTCACTTGTACCAGTCCGGCGTTCTACCCAATCCGATAAGTTGGGGATAGGATAGCTGTGCTAGCCCTTTACTGTTCTAGAGTTTATCACAACTCTTTGTCATGCAAGAAATATTACTTATCTCTTTTCACTCCATACCTTCAGCGTGAGAGAGACGATAATAATAGGTCACTTGTGCAAGTCCGGCGTTCTACCCAATCCGATAAGTTGGGGACAGCTGTGCTAGCTTTGACGCAACTCTTTGTCGCGCATGAAATATTACTCATCTCTTTTCATTCCTTACCTTCAGCGTGAGAGAGACTGGTGCCAGTCCGGTAACCAGCCCAAACTATCACCCTCGCGGTTTTTCCCGTTTCTTCTAGGCAACTTTGGTAGGTTAGGTTATTACGTTGAATTGCCTGCCACCTGACCTGTGACAGGGAAACCAGATCGACGGGATCATGATTACACGTTAATATACCTCAATGTCTTCAAGGTGGTCGGTGCTAGCAACCTGCTTATAAGCTATAAGCCTCCACCTGGTCAGGATTCCTACCCAAGAGTCAGTAGGACTCGTAGGTCAAGTCGGTTGCAAAAAACCCTCAATGTTTAGAAATCAAATTCTTAAAAATTTTGCAGTTTACAAAGCTTTAAATAACTTAAAATATATAATTATGATATACATGTGTAATTGTGTATATCCATAGTGATCTCGCAAGTAGACCAAAAAAACAAGTTCACAAAACAGTTGTTTTATAAGTAGGAAGGATAGTCGCATACATAATGCTATATCTAACTGTCCGGCGGCTGGGCCGAGCCGAGCGGACGCGCCGAGGCCGCGCCCGCCCCGACCACGCTCCGACGAGTTTCTGGCACGGACTTATACTGCCACATTACGACCTAACTATTATCTGTAACAATTTTTTGGAAATCTCGGACTCTGACCTCACCTTTTCTTACCTTATTAGAGGTGCACTTTCAAAGTCTGTGCACATCATCGTCATTATCATTCATCAGCCTATATAAGTCCCACTGCTGGACACAGGCCTGCACTCATAGATGAGATGAATGGGCTATAGTCCCCACGCTAGCCCACTGCGGATTGCGGACTTCACATATAATGTCTCTGTTTACCCTGATGGTTGACTGGTAGAGAATGCCTTACGCCATTAAGTCCGCCATTTGTACTTTCTTGTATTGTGCAATAAATATTAAATAAATAAATACACCTTTCAATTTCTTTGCGGATGTATGCAAGTTTCCTCGCGATGTTTTTCCTGTACCGAAAATCTAATGGTAAATGTGTAATATTTCGTATAAAGGTTCCGAATGACACTAGTATCTATGCACATACAGACATCCAAGGATGACATTTAGACACAGCCTTTGTACGGCTATGGTCGAGATGCTTTTCTTTTGGTTCAGACTATAGCTGTTAGCGCGGCGAGCTCTTGTATAGCAGTCCTAACCAAGCGGGGTGCTTACAATAGTGTACTTAGGTACTGTTGTGGCCGTGTCAATTGATAGTATGGTCATTGGGCAACTGTATGTTTTAAAACTAGAGTATTCACTTGGGCTGTGTATGTGTGCAGTTGGACTAGCATTGGATTCTACATTGATGTTTCTTTCCTAGTAGGCACGTGTCGGGTACAGTCGACCGCGTACAACATTCCAATCTCAGCCTCCGCCATCACTACCTCCAGCCTACCACGTCAAACGTAACTATTGCATCAAAACATTTCCTGACAAGCCATTTAACAAAGCATTCTCCGCTTAAAACGTACATGTAGCTTAACGAATGTAAGGCAATGTTGCGCAGTCGAAGGCTGTATCGATGGGAGCGGGGAGGGAGTTGCGGGGGGTGCCAGCTGGCGGCCGACGGCAGTGAAAGTGAACACTAGACCTCGCCAGGCCGAACTCGCCGCTAAACCCAAAGACTTAAGTCTGTTACACTTGCATGCTAAGCTGATTGAACGATATTATTGCCACAAATCTGTAAAGGTCGTTCGTTTATCTAATGTCTCAGTGATTAATGACGTAAATAATTCTTTAAGCTCTCGACGGAGACTAGAAAACGTTAACTCAACGAGTTCATTTCGTTCGTAAACATAACATGTATTTCTTATTCTATTGGTATTTCACCAAATATATCGGTATTAAACTACTCTACTTATTTTCATATTCATTTATTACTAGCATTTTCCCGCGGCTTCACCTGCGATATTCCCATTACTATCCCTAGGGAACTCCTTACCGGGATAAAGACCATGTTTCAATCCAGGACTTGGTCTATTTGCATGCCACATTTCATCTTAATCCATCGGTGTAATTTTCAAATATTTCCATTTATTATCGCTTTTTGGCTGCAGAGCTTTAAAACTACTAGTGAATATACCAAAGTATGAGCTATAGAGCTGTTTACACTGTTTATCAATACAAATGTTACTAACTGTATGTATACAAGTACCAATAAATCAAATTTAATGCAACACTTAATGTATCCATTGCAGCAAGGGGAGTTGGTTTTGTACAGCAAGACAAAGCCAGACCAGTACATTAGTTAGGTACTTATCTGGTTGTGTATTTGCGAGGGCGAAGCCCATTGTCCAGGCTAGCACGACCGAAGTCGCTGACCTTGCGGACCCCGCTCGGACACTGCCGAAGAAAGATATCGCAAATAACTATCTTGAATGCGGGTAATAAAGTAGGGTGTAGTATAGGTAAGCGAACAGCCAGTTTATAAGATTTATAAGAGGATATTTAGTTTGATTCTGATCGTGTCAACAGGGAAACGAAAAGTCACTGACGAGTTTATGTAGCTAATATTGAAGGCCAAGTACCAACCGTTAATTTAGTGTATTTTGTATGTTTTTATATACATAATTCGTGTTTTTTCTTGCTCAAGTTACTTTGATATTGGATTGATAATCCGATAACATTGCAATGCCATCAATAGAAAAGTTTATATTAAGAATATTTGTTAAACATAATCATGTCTACGTAGGATAAAAGGTGCCAAACATGTTTATTATGTGATACAACTAACACTGACATAATGCATTATTTTCCTTATAGGTATTGAGGTACCTAACGGTTCAGTGGAGTTCACTAACATCAGTGCTAAAACCTTTTATATCGTGGTTTTATATTGCTCTTAAGAGTGATGGTATACCTACTCAAGAAATGTTCAGACATGTAAATGTTTTACCGTACGTACGGGAGTACCAGAAATCATCGGCAACATGAAGGGCCTCTTAGGCTTTCTGATTGTATTGGCAAGAGTAGTACCTTCAACCCATCACGCAAAATAGGTGCATATCAGACGTTGAGTTGCAGAAAGCTAGCCCGCGTAAACCTTAATAGTATATTACACAACTAGGGTGGTAATATAAAGAAAGGCCGAGATCACAGATGTTTACGGCCCGAGCCGCAGGCGAAGGACGTAAATATGCGATCGAGGGCTTTCTTTATTACCTCCAGGGTTGCGTACATCATTTTATGTCTACACTTGGCCAGAAAGCGACTTTTTCCGAACGCGTAGCGTGCGGAAAAAGCCACTTTATGGCCAGGTGTGGCATAATAATAATTTCAGCAATATCACAACTTTTTCTATACCATCTTGAGTTTGTTCAGTCAATCTTCTAGTTATGCCTCTATCTATGGTATCAAACACACAGCTAGTATAAAAATACTGAATAAATTCTCTTAGCAATGGTGTGCAGGGTGGAATGACCGGCAAGGTCAGGGATCGCCGGCGCGGAATGCCGCATCTCTGGACGTGATTCACGCAAACGATACCTCGGTCCGATACCTAGCTTCAGACAATTCTCTTCAGGACATAAAATTAGTTGGTTCTTATGTAGCCCTATCCTAAGCAGGAAACACGTTGTAAAAGAGCCTTGTGTAGGCAACGCTCGCCATTGTAATTCTAGTTTTTTCTACTTTACGACTTTAATCTGTCCATGAGGACTTCACAGACTAAGCTTTAATAGCATACTTTTCAATGTCGGATACTCTATGGCACTTCCAACTCGACTGTTATATTCATAAGCATGAGAGAAGTATAATAATTACGAAAATAGAACTTCATACATATATGTATATAGAAAAAATAAATGTCGTCTCGGGTTAATCAGACTCGTTTTAATGCAAATTTGCAAGCACAAGATGGCCGTGACCTATCCCCCATGCGATGCAGCGTAGTGACAGCCAATCGGCAAAAGAGGCAGGCGGACAGTAAAGGAAGTTTATCAGACCTAAAAAAGCCGTGTGAAAGGTGTCAATTATAGTAAATCATGGCTACACTGACGTTAATAGTCCTTTATCGCGAAATTATCGGCGTTTCCCGTTAATGTGGCTCCAGCATGATAGAGTACAAGATTCAGATTGGCGCCACCAAGCATCACCTTCGTTGTGCACGTTCCCTATAGGCCGCCGTAAATTTTTGCTAACCGTGCAACTCTTAGTTCAGTGTCCGGTTGAAGACTCATCCCATCACGAAATTCTAGTCATGTTTGAACAAAAACCGAGTCGAGTGACACTATTCAAAGCCAAAATATATGTATTTTACGTGAGACGTTGGAAAAACCCGGATTTGCTTTTTAATGTAAATCCTTACGTGAATCAGCGATAAATCTCATTTTACCAACTTTTACATGATCAGAAATCACGACTACGCGAAGGTACGTGTAGCGGTACCCGGAGCGTGACTGAGATCCTTTTCAAAATGGAAAGTCGTGCACTCGTAAATCTCAACTCTGGTTGATTTCACGTTTTCGTTAACCCCTAATTTGGCAAAATAAATAACGTAATTCAAGCTCCGTTGGCATTGTTGCTTCTGGTGCTAAAAAGGATTAGTAGCAGTTCCTATTACCGAGAGTTAGTGGTCTGGTCTGGGAGGCAGACGCTGGATCGTGAGGTTCCAGGTTCGAATCCCAACGGCCGCCATGTACAAATAAGTTTATCTTGTTTGTACATTAACTAAATACGGCTGTGGGAATCAGCGCTCGTGCGATGAGGGAAAACATCGTGAGAAAACCTGCATATTGAGGCAACTTAATATGTAAACATGATCCCGTCATTCTCTTTTCTCTTTCGCAGGAGTTACGGAGGTCAGTCCCTCCATTGTAATAAATAACTTGACCTGCCAAATTTGAGTTCATGAATAAAACGTGCCCTTAAAGAAACGGGAAAAAGCGCTAGGGAAGAAGTAGTAATTCCTAATCCAACAGATTTCCTAATATGACTAGTTTTTACTACACTAGAGTTCTTAACCAAAGAGTTTAACCATGTAGCACCTGAGAATCTATTTAGTCTTCGTCAAACATCTATGTTAAATTTAGAATTTTTTAAACACGTAACAAATGGACGAACGTAGTTCCGTGTTTATAATATTGCCCTGGTTTCAATTTGTAGATCGTGATTTAGAATTAAACTCGGGCGCGTTGAAGTCTTTTGTACGGTATGAAGTTTACAAAACTTTGTCACTATTCAGTTAGTCTTTACTGATGTTTTAATGCATCCTACATTATTATTATTATAACGTATATAATTCATATCAATGGTTATCACTTATCACTACTGGGAGAAAACAGTTTTCAGGGTTTTTCTTTTTCGTAATGAAAATACTAGCTTTCAATGATGTGGATTCGTATTCAAGAGATGCCTGTCAGTCCAAGATGAATCATATGGCGTATTTAGTCACATTTTAGCTTTGTTAGCATTACTCCCTAAGAAGTCCGGGTTGCTGTAAATATACAGGTGGTTTATTGTGGAAACTCATAAGCGGCGCACCGCGGCGCGACACTTCTAGTTTTCATACTTAAATTTTGCAGCGTCACATACTGTGTTTTACCTCATACAATTTCATACAAAAAAAGCCAACTGTCGCGTCGCGCCGTGCCGCATAGCTTAGTGCGTTTGCACCTTTAATCCAGAGATGGGTACTTATGATTAAAATCATCGATTTGATTAAAAAACGGCAAGGATAAATCGCAAAGCAAAAAAAGGACTTTGATTTCATTGCCGTATGTATACATAAATGTATGTATGTCTGTTCCCTCATAACTCAACAACTACCGAACCGATAAACGTGTGGGGTATCGTTAGATTCGTGTTGATTGGACGGAGGTTATAACCTAGCCTATAGGCTAGTTAGTTGGAACCAAAATGAACATAGGGACCGTGAACCTCAAAAAAAGTGAAGGATTAAAAATCACCGAATAAAAGTCATCAAGTCGCGTCGAATTATATGCCAATTTATAGAGTTTAAAAAGCTCATATCAAAAAATTATCACACATGTAGCTCCAGAGCAGGTATAAGAACAATATTTTCATTTCAATGACAACAAGAAATAAAGCTTTAAACTAATAAAGGCATGTTTGTTTTCAGAGTCGTGGAAGATGGCGACTGCAGGCGGCAAGCGCCGCGAGGAGGGCAGCGACAACTCGGACGACGAGCTCACGCCGCTCGCAAACGAGATCTATGGCGGCAGGTCAGCATCTCTCATTATGTGCCTTGTGTTGATGGTTCTATCGGCTCACATAGTTTAAGTTACTTCTGATGTGCCCCGCTGTAGATGCTCCATCACCGGTGTGGTTTTAGTAGGTATGCCTCCTTCTGAGGGGCGAGTCCCAACGCGGAATAAAACGGGTTGCCACTTTTCGACTCAATGTCAATGAGTTAAGGTTTAAAAGTGACGAACCTTAATTGCGCGACTATACATTATTACCGGAATAAGTAAAATTCACGTAAGTGAAAAATATACGTCTGTTGACTGGTGAATCGTTTGGTTTAGCGTCGATCAGAGCAAGGAAAAATGGGTTAGATTGCGCGATCCGCGTTCTAAAGTGTCTGTAGAGTGCTTAAGTAACATTCCAAACATAACATTAAAACTGCATTATTACTGTAATAAGTAAAATTCACGTTAGTAAAAAATATACCTACGTCTGTTGACTGGTGAATCGTTTGGCTCAGCGTCGATCAGAGCAAGGAAAATGGGTTAGATTGCGCGATCTGCGTTCTAAAGTGTCTGTAGAGTGCGTAAGTAACATTCCAAACATAACATTAAAACTGCACAAGTAAATAGTATTATTTACTGTGTTTGCCTTACTATACTTAGTTACACTAAAAATATAACTACCTAGTTCAAAATAAAATCGTAGTTCAAACGCGAAGTTAAAAATAACCAAGTCATTATTTTCACGCATACCTATCTAAGCAATTGTAAACAAGACTCTTTATCATACCATAAAAAGCGGACATACACGTTCAGTGTACTATACTCGCAGAGGCAAAGAACAGTAAAGTTCACCGATTACGTGAACTCGCGTTATGTTGCGTATGACATCACCCCAGTTTCGGCCCGGCGCGTCACCGCATCGGGTCATCGTATCGAGATTCCACGGTGTTTTTTACCACCGATCGTTTAAGAGCTTAAATACTTCCTTGGCTATTTAATAGTATTTTATGCAACAGTTGTATAAGAAGGTTCAAAAAATGCGAATTGCGTGAGTTGCGATACGAGCCGCGAATGCGGCGAGTATCGCAAATAGAGACGCAATGAGCGTTTTTTGACTTAATTATACAACGTTGCATACAATACTTTTTCTACGACTAGGTTAAAATTTAAAATACATGGACGTCACGCGTATCTCGTCCGGTCTCTCCGAGTGTGTACAGCCGGCATGACAGTTGTGTCTATGGTAAACTTTTTTTTGATATGGCTGGTGACACGATGTGACGATAATTAAAATACTTTTTTTTATGTTGGCATCAATTAATTTAATTCGGAAAGTTTTGTTTTTCTTATGAATCGTAGGAATTTAATTGTTTGTTAAGTTGGTAGTTGTGAATTTTTATCGTGAAGTTAGAATTGAGCGCTTAATCCTTGACCTAAGTTTAACCTAGATTTAGAAGTCTGTGGATGCTAGCAATAACGTAAAGTGACTATAACGACACTAGTGCTGTTATGGGGAATAGAGTATAGACTTTTCTGAACTCATATTATGTATGTTCTTATATTAGTGTTCGTGACCAAGTAAAAGACAGATAACAGTACAGGAGTAGAAAAACTATTATAAGACACCGCGAAGTGTCGGCGTTCATCTCTTTTATGAATGGAGAACATTACAAGGTTCAATTCAGAGTCTAAACTACTGATAGCACAGATTTGAAGGATCATAATTATAATTTTCGTTTTCCGTCTCCCTAATTTATATTAATGGTTTAAAACATATACACCCATTGGCCAGCAAATAATACAATAAAAGATTGCACCCTATATCCAGGGTGGGAGGGACTATACCGACATACTTTAGCCATGAATTCCTGGTGGTGTGACAAGTAAATAATGTTATATCAACATGGGTCGAATATTGTCATTTTACATTAATAGTCTTATGGAACAAAATAAATCAGTAAATTCAGCCCCTCGTTATAAACATGTCCTTACTGGAGGAAAAGTTATCAAAAAGAAAAAAAAAGCTAAAATGGAAACGAAAGGTCAATTTTTTGGCCTCCTAGTCGCTTACCATCAAATACTGGGAAGGTTAATTGCTGTTTAGTTAAAGGATTAAAAAAATATATTAAAACTATCTGAGTCACATTTATTAGGGCTTGTTACACACTTGGGAGTTTTCGTTTAAAAAATAATGAATAGCTCTGAAAGTAAGCGTTTTTCGACTATACATCACATAACTTTTTTTACTCCTATTAGTTGTTAGAATCTATAGTTAAAGTTTGTCGGTATAGTCCCTCCCACCCTGTATATGAATAAGGCATGTAAGATTTTCAGCGCATGATTTTATTTTAAGGCTACAAAATAAAATAAAAATTTCACAGAGTAATGAAGAAAAATGCCAAAAAACGACGTTGCCAAATGTCTAAGAATAGATACATGCTTTTGTTTTAGTCCGAATTCAAAAACTATAGGAGCATAAACTTTTTCGTTTATATTCACCACAACATTGTACTCGTATCATAATTACCGTACGTTATACTTGTAGTTTAGTAATAATAGTCATACTAGGCCTTAAATTTATTACCATAAAATTCTCATTACGTTTTATGACATAATAACTACCTATGCAGCGTGGCTCATGAGGTGAAAACCATGTGAATTTGTTCTACACGATTGCAAAGTGAAAGTGTGAATATTTGGTAACAAAATGACGCATAAAAACTCTGCATAAAATTCAAAAATAATATGTATTTAGTATAATTACGAGTAAAAGAAAGGCATTAAAGTATCAATTATGGTTCAACTAACCATTTTAGATTGTTAGCAATTGTTTTTTCATCACACTTGCTCGAAAATGGTGTCATTACACGTAGGTTCTGCGGGCCGTAAATGACCTATTACGCCCTAGGGCGTAATAGTTTTCTTTTTAAATTTGAAACGCTGGTTCTGTTTTACTCTTATTTGTCATGTTCAAAGGAAATGCCAAATTACTTTTTTAACTTTTATCACTGAAATGTTTATTTAAAGATAACTATTATTGCAAATACATGTAAACACATATTTCGGTAACATTAATTAAATGTTTAAATAATGTATTTCAGTATTTTGCAAATATAAAATCAAATAAAATGGCTGTTTTAGGTCTTTACCGCTATGGTTTCCGAACGTGACTTGACATTCGCATTGTCTATGGACATATCACATGACATATGTCACTGTCTGTGTTAATATTTTCTTGTCATACTGGGGCGATTAGTAAGGTTATATTATTAAGATTTCCTCACAAGTGTGATGAACTGATGAAAAACATTGTGTGCGCCACGGGCGGTAAAGGAATTACAAACTCGTGTTATTAAAGCCCTCGGTTTCACCTCGGGCTTATAACAAACACTCGTTTGTAATTCCTTACTTACCGCCCTAGATACACAATGTACTATTTTTTTTCAAAAGTAGTATAAGTATATGTTGATATTGTGAAGAGGCGTCATCTCTATGCTAACACTGCAATGGACCGTTAATAGTGTAATTATTACATTGCAATGCGCTGAGTTTCTTTTGTAATGCGCTGGGCGAGAATAGTTCCCAACATAGTCATCCTACAACTGCAATTATGGCCCGGATATGGCTGTATATATTATATTTTTATTACTATTTTAAATTTTTTAATAAAATATTAGCGCCTCCAGTAATAAAAGGAAAAAGCTAAATATAAGCTAAATGCAAAGGGGCGTAAGTCTTACTGAGATTTGTACCTTTTTGTACCTATTGTATAAGAGAATTGTTCCTTTTTTTACTAGAGGCTCGAAAATCGTATGATTATAAAATGTCGATGATATCAATTTTATACAAATAGCCAACTTTAAACAAGCTCGTTCAATGAGATTGTTTTAGTTCACAACCGCAAAAATTCACCCTAAAAATACTCACTGCTCAGGATTTGGATTTTTATTTCCAAATTCCAAAAAAGTCTGAATATTTTATACAAAAACAAAATAATCAGTCGGTAAAATATTCTACTTTTTGTATTCGGTTAAAAATGTATCCAGACTAAATGAATACAAATTGTATCACCTTATTTCATAACGCATATCCTTCTGTGAATATATTTATTATTTCCTACTAAGCAATACTGTACTAACAGGAAGCAGTAACCGACAGGCTGATTCCGGTTCAAAAGGCTATTCACTTTTCTTTCGCGATTTCTCATCTTCACAGTACTACAATACGAATACCTGCTCTCTTTAATGCTATAAGGAAGATAATAATAACGAGATGGAAAGTTACGTCAAGTGAAACCACACACGGATTCAGTTTAAAAAGCCATTTAATAATTTCTTCATTGTTTGCGCCAAAAAAAGCTTTACTTTTCGGTGTTGCCAAGTCTTCATTGCATATCATTTATAATAAAATCTTTATCTGACTAGAATCGGATAGGATCTAAGTTTGAGCACATAACAAATTTTTCCAACCCCATGATTGAAAATACGTGAAAATCCACTTACAATATTCGCATTAAATATAATTGAGAAATAAACATGTGACGTTAGATAAATTTTATTTAATCGTATGGCATATCACACGTCGAATACAGTTTATAAATAGATTAGATAAATGAACTTTTGAAAAAAAACGATTAGTAGAGAAGACAGAAGTCAGTTGAAACAGAAGATGAGTTGAAACGGGACCAATTTTGCGAAACTTAGGTAGTATATCAGGAAGCTTGAAATTCAACTTTTCCAGCACGTTAACGATTTTAAATATCACACAAAAGTTACATTGTGTTTTAGTTCTGTAAAGATTTTAGACTCAGCTAAACCAGTGCCAATCCAACTCGCCTACTAGTAGGTCTTCTTGAGTCGTTTAGGAGTGAATACCTGTTAATCCACAAATAGTATAAAGGCAAGTCATAGTTGGCAGTGTTTCTTTTTGTTCTCGGTTCACGTTCACCGATCGGTCAGCCAGCCCGGAACCCGCTCAAATGCCAAGGTTGACAACTCCGGCGACACATTTTTCGATCGATCGACTGCGCCACATTTTTGCGCCCAACTCGATTCTTTATATCAAATTGAATATTACTTGAGTGTAATCTTCTTGTTAACAGAGAAATGAGATTATCTGTTTGATCTTGTTTACGAGCGAAATGTCTTCGTTTTAGTAAATATATTTAAATTATTATTTTTGATATTGAACATAAAGCCCTGGAGTGGCCATGGGTGAACCTCTATTTCGAATTAGAAACTAGGATTGCTTGCCGCTTAATTACCGCTAATTATGTGATGTTTACAGGGTTAACTAAAATATATGCTTGCTCTTTAAGTCGTTGCTAAGCATACGTAGTTCTTTATCAAAATGTAAAGAACTCTAAAATTAGAAACGCTTTCGTCGATTGTTTGCCTACTTATACGTGCAATAGGACCTTAACCGACGAATGTCATACGTGTATAGAATACTCTTAACGGTTCCGAAGTGATATGCTCCACAGAAAATACAAGTGGGTTATTAGAAACAGAATACCAATCAAAGTGCGTTCAAAATAAGATGGATTTAAAAACGAGTATTTAACGTGCCTAATATGGAAATCAGGTGAGACGAGCTGGTTAAAGAATAAATCACCATTTACGATTTCTAACTTAGGTGGATTTTATTAAATAGATACCCACTCCTGAATAGGTATCTATGCGTAAGATTTCGATACAAACTCAGAGCGACGACGGACAGTTCATTTTATTGCATATGCTGTAAATCTCATCATAAGTTATGAGTGGGTGTGGGTATGATTGAGAGCGTAAGTACTTGCTAATGATAGACTTATGTAGCTCAAGTTTTCTAAGACTAAACCAGAAAAGGCAGTATAATGTTCCAAAAGCCCCAGATACGGGAATCAGACGTGCATTACGCTTTATGGAGCTTTTAACCGAACGAAATTATGGTCGTTGACCTCTAACGTTGGGCATTGGGCAAGAATCTGAAGATGTTGCCGCTTGCATACTAATAAACAAACACTGCGCCGTGTTCGTGTTTATGGTTTTTACCGTACGATAGTTGGGTACTCAATATTATTAAAATTTCGCCAATGCTACCACTCAATCTGCGCACTAAAGTGTTTAGTATCGTTCAGGATAGTGTCCGTATACACACCTCTAGCTAGTATATTTTGATTTAAAAGAAAATCACATAAAATTAAACATTGCAATACTTACTTTCTCAAAAAAAAATTTATTTATGTCAAACATATTATTAAAAAATACAGTTAGTATCAAAAACAGTTTTTGCGGCAGAAGAAATGTGCACATAGGACGGTCAGCTTCAAAATGAGGTTGACCTGCGTTACATACAAGTACCTATAACACTCCTTCTTTGCTGCTGATAAAGAACTGGTGACAAATGACATAAGGTCCAATAATGATGACAACTAGCGATTCGCTCCAGGCGCAATCTGTATCGAAGTCGCTGTAGACATTACAACATCGGCGGACACCAACTACAGGTTCATCAACTTACCCATGGTTCGACTTAGGTCTTACAGCTTTGACATAAAGTCTACTATTGCTTGCACTGTTGCGGGTACGTTGGCGGGTCTGCGGCAGCAGATTGACGTGCAGCTGTCTTTCGTAAGTTTTCGTGAGCTCGTGCGACATTGAGCGATCTATTGTTCGGAAACATGCGGCGCAGGCGTCGCGAGCTCACACGTCTCTCATACTTACGACAGTCTGGATCGTGTTGGAGGAAGGTCATGCCATTTTATTAATGCACGATTTAGTATTAGAGGCTGACCTCGCCATTAAGCTGATATAAAAATAAATACAATAAAAATATCGCTACATATTCGACATTGCTTGATTTTGTAAAGGCCGCGATCATTGGGGGCTATGTCAATTAACGAATTCAGTCACAGCTGGTTAAAATTGACTGTGGATACCATTCAAATAATGTCAAAGAAAAGTGACTTTCATTTGATTTGTGAGTAGTTGTTCCGAGTAGCGATGGCGTACGCGATCATACTGGCAATTAACTGGCCGACTCTGACGCTGTAATTTCACGTACCCACTGCTGCAGAACGAAGAACTCACTGCACAGTGATTCCTTACAATTGCATTGCGGCCAAAATAATGGGTAGTAGAACCTGATTCTGTTTCCGAAATTATATCACTTAAAGTTTTAACGTCCAGTGATTTTTGCACAATCGCACATGAAGTAAAACACTGCAGTACCTATCTAATATTTTAGCCGTTAGGTATTTTGATATGAGACCACGTGTCAAAGCAATTTTAAGTGGGTTTCAAACCAGGGAGTTAACTTTAATACGACTCAAACTTCAACTATAACCTGGGAATTAGACTATCCGTCGTCAACAATAAGACTAATTGTGAAATTGATAATTCTTTAGGGGCATTTCCCATAAGTATAATTAATTTTGTCAATTCAATATACAACAACATGCTAAAATGCTAAATAAAAAAATATATATATCAGCCAGACAAATGCTGCAGTCTGTATTGTTACGCCGTTTGATAGATTATGATATTATACTGACCAGCACAAAATTAGTTCGTCACTACTTTTAATTAAACTCGTGTCTGATACAGCTCAAAAAAGGAACTGAAACCTAAAATTCCCTCGTTATAGAAAGTCTAATTTTCGTCACAATACGATATTAATATTTTGTCCACATATGAACTATGGCGAATCACCATTCGGTGTGGTGGTCGTATGCTGGCCAAGCAGTCGCTATTGCGATCGCACCGTTTGCTGTCCTCAATCAAACATAACAATGAGTTATTGAACAATATTCGTACCGACAGGACACGTACCGCCGTCGGCTCCTGAGTGATCCTTGCAATATTTGCAACTTTCTCTTCATTCTCTTCTCATCAGTGATGGATTTGTGACTGAATAGATTTTAGTGAACGTAGTGTTTTCTTTCCAAAATGAGTGATCACGATCGAAAAAGTTATTATGAGAAGGACGATCAGGAAGAGTCCCTTTACGCGCCCAATAACAACAATTCGCTGTACAGCAATGGTACCTTGCACTACTGTAGCATTTACAGGTAATACAGTTCATAAAATATCAATTGTCTTATTTTAAATAGATACTTATTAACGGCTATTACACGGCAGGTAAGTATTACAAAACAATACCTGTCTAATATCTGCTCATATTTGATTGAAGGCGTTACGTATCACATAAGTGTAACCAATGCAAAACTTTCTAATTTCATTTGCTTGGTATGTGCATCGGTACTGGCAAACTGGTGACACCATGAAAACGTTGATCATTTGTTTTATTTGTAAATACAAGTTATCAATGAGAGTTTAATATTTCGTATCCAGAAATATTAAGGTTTACTGACAGGGATGATAGATTTAGGTTTATTTTCTTAGTTTCAGTTTAATTTTTACTTAAGTTTCGTTTATTAAGTAGTTATATTTTATTTGTAATTTGCATTATTAAATAAATGGATTTCTAATTTAGAAATAATTATATTTTGTAGGTATAACGATAAGTGTATGTTTGATTACTAACTACCTAGGAGCACGTAGAGCGAGTAATTGCTTTAATTAACGTTCCGTAAGTATAGGTCTTGTTGAAAATCATAAACGCAATTATATATTTTCAAAATTGTGCACCCGTCGATGGTAGCTCAGAAGGCATGCACTGCGACCGTTGTAATGCTTAATTGGGTTACCGCCGACCAACTAGCTATTACCTTACGTAAACCCCACCGTGCACTGTCACAACTAAGGTACCGAACCGCGCAGTGTCGAAACCGCACAACATTGTGACCGTTT
Source organism: Eudemis profundana (assembly GCA_947034925.1). NCBI lineage: Eukaryota > Metazoa > Arthropoda > Insecta > Lepidoptera > Tortricidae > Eudemis > Eudemis profundana. The sequence goes on from OX344799.1 coordinate 15,966,042, forward strand.
TCTAAGCAAGAATAAAGGCACTGAGAAAGAACACGCCTCAACCGTTTACGGAAATTAAGATAACATAACTACATTATGTATATTACTGCCATTTAATTTTACTTACATTCATGTCTCATGGTAATGGAACAATGGAAGACACATGATGAATTTCTGTGTCATCTTAACATTAGCAAAACACTGTTAAAAATTTCCGGAATTTTACATAAAAAAAATTTACAGAAACCTGTGAAATTCCCTAAAAACTGGGAAAAGTACGAAAATTTTGGTAATTTTCCTTAATTTTTGGTAATTTTCCATAATTTTTGGTAATTTTAAATATCTTCTGTAGATTCACTGATTTTTATGTCTTATTACATAAAAAATATGTAATAATCAATAAAATGTGTACGATTACATAAAATCTGTAAAATTACATGTAGCGTCTGGGACAAATACATTTCAATATGTATTTATAAGGCTTCAAACTGTAATATTACAGACAAAATTCTTAATTTTACATATCTTGTAAAAAAACAAATTTTTATGTAAGTTTACTTAAGTCTTTTGTAATATTCATAACAATATCAGTAAAATTACGTACAATATTATGTAAATTTACAGTTTTTATTTATGTTTCAAGAAATCATGTAATTTTCAAGTATATTCTGCGATTTTACATAAAAAATGAGTAATAATCGTAAAAAAAATGTATATTTACATCAATTCTGTATAATTACATGGAATGTCTGGGAAAAGTACATTAAGACATGTATTTATAACGATTGAAACGGTAAATATACATAACAAATCTCGTTAATTTACATAACTTTCTGAAAAACGCATTTTTATGTAAATTTACTTGAGGCTTTTGTAATTTTCACAAAAGTATCAGTTAGATCACATACAATATTACGTAATTATACTGTTTTTTTTTTATTTTTCAATATATAGTGTAATTTTTAATAATAGCGTGTGTTTTTAAATAAAAGGTATGTAAAAATCACTAAAAACTTGGACGATTACATAAAATCTGTAAAATTACATGTAGCGTCTGAGACAAATACATATCAATATGTATTTATAATGCTTCAAACGGTAATATTACAGACAAAACTCTTGATTTTACATATCTTGTGAAAAAACATATTTTTTATGTAAGTTTACTTAAGTCTTTTGTAATATTCATTAAAATATCAGTAAGATTACGTTTAATATTATGTAAATTTACAGTTTTTATTTATGTTTCAAAAAATCGTGTAATTTTCAGGTATATTCTGCGATTTTACATAAATAATCAGTAATAATCGTAAAAATTAGGTCAACTAGATGGCGCTAGTAGTTATGTTAGAAGTAAGCAAATTTCACCTTTCTCGTTGTTTTGAAAGTACGAAACCTCGTGTTTTATGTTGCTTAGATTTTTAGAAAACCATAACGTATTTGTAAATTCAGATTAGTGAATTACCAGTTAAACCAAATGTTTAGTTCATCCGTATGCACATAGATGGCATTAGTAGTCTCTGTAAAACTATCTTTCTGAAGCCTGTAAAGTTTCAGTACATATGGTAGCCAACTACTAAAAATATATGGAATGTAACCTAATCGTTAAACATGTATAAAACGACTATGTTAGTGCAATAACGAGTTTACAAAATACTCAAGAGATGGCGCTGTACCGAGCAGCTTGTAATTGTAGATCGCGATGTTAAGATTTTTCCTGATTTAATGACCCTATGTAAGGAGTATCGATTTGTTGAGTTTCCGCTGATCCGCTGCTCACTTAGAGCAATCGACGAAAAGTCAAGGTGGACCTGGTCTAGTCCGACCAATTGAGGTGGACCGGGACAAGCGCCCTGGTTCGACCCCAGGCGCCCCCGGCACCCACCCAGTCCGATTCACTCGGGTAGGTCTGGCTAGCGACCTGGTTCGACCCCAGGGAACGCCACGGCCGACCACCCGGTCAGATAATCGCTATGCCCAGTAGGGTTGCGAGTTAGTCAGGCTTCAAAAAGTAGGAGTTATATGCGCACACTCAGTGAACCGTACAGGACCTTAATGGACCAATATTACTGAATATATGTGAAAATACAAAACATATCAGTAAATAAACACATAGTATTTCAGTAATATTACTGAATATATGTGAAAATACAAAAAAATATCTGTAAAAAACACATAGTACTTCAGAGATATTACAAAAAAAAATTTAAAAATAATTAACATCTATCGTAGAATTACACGAAAAGGTATGTAAAATTACAGAAAATATTATTTTACATAATCTGACATGTGTCAGATATGTAAAATGACATAACATGTAATTTTACATATCTGAAAAATATGTAAAATTTGCTTTATGTAATTTTACATATTTGATAAATCGTTGATTATGTAAAATTACATAGCCCTGTAAAATTACATAATTATGTAAAAACACAAAAAAGTTATGGCAACGAAAGTTGCCATAAATTTATGTAAAATTCCAGGAGAATTTTTAACAGTGAAGGTGTCAGTATAAATAATAGTATTTTATGCAACAGTTGTAGGTAGGCTCAAAAAATGCGAATGGCGCGAGTTGATAGAGACGCCATGCTCACTCGCTAGTGAGCTAGTGACACGCAGTGACGATATTAAAAATACTTTTTTTTATGTTGGCATCAATGAATTTAGTTCGGAAAGTTTTGTTTTTGTTAAAAATCGTAGGAATTTAATTGTTTGTTAAGTTGGTAGTTGTGCATTTTTATCGTAAAGTTACAATAGAGCGCTTAATCCTTGACCTACGTTTAACCTAGATTTAGAAGTCTGTGGCTGCTAGCAGTATCGTTTTGCGACTATAACGACACTAGTGCTGTTATGGGGAATAGAGTATAGACTTCTCTGAACTCATATTATGTATGTTCTTATATTAGTGTTCGTGACCAAGTAAAAGACAGATAAAAGTACAGGAGTAGAAAAACTAAATTAAGAATATTTATGTTAGGAGATTCCAAATGATTGTTTGAATAATAACTTTTTTGCGCATAACTAATAGAAAGGAAATGTCCTGTAATGAATAATTGGATCGAGAAAAGTCAATTTTTAATCATCATTTTAATGCGTAAATAAAAAATAGAACTCTACTGTGGAGAAATTTTGCTGCATTTGTAACAAAATTTTATATCACCATATACCTACCAAGACCAAGTCGGTACATAATCATCCGATCAGTACCTAAGCATAAGACTAAGTATAATATTAGCGCAACCAGGTAGAAATCTAGAAATGTTTACACCGGTTCGATGTTACAATCGAGAATGTGAATCAATTTCAACTTAAATAATCGCTTAAACGCTTGAACAAGAGTTTAATTAATAAGAACAATTGAGAATTACGACGACAAAATGGAAGACGATAAGCAATCGGAAGGAAGTCGGCACCGATGCGCAGATACACGGGTTTCTCTCTCATCACAGCGTGTGAAAGTTGTTTTTCTTGCTTCGTCTTTGGCATTCGCGCCGACTGGCAGGTTTTAATCCGATACTAGCCGATATTTCTTATCTATTTATAGGTGGTCAGTATTGGTATTCTATGCGGCAACTTTCATTGCTGGGAATATAAATTATCAACACTTTACTTTTTGTGCGACTAGGTCAAGGTGTTGAATAATTTGATGTAGATACTTTTGTATGATAAGAAACCTTCTCAAATTGTTTCAAATAGATTATTAAGAGTTGAGAAATAGATATAAATGCAGTTAATAATTAATAACCGCAACTATATAATATTTGAACCATTTTTTTAAAACTTAATTGTGGATAATTGTTCGTAGATCGTTCGTTCTCTTACGAAAAAATTAAAAATGTCATTGAACAAAAAAGCTAAGATAACAATAATGTTCCTTAATTTATGTGTGGAAAGCGATCATTGTGTTAGCAGCAATTAGATTTTTTTAATAAAAAATTATGATGAGGATCAAATGATGATACGTTTTCTAGGGATAAATTGCTGCTGCTACAAGATTGAAGTTACTTAAATCACAGCTTACTAATAACGTATCTGTTTTAGATACGACATATTTTTGTATATTTGGTGATTAATGTTTATATTATTACTTGAAATACTCTTTTCTCAAATTTCAGTCAAAGAACGGTACACGAAACGAAAGGATGGGACTCGTTCCGAGAATTCCCGCCGAAACAGGACAGTGGGTCCATGGAGAGCCAAAAATGCCTGGAGTTCACAGTGCGCCTGCTCAAAATACTGGCCTACGCCGTCACATTCGTAGTGGTGCTGGGGTCTGGCGTCATCGCCAAAGGAACGGTGCTTTTCATGACGTCACAGCTGAAGAAAGACAGGCGGCTTGCGTATTGTAATAGAAATTTAGGTAAGATCACGTGCATTTCACGTTTTTTATACAGAGCTATTGATTAGACCTTAGAGGCATCTTCGTATTATGAGCGCATATACAGGGTGGGAGGGACTATACCGACATACTTTAGCCATGAATTCCTGGTGGTGTGACGATTAAATAATGTTATATCAACATGGGTCGAATATTGTCATTTTACATTAATAGTCTTATGGAACAAAATAAATCAGTAAATTCAGCCCTTCGTTGTAAACATGTCCTTACTGGAGGAAAAATTATCAAAAAGAAAAAAAAAGGTAAAATGGAAACGAAAGGTCAATTTTTTGGCCTCGTAGTCGCTTACCATCAAATACTGCGAAATTAATTGCTGTTTAGTTAAAGGATAAAAAAAAATAGTAAAACTATCTTAGTCACATTTATTAGGGCTTGTTACACACTTGGGAGTTTTCATTTAAAAAATAATGAATATCTCTGAAAGTAAGCGTTTTTCGACTATACATCACATAACTTTTTTTTCTCGTCACACCACCAGGAATTCATGGCTAAAGTATGTCGGTATAGTCCCTCCCACCCTGTATAATACCTATTACTGAAAAGAGACGGGGTGCTATATCATGGCTCTACAGATAAAAACGTTTAGAAAGGTACTCAACTGTTCTATACTTTTTTTTTTCAGGTAGGGACAAACAATTCATAGTAAGCCTCCCGGACGAGGAGCGAGTGGCGTGGATGTGGGCAATCCTTGCGGCATTTGCTATACCAGAAATAGGGACGATCATTCGTTCTGTAAGGATATGTTTCTTCAAGTCTTCGAAACGGCCGTCAAGTGCACAGTTCATCGTAGTAAGTTAAACTACAGCAGCAATCTTATCACCGATGAAGATGGAAAGGTTTAATCACCGCTTACTTCTCTTTACAGGTATTTGTTGCAGAGTCGCTCCACACCATAGGGTTGGGGTTGTTATTCTTCAAAATACTTCCAGAGCTGGACGTAGTCAAAGGAGCCATGATAACCAACTGTCTCTGCATTATCCCTGCAATACTTGGCCTTCTCTCAAGGAACTCGCGAGACTCGAAGCGATTCGTGAAAGTTATCATCGACATGGCAGCCATCGTGGCGCAGGTCACCGGGTTTATCGTGTGGCCACTGCTAGAAAATAAACCCGTGTTATGGCTGATACCGATCGCGTCGTTATGCATATCGCTGGGATGGTGGGAGAACTACGTAACCAGACAGAGCCCCATTGGTAATACACATTTCGCAACAAATACAAAATGCAAACTAACTTCAACACTTAACACAATATTAATATAAAATTCCATTTTTCTTTGCAGGTATAATAAAAAGTTTAGGTAGACTAAAAGAAGAATTAAATCACTCACGATATTATACGTACCGGTTTATGTCAGTATGGAAAATACTGGTGTTTCTAATGTGCATTCTTTTGAGTATATGGATGGATGGCGACGACCCGGCCATGTTTTTCCAACTTTTCAACGCTGGATTTGGACCACATAACATCGTAGTTGAAGAGGTATGGCATAGAATCTCTAATATGAATATTGTAATGCCTATGTGAAATTACGGACGTCATAGCAAATTATATAATTGTGTTTCAGATTCAAATACAAACAGGAGGCACGATGATACCTGATTTAGTGAATGCCACACTGACCGGGGATTCTGTAGAAGTCGCAGCAGTTTACAAATCTGCCTTCTACGTCCTGCTTATCCAAATGTTCGCAGCTTACTTTTGCTACATATTTGGAAAGTTCGCGTGTAAAATTGTCATACAAGGCTTCAGTTATGCGTTCCCTATTAATCTAGTCATCCCGTTGGTAGTGAACTTCTTGATCGCTGCTTGTGGAATAAGAAATGGGGACAATTGTTTCTTCCATGGAACCATACCTGATTACCTTTTCTTTGAGAGCCCTCCAGGTAAATTTGGTTTAGTAAACAATAGTTTTTAACAATTTTACTTAAAATATGGTTTTTAACTCATTTTTTTTTTTGCAGTTTACACACTAAGCGACTTTATTTCGCGGCAAATGGCGTGGGTGTGGTTATTATGGCTTTTATCACAAACGTGGATAACAATACACATATGGACGCCCAAAGCCGAGCGTTTGGCTTCTACTGAGAAATTGTTCATCCTGCCAATGTATAATGGACTGCTTATTGATCAAAGTATGGCGCTGAACAGAAAGAGGGATGACCAAAAAGATGTGAAGACTGAGGTAAAGTATTGAACAGGCGTGTCATTCTCTAGCTAAAAATTCCACTCTGCAGTTATAATAAAAACTTAGCCCTAAGACCCAGTAGGCCCGGGATTACGGCGACCAGATATTAGGGGCGCTAGTCTGTATGATGGGTGCTAAGAAAGGGGCGGCTCTTTACAGGCTGGGTCTTAGAGCCTTGGGTCTGGTGCTTACTACATGGCGGCCAAGACTGCAAATTCGCCAATGATCACATCTTCGAACCTGTTACTATTTAGGTCCTCATTGACAATCGACACTTCGTACCTTTTGCATGAAAACGACACACTTTCACTTGACTATAGTCTACTCCTTATTTTGATATACCGAAAGAGATGGAGTGCTAGTGCTAGTAATGTGCTAATATTTTGAATTTTGTGAATTCCAGGACCTAGCTGAAATCGAGAAAGAAAAGGGCGACGAATACTACGAAACCATTTCCGTACAGTCGGACAACACCGGAGCTTCCCCAAAAACGATCAAGTCTTCAGATCAGATCACCAGAATATACGCGTGCGCTACTATGTGGCATGAAACTAAGGACGAGATGATGGAGTTCTTGAAGTCTATCCTCAGACTTGATGAAGACCAGTGCGCGCGGCGTGTTGCGCAGAAGTATCTGCGAGTTGTGGACCCCGATTACTATGAATTTGAAAGTAAATATGCGTTTATATTACTGTTTGTAGATTTCTAGCCACAGTTAAAACTTCTGTCTAATTCTACTAAGCTGTATCAAAATTCATATAAAAAGAAAATTACATAGAAGATTGCATTCAATTATTTTCAATATCAGACATATAATTACTGACTTTCACTGAATATTTTCGATTATAATATTTCTTATCTCTAACTTTTGTCAGAATAGATTTCCTTGAATCTTAAACTGAATTTTAGACGTTCCTATTTGCGATGATCACGTTATTCAGGTGTGAAAGATTTGTCTGATATTGAGAATCGCATTTATAACTGCAGTTTCAATGTATTATAAGGGTATTTTTAACATAAATCTATCACTAATTTACAGCTCACATTTTCTTGGACGACGCCTTCGAAATTTCCGATCATAGCGATGACGATTCCCAAGTGAATCGATTCGTGAAACTTCTCGTCGATACGATTGACGAAGCTGCTTCCGAAGTACATCAAACCAACATTCGAATCCGACCACCGAAGAAGTTCCCCGCTCCGTACGGAGGCCGTTTGACTTGGGTGCTGCCAGGAAAGACGAAAATGATATGTCATCTAAAGGACAAGGCGAAGATTCGACACAGGAAACGTTGGTCTCAGGTACACAATTTCTTTGTGTGTCCTCTTAAATAAATAGATCCAATTACTCATGTGGCATGCTTAGCCATAGCAAAAAAAAAAGAATCCATATGGTTTTATGCTTGCGACTTATAGTACATACATAGACTATGTATAAGTTTAAGGCCATACCAGACGTGGTTTTCTTAATGCCAAACTAAATTACGGTAATCGCGCCTAGTATGTAGGTAGAGTCTGTGCGGAAAGAGAATAGGCGTGGCGAAAAACGAGCCTTGACATCAGTTTTCAAGTCCCAAAATTTATTACTTTTTTTGATACCATCGTGTAGGGTGAGGTCTTAAATGAATTGTTATGGACTTAACTTCATATTCAGGATGTAAAAGCGCTTGAAAACCTTAGCATTCTAAGATTTAGGACCAACTGCGAATCATACGATGTTGCACCCGCGATCGTTTTAACAGTGAATAATTTATTGATAGTTTCAGTTTTTAATACTTTTTTTATGTTTCTATAGTTGATTGTAACAATTTTACATACATATTATTACATATATTACACCATACATACATTTTATTTAGTTTTTTTTTATTTTTTTTTCAATATAAATAGGCAAAACATTTTGAATATTTGATAATTAAAAGATATTTCGTTTTTATACTGTGATCCGGAGAGGTGGGCCGATTTGGTTGCACCCGCGGTAGCACTTTAACCCTCTCTTGTGGCTATTTAAACATTTATTTTAAATTCTTAGACACAAATCTGTAGAAAAGAGGTTAAAATGTAATCCTTAAAACAATATTTTTATAATAAATGTTTTTCGTTTTATTAGGAGGAGGCCTTGAATGAGTCAAAATGTTGCACCCGCGATAATGGAATCGCCCGGAACTAACCTAACCAGTATGGCACTTTTTTTTGCAAATACGGTAGAACAGCATTACAGCGCCCCCAAATCTAAATCCTATTTTCTTTCCGCACATACTCTACCTAGGTGTAGTTATAAAAACATTATAACGGATTGAAAGACAACCAAGCCAGTTAGTTCAAGGAATGGTTCAGAGTTTAGCACTAAACGAAGGCAGTTCAATTACCTAGGTATTGTATTATATGTACAGTCGACGTCAGAAACATGTTTACACTTTTCGACCTTATTCCAACGAAATAAGGTAAAAAAGTGTAGACATATTTCTGACGTCGACTGCACCAATTTCGCTCATAAGTCCTCTAGCACTATCAAATATTGCGTTATTTCTCCAGGTGATGTACATGTACTACCTTCTGGGTCACCGTCTGATGGAGCTACCGATTTCCGTGGACCGCAAGGACGTAATGGCCGAGAACACTTACCTGCTGACTCTGGACGGAGACATCGACTTCCAGCCCCATGCCGTCCGACTGCTCATCGATTTGATGAAGAAAAATAAGAATCTGGGAGCTGCTTGCGGCCGTATTCATCCTGTTGGCTCAGGTAAAAATCTTTGATGTGCTTCTAAATGGTTGTTTCATGTCAGGTGCAATTGGGTCATTATTTCAGCGTTTCACCAGTTTCACTTTCGTGGACACATTATTGTCGAGATTCCGGCAGATTTTTGCATGACTACAAACAATGGACCTGTTTGTAGTCATGCAAATTAGTTTGTCTGTGGTTCCAGCCACCAACCACTTTCAAGATATTATGAAATTTCTTCTTCCAAACACCTTATTCCACTGAAGGATTTTTATTTTCAAGATATAAATACTAACATACCTAATCTAGAAATGTTCCTATAGTGAAAAACTGCTTTTGGAATGATGTTTCTAGAAAAAAGATTCGATAAGAAGTTACCATCGGTAGCGCTACTTGATCTACTACCACCAATCCCCATAAAACTAACACTATCTCAAACTGACTCGACTCCACGTTATGATATATACGTAACCTTTTTTTCATCTATTTAGTCGCACAATCTTTTATTTCCAGGGCCTATGGTGTGGTATCAGATGTTCGAGTACGCCATTGGTCATTGGCTGCAGAAGGCGACGGAACACATGATCGGCTGCGTGCTCTGTAGTCCCGGCTGCTTCTCGCTCTTCAGGGGGAAGGCTCTCATGGACGACAACGTTATGAAGAAATACACGCTACGATCAGACGAGGCCAGGCATTACGTACAATACGATCAAGGTATACATTCTTTATCGACTAATATTTACGCTTAACGGTAATGCTATAGAGGTGGGAGGGGGTATTCATACTCCGTACCTGAGAAGCACAACACTGTAAGTTCATGTATTTAACATGGCACATACAGTGTTTTGCTCCTCAGGTACACGGGCACTTACAGTGTTATGCTTCTCAGGTACGGTATTATGATTCCGTTGGGAGTACATCCTAACAGACTCAGAACCAGTGATAATTTTAAAATGTTCTTTTCATAAATTCCTATCGATCTAACCTGACACCTATTGCAGTGTAACCAGGGTAGGTACAAGGTCGATTCACAAGAGCTGGCACAAATGGATTGAATGATAATGTTTATGTGTGCATCACAAAATGATGAAATACAGGTTGATCCAGTAAGCGATAATCGTGTTTTTAGACAATCTCGTCTCATAACTTCGTAACCCAGTCTATATTGTAATGAACAAAAAAAAACAATCAGTCGCAACCTTGTTTGCATACTGACACTGCACCTAAAGCGCAGAAATTGCGGCGAAACATCTAAATTTCAGGGTATAAATTAAATAAAAACTCCATGATAGTAAAATATTTGTAGCGAATCGTCAAATTTACCTTTCTGCCATATCTTTTACCTGCTTTGTTTTATTAATGTGCAGATTATATTATGTAGTTTTTATTTTTTTCTTGAATTATGAAGAACTGTTATGTACTTGTTTACAAAATATTTGGAGCATCCCGTATAAGAACGTCACTCAACAGTGACAAGTGACATTACTTTCGTTCAATCCATTCGTGCCAGCTCTTGTGAATCGATCTGTACCCTCTGCAGCCATCAGTCGCGCAAGAGTATAGTATATACTCTTTTGTTTAAAGATAACTGAACCGTCTACCAAATATCAAGTACTGCGTAAGGCCTCAGGTTTTACGTCACGTGGTCTAAATTCCTCGATCCTTAAAACTGCGACATTTCACCTCAACAAACATCCTTTCCATTACAGGAGAAGATCGTTGGTTATGCACGTTACTGCTCCAACGAGGCTACCGTGTAGAATACTCGGCCGCCTCAGACGCCTACACACACTGTCCCGAAGGCTTCAGCGAGTTCTACAACCAGCGCCGTCGCTGGGTGCCTTCCACCATCGCCAACATTATGGATCTGCTAGTCGACTACAAGCATACTATTAAGATCAACGATAACATTTCGACTCCGTATATCGCATACCAGGTAATTACGTTATAACGAACATAAGGTGTTCTTATTAAAAAGTTAGCAGAAACTAGCCTCCCCGACAGTCAATAATAATGCTATTCTCGTGTCTAACGCACTGCGTAAAATAGAAAGGGATGCATGTTATTTGTCGCTTGTCATGTAGTCTCGAGACTTGGTATGTTAGCTCTTTGGCCTTAACGCAAAGTAGTATTCCAAGTGAAAACTAGTACCTAATCCATACGTAAGACAACCTGGATTGCTGAACGTGATCGCGAAAAGTTATTCGAATAATAGGGACGACGACTGGGTTAAAAATATATAATTCTATTTAGTCCGTCAGTTAGATCATGGAAAAATATGGGACACGTATTTTTTGGTTTATCAAAATATTAAAAATCGACAGTTATAGATCATCAAACTTCTGGAGTGGGGGCTTGTGACGTCACTCCTAGGTGAAAATTGTACCAAGGAGTGACGTCACTTGAAACTTCTAAGCACTCTATCGTCGTAATGTTTTGTTTGTCAAACAAAAGAAAAAATATATGTACGATATTTTTAAATAATCTGACGGACTAAACAGTTTTTTTAGTCGTCTAGCTTATTGCGACCCACGGTTTGCCCGCGTGACACGAGCATTTTACTTATTCATCGGGGACCAGATAAAATGTAACTCACATTTGTGGCATTCCATCAGAAAAGGGTCCTTACGTCAACGCCAAAAGGGTTTTTCTGATGGACGGCCACATTTATTCTATCACTCTCTTAATACCTACGAATAACGAAATCTATTAACTCTATACGTACGAATGCGAATTAATTCATTCCTAAGCCAAATAGAGATACTTTGTGCGTGACTAAGCATTATACCCTAATAAATTGATTTAATACCATTTCCGTTTTAGATGATGTTGATGGGCGGCACGATCCTGGGCCCCGGCACTATATTCCTTATGTTGGTGGGTGCCTTCGTGGCTGCTTTCCGAATTGACAACTGGACCTCCTTCGAATACAACTTGTATCCTATTCTGTTATTCATGTTTGTCTGCTTCACGATGAAATCCGAAATTCAGGTAAGTCGAAATCAATCGTCACTGAAAATAGTACCTATGCGATTTTTTAAACTCACCGAATAGATGCGTTAAACGCGCCAAAAGCTATACATACTTAAAACGCAGCCTAAAATTGTATTCTGTGCAAAAATCTCACTCTAAGCGTCAAACCCGGAATAAAATATTAGTCGTAAACGTATGTAGGGCGTTCAATAAAACTGTTATTTGCTTTTACGTCACAATTGACCATAAAGTGGGAATAACCACCTGCTACGCATTGCCCCAAATCCATAAAATTTTGTACTTACCACGGGCGGTAGTAAAGAAAGCCTCAGATCGCATATGTATCGCCCTTGCCTTCGGCTCGGGCGTCAAATATCCGCGATCTGAGACATTTTTTGTTTTACCGCCCTAGGTAAGTAATGTACCTACTATACTGCCGCCATAACGCAAAAGGGAACAACTAATATTTTTACGTCACATCTGGCCATAAAGTGGAAATTCCCACTTCCTGGCCAGAGGGAGACGTAAAATTTTGTACTTACCACGGGAGGTAATAAAGAAAACCTCAGATCGCATATTTATCGTCCTTGCCTTCGGCTCGGGCGTCAAATACCTGCGATCTGAGACATTCCTTGTTTTACCTACCTAGGTAAGTACTGTACTATTTTTCGACACTGTTTTGTATACATATTGGGAATCAGTGAAATTTACTGATTCTGAATATGTATAGAACTCAGTGTCGAAAAAAAATGTTAGATGTGCCCTTTTGCGTTATGGCGGCAGTATAAAATACTCGCGAGTTTTATTTACGTTGAAATGCTTTCAATACGTTTGTTTCAGTTACTGGTCGCCCAAATCCTATCAACAGCTTACGCTATGATAATGATGGCTGTAATAGTCGGTACAGCTCTCCAGTTGGGCGAGGACGGCATAGGATCACCTTCAGCCATCTTCTTGATAGCGTTATCTAGTTCTTTCTTCATAGCGGCTTGTTTGCATCCACAAGAATTCTGGTGTATTGTTCCTGGAATAATCTATCTGTTGTCTATACCGTCCATGTATCTGCTGCTGATTTTGTATTCGGTCATAAACTTGAATGTCGTATCGTGGGGTACTCGAGAAGTGCAGACGAAGAAAACTAAGAAGGTAAAACTTGGTTCGCTATTTTTGAAATTATAGTACATTACACAACTAGGGTGGTAATACAAAGAAAAGCCGAGATCGCAGAAGTTTGCGGCCCGAGCTGCAAGCGAGGCGGTAAATATGCGATCGAGGGTTTTCTTTATTACCTCCCGTACTGTGTAGATCGTTTTATGTCTACACTTAGCCAGAAAGCGGCTTTTTCCGTACGCGCAGCGTGCGGAAAAAGCCACTTTATGGCCAGGTGTGGCATAAATTTAATCGCTGTATATGTGTATGTTATTAGCAGAGTTCACTTAGCCTCGTGACTTTCATTTTTGATGGTGTAATCGCCAATTCACACAGTAAAACAAAGACTTTGTCCGGTAATCGCAGGGTACCTCCCGGGGCACGAAGTTAAGTGGGCTTGGTTATACTAAAGACTAACAAGATTTTTCTTCTTTAGGAAATCGAACAAGAAAAGAAAGAAGCTGAGGAAGCAAAGAAGAAAGTGAAACAGAAGTCGCTTTTAGGATTTTTACAAGGCGTAAATAGCAACGAAGAAGAGGGATCCATTGAGTTTTCGTTCGCCGGACTTTTCAAGTGTTTACTTTGCACGCACCCCAAAGGGACGGAAGAAAAAGTTCAACTCTTGCATATTGCGTCGACTCTAGAGAAATTGGAGAAAAAATTGGAAATTGTAGAAAGGTATTATTGATATTTAGTCCTCGTAAATATCATCGTAAATTCATCGAAGTATAATAAGTATGGAAGCGTATCTGAAGCTCGAATCCGACCCACGGAATACGTTCTAACTGGGCGGAGCTAGTACTTAGTACTGAAGAAAAAACTGTAGCGGCAAATGAAATTGAAACGGTGTAATAAATAAATTAAAGTATCGGTTATTGATACTTTAATGTAAACATTAAGATACAGTGTGCTTTAATGTAAACATTAAGATGCAACCACTAGTACGGGTTTCTTAATATAGGCCATTTGCTTATCGTTCCTGAACATATTGTAGGGAAATTAAATAAGGTATTTGACAACAATCAAAATAAATTCATTAACTCTAACCAGCAAATTACGCTTCCAAAACAGCCCGGATAAAATCATTGAAACTTATTTTCGTGCCATCAACGATTTTACAATGACGAAAACTAAAAATAAGGCTCCATGTTGAGCATGACGTCACAAGCACGTCACAAGATAGTATTTCATACTAAACTGCATACTTTCGGAGCGTTTTGACACTTCATAAAAAGAAGCTGATTTGAACTGTCATCAAGTAGCCTATTATGATATGGATGTAGATAAAAGCTTATTTGACATTTCAGGGCAGTTGATCCGCATGGGCTAAGTCGAGGACGTAAGCTATCGATCGGGCATCGCGGCAGCACGACCGGCGACCATCAATTAGATGCTTTGGCCGAAGACCCGGAGGACGGGCACAACTCTGATTCCGATACCGACACGTTGTCTACTGTACCTAGGGTAAAAATAACTGCTTTATTAGTACCTACATTGTGTATCTAGGGCGGTAGGGACGGAATTATAAACGAGTGATTGGTAGCCCGAGGCGAAGCTGAGGGCATTAATAACACTCGTCTGTAATTCCTTTACCGCCCGTGGCACACACAATGTTTTTCATCACACTTATGAGGAAATCTATAGTACATTACACAACTAGGGTGTTAATACAAAGAAAGACCGAGGTCGCAGAAGCTTGCGGCCCGAGCTGCAAGCGAGGGACGTAAATATGCGATCGAGGGCTTTCTTTATTACCTCCCGTGTTGTGTACATCCCTTTATGTCTACACTTGGCCAGAAAGCACAGCGTGCGGAAAAAGCCACTTTATGGCCAGGTGTGGCGTAAAATAAATAACCTTACTAATCCACCCAGTATGAGAAGAAAATTTTAAAACATATATCCATAGATAATGCGAATTTCAAGTCACGTTCGGAAACCATGGCAGTAAAGAACTAAAACGGCCATTTTAGTTGATTTTATATTTGCAAAATACTGAAATACACTATTTAAACATTTAATTTATTTTTTTATTAGTTGTGTAATGTACTATTACCGTTACTATGGTCTACCTTTCGTCTTTTAAATAGTTGAAACCATAGTCCTAATGCAAATTCCTAAATACTAACGCAGTGTATTGATAATATGCATTGTTTATTCAGGAACAAAGGGATGACCTTATTAATCCTTACTGGATTGAAGATCAGGAATTGAAAAAGGGAGAAGTGGACTTTTTAGGTCAAGGCGAACTACAGTTCTGGAAGGATCTAATTGACAAGTATCTTTACCCCATTGACGCCAATAAAGAAGAACAGGTAAATTTTGTGATAGGTATCGTGATATGCTAGCAGATTAGCAAAACCCAACAGTGTCAAAAACACACATTGCAAAAATCGATGAAGCTCAGTAATTTTACGCCATCGTATAATGCAATTACTTACAGTATAAAAATAATGTTTACAAAATTTCTTATGAACGGGAACTGACCGGGAATTATCTGCAAGGAATCCATAATTAATATTCACTTGCCTGAACTTATTTTTAACAGACTTCAACAAAGTTTTTATGTACGTTTCCCGATTACTCGAAGATAGCTAGACCGATTTGTATTTTTTTTGTTTGAAATGGTAAACCTTACAATGGTACCTACCATTGTAATCAGGTCAAGATCTGATGATGGGATCTTGGAGAAATCAAGGGAACTCATCGAATATTTATTGGTATATCTATAGCGATTTGGTTTTTCTTTATAATAACTCATGAATTTGCTATGGAATCGATTCGTTTGAAGTCGATCATTTAAAATAATACCTTTTTCTTGTACCGAATTGCTTATTTATAGAACGTAAGACTAATCAGTTTCTTTTCAGGTAGAAATGCTACAGTATACCAAATGTTTTCATGTTAATCTTCCCCTAATTCTAGGACCGTATATCCAGAGACCTTAAAGAATTGAGAGACTCGTCTGTGTTTTCATTCTTTATGATCAATGCCCTTTTTGTCCTCATTGTGTTCTTACTGCAACTGAATAAGGACAATCTACATTTTAAATGGCCGCTCGGAGTTAAAACTAACATAACATATGATGAGGTTACGCAAGAGGTAAAGTGACTTCCCTATCCAGCGATCGGCCTTCAACGATGACTCGGGACTTTGACCAATGAGAATCTTCAAATAAATATTCCATAAACTATAAGTCCTTTGGAGCAAAGACATCCTTCTAATGGCAATAGCCTGTAGTGTCCATCATAGCTTAGCGCTGCTGGCAACTGTGAGGACATTAATGGGCCCAAAAAGTCAATCCCGTTCACCCTTGAAAGCTGACGCAAATTTCACTAAAAATTTGTTGTTTTATGTAATTTTACAGGCTCGGATTGCAGCAGATTTGATAGAGCTTCGTAATAAATCAGTTTTTGCATTCGTTATGTTCAATGCGTTGTTCATATTGATAGTGTTCTTGTTACAACTCAACAAAGATCAACTCCACGTGGATTGGCCTTTGGGGATTAAGACAAATATAACGTACATCGAGGAGACAGGCGAGGTATAGAAAGTTATCAGGGATTGTGTTCACGAGTCTAACGACCTTCTTCTAACCGTTCTGTCCTGGTATGGCACACCGGCATGGAGCCCCAGCAACACACGGAAGACTAAACTTCTATGGCGTCACTCTAATGGGTTCACACACATTCTAATATCCGGATCCCAGAGAAATTCCTGTCTCCCAAATATGGATTAGGTTGAGGAGTATAATCGAGCATTATTTCTAATCCTGATACCCGTAGCGTTACTCAATCCAGTTAGATAATACGTTACTGGTGTCTTAGACCTGCTATTGATAAATCCGTAGATTCCCGATTAAAATATCACTATCCGCAAATATCCCTGCAACATTTTCACGTTACCCAATTGACAATAAGATCGATGTTCTTTTGGTTATTAAGGTGGCGGAGGTTTCTTCTTATTAAACACGGTGACCGGGTCACTACTTTCCCTTGTACATAATTTACACCTCGGAAGACGTGGTGATTTGTATAACAGGATGTTGTTTCCTATCTAAATATAACGGAAATGCAACATGATTTATTTAACATACTTAGTTAACTGCTAAGTTATCGAACTTCTCTATGTAATCCTTTGAGTTCGATTTTATTTCTTAAACATGGAGGATCTCAATAACTTGTGAATGCGTTTTGCTGTGTATGCGACTAATTTGGAACGCAAAAAATGTACGCACACTGGTTTAACCATTTGTGTTGTTGATATTGTTCATGTGAGATGGTTCAAGTTTCCTAATAATTCGCACATGTCAGTAACAAAACCGCAACTTTCTAAATTTCAATCACATTACTATCATAATTTCTGTTTCACTTCTAATATTTCTATGATTATCAGAAGTTTTCACGTATTAAACAATTTTAAATGTTTTCAGGTATTAATTTCAAAAGAATACTTGCAATTGGAACCAATCGGTCTTGTATTCGTATTCTTCTTCGCGTTGATTTTGTTCATCCAATTCACTGCCATGTTGTTCCATCGATTTGGAACCCTTTCACACATCTTGGCATCCACAGAACTGAATTGGTTCTGCGCGAAAAAGGTACATTTTAACTTTTAATCCCGTTATAGTTCCTTGTTTTTAAAGAACCGTATACTACGTATGTACTTAATGTAAAACACATGAATTTGTATCTGAATAATGTGTTTGCCCTTTTGTAGGAATGGGCTTGCTGTAATGTGCAAGATATCTGCACAGTATAATAGCAGTAACTTTTCTTCCTACAAAAGGGCGCGCGTTTGTATGAGTGCGCGCCGTGTACGAACGCACCACAAGCAAAAATTTAGCACTGCGTAAGACTGCTTCAGTGCGGAGCGCACTCACTCAGACGTGCGATCGTGCGTCTCATGCGTCTGCGTGAATACTTCTCGCGAGCTCCTAAACGGCCGAAGTTGGACTACTTTTGGGGCATTCCACGAAAACGTCTACTTTGTCGGCCACGTGACGGCTATGGTAGCTACCTTAAAAACAAATAGAAAGTCCTAAATGACATTATCAATGCAGAAACCAAGTTATAAAATATTGACATACCAAAAATGTACTTCCTAACTTTGTTGGAAGTATGAAAAAATGGCGTCACGTAGCCGACATTATTTTGGAATGCCCCTTTTCCGTCTTTATACTTTGATATATGTCTAGAATAAAGGAACAGTGCCATTGCTCACATATGTCACTCTACCTTACTGGTATTGTAATGTAAAATAAAGCCGGTACTTTAAAAACAAGTATAGTTCGTACAAACTCATAAGATCAAATGCTGTCAAACGAACGCAAGCCAAAAACTACGTTATGCTCTAATTATAAGGTAGTTTTTGGCTTGCGTACGTTTGACAGCATTTGGTCTTAAGAGTTTGTACTATAACTACATCAGTGATTATGAACAATTTGTGACACAAATAATAATAAATTTTAATTCCAGGCGGATGACTTATCTCAAGATGCATTACTGGATAAAAATGCAATAGCAATAGTAAAAGATTTACAAAAACTAAATGGATTGGATGACGACTATGACAACGATTCGGGTTCCGGTCCTCACAACGTGGGCAGAAGAAAGACCATCCATAACTTGGAGAAGGCAAGACAGAAGAAGAGAAACATAGGCACCCTCGACGTAGCGTTCAAGAAGCGATTCTTCAACATGAACGCTAACGATGGACCAGGTAAAATATTAACTCCGTAACAATGAATGACTTCTGTAGCATATGATGTTAAGTGACTACGATGTCAAAGTTGTAGTTCACGGGTTCAGTTACAGCCTACTTACTATTACTTGGAAGATGCCTAAGGTTGAAATCTGTTGGAGTTTATAAAATACCACTAAACCTATCTTCGAATAGTAAAATTTGGTTTGTTTTCAGGGACCCCGGTACTCAATCGGAAGATGACGTTGAGGAGAGAGACGCTCAAGGCTTTAGAAACGAGGAGGAATTCTGTGATGGCGGAGCGAAGAAAGTCCCAAATGCAAACGCTTGGTGCTAATAACGTATACGGAGTCACTGGAATGGTAAAACTTTAATCATGTTATACTCGTACGCGCCCGCGTACTTTTTTTTAGCTCAAATTCAAAATGAGTTTTGAACCTATATTTAATGAAAGAAGGTTACAATTTCCAAAACACTAAAAGTGCTCTAGGACTTACTAGGCTATTTACTTTCACTGTAGAAAACAAAATCTAGCAATGAATTCTTCTAACTTAATTTCTCTATCAGTCAACGATTACGTTTTGAAACAAAACCTACACCTAAAAAGTACAATTTCTATGTCAGCAATTTACCTATCCCAGGAACCGTTACCGCAAAAGCCAGAAATATTGTATTGTATTGAACATAATTATTATCTTTTTTAATTTAATTTACCTAGTCAAATTAATTTTATTGTAATCTTTTCTTTGTAAAATTCTCGACATGTAAAATTGAAAAATATTTTATGAATAAATGAGTATTACTTTATTTATACATCGTCGTGTCTTTCAGATGAATAACAACCTTGTGGTAATTTCATTTCTCTATTAGTCAACGATTACGTTTTGAAACAAAACCTACCTACCTAAAAAGTACAATTTCTATGTCAGTAATTTACCTATCCCAGGCACCGTTACCGCAAAAGCCAGAAATGTTGTAAGGGTGAATCAAGTTTTTCTTGCTGTTTACTCTGTCCCGGTTGTCCAAGAGACATTTTCATGCTGTTTCATAGAAAAATGCTTAGGTTGTCCAAGAGACATAATTTGCGTAACCATAGCAACAAGGTTCAAGGAAAATTTGATTCACCCATTACTTAATTTTTACGTTGTCTTGTCTTTCAGATGAATAACAACCTTGTAGTACCGCGCCACCGCACATCCACCGCCAACATTTCGGTAAAAGACGTGTTCGCCGAGCCCAACGGTGGGCAAGTGAACAGAGGCTACGAGACGACACTTGGCGACGACGACGATAGCAACTCCATCAGACTGCAGCCGAGGCAAAACCAGGTCTCTTTCCAGGGTAGATATCAATGAGCTGGCTCGAGGCCCTCACAAATCCTAAGAGTTGCCAAAAGTATGTTTAGTGTCAGCGATTAGGTTAAACGAAATGTAGATACTCATTAATTAGCTTAGAAGTTTTAATTGTTAACTTGAAATGGAAACTCATTTTTTGTAAGCATCATATTGCTTGTGATATTTGAAACAGAATTTGTTATGGAACAGGAAAGTCGCTAAATAGGATATTTATGTAGTGTAGATAATATGCTAGCATGTAGAGTAAGTTTTAGATTACTTTTATATAAATATACACTGCCACTAAAATTAATACTTTTGTATTTACTTTTAAGACATGTTTAAATGATTATAAAATAAATCAAAATCAACTTGTTACTTTATCTGCATTTTGATCACCCCTTATTTAGTTATGGTTTAAAAATGAAAAAGATTCGTGTTACTTATAGAATGTATTACGAAACGTATTTAAATAGGTACATAGATATTGAATTACACCAACATCACACCGGAACCTTCGTTTAAGAGCCTATACACCCTTTTTTAAAACATAATAAATATTGTCATGTGGCAACCAAAACTCATACATACATTGTAAACAAATATTAAATGAAAATCAACCATGTTTCAGAAGTTTTTACATTATTAATTCTGAAGTATGTTCCTAATCTAACCTACCTTTAAGGATTGGTGTTATGGTTGACTAATAATTTGTTTAGTGTAGTAAGAGTTTTGGCCATTTTCGACAATACATGCGTCACGAATACAAGGGAAATAAAAGCAGCTGAGCATTTGTGATGACCATATGCTGCAGTATGCGTAATTTTACTTTCCGTATCTCTCATAGAGATGTGCCGTTCCCGGGAATATACAAGTTCCATACAAGTGTGTATGGGGAATATTCCCCATAAAAACGGGGAATATTCCCGGGAATGGCACATCTCTAATCTCTCACGCCTCGAAAACGGGGTAATGATGTTGTACGCTGTGTTCATAAATAACACAAGTCCAGTAGAGCAGTGTGTGAAAGCTCTATACTTAACATTAAAAGCACTTACTTAATTCTCTAAGAAAGACACAAATTCGGTGAGCTTGAACAGTTGGTCTTCGCTGGATGTGTGCAGTGGCTGTGGTTGTGTGGGTGGCGCGGGGTCCACAGTGACGCCGTCTTCGCGCAGCGTCCACTTGCGCTCCGCGCACGTGCGCAGAACCGCGTCGCGACTCAACCCGGTCATCGACACTATTGTGTCAAGGGATATTGAGTTATATGAGCGCCCAATCAGGTAGAATGCTCGCTCGCGCACTCGTTCTGGAAGAACAAGTTATACAAATAGCAACATTAATGTTATAGGTCAGGGGTTCCCAAAGTGTGCGCCGTAGAAAGTAAAGAGGGGCGCCGTGAGTCGATCCTCTATCATTATCTAAAACAACATATATTTGCGGGTACCTATAAAGCAACAATACCTATTATGCCACATCTGGCCATAAAGTGGCTTTTTCCGTACGCTGCGCGTACCAAGTGTACGTGGTCGTACGTGGCCAAGTGTAGACATAAAATGATGTACACAACACGGGAGATAATAAAGAAAGCCCTCGACCGCACATTTACGTCCCTCGCTTGCAGCTCGGGCCGCAAACATCTGCGATCTCGGCCTTTCCTTGTTTTACCACCCTAGTTGTGTAATGTACTATTCTGAGCGAGCTAGGGTAGGGCGCCGTGACGAAGTACTAAACTTGTAAGTGCGCCACGGGCTGATAAAGATTGGGAACTCATGTTATAGGTATACGGTTTAAGTTAATAGGTAATCCTTCACTCGGATACCCATGGATGCTGTGTGATCCAATGCATGGATGTTGATGTTTAACATTGATATGATAACTACCTTGCATGTGCAATAGAGATACATTTTGATGAAACAACAGATTATAGACAAAGGTATCCTCATTATCGTCAGCCTATTTACGTCCCATTGCTGGGCATAGGCCTAGTCTCAGATGAGAGTGAATGGGTAGTCCCCCTACATGGGCTATTACACTTTTGAATTTCTTTGCAGTTGCATGCAGGTGTCCTCACAATGTGTTTCCTTCACCAAAAGCTAATGGTAAATTCAGATATATTGACAGCCATGAAAAATTTTGGTAGAAATCAAATTTGCAGCCATTCATTGCATAGTGAATAACATCTTAGTTAAAGTACTAATAGCAAAACTCCAAAAGCAACAATTATAATGGGATAATCTCCATAATCATGAGCATCATACATTACAATTAGGGATGTAACGATACACAATTTTGCCGATACGATACCGATACCGATATTTGTAGTAAATTATCGGCGATACCGATACCGATACCGATATCCTTAGCTAACTAATGAAGTATGAACTTCAGATTTATTATTTGTATGTCCTTATTATACCTAAAACTTGGCTATATTTAACAGAGAGTCAACCTCGAAGGTGTAAAGTAAAAATAAATAAATTGTCAACACAGATTTTTTTTTATTATGAACCAAATATATAATCAACATAGTAATTATTATTGCACAAGGTAATAGACCAATATATAAATTAAGTCAGTAATTGAAATTACTTTTTGCAGATTATTTTTCATACAGCAAATTCTTTTCACGCTATTGCAATAGTTGAAATATCGGTTGTATATTATCGGCGATACCGATATATCGGTATCGGTATCGTTACATCCCTAATTACAATGTATCATGGGATTGTGACATTGAATATTATGAACAGAGGCTGGAATTCGGCACTTTGAGCTGTCGTAGGAACTTCTCATTCATTTGCATTCGATTTACGTATGGAAGTTCTTTTTCCATGTACAAATGGATGATAAATGGTAAATGAACTAGATTACAACCAGATACTATAAAAAATGAGCATCTATTTTTAGGGTTCTGTACCTCAAAAGGAAAAAAAGGAACTTCTATAAGATCACTTTGTTGTTTGTCCGTCCGTCTCTCAGTCTGTGAAGACCCTTTATCTCGGGAACGCGTGGAGGTATTGAGTTGAAAAAAAATCAAACTTCTAAGCTAACGTATAAAAAAGATACCATTTATGCCGCACAAAATGTATATTTCGATACTCTCAAGAAAACCAAAATTTATAGGGTACTTTCTGTTGACCTAGAATTACGAAATTTGGCAAGTAATACCGTCTTATACTACATGTATAGGGAAAAGTATTAGGGGCACAAATCACAGAAATATATTGAGGTAGAAGGAAAAAAGGATGTACCTCGCGTGCTAAAAAGAAGTGGTAACAACCTACTTTGCACGCTGTTAACTTGAGTTGCCATCAATATTATTATCAGATTTGAAAATCTTACAATAGTGGTATAAGTAATTGTTCAAATCTATCAAATGAAATGGAAAGTTTATGTTTTCTATCAGTAAATTATACTTTTGGCGTCAAACGCCAAACGAAAAACGTTACACACTTGATTCCCATACAAATTGACAAACTATTTCCTTGTATCTCGATATATTTCTGTGGGCTCATTAGAGATAAGACTGTTTGTTGTTTACCTATACTTTTTTATCAATGTGCATATGTATAGTCAGAAAACGAGAAGTCTTTATGACAGCTAAAATTTGCCTCGAGAAATCCGGGCTCTGATTATGAATTCATTCTGTGACATACCAAACTCACTAAATGCACTGACCAAATCACAGGAATAGTATCTTTATTACTCTTCACATATGGTTGATTTACTTTAGAGTTATTTTTTTAATGAATGAGTTTTGACTGTCACCAGAGAAAAAGCACTAAGGCCTGATATTACCTTCTAGGGCTCTTATTATGTTGGCTACTGGTTCGGTCCAATTGTAGGAGGCTAGGGCCTGGTAAGTTCCAGCAAGGTCTTTCTTCCACAGTTTCTGTCCAACAGCCCAAATTGCAGTTATCTCTGGATTACTACTTGTGATGCTCTGCGGAATTCTTTTCCATAAAAACTTGGCATTACATCTGTAATTAAATTAAGGCATTTGCTATCAGTCAACCATTAGGCTAAACAGAGATACATATTATTAATTGGTGCAGTATTGAAATTGTATTTTGGTATTTTTTTTATATTTTAGTAGTGGATGAATTGCTCTTGCTTTGTTTTTATTAAGTACTTATTTGTACATTAGTATATATATGTTACAATAATATATCAGCTGTCAGTTTACAGAATATTTACAGTGAATTAACATTAAAACAGCTAACATATAAATAGATTTAAACTGTACCAGAAAATTTTGCACAACATAATATAATGAAAGATAGTTAAAAATTGGTTATCGGTTGGTGCTTAGAGTACCCTAAGCATATTGACTGCGCTAAATTTACGAGTAACAATCAGATAGAAAATATTTTTTTGGGAAAACATGTTAACCACTTACAGGTCATTTTGATACAAGTAAATTACTAGCAGCTGAGCATACGTAGAAGGTGAAGCTACTCCGTTAGGTGCCTGAAATAGAAATTAATACTATAATATTGTTTACAATAACGAAATGCAACATTACTAAGCTAGGTTATCTTCAGATACAAATTTTAAAATTAAATTTCATCGTTACCTCCAATTCCTGTTTTTCTAATTCCACACAAAGTTTATCAAAATTAGAAATCATTCTTAAAACTATGCTATTCAACACAATTTCAAAACAAACACTATAAAATATTTCCAATACTTATTTTGTTCCTAGTTAGTCTAGTATTCTGTCAAACTGACGTACGACACGTACGTATACGTACGATTCGGGTGATGCGATTGACAGTTGAGAGGTGTTTTTCGGCGTGGCTCAAAGAATGATGGGCAGAAATGTATGGCACCCAGCCTCATCATCCGTGGCGGATTAGGCTAGCGCGGGGCCTGTAGCATTTCTTCAAAAAGAGGAGGTTGATCTCAGATATGCTTAACACTGACTGATTGGTAATTTTATACGTGACGAAATGACATAACGAGGGGGAAAATCGTAACAAAACTGAGGAAAAATAAAATCTCAGTTTCGTTACGATTTTCCCCTATACAGGGCATTTTTGGGTTCACGTAGCAGGAGTGAACGGGGTACTGGGGAGGGTCACACTGAACAACATTTTGCACTACTTTTTTTTATTTCTCAAATGAAAAGTGCTCGTGATTCTGAGTAAAATTGTATAAGACACACCATGATCAGACAAAAAAAGTAAAAGGTACATTTTTCTGCAATTGACCCTTATAAGTTTAGCAGAACACAATAACAACGCGAGGTTGCTTGTTTGTCAACTAGTAAACAGACTTCAAAAAATGTCAAACCAGATTTTTGTATTTTTTATATTTTAAAGTAAGTAAATAATGATAATGTGATTCTAAATACTTTAGATGTGAAAGGAAACACCATCTTCTTGTACGTTTGACGTGTTAGATCTCCTTTTGCAGCGAATTATGGAACAATTCGGCATATTCACGGAGATCACTTCAAATGAGTTATTAGATTTAGTCTGACGACTAATCCAATTGCAACTAGTTTTATAGAACGAATATGATCACTGGCGCAGATTGCTTGGCAGAGGGGAAATACTAAGTAAGGCCACTCTCTACGAAGTCCGCGTTGCTCTAAGGATAAAAACCGTCGCCTTCTCAAATTAAAGCATTTTTTTTCATTAGGCTTTCAGGACCACTCAACACTAGTGACATCTAGAATAAAACACACCTGGCAGTTAGTCCTGGCACTGACTCAAAAACTCGCGGACGATTTATTTTTATTTTTGAATCAACCTCTTATTGTCCACTGTACTTTTTTGTAGCTCAAACTCGATTTATCATATGTAAATCAGTCGATTCTATGGCCACCTTTCGACTCCATCATCAGATCAGCTGGATGGTACAATTATCTTGCATTGTCTCCAAACTTATATAAGTGGTTATCTCCACCAAACCACAATGGTTAAGCTACATTGGCAATTGGCATGTGGTGTCTACGTGAAAACTTAGGTCAAACTAAGTGCAAACTTAGCTTATGCGATGAGGGTAAATTGCCATATCAAAATGTATAGGCACTTGAATAAGATTCATCATCAGCCTATATCGATACCTTTAGACTCAAAGGGCGTAAACGTCTTTAGAACCTACGGCGTTTACGCCCTTTGAGTCTAAAGGTATCGATATACGTCCCACTGATAGACATAGGCCTAGTCTCATAGATGAGAGCAAATGCCTTGTTAGTCCCCATGCTAACCCACTGCGGATTGAGGACTTCACATACACCTTTGACTTTCTTCGCGGATGTATGCAGGTTTCCTCACGACGTTTTCCTTCACCGAAAAGCTAATGGTAAAATCTAATAATATTTCGTACAAAAGTTCAGAAAAACTCATTAGTATGAGCCAGAATTCGAACTAACGACCTCTGCTTGAAAGGCGCATGTCTAAACCACTCGGCAACCATAGCTTGATTGAACAAGATTACCTGTTAATATTTTTGGAGCTGGTTACCATACTCCTGAACCTAAAGACCTAAAGAGGCTATCCTGGGACTTGCTTTTGAAAAACGCGAGTAAAGAAAATTCGTGTACATTCATAGCAAATAAATAATACCTAGTGATCGAATTAAGATCCTTCCTCTTTTTAAAGTTAGTTAAAAGTAATGACCGCAAATTGTAGTGCAGAAGCAGAATTGACCATCACTAAATTTCCAAAATTGAAATAGGTAATAAGTAAGTAATCTAATCTACCCAACCTCTTTTATTACCCGAATGCGGCGAAGCCCAAATGGAGGGTTTTGTGTTTGACCTGTATGTAACTATTTTTACGATGTGTGAAAGACTAAGACATGTCGCATGTGACCTTTTTGTTCTGGTACCAGGTGGTAATCCTGCGTACGAGACATGTGAATATCGAAGCGCAGGCAGGGCTACAAATTTGGAGGGCATTTCTACGAAGGTAAGAAGGTATCTAATATATGTGTGTATATCTATGTATCAACATTTTATTCAAACGACTAACCGTTATTGTAGATGGCATCAAACATTGTGTAATGAAATTGCTAGGTATTATACCTACATTATCGGTACAGTTATCGACAAAAGTTGTTTCAACCATACGGTCGAACGCGATAAAAATAGTACCTTCTCCTTCTATATAAGAAATCTGACGCGTAAACGCGTAGATTATCTCTGTAGGTATGTATACCAACACATATTCATAGATGCATGTGATATTGCCATATAATTTTTTTAGGGTTCCGTACCTACCTCAAAAAGAAAAAAACGGAACCCTTATAAGACTCACTTTGTTGTCCGTCTGTCTGTCTGCCTGTCTGTCCGTCTGTCAAGACCCTTTATCTCAGGAACACTATACTCATTGTCTACGGTCCCTTGAAGCTGTGAAAAAAATCAAGCTTCTAAGTTAACGATACGGAGATACGGCTGTTTATGCCGTAAAAATCGTAAAGTTCGACACTATCAAGAAACATAATTTCTTGTGTACTTTCCTTTGACCGAGAACTATGAAATTTGGCAAGTAATACCGTCTCATACTACAAATATAAAGAAAAATCTGAAAACTATACATTTTTAATTAAATCATTCAAAAAAATTGACTTTTACTAAGGGAATCAAAATTTATAGGGTACTTTAATATAATTTGTACCAACAAATTTGTACGGAACCCTCGGTGGGCGAGTCCAACTGCACTTGTGCAGTTTTTTTTCTATTTTTTTTGAGCTAACAATACTTAGGTACAAGCCTTATTGGATCTTGTAAAAATCGAACAAGATTGGGGCTTGGGGCGTCCCCTGGGATCGAACCACCGCGCTTAGCACCGGACGACCAAGAAGTTTCGCTAATTGCTCTAAGCAACGGACCAGCGCAGCGGCAGAGGTTGAAACTGATCAACCTGTCCTTATGTAGAGTGTGTATATCGAACTATACTGGGAGTTTTAGTTGCCGGTTCGCTAAAACCTAGCCCAGCTAAGAAAACTCCGGCAAGAAACTTAGCTGAGCCCGACAATATCGGAGTGAAGTTAATCACCGCGCTCGAGGTAATCTTTAGCTTTCCGGTTTACTTAGGTTTTAGGTTAATGTTTCATAATAAGCAGTGAATTGATCACAGTGAAGGTTTTTCTGGAAATTGCCAATTTTATCATCAGATTTTTAGGTGGTAGAGGTGGTCTAATTCCTAAGAATCTTTCAAATGGCAGGTCGGGTGGATTTTGTTGTACTGCACCATGCTATTAAGTACACTCGCGGTCAAAAATGTCGGGTCAGTGAAATATCGCCATATTTCCTTAAATACTCCAGGGTTGTGAAATTATTGAATCCCGTTTCGATATTCGATTTAGGTATTATCTGCAAAAATAACACTGAAAATAATAGCCATTTCAGGTTTAGATCGAACTCGTAAAAACCCATGAAAAATAAAGAGGTTAAATATCGCAAAAATCACTATTTTTGGTAATAATATTTTTATGCCACACCTGGCCATAAAGTGGCCAAGTGTAGACATAAAATGATGTACACAACACGGGCGGTAATAAATATAGCCCTCGATTGCATATTTACGTCCCTCGCTTGCAGCTCGGGCCGCAAACATCTGCGATCTTGGCCTTTCTTTGTATTACCACCCTAGTTGTGTAATGTACTATTATGATGGGTTAGCGGCTATTGCTAATAAGTACAGCCAGGTATTATGATTAATAGTATAATACCTATATATTAATGTAAATGAAACAAGTGTCAAATATTGAAAAACACCTATTTCTATTATTTAAATTGCGGTGACCTGAAATTTTTGCTGTTGAGTGTAGATGTTAAGTTTAAATGTAACAGCCAATTTCTACGTCGACTATACTCGTAGGTATAAATAAATGCGATCATTTTATTTAGGCAATGCGACCTACATTGTTATAATTGAATTTCACGGCTATTGATGGAGGGCCTGGGCGGGCTTGTCGAGTGCCAGTATTGCCGTTGCGTCACAATAAACCGGAGCTGATGGCCCGACACGCTGAGTCACCCTTCAAATTATTATTGTCGCTCATAATGCTAATGTTCTCGTTATGCTTGTATCGAATTTGCATCTTAATGCCTTTTATGACACTTACAAAATCGTATTAATATTTGTTTAGGTATGTGTCGTTCATAAAAAAATCGCGGATTCGCCCGTTTAGGTAAGATTTGCCAATGTGGCCATTCCCGACGACTTAGAATAATGCAATCTCGCAAAAACAAAGGTCTAATGACGCATGCAGAGGAATATGTTTTTATATTTCACAGTTAAATAGTAAATACAGCATGATAACTCCAAATTGACAAATTCAAGATGACAAACAGGTTTATTTAAACAGGACTAATCCTCGCACGACAGTAAAATCAAATATTAACTCAAGCAAAGGTTTCATATAAGTAGGTAAGGTACCAGTGGCGTGGCATCAAATATAAGTATTCTTAGTAAAGCCGAAGCAGATTTGGATTACTTTTTCTTCAGGTGTAGTAGTAGTACTCCGGTCATATGCTTTAAAATAGGCAAGCCGGTGGGAATCAGGTTCTATGGACGCCACGCCACTGGTAGGTACTTAACTACTTAACTAAACTTCGAATTCTAATTCAAGACCAAGAAAACTACTATCATTGTCTGATGTGTCAAAGTTACTTCTTTCATTGTCAAGTGAACGTTTCAGATGTAGCCAACAGCCAACTATTTTATATCAATAATTCAAATTATTATATAGGTACATATTTCTAATTGTGGCTAACATTTTCAATACAAAAAATATAACTTTAAGGAATAATGAGACAAAGTTTAGTAAAAAAACTTTTAAAACCATTTATGTCAGGTTGACAATTCAAACATAAAATTAGGTCTTCAAAATGAAACGCTTAGTCAGTTTATCTATTTTTTCGACGATTGACCTTCTTTTCGATGTTGGACTTTCCTACCTAGTTGGACAATTTGTCTCAGGTCCACATACCGTCTACAACTTTGAGTACCGAGCTCCCAACAATTATCGGTTAAGCTGTAATATGAACCTTTAACATGATTTTCGTTTATCAATGTTCATTTTCAGACCTACTTACCTGTTTGGAGACTCTGT
Source organism: Eudemis profundana (assembly GCA_947034925.1). Lineage (NCBI taxonomy): Eukaryota > Metazoa > Arthropoda > Insecta > Lepidoptera > Tortricidae > Eudemis > Eudemis profundana. Next base: position 15,996,565 of record OX344799.1, read on the forward strand.
CGAAGTCTTCGAACATTGTGCTAGTGCTCAATTCCTCCAGTGACGCCGCCATGACCACGATATCGTCTGCAAATCGAAGGTACCTTCGATTTGTAGAGGTAGGTTGCCTACTCACCATTGATGTTGATGCCAAGTCCGAATTCAGGACCAGTGTACGGAGCTTAGGCAACTACAGCACGGAGTACCTACGACAACAGCGGGACCATCGGGACGTCATTTCTCCGAAACTGTTTACTGATGCGTTGGAAGATGTCTTCAAGCTTTTTAATTGGAAAGTTGTATATTGTCGTTTCATAATAAATTTGTATTAAAATTTCGCTAATCGTTCACTATAGTTTTAGCAGTCAAAAATACTTTTTTTTGTGTAAGTGTTGCCTTTATTTGGTGATTCGTTAAACATAAACCATCAGCTAAATCCGCTTTATGTTGCAAATAATGTATATTTGCATATCTTATAGGTTTACATCGTAATATAAATTGAAAATTTTGCCTTAGGTTTACTAGAGGTGAATGTATAGTGTGTTCAATTATACAACTTGATAGTTTGTAGGTTAGGTATTACAGTTGGCAGTATAAGTTAATGAAACCTGCACCTGTATTTTATTGCTGTGCCTACGAATGCAAATTATTGGTTATGAAACTATAGTTTAGAGAACTTATATTTTCTTGAAGTAAACATATGCAAACTTCGTTCGGGCTTATCCCCCCATAAAGGCACCACAACACTTTGCCTTCCTCCATAATATGTAGGTACTTTTTACAACGAGAGCCAATAGATGGGTGTGTAAATCTGTAATTAGTAAATTAATCACGTTTTTGAAGTTTATTGGTGGAGTATGAATTATCAACCATTTTTTCATAGCGCCTCTTACAAATACAAGGAAAACCGACGTCTTTAAATCGGCTAGCTTGATTGATATTCATCTGTCATGCATGGTTAAAAAATACTGCAAGAAAATTATATCCGCATTGATATAGGTCCACACAATGCAAAAGCAGAGACACACATGTATGGGCTACATACAATGTCTATTGAGGACTCTACTTCTGAAGGTGTCCTTACCTTTATCGTATCTCTATGAATAATAATGTTAACTGCCTTTAAGAATACAAGCCACAGCACATATACATTTCTATGATCAGCCTAGAGAGACTGATTTTAGAGAAAGACAAAGTAGATAACCCAGGTGTACCGCAAATCTAGAATGTCCTAACCTAATGGTCTAGAGCCCCTATATGGCTCAATCCGGCCCTGTTTACTATAATGGGTCAATTGCATAATTTACGCAAGGTGTTAGGCACGAAGAAGGAACGTTTCGTCACTTTCACTTCTTGTCGAATTGTCCAATGGAACTTGTCACGCTTTGCCGGCAACCAATGGCCGCCCACCGCCCCGCCTCGCAGGATAGGCGTGCGCTGCGGCCCCGGCACAGATAGCTGCAACAATGCCTCACCAAACACAATGGCTTCTGTAATCGTCGCCGCACTTGTCCGAAACTGGACTCCACTGCCTAGCGTTCGCACGATATCTAAACCGTTATTTGTTTGCTGAAGCAATTTTTTGCTACCTACCAATTAAAACTATGTAAGCTAATCTGTATCAAATAAATGACAGTAGCATGCCCTGGCGTGGCAGCTAAAATGTCCATATTTATATTACAAGTATTACTAAATAAAACCGGTCAAGTGCGAGTCGGACTCGCGCACCGAGGGTTCCGTACAAAATCGTCAGTAGATACGTGAATAATTCAAGAAAAATTGTATGGTGGGACAAACTTAACTTTGCTCTTGTAAAACTGTGGTCCCCATACATCGACATATGCCGCGGTTAGTTTAATAGGAGCAGATAAGGTTGTCTTACGATTTTTGCGAATTTCTGAAAAACGCTGCAAGTTAGAAAAACCGTTTTATTTTTCCTGTAATATTTAGGATAATATTAATAATCGGTAATTATTTCAGATTTTTCTGTTCAGTAAATTCGGAGATAATATGGGGGGAATGGTATTATTTAAAACATTTTTGGTCTTAAATCAAAAACTACACGTTTACTGAAAAAAATAAAAACGGTTTTGAAATCTTCATATTAAGCCCTTTCATTTGATATCCCACTCGATATATTAGCTCAACTTTTGATTTTAGACATCCCATTTCGGTCCCCTTTAAAAAAAAAGGAAAAAAGGTATAGGTTTTTTTTTCTGTTCCATAGGCTCAAATTAGCGGTTTTTAACACTATTCCAAATTTCAAGTCGATAGCATCAGTAGATCCTGAGATATCTTGCTGTGACAGACGGACAGACAGACAGACAGACAGACAGACAGACAGACAGACAGACAGACAGACAGACAGACAGACAGACAGACAGAGTCGCACCATAAGGGTTCCTTTTTTACCATTTTGGTACGGAACCCTAAAAAAGATTAAGAAATTTCAACAACCATCTCCTTATAAACTTCAAGTCTGTGTCAGCACTGAAGGACTGAAAATGAAAATCCACTTCCAAGATTTTTAATAAAACATCCTAATCGAATTAGTAACCCAAGAGTTTAGTTTGTATACCTACATGTATACAAGGTTTTTTTTAATGAATCGCTGCGAATGGTCCTGGCTGTTTCTAAGTACGATGAAGCACAATTTGAACCTCTCCACAGATTAACATACGAGTAATACATAGTATAATACATACCTACTCTAAAGTTTGCTAATATGCAATTAAAAAAATTGCGATTAAACAATGTACTGACAATTACTTACGGTTAAGTAGACTTATCTTTATTACCCTTGTACATATTATTTAACATTGCAAATGTTGAACTGGTAAAATCATATACTAAGTCAGTGCTTAATTTTACATTGAAATCATGCGAATGAAGAAACACATCGGTACAAAATGTTTATCTAAGAGTTGAGCTATTAATAAGATAGACCATTGAGTCAAAGGTTAAATATAACTGATTCTGCTACTCGATGGAATAAAATACAAAATTCTGTAAAATCATAAAACTAATTTTCAGATATACTTAAACAGTACCTAATCCACCGTTGAAGATTGTATCATTAAAATATAAGTAGATGTTTACAATAAGTTCTTGAGTTTTAGATGATTTCTTCTTCTTTAAATATTAAGTCAAGTTAAGTATATGCAAGACTGGCCCTAATATTTATTCAATTTCTAACTTAAATGATTCATCGTAACGCTTATATGATTACGTGTGTTCTCTAGATCCATAGAATAAAACTAACTTTTTCCCTTAAGGAAGAAGTGCGAGATGTTATCGCTTATAAAATAAGAAATAACACTTAATCATTGTGATAATACTAGCTTCTATCCGTATCCATATTCCTTACACGATTGGCCCATGTTTAATTTTAGATAAGCAACAAATTATCGCGAGTTCAAAGGATTATTTCATCAGCATAAACGTAAGGCATAACGTACGAGCAAACACGACGCTGTGCAAGTAACGTTTTACTCTAATAAGATTTTATGGTGCAACAGAGGACTGGCCGGTTCCCGGCTCGACCTGCGTGGGGTCACCGGGCACTGTAGACTAAGATACTTTTACAAAGAACGGACGTCATTGATTACTCCTTCCTATAGTTAGGTATTTAGGTACTTAAGGGTTCACTAAATAGTACGCAACGCAACTGGGCGTGTCGCAAATAGTCGTAAAGTCATCAAGAGTCACTCACAGGTAAGAGCGTCACAAAAAAAATTACATCCTGGGAATCTCGGTAATACTAAACATTGGGAACCCTTCGATTACACACACACACAAATAGACAGATTACGCGCGAGCTGCAGGGGTCTAAATAAACTGCGACAATGGTTTAAAAAGGTGTAAATCGTTCTGTCACGTTCGCGTTCGTTGGTGTTTTAGTTCGTGTTCGTTTGAGGCAAATTAGCAGCCATGCTGGTTTAAAGAGTAGCAAGCGTTTTGTCACGTTCCCCATAGTTTTAGTTCGTGACCGTTTGAGTCCATAAAATAACATGATGGTTTTAAAAAGTAGGAATCGTAGTGGAACTATTTCACGAATTGAAAAACCAAAGCATTAACTAGATTTGGTAGTCTCGTCATGTATCGTTCCAGGTTTATAAATATAAAGATAGGATTGGTAGATGTGTCTGACAAGCTATCTGCTTTGCCCTAAGGTTAACTGGTAGAGAATGCCCTATGGCATTAAGTTCGCCTTTTGTACGATAAGTTTTCTTTTGTGCAATAAAGTTTAAGTAAATAAAAATGTATTATGTACAAATATCTTCAGAGACTTCAATATAGTCTTAACACAATCCTAGGCAAATTATAAAGATATTGGGGGGGCTGAAAGTGGGCCGAAAAGGGTGTAGCCCACGACTGGTGTGTTTCTTTTTTTGCTTTGACTTGGTGACTCACGCACTGTGTCTAGGTGAGTATACGATGAAGTCAGTTTCTTACTACGGGAGCACGGACTAGGAGTTGCCGCTGCGCCCGCGCCGCGCTCTCGCCGCGCCGACAGCGCTGTACAGAATCGCTAATTACATTCAATCTCAGTCTCGCTTCACGCTGAATTATGGAAGCTCACACGTGCCGCCGAGTTCACAGCGGCTTTTCAATTATTTCGACAATTATCTAAAATAATAGAAAATAAACATAGAAATCTTAGATTCATTTCTGGCTATATGAAGAATACATATATGAAATAAAATCGTAGCAACACTGTATTTGTACAGTTAAGTTTTCCAAAAAAGTAACAATAAGTAAATCGTTTTTGAAATTTTCGTCGGTTTGTCTGTTTATAAATTTGTGCGCACATCACGCAATAACTACCTGACCCATTTCCATCACATTTGGTGTACAGATAGATTATAACATTTATAACCCTTACTTAAATACGTACCTGATTTGCTAAATAACTGCTAGTTTTAGTTATTTTATTAGGTCAACTTAGATATATGTATTTATTTGTACCTAAACTAACGTTAATACTTAATTATCCTCGATCTAGTATAGCAAAACAAGTGAATTGAAAGGGTTTCCTATAAAAGAGAATCAAATCACATTTCTTTAAAATGTAATAATTTCACATAATATCCAACCAACCTAACCTAAGTTATAAGAAAAGCGTATAATTTACAAAACACTAATGGAAATAATATAAGTGTCACCCAATAAAAGCTATGTGACGATATGGAGGACTCACCTCCGAGCATAACGCGCACTAATTAATGCAATTAGCTCTCGGCAAATTGCAGGTAAGAATGAAATAATGAGCGTAAATTGAACCAACTTTACACTTCTGATTTATTGTGTTGCACTTGCACGATTTCGTCGAAAGAGAAAACGGACCAGTTCTGTCGGATATTACGGGCACTACGGGCAGTATATAAAATTGATAATGAATATTTATAAAAACTTAATCACGGTTCACCGTGTTTTCCATCGGGTCAGGAGAAACCATTAATCAGAACATTTCCACTTAATCATGCAAATGTCGTTGTTCTTTCTCTACAATTATTTTTCACTTAATGCTCTTTCTTGTCCTACCGAAAAATAATTTTGCATGAAATTTACGAGTTAATTGAAAATACGTCGTGTTTTATGATATCGTGCAACTTTTAATAAACTTGTTATTTGATTTTTGGTGAGATTGAAACAATATAACTGACTATAAACTAATTTTTTTATTAGTCTTAAAATAATTGGTACATAGTTCATGGTCGGAAACGGTAAGACGATCCTAGGTAGGTCTCATACTTAGTTTGTTTTTTCTGCAGTAAGATAAGTTACCATTATTTGTTTGTTTTCCCTTGGTGTCTCTTTGGTAGGTACTAACCTTATATTCGAACAGATTTGTATTAAACGAAATATTTTACGAGATGACACGTTTAGCCTACGAAGCTAGAGGTCCCGGGTTCAAATCCTGGTAAGACCCAATACTTGTGTGATGATTTGTTCCTGAGTCATGGATGTTTACTAGGAGTACCATAGTATAAGCATTGCTTAGTTTGGGACGAGGTTGATTTATGTAAGATTATGCACAAATATATTTTTTACGTCACTCCAGGCCGTTAATAGCCTATTTCTGTCAGCTACGTGAAGACAAAGTCCCACTTTCTTACCTGGGAAACACACACGAATTATGTACACACCACGGGCGGTAATTAATAACGAAAGCTCCAGATTGCATATGTATGATTCTATCCTACGGTTCACCCACGATCTGGGCCATTCCTTATTATACCGCCCTACGTGTAGAGGTACAAAACTATTTGTGTACGCAACTTAAAACTGGAGTCGGAATATTGATAGACCAGACACCAAAGGCAGGTAAAATTACATCTATAAGTTACAAAACTAATGGTCAATGGTCAGGTGCTATACGAAATTCAAATGTGATAGCACATCGTCCGTGTTTGTGGTGCTGACCCAAGGCCTGCAACTGCGTTTGCCGAAAGCAGTTTAGCCTACATTGTAACATACCTGTTTGAGTTTTCATTTAGCTTCCAATTAAAACTCAAGCCTTTTAATTTAGAGTTAGCAATGTTAATTCTCATTTTATTTGCATTTTTATCCGTAATAGTAGTAGCCATTTCGATCACTTTGCAACAAATTATAGGGTAATTCAGACATGTTGCAATCGTAAGTATCTTTTCTAATGACTGATAAAGATTATGAGTATTATTGTATCACAATTTACAAGATATGCTAAACATAGTTAAATTAAGTATTTCTAATTCAGTAACACGTTTCCATTAGGGACGTATTAGGCGAGTGGGAGGCAATCCATAACGGTTGCGAAGCGACGACAGAAGCGCGTGTTTTACGACGACGAACAAAGTGTCGCAACGATGGGCCCGACGCACTTTGGGTGTCACGTTATCGCCAAACATTTAATTTAAAACGTTAAAATGGTGGTCAGATGATGGAGTGGCTTAACTAATCGTGCCAAGGGTCCTGCCACAATAGACACAATAACAGTAAACAAGCGGTGCGTTGAGCTTTCTATTACCTAACGTTTCACACATAGAAAATTGTAAGACGAGATCATAGAGGTTGTTTGTTTGCAATGTTTAACTGCGAAGCCAATTAGAGCTCGCATTGGAGTCAGGTTGCTTATGTCACGCTAGCACAAATATTTAACTTCAATATATAACAACATGCAACTTTGATTCGGTAATCGGAAAAAATTATTAAAAAAGAAGGAGTTCTATTTTACTTGCTCGTTCCACAAAATAAGTGTAATTCAATTTGTTCGAATATCAGGCATTTAGAATATTGAAATGCTGTATTCATTTTGCGGGAGTTGTAGTGACAAGCATGAGGTTAGTGTTAGCTTTAGCTCAATTTCCATAATATATTCTCCATTACTCAAATTTTACTAATGTCGCTAAAATAAGCTGTTTCATGTGTTTCTGCTTGTTGAAAATTATATTAGAGTTTATCATTGCACTGGGTTGAATATAGCCTTCCTGTCTCAAGAATGACTCTCGTTTTATTTTGTACTCATTTGTTTACCTGTGCATTACTGTTAACCAGTGTTCAGTGTGATCCAACTGTTAACAGCTGACAGGTTTTGAGCGATGGCCGCCTCGGCTTCCTACAATGACGCCGCATTGTCACAGAACAATGGTCCCGAGCTATCTTTAATCGCCACAAAATGGATTCTAATTGGATCCGCAAACTCCGTCCGGTTTTTGTCGTTCGACCGTGAATGTATCTGTAAACAAATCGTTCAAGCGAAGGCTGTGATAAGATTAAACGTGAAAGTCAATCATTAAACGCATTGTTATGAAAAGGTACTTCAGGAATGTTCTGCGTACGCACTTTTACCTTACCGATTTCGTTCAATTAGGCATGAAACTGGACTGACCTCATGACATTTATTATCGGAAAAAATCGTAAGAAACTAAGTATGCGTTGATAATAATATCCATTTAATTAAGCAGAAATGTGCTGCTGTAAATAACAAAAATGTGGATGTGTTGCCCGGAGCAGTTGCGCCATGATTTTCACCTCATTAAGTTTATTTATGTGCATTCGGGTCAATCCATCGATAAATGTCCCGGGACGTATGAAAAAATGCACGGTGAGAATTTCGCATCGATTAAATCGACTGCACCTATAATTCGAAATTAAATGAATGATAAAAGTCGAATATGCGTACGGTGATTCAATGTGTCGTTTAGCACAACAAAGATGTATGGAAAGTTTCTGTCGAAGGTTGTATAATGTAATGAGTTCTTTCAACGTTGACCGTCTGAATTGCCTTTACACTTTAATTTTACCCGTAAATTGGCATTGATTGCCTGCCCCCGGTTGCTTTAATGCACCATGCAAACTAAAGGAGTTATTCCAGATACCGAAGTTTCGTTTTCATTATGAAATAAAGATAATAATTGTAATCCTCTCAATAATAATACTTGCTACTGATGTTGCTTCTGACATGAATGTTTGCATTGAGTTGAAATACAAAAGCTTATACATCTCATCACCAGCTTGCAAAGGATTAAATAGATGGGCTGACCGGCGCGTTCGATCAAAGGATGATCGATGGGCGCTTGCGCATGAACTGCGGCTCACGCGAAAGTATATTTTCTGTCAGATTTACGGAGCGCTTGAGTGCTCGTAAATTTCTCACTATCTGTGAATAACGTAATACTTTACATATAAAAGTCCATTAACGGTTATTCAGTATTATTTTTGCTACGTTGTGCTCGAATGCAAAACGCATTAAGATTTTCGATTATATTGTGAGTACCTTTCTGTACAAGGATACTTTTTTATTTTCTATTGAATATGTCGAATTATTATTTAACCCCGTTGATGTCTTTTGTTCATCAAGGATATGATACAAAGGTGAATAATTTTTCTTGGATATTATTATTGTCTTCGGTTTTCGCGATTATCACTCATTGTAATAAACAACTTTAAAGAATTAAATAGCGTATATTTTTCGTTTTACGTCCCTTTCCTTTAATTTTGTAATTTTGAAATAAGATATACAACGTGTAAGCAGTTTATAAAATCTAGGTATGTCTCAAAATGGTTTTGAGGTTCCGTAGTCAAACTCGGAAACCTATGAAGATCTAAATAATTTATTTAAGTATAAAAATGCACACGAGTTCAAGTAAACAGGCTTAAATTACAATATTTTACGACAGTAAATTTATAAATTAGTAGGGGTCAGCATAAGCTAGTGTCAAATCGTGGTTAGAAAACATAATGGCAGCTTATCACATGAACAGTGTTTTGTTATGGACCGCAGATTGTAGCGGACTTCACACCGAACGTGGCGTGAAATGGCCAGTTAGTGAGTAATATCATGTTATTTGGAGGCGACGAGGGCGAAGCGGTCGTGACGCCGTGGCGATGGCGCGGCGCGCAGGCCTCGGTCACGAGTCGCTCTGCTGACCCCACAAACCTAACCCTGTCTCCCTTCACGAGACCTGAACGACCAAAACCAACTTTATCACCTAACTGTACCGAAGGCTCACGCGGCCCAGCCCTAACCGGTACATTTACAAACAGGTGTCGCTAAATATACCTAACGACTGTAATGTCTTAATATCATCTTATAATTTGTTGTATAAATTAAACTGTACGCGAGTGCATTAGACGAAACTCTTAACTTAGCTGGTTTAACTAGCCACCTTAAATGTTGTTTACGTCGTACATGGCTGCAATTTTATTAACATTTTATTGAAGCCGGCTCTGTCGGCGTTGCGCGGCTACACAATCAGTAATCAGCAGACACGTAAATTGTACAGCTACGGTCCGCGTCGTAAATAGCTGCACACTTCAAACTAAATCTGACAGCATTGGCCGAGTCGTCGTCGTTGCGTCATAATACTAAAAGACTTATCTGCTTGATCACAAATTGCATGTCTATAAAATTTTGCTACATAAGCTTTCAATGTGGTGAGGTTAATACGATGGCACCTATGGACACAGAGGCAGATTTCTGTAGTTTATATATGTATGCATAAGTGTTTCAAACATAGACATATTAGAATCTACTAATAAGCAGCTGTAAAACCCGGTCAAATGTGAATAGCATTCGACTCCATATCCCCCTCCGGAAGGGATTTCTTCTATTTAGTTTAGGCTCCGTTTGTTCAAGCGCAACTCGCACTTGGCCAGTTTATAAGTATCAGTGTGTAAGTTTTTTATTAAAGCACAAACGTCTGTCAATTAAAACTAAATGACTTTATTGATTTGATTAGGTATGAGGCTCGCCTGCGGCCGGTACTTAATTTTTAATTTACGCTTCAATAAAATCATTTGTAGATACCGTAGTAGTACTTGTACCTAGGTAGAGTAAAGGGTAGATACAAATTCCCTAGAAATGAATAATAGGTATAGTGGGGAATAAATAAAAAACCGGACAAGAGCGAGTCGGACTGGCCCACCGAGTTCCGTACAGATACTTAAATTTAAAAATATAGTCTTTAAATAAATTATACTCCACTTTAAAAAAATATGATTTAATTACAAATGTATAGTTTTCAGATCTTTTCCTATATTTGTAGTAGGTATAAGACGGTATTACTTGCCAAATTTCATAGTTCTAGGTCAAGGGAAAATACCCTTTATGCCACACCTGGCCATAAAGTAGCTTTTTCCGGAAAAAGTTGCTTTCTGGCCAAGTGTAGACATAAAATGATGTACACAACACGGGAGGTAATAAAGAAAGCCCTCGATCGCATATTACGTCCCTCGCCTGCGGCTTGGGCCGCAAACATCTGCGATCTCGGCCTTTCTTTATATTACGACCCTAATGCGTAATATACTATTAAATTTTGGCTACCTTGAGAGTCGAAATTTACGTTTTTTGCGGCATATATATTTTTTACGTTAACTTAGAAGTATGATTTTTTCTTACAGCTTCAAAGGACCATAGACCTGAGTAGGTATACGACTTTAGTTTTAACTCGATACCCACACGCGTTCCCGAGATAAAGGGGCTTAACAGACGGACAGACAGACAGACGGGCGAACGAACGGACAGACGGACAACAAAGTGATCTTATAAGGGTTCCGTTTTTTTCTTTTGAGGTACGGAACCCTAAAAATAGTCTAAAGTTTTTAAAATTTTAATATTTGAATGTTTAAATCTGTGGGCCTAGTGAAAAGGTACAAGTCGCATATAACCTAGGTGCAAAAGAGCTTAAGTCATACAATAGAGTCGTATCTGGTATAAATGTGATCTGGTATAAAGGGGTACCCCTTTTCACTAGACCCACAGATGTATATTTGAATACCCTGTAAGCAACATGCATTATCTGTATCAGTGTAATTTTAGTATACCATGGCAATGTGTACGACATATTGTTTATAGACCTACTACTTGAACAAATATACGTTCGTCGTTGACCGAGTCTAATTCACGGGGCAGGGAAGTCTGTTCATTTATATTTTATGCTTCATGTATTAAAATTTAGAAACGCTTAGCCTTAAATTATTATCGTTAATTTTGTATATTAGTACTTGTAAGCTGAATGAGAGCAGACTTGCGGTGGCGAAGCTACGTGCCCATCGCTTAATAGAGGCGGGCAAGCTTTCCTCGGCCCAGCTATAAATTATCACGAAGATCATGTTCTGATATTGTAGTCTTGTGCTAGCATCTACAACGTATGGGAACCTAGCACACGATGCGACTGCACTACGTGTATATGTACGAAGTTCCGTCGTGTTCTCGTGTCCGAGTACGATCTGAGGTGAGCACCTTTACGGGAGAGTGGTTAGATAGGTTAATCTTTCGTTAGTAAATAGAGATGAAACTTTTAACGCTGCAAAACAAGTAGGCACTTATATTACTTAGCTATGTGTATAATGTTAAAGACTCTCAGCAGAAAAGCTTCTGTTCTGTCAGTTTTATTATCGCAAGTGTATCCGTTGGTATTTTTTTCAACAAGGTAATGGAATGACGTGATTTTTGCATGACCTGAAAACAGCGTGTCACGTAGGCAACTTAATTTTTCGGAAAATGCACATCTCCTAATGATAAGCATTTATATTAATATATATAACGTGTCATGCGCGTAAACTATACTTAGTAATATATAAAATCAATATATTTCCAAACAAGTTTCAGTTTCACGTTTTAACTACACGCATAAAAATTAATTAAAGTTAATTCCGATTCCTGCTGGTAGTATTTCTAGGAAACAAAATGGCATGCTGGGTGGCATGTTCAAGCACGACCACTCTACTTTCCAAAATGGTCATTACGGACGATCCTACGTAATACTGAATTATTAAAAGAAGAGTAATAAATTAAAACTGCTGTATAATTTCTGTAAGAAAATTGCATGACATTGCGGGGCGTGGTGGGGACATATGTAATTTGGTGATTTATATTATGAATCTCAGTAATTACCTCCATTACGTACCCTGTCAAAAATCGGTGCAAGGCTCGCGACGATATAAAGCCAGTCGTGCACGTTAGGGCCGTCACGGGTAATCTTTTATTGGCGAATCTTAAAAAGCTTTTAAGGGATCATGTTATTTGGGTGATTTGTAATACATTTTTGCGCTTGTATCAGGCGTGGCTATTACGCAAGGATGGCCGGGAACTTGTCCGACCGGCTCCAGATCTGGGCCAGAGCAGAGGCATCTCAGTCAGATAAAACCGCTAATAGATATTGAACATCCCGCCACCGCTTGCGGTACGTTGTTGCACTGCTGACATCCGTAACATCCGTTACATCAATTATCGTTTAGTACCATTGTAAGGCAAGTTTTGCATGACGAAAGTATAACCATCTGTATTTTCTTAAAATATAATAGGTAATTATTAAGTTATAATAATAGTTTGGTTACTTAAACCTTTCTAGTTGAAACATAATTTGGCAGTCTATGAGCATACCATAACATAAACATTAGGCGAGGCGAAAGAGAAAATTATATCGATAGATATTGTATCGATATCTCAAAAACTAACGAAACATTTACAGAAAAAAGTATTGATAATAGATATTAGTATCTCTGCCCAGGGGCCAAAGTGTAAAAACGTATAACAAAGGAAACTTGGCAATAGGTACTGGAGATTGGAAATCAGATTGGTCGGTGTGGTAGGATGGCGCAATGCGTGCGTGTACTGTTTTAAATACAAATAAGATATATCGAATTGCATACGCATTTGATATTCTGAATTAAACATCGAATTTATATAATATATCTTGATTATAAATATCGGCGATATCAATATAAATAAAATAAAATAAATAAATATCTGGGGACAATCTTACACAAATCGAGCTAGTCCCAAACTAAGCAATGCTTGTTTGTACTATAATGGGTACTAGACGACGATATACATACTTATATAGATAAATACATACTTAAATAGATAAAAAACAAATACTCGTGCTCATCACACAAATATTTGGCCTTACCAGGATTTGAACCCGGGACCTCTAGCTTAGCTTAATATGTATCGATTATTTTTTTAAATAAAACATGCCTATCGATGTATTATTTAATTTTTTTTTTAAATATCGATATTTTTACCCAAGCCTAATAAACATATAGATGGGTAACGCCTATCTTTACAAGTGAACTCTCGCTGTTTAACCGGTCATTGTTTTCTTCATTTCGTAAACAATCGGGCAGTAAAGAAGGGACGCGCGGTTCGCCTTGCTCAATGTAGGTTTCACTAAGTGCTGACATTTCATTAAAATATATTGAAATCGTGAAATGGGGCTTGCATCCTATTGATTGAAGCGGTGCGCCGGCGGCCTGCGCGTGCGTTCGTTGTAATACACCCTGATATTGATTTGTTTCGTGTTACGACACGATATTCGATTATTTTACTTAATGGCTCCGCAAGGCTGCATTGTGCACACTTCGACGAATGGCGAGTGCGTATCAATTCATGAGGTTGCAGTTCCGGTAAAAGGTTCTAGAAATGTCTGGCAAAAATGAGGTGACCCAGACAATTTTAAATAAGTGACACTTAATTTTTCGGAAAAAATTGTTGATCAAAATCAAATTTCTAAAAAATTAAATACACTCGCGGTCAAAAATATCGGATCAGTGAAATACCACCATATTTCCTAAAAGTGACAAATATTGAAAAACAACTATTTCTATTCTTTAAATTACGGTGACCCGAAATTTTTGCTATTGAGTGTATTTGGGTTATTCTTCAGAAATATGTCTGCGACTTATTCCTCTGTCTCCATACATTTAGTATGAAAAGGGGCCAGAGGAATAAGGCGACCGCAGACATTTCTGAAGAATAACCCATTTATCTTCTGTAGGAAGTTAAAGATATATATACTTAGGTACCTTATTGAATTTGTCATTCGAGAGCTCCCTGCCTTTGTCGTCCTTGTCTTTGAGGATCGTGCTTATCATCCGATGATTTAAGGTGAGGTACATCGGTTTCAGTCAATTACCAATCCAGACATTGGCGTAATTTCTTTGACAACAGTGTGAAACTTGGAGGAATGAGTCCTTTACTTGATCTATCTGGTTTGCTACCGTATTTATTTATTCAAACTTTATTCTACAAAAGAAAAGTTATCGTACAGAAGACGAACTTAATGCCATAAGGCATTCTCTACCAGTTTATATTGTTTCTAACTTACGATCAACTTTTTTTTCAGGTTTACATGTCCTGGGGTGCTAGAGAGGAAACCTCCCAGAGTGTCTGGATTCTTCTCATACCTCTTGATCCGGATGATCCGCAGGAAAGGGAAGCGTCTCGGCCGGTGCACCCCGGGAGCAACGGCAAGTGATTTCTTAGGGGCCCCTAATTGATCACTTGCCGATGCTGCGAATGAGCCTGTCAGTGGGGGTTGGGGGGTCCCGCACCGGGTTTCCTCTGTTAGAGGACTCTCCAGGTGCGGCACGCGAGGGCGGAGCGTCGGGCACGGGCAGCATCCCTCCGACGTCTCCTTTTGGGGGGCACTGCGGGCAGGCACCAGACGGGTGACCTGTGCCGCTGCGTGGTGGCGGTGGACTAGTCCTCTGCGTCCCGCGAACTCAGCCTTGCAGGCTGCCGCTACCTCATGTGCTGGGGGCGGGAGGCGGAGGACTGGCCCACCGCGGTCCGTAAGGACAGGCGGGAGTGTCTGCGGGGTAGGGGCGTTTGTCCTCCCGTGGACGGCTGCGGGGCAGGGGCGTTTGTCCTCCCGTGGCGGCGAGGGTGGGACTGGCGCCGGATACACGATTGGACCCCGTGTGTTCGGTGCCGGTTCCTGGTTTCCCCGGGGGACGGCCGTTGGTCGGGGGGAAGCAGGTGAGGGAAGGCACACTGGCCATGCTACAGTGTGCCTTTTTTACGGAGAGGGTTCGCCCTAGGGCGAAGGTGCCGGTGATGTCGTGGTGGCTTGCTAGCGATCCCACGGCATCACCATGAAGGCACAGGGTGGAAGCATCCCTGAGTTTTAGTGGGTAGGCCAATCCCTTCTGGACCGGAGAGCCCCACATAACCAATGCGTAACATCTGGCTATCACCCCCGATGGCCTTAGGTTACGTAGTGGTATGCAGTTTCATGCATTTCTCCGGGTTAAAAAAAAAATAAGGTTTACATGTCCTATTTGCAATAAGTATCTCATTATTTGTACATACTAAGTTAGTTATTTATTCATTGATAGGATTAGCATTTTAAGCAAACGGGATCGATGTGCGTATACATATTTGGTATTCCAGAGTATCTTCATCATTTACTTTTCTTGGTTAAAAGGAGAAATATAATTGGTTCATCATTTGAGCGTTTCAAGCAAGTCACTTTCGTGGACAGATTTTTGTCCAAGTTCCTGCAGATTTTCAAATTGTTTTTTAGAAGTAAAAGACTAAAATCTTAGGGGACTTGGACAAAGACGTACCCACGAAAGTGACGCGGCTGAGACGCTCAAATAATGACTCAATTTTGCAAACACCACGGGGGCGGTAAAAAAGAAAACTAAGGGTCGGTGTAAGACACAAAAACAGTGTAATCTGAACACCTGTTATTTAAACTATTTTACTTGCTTTATTTTGGCACAGGAACAGCCGCGCTGGATGTCGAAGGATAGCTAGCTAATCGGAATGGCTGTCACTCGCTCTCGGTTGCGACTTGCGAGTGCATGATGATGTTTCTAAGACGCTCTTCGGGTCCAAAGTATATAAATACGTTCTTATTCGCATACTTGAGGATTCATTTTGTCCGTAAAGAACCATACTTATTATTAAGTTAGGTAGGTACCTACTTACTTTGAAGTTTACGTTAGCTTTGGTATTAACTCCTCATTGAATAAGTTCAGTACGAGAGTGAGATATCTGGTGCCACCTTCAGGTGCTCTGTTACAACCAGTGCTTGAAAGTACGTTATCCCCTTCCGCAGCAATAAGAGTTTTATTATTCTTTTTGAGGCTTGCAAGTCTTGCAGCTGATAATATTAAGTTAGAGTTAGTGTATGCTAAAAAGTACGGTAAAGAAGATATTAATTAGGGGTTATGGATATGGATACCCCTAATTACATACATTTTAAAGTGCTGCAGATATATAACAGTATTTTTAGTCTTTCCTACTGTTCTCATAATTTTCATAATTAAATTTACATTTGGTGAAGATCTTAAATTAATATTATGCATGTAAAGTACCTATGTAGGTAACATAGGTACTTAAAATGCATAATAGTTACGCCGTAAAATAATCTTCTCCCTTTTGTCAAAAATATTAAGCAACTAACATGTGGTATATTTCTTCTAACAGATAAATCTAATTTATTGGTAGCTCGTGCAATCATGCGCATGTTCCCAGTAAACACAGAGTTTATCTCCGTAAATAACAAGACAGCGGAGAGATTCATTAGGCGTCGATCCGTGTCGGGCGCACTGTAATCGAAGCAATTGTTCTCGAGGAAATTCAATTACTCGGAAAGTCGCGAAATATCGGCCATTGGGCAACCCGCGTCGTTAGGAATCGGAAATAATTGCCCGCGATTTATCTCCGCTCCTGACTATAATTAAATGCTTAATAATTGAGGGAGCGTTGGCCCGTCTGACCAATAAATTGTAGGCAGCACCGTCGCGCGGTGCGATATTGCCCCGATCGTGGTTCGTGCTTGTTGTAATTCTGCTAGAATGGTTTACCGCGAGGGTAGTCGGCTCTCACGCTTCCATGACTGGTGTAATCGCTTTATGCGACCTGCTGTTATTGGACTTATTAGTTTATTTCAGTACAAATTGGACTTCAACTTGGAATTAGATAATTCGGTTTACAAATAGGTCTTGTACAATGGGTTATAATTATGTACGACTATTTGTTTGACCGAATAGCACGCTAATATGTAGATAATCCTTTAAAGCACACACATTGTTTTCTTTGAAATACCTTTTTAAAAATTGGTCAGATATCATTTAGTTATCAAGTTTGTAAGAAAGATTTGCCTTAGATTTGCCTTAGATTGGCCTACAGGTATACGGCCCACTTGATGAAAGTGGTCACCGCCGCCTATAGACTTTTTCAACACTAGATGCATTGCTAATTCGTTGCCGGTCTCGAAGAAATTTGATGACACCCTTTTTAAAAAATCCTATATTATAGCGAAGTGGGAAACTAAACAGTTCCTTGGAACATTCCCCGTTACACATACGGTAGACGACGCAGAGAGATGTAAAGTCTCTCCGGAGGCTAAGCGCTTCTAAACCATCAGTAAGTCGAGGTCGCGTCGCGGGGGTAAAGCTGATAAGCTAGTGCTCCAGCCCAGAGATGACCTGATGTGGCCTGACTTACGTCTTATAAAACACAAGGCACTGCCGCGGGACTGAGTCCCGAGTTGTTGTCAACTTTGATTAGTTTCTCGATAGATATATGTAATGAAATTTGTTACATATACTTACGGTCTACACTTGCTGGTTTTGCTATCGGTATAAATGAATTTCTGATAAAATAACTCGAATAAATTATTTAAGAACGTATCCGGATATACTGGCCAGGTATTAAATAATCCTTCAACGTCGAATCCGAGATTATTATTATTTTTTAACTTATCCGGTGGTCTGAGTTGTTCAAACAAAGCTCATTTTGTGGAGTTAGCAGATACAGAATCAATCGGTCGAATTTCCTTTTATATGCTTACAATAACCGGCAATAAGCCAAAGCGGCGAATGCAAATTGACGTTGAATACATCTGCCGATACTATACAAGCCGGTTCAGTTGTATGAATTTGCTCTTCAATAAATTATTCGATTCCCTTATATGGGTATAACACTGGGACATTTGCTTAGGTTACAGCGGCCCACACCACGCTAACCAATAAACTCTCTCGCGTGGAATACAAAAGAGCTCGGGAGCCTAGCTTCATTGTAAACAATCAGCAGAATGGAAAACGTGAACCTAACCGTAAATTTATGTGTAACATACTGCGTTAAACTCCTCTAAATAAATTTCAATTGTCTGTTGTCATTTGTTATTCCGAGTAATAAATCAAAGTTTATCGGAGATCGTCGTCGGGACGTAACGGGTCCTATATCGCGAATAATTCAACATTATCGGTAGGGGTGTCAGGAACAAAGCTGTTATATTAATATGCATGAACTTCACCGTGTTTGCTAACGTGATAATGGAGGACTATTCTCATGCTTAACATCATTATAAAGATAATAAATAAATGATATTATCTCCGATTATATTAAAATAGTTTGAGCGTACAACTTAAGTAAATATCATTCGTAAAGGTTTATAGTTACGACTCCCAACAATGTATTTTAATGTACAATCGAACCAACTGAATCATGACCCACCATAAGCTCATTTTGCTAAAACTCCTAAATGCAAGTAGGTCGAAATTTGCTTAAAGATAGATTTCCATGGTGAGGAACCTGTTATTATTTTATTAGACACTGACATTTATGGAGTGCACTGTAACTGTATTCCGAGATATATTCTATTCACGTGATTTTTTTCGTATGCCATAGCCTTCCTCGCTTGAGACTATAATCCGAGCTCTCTGTTCTTTTAAATTGGCCATCATTTAAAATTATTAAGCACTTTACAATTTAGTTTCTATTCTTTCACATTGACTGACAACTGATAATTTGACATTTGACGCACATTTAGAACATTGTATTTATGAAATATTATTTTTCCATCATCAAAAAGTTAAGGTTATCTAAGCGAGAGCTATAGCTCGAGATTCAAACATTAACTGTAAAATGTGTTTTTATTGCAATGATAACAAAGGTTAAAATGGTCTCCGACCTATATTGACGTAATTTTGCTAGGATCTAAAACGTCCTAAGTGTGTCGATAGACCTTACAAGTTGGAAAGTTTCAAACGAATTGTCAGCAAAGTGGGTCATGATTCAGTTGGTTCGATTGTACCTACGTATCATTTGGCGACACGTAGGTGGAGCCTTGGGACATAAATGCGTGTTGATGTTCAATTTGGCACCTAGAAGCAGGCAAGTGTATCGTCACCGAGTAAGCATTTTTATGCAAACATTTTTATTGACCGAGTGATCGAAGCATCCCCGTTTCAGCTTGGCCAAAATTGCTTTCGTATATCCGGTGGATGTCTGTCTGTTTCTCTCTACAGGTCGCATTGCAAATTTTATCGATAGTGTAAAAGGACTACACCGCTGCTCAAAATACGCTTACGATACGTTACGCAACCAAATGTAGGTATGGAGAAAATATGACACTGATGCAGCGGTGTAGTTGTAGCCCGGCTAGAGTCGGGAGTAAAACTCGAGCCGTGGTTATAAAAAAATGTAATAAAATTAAATAATAAAACTATATACAATAAAATTAAGGTGAAACGGCATTCCGTCAGTACGCAGTAGGTATGTACAAAGGAAGGTCACTGGCCTTAACGGTGCTGGGAGACTGGATGGCGGTGAAGAGTCGGGACTTCAGGATAGGTAGGTATAGGTTTTCAGTTCCTAGTTCGAAGCCAGCTCCAGACCAGTTCAGAACCAGCGCTATTCTGCATCAGTCGATACGATAACCGGAAGCGACTTCACACAACTTCAATCCAGTACAAAGGGCTGGAACAATCCTCCCGTTAGCGTTTGTCTCAAACCAATCCAAGTCTCATTTATTCTTTGCCAAGACCAGTGAACATTTAATTAATAAGACTTGGATTGAGTTTGAAAGTTACAAAAAGAACATAGTAAAATATATAAAAACAAAAGTACCTGCGAAGCGGCAGCCCTTACGAGTATTTATATATCTACACAGTAATTAATATTTAAGCAGTAAAAAATATCATAATATGTCAGTCTGTTTAGCAAATAACAAGATATCACGGCAATGTGAAAAGCGACCGAAAATGTCTCCGTGAAAAAAAAACGATCGTAAATGCTACAGCGTTCGTAAAAGTTTCTAACCGGCCAGTACTGCGCCAAGGAGGTTTGCCGCGTTACAGTACCCCGCGCGCCCAGGAGAATTTTCCAAGTTGGATAACACAGGAAAATTCCAGACAGAAAATAACAGAAAATATACAACTACACAATATTTACAATTTTAAATCTTTAATGTGCCATTTACCCATCGCACGTCCATTATTGTCAGCCAATTCATACACAAGAGGTGACAACTTTTTCAATACTGTACACTTAACATATTTGGGAGCCAATTTTGCGGTAAAATATTTACCAGCGTCACTTAATTGATAGTTACGGCGCCATACAACATCACCTTCATTAAATTCGGCCTGTTTACGCCTCAAGTTGTAGTATTTACAATTTTTTACATGAGCTTCCCAAATTGCTGTCTGCACTTTATCTAAGATAGGCGACAAGTGACCTAAATTCTCAGCATAAATGTCACGAGGTGCAAAAATGAGATCGTCATAATCGACGTCATTAGAGTCTGCGGCACCATAGAAAGACCCGCATGGCACTAACTCTCTGCCGAAAACCAGGAAGGCAGGGCTGAATCCTGTTACTTCATTAACACTGGTATTCATAGCAAATTGGATCTTAGGAATATTGACATCCCAGTTTCTATGATCCTCCTCCACAAAAGAACTAATTGCTGTCATGATAGTACGGTTGTAGCGTTCAACAGAATTTACCTGAGGGCAATATTTAGGAGTAAAATGCACCTGAGGAATCTGATATTTAGTAAAAAGTTCCTGTAATTCATTACTGATAAACTGAGTACCATTATCCATTATGATAGTACGAGGAAAACCGTGTACCAAGAATATAAAGTCTTCTAGAATCTTACATATTATATTAGAAGTCGCCTTTTTTATAGGAAATATCATGCAATATTTCGAAAAGCAGCAGTTGACAACTAATATGTAACGGTTCTGCTTACGAGTCATAGGTAAAGTGCCAACAAGATCGATTGAAAGGCATTGAAATGGCCTGCAACATTCTTTAGGTTTACCCATTATTCCCAGTGTCTGATGATTCTGGTATTTGTAGGCCAAACAAGTCTCGCAATCGGCAATATATTTACAAACGTCTCTATACATCCCCGGCCAGAAATAACGTAAAGCGATTCGCTTATGAGTTTTGAAAATGCCGAAATGGCCGGCTGTAGGCTGAGAATGATTTTCATGTATAATATCATCTCTCATTTCCTTCGGAATTACTAGTTTCCAGTCATACTCGGAAGTGAGCAAAGAACTAGTCCTTTTAAGTCTGTACAGCATGAGACTCTTAATCTCAGGGTCGTGGGTTCGTGCCCCACGTTGGGCGCCAATGTAGCCCGGCTAGAGTCGAGAGTAAAACTCGAGCCGTGGTTATAAAAAAATGTAATAAAATTAAATAATAAAACTATATACAATAAAATTAAGGTGAAACGGCATTCCGTCAGTACGCAGTAGGTATGTACAAAGGAAGGTCACTGGCCTTAACGGTGCTGGGAGACTGGATGGCGGTGAAGAGTCGGGACTTCAGGATAGGTAGGTATAGGTTTTCAGTTCCTAGTTCGAAGCCAGCTCCAGACCAGTTCAGAACCAGCGCTATTCTGCATCAGTCGATACGATAACCGGAAGCGACTTCACACAACTTCAATCCAGTACAAAGGGCTGGAACAATCCTCCCGTTAGCGTTTGTCTCAAACCAATCCAAGTCTCATTTATTCTTTGCCAAGACCAGTGAACATTTAATTAATAAGACTTGGATTGAGTTTGAAAGTTACAAAAAGAACATAGTAAAATATATAAAAACAAAAGTACCTGCGAAGCGGCAGCCCTTACGAGTATTTATATATCTACACAGTAATTAATATTTAAGCAGTAAAAAATATCATAATATGTCAGTCTGTTTAGCAAATAACAAGATATCACGGCAATGTGAAAAGCGACCGAAAATGTCTCCGTGAAAAAAAAACGATCGTAAATGCTACAGCGTTCGTAAAAGTTTCTAACCGGCCAGTACTGCGCCAAGGAGGTTTGCCGCGTTACATAGTAAAAAGGTACATAATAATCTAATACAGTACGATTATTTCCACTTTGACACTCGGGTCGGGTGGTCTCGGTTTTAATCGTAGAGGTTCGTTATTTCACATAGAGTAAATAAAATCCTAGAATTTACATAAAATATTCAAATCTATTTAATATAACCTCTCTCAAATCACTCTCGCGATACAGAGTAGTAACGCCGCCAGCGTAATGGGGACTAGGCCGCAGTCAGCCTTGCTGGACGGGGTATTCTTTTTATCAAGGTTTTTATTTTTAATTCGTTTTAGGTTTTTCTTTTTGTCTTGATTACACTTTTGGTTCCTATATTTTATACAGTTTACATGTAATAAATTGTTTAATATAATTAACAATAAAATCTCAACCTAAGTATTAGTATAGAAACTTCATTATCATTCTAAATATCCAAATAGACTATAATGAACGTATTATGATATATGTAACGGGCTAGCTTTCAAAGTCAAAGAAATTAAACAATTAATGGTTTCATCATACAATTAATATTTATTGTAAATTATGCTTTTAAAGAAGTAAATTCCCTTGTACTATTTTTTTTGTAAGGCAATATAATAATTAAATCAAGACACATCTGTTTTATTCATAGGTCTACTGTAAAAAATGACATTGTGGCAGATGATGTACATTGTTGTTTTAGTTTGTTAAGTGCACACTATGATGTTATGAATATGCAGCAATGTATCTCGTGTCATTTGCTCTTCCGATCTCTCCCGAAAAAAGTCCAGAATTGCCGAGTGTCAAAGTCCAAATAATCGTGCTTTACATTGATTTTGTCACGTACTCGATTTTACGACGAGTTCAATGATATCTCCTCCGTGGTCTTAAGTTTTTTTGTAATGTAAGTCCCTTTCTATTAAGTGTTCTTCCAATAATGTAAACCTAAATGACCGCCACTTCAAATTGTTATTTGATTAATTTATTTGCTGATCATCGCGTTCTTAGAGTTCCGTACCTCAAAAGGAAAAAACGGGACCCTTATAAGATACTTTGTTGTCCGTCTGTCAAGACCCTTTATCTCGGGAACGCCTGGAGGTATCGAGTTGAAAATAAAACCATATACTCAGGTCTACAGTCCCTTCAAGCTGTGAAAAATCTGTGTTAAGTTCGCCGTTTGTACTTTCCTGTATTGTGCAATAAAGCCTAAATAAATAAATAATTTCTAAGTTAATGTAAAAAAAATATACGCCCGTTTATACCGCAAAAACGTAAATTTCGATACTCTCAAGCAAACCAAAATTCAAACGGTACTTTCCGTTTTTTTTTTTTTTTTTATGAAATAGGGGCCAAACGAGCAGACGGGTCGCCTGATGGTAAGCAATCACCGTCGCCCATAGACACCTGCAACACCAAAAGAGTCACAGGTGCGTTGCCGGCCTTTCAGGTGGGAGTACGCTCTTTTCTTGAAAGTTTGGAGGTCGAATCGGTCCGGAAACACTGCAGGCGACAATTTATTCCACAGTTCAGTCGTGCGAGGCAGGAAGTTTCTAGCAAAACGCACAGTTGTGGACTGCCAACCATCTAAGTGGTGAGGATGGTAATATTGTCGTGTAGAACGATGGCGGAAATGCCTGATGGGGCCTTTGAAGCAGTAAAAAAATCAAACTGCTGAGTTAACGTAAAAAAAGATATGGCCATTTATGCCGCAAAATACGTAAATTTCGACTCTCAAGGTAACCAAATTTTAAAGGGTATTTTCCGTTGACCTAGAACTATGAAATTTGACAAGTAATACCTTCTTATACTATAAGTATAGGGAAAAATCTGAAAACTATACATTTTTAATCAAATCACAAAAAATAGACTTTACTTAGGGAAACAAAATTTATAGGGTACTTATTTAATACGACTTGTAAAATATATGGCACAAGAGACATTTCATCTTAGTCCTCAGGTAGCGATGCATAAACAGCTCTTATTGGTGCGGCTGTATCTATGGGCGATTGGGCAGCCATCACCGCATTTACCTACTATCAGACGGGGCGTCTACTCGTTTGTTCCTTCATGGCTTAAAAAACATGGTAGTTACCCAATTATTTTGTTGATTCGATTTTCAACATTCTAGACATATGCGACAATTTTATATGAAATAATCATATTCATTTTGCACTTCGATATTATAATCTTTCGACCCATCGTGTTGTATGTATTTTGAACGTATACACAACGAGCATTATTCATTTAGATTTGATGATCATGCTGATTTAACCTTATGTGGCGGTCTTTTATTTTTTCTATTTATTATGTGTTGATTAAATGAATATTTAGTGATTTAGATTTTCGACATTCTAGACATATGTGTATCAAGCTTATGACATTCGATCTTAGATATTTTGCTACGTAACCTTCGAGATGGCAAACACTAAGACAGTCCAAACTATCCGTGTTTTGGCGTAATGCAAGTTACCTATCTAAACGTTTTTATTTACTGGAAAAAGGAACCTTTGGACACCCACCTAGCCCGATTCTATCGAGGTGGACCGGGACAAGGTGACCTGGTTCGACCCCAGGCACCCCCGTCACCCACCCAGTCCGACCAAACTCAGGGTGGTCCGGCTAGCGACCTGGTTCGACCCCAGGGAACGCCACGTCCGACCACCCGGTCCGACAATCGCTACGCCCGTGTATGGGTTGCGAGTTTGTCAGTTTCTTATATATATCCTTTGGACACAGTGTAACGGAGACATTTAGACAGAGCATTCATGCGAGGATTGCAAGGTGAGAAGCTGGTGGGACGAGCCGGATTGCATACATCGCCGTTCTTAGTCATTCGGGACTTACTTTGAGAGACTGCGTAACAGCGCTTTTACTGTCATAGGTGGCTGTGGCAGTAGATCATATGGGCGTTGGACAACTGACAATATTTCAAATTTTCTACTCCTTCATTTTATGAGCTGGATAGAAAATAGGTGGAATTTTAAGCTACCCGTATTTTTTCTTTTTCGTTTTAACTCAATTTTTCAATTAAAAATAGCAGTTTGAAAAGTAGCTCATTCTAAAAGGGCGTATTTAGAAAATGACGTCACTTTCCCAACTAGAATCCAGAGCGACAATTACGATTAAAAAAATAACTGTCAGGCGTTACAGCGTTGTCAACATAGGGAGTTCGGGAAGACAACGATGCTTTTGCTCCTCTTATTTGGGCTGGATTATATTTATTACTTGCCGATGTGTACTCCATCATCATAATTTCAACACGCGGCAGATTCGTGCTATCAGCCTGAGAAAAACCTTCTGATGTCTTCATTATATGAAAAAAATCGGTGTCCGGTAAAAGAATGCCAAGTTAATAATGTTTGAATGCGTTATCGGAGTCCAGTGGGAAAGTGCCAAGTCTTTTAAGGTCTTCGAAAACGTGCAAATGAACCAACGGTAAGAAAATTAAACTTCTAAAGCCGCTAAGCAGTTGTAACAATTTTCAAAACAAATAAACGTCAGACGGCAAGTATGTCAGAAAATGACAACCGGATACCATACACTTTTTAATCGTTTCAGCACTAAGGTCTCTCTCGATAATGCAGGGAAAATGACGTCACTCTTCCGGTTCACACTAATTGACGATTTTTTCCAAAATGAATGGGGAAAAAAATCCAAAAATATTTTTTTTGAGCATAAAATACAGTTTTACCCAAATGGTTTTCGAATTAAGATCTTTTGAAAATATGAAATGTTGTCAACTGTAGATTTTAAATTGCGTTTTGGAGTCACACATTCAACTCTCAGAAATCTTTAAGAATGGTTCAGAGTGAGCACACGATCGCTATTCAGAGCAGCCGTCGAAAAAGTACGAATTGCAATGATGATCGCCAACCTCCGGAAGAATTCAAGTCTCATCCGACCAATATTTTTTTGCTTTGGTAGATATAATAATTATACCTAGGGGAGTAAGATATAAATGAATACAATACTTATTATATACCTAGGTACATGGCGAGCACATATGTAAGTAATTAAGAAATTCCGTATCCCAATTTTCATATATTTAAAGAAAAAATAAAAAAAATATATTAGTATTACATTGGATTGCGATATCTCACTCCGTTAACGTCATTATTTTTCATGGGTTTTTACGAGTTCTATCTAAACTTGAAATTGTTATTATTTTAAGTGTTCTTTTTGCAGATAATATCTAAAATTAATTAAAGATCAAAACGGGATACAATAATTTCACAAACCTGGAGTATTTTAGAAAATTTGGCGGTATTTCAACGACCCGAATTCATCGACCGCGAGTGTATTTTATTACAAAAGAAAAATTTAAAAATTATATGTCTCGGGCAGGAGCCGGGGAGACGCAGGTTCGAATCCTGCCCGAGATATATAATTTTTCTCTTCTAATAAAATAATTGAAGTATTTCGTAAATATACCTAAATTAATTAGAAAGAAAATAAAATAGGGAGCTAGTGTATAACAACTCCTCATTACTGTGACTATGATGATAGGGCAAAAAGCTGAAACGTTGACGTTAACCGTATCCTTAGCTGACATCGGTGTCAGTATTAGTTATAAACCGTGAGATGCCGCTAAAGATTTGGGTGCCATTTTACCAACGATAATAATTACGATGTGCGAATATTGCGGTTCCTGAGATTATGCTTTGACAAATCACGACTTTGCAATTCCAATGCAGCAGATTTAATGTATGGGCGGCAGTTTGCATTCTAACCACGACCCCACGGGCCACCTCTTTCCTAATGCACGCTTATTTGAGCTTTTTAACCTTTCATCCGCTTTATGTTATGGGTTGAGCATTGAGGGACAATAAGCATAATGTAGTTATTGTTCCCGAATAAACGCTGCTGTTCGTGCGGATCATTAGTGCATGCTTAGCATGTCGCCTCTCGGATATGTCAGGCTATAAGCGGATTATTGAATAAGACGAGATATTATCTGCTTACTATAAAATGGATATCACTGTTAAGTAGGTACTCAATCCGCGTGTAAAGAAGGCTTTAATAAAAAAAAGGTTCTATTTGTTTTGTACAAATATGTCTACTAAAACGGATAGTGTTAGAGTATAGACTTAAGCATGTGTTTAAAGTAATCTCATCGGCTTTTAGATTTAATTAAATGATCGCGGGTTCCAAATTGAGCCAGAGAACAATTTATATGGCGATCGTGCAACAATACCCACCTATTTGCTAATGCACGATATTACTTACGGCTTGTACTTACACGGCGGAGGGTTGAAAGGCTGCGCGTTGCCTTTAGTTTTGTAACAGAGTCGTTTTCTATTACATGCTCAATGGGGCAACGCCCGAGGCGTTTGTTTCTATTCGGGGAACAGCGGTTATGTAAGTGTTAACAGGGTTGTCATCGGTAAATCACTCGCCAAGGGCCCTAGGCTTCAGAGCTTTCAACACTGTTCAATTCGCACTTTGCACGAAGTACTGCGCATAATTTTTTTAACATTAATTTAATTTTTAATGCACATTGCACAATGCTATATTTATTTATACAAATATATGTATTGTATCTAATCATCTAAATGGAGTTGAAACACATATCATGATCTACAGAATTCAGTTCAGACTCAACCCCTTTTAAGTAACGGGAAATTTCCAGAAGTGCCTCGCTCACCTGTTTGAAAATTAATATGGGGCTAATGATAACCCTAAGTGTCGGTGGTTGTCGAGGGGGTAAGAGGGTGGGGAGAAGGGGCGGGGCGCCGCGGGCGGGCGACGGTGAAAGGGCTGGGCGTAGCGGCGTGCGCGGCGCCGCCTACTAGCATTTCACCACCGCAGACGTTCCTCGCGTGCCCTACTTCTGCTGGCTTCGATCTTGGTGTTCCATTGTTTGCCAACAATTGTGACCCATTTAGTGCACAATAGGAAATGCCTATGTGTGAAATGAGCGAGGAATGGAAGTCCCACTATAAGGCAAACTTTCGAGCTAAATACGTCTTCCTAAACCGTACACCACATTATAGCACAACACTCCGATAAGTTGTACTAGTGGAATTTAATTAATATGTACCTTCACAGATACGCTTAGATTTATTCATAAGGTATCCTGCCTTGAGTACCTAAAAGGGGTGTCAAAGTCTATACTAAATAATCAATCAATCATACTTTATTGCACACCGAAAGAAAAATTACAATGGAAACTTATATAAAAAACAGTGATAAACAATAAATTCGGAGTTCTCTCCCAAACAATCTTAAATAACGTAAACCTAAACCAAACCTTAAATAACAACCTTAAAATAATGTCTTCGGTGTCCACAATTATCACTTATTGCAATAAACAGTACTCGGACTAATCGGAAGGTTTTATCCCGAAGCGCTGGCATATTTGTAATCAAGTTAAGAGCATCTGACAAGTAAGTAGGTAGCAGTAGCGTGGCGTCCAAAGAACTCGATTCCTACCGGCTTGCCTAATATCAGGCATTTGACCACCATATTTTACAGCTCTTAAGCAAAATGTATGTACGCCAAATCTACACCGGCTTGTCCAAGGATATCTTTTACACCACGCCACTAGTAGGTAGTTAGGTATACAATCATAGATTTATTTTTTGTATTGAATTAGTTTGCATACTTAGATTTAGTTTAGACAGAGATTTTATTTCAATCTACTTGCGAACACAAATATTGAAAAGCAGAATTAAATATAATATACATATATTAATATAATTATAACATAATATATGCGTTATAATCCGTTAAAATTGCGTTATTATCATAACGCATATAATAACATTAGTATAACGTATATAAGTACTGCAGACTAAAATACATTGTGTGCAGCAACGTAGCGATAAAAAATCTTGTATACCTAAGTAGTTAGGTACTTAATCAATGCACTTCCTACCAGATTATGAACAAGAATACCGTATTATTAAATAGTTTTTTAGCGTTAAGCGGTAACACATTCCAGTCTAGATAAATGTCCTAATGATTTTAGTGTCTAGACTAGGTATTTTCATAAAAGCTGTCTCCAAGGTTACGCCTAAACAAGTTTCACAGACTAGAACAATTAATAAAAGTTGTCACGAGTCTTTGTAGCTCCATTTTTAATCCTGATGCAGTTTCTACGTTTGAATAATTTGATGCTCCATAAAAGTTAATTGCATATATTAAACCACCATTCGGAATATAAAATTATAGATCTCAATTGGACGTAGTTGAGCGAAAAGGATCCAATCCACAAGACAGATTTATATGGAATTGCATACAAAGCTGTGTTGTGGATTGGATCCTTTTTGCTAAACTACGTCCAATTAAGACTCCATCCCGAATAGGAATTTACATTAGGTAATGCACTTATCTCAGGCAGATAATTATGTTGGTCTGTAATACGGGTTGATTGTTCAAAATAAGTAGGTAGCGGTTAGTTAAAATGTCTCAAATGTCTACAAATTGTTGTTATAAATAAGTACCTACTTTAAATATTTGTAAACATGTATTCATCGCCGATAAGTAGTTAATTGGTAATTTTAATATTGAAGCATTTCCTATTGGCCTTGTCTATACATTAATCCTAGGAAACTAGTCATAAGGAGCTATAAAATAAAAATAAATTAAAATATATGAATTAACCTTATGAGTAAAACAAAAGCATAGAAATAATAGGCCAAACATTTTTAGTTTGCAAATATGACGGTACAATTCGACGTTTCAGTTGATTAAAGCTAAAGATTAAGTGCCTCTGGAACCAGTATCGCGAGCTTTTGAAAAGCTCACTGTTTATCTCCCCATTGTCAATGCGTAACAATTTATAGGCTTTTTGTTCGAAGAAGCTCCAACTAACGCTCACAGGTTACATGCTACCGTTACTGCTTAAGGACAAGTAAACAATTACACCACAAGGAATGACATTATGGCATTCTCGTGGAACAATGGAGTTGAAAACTTGAAACCTCTAAACGAAATAGTAATAAATTTCCAGGGCAAGATGTATATTTATATGTGCTGTGGATTAAATATAACTACTAAGTACCAATTTAAGTAAGCATTACAAGCATAAAGATCGGATTAAACTTAAATTCTTTGCTTTATTGGCGTTTCGCAGTCGTCTGAACAATCACCAATTGCAACCGAACAAATCGTGAACATTACAAGTCCGATATGTATTTACGCGAGCGCCATCAAAACTCGTAATATGCTAATTTGATAGGCAACTAACGGGGTTGTTGAGCGCGCTCGCCGATTTGATAGTCTGCTGCTAAACGCGCGCGTTGCTCGCGAGGTAATTGCGCTGAAAGGCTTCAATTTGAGGCGCGATTGTGGCGCGTTTGTGTTCTAAATAAGACGTCGTTGCACGGAGCGGTAAAGAGGCCGCATTACTCTCATTGAGACCCGGGGCCCGCATTACCTGCCCGCCGGAGGCGCTGCGCGAGCCGCGGAGGGAGCGCCGTCTAATGTCGGTCTAACCGCTCAACCACATGCTTCTCCAAATTGCGGCACTCGCAAATTTAGGTGTCTGCTTATCACGACACGCTTGCATAAACTATCCAAACCCACCATTTTATTATCTATACAAGATTGATGTCCTTATAGAACCAGCATTTTGACAGGGGATTCAAGAAAAGTGGTTATGATTTATACTCCAAAGGACTCGTGCCGCCTCGAACGGTTGAACAATTTGTCATTACTATATCGGAATCTTAATATCTTAATCTGGGCTGCAATCACGCAATGTCTCTGTTATAATAGGTAAGGCTAAGTTCATTTCAATTTTCAATGACAGGTCTATTAACTTCCTCGCGGGTGAGTTACTGACTAATAAAGCACGTCATAACAATTACTCTGGCGAGTACGTAATCTAATTTCTAATTCACCAGCATTGTCTATTAATCGCGAGGGGCGTCGTCTGGCACGACGCTGTTCATCGCGTCATCTCGCTGCCGACACTTGTACGCAATGCTCGAGCTATGCTGTGCTGTGCCCATATTTTCGCCGCGATGTCACAGATCCCGAAAGGTCGGTGAACCAAAACCCCATTGTTTTGCGTTGCGTCAACAGAGCGTCTGCCTCGCGAGATACAATGAATTGAATTTGTACCGTACTATTGTTACAGCAATTGCGTGACTGATATACCTAACAATTTATAAACTGACTACAGATACTATTATTACGTATATAATTCTAATTGCGTGAAATGCTGATTTAGCTGATGTAGAAACAACTGCGAAACTGTTAAGTATCTTCCAGCTTGCAGTTCGTGTTAAATTTACAACGTTCTCAAACGCTATTGACATTTAACACGAAGATCTGTTCTTTATGACCTGTAATTTACTGCGTTGATAGTTGAAGTGCCTATTTATGTACCTACTTAATGATCATTGGATTTTTAAAACATGAAAACTAAAACTATTAGTACTCATTACAAAGGTGATCGCTATCACCAGTAGCTCTTTATATTACTGAAACTTTATACACTAACGCTAATCTACGTGTAATAGCTATTATATTTGTGAACAATAATTTTTAAGAGCCGCTTCAAACAGACAATTAATCACCCCTTCAAAGAAGCTCTTGATTTCCGTACTTTATAATATGCATAATCTTGTTTGATAACAACCCAAATCAGTAATCACGAGAACACAATTGGTATTTCAATAGTTACTTAAGGCTATTAGCATAAAAATCGATCACAAATTCGGGCCATTGCATAAGGATATGCTTTTTTGCAGAAAAGGGCAGTTCGGTAGCGCTCGCTCTTGTCCTTGACATTTCAGTATATCCGGCTGTGTGCCGGACATCCATACATTACGCTAAGTAATTCATGGAAGAACAGCTCGTTTAAAAAGAGCACTCTTATTTAACCGTTAAAATATTCATTTTCAACTTGTTCAAGTTGACGAGGAGTACGAAAGCGTGACGGTCAGTCGATTTCAAAGTCAAAGCTCTTATTAGTCTTTAATTAATTGTTATATAAATTACAAAAAAAAAACCTGAAAAGTGCGAGTTGGACGGGCCCACCGAGGGTTCCGTACAAACATGTGGTGACACTGCCATCTAGCGACACTCGTTGGAAGAAGAAGACAGTTACAGCAATTCCACGACAGACGGCGCTTACATCAACGCCCGCAACGCAACGGCACAATTCCCATACTGTTCTGCATCACACTATCGAAGTGTTTATAACGCTAACACTACATACACCACTTCCAACCAACTTCCTTCGGACTGCGGTCCCCAGGCACAACACCCGCCTGGAGAAAGATCTCTCTATTGTCCTCTCTTCCACAAACACTTTAAATAAAAATTATATTAATTATGATTTAATTACAAATATATAGTTTTTAGATTTCCGGTATTACTTGCCAAATTTCATAGTTCTAGGTCAACAAAAAGTACCCTATAAATTTTCATTTCCTTGAGAGTCTCGAAATATACGTTTTTGCGGCATAAATTCAAGGGATTGTAGAGTGAGTGAGTGTGTGAGTATGAGCTTTATGCTTTTATTTCAACTTGATACCTCCACGCGTTCCCGAGATAAAGGGTCTTGAGAGACAGACGGACGGGCTAACAGACGGATAACAAACTGATTTATAAGGGTTCCGATTTTTCCTTTTGAGGTACGGAACCCTAAAAATTAACAGGGTTCATTAAAAAATGTTATTATAGTAAGAATTATCTAAGGTGTCCGAATGTTTTTTCATTCTCTTTACGAAATTTCAGTCACCTTAAATAATTCTTACTATACCACCAATTTTCCTAGGCATTATTAGCGTGGCGTACAAAGAACTCGATTCCTACCGGCTTGCCAAATGTGCACCGGCTTGCCCATCTTTTACACCACGCCACTGCTAGGCATAGAATATTGCAGCTACTACCGGTTCGAAAGGTATAAATCTCTGTCCCGAGAAGAGCCTGCGTACGAAACTTGGCAAGCCATCATTTTTGAAAACAGCTTCTTGGAAAGGATGATCATGGGAAAATACTCTAAGGCTTCTTAAATGGTTATAAAGTAGTGAGCGCGACGCACCGGTGGGCACGAATTGACAATAAGAGCAAAGTTCAGCGCGGTTCAGGCCCGGGACCCGAGAGGAATGCAGGGGTGCGGGCGGGAGCGAAGTGCCACGGTACAAATACCGACTACAATATACCTACTTATTGAATTTCGACATCCTCTCAAACTCTGTCGATAGCGAAATTGCTGGTGCCCTATTGAGATGGGCGTTGCTGATAAGCTGTTCTGTCGATTCTTATGAGTTAAGATGTCGA
Source organism: Eudemis profundana (assembly GCA_947034925.1). Classification (NCBI taxonomy): domain Eukaryota; kingdom Metazoa; phylum Arthropoda; class Insecta; order Lepidoptera; family Tortricidae; genus Eudemis; species Eudemis profundana. The sequence goes on from OX344799.1 coordinate 16,030,108, forward strand.
ATACTTACTGAAGCCAATACCAAATATTTAGCCTTTTAATTTTATGATAGGTAAATACGTTTTGTACATTAAAAAAAAAGTTGACATATAGTAAGTGTACGGTCTCAAACCGCACATAGTTACTGACAAAGCGCGCACTCAGCATACCAGTGCATTTTTCATATTATAAGTATACGCGTTCCGCGTCAGTCTGCATTCAACCGCCGATCCATTATCATTGCGACTCATTTTAGTGTTAGTTTTTGAAAATAAACGCTATGAGAACTTTATATATCAAACACTCCAACATTCATTAAAAGGTGTAGGTATGGTGCGAACCATACATCTTTTTGGTCCTTCGAACCGGATATGAACCAGTGACCTATAAAAAAGATTTTTGCCTAGTGGTTCAACAAGGGATGAAACTTTGTACGGAAGTCCTACCGGGCACACGGTTAGTAAAGTTATAAAAAACCGGGCAAGTGCGAGTCGGATTCGCACACGAACGGTTCCATACCACCATCGCGTATGGAGGATCCCCATAGTTATGAATTTATTTTATTTTTATTATTTGTTGTTATCGGCAAGAAACATACACATTCTGATCCTTACCTATTTCGCTTTAAATGATACAGCCCTGTGGCAGGCTGATAGACGGACAGCGGAGGCTTAGTAATTGGCACCCTTTGGGTACGGAACCCTCAAAAACCGGTAACCAGCAACCATGTGCAAGTCGGATTTGTATACCAAAGTTTTCATGCGTGGGTAAAATACCATATTTATCAGTGGCGTGGCGTAAAGATATATCCTTGGGCAAGCCGGTGCAGATTTGGCATACATTTTCCATAAGAGCTGTAGAATAAGGTGCTCAAATGCCTGATATTAGGCAAGCCGGTAGGAATCGAGTTCTTTGGACGCCACGCCACTGATATTTATTGTATATTTCCAATTTATGTTACGTAAGAAAATACGCTGCAAATCTGCCTACTGAATTCGCCAATAATAGTCATATACATCATTACAAATTGACGGTTTTGCGACTTTATTTGTGCTGCTACTTCTTGCCAATTTTCGTACTTACATTTTTTATTATACTTAAATTTAGAGCTATTGTACACGTATCGATGAGGAGCAGGCTTTTGCTTTTGAACGTTTTGTTTGTTGCTAAGTAGTAATACTGTTCTAATACATACTAGTCTGGAGCTACATCTGTAATATATTTAAATTGCCACATAAATCAATACGATTTGATGAGTTTTATTTGTTGATTATTTTACTGTTTTGGGGATCAACTTAATTTTATTTCCAGCAGACTAACAAGACAAATCTAACGATATCCGATACTTTTGTCTGTTCAGTCATTATTGATTTATGATATGAGGGAACAGACGAACATACATACATTTATGTATACATACATCACTAAAATTATAATCCTAATAGTGTTTTTTGTAGAGCTGTCGAACTATGTTGATATTTGCTGAAAAAAAATTTTTTTAGCTTCTGTAACATGTACCCCTTTTCTTTTAATGGAGAACCGAATTATATGATTTAGCTTAATACACTCACGGACAATGAATTCGGGTCATTTTCTATATAATTATGTGTATATCTTAAAATATTTATTTTTTCACTTTTAAAGAGAAGGTTGCCATATTGTTCCCGATGACTAACTTTCAAACCGCTATAACTCAAAAAGTTATTGAGGTGACTAGACATGTTCTTTCCGTGTACCCTCCAAATGATACATCTTTTCTTCAAAAGAAGTACAAGACCCTAACAATAAATTATAGCTAGCTATGCATTGCAAAATGAAATGAAGTACAATTTATGATACAATTGCACGTGCCTAGTTTGATAGAATGCTACTTAAAATGGAGCTTATTAATTTTCTATGGATATAATACAAATAATAGCGACAGATGAAATGATCAGTGAAATAGACGCCTGTCATTGAGCGATTGACAATATAATAAGCGGCTCAGGTGCCCGGTCACTGGGTCAACCGTACAATGCCGCATTATTTGCTGCCCTAAAATCGAAATCGTCTTCTAGGAGAGCGGTGCTTGGCGAAAGTTACGGAATGCTATAACAGTGTTCACGCATGACCCGCGGGTCAGCTGCACACATTCTGACACATGTCAATTAAGCCTCACCGCCGCCGGGCGCGGATTGAGTGCTTGGACATGTTTGTGGAAAACCTTCGTCACCGGGATTGATTCATTACTCTATTCGACTCTGGACGACGATTTATACTGTTCTACCCTACTCCCCGTTCGGAACGCGCAATATATCTCACAAAGTAATGGTTTATCATGATTTTTCCTGAAGCGCAGTATACAAAGATATTTCCTTATTACCTTATTTAGACGCAATTACAGATCAAATGGTGATTGTATGAATGGGTATTTAAATTTAAATGTGACGTCTTATCAGGAGCTCAAGATAGTGGCAGAAAAGAGAACGGAATGGCGATTACTCCACCGACAAGAGCAAGTCTCTTAAATTTATGATGATGCTGTAGAGCCAGCGAGCTCCGGCAGTCAACAGAACCCGGGAACCGAAGTTATGACGTTAGCATTTGCCTGCATAAGCGAAAGGCATTCGAGCCTCATATTGCATCTACATAATTGGTCTAAAACAGTACGTTTCCTAGGCTGTCTTATTTGTAGAAATAATGACAATTACAGTGTATTTGAAATGCATTTGTTATTGGAAGGCTCATTACGGCGTACATTGTACCGCGGTTCGTTATTTCCCAAGTGCGTCTGTAGTTGGCAATTTACCGCCTCGTAGATCGATCAGCTCCTATTATTGGAAGAGGTCGGACGTGTTCAAACATCGATTTCGCGTCGTTAATCTGAGACGCAGCTCCAGAGGTGAGAGCTCTGCCGCCTAACCTCACGTATCGCATAAACATCCCGACCTGCACCTAATCACAAGGATACTCTCTAAAATTATCGAGAACCTAATCATTATTGCAATAACTAACAATTATACACGACTGCACATCACTGTATCTGTAATCAGTGTCTACTTAGGTGTGGAAGCGCAGTTACCGAATAACACTTGTGTTATTTATGTTACTTTAATCATACGGTAAGGTAGGTTAATGGTTTGTTTATGTTTAAGGACTACACAGCATTTCATTGTAAACCTATAAGTTTCTTGTTGTCAAAAGAATACCTTCGAGGTAAGTAATCCAACTGGGTGTAAACAAGGAAGTCTGAAACTGAAGGAGGTAATTAAACATCAAAGAATTAAGACCTTCTATGTAATTCAATTTGTTTTATTGCAGTTGTTAACAGTAGCTTTGCTTAAGTCTTAAATCTAGAAAATAAAATAACGATATTAGAGAAAATCATAATATTTTCCGGTTTCGTAACAGAAGGATGGCAAACGGAACCATATTACTAAGCTTACATCTTCTATCCGTCCGTCCAGCCGTCCGACTTTAATTTTCACATAATATAGGACCGTGAAATAATGAAGTTCCGCTAATAAAGCATTCTTAAATAATAGTACATTACTGCAGAAGCCGGGAAGTAAGGGGCTGCCGGCCGAGTACATATAGTTACATAGTACAGATAGTTACTAGGCTGGCAACCCCTTTTCACGAAGAGATATGCAATGAAATAAATTAAAAACATTAAAAAAAAACTAACTTTATTTCCTAGAGACACTTAAAGCAAAGTAGACAATAAATTTAATTATACATAATGAAAAAAAACCGATTTCCTTTCCAAAAACTTCCATGGAAATTAAAACAAAAGCTAGCCGCACCGGAAACGAGGTGCTTCGCGGTTAATATTTCATTGCATATTTGACAAAAATAGTAAAAAAGAATAATGTAACACCTACAATGTTGCTACGGAACCCTCGATATATAAATCCGACTCGCACCTTAGGTACTGAATTTTCCATATTTGTTTTTTTATCTAGCAGCTGAATGATATAAGCATTCAGCTGCTAGGTAAAACATAACTATCAATCAGCAGAGTAATTAATTCCTCATTTGTATATAAAAGCTCCACCACAGGCGTTTATTATACTTCCAGTGCCAAACTTCCCAAATTTGAGACGAAATGATCCCGGGTAGCGGGTTCTTGGCAGCGAGAGTGTTAAACGCTTATGACCATGCGACCTGTGAATGTGACCGTAAAGCAAGCCCCACTCTTGTTATTGATACAATGACTTACGGGCGGTATTTAAGCCGATAACATTAGTGTTAATTGGACGCTTCAGGGCTTAATTTACTGCTCAAATTAATAGTTAAGATTGTCAGTTTATTAATTAACATTAATAATTTATTTCAATCTGAGTGACTCGATCTTAATCATGATTTAGTTGCATAAATAAAGTATTATGCAAATTATCAATTAGTAATTGGTTTGTTGTTAAGAACTCACATCGAATTAAATCATTGCGGAAAATAACTTATACTCTGTAATTGTTGATTAATAGAATAGACACAGAACAGGTTGAATATTTTTCACTTTCCGTGAGAAGTAGGTGTTTTCTGTAAGTACACCAATTCGTTCGAGTTATTTATTTGATCGATGAGATGCGCTTACGCAACGCTTTGTTGTCAGGCCCACTAGACTGACCTGTGACCACAGCAAGTATAACAGAATCGTTAAATTTTCACAATAAACTTGATCGAGTTTTGAGTGTGACTCCAAAAGGGTATACGTATTTAATAACAGTTCGAGGTAGGCAGTTCTGAATGTTCTGATAGTTCAGATATAATTATTCCCAGAAACCTGTTCGCGGATTTACGACTCCGTATCTCGCAATGTGTTTATGACGAGATGAGTCAAATTCAAAGTGAAGGGATAGCTTTTATGTTGAATAAAATTATAATATTTATTTTATTACATTCATCTTAACACTGTACCGTAAAACGGGGTGACTTTAGGAAAAAATGGGGCTACTTTGATAGATTTAATATGGTTATAACATGGTATTTATACTTCTTTATTTGGATGTAGTTTAATAGTTAGTTGCAAAATCAACCAAATTTATTTCGTATATTGAGTTAAGTAAAGGAAAAATCGATTATATAACAGAAAAACTGCTTTTTCAAAGTCACCTCTGCATTTTAAAGTAACCCCGGTTTACCAGTACGTCCGAAAGATATCATTTAGGACTAATTTCTGAAGTAAGTTATGTAAACTATCCGTTTTTGGAACTAACTGCAAAAGTGGAGATACTTAGATGTTTTTTACTTTTTATGGTAAGCATATTTGATTAAATATAAAAAATTCAAGAAGCAGTCTCTGTGTTAAAGAAGGGTAGAGCTTAGTCCAGGCAGCGAATAATCTATACTTACATATGTATAATATAAAACTTTCCGTGAGCAAAGTATTGACAGATACCCATAAATACCACTACAGATAGCGGGGTGAAGTTTCAAACATATGTTTATTCTCTAGAGGACACTAAGAAATCATTTTTCGTAATTGAACCCTAAAAATTTGAAACGGGAGACGAAATTTATATCAAAAAGTTGTAAACTCACGTGCCTGAATTCGCTGGAAAAACGAATAAAAACATTAAAACTCGTTTAAAAATCTTCGCACCTATTTCAAACCCTGTGTTGAACGGAACGAACTGCTTCGAACGTCTCCAGAGACAAATATCTATTCCGTTCAATAAATAACAGCGTCAGGCACACTCAGGAAAATGTATCGGCGCGACTCCGCTCTCACCAATTAAGGTATTATAACTTTAATTGTATCACGATTTGCAGTTAATGCGTTAGTCTCATTAAGAATGTTACCTATTCTAGCAGTCAGCGCCCGCGCTTCCGCCAAACGATCGGCCCGCCCCAGCACGTTCGCTTATAGCTCGCGATTGCGGCCAATTATTTTCTGTTTATCTCTAATTACGCATTCGCTGCCAACGTCGCAGCTTATCGCGGATCTGCCCTTCGCCCTCAGATCCGATCGCTTTGCTAATCAGCTCTCAATCCGTTTACATGGACCATCACTATTAGGATTTGCTAAAACAAATAGCTGAAATTGGCAAGCCTTTGATCGTAAGTCAAGGATTCAATTGTGACCTATGCTATGATTTGCTTGTTCATTGTTCTATATCTTCGGATAGTTACGTGCACGTTCAATTTCCGAGAAGAATCTCCAGTCCGTACGTAAGACTTCCGCTCTCAAAATGCTATAATGCGTTCTAGACTCTTTCAAATGATTCATGAGTCAGTGTGAGAAAACAGTTCTCTTATACATTCTTTAGACAAATGCATTTAGCTTACTCGTAGTCTGTAAGTATGTCAATAACAGTTTTACCCACTGCAGTAATGTAATACTTACATAAGTAAATGACCGCTTATTCATCTCCTTTATTTTTTGCTCGCGATATTGATAGGGAGGGATAATGGCAAAATGTTCTAAATATAACCGTGCAGATTGTTTTGATTCATTTTGACTTATGGAGAGAAGGCATAAAAAATTACTCGTTTTACATTGTGTCATGTTGTAAAGACAGGAACAGGACCGCGGCTGTGAGCGACGGTCGTGCGTGCCGGTCGCCTGCGCACGGTATTAATTCACGGGCAACCCGTGCAAACAGGCTGACGTGTCAGTTTTTCGCTGCGCATTCATGCCGGTGAAATTAGGGTACATTAACAACAAGGTTAACTCGACCGCCGTGTCCTGTTTGCGAGCGAAAAAAACCAAAAAGCGTGCTTGTTTATTGAGGTGCATTTGTTAGCAGTGTTTAAAGGCCCCTTTGAATTAGGTTGGGCTTGCGGTAGTTTCCGCAGTTCTTAACAAAAGTTCTGCAATTAAATAAGCCTGCTTTAAACGAATGTACCTCGTGCTAGCACAGTTGACGTGTAACATGAAGTGGTTTTTTAATTATTAATCAATCATTTTTAGGGTTCCGTACCTCAAAAGGAAAAAACGGAACCCTTATAAGATCACTTTGTTGTCCGTCTGTCTGTCAGTCCGTTTGTCAAGACCCTTTATCTCGGGAACGCGTGAAGGTATCGAGTTGAAATTTAAACCATATACTAAAATATATAGTCCCTTGAAGCTGTGAAAATATCAAACTTCTACGTTAACGTAAAAAAAGATACGGCCGCTTATGCCGCAAAAAACGAAAATTTCGACAATCTCAAGGAAACCAAAATTTTAAGGGTACTTACCGTTGACTTAGAAGTAGAACTATGAAATTTATCTTATACTACAAGTATAGGGAAAAAATCTAAAAACTATATGTTTTTAGTTAAATAATAAAAAATTGACTTTACTAAACTTATTTAAATTTATCTCAAAATACAATTAAATACTGTAATTTGCTGCTGCTTTGGAAAAAATATCAACTTTTTTAATCTACGGTAGCCGGGAACATCTTTAAAATCGCATCAGTCTAGATCGGATCAGTTAGTCATCGGCGCTGCGGCTTATCTGACGCATTTATCTGGCAGCCGTGTGAGAAAAAGCCAATCAAGCACCAGCAGCCGACCCATAATCCTTGAATGAGGTGACTAACTGTACACTTATGAAACTCTATTTAACCAGACGACCGTACTGATCCAATCTGACGGGCTTAGCGGCTGTAGCCAATACTTTGAATCAACATTGCATCGATGATGATGGTTTATGGTCGGTTAATAACGAAATATTAGATGTGGTTTGTAATGTTTTGAACCTCGCTATCCATTACAGGAATGAAAGGCTTAGCAATAACAGGTAAGGCTAATGCAATTCGTTTCCTATTATCACCGGCATCAAATACTAAACTCCTTATTAATGATACATAACTTTGATAGAGTCTGTGCGGAAAGAGAATAGGATTAATTTTGAGGGGCGCTGTAATGCTTTTGTACCGTATGTGCCGTATTTTCTGTTCTGTGGCCATACTGGTTAGGTTAGGTCCGTTTTTCGCCACGCCTATTCTCTTTCCGCACAGACTCCAACTGGTTTTTGTGTAGACAGACAAATAGTCAAATCATCAGTAAATTTTAGTATCTCACTTAACACATAGGTATTTATGAAGAACATCATTTACAATTAGAGAGCATTATGATATTCAAGACGTTTAAACGATACTCGTATAGTGAGTTAGATCATCTTATATGACCTAAATAAAGGTCACCGTAAAGCAAAAAATACAAACATTTCAGTATGTGCAATCACGGTCGCTTCAAACATATAATTATCGAGTTGCAAATGCGCGCGTATGTTTCGATAGTATCTAAGGTGAGACTGGTCGTTAGATGAGATTAGTGAGATCAATTACTCAGTTCTCACGGGCGGCAGCGCGGGCGTTCCCGATGCCCCTGCGCACTGATACAGAGTCGAATGATCCACTACGCTTACGCGCACTACAACTAGAGCACGCGTATACTATGCTGGGCCAACTAGGGTACACATTTTCGAAGGTGGATATAGAGCTATGGTCATAAATAGCATGTTTTAGACAAAAGTTGATAGATTAATAAGAAACTTAAACAGGGATGAATCACATTTATGAATGACGTAGAATAATGGTATGCAAATATTTACACTGTTTTCGTAACTTTGATCGTAATGAATTTCCCTTTATTTTATTGAGCACTAGCATTTTCCCGCGGCTTCGCCCGCGTTGTTCCCGGGATATAATGTATCCTATGTTTCAATCCAGGACTTGGTCTACTTGCATGCCAAATTTCAGCTTGATCCATCCAGTTGTTACCCCGTTATAAGGTAACAAACATCCAAACATCCAAATATCCAAACATCGAAACATCTTCACAAACTTTCGCATTTATAATATTAGTGGGATGATAAACGTCAAATATTGATATAACGTTGAACAAGTATGCTAAATCGATATAGCTAATACCTAATTAGGTTTAAAAAATTAATTTCATGTTATCTTAAGTTTATCCAACTGACTTGATTTAGATCTCATACATTTTTAATAAACTAAGAAACTGGGTCTTAAACAACATTTAAAATTCAGGTAAATTTAACAGTCAAATTATTGTCATTATTAGGTATAATTTGAAAATTATGCAGCGTGAGATTAAAAAGATATACCCTCGAATGTGACAAACAAGGTTTTGCATATTTTATTGATATCTAACATGACATGACCTGTTGGAGTATTTACATTCTGGCCCCTTGTTATACCCGGCCCCATGTCATGTTTCGAGAGGTTAATAAAACAGGAAAATTGAAATACTCATACCCATACAGTATTACATGATCCAGATCGTGAATCGGGAATGTGGAAAAATCGGAAATCGGGAAAAAGTAGGACTGTGGACGAAGTGGGAATGTAGTCGAATCAGAAATATGGACGCAATGAATAGTGTGTGGTCGAATTAGGAATATATACGAAATAGTATTGGGGATGAAATATACCGAAACGCTCGATTTTATAAAAACCAGTCGTGACAGAGACGTTTAAATATGTTTTGTTTTCCCCGTCACTTGTGGAACTATTTGTGGAAAAGACCGCCTAACATCGACCTTAATATATATAACTATCGCTATTTTTCCTAACGAAACGTATATTGTATATAATACATACCACATTTCAACAAATTTAACGGGATGGAGTTGCTACTCCATATCGAGTCCTTTATATAGGAAGCTCTGCCACTATTTTTTTTATTAAGGTACCTAATTCTTTATCCTGGAAAATCTGATTCCAAACGAAAGTGCAAATAAAATATTTAACTTACGCTACCTAATTAATTGCCTTCAAACTAAACATTGTTTCTCCAAACACTACTTTCAATGCTACCTATATCGTCGACAGTAGGCTGAATTAGCGTAAGGGACATTGTTTTGCTGTACGGTTGACGATATCGTCGACCGTAGGCTGAATTACGGTAAGGGACAGGCAAAACAATGTCCCTTACGCTAATTGAGCCTACGGTCGACGATATGCTGATCATCAAAGAGTTACTTATAATCCTGTTCGCACATTTATTTAGCTCACGAGCATTAGTTAGTGAGTGCCCTGCTCCCACGATGCGCAGATAAGATTGCGAGTGACTGATGCATAGGACAATATGTAATAGATCAGCCACGGACAAAAATATGAAGCCAGTTGTCTCGAATAATGGCTCATTTATTGAGATAAGTGTCTCCCTCGACTTCATTTGGCTTCGAGATTACTAATCATTGCGTAATACAATTTCTGAGTAAATAGCAGTAAGAAGGAGGAAAACTGAAAGTTTTCGTCTTATTTTTTTTCGATACTTGCATTATCGCGGACGCGCAAGTGGACGGTTTCTACGCAACGCTACGTAAGCGCTGCGCCGCGACGCTCAGCAGGGTTCGCGCCAGCCGCCACAGTCTCCTGGCGGTATTAGCTGATAGGTGGGACAGTGGCCTATTGAGGCACTGGACCTCTTTACATTTAAGTTGTCGTACTAACCTAGTTATGTAAGTCATGTAATACTAACAAAATATGGATCACGTCGTCGTCCGAAATAAATGAATTTTATTTTATTTTTATTTTATTTATTTTATATTATGACTAGTGGGTCTTTCTTGAAAATTATCACTCCCCTGTGCACACATATTGGCGAATATCCAGAAGATTCCGCGTCTTTAAAATGGCATTTTTGGTTATTATAGGTAAGCAAGCTCCATCGTCGGCTTCATCGTCACTTACCAACAGGTGAGACTGAAGTCAAATGCAGTACCTATGTAACATAAAAAGAAAAATAACTGGCCAAGAGCATGTCGGACCATGCTCAGTGTAGGGTTCCATAGCCGTAACTATAAGGTAAAAAATACGATGTAAAAAAAGTACAACAACAAAAGAGCGTATCTTCATAGCAATTACGTCCTTTTGTTGAGAAGCGCAGTTTATCGGCAATAACTCAAAAACGGTACATTCGATCTTGTTGAAGGTAATTTTCGTTGAAAGTATTAATTAAGCCTTACCTTCGTGATTTTTTTCATATTTTTCGGGCGCACGGTTTAGAAAATAGAGGGGGGGGGACACAATTTACACAACTTTCGGAGCGATTATTTCCAAATACATTCACTTAATCAAAAACATTACTTAGGAACCTTATAGTGTTTTTTAAAGAGCTGTCGAACTATGTACCACACGTTGATATTTGCTGAAAAAAAATTTTTTTACTGTCTTTAACATGTATGGAGTGCCCCCCCTAAAAAAATTATTTTAATTATTTATATAGGTACCAAAGTAAGTAGCGGCTCATAAAAGACACCTATATTCCAAATTACATCAATATCCATCATGTAGTTTTTGAGTAAAATGCCTGTGACATACGGACAGACAGACAGACAGACAGACGGACGGACATGACGAAACTATAAGGGTTCCGTTTTTGCCATTTTGGCTACGGAACCCTAAAAAGGGATCCCCTTGTTTCTCATATACATAGTATAAGTCATACTATATTGTTAGTCATAAATCTCATAATTATCGAAAGTCATAAAGTATTTTTTTCTCTAAAACGGTAATATTTTTTTATATTTTAAAACATTAGCATATAGAAAACAATTGGTTCGGTTAAGTTTGTTTTATAACAATTCTGAAAACTTAACGGTTTCGTAGAAAAAATGTACTTAGTTCCGGCCAAGCCAAAAATCAAACCCTTTAACCATTCTAATCTAATGAGGCGGAATCTTCTGAATATTTGTGGTCGGCGAAATTATGTCCATCAAAAATTACCCTGGGTTCTCATAAGACAGGATAACTGAGTGAGGTTAGATTTTGTTTAACATAAGGTAGACGAATGCTTGACACTATTCCAGTAGTTGTCATCTTGAATGCTAAGCCATTAGTAATAGGAGGTGACAGCAGGAGCAACTATTGGGCATTAGAGTGCCAACCATTAGGACGTTTACCTTAAATAGAATTAATAATCTGCCATTCAAGCTTAATTGATAAACGTTCTCAAGCGTGTTAAAACAGTGTTTAGTTAAACTGAATTAAATTAATAATCTTAAGTATGTATGTATTTTTATAATTAGCATATTTTTTCCATTAAAAGTCACACGATAAATGCTTGTCTGTCCGGGTTGGTGAGTTATCGGGGTCCACTCGAATGACCTAGACAGTCGGCCTAGCTCACGAAACCCGGAATAATGAAGTTCAAATGTTAATAACTATACATGGCAGAAACCAAATAATACATACATATCTTAAACTGTGTAGCTCTTTGAAACATCATTAAGATCGCAGTGGGAAGCACTTCACTTACATCACAGATTATTTTAAAATTTGTATGCTGGCAATGCTTAACTCTTTACACCATTATGTAGCAATAATTTATAATGTGCCATTTTTTGTAACATTCATCATCATTTTCATAACAGTGTCAGTGAAAAACACATTACTTTTTTTCAACTAAGCACTTAAGTATCCTGATGGGTAAAGTTCCTTTTAGCCATTTTTTCTGAAAGAAAGTAATACCTACAGCGAAACCTAGTCCTAAATAAAGCTCCTTTAATAGTAGATTGTGTCACAAGGGAGCAAAATGATGTATTTACGGCGAGGGCGTACATTGAATCCTGAACGAAGCGAAGGATTCTACAATTGAATCCCGAGCGTAGCGAGGGATTCTAAAGTAGAATCCAGAGCGTAGTGAGGGATTCAAGTGTTAACGCCCGTGGTGTAAATAATTTTGCTACCTTGTGACACATACTGCTTTTCACACCGACTATGAGGAAAATTTAAATACAAACGCTACCTACCAAAATAACGAAAACGAAATATATAGTTAGTCAAAGAGCATCACACATTTTTAATAAAATGAAATGTGAAATTGTTAAATTTACAGTTCCTTATTATTTATAAAACGTTTATTACTTTTTACGGACGGGACGAATTTACCACTTCCATATTATATTTATGGCCCTCGCCTGCGGCTCGGACCCCAAACACCTGTGGTCTGGGCCATTCCTTATTATCGACTTTATGTAGAGTCGATATGTAGAGTCAATGTAGAGTCGATAATGTAGAGTCGATATGGAGAGTCGATATGTAGAGTCGATATGTAGAGTTGATATGTAGAGTCGATATGTAGAGCAATAATGTAGAGTCGATATGGAGAGTCGATATGTCGAGTCGATATGTAGAGTGGATATGTAGAGTCGATATGTAGAATCGATATGTAGAGTCGATATGTAGAGCAATAATGTAGAGTCGATAATGTAGAGTCGATATGGAGAGTCGATATGTAGAGTCGATATGTAGAGTTGATATTTAGAGTCGATATGTAGAGTCAATAATGTAGAGTCGATAATGTAGAGTCGATATGGAGAGTCGATATGTAGAGTTGATATGTAGAGTCGATATGTAGAATCGATATGTAGAGTCAATAATGTAGAGTCGATATGTAGAGTTGATATGTAGAGTCAATATGTAGAGTCTATAATGTATGGTATGGCAATGGCATATTCTAAGCAGGTTCAAACTAAAAATACCCTGTGGGTAGTCCTTGAACAGAAAAGTATCACTTTGATCCCTCTTATGAGGGATCAAAATACTTTTTTCTGAATAGGAGGTGTGAAAAATATATTCTCTTCAAAAGCTTGCAGGCTCAGTTACAAAATCATTACTTGAAATAAAATCATACTTATTGTTTTTTTAACCCCGGTTTTATTTATTTAATCGTATGGCATATACAGTAATTAAAACAGGTCTAATACATTAATATTATAAGTCCAAATTAAGATCCCGATCTAGAAATCCGATTGTTTGCGTAGAGTTACGTATTATAGGGTTACTGCATTGTTTATGAAGTACATATCTTTATCCAATATACCTACAATAGTGATTCTTGCTCAAAAGCATTCTAAAACATTACTAAGCGCGTAGTCATCCGCAACGTGTGGCAAATCGGCCGCTAGACGCGACGTCTTCAGCGTCCCCGCCACGCAACTGCAATGATGAAGCAAATTCGACCGAGAAATCTCGTATCGCACACTTTCATAACAATCCGGTGATTGATTACATAAATTTGAATACTATGCTGTTAAAGCTAAATTAAATTCATCCGCGGTATGGGATAAAACGTCGCAGCAGACTGATAAATTACGAGAGCCAAGATTAAACGGCGATTGCGAGGTGGAGCTATCATATTAAGTCTGTCGTTATGTATATTTCGTAGTTTTAGCCAGTCCTTAATTGATAAAAGATGGAAACTTAAACACTGATTAATGTTGGATTATGTAATACGTCAAAAATCTTGGTCAAGTGCAACGCCAATGCGAAAGCAAGTAGCACACCATTTTTAATCCATAAACTTTCATATATAAGTACAGTCCATCAGATAGTGTGCATTTCCGCCTTTACCTTTAACATCTTTTTATATGATCACGTCTAATAGATTTAGGTATCTCGTCATGATGCATATATGAAAGTACAGTTTAATATGTGGGTGAAACTTTTGACGAAATTGTTAGCGTAAAAAGTATAGACGTTGAATAAATTACTTTAAGTATAAACAAAGTACCTATTTGAGCAGTACCGGACATCACGAATTAGCTGAAAGCAGCGAAGCGCGAGCCGTAGCCACAATAACCCCATATTTTCGTCTTATTATAGTAATTAAGTCCGTATAAAACCGCCCGCAATTATTATAATGATTAAACACGTGCGCTGACGTGAAGCGTATTGCTCGGTTTGCCGGACAATGGTTCTGTACAATTATCGCCATTGATTCTGCGGTCGGGACGGGGAAGTGGCAGGTGGGCAGTGAGAAAGCAGGAAAACTACACGAGTTCCCATGATTATTTGAACGTTAAATACATTAATGACATCAAAAGTTAATTGCATGCTCAATCAATACCTAAATTGTTCTGACAACGACTTCTGAATACATTGTTTTATGTCTGATATGTTGAATTGCACCACATTCAAATAGTACGGTAAGTTAACGAAAGAAGTTAATAAAGATTAATGACGGAAATTCCTGTCGTATTATATACGTGTACAGAAAGATACAGCTGAACTTTGGAACGGCAAAAAGACGACAACTACACCTATGTACTATTTAGTCCTAACAATGCATTTTTTTTAACAGGCAACCGAACAAACCGACTTCATATTACCAAAGGTCGGAATCCGTCTGATCTCAAATTCATTCGCCAAACTTCCGCGGTGATAATTTGGCTTGATGCGTCTTCACAAGAAGGGTATTTTCTATTTATGAAAACTATAATTTAATTAAAAAAGTTTTCATCAATAGAAGTCATTAGAAGATTCAAATTTATAAATATGCCTATATGGCTTATTTGTGCGAATTTTGAATTTTTTAATAAAATTTAGGTATTTTAGATGTACATTAACTTCTGTTTATTGCGGCCAGTTAAAAATCTACCTATTAATATGTCGTGCGTGGAATCTAATCGAATAATTGTTTTATACGAGTAAAAGCCATGTCACATTCAAAGCTCACTTATGAAATGTACAAGCTATGAGAACTCAGTTTTATGGCTCCACACTCAACCCCGAGATTGGCATGCTCATTAGCATTGACACAAATAGCACTATAGGCACTAATAAGCTCCATGCGCAAGCGCCTACTCTGGTGAAGCGTGTCCCAACGACGCCTGATGAGCTTTGAGTCAAATTACTGCTGGCTTTTCCTCGCGACCGCGTGTCGACGTTTACTTAAGTATTGTGGTTATTGACGAGAGGTGCTCTCTTAATATGCCCTACACATTTATCATCATGTACACATATAAAATATCACATATATGTATTTATGTGTAAGTATAAGGTTTTTCTCATGCCCCCCATGGTACCTACCTATAAGTAAACATTTCTCCATTTCTAAGAATCACACTCACAATTTAATTTTCATGTTCAACCCTTAAAGTAATCGTTGACTGCAGTATTTCAACCTGAACCAACTGCCTACAACCAGCATTAGCTGAAAATAAATTATATTTGAACTTCGTCGATAGTCTAAGGCGTGAACATTGCATTGTGAAATAGTTAGCTGGCGGCGCAAACGCTCCGCGCCGTAAATAATTGGAAGCGCACTGTTTGTACTAATGCTCGATCTAAGCGCATAATTCCTCTTTTTGAATTGAGTCATAAATTTGTTATTGGAACGTACCAGCGGTTCGCACAGCCCGCATAGAACGTGGGTCGACTGCGGAATTCAGACTAATAAAATAAATGCCTTAGAAATTCTGTGTTCGTTAGCTTTTAACTCTTACATCGCTGGTGTGATTTAGATGAAATATAGCAGATTTAGCTTGCTTGCAAAACTGTAGGCTTTCTGTATTAATCTGTTATGGCTTTCTACTCCTATTCAAAGGCCTCCCTTCCTTTCTGACGTTCGTCGCTACTGAGCTTATACTGGTACTCTTTGCAAAATGTGTCCAGGTCATTGAACCGTCTTTTCGGTCTGCCCTGATTTCAGTAGCCATCTTTCGAGATCCATTCGGAAATGTATCTTAGCACAGTGTTATGAATACATTCAGCAGTCGTACCCTAATAAATCTCACATGAGCCTGTCGGCCTTCACTCCACATCCGCTATACGAATTCCGGAGAACAGAGCAGCCAGTTTGCCGCGCTTCATTGCACACTGTAAGCCCTGAGTATATTTTCTCTACTGGCTCAAAACCTCTTTTAACTATGTTAAAAGTGCCATGACCACTTGAATATAGTATTCCTTGAAAATGGAAATACTTTTATATTTCTGGGACCACAGAACATTGGTATATTTGGTAGGTACGCATTTTCGACGAAGGGGTGATTTTTTTTTGGTTGGTCTGTGTCCCGTTTGGTCAATATTGACCATTTTGGTAAAACTGAATTTGTGCCCACACGGACGAAGGGGTGATTATCGAAAAAGTCTCCTTATCTCTTTTATTGTGGCAAACAGTATTTCGTATAACTACTACTTGGTTTAAGTCATGCACTACTAAATTCAATTTGTGGCTGGACAGTGAAAGTACTTTGTATATTTTCAAGTAGAATTTTGTAAACATAGTGTTCCTTTCCTGACATAGGAACATCCATCATACCCTTGTCCCAAGCATTTTTTGCATCGAGATCTATGTTTGCTATGAAATTATCGATAGCAGAACTAAGAAATTTTGCATCCATGGCCGTCCATTCCTCAAAACCTAAAAACTCTTCATGAACAAGCAAAGAATCAGAAAGAAAAGTTGCTCTTTTCCTGATATGTCGCAGTTCTCGTTTACTAGAATACTATATAGGCGCGTGCGTTCTTTACGTCAACTGACATGTCGTCTTTAATGACCCCCGCATACATTAATATAAGAAGATGCACACTTTGACAAGTTTTTTTTATTTTTAGGTACTAAGCTTTTCATTACAAGTAAATTAATTTTTCATCACACTTGCTCGAAAATGGTGTTGTTACACGTAGGTTCTGCGGGCCGTAAATGGCTTATTACGCCCTAGGGCGTAATGGTTTCTTTTTTTTTATTTGTATACGCTGGTTCTGTTTTACTCTTATTTGTCATGTTCAAAGGAAACGCCAACTTACTTTTTTAACTTTTATCACTGAAATATTTATTTGAAGAGAACTGTTATTGCAAATACATGTAAAGACATATTTCGGTAACATTAATTAAATGTTTAAATGGTGTATTTCAGTATTTTGCAAATATAAATTCAACTAAAATGGCCGTTTTAGGTCTTTATTTCCGAACGTGACTTGATATTCGCATTATCTATGGATATGTGTCACTTTCTGTTTTAAAATTTTCTTCACATATATAAGATTTCCTCACAAGTGTGATGAAAAACATTGTGTGTGCCACGAGTGGTTAAGGAATTACAAACTCGTGTTATTAAAGCCCTCGGCTTCGTCTCGGGCTTCCAACAAACGCACGTTTGTAATTCCTTCCTTACCGCCCTAAATACACAATGTACTATTCTAGATGTAAGCAAATCCTCATATATACCTCAACTAATAAACACGTAAGATTTCAAATGCAAGTTTGTTAGTCAAGTAAATTACGGCATATAGTAATTTGTGGTGCTTGCATCGCACCGACAGATGACGTAAATGATGAACAGAAGCGCACCGATAGTGTTCCACCTGCGCAATCTGTACAAATGAAATAATCATGTGCTCATCGAATTTTATGTAACTTTTCAATACGCGTTACGAACAAATTGACATAATTAGTTTAGTCAAATAGGTTAGGTAATTGTCCGATAAATTTATCCGATACAATATAGAAAAATATATTTTACAATATTTGGGGTCGTTTTTGTTCTTTACCTACGTTGAAACTGTCCCCGGTATAATCATCTTAATTACGACACAAACTACACAGATCTCAATTTATTTTAAATGCTAAACTATTACTAAGGGCTCTGTGAGCTGTAGACCTCGCGTGTTTGTCAACACCCATGGCTCCGAAACAAAAAAATGCAAAAACTGGATCGACAAAAAAAATCTACAAAATGATTGAATCTACTCACAAAATTTCACGAGAAACTAATGAGAAGACAGACATTAATTTTCTCAAGCTGAAACGAAGATGCTTTGGTCGCACTTCGCGCTCGCTAGGTCAAACAGAAGCCCGCTTACATATAAAAAATAATTTTAGGTAACATTTACAACTACTAGTAAATTGTCGAACTTGCTCACAACAATAGGGTATTTGACAACAATCAAAATAAATTCATTAACTCTAACCAGCAAATTACGCTTCCAAAACAGCCCGGATAAAATCATTCAAACTTATTTTCGTGCCATCAACGATTTTACAATGACGAAAACTAAAAATAAGGCACCATGTGGAGCATGACGTCACAAGCACGTCACAAGATAGTATTTCATACTAAACTGCATACTTTCGGAGCGTTTTGACACTTCATAAAAAGAAGCTGATTTGAACTGTCATCAAGTAGCCTATTCACGAGAATTGGTTAACAAAGGCGACATGTATAGGGGAACAGTCGGACATCCACCGGAGATACGAATGAAAGCATTTTTGTCTAAGCTGAAACGGAGACACTTCGCTCGCCCGGTCAATTATTGGCATTAATTTATACAAATGATAGTTAAATGATACCCTTACCCTAAAGTGATTTTTAAGAATTGTCGAAAGGTGTTAAAAGTGTAAATCCGAAATTTAAAACAACAATTTTATCCAGTATAAGCTATACGAAACCTTATTTTTACGTAGCTATTTAGTAAAAATGTATCTTTAAATAACAATCTATATTTACTGCCATGTAGGTAAAACGTCTTACAGTAGCAAAGACATATTTACCGTATCTCAGCATTAACAAGACGTATTGAGTGATTTCGTAGTTATTCCCATCGTAAAAGGTTCATGTAGATTGGCAATTTGACCTGCGCAGGCACTTATAGGCTTGATCGGATTTATTCGCATTACGTGTAATAGCAATACGTCGAGACTCGTGACGCGGCGCTTGTAGCCATTGTTCCCGACAGCTCGCGCGGTTGAAATATGCTTTCGTTGCTCCGACCATCTACGCTTGCGACTAATTGTACAGTTAATCAGAAGCGAACATTCATGCTGGCGTAGGTACTACAAACTTGCTATATTTGTATTTTTTTTATAAGGTAGACGTCCGAATGCTCAACACTGTCCCAGTAGTCGCCATCTTGAATGTTATGTCATTGGCAATAGAGGTGACAGCAGCGTGTGGAATATTGGACATTAGCGTGTCGAGCACTAGGAAATATAAGAAATTTCAGAGGAGGGCCACTATAGAACTATAGCAAAAATGTTGTTTTATCAGGGGCCATATAAGTACTACTATAATTCGAAGGACCGCTGGCGGGCCGGATTAAACCCTCCCGTGGGCCGGAGATGGCCCGCGGGCCGTACTTTGCCCACCACTGTGCTAAACGATTGTCAATGATTTATAAATTTAAACCTAGCACTTCGGTTTGTTTATAGACATAAACAAATATAAAAACATAAATTATAAGATATTTGGTTAAATATCACTTAATATGGTATTCGCTATTTTAGTCATTTGGCGCAAAGTCGAGGCAGATCTGAACATTCAGCTTCTGACTCGACTTCGAACCGAAACGTCATCAGTCAGTTACCGTCCCAACCGTAGGCGATGCACTCTTACATCTCAAAGGGCCCCTCACTTTGAAAGGGTCCGACAAAACCGGCAGACAGAAGCTGAGACTGACCACTATAACATAGTAGATTCAACCCCCTCATTCGTCTAACTGAGACCCAACGGGCTCAAATCAGAGTAGCCAGGCCATAGAAAGTTTAGGCTACTCTCCCAGTTCTCCCACACTCATCCTCTGTTAGCTTTACAGGTCCAGCAGAAGAGCAGCCAGTACAGTCCGGCCTTGGCGTCCTAGACGTCAGGTCAGCGCCCCCCCACAGCCCCGGCTGCGAGTTACTGAGGAGTTTTGGCCACTTCCGACGTGCAGCAGGGCATTTCTCCAGAAATATGTCTGCGGTCACCTCATTCATCTGGCCCTTTTTCATACTAAATGTATGGAGACAGATGAATGAGTCGCAGACATATTTTTGGAGAAATGCCCAGCAACGGGCCGCGGATGCAGGCCCCGCTGCAGAGGCTCCATCACCGATGTGGTTTTAGTGATTATACTTCCTTCTTCTGAGGAGTGAGCCCCACATAACCTCCCCGAAGGGTCCATTTAAGGGCCTGGGGAAGGGCCTGGTAATGCCTGGGGGGTATGCGTAATGAATTTCCAGACCGTTAATAAAAAAAAATAGTCATTTTGGATCATGCCAAAAATATTAGAGTATCGTTTTATGTAATGGCTTTTCTAAAATAAGATTAATGTGGACTCTGTAGTTACATTAATATATATGTATATTTAGTTAAGTGTTAATCATATTTAATATAATTTTTATGCCACACCTGGCCATAAAGTGGCTTTTACCGCACACTACGCGTAGGTACGGAAAAAGCCGCATTCTGGCCAAGTGTAGACATAAAATGATGTACACAACACCCCGCCCTCGATCGCATATTTAAGTCCCTCGCTTACAGCTCGGGCCGCAAACATCTGCGATCTCGGCCTCTCTTTGTTTTACCACCCTAGTTGTATAACTACAAACGAGCATTGTTATATTTTAAGAGTTTTGCATGAAGATAAGGTAATCGACTTAATTTAAAGACATTTAAATTCAAATGTTACTATAAATAATGAATACTTAGCTGCTCTACATAAATGTTGCATTGTATAGCGAATCCCATAAAAATTACGTAACGAATTCATGTTTATAACTTTAAAACGACCTAATGCAAAATTGATGTTTGCGATGCAACAGACACGTCCGGCTGGAACAAGTTCTGCCGATTCGTTCTTGTAATATCGGTGTAATTTATTTAATGTTAGAAATAGACCTCGCTCAGCACCACAAAGAATATTGGCTTTCACAACGGAACCTGGCAAATTTATGTGCCGCGAGATTTACCTTGCGCCCAGTGTGCGCCGACGAATCACGAGAACGCCGAACCAGCGACGTCTCCCCACCACCTAACGAAATCCTTTGTAAATGTATTTTAGAAGCAGTATTTTTACAGGTTTTGATTCTTGATTGCTTTATGCTGAAAGTCTACAAATTTTGGTTACGAAATTGATCGACTACAGCTGAACCTGCGCGGAGCTAGTCTAGGCTAGTCGTATCGAGTCGTCCTTCTTTTCTTCATACAAACTTCGAATTTCGATTAGAATTCTGAAATAGAACCGGAGATGAATCGGGCGAGGCCTACACCTATATTGGAAAATATTTCAGAACACCATCCTAGTTATTAAGTAGGTACCTACTGTTGGAAAAGAAGAAAATCTAAGCTGGCCAAGGATGATTTTTGAGACCACACCGTTGTTGTCTATCGCAATTAATTTTTTTATACCTTCTGAGGCTACTTTATTTGATTGAAAGATTTACTACCTTAGCCGACCTCTTGCTACTTTAGTAGCAACTAAAGAGGCTTTGTTTCTGCACCATTTATTGCAGAACATGTCTCAAAATGAATATGTTAGATCACGCACCTGCCAACCCTGTCAGCTATCATTCACCGTTATATCGTGAAAATATAAGTGTCTAATTATCTAGATCGGCAAGCAACGTTAGGTAAAGGTGTTTATAGAATTACATAGGGATCGATTATAGTGAACTAGTAATTTTGCAGCCTACTACCACATTTGCCTAGTATCGCCTTAAGCCAATGCTGTTACTAGGAATTATGAGTGGTCGTCGCAGGTTTCCACCTGCTCTTGAAAAACGTTCACGTAATTACGCTAATAATTGTTCCACTTACGTATAAACATTTCTAGAAAAATTAGCATTATGCTCGGTGGGGGTTTAATTATTATTTTATGACGATGGTTTCCTTACATGCGATTAAACCGTAAACACATACCTACATACTTCAAGTAAATACTAGTAGATAGATTTAGAAAATATTTGATAAATTTATGGGACCTCATTTAATTAAACAAAATACGTAGAAAACCTTTTAGGGTGCGTGTCGTATCGCATAGGTAATGTTGATTGTCCTAAAAAAAATTGTCCGAGAATTTTGGCAGAATGTTGAATGGCATACTACTCATTTTTCCGCAGACACGTTTAAAAATCCTAAAGCATGTTTGTCCTAATATTACCAATACTAATTTTCATAACAATTATTTTGCCTAGTGTTAAAATGGCTACAATTACGGCACCTAAACTTATTTATTTGTAAATTTCTAATTTTGTAATTTGAAAGTACCTATTTTTATGGCAGCCCATAAAGCGACTCTGCTTGGGTAAGTTTTTAGTGCATAGGAGGAAAAAGGGGGACAGGACCAGAAGGCGGAGCGCTCCACAGATGAGTATTAAAAAAACTCAAAATAAAGGTTCCATTAGGTAAAAAACCCGGACAAGTGCGAGTGGGACTCGCCCACCGAGGGTTCTGTACAAATTTGTAGGAACATTACCTATATTAAAGTAACCTATACATTTTGATTCCCTTAGCAAAGTATATTTTTTTATGATTTCGTTAAAAACTATACAGTTTTCAGATTTTTCCCTATACTTGTAGTATAAGACGGTATTACTTGCCAAATTTCATAGTTCTAAGTCAACCTTTAAATTTTTATTTCCTTGATTGAGAGTGTCTAAATTTACGTTTTTTGCAGCATAAACAGCCGCAGCTTTTTTTCACGTTAACGTATAAGTTTGATTGTCTCACAGCTTCAAGGGACCGTAGACTTGAGTATATGGTTTAAATTTCAACTCGATACCCCCACGCGTTCCCAAAATAAAGGGTCTTGACAGACGGACAGACAGACAGACAGACGGACAACAAAGTGATCTTATAAGGGTTCCGTTTTTTCCTTTTGAGGTACGGAACCCTAAAAAGGAGGTTAGGTTAGGTTTGAACTGCGTCCCCAAGAAACACGAACTGCTGTCAGAAAAGTAGGTTGGGTTGGGTTCGAACTGCAACCCCCAACAAACCAATTTTTTTTAGTACATTGAATATTAGGAACGTTATAGCTATGCACATTTATCATTCGATAATAGAATCTTAGACATAATAAATATTAGAACCAATCATATTTAGGACAAACGATATTAGGTTAGGAACAACAATTTCGGCAAATACAAAATATGCGCAACAAAATTTATGCCACACGTTATTCGGCGTAAAATTGCTATGCGACAAAACATTAGGACTATCAATTTTATGCCACCCGATATAAATCCCCTTTTATAATTGAACCAAATTGTAAATCATCTTATTGAAAAACGAATGGAGTGTTTTTATTATTACACAGTAATTAATATCACATATCTTATTTATCAGTAAATTGCATCAGGTAGGGGTGTAGAGCAACAGGTTGTACAAGATGCGCTCCCGTCGCGGCAGCGGCTCCTAATTGATGACACGAGGCGTTACAGTTACTGCGTCAACTGCGTAATTGGCGTCGGCCACCGTTGGCCTAGCCACACGGTGCGTCGGCCCAGCGCTATGGACAAAACCAGCCAATTAAACGGTATTATTTTGTTACTAGAAGTCCTCACAAATTTGTTCATGAACGTGGAAAAAGTCACAATCCTTTTATGTTGCAGTAGAGTAAGTATCCTGTAACCACAGATATATATCGAGATAACGGGATAGAGTGCATGTAGCTAGTGTACTAAAAAGAAGGGCCATGGGCATTCTTTGCTCGTCGTCAACTTCAGTCGCCGTCAACATCAATATGAAATTGATAACCTAATACAAAATAAAACCCTTAAAGAACATTAAAATAGAATCATACTTAAAATTAAGTGTACTATATGAGATTTGAAAAATCTGATAATAATTGTTTGATTTATTGTTCAAATACATTAAACGTCAACCACAAAATCTTACACACTTGATTACCATACAAATCGAAGAAGTATATCCTTCTATCTCGATATATGTGACATTCCGCGGATAAAGGTACCTTATGGATATTGTCGCTTGCGTCCTTCTATCTTCATGTCCTATAGTAACGGAGTAGGATACGACGCAAGCGACAATATCCATAAGGTACCTTTACCTGCGGAACGTCACATATTTCTGTGCCTTACATTGCTACTGTATACATATAAATGAATGTAGGTAAGTAGATAATAAGAAAAAATTGTATACCTACTACGTTGATTCAGGTACTTTCAGATAGTCCTTTTAATGCTCATCAAAATAATTTGTATTAAGATTAAGATGAATTTGAACTTATACCTAATCTTCTTATAACATTATGTGTACTAGATTATTGAAACTACTTACTTTACACTTACGATCCCCTGAGGATGATACATTCTACTACCTACTTATAAAGCTTGAAAATATATAATTAATTCCTTTGTGGTGTAAATAGCCCGTAGGAATAAAACAGTTAGAATGTGGTTAAATTACATGAAAACATAACTACGTGCTTTGGTAGTAAATGAGGCATGGACATTCAAATCTTCATCCTTTCTCCAGCTAATTGCAAAAAATAGCTACAAAAAGGTATCAAAATAAGGGTATATATCATTAAAAATAGTGCTGAGTGACGTGAGTTTGTGTTGTAGATGTATTTGCTAACGAAGTTCATAGTGGAGTCATTGCCTGTCATTGACGGACACGACACGCGAAGCTATTATTTATACACTTTAGTTGTTAATTCGCAATAAAAAAGCTCTAAAAATGTTCAAATATAAAACGATTGCTAAAGTATGCGGGTTAAGACCATAAAGCCTAAAAATATATATTTATTTATAAGTTTATGCCCATTTATTTCCTTTTCAGGTCCACTGCGGGGAGGTCCTATTCTAGACGCGCGCGCGCCGGCCTACACATCGCGTGCCGCCGCGTAACGGTTCCAGCAGCTGATCCTCGCTATTGTCCTTTAATTAAACTCAATAACGCAAACATAAGCTATTCTAGATATTTATAAAACCGGAAAATAATTAGACGATAACTCTAACGAGCTACCACCGTTGAAAAATTTAATTGTTGTGAATTGTTACTTATTACACTTGTTTACGATGGTATTTTTAAAACTAGCCGCTTAACTTAATTAAAATTAGGTAAATACCTACGTTCTCGACTTATGGTAATTTTGCATCTGCCTTCCTTGCAACGCAGTTAGATGCCTGTAGCAGTACCGTTTGAATGTTCTGGGAACTAATACAGCATGTTATTTCTCTAATTGTGTTCGAGTTGCGCAATTTTCGCGTTAAATAGCATTCGCGTTTGAATCTTAGCGCACGCGGGTGCGCCTCAGATGAACCGACAGTAGGGTTAATACTCTTAAATTATGAGCGCAATAAAATATTATGAGTGTTGGTATATCTTCCAGTTACTAGATAGATACTAAATGTTAATCAAGTACTTCATTCGAATGAAGTTGACTTTTGTTGAACAATGATGAATATATTTGTTTAAAACCTAAACGAGTATTGTAGACGAAATCTGTAACTCTTAAGTATCTATCAACGTAATGATCACTTTATTAGTGTTAATGTTAGAGCAGTAAAACCTGTAATTAAGATCCAATATAAGACACATGTAATATGCATAAACAGTGTGGGATATACCCGCTTCCGTAAATCGCCGTGTCATTGTGCCAGGTGAAATGGTATCTAATGGCAACCCTGATAGCTGGAGACGTTGTCTAATTAAGCGCGGCCCTGGCTAATTTGACGCGTGAGCGGGCTGGCTGCGCCCGCGCCGCTGCCCTGCGCCGCCTAATGAATGGTATCGCACACGTTCATCGCGCCACGTCGCTTCGTGCCCGGCTCTAGCGCCCGCGCAAACGGGAATCTAATGACTGCTCTCCGAAAACATTAAAGCCGATCCGATTAATAGCAGGTACCTATTTAGCTAACGTTTCGATATACCGCTTTAATCAGCACGCTCCGATATTTAAATAGATTGATATCTTCATTAAATATTAGTCATCCGAGAATATATGGCCTTTATTATTAATAACGTTTCAATATAAAATGATAAACTATGTCGTAAAGCTTGATTACGTAATACGCGGGTGTGGAGCCCGTTGATGAACGGCGTAGTAGTAATTTTCAGGAAAACTCATTAAGCCAAAGGATATAAAGATATAACCATTAAAACGCACTTAAAAGTAAGTAGAAGGTGGTAGAAAGGAAAAGTTAAAGCTGAAATTGAGTTAGGCGTTCTCTTAGAAAACCGAGGCTAATGTTCATTCAGTGTTTGCATCAGGCTGTAATGTTGATTATAGTCATCGGCAACGTGAATGCAGCGACGCCGTGCACTGATGTGTTTATGCACGCACAAAGCTGGTTGTAAATTGTTAAGACTAATGGAAGAGATATTTAATAAGCATTTGTCTAATGCCGATGTAAGTGGTGTAATTGAAATTTTGCACTTTTCGTAATCCTAATGCTAGAACTGCCCGATACTATCAAACCGTAGATTGCATCTAATTTATAACAGTGCTTTATATACCTACCTATGTACATGTTGAAAAGCTTAGTCTAATAAGGTAAAAAATATATGACACTCACACTCTTAGATGAGTTAAACAGAAGAGATCGTATTGGTTTGAGTGCCTGTATGCTGATTTATGATTAACATATCTACTTAATATCATTTATAGATGGCCTCTGCGGTGCTTTCTGGGCTATTAGATTCGATCGTATATGTTGTAAACCTGCTGGTATTCTCACATCAACAACGCATAGATCTAGTTCCACGACTAATTTAACAAACATTACCATAGAAATGTTTCGTCACATGTGCGTTTTATAGCTCTCGTGAATAAATTAAAATTTTCTTAGTTTGATCCGAATGTTGAACTATAAAATAGCTTTAGCGGAATACGACATATGACGCAACTAGTTTCAATCTGTACAATGTAAATTTAACGTACAAACAATTATGTTATTAAATTTAATTTGGCGTCGTTAAATAAAACAAAATGTCGAGTCTTTTAATTAGGTACCGTTTATTTTGAAACTGCAACGGAAAATATGGGTAAGGCTCCTAATTGTATGAAGAAGTAATTAGGTGGAGGACAAAAAGTGGTCGAGGGAGCATCTTGAGTAACAACCCCGCGGCCCATTCTCATCTGGATGCGATCCTATCACTCTAAACGGCTGCACTATAGTTTTTTCTCGTGTACTAATTATAATTTCCAATAAGTTCAGTAGCAATTACCGCAGGAGACTGCGATGACGGAATACGTATACGGAAATTAGTATGCCATGCCAAAGACTTGCTCAACCATATTCGAACATTTAGAAATGCCTATAACATTCCTGTCATTATTATTTAGTTAGGTAGGTGCCAACTAACGTTATTCATTAAGCGTTACAAACTTCAACATCGTCTTTAATTATTATTATTTATTTAACAGAATTTTGATTACCCCCAAAGTAGTTGAAAAATTTCTTACGTTAAGTACGTTTCAATACAAATATGCGCTTCTGATCCCGTTTTGAAGGTCAGATGGACCCTCCTCATTTTTCTGCGCCTAGTCATCTTTGGTAGTTTGTTATAGCAATTAGATTTATTCAAGGACATTTTTGATACAATTTTCCCAGGCCGTGAGGGTCATACTTTGACCGTCATTAAAATGAGGCGCCATGTGAGGTTTATTAGCGCTTTTTAACCAACTTCAAAAAAACGAGGAAGTTTCACGATACATCGGAATATTTTTGTTTTCATGTATTTTTCCTGATTACTCTGAATCTGGTCCCATTGTCACCAGGTCAGGATCTCATAAGGGATCTTGAAGAAATCGAGGGAACTCTTCAAATAATATATGATTGGGGTATTAATTATATATGTAGTAGGTAACTCCTGATTTTTTTATTAAATATATTCATTTACTGTATCGTCTTGGCAAGCATTCATAAAAATTTGGTTCTTATTAAGGTACCTAAAAGATTTAAAGAAAGACTTTGCAACTGTGTGCTTTTATCGAGATCAGCGGCGCGTCGCGATTGGACTCATGCTCGCGCTTATCGCACAATTTGTCACTAACTGACAACATTTTCGGCCACTTGGGCAAAGAACAATCGCGTGCTTGTAAAACAGAGATGCCATTAGCATTTTTGTTAATTTTATAAAAAATACATATTCGAATAATCGTTTTGTTATTTAGAACCTAAACCTCCCAAAGAAACAAGAACTTAAACCACCTACTTTCCAATACGAATAAGTACATCCGGCCTCATTCGCACAAACCTTTAGCTCTGATACTTAAACTCGATCATAATTTAGACGCGTCTAATTCTAATGTAACTCCGAACTAAAGCGACCCACGTGGCGTTAGAAGTCTTACGTTTATAGGACTATTTGGTTTGTGATGGTATGGTTCATAATGAGTATTTACATAAGTGTCAGTCTGCGCGGGACCCTCAGCCGCAATCAGCCGGCTAATTACTCCGGCGCGGGCGCACGACTCGGCTAAAAGGCTTTAAGCTGTGTCATTTGTTTGCGACCATAATGGACTGATAACGGATACAATTGCGACTTTTTGAGTTAAACTCCCGTGGTCGTGCTATTTCGATGGGTTTAATGAATGATGATCCTACTCGCGGCGTGGAAAAAATAAAAGGATTAAAATTAATTAGCCACTAAAGCTTTGTAAAAGTGTTTCAAGAACGTTAATTAGTTATCTTTCCGGATAGCTTGTGCACTGAATATGGAATTTAACTGTAATACTACAGGATGCAGTAACCATCGTCGTTCTTACAACAATCTCTTTCAATGACTATGTAGGTACTGAACACAGATTTATGTTATGCTACTTTTAGAAGTGCTAGTGTCAGTTATAGCGCGTTTTCTAGTTAAGTTTGGTCTATAAAAATGAATATTCATTCAATCACAAGCTTCTTTTGTTTGTTACGAAAATCTTCATAATGATTCAATTGGTGGCTACTATAACTCAACGTCATTTGCATTTATAATATATTTCCGTCTAAATAAATTACGAGGCCCAGAAAAGCTTACACACAAAAGATTTATGTTGCCAGATATCTCGGACAATAAACAACGCAACGCCATTCCCGTTGACAATCAAGATACCTAGGCTTGAAATAAACGAACTTAAACGCACTTAAGGGCGTGATATTGTGACATCCATTTAATTCTGTGGCAAAATTATAATAATTTCACTTAATTACGGCATTCATTGCGGCGCGAGGCCGCGGACGCGTATCTCGGCACCAGAATTATCGCATGTGATAGCCCTCGCCTCGTTGCTGCCGGCTCCGTAATATTTAAACTCCAACACAATGAATTAAGGTAAATTAAAAGCCTTTCCGTGTCTTTTTCCGCAAACAGACGCTTAATCTTCGTGTTGCTTTGTCTTCCTACAGGGTATAAAAGTTTACAAATCGACATTAACTGTGATCTGCATGAATAAAAAAACTATATGAGTACGTTTATTGCACGGGTTATATGGCAAACTATGAGCAAATAAGGATCGGTTCGTGCCAGCAACGTGTGAAGGCCCCATAAC
Source organism: Eudemis profundana (assembly GCA_947034925.1). NCBI lineage: Eukaryota > Metazoa > Arthropoda > Insecta > Lepidoptera > Tortricidae > Eudemis > Eudemis profundana. The sequence continues at coordinate 16,060,012 of OX344799.1, forward strand.
CGAATTATTCGATTGTTTTATTAGACAAGTGATCGTAAATACGACAAGTTTAGTGTGGGACAGTGCGCCCCGCGCACCGGCCATAATCGTCATAAGAAGTGATTTTTTTTTGTGTACGGACGTAGGTCGATTAATAAAGCTTCGTGTTTATGGCCGCCTCTCTCGCAATATCAATTTTGATCACCTGATTCAGATTATCATTAGCTACGTTATAGCCGATACGACCTTATTCATGAAAGTTCAATTTGCTATAGTAAGCAATAAAAACCGTTTTTTTATGTGAATATTATTTATCGCGTTACTTCCTACATGTTTTATGTTATGTACCTATTTAAAACTGCAGCGCAAAAAACGGTTGCGTTTAAACATTCTTCAACGTGTGTTCCGCGCGCTTATTCACCGCGGTATTTAATGAGAATGTACATTATTTCCAGCTAACAACAGCTCAATTAACCTTAACAATATCGGAACATGGCATTTGCTGACACACGGACATGCGCTTAGTCTGATGGTGTAGACTTTGACAGAGTAAGTGGTGCCTATCAACCAATTTCGGAAGGCTGTCTCTAGAGATTCAAGGCGTTGGTTAAAAAAGGAACTAAAGAGCATTCACTTTAAGTTCCTTACCTACATTATGATTAGTATAAGATTTTAAAAAGGTTTCTTTTTCTAATTATATACGTCCATTATGAACTTTTTTTGCAAAGCAAATCAATATTTATTGTCATGTAAATTTATGTATTAACTCATCTATCTATCTAAATATATAAAAGAAGAAACTGACTGATTGACTGACTGACTGACTGACTGACTGACATATCAACGCACAGCCCAAACCGCTGGTCCTAGGAATTCCAAATTTAGCATATAGGTTCCTTATAAGGTCTAGGGGTGCACTAAGAAAGGATTTTTCAAAATTTACCCCCTAAGGGGTTCAAATAGGGGTTCAAAGTTTGTATGGAGAGTCTACGATTTTAGAAGTAAGAGATTTGAAACTTCATGTTTAGACTCTTTATTAGATTACAAGAAAAGTCATTTCACCATTTTTCGAAATTCATCCCCTAAGGGGTTTAAATGGGGGTTGAAAGTTTGTTTATCAACGCACAGCCCAAACCGCTGGTCCTAGGAATTCCAAATTTAGCACGTAGGTTCCTTATAAAGTCTAGAGGTGCACTAAGAAAGGATTTTTCAAAATTCATCCCCTAAGGGGTTTAAATGGGGTTGAAAGTTTGTATATCAACGTACCGCCCAAACCGCTGGTCCTAGGAATTCTAAATTTAGCACGTAGGTTCCTTATAAGGTCTAGAGGTACACTAAGAAAGGATTTTTCAAAATTCATCCCCTAAGGGATTTAAATGGGGGTTGAAAGTTTGTATATCAACGTACGGCCCAAACCGCTGGTCCTAGGAATTCCAAATTTAGCACGTAGGTTCCTTATAAGGTTTAGGGGTGCATTAAGAAAGGATTTTTCAAAATTCATCCCCTAAAGGGTTGAAATGGGGGTTGAAAGTTTGTTTATCAACGCACAGCCCAAACCACTGGTCCTAAGAATTCCAAATTTAGCATGTAGGTTCCTTATAAAGTCTAGGCGTGCACTAAGAAAGGATTTTTCAAAATTTACCCCGTAAGGGGTTCAAATAGGGGTTCAAAGTTTGTATGGAGAGTCTACGATTTTAGAAGTAAGAGATTTAAAACTTTATGTTTAGACTCTTTATTAGATTACAACAAAAGTAATTTCACCGTTTTTCGAAATTCATCCTCTGAGGGGTTTAAATGGGGGTTGAAAGTTTGTATATCAACGCACCGCCCAAACCGCTGGTTCTAGGAATTCCAAATTTAGCACGTCGATTCCTTATAAGGTCTAGGGGTGCACTAAGAAAGGAATTTTCAAAATTTACCCCGTAAGGGGTTCAAATAGGGGTTCAAAGTTTGTATGGAGAGTCTACGATTTTAGAAGTAAGAGATTTAAAACTTTATGTTTAGACTCTTTATTAGATTACAACAAAAGTAATTTCACCGTTTTTCGAAATTCATCCTCTGAGGGGTTTAAATGGGGGTTGAAAGTTTGTATATCAACGCACCGCCCAAACCGCTGGTTCTAGGAATTCCAAATTTAGCACGTCGATTCCTTATAAGGTCTAGGGGTGCACTAAGAAAGGAATTTTCAAAATTTACCCCCTAAGGGGTTCAAATTGGGGTTCAAAATTTGTATGGAGAGTACGATTTTAGAAGTAAGAGGTTGGAAATCTCATGTTTAGATTTTTATTAGATTACAAGAAATGTTATTTCACCGTTTTTCGAAATTCATCCTCTGAGGGGTTTAAATGGGGGTTGAAAGTTGGTATATCAACGCACCGCCCAAACTGCTGGTCCTAGGAATTCCAAATTGAGCACGTAGGATCCTTATAAGGTCTAAATGTGCACTAAGAAAGGATTTTAAAAAATTCATCCCCTAAGGGGTTCAAATAGGGGTTCAAAATTTGTATGGAGAGTCTAAGATTTTAGAAGTAAGAGGTTTGAATCGTCATGTTTAGACTTTTTATTAGATTACAAGAAAAGTGATATCACCGTTTTTCGAAATTCATCCTCTAAGGGGTTTAAATAGGGGTTGAAAGTTTATATAGAGAGATCGGAATAGGTAGAGTATATTTACCTACACTTCGAAGAACAAAGTCGAAAAGTATAGACTCCCTTACAACTAAATTTTTTTCCGGGACTTAAGTCCCGGAATCTTACTAAAAAAATATATTATTGGTATTCTTTCGCACATTTCTCGAGCATTCTCAGTATAGCTGCCTGTTTCTAATAGTGCTGTCTCTTTCACTCCTTCGAAAATTTCGTCATAACTATACTGAAGTGTAGTTCAAAGGCCCATAAGGGGTCCTGAAAACGCCTGAAAACGGGTTTTCAGGTTATTACGCCATCTTATAGAGGGTGTTCTGAAACGGACTGAAAACATGTTTCAGGCGCCTGAAAACAACGGCAACTTAGGTGAATTTTCGATCTTCTACTATGTGAAAGAGCCACCGGCGCAAAAGTAATGTGTGTATGTGTGTTGCGCCGATGGTATGGTGGTCGTTTGAGGTTAAAACTTCAAACGTGATTTTCCGTGCTTTAGAAGCGTTTTCAGCTGGCTGAAAGGTGATATCAGGCCGTTTTAGAGGTGGCTCTTTCACATAGTAGAAGATTGAAAATTCACCCAAGTTGCCGTTGTTTTCAGGCGCCTGAAACATGTTTTCAGTCTGTTCCAGGACACCCTCTATCAGATGGCGCAATAACCTGAAAATCCGTTTTCAGGACCCCTTATGGGCCTTTGAACTACACTTCAGTATATGGCGAAATTTCTCGAAGGAGTGAAAAATACAGCACTATTAGAAAGAGACAGCTATACTGAGAATGTTCGAGAAATGTGCTAAAGAATACCAATAATATATTTTTTTAGTAAGATTCCGAGACTTAAGTCCCGGATAAAAATTTTGTTGTAAGGGACTCTCCACTTTTCGACTATGTTCTTCGAAGTTTAGGTAAATATACTCTACCCTATTCCGATCTCTGGTTATATAAAATTGTATACTTATTTAAACTTTTAAAATTCGAAAATCTTCACACTAATATTATACTTAAATATGAAAGTTTGTGAAGATGTTTGTTACTAAATAACAGGGTAACAACTGGATGGATCAAGCAGAAATTTGGCATGTAAGTAGACCAAGTCCTGGATTGAAACAAAGGATACTTTATATCCAGGTAAAGAGTTTCTTTGGGACAATAACGGGAACAACGCGGGCGAAGCCGCGGGAAATAGCTAGTATTGTTATAAGTACCCACCTTATAGCCCTCTTCTTAGCAAGAACTGTTTCCTGACAAAGACTCCATTGACGCGGGGCGGCATGAGTAACGGGTTCTTAATCTTAACTTTAAGAAACAATCGATAACTCAGAATAATAATGAAGATGGCTTGCAAATTCTTGCCACCAAAACATCAATTTAGATTAGTCCTATTGAATCGATCTACTCCGGAGCTTACCGAGATTGTATCGGCTATCGGTGTTATTAATAAATTCATTTTTCATATCGATAATCATCAGCGTAATCCGGAGTCAGTTAATGACGATTCCCACGTCATAGAGATAACAATTGCAATCACTTACGAATAGACATACTTACACTTAAGTAGGTACCAGTAGCGTGGCGTCTAAAGAACTCGATTCCTACCGGCTTGCCTAATATCAGGCATTTGAGCATCTTATTCTACAGCTCTTAAGGAAACTGTACGCCAAATCTGCACCGGCTTGCCCAAGGATATATTTTACGCCACGCCACTGGTAGGTACCAACCAACCTTAGTCTCTTCGAGATGAAGCGAATGAAGTGCACGTGACTCTTAAAAATTTAATACTTTTGTTTGCTTAATAAATTACATAAATAGGTAATCATTGCGATTAATTTTTTTATTTTGGCATCTAGGTATCTGAATTGTGGGACACTCAATGTTAAATAGGAACTTTTTGTGAGGAAATCACATCGAATTGTATAAGAAATCACATGGAATGTTAATCACTATATTAACGAGACAGAATTCCTTACCCAGAACGTGTGAGTATATATCAAGTCAATTAATCTGAACGAATAATACCCATATATCTAAAGGTAAACTGAGTCAATTGCTCCGGCTCATTAGTTACAATTGAATAATGGAACATGGCACGATGTAAAACCGCAAGGCCAGGTCGCTCGACGTCGCGACGAGCACGGATCCACAGTCACCTCTGAATCCTTGACCCATCCAGAAGAGGCTACTTTAACAGAATGCATCTCTGTCCTGTCGCCGTACGTAGATAAATAGGTATTTAAAATACCACTCTCCGTGGGAACTGTGACGGGCGCCCGAACCGCGATAACCCTGCGCTCGCGCTGCGCCGCTCGCTCCGCCGCCCGCCCCGCCGCCGCAGGAACCACGTCGCGAATCAAACAATGAATTTCAATATCGAAATCTATTTGGTTGCTTAATTTCGTAACTACCTCAACTTATCTGCCTTTTTTATCTACGCTTTTATTTTCGGTAAACGGAATAGTCCGTTTAGAAATAAACTCTAAAGCGTGAACGGTAAGGGCGCTACGGAAAAGCAAAGTTTTTGGATGATGCACATTAGACTCTGTTGGTGGGTGGCAGAGTTGAAAGTTCGCCGCGAGTGCGCACGCGCATAGAGGCAAGGCTGCACGCTGCGAGATGTCATCTCGAACCCCCGCTGCGACTTGCGAACAATATTGTCTCCGCTTTTGATGCATCGTGAATTTTAAAATCCATTCATACTCCCCTAGAGAGTTGCAATCATGATACAAAATGTATTCAAAGCTTTTACTACGTCGTATAACACCTAACATACAGCTTAATAAAACATAAATTGTTATTTTTATCATCTGACAAGTGCTTGTTATGACTATATTTTTTATTTTTTGTATAAAACAAACCAATAAAATTAATGACACTTTAAAATAGTATGATGACCCAGCACTACATTAAATACCTGATACCTACTTATATGTATGAGAATGTAACAAGTAGACATACATAAGTAACACAACCAAAACTCGTGAGGAGGTTTTTTCTCACGGAATGTCAATATTCTGTAACACTTATGTATGTTATCCTGCTTCATAAAATTCATATAAAAGATTATCCACCAGCCATAAACACTAAAATATTTGGTGTTATTACAAGACAATAAAATCAAGAACAACTCAGTATAAAACAGTCGACTTTCACTGCAATTGGTTCAATTTCAATCCAAGAGTCACGGATAAGTAAAAAAGAATTTCTTGGAAAAGTTTTGGCAAATGTGTACTTTTATTCCTCCCTTTTATTATACATTTACTCAGAGTGTAGACTTCATAAACCCGACATTATATGTATTACTATTCGAGATGGTGGCGTATAATTTCTAAATAATCGAGTTGCTAAGTATAACTAGTTTACGTCTTATGCTTAAAGTCGTTTAATTACGGTCTTGATGTAGACTGTTAAATGTATGCATATACGCGACGTTAATGTGAATAAAAACTCGCTCATTGCTTAATTTTCATTTTCCCTTTTGAGGCATAAAGCAATAAATAACCGTAGAACAGAACGCGTATACCCTATTATAGCACAGCTCTGCCTTATCTTCCTTCAGATCTTATTATATTTAATAATGGATCGATATCCATGTTTATAAACTGAGTGGATTAGGATACTAACGAATCGAGATGCGCGATGCCACATAAAGATACGGTGCCATTATCGAACGCAACCCGTAAACGTTTAATGCGTTCTCTCAATTGTTATCATAATATTGTTGTCTATTATTTTTATGACTTTGAAAATGGTTTTTAGAGTTGTAATCTGGATTGGATGATAAACGCAATTAATCTTAGCGAAAAAGAAAGTCTTTAAAACGTGGAATAAAAATAAAGTTTGAAAAAAATCCAGAACGCTACACTAACGACAGTTTTACGATAACTGCATTGTAATTGAAAGTTTTTAATAATCTGCGCGCTAACTTAAGTCACTCGTCAAATATCCGCTCACGGCGCGATCTCACGATCGGTCTCGATTTATAATAGATATCTATCGCAAAATGGAGAGGCGCTTCGTATTTTGCATAAGTGACGCTTGTAAGTTGTGGCTTGTGGCACAATGCCCTATGGCCTACAATAAATTGAGTTCAGTACGTCGATCGGACCTCGCCGCTATACATATAGGAATCGTAGGTCGCCGCGATGAGCTAGCTGCTCGCAGACCTTTCGCTCTCCATACAGGGTGACATTACGATGCAGACCAAGCGTGATTTATGCAAACAACCCGTTCTAATAACCAGGTAGGCTCGCGAATCGTTTAGGACGCACAGATACGACCGGTACCTAATTGATTACATGTTGTCGGTAATAATTTTCGCGACAGACGACAAAAAAATATTGTAATCAGGTTTCGGATTTTAAAAAACTCACATAAATCTTTATTGTTGTCCAATTGAGTGAACTTCCTGATTCGACCAGTCGCGCGGACTTGCTGCTGCGGCACTGCCAAATAGGTATTCAGGTATTCTTTTTCATCGCGAATAAAAATAGAGCAAAACGCGTCGCCGAGTTTTTATACCAGGCGACCTTGCAGCCGAGTGTCTTACTGATTGTGAAACAGTTGCTTAAAGAAAAAACGAAAAGTGCTCGATTGGCGCCGATCAAAGAAGCACCTATTTTTATAATATATGTCAGTAAAAAACGTCCGTAATAGAATTGGTATAATTGCTTCCTAAAATCAAAAGACGGTTCAGTAGCATGTCAATTAATCAACAGCTCGTCTATTTGACCTTAGAGGATTCACTTTTACTTTTATTCAATAACTCACTTATTGAATATGTATGAGGAAGCCGTGGTTAATAACATCATTCATCAGTTATGGAGTGTTAAGGTTTTATTATTTTTCATCAACTGCCCGTCTCCCGTCGCTGCATCGGCGCGCTTTTGATTGCTCGCCTGTTCTAGCGGACATGTTCGCCCTGCTACGACGAGTTTATTTAATCGTTCGAACATGTCAGTCTATTAACACTTTTTGTTACAATAAAAACAACAGTTATTTATCTAAATATTTTAAGCAACATTGTCAGATTTTATCTCACTTCACTCTCGATGGTATGGGTGTATTTTCGCTGGCGTAATTTCTCTGGCCACCAATATTTTAAAGATTCCTCCTCACTAGACTGGCATTCGTTGGTTACTTGTTAGAACTTGACAGATTCTACATTGTAACCAAAGTGCCAATTCTAGTAAGGCAGAACTCTCTCAGTATTCGTCAATATGTCATGACAGCGAAATGACGTTTTTGAAAATACACCCGTATATTTAATTTAACCTATTGGACTATCTTTTGACTCTAATTAACAAGGGATCCGCTCTGACTTCGAATGCATGGTTTTTTTTTCAAAAATATTCTCCCACCGGTATCAAAGCCCATATTTTACAATTGTAAATATGTATGTACTTAATACAAATTGAAGGTTTCCTTCCCTCATACGGGAAAAATAGAATCTTTAAAGACTTTTTGTCCTTCCATCTGACTCGATTTTGAAACGCTCAGGAACTTCTAGAGGTATAAATTTAAAATGAGATAACATCATAAAGAAGAATTAATATATAACGCAAAAAGTCATGTATTTTTCAATAAGAATTCTATTTAATAGGTAGTTAAGACTTGTAATAGATGCGTCTAACTGAGGCGCTCGTTTTGGCTATTGTCCGCGCGCATGATAATGAGCACGCAATTGGCAGTTCGCATCTGCTCTTATAAACTCAATTCCACACTATTATGTCGTCTGCCTCACTTGTAAGGTTTAATATATAAGTGTAAAAGAGACAGAATACATGAAACGTCGAATTTTGTTTTTCATAGTGGAAGCCTAGACAATGGTGGTTCTCGCAGCGTCCTCTTGCCGCGCTAGAAAGTCGCTTATCAATTCAATTGTCAGCGCCACGCCTGCGCCGTGGACACCACCGAGCTAGGAAGCCGGCCGCGTTATCTGACACGACTTTGAGGCTTCTACAACGCTTACCTACTAAAAGGATATCGACCGACAGTTTACAAGCTACGGTGGCGAGGCGTCCATAAAACCTGATTCCCGTTTAGTTTACCTATTTTTAGGATTAAGAGTACGGTTTCTTACTACCTACTCTTGAAGATAATGTAGATAATTTAGTAAGATACCAAATAAACATTTTGATTTTGATAATGAGAACCAAGTTCCGGTCTGGTCCGCTAAAGATGCTTTTATATACCCAATGATATGTTTGTCACCACATCATTGATAAGTATGTGTCAAAGCACACAATAAACACTTTTATTTACTTATGTATTTAAACTTTATTGCAATAAGGCGTTTTCTGTCAGTTAACCTTAGGGCAAAGCAAATAACTTGTGAAATTACGATGACTGATCTAACCGACATCAATTAACTCGCCCGTTGCCGAAATGCCCTATAAAATCGCGTTTGTTTGTTTTTTATTTTTATAAATACACTAAATTCTGCTTCGTCTGCGTGAACTTCCCATAAAAAAACTTTTTCGTTTCAAAATATCCGTTCTTAGTGCACTAGGGCTTGCATTCCGGAATTCCGGAATTCGGAAATTCCGGAATTTCGGACGATTTTTCCGATATTACAGTTCCGGAATTCAAGTGCTAAATATCGAAAATTCCGGAATTGAAAATAGTGTAATGAAATTCGACATTAAGACGGATATTTTACAAAATTACCACGTTATAAAATTTATTTATTAATTATCTTATCGCCCAGTCTACAGGTAGTATTTTTCGAGCGCGGGGTCTAAACCGGTGCTTGTTAGAACGAGACAGAACGATTTGGGTCCAACTACTTATTGTTTGTCTGTATCTGTTTTTGCATTTAAACAATAAACACCATCAGTACTAATACTAAACTAAGTGCAACGCCAATAACGTTAGTTGTGGGTTTCTTGTGCCCTGTGAAGTTGTGATTGTGAATTTTGCAGATTTCATGTGTGTTATACGTGCGACACAATGTTATGTGTATTATTGTTGTATTTTATTTATAATAACGCCTTTACATTTATCAGAATATTTCTGCAATAAAGTCCAATTAATTATTTCATATGACTTCACATCATTACTATATTACACAGCATAATAGTCGATATACATATAGGAGTCTTCTCAAGGCATTTACGAAGGTACAAGAATATTTGAACTAATTTCAAGACATACTAGTGTTAGTGTTTTAATGTTTGAGGATAAATTATTTGAAATGGCATTTCATCATGCTTATAGAAATTATTTAAAGTCGTTTCGTATTAACGTTTAAGCTTTTTATAATATTCACACGATTCATGTATTATGTATGGTTATTCTAAATGAATAGTTATTTTACGTGGTCACGAAAAGGATAACCTTGGTACAGAAATTGTTGTTTCAGATAATTGAATTAGCTCATTGTACCTGTGTTGTGTTTAATGATTGAGAAATTTTGCCCTACTTCGTAATATTTTTGGAATTTTGAGAATGGTCTTATTTAAATACCAAATGCAATTAATAGAATTTATTTTATATGTCATACTATTTCGTTATTAATTCATACCTACTTTTTGTAATAATCTATCGTGCTAGCTAAGTGCACCTAGTATTATTGCATTACTTTAACAGTGTTGATTTTTTAATAATTATGTCTCGATTTTTTCGTATTTTGTACTTGGACTACGTTCTACACATTTGTTGATTATTAATAAATCTATTTTAATACAATTTCTCGTTTCATATGGACAAAAAATGTATTAGAAAACAAAGCCGGTACATCCGCATCAATTCCGGAACCAGTTCCGGAATTCCGGAATTGAAGGTAAAATTCGAAGTCAATTCCGGAATTGGAAAATCGTCCGATTTTGCAAGCCCTATAGTGCACCCCTACGTTTTCTAAGGATGTGTGTTTCAAATTTCATGTGACTATCTAGAGCGATTTAAATTGTACGTTTTTTGTCAGTACCTAATCCACAAATGTATTTTATATTATATATCTTTACTAGCTATTTCCCGCGGCTTCGCCCGCGTTGTTCCCGTTATTGTCCCAAAGAAACTCTTTACCTGGATATAAAGTATCCTTTGTTTCAATCCAGGACTTGGTCTACTTACATGCCAAATTTCTGCTTGATCCATCCAGTTGTTACCCCGTTATTTAGTAACAAACATCTTCACAAACTTTCACATTTAAGTATAATATTAGTGTGAAGATTTTCGAATTTTAAAAGTTTAAATAAGTATACAATTTAATATAACCAGAGATCGGAATAGGTAGAGTATATTTACCTAAACTTCGACTTAAGTCTCGGAATCTTACTAAAAAAATATATTATTGGTATTCTTTAGCATATTTCTCGAACATTCTCAGTATAGCTGTCTCTTTCTAATAGTGATGTCTCTTTCACTCCTTCGAGAAATTTCGCCATATACTGAAGTGTAGTTCAAAGGCCCATAAGGGGTCCTGGACACAACAGCTATACTGAGAATGCTCGAGAAATGTGCGAAAGAATACCAATAATATATTTTTTTAGTAAGATTCCGGGACTTAAGTCCCGGAAAAAAATTTAGTTGTAAGGGAGTCTCCACTTTTCGACTTTGTTCTTCGAAGTTTAGGTAAATATACTCTACCTATTCCGATCTCTCTATATAAACTTTCAACCCCTATTTAAACCCCTTAGAGAATGAATTTCGAAAAACGGTGATATCACTTTTCTTGTAATCTAATAAAAAGTCTAAACATGACGTTTCAAACCTCTTACTTCTAAAATCTTAGACTCTCCATACAAATTTTGAACCCCTATTTGAACCCCTTAGGGGATGAATTTTGAAAAATCCTTTCTTAGTGCACATTTAGACCTTATAAGGATCCTACGTGCTAAATTTGGAATTCCTAGGACCAGCGGTTTGGGCTGTGCGTTGATATACAAACTTTCAACACCCATTTAAACCCCTTAGGGGATGAATTTTGAAAAATCCTTTCTTAGTGCACCCTTAGACCTTATAAGAAACCTACGTGCTAAATTTGGAATTCCTAGGACCAGCGGTTTGGGCGGTACGTTGATATACAAACTTTCAACCCCCATTTAAACCCCTTAGGGGATGAATTTTGAAAAATCCTTTTTTAATATACCATTAGACTTTATAAGGAACCTACGTGCTAAATTTGGAATTCCTAGGACCAGCGGTTTGGGCAGTGCGTTGATATACAAACTTTCAACCCCAATTTAAACCCCTCAGAGGATGAACTTCGAAAAACGGTGAAATCAAACTCAAACTCAAACTCAAACTCATTTATTTCTGTAAGTAGGCCTCCTCAAGGGCTCTTTTACATGTCTGATTCTTTTCTTTTGGCGCTTCGGTAGATGACCTTCTGGTGAGAAGAAGCGCCTGAAGAAACTCACCAGTTTCTCTTTTAAAAACAACATTACAACAATTGTGACATTATTACATAAGATGACAATATTTATAAAATGCAACAAGCAAATAACTGGGCACAGTTTTTTTTTACATTTTACCGAGAGACGTATATAATCTCCGGATCCATTACATTACAAAACTTAAAACTACATTTTTAGAGATGTAAAGGGTCTCTAGGCGTCAAAACACGATAAAAAATATAGAAAATAGGCAAACATAGACTAAAATTTATGGAGATGTAAGGAGTCTCCGTTGTCAAAACATTATGTTTTGGAGGTGTAAAGGAACTCCAAACGTCGAAATTAAAAATGGGAAACGTATGTTTCACGTCGAGAAATAGACTATTAAGCTAACAGTCATTACAACTAGCTACAGTATACATAACAGGTATGTATTCAGTATGTCAAAATGCAAATAATGAAATAAAATTACAATAAAAATAAAAATAAATGTAACAATGGAACGATACAGCCCGTAGCAGCGACGCCATCTGTAGGCATCATGTACCTAAACCTCTCCGGGACACTGCCCTATTTCGACGACTGCTGCGACTGATGCTTTGGCCATGGTTCTTTGTCATCCAAGTAATCTTGGACTTTATAATAAGCTCTCTTCAAAAGCGCAGATTTAATGTAATTTTTAAACGAACTATAAGGCAGTTCCCATGCATCTAGGGGTACCTTATTGTAGAATCTAACACAGTTGCCCACGAAAGATTTTCTTACTTTCTGTAGACGGATTTTTGGGACAAACAGCTTATGTTTGTTCCGCGTATTTAAACTGTGGACATCAGACTGCTTTTTGAAGGAGCTGATATTCTTGTGCGTATACATTATCACGTCTAATATTTACTGTGAAGCCACTGTGAGGATTTCTATTTCCTTAAAACGTTCTTTTAGCGAATCTCTAGATCCTAAGTTATATATGGATCGAATCGCTCTTTTTTGTAGAACAAAGATGGTATCTATGTCTGCTGCTTTACCCCAGATCAGTATGCCATAAGACATAATACTATGGAAGTAACTGAAATAAACAAGGCGAGCGGTTTCCACGTTAGTGAATTGCCTTATTCGTCTTATAGCAAAAGCTGCAGAGCTCAGCCGGTTAGCCAAAGTAGATATATGAGGCGCCCATTGCAAGTTGTGATCCAGGGTAAGCCCAAGAAAGAGTGTATTGTTAACAAGATCAAGTTTCTCACCGTTTAAAGATATAGATGTGTCAACCTCTCTTACATTTGGCAAAGAGAATTTCACGCACTTTGTCTTCTTTGCATTCAGAACCAGGTTATTTGCTGTGAACCACTGTAGCACTAATTTTAAGGTCTCATTGATGTGACTATAGTCATCTAGTTGTCTATCAACTTTGAAAATCAATGAGGTGTCATCAGCAAATAAAACTATTTTACAAATTTGTTCTATGTGGTAAGGAAGGTCATTTATATACACAAGAAAGAGAAACGGACCTAAAATCGAGCCCTGCGGTACTCCGAGCTTTACAGTCGAACCACTAGACTCAATTCGGTTAACAACCACTTTCTGAATTCTTTGGCTAAGGTAAGACATGACAAGGTTTAAGGCCTCGGTCGACAGGCCGTAATGCTTTAGTTTGTGAACCAGTGTCTCATGTTCCACACAGTCGAACGCCTTGGAAAGATCGCAAAAGATTCCTATCGCATCTTGTGACACTTCCCACGCATCATAGATGTGTTTAATAAGCACCGTCGCGGCGTCCGTCGTCGAGCGGCCTTTTGTAAAACCAAATTGCTGGTCGTGCAGTAGTTCATACTTGTTAAAATGACGAAGCAATTGGTTTAGTATGACTTTTTCAAAGACTTTACTAAGAACTGGTAATATAGAAATCGGTCTAAAATTCCCAAGATCATCCCTGCTGCCCGATTTGAACAAAGGAATGACTTTACTATATTTCATCAGATCGGGGAAAATACACTTATCTACACAAGCATTAAACACAATGGCTAGAGATGGCGCCACAATATCGATGACAGATTGCATGACTCTGACAGAAATACCCCAAAGGTCCTCGGTGTTTTTCAGCTTCAGGGATTTAAACGTTTTTATTATTTCATAGGGATCTGTATGTTGGAAGTGAAATTCCCTATCATATCTGGTACTAATAGGATCTAGAAAAGAGCTAGCCTTCGCTACAGAAGAATTCAGGTTTACCGTAGTATTCACAGCAATGTTTGTGAAGAAGTTTTGAAAGGCGCCAGCTACGTCCAAGTCTGCGGTCAGGATTTGTTCCTCGACTTTAAGTCGGTAATGGCCTTCACGGGGTTTTGTTTTGCCAGTCTCTGTGTTTATTATGTTCCAGACTGCCTTTACTTTATTTTCCGCTGACTTAACTTTATTTCCTAAGTATAAAGACTTGGCGGCGGCACAAACTTTCTTAAACATCTTCGAATAATTTCTAACATATTCTGTGAAATTATCATCTTGTATGTAGCTCTTCATTTCGTACAATTCATACAATCTGTTCCTACTCTTATGTATACCTGATGTGGCCCAGTCACTAAACCTTATTTTTGTGCCTCGCTTGAAAGTTTTACATTTGAATATGTCTTTGTGCACGTCATGAATCACCTCTGATAACTCTTTAAAGAGTACGTTAGGATCACTACTGTTAGTCGGGAGCGCAGGAACTCGACAAAGTATGTTATCTTTAAATCGTTCCATGCGACTCTCCGTGATGGGCCTATATGTAATAATTTGCTGTTCGGTATGAACATTTACTTTGAAAAAGGCTTTCTGTCCGCGGTGATCAGAGTTAAAGCAATTAAGAATCGTTTTATTAGTAGCTTCACAATTACAAAATATGTTATCTAGACATGTCGCCGTGCTGGCCGTAACCCTAGTGGGTTCATTGTATAAAGGATACAAGCCAAACGATTTAAATAGGCTTAATATCCTAACCGTATGAGGGTGTGCAAGGTCTAGCATGTTGACATTAAAATCCCCACATACTATTATTAATTTACTACTAACAAAGACTTGCTTCAAAGCATCTTCCATTACGGCCTCAAACTGGCTAAAGTCAGATGACGGTGGCCTGTATAAGCAAATTATAATGTGACTTTCAATTTCTACACAAGATATTTCAATAGTTCGCTCAATAGAAAGTTTCACTATGTCTTTCATTTCCTTACATTTATGTTTGTTTTTTACTATAATCAGTGAGCCCCCGCGAATGGCCTTCTTTCTACTGAACGAACTAACTACATTAAAGTTAAAAAAATTAAGTAAGGCCAGTTCATGTTCCTTGAGCCAGTGCTCCGTTGCACAGAAAATATCAATACCCTGAGAGTCCAAGAAAAGACCCACCTCTAATTCTTTGCTGGAAAAGCCCTGCAAGTTTTGGTGGACAAAACTCACTTCTCGGTGCTTCTCCGTTGTCGCCCGCGTCAGTTTAAATGTTCCGGGCGGCCCGCGGGAGAGGGCGCGCGCGCGCCGCCGGCGGCGGCGGCGGCGGCGGCCGGGGCGGCGCTGCTACTGCCTGTCGAGTCAATGTGCCCAGGTTCAACATTGCATGCGAGAAGCGCTGCTGTTGCTCGTTTACATTTTTTAGATAAATACATTCTATACTTATACAGTCTGAAAGTTTTACAAAACTTGTTAGTATCAAAGAAATGATACTTATTATTGTAACATGTCACATTGTACAGCATGGAATTCAAACGTGACACTTTGACGTTATGTTCATCGGACACAGTCTTCGAGTAGGGAAGTGCACAGAGAATAATTTTATGAATTCCACGCTCTTCAATGTCTGTCAGGACACGGAGCAGCGATATCAATTTAGAATTCTTAAGTCCTAGACTATTACCTAATATTACAATTAGAGTGGTACCTCCATCAAAACTGTCCTTCGACAACCGATCCACGAAGCGATCAATGGAAGCACCACGCAAACAATTATTTCGGACCTTCTGCCGCAGACATTGGCTCAGTAAGGACCCGAGGCCCACGCCTACGTCATCAGAATAAATGACTGTCGACGGAGCGCGGGGCAACACCACGGGCGCGGGGGGCTCGGCGAGTGCGCCGGTGCGCGGCCGCGGCGTCGTGTCCACGCGGCGCGGAGCCGCCTCGGGAGCAGCGCCGGCCGGAGCCACCACGAGTGCGGGGCGGGCGAGCGCGGGGCCGCCGGGGGGGGCCGCAGCCGCGGGCCGGGCGGGCGCAGGACCGGCGGTGGCGGCTGCAGCCGCGGTGCGGGCGGGCGCAGGGCCGTCGAGGGCAGCCGCAGGGCCGGCGTTTGCGGCCGCAGCCGCGGAGCGAGCGGGCGCAGCGCGTGCGGGTGCCGCAGGCGCAGGGCATGCGGGTGCCGCCGGCGCGGGCGCAGAGCTCACGGGAGCCTCGCAGGTCCTGGGCTGGGAACTCCTGCCAGACTTAGGCCGGGGCACCACACAAGACTCGAGCCGGGGATCCTCGCAGAGTTCGCGCTGAGGCACCGGGGCAGCGAGGAGACTCCCAGTGGCACAAGTACACATATGTTTGTTCACTAGTGAGTCGAAGCGTTCCTCATTTTCCCGGCACATGTCCAGCAGCTGCGACGCAGCCTTCACATGCTCACTGATCTCCAGTTGGCTGTGTTCATATTTAGCACTTATAGTCCGGAGAGACTCTTCTAGTTTGTTAATGTCAGTATGCAGCCTATTGGTGTCATTGTCATATGATTTAACACTACACTCTAGTTTAAGTCTACAAGCATTCAATTTATTCACTAAGACATTGCGTTCTTTTATCAGTTTTACATTCTGCTGCACACTGTGTTTTGACTTCTTTAGTCTTTGGCAGCGCTTTATAAATTTCCTCAATTTAACATACTTTTTCAGTTTCTTTGCACTGCTAAAATGATGGAAAGTGAGAGAATCATCCTTTGTTAGGTCTATTACTGAAGACTCTGGGTTAGGCCTAGCTGCCACTGCGCTGTTGCTGCTGCTCATTAGCTCCTCATAAAGGCTTTGTGTTTGGGCAGCCTGATGAGACTCACACTCACTGCGGAGCTCGGAGACCAAATTATTTGTCTCAACAAGCTCACACTCTAGTTCAGTAATGCGTCTCAATTTTTCTTCATAGTGTGAGGCGCAGTCCCGGAAAGATTCCACAACACTTTGTAATTGTTCACACTGATCGACACTGTCCATGTAGTCTGAGTGAAGTTGGGCCAACTGGTTCTTTAAGTCTGTGTTTTTTGCCACAACTTTATTAACTTCCACTTCACTCTCTTCCCGCTCGCGGATGAGTTGATCGCATTCCTTTTTGGTGCGCTGAAGCTCTTCCAGGGTAGCTCTCAGCTGCAGCTCCTGTTGGCGCGCCGTGGCCTTGCGGGTCATCACGCTCGATGACATCTCGACAGGCCTTGCGCCGATGCGCTGAAATGCGACACAGATATGTTATTATTGTTATAACTAGATATCTGCCGACAAGGTCATTAAGAGCAAGGAAGACTAGACTAGCTGTGTGCAGTGTATCAGTGTAGGGCAATGTCTGTGGCGAATGTGCCTTGTCTCGCACTTTGTTTCCACTATTCGTCAAACAAAGAGAAACTGCACGGTGCCAGTGTATTTTGTAAGACGTTGCTCACAGTAACCGTGAGCTATGTGGAGTAGGTGTAAGAATGTTAAAAAAAAAAAAAAAATTACGGGGATTATGGTGTGTTTATAAGTATATAATTGAACAAAATGTACTCCCCCTGTTTTAAGTCCAGATTCAAACGATCGTCCGTTGACAGCTGCTCCAGGAACAATGGTCAGTGCGCGAATTAACGACAAAATATTCCGTAGAAAACACTAATTACATTACATTTAGCACTGTTTTAGACAATTTACACAGCGTCAGTCGATTTAATTATCTTTTAATAATTATTTTTCATATTTTAAAACAGCTGATACAAATTCACTGTTGACGTTTCGACGACCGTTCGGATCATTTTTCTTGTAATCTAATAAAGAGTCTAAACATAAAGTTTCAAACCTCTTACTTCTAAAATCGTAGACTCTCCATACAAACTTTGAACCCCTATTTGGACCCCTTAGGAGATGAAGTTTGAAAAATCCTTTCTTAGTGCACCCCTAGATCTTATAAGGAACCTACATGCTATGGAATTCTTAGGACCAGTGGTTTGGGCTGTGTGTTGATAAACAAACTTTCAACCCCCATTTAAACCCCTTAGGGGATGAATTTTGAAAAATTCTTTCTTAGTGCACCCCTAGACCTTATAAGGAACCTACGTGCTAAATTTGGAATTCCTAGGACCAGCGGTTTGGGTGGTACGTTGATATACACACTTTCAACCCCCATTTATACCCCTTAAGGGATGAATTTTGAAAAATCCTTTCTTAGTGTACCTCTAGACCTTATAAGGAACCTACGTGCTAAATTTGAAATTCCTAGGACCAGCGGTTTGGGCGGTACGTTAATATACAAACTTTCAACCCCCATTTAAACCCCTCAGAGGATGAATTTCGAAAAACGGTGAAATCATTTTTCTTGTAATCTAATAAAGAGTCTAAACATAAAGTTTCAAATCTCTTACTTCTAAAATGCTGAATTTGGAATTCCTAGGACCAGCGGTTTGGGCTGTGCGTTGATAAACAAACTTTCAACCCCTATTTAAACCCCTTAGGGGATGAATTTTGAAAAATCCTTTCTTAGTGCACCCTTAGACCTTATAAGGAACCTACGTGCTAAATTTGGAATTCCTAGGACCAGCGGTTTGGGCGGTACGTTGATATACACACTTTCAACCCCCATTTAAACCCTTTAGGGGATGAATTTTGAAAAATCCTTTCTTAGTGCACCCCTAGACCTTATAAGGGACCTACATGCTAAATTTGGAATTCCTAGGACCAGCGGTTTGGGCTGTGCGTTGATAAACAAACTTTCAACTCCCATTTAAACCCCTTAGGGGATGAATTTCGAAAAAAGGTGAAATTACTTTTCTTGTAATCTAATAAAGAATCTAAACATGAAGTTTCAAAGGTCTTACTTCTAAAATCGCAGACTCTTCATACATACTTTGAACCCCTATTTGAACCCCTTAGGGGGTGAATTTTGAAAAATCCTTTCTTAGTGCTCCCCTAGACCTTATAAGAAACCTACATGGTAAATTTGGAATTCCTAGGACCAGCGGTTTGGGCTGTGCGTTGATATGTCAGTCAGTCAGTCAGTCAGTTTCTTCTTTTATATATTTAGATAGACAGAAGATAGAAACAGTTTCTCATACACTTTCAGATAGTAGGTTAGCTTGAATCGCATTGTATTTAGTACCTAGTTACAAATGTTACAATACAGGCACGTCGCTACGCAATGTCGTCTCCACTTCGATTCTGAGCTCTGCGACGCCTACCTCATTGTAACGATAATTTCAATTGCCTTTCATACAAATCAATGACCCTACAAATTGGATTTCTTATGAGCAATAATGCTCTTGCAACTTCGTCACACTAATCCATGATTAAAGCAATCGTCAGCCCAATCACTCAGTTCGTTATTAGCTAAGCCTTTATTCAGCTTTGTAACTTTAGAAATGAAACTTTCTCCGAAAATAAATTAGAAAAACTCTCAAGAATTAGGAATAACACTCAATCAAATAAAAGTAATTTGTAACAAATAAAAAAGCAACCCATACTATAACGATGATTTCGCTGTCTGGTAGGTTTTATTAGCATCAGTATAATATTTGTTGAGTTATCTAACTATAATATTAGTTGAGATACCTAACTAGGGAAGAAAACATTCTTACTTAAAAAATCCGACCGCGGTGCACTTTAAAAGTGCTTAAAATCCGCCATTTTGTTTATATTAACGAACTTCATACCTAGTGACACTTGTGCCATCAAGACAAATCCTTTTTTTCGCTTTCGGCTTCGCCGCAGTCGGGTAAAAAATAAACAGCGGTCCCAATGTTTTTTTGCTCTCACATATCAACTTGTGGTTAAATCTAGTACTAAATAGTATCCATATATTGATGACTGTGATCGGCATCTCCCGATAATTATCCATCGATTATTCAAGGTGTATACCAATTGAGTGGAACATGTCTTTGTTAGACAAGGTTAGCGAAACCGAGGCCGAGATGTATCTACGTTTAAAGCTAAATTAGAGATTGTACACAAATACTTGACTCACATAATAGGAAGAATGTAGGGGCCACCGTGAACTGCATTTTATAGTCAAGTCAACGAGGCCTTCAAAGCCAAAGCGCCAATAATATAACAAATCCAATTATATATCTCTACATTAACATACAGAATGATATAATTGTTAGGTGCGTACGATGCTAAATCGCTAAAGCTCGACGGAGCGTTGATGTCTTTTGTACTGCCGATATTGTTGCGTATTAAATGAAATTGCCTATCTTACTGTTTATAAATTCTATTTATTTGTTTTGCAAATAGGCCTTAAGGGCTTTAGAGCCCCTTTTACAACTCATATTAGTGCTTCAGAAAATATGACCCCGGTAAAAAAAACACCGCAAAAACTTACAATTTTTGGCTTTTAATGATATTAAGCATAACATCATTTTATGACATGTTTACATGAACATTCTTAGTAATATAAATGAAACATGCAAATCACTGGGCACAGTGTTTAGTTTATTTATCGAGAAATGTATATATATATAGGTATATCTCGGAATTCATTACATTACAATTAAAGGATCTCAAGGCGTCAAAACAAGAAAACAAAAACTTATTCTAAAATTAGTGGAGATGAAAGAATGTTCGGAGTCAAAATATTTTAATATTTTGGAAGAATAAACAATCACCAAACGACAAAAAAACAAAATGAGAGACGTATGTTTCGAGAAATACGACTAAAAGAAAATAAAACAAGCAATCTATAATAAAACAGCAAGTGTACGCTTATCCGTTGATAATAAAAATAGAGAGTCAGGACACGGTGTGGTAGCCAGAAGTAGGCGCGCGTGCAAATTAATGAGCATATTTTGAATTAACGGCGGACGTCCAGGTCGCGACCGGTCGGAGTCTTTGTCCTAGCTCGCGCATAGTAAATAATTACTGTGATCAGCGGCAGGTGCCGCGCACGCGTCGGGTCTCCGCGCATAGAAATAGAAAGCCACATTGCAGTAATTATTTAGTACAGTTATCCCTAATGGGCCGTTTTGCGAAAGCTGTTGAGTAAATAAGTAGCGTCCTGCGGCGGAGCGCACCGGGCCCGCGCCTGCGCGCGCCACGCTCCCCTCATAACAGGAATTCTTGACGAGCGGTTCATTTAACCGGCTACCTATATCCATGCGATCTTATTAAAGCCGGACAAAAAAATAACTAGAACTTAATGCAATTTATCATTAAGTTTGCAACAAGTCATGGCTAAATGTCTATTTTAAATATTTATAGTTATTAGTCAATCATAGTGGTATCGGATTACACGGTCGCTATGTTATTACGAATGCATCTAAAAGTATATGGTTACACTAATTTATGTTTATTATAAATGTAGTTATTATTTAAAAAATAAGGTAATAATACTACGTTATGCATAATTTTGAGTTTCGCTTTTCTTCAGGGTTATACTACCGCCAATCCTAATTTTATGTTCTCTTAACTGAACAGTACTTAGTCCCTTTCATCAACTCACGGGTTGATTTGAAGATGTCTCAAAGATGAAGATGTGTCTCCCATATATATCCCTTTCTTAGCACTCAGTCATACTAATATCCAACTTCTGTACTTACTTTTTAGTCCTAGTAGTAAGTTTTTCTGTCTGTGGTCCCTCGTCGGTTACTATTTAGAGTCACAAAGAAAGATAACCACAGTATAATTAAATACATATACTGACTGCTTCCAAAAACGAAAGCCTAAAAAACCTTCCCGCCAATTCAAATGTTCAGTGCTAGTATATCACAGTAGTCAAAAGTGAGATGCATCTAGCCGCGCATGTCGCCGCGCAGGAGCGGGAGCGCTGCCGGCGCCCGCGCCCGCAGCAGCGGGTCACAGGTTAAGCGATACTTTATTTTGAATAATTTATATGTCGGACCGCGATAGACGGCGTGCCCTCCAGCTTGTACTGCTTATGGTAATGCGGGATATCTCGCATAGCAAATGCGCTGAATGTGTCGCCACCAGAGGGAGCCGCGATAAGCCGCTCGGAATGCTCCTCGCTACCACGTTCCTATATAAAATGCCGTGAAAACGTATGAAACAAAAGTTTCTCCGCTACGTAAAGGCTCCAGCCGGGTCCGTTACTGCGCTACGACTTATGCAACCTTTTATACGTACCCACCCTTATTGTGCACGCACACAGATTTTTAATGGATGTTGAGTTATTGTGTGTTCATTAAAAACGTCAAAAGAAAATGTTTAATGGCAATCGAAACAAGAACAATCGGTCAAAAACACAAAGTTAATTAAAATGTAGAAGGTTCACTGCCATCCACGGTAAGACAGGTCGTACGTGCAGCGCGCTAGTAAGTTAAAATTCACTTTTAAGAAATGGTCATTAATCAAAATTAATGGAGTTATTATCGCACTCTGACTTTCAAAAAATATTTATAGCGGACATAAATCAGTCTTAAGGGCCGTAACGAAGCAGTGCGGTGAGCTTTCTAGGACGAGCGGGCACGCCTGGAGCGCGCCCGGCCCCTGCACTCTGCAGTGCAATTCCTCTTAGTCGTCCGAGGTATTTGTAGGTAGGTAACAAGTCCGCCCTTAACATGAAAGTCTATCCTCCAGAGGGACCTCTTATGTCGAAAAATATTGTTTTTCCGTAAATAAAATAACCCTACGTCCAAAATTGGCAAAATGATGTCCAAACGATTGTTTTTAGTTGCTTAATTTGTGAAGAAAACCTTTTTCGGCAAAAATAAAATTGTGTATTACTTAGACTAGCTAAGGAAAATCCGCCTGTATAGCTGCACGTGTAAGACATTTCCTGCAGCACTGCCGTCATGGTCGAAAAGGCGACATTTTACTATGGAAACTCATAGTAAAAAATCGCCTTTTAGGCTATGACGGCAAAACAGTACAATGCTAGCATATCACCACATATTTTAGACATTTATCACTTTCTGACAATCATGTACCTAAGTGCGAGAGATGAATTATAAAACATTACTTACACGGCCATAAAGGCTTGAACTGCTGGACGGCTTCCTTTACTTACCTACTACCTACTTTCACAGTAAGTGTTTCAAACCATTTCTCTCTTGGTCGACAGCAAATAATAGTAACAATATCTATTAACATACGAGTGAGTTTATACTTTGTTTACAATCAAAATATAAGTATAGGTTATATACTGATGATTCGACATTTCACTGATGCAAACAAAAATAAAAGTGATTTTGTTCATTACAAAAAAAACTCAGCCGTCAAATGCTTTTTAACAGATCTTGTGAAGACAGTAGGTATTTCAATTCTTGGCAAGGAGCCCTTCAGGAGCAAATTGTACTCGTTTTTGGAAACTTTACGATATTCTTACCAGATATTTGAAGATTTTAATTTCCTATAAGTAATAGGTAAGGGAAGGTCGGATAGAGTCAAAACGTGTTTTTGGTGAAAAAAGATCGATGTTTATAGGTAAGTATTATGGTCTGTTATCTTGCCATAGTAATTTTCTCGAATCTTAATTGTCGACGCGTCCGTTCCCTATTAAAATATCTTCCGTTTACAGTGCATTTCTTTCAGAACGAAGCAACGGTTATTTTTTTAACGTGATTAATTTCGTAAACTAACCGACAGGGCAAAGTGGATCGGGCAAAGCGGATCTTGTTTTCAGTTTGCCTGTATTTATTATGTTCCATTTTGTAATCACAATATTTTTATTACAGATTGTATATTTAATAGTATGTAATTGTTTGTGTTTCTTGTTTCTTGTGGCAATCAATCATTTTTAGGGTTCCGTAGCCAAAATGGCTAAAAATTAACCCTTATATTTTCGTCATGTCCGTCCGTCCGTCCGTCCGTATGTCACAGGCATTTTACTCAAAAACTACAAGACCTATACTGATGAAATTTGGAATGTAGATGTCTTGTAGATGCCGCAACTAAGTTTGGTAGTTAAATAGTAAAAATAAAAAAATCTAGGGGGGGCACTCCATACATGTAACAGAAGCTAAAAATTTTTTTTTTTTCACAAAATGTCAACGTGTGGTACATAGTTCGACAGCTCTTTTGAAAACATTTTAAGGTTCTTAAGTAATGTTTTTGATTAAGTGAATACCTTTGGAAATAATCACTCCGAAAGTTGTGAAAATTGTGTCCCCCCCCTCTCTATTTTCTAAACCGTGTGTCCGAAAAATATAAAAAAATTACAAAGATAACGCTCAATTAATACTTTCAACGAAAATTATTTTCAACAAGATGGGATTAACCTTTTTTGAGTTATTGCCGATAAACTGCGCTTCTCAACAAAAGGACGTAATTGCTATGAAGATACGCTCTTTTGTTGTTGTACTTTTTTACATCGTATTTTTTACCTTATAGTTACGGCTATGGAACCCTACACTGAGCATGGTCCGACATGCTCTTGGCCAGTTATTTATTTATTTATATACGTATCAAAAAAGAGCAATCAGGGCTCTGGCCAACAGGAGTTATGTATATGTCAATCAGAGTGTGCATAGGTTTCACTCTGCCCGGCACTCTGGGCAAAGTGAATAAAATATCTTTTTTTAATTTTTGTTTAAAATTACAGAAATTGTTAAACATTGGAGGCTATGTTGTTTTTTTTTAAAGGTTATTAATTAAAGATTGATTATAGATATTTACTTCATTTCTTCCTTGTAAAACTTTTCTGTTATGTCCAGTCAAAGGTTCACTATGCCCGGACTTCCCCTACTAACGAACAGTTTGCGTATCAGATGATATTGATATCATAAACTTAAACAGTAAAAGCGGGATTGATATTAATTGTGCTAGATAGCCCAGCCAGTTAGTTGCCAATCACAACGCAATGTGGGAGGTAAAATCAAACACGGTAATAGAGTATCATATACAATAATATCATTCATTGTCAGATGCAATAATAAGGCGAATTATACGTTTAGTATTGATTACTAACAATTTATTGGATCTAACGAATGGGATGCTATCAATTTCTTTTGAAAGTTTCTAAACGAGCAAACTAGATCTTCGATCGCAATCCTGAAGCCATAATTGCCTAACTCTTTCGTCTAAAATCCAGTTGTTTAGTTGCGCATTTCGCAAGGCTGAGGAACAAGTGAGAGCCGGGTGTTTCGTAATTATTGTATTATTATGGTGATTTATGGTATTTCAAGATAATGCTCCGATAACAGACTCGGCGCAGAAAGTAACTTTATACAAAATAGCTAACAATCTGACGTGATATTTTTAATAGATAATAATGTTGATGGACGACAGCGGCCGCCAGGGCCGCGCGAGCGCACCGTGGGAATTATATTTCGGCTCCGAGATCACGATGTTTTGCAATCGCTTACTATATTTAGTGATATCAGCCTCTAACTGTTATTATGATTCGTAATAAGTTCCATTGTGTTCCGTTCCGTTTAATCGCGATAAATGTAATGATGACAGAAAACGTAAACACTCACCGAGGCGAGAGCGCGCGTGAAAAGAAGACGAGTAATGTGAATAAAGTTATAAAGCATCCCAGAAATGGTAGTGCGGACCGATTAAGTGGATACGAAGCGATACAAGGTCATCTGTACGTTCTTCAGATACGGAAACGAAATGTGGTCGACATGAAAAAGATTAAGAAATTGACGCGCCGCAGTGGCGAGTTAACTTTGATTATAATTGGCAGTATATTAACAAACAAAGTGGTGCGAGGGGCGGGCCGTTGACATATTTATGTGTCCCGAGCGGTGACCCGGGCCGAGGGCCGCGATGCCAATTTACCGAAAGCGCGCGCAGGTCGCGAGACACTTTCTACAGCGCACCGCTGCCCGCTGGCCTGCATGCGTACCAACATTTTCATTATCGATCGCTTTCATAATTCAACTGACATTTTTGTTCCACTCAATTGCTTTGCAGAAATGCCTTCTGTGGCCGGGGCCCGCAGATGCCATGCGGAGATATTGGTTCGCAAAAGGTTCAATACAATTACAAAGTTGCGGTTCACTTGAACTAACCGACACATACTTATGTATGGAATACTAACTACCTCTTGCATAGAAAAACATCATTCTTCGCCTTCTATTTATTCACATCACCATAAAGTTATCGTTATTTAATCATCATCATCACCATCAGGAGATAAATACTTTCTTATCAGGGATGGCGTAATCAAATGACCGCTTGCCCTGAGCTTGTACACTGACTTGACCTCTATTTTTCTTACAATCGCATGAAAAGTATACACCGTGCCCCCGAATAACCCGAAAAATTTTAACCACGTATTCCTGATGGTATTACAAATAAATAACGTTATATCAACATAGGTCGAATTTTGTCATTTTACATTAATAGTCTTATGGAACAAAATAAATCAGTAAATTGAGCCCCTCCTTATAAACATGTCCTTAGGTGCTTGAGGAAAAGGTATCAAAAAGGAAAAAAAACTAAAATGGAAACAAAAGGTAAATTTTATGGACTCGTAGTCACTTACCATCAAATACTGCGAAGGTTAATTGCTGTTTCGTTAAAAGATTTAACAAAAAATGTAAAAGTATTTTAGTCACATTTATTAGGGCTTGTTACACACTTGGGAGTATTCATTTAAAAATTAATGGATATCTCGGAAAGTAACCGTTTTTCGACTATATATCATAAAACTTTTTTTACTCCTAATATCTCCTTTGTTAGAATCTATAGTTACAGTTTTTTGAGTTACTCGGAGGCACGGTGTATAGTACCTATGACCAGTCTAGCTCTAGAAAGCGCGACGTAACTAAGTAGTACTTATTCATACAAACATAGTAGTTATTCATACAAACGAAGTGTAGTTCTAAATTTAAAACGATGCACTACATTACTGATACGTATTACAGCTTGGTATGCTAAAAACTAGAATATTCAAAGGGTAATGGCAATATTTTACTCACTCTATTTTCATCTCCTTGAACAAATATTTTAAGACTGAATCGATAATTTGTTTCGTGCTGCATATAGCAACTATAGTACAAATCTCAGCGCAAATGCAATATTTTTTTCTTATCAGCCAGCCCGACTGATACTAGACCTAGGTAGGTTCCAGTAGCAATTTCAGATACCAATTCAGTTCCAAATACCAATAATTACTAATTATAGATTTTTATGTATAATCCGCATTAATTACAATCTTTAAGTTTCTTGTGACTATTACGTGTGCAACTCTTATTTTTGGCATCCAAATTTACATTTCTGTAATGATATCAATGTTGAATAAAATTGGCTTATACATATTTATTAGTGTTATTTATTACCCCATTTATTTTGAAACAAAAAATATCTTGAGTGATTTAAATGAATGTTTACATAAAGGGGCTATTGTATTTTCACTTAAGAGTAATCGTTGGTCAGTATCTGGACCACGATTCTGCATTTTACATCGAGCGCCAACTTTTATTTCGTTTACCGACTTATAAGATGGAGGGAAATATATTTTACGTCAAATTTTAGCTTGATATAAAATTTTCACAGAGAAAAATTCCAACTTATCTACTTTTGAATTTATTACGGACAATCGATGTAAGTACCTAATATTAACAGTAAAAGCACTAGTTGCTTGGAAACCATGTATTTATATTAAAACACAATCGATCCAGTAATTGATTATCCTATCGAGACGCTATTCCGGCGCGAACCGACGCTAGGAGCCTTGACAGTGCGCTGGGTTGGCAGCGCCCTCTACAACTTAGGCCGCGTTCGGAAATGCGGCTAACACTAATATATATATATTTTTTATGAAATAGGGGGCAAACGAGCAGACGGGTCGCCTGATGGTAAGCAATCACCGTCGCCTATAGACACCTGCAACACCAGAAGAGTCACAAGTGCGTTGCCGGCCTTTCGGGTGGGAGTACGCGCTTTTCTTGAAGGTCGAATCAGTCCGGAAACACTGCAGGCGACAATTTATTCCACAGTTCAGTCGTGCGAGGTAGGAAGTAATAGATTCAAGGTCTCTGCCCACTACAACGTATCATACTATGAACGTATCAAACACGATATGACAAATGCCGGTCGGTGACAAAACGTGCTAGTGGGCATAGTCTCATACTTTTCAATACAAAGAATATTTATTTTGCCTGAAACGTTCACAGTATGGTCATGGTATGATACGGTGTAGTAGGCAGAGACCTTTAGGGTTCCGTACTCAAAGGATACCACACTCAAAGGGTATAATTATTAGTTTCAGCAGTTTGTCCATTCGTCTAATTACAAAGTTGTACTATCTTTTTAACCTTAATAAGTAAACACCTGACAATATAATAGTATTTTATGCAACAGTTGTATAAGTAGGCTCAAAAAATGCGAATGGCGTAAGTTGCGGTACGAGCCGCCGCGGCGGCGAGTATCGCAAATAGAGACGCCATGAGCGTTTTTTGACTGAATTATACAACGTTGCATACAATACTTTTTCTACGACTAGGTTTTAAAATATAAAATTAAACATAGCGTGCAAACAAGGAAAATATGACATATGACTGACAATATAATAAGTATGTGACCGACAAGAGCCTAGCTCTTAAATTCATGATGACCTCAAAAGTAAAACCCGGAACCCTTAGGTTGATTTTCTTGTCCGTCCGTCTGCCTGTCTATCAAGAACCTTTATCTTGGGAACGGGTAGAGGTATCTAATTGAAAATAAATAAGCTGTGAAAAAATCAAACTACTAAGGTAACGTCAAAAAAAGATACGGCCGTTTATGTCACAAAAAAATGTAAATTTCGACACTCTCAAGGAAACTCAAATTCAAAGGGTAAATTTCGTTGACCTAGAACCACGAAATTTGGCAAGTATGAATATAAAAAATAAGTAATACTACAAGTATAGGAAAAAATCTGAAAACTATACATTTTTAATTATATCATAAAAAAATAGACTTTACTAAGGGTATCAAAATGTATAGGGTACTATAATTATGTGCCAACAAATTTCTACGGCACCCTCCGTGGGCGAGTCCGACTCGCACTTGTCCGGTTATTTTATTATCTACAATTTCAGAAATGACCGGTAAGTACCTATATTATTTTGGTTCTTACGATTTTATTATTCAAATACAGGTAATTTAATTTAAATTAAATAAAACTACTTACTAAACATTATAAAACTATTCTAGAAAATTAAAACTAAAACTAATAAAATAAAACTACAAAAAGAAAACCCCTTCTAAAAGGTCTGCCTGCGGCATCGACCCCATGACGCTGGCAGCGTTTCCTCGTTGGACCGCGATAGCGATCCGCTGGGACAGATAGGCGCCAGCCCTGGGGTCTCCCGAGGCGCGGACCAGCCGGGATGACAGGGTCCTCATGAATAATTTCATGTCGGCTGACCAAGGCCCCAGAGTTTCCACTGCAAGCGCCGCAAATTCATAGTTCTCTAATAAACAAGAGTACTTGCGGCGCTTGAGAATTTGGGCCTGATCAGCCGCAGCGCCGGCCTGAGCGCGAGTTGCCTGTATGTGGGACTGGGCGAATGTGTCGGCACATGTCACGTCCCACACCAGGGCCTTACCGAGTTTCCACGGTACCAACGTCACTCCAACCGGACGCTTGCCATCATCTCTTGCCATACCCATAGGTTCCCGGGTTGAGGGTATTGAGGCGGTAGCAAGCGCCCGTTGTACCAAGTCGTTTAAGGTACCGCGGCGGTACATGCGGCCGGCACTTTATTGGCATGAGAGACCATGTCTTCCCAGCCGGTCCACAGACTTGCCGCAGACGCAAGTGTGAGGAACACATATCTTGGACCCGAGACGCAAACAAATAGCAAGATGTTTTTAAGCGGGGGTTGTCCCAAAGTCTCTGCACGTGTTTGGAGATTGGGAAGTCCGCTCCTGGGCACGAGTCCGATCAAGCTCTCTCGGCATCCAACAAGCTCGCTATCTCTATAACGGGTATCTGAGGGACGTTTAGAATGATACCGACGAGGGACAGCGAGCTGTAGGCAGAGGACAAGAAAGCCGGCAGGGCCACACTGGACGAAGAGCGGATACCCAGACCACCAAATCGTATCGGCAGAACAGCCATGAATTGGAATCGAAAAAATATTTAGAATTTTGGATACTGTGGATTGAATGGTGTTGTCAATTGACGATAAAATGGTTGGGAATTTCCAGATCGGGCAGCTACGAAGTAAATACATAAATTTGGGCGTAAACAGGCAAAAGCGAATAATAAAAAGGGCTATGTGGGGATTGATTTCAAATAGCAAGTCGGACGTACAGTTGAACAGGTTTAATTTACAATTTATAACAGGACTGATTGATTCATCAAAAATCGGTGCACCTAATAGAGTGAGGGATGATTTAGAATGAACGGAAATATTCGGCAAAATTGCGTTGAAGTTTGTAAGGATTTCGATTTTTCTGTTCGTAGGGAGGTGGTCAGGCAGAAAAATTTCGCATTTGGTGAAGTTAAGGGTTAGTCCAATTCTTTCTACCCATTATTTAGGTACTAAACAGACAAAGCAGTAATCCAAACTGAAATATTTAAGTAGGCCTCAAGGGTTCTTTTACCGGTCTGCCTCCACTACTCCACTAGCAACAAAGTAGATATGTAGATATATTAAAGTAAAAATTTTAAACCATCACGAACTTGATATATGTGTCGGATGGATGGTTTTTGTATCAATGCGATCTGACTGAACGCCAGCACAAAGACGACCTTGCAGCAGATCGCTTTTAGTTTCTTTATTTTTCATACAATAACGCACCGATTGTACACTTTGTTTCATATTAACTGACATGTTCAGACTATAACATTTTCTGTTTTTATTTTACGTGTTGATACTTTACTTTTATTCGACTCAGTATTACGACTCCATTATTTTTCCTGCCTTACTTTGTTTACCATTTACATGCAGCATGAGTGATTGCCAAGAAAATTGATATCGTCGACGGCCGGTAGTAAAATATTACACATAATGTTTATAGCTAAAATAATGACATGTACAAGTAATTTAATTATATGATTATGACCATCGCAAAGAGGAACGACAATGCGTTGTTCGTATGGAGAAAGTATCGAATATGGGGATAAATCATCGTGAGGGGACAAGTTGGCGATAAGCGTTGCTGAAGTAATGTGTTGTGAGGACGGACGGAGACAGCGACACGCGGCG
This sequence comes from Eudemis profundana, assembly GCA_947034925.1. Taxonomy (NCBI): domain Eukaryota; kingdom Metazoa; phylum Arthropoda; class Insecta; order Lepidoptera; family Tortricidae; genus Eudemis; species Eudemis profundana. The sequence continues at coordinate 16,091,230 of OX344799.1, forward strand.
ACAAGCCTCGGACAAGTGACAGGGCTTGTATGTCGCCCTCCGTCGGCGCAGCGCCTGCTGTGCGCGTGCGGTACCTACTTCGTACCATCCGCGTCGCCCAACTAAATCCTCAATTTCCTCACTTCTAAAATTTGTTCTAGAAGGAAACCTTCTTTTTAGTAATTAATCGTTTCATTAATATGCATAATTCTCATGTGTTAATGTTAGATAACGTAGCACTACATCGACCGATGCAGACCTCCACCCCTACAGAGAGCATTTTACGGATTATTCAAAGCCTTATCGGTTTTTATTGGTTTCTTATGATGTTTTCGATTCAAAATCGACATTATTTTTATCCCTTTGAAAGTTTTACAATGGCTTTTTATTTCTCAAATCCAACGAACGTGATCATATTTAATGAATGAAGCGCTGTATTGGCTGCCATATTCATATTTTACTTATGTCCCAGGCAGACCTGGGAGCAGTAAAGCGCGAAGGTTGTATATGTATACATAGGTGGCGTAATCGCACACAACTGTAAATTATCGAAGCGTATCTAGACGTTTGTGGACACGTGTTTGAATTTATTTCCATACCTATTTAAGTAGGTAGGTGAAACAATTGGTCTTTTACAGTTTAGACACCAAGTCAACCAGTAGCACCATCTACTCCACTGCTTGAAAGAGGTTTCTCCAATGGCGTTCCACTGACCATGATCCACAACTACTTACTCTCATTTACCTGCAGCCATCCTGCGAATATCGTCAATCAGCTAAGTCGAGGGCGCTCTAAGCTTTCTTTTACTGTAACGCGGTCTCCAGTCAAGAACATGATGTAAGACCATGTAAAACTATGTTCTTCGATTCCGATCAATTAATACTAAGAGCCGGCTATAAATTATAAGGCATTGTATACTGGCGGTATGAAATTCAATTCCCCAAACAAGTAAAGTAGGTCAATCTGATAAAAAGGGGCTATTGAAAAACGAAACCGTAGCAATAATCAAATCAGGCAAAAAGCTCTCGCGGCGACTTGCGTTGCGACAGCGCCGCGCAGCCGCCATATTGTATTCGCCGCAACGTACGTTTGCAAAGAAATGATCAATAAATTTGTGCCGTCAATAAAGATATCGATCAAAATTACAGGGTTCCGATGATTTAACAAATATGAGTGGCTCGCCTGCGTGGAGCGCGCGGGGTGGCCTCTCGACTCTTCCGTGAAATTGTAATGTAATGGCCCTTAACAATAATTTAGCCTGTCCATGAAAGCTGAACCAATTTCTTTAATTACCACCTGAATTGAGCCGTTGGAATCACTTAATTAAACACAAGAATCTCTTTATTTGTACAGATTTTACGACGCTATTCGTAAGAAATGCTCGATAATGCGTAGTTTGTAAACACGATCAGGGTTAATGACTTCCATCGCTTTGTATTGAAGAAAAGGCTGTATTTATAAACACGGCAGTGGACCGAGTGGACGTTGCCAATTTGTTCTCGACTTCTCATACATAAATCACTTTCAGGCTTATCATTTCGCTTGCATGATTTCAGTGCTCCTTGAAGCGTAAAAGAAGTGGGACGTCCATAAATAAGCAGCATGATACATGTAGCCTACATGCAGAAAATACTCAGTTATCAGTTTATACAACGCGTAGTTTTTCTTTTCAACTTAAATTTAAATTAAGGTAGTATAGGGGGTTTATATACAAATATTAACCCCTTATATGTATAAGGGGTTAATATTCAAATTAGATATCGTTAAAGTTGAAATGTGCTTTATTTTACAGCTTGATATATTTTGTCTGCGCAGAAAATACATGAGAAATCTCAAAAAGAGAGAGACTTATCGTGTGGTTTTGCACAGGCAAAATGTAACAAGCTATAAAACAAGACACATTTCAACAAAGTTGACGTCGACTGTACAACTAATTTTAAGTTCATATACTTAGTCAACTTTATAAAATTTGTAGGATTGCGCCATTAAAAAAAAACCTGAAGTATGACACACATACAATCTCGCATGTACAATCCGTACCTAACTACTAACTCTCTGACTACTCTAAATTAAAGTGACAAAGAATTCCTGAAATAACCACATTTTAACTAAAAAAAACCCGACCGCGGTGCACTTGAAACTGCATAAAATCCGCCATTTTGTTTATTTTAACTAACTTCATACCCAGTGACACTTGCACCATCAAGACAAATCTAATGATGTATCATTTATCAAAATCGGATCTGCCGTTGAGTAGTTACGAGCGGACACAGGAACGGACATACATACATACAGGTCAAACACATAACCCTCCTTTGGGCTTCGCCGCAGTCGGGTAAAAACTACACTTAAATCAGTAAGATCAATATGTGTACATATACATATATGTATACAGCATACAGCTAAGAGCGCGTCAGCGCTCAGTAGGGTCAGTAGTTATTGGTCGAGTGAACTTTCTATGGGCATTAATTGAATACCTCGGTGTCGGGCACGCAACAATGAGCGACAGTCATCCTAGTGTGCCTTACACCCAATAAAAAGTTGACACGAGTCTCATTAACGCCTTGCGCAAGCTCGAAAGCGGCCCTTGGGGCGCTCGTTGCAGAGACAAGCAACGCAAATTACTTTGGCACCGTTTGACGGCGGGAAATTTCATTACCACGAGCACATATCATTATTATCTCGCCGGCAATCTACATATTTTACTCGGTAATAAATGCGCGGGTAGTTTCACTTTCCGACACTGGTTTTCGAAAATGACCCGACTTTATAAATTCGGCGCGGGCGCGGGCTTCGTGAAGGGCGTGTTACAGTTTTAAGTGAATTTCTTTTTGACCTCTTGCTCCAAGGTGCTGCTCGTAATTGCTTGCACAATGACATGTAATTTCAAGAAAAGAACAAAATTTGACATTTACACAGGTAACACTGGTGGGTTAATTAAAAATAAAATCTTATACTTCAGTTTGTATTAATGTCAATCACACCCTACGCTCGGAGTAATTGGTATGTACGCGAGGTTAAGACATCTCGCGTGTCCATGTAACTTCTCACCGTCGACATAGTGTATGAGGTGAGGACTAACTACCACAGGCATAGGGCATAAGTACAGTCAATGTCAAAAGTAGCTGATCATTTGATTATGCCACTGTCGCTAGCTATATTGTTAAAAGCATTCAAACTATCCCATTACTGTTAATCAACTGCCAAAGAAAGAGGTTATTGATGAAAGTGTTTAGTTATTTATCAAACCAAACGAGTTAGGCCTCGGCCATTCTCACGAAGTATGACTGCGTCTAATTACCGCGTCTCCAAACATTTAGTATGAAAACAGCGTCGCGGTAATTAGGTGACCGCAGACATACTTCGTGAGAATGGCCGGCCTATGAGTAGAACAGGGGCGCGCGTTGGCGTTCTTGTTGTTTATTGTTTATTTGTTTGAAGATAACTTGAGTGCCGTCTACCCAGTTTTCCTGAAATTTGGTAAGAGGGTAGGGTTAATGTTCGGAGCAAACCACTAGTAGGTACATTTTAGCATTAAAACGATAGTTAGTTTAGATTTGTTGGGTAATGTGTTTCACAAAATGGTTTACTGATAGAGAGAGAATACCTTACGGCCACTGATTTTACTTTTTATTGTTGTGTATCGATCCGTGTAAATAGGTAACTACTAATACTAGTTTACAATTCTGTAATTTACTTAATAAAATGTATACGAAATAATAGTTATTTAAGTAAGTAAAACATTTAAAGTCACATTAGTATTAAAGGAGGCAGTCCATGTAAATCCATCGATCACTAAAGGTCACAACGTAATCGCGACCTTTGGTATTGCAATTTTTAGCAACCTGTTTTTCGGTCCATATCATATATTAAGCTTACCTTTATGTAGATTTTAAAGTAAAATAAAATCCAAGCCAATAATTTTAAATATCAGTGTAAGTGCAAACCGCATTCGCGCCAGCACTACCTATTCCGTATTTTTAGGGTTCCGTACCAAAAAGGAACCCTTATGGTGCGACTCTGTTTGTCCGTCTGTCACAGCCAGATATCTCAGGAACTACTGCTGCTATCGATTTGAAATTTGGAACAGTTTTATAAGTCGCTAACCCGAGCCTTATTGAACGTAAAAAAAATCTTATCCCTTTTTTACTTTTTTATAAAGGGGTCGAAATGGGTGGTAAAAAATTTAAAGTTGGACTATTATATCAAAAGGGGTATCAAATGAAAGGGCGTAATTTGTAGATTTCAAATCTATTTTTATTTTTTTTCTTAATCATAGACTTTTTGAATAAGGACGAAAAACAAAAAATTACCCCCCCCCCCCCCATTATCTTCGAAAGTTACTGAACAGAAAAATCTGTAATAATTACCAATTATTAATATTATTCTAAATATTACAGGAGAAATATAACGGTTTTCCTAACTTGCACCGTTTTTTAGAAATTTGCAAAAATCAGAACACATGCTCATTTGATCCTACTAAACTAATCGCCATACAGTTTTTCCTGAATTATTCACGTATATGTATACTTACAAGTTTTTACGGAACCCTCAATGCGCAAGTCCGACTCTCAATTGACCGGTTTTTTATTTAATACCTTCTGAACTAAATAAATAATAATTTTGGCACTATCTTTTACAAATCGACTTACTCCGAAACGACGTATTAAAACGCATACAGTAAATCTTCCTATTTTGACTGTATACCGTCGTTACGCATAATTGTATATTCGTATAATATTTAAATGTATATTTTAATACATATATTTTAATTCGCATACCATTTATACTATAATTCTGTTGGGGGTTGCAATTCAAACCTAACATTACCTATATTTCTAGTAGCAGTTCGTTTGGTGTGCGTGTGGATTGAGTGAGCACCCTTCTGAAATAAAAAAAAACATCCTGTTCATTTAGTAAAAGTTCTAAAACAATTGTAGAACTAAATCTCTGTATTTGTAAAAAGATAAATCAAAAGATATAACCTTTAACGTCTGCTCACTCAGTTCTCACAAACTACCAACGAAATCAGGGAATGTATTCATTTAACAAATAATATTTATATACGAATTTTTAGTAAAACCTGTGCTAACTTACCTTTATAATTTGTAGATCACCTAGTAACGTATTTAAGATTTTACAAATAATTTCTTATGCTCACTCAATCCGCACACTTTCGAAAACCCGATTTCTGATGAAAAAACTGAAGATTTAATCTGCTATATATGTGTATAGTTTAGTAAAACTAATCTGGGAATTTGTAAAATACAAAACGAACCACTAACGTGGCAGGTTTTTGGATAATAAATGTTTGTTAATGCTCACTCAGTCCACACGTTACAAGTAAGTTAAAAATGTAAATATCTCAATATTTGTAGTATTACATAAACTATAAATTACTTCAGCTTTTAGTAAAAATTTTTACTAAATATCCACCATCTAATATTTTATATTCGTTGTCTGTTTTTAAAGATATTCAATTGCAATTTTTCTAATGTAAGTAGATCGATTAGGTTGACCACACTTTATTATATTATGGTCATATCCAAAATACAGTTCATTTAAAAAATATATGAGATCAAAAAGGTTACTACCCCTGGTACGTCACTTTGACATTGAAAGATGTTTTATTTTAATTTTTTGATCTCGGATTAAAGCTTTTACAGTAAATGAAAGGTAATAATTACGGATCAGGTAACTCTTAATTGTAATAAGTATGTACTAACCTAATCAAAACAATTGTTTACTTTAAAATTTAATTCATGGATATACCATAATATAATAAAGTGTGGTCAACCTAATCGATCTACTTACATTAGAAAAATTGCAATTGAATATCTTTAAAAACAGACAACGAATATAAAATATTAGATGGTGGATATTTAGTAAAAATTTTTACTAAAAGCTGAAGTAATTTATAGTTTATGTAATACTACAAATATTGAGATATTTACATTTTTAACTTACTTGTAACGTGTGGACTGAGTGAGCATTAACAAACATTTATTATCCAAAAACCTGCCACGTTAGTGGTTCGTTTTGTATTTTACAAATTCCCAGATTAGTTTTACTAAACTATACACATATATAGCAGATTAAATCTTCAGTTTTTTCATCAGAAATCGGGTTTTCGAAAGTGTGCGGATTGAGTGAGCATAAGAAATTATTTGTAAAATCTTAAATACGTTACTAGGTGATCTACAAATTATAAAGGTAAGTTAGCACAGGTTTTACTAAAAATTCGTATATAAATATTATTTGTTAAATGAATACATTCCCTGATTTCGTTGGTAGTTTGTGAGAACTGAGTGAGCAGACGTTAAAGGTTATATCTTTTGATTTATCTTTTTACAAATACAGAGATTTAGTTCTACAATTGTTTTAGAACTTTTACTAAATGAACAGGATGTTTTTTTTTATTTCAGAAGGGTGCTCACTCAATCCACACGCACACGACAAATTAGTCGATTTGCAAAATTACGACAACTATTGGCAAAATAACGTTTTGTAAATGAATGTTTAATAATAGTACATTACTACAGAGGCCGGGAAGTGAGGGGTTGCCGACCGAGTATATATAGATGGCCGAGCGAAAGCGAGGCCAGATAGTTACGAGACTGGTAACCCCATTTCAGGCCGAGGTATGTATAGTACTTTTCTCAAATTTGCAATGAAATAAATTAAAGATACTCCAAAAAATCAAACCCTATTTTCTAGACTAAAGACACTAAAAGTAAAGTAGACAAAAAGTTTAATTACAGAATGAAACGTTTTCAATTTCCTTTCCAAAAACTGCTTCAGTAGCAGTGCCCCCGCCAAGTCGAGCAAAACAAAGGCACGGCCGTACCATCCTTTTCTCGAAGCATTCAGGCCATTTTAGCCTCCCGTAATTTTGTACTGGCTAAAGCTAGAACCCTGAAATTTCAGGAATATATAGGGCACAATAAGACATATATATTCTCAATATAATTCAATTTGAACGTGTAGTTTAAGAACTATTGTATGTCAAAGTTCCTTAGTTTTGTCACTGACTCACTGATTCACTGACTCACTGATCATCATAATTCTAAGGTACTTCTAGCAGACTTACAAGCTCCAAATTTTAAACATAGTTAGTTTTTAGCCTATCAAGTTCTTAAAAACCTAAATATGTTGTAATTTCAGTCACAACTGCACACATAAGTTTGTAATCCTATACAAATACATGCGAATGCATAAGTTTGTAATCCTATACAAAGTTAGTTTTGCAGTTCAAATTGAAAAGAATGTATTGGAATGTAATAATTAAAGGAAGACCACTTACAAAAAGAAATGAGATCCCTTCAAAAACATTACATGTAAAAAGATGCAAGTCTCGCAACGCAGTTCTCCTACAACAAAAAAGTTTTGAGATGTAAAGTTAAACCAAGTCAGTACCGGGGGGGTATCAACAGAACTCGATTTCCACCGACTTGCCTATTATTAGATCTATAAAATGTGTTCCTCCACGGTTAAATAATAGACAAGTCGGTTTAACTTTACTTGGTTTAACTTTACATCTAAAAACTTTTTTGTTGTAGGAGAACTGCGTTGCGAGACTTGCATCTTAAAAAGATGCAAGTCTCACATGTAATGTTTTTGATGGGATACATTATTACCGCGAATATTTAGATGAAGTATTTTAAATGTAATGTCGATTTTATATATTATTATAAATAATGTATTCTGTAGTCTGTTTTTCTTCATTGCACTGGCAAAGTGGAGTTACAATTATGTTGCATCGACTGTACCAAGTCATAGTACTATATAGTACTATGTAAATGTTTTTTTTTTATGTAGGCATCTGCAGCGGCAGCGGGATCTGCGCCCGCTGCCCATTCCTGCTTGTTGAATGTGGGCCGGAACTCCTCAGGATGTCACGGCCTTAAAAAAAAAGAAATTATTTATTGTAAAACAGGTGACTGGGATACGACGCTTATTTGTATTTATAGTATACCATAAACTAAGCTACAGTAATTAATCGTCGTATGGTAAAATAGCGATGTTGCATTTGGTAGGCTATGTTAGTTGCAGAAGGGTAAACGTGTGCTACCTATCTAATTACACTATTCAAAGTCATCTTAAATATCTTAATGTGTTCTAAAGGTTTTGTTCCCAACTTCCGAGTAATGTTGAATCCGTTTGTTGTTGGGTCAGTCTGATTGCTTCTATAATATCATTTCATTCAGCTTTCCAGCTTTCCGCGATATTTAAGTATAAGTCCGTACAAACTCTTAAAACCAAAAGCTGTCAAACGAACGCAAGGCAAAAACTACCTTATAATCAGAGTGTTGCCGACCGACCAACCTCTTTTATATATCTATGTTTTTTATTGATTTCGCGTTACATAATTATAGTATAGGTACGTTTCACAGAGCATAATCAATGTGGCGCAGTCCATTACTATGGGCATAAGTCTTTCCAAGGGTGCGCGTAAACGCTTTTCAGGCACTATCTTCCAGCCGTCGCCTGCCGCCCTACAAATATGATCGCTTCACTGATCCTCAAACATACAAAGTACTTCCATTCCACCAAACTATACCCTTCATCGGCATAAAATTACGACACCCTATATGCTTTAAATTCAGTCGATGCTACAGAAAATGTAACTTTAAAATGTATTATTATATTAATTCCGGCATAAAAGTGTTGCTTTCGAATTCGATCAGGCAATGGCGGGGCTCGTTAGCTGACCACCAAGACCCGACAGCGTAATGACAGGGACCGCCCCTTGTAATCAGCAGAGCGTGATTTTTGCCTACCCCACATCACACTTGGAAATCATTTTGTGAATTTAATTTTTTTTGGAAGTTATCAAAGTCTTAACACGTTTCTCGCCGCCCGCTAAGCGTATCATTACGTGCACTGTAGGCACCAATTACCTCCTCGTGTGATGAAAAGAGGCTTTCACAAACTACCGTACGCAAACAACTTATGAGTATTCATGAAAATATTTAGGGCCACTATTCATTATGGATGTTGGTTGGTTGGTGGAATCTTATATATTAAATATACAGAGTAAATTGAAAAAAAAAAATAAAGAAAAAATGCCGGGGGATGCAATCAATCGAGAGACGTAGAGTCACGGTCACGGAACTAATAAGGTGAGCTAAAGAAATACTATCTTCTTATTATGGTAATTTATCTAAAAGCTTGGTACTGCTTAACAATATTAAGTTACTCGTTCTATGTGGAGTTTATAGCAAACATGCCGCTTCGCTCTGCTCTCCATCTCCACGAGATCGCGATAGGCGGCAGCTGTCGTCGCAGCCTTGCCGCGCGAACAGCTCGAGACGTCAGCAATTATTCCACGTCGTCGAAAAATTAAGGCAATACGATGAACCCAAAAGTTAATGCGATAAAACACCGCCACAAGGGAACCGCCCGAGCGGAATGTGACGTCAACTCCGAACTCGATGTTGTCACGGAGGGCAGAGAAATGACGGCTCAGTTGTTTAACGAAAACCAGTATCGTAAATGGATTACCAACGCTACTTATTTACTGCTCTCGCGATTGCGTGACGAGCTTTAATTACCAGAAGGTGTCGATTCGAAAATTGGTATTCGAAAACAACTTTAAATGCTTTTACAAATCATAGTTATTAAAGAAACCAATTTAATAAGTTGTACACATATATTACTTGAATTATTTTGTTTTTTTTTTTCATCGCGATTAAACTTGTTTTAAACTTGGTAAAATTTAGGTACTGTAAAAAACCCGACCACAAGCGAGTCGGACTTATGTACCAAGGGCTCCGTACAAACTTAGAGGCTAAAGTTCCGAGTTTTCCGGCAAACATGTGACATAAACGGCCGTATTTTTTGCTTTCTAAACTTCAGAGAAAAAAATGGGGAAGAATGTATTATTATTTTACTTTTTTTCTTCTTTACGACTAACGACGAGAAAACTATCGTAGACATAGTAAAAATAATTATTTTTGTGATGTAATTGTAAAATGTACAGTTTTCAAAGGTTTTCCTTCACTTGTGCTATTAGACTTTGCTCTCTGCCAAATTTCATGGTTTTAGGTCAACGGGAAGTACCTGTAGGTTTGAATTTAATTGAGAGTGTCAAACTATTTAAACAATTGCTTTAAATTAAAAGTTTCATTTTTTTACAGCCGTAAGGGATAGCAGACAGACGAAACAGAGTATTGACTTTAATTTCTACTTGATCCTCCACGCGTTCCTGAAAAAAAGGTCTTGACAGACGAACAAACGAACAACGGAGTGATCCTTTAAGGCACCTTTAAAGGTTAATTTTATTTTTTTGAGGTACGGAACCCTGAAAATACGCAGATTCAAGTAGGTAGATTTACGTAGATACGCATATTTAAGATTAATTATGTTTATTAAAACTAGAATACATTAGTATTTAGTATCAGTAGGATAAAATAGCATTTCATTTTATTGAATGTATCCAGGATATACCGTATTGATTTGCGATTCTTGGCTTATATCGTAATCTATCACTGTCGTTCAAAATATAATCAGAGACATTTGCATGTTTAAAGCCAAAATAACTGCATATAAAAAATAAGAAAGGTGAAGGATAGGTCAAATCCAGAGAACGAGGAAGTATTCGCGTCTTGTTTTTAACGACTGCATTTAAATTCGAAATGTGAAACCATCCAATTTCATTAACTGCGTTTTTTGCCAAAGTTCCCACTTGCTGTGTTTATGTTATGGTTATTTTAATCGGCGGTTCGAGATACGTGCAAGTTTTTAAGTATGTTTTACAAATGTGATGATTAAAACAATGAAACATTAACACCTCAAGTAAGTAATAAATAAACCTTGGGAGCTATAAATTGCTTGGATATTGTGTTTTTATTAAGTTTCATAAGGAAATTATAAGATAAGTAGTTTTGGCATCAGGTTGCACCGAGCGGTGCAGCGAGCGCGCGCACTGAAGCGCGCCGGCTGCGCCCGAGTCGCCGCGGACGATATCAGCCGCTCTATCTCACGCCCTGTTACCACGTTTCTCACCTCCAGACGCCACCTCACCCGGCTGAGCCCGCCTCGATACTTTATCGCCCACAATCGCACCACTCATCTATTACTCGAACCTTACCCACTAAACCAAATGTCGATCGGATGACCTACTCAACCTTATCCTTCCTTTTGAGGAGTTACGAGTGACAGCCACGCCGAGTGCCTGTTAGTTTGATGTCAAGTGTGATGGTTTTGTGTTTTGACAGAACCTAATCCTCTAATTCGTGTGAATCTACAAGAATAATTAGGAAGTGGATGCTTAGAGCGTACTTACATAGTGGATAAGTACATTTACATTAATAAAAATTATGAAGGCTACATAACTGTATTATACATAACGGTATTTTAAAAGTCGACTGAAAATAATTACCTACTTCTACCAAATATACTTAATACACGGCTGCTGCCGAATGCATCAAGAAAGAGACGCACGGAGAGTTTAGTTCCCTTCATCCTTTACATTGTCAGGACACAATGCAAATCTTTAAAGCAGAAACTGAAATTTCTGCTAATGGGTTTATTTATTTATACAGCATGTGATACTGCTGTGCACAATTATTGAAATAATCAATAGCTTGATTCCAACCGATGTCCATATTGTCCATGTAACACAGGCGACCATACGTATGTCCAATAAGATATAATGAAGTGTCAAACAGTCAAAATCCTTTCACATCATGCCTCACTGCACTCATGTGAACCTAATCTAAAATTCGTGGGACTGGATTAAGCTAGTAGAAAGAACAGAATAACAAGTTCTAAAATATTTTTTGGAACTTAGTCACTGGGAATCTGGCATTTAATGTACAGTAGTATCGAGGCCGATCACTCAAGCGGTAACATCTAGATTGACTAAGCCGTTTTATTAGTCTAATCCCAATTCAAAATCGCTTTTTGCCTGTCTGTGCAATGCTAGCACAAGGCGTTGCTCAACACTAATCTAGAATCTAGAAACATCTCAGCCCGCTTTCGCTGGCTAATTGTCTATAATGTAACTAACGTGAACCATTTCGATAACGTAATGTCAACGTGTCTGTCCACATTTTGCATAACTGTTTAAAGGTACAATTTATTTTTGGAGTCGTGTCTGCGAATAGGTATTGGGACACTGATAGTGTTTGGTTTTGGATGACTAGTGCATTAAGCTGTCACAACTCCGATTAATCTAAAGTTCTGTCATTAATTATTTTAAGTATTTTTTATTGGATTTTCCTCAATGGATCATTGTCAGCGATGGTACACACATACAGCGAAAGTTAGTGTGGAGGAAATGTACAACAATATTTGTGAAAACTCTCAAATTGGGGAACTTGGGGCACGCGGGGTCACTGTACACAACTGTTGTTTACAAATAACTAATGTAGGTAGTCTAAGGAATGACTATGAGACTGGTAGTCCAATATGCTAAGACTGTACAGTGTTAATAGTAGCATTTCTGAAAATGGGCAGTATTTTCCTTGTCTAATGTTACCTCCCGTATCCCCAATTTGGCGGTACTAGTGTTTGTTTTTAACCCTTGATTTGACACCGCAGAAAGTAACGTTTAACATACAGTTTAAAATTATTTACTCTTTTATACTCAAATTACACCTTTTCCCTTAATATTTATGCTTCTACTAATGTTGTTATTGATATAATCGCAGGTAAAGACGCTCAATGGCATGCTCGTAATTTATAAACAGATTAATAAGATGAATTAGTTAATACTCGCAATATGTTATTAAGCGGCGTTATCGGTCATTACTAAACCGATTAAGACAGCTCCCCAACTTAATCAAAATTATCCCCAGCCTGACAGTCTGCAGCCTTGGTACTCGTAAGGTGCTATTTTAATTACGGGTCGGTTGGTTTTTATTACTAGCATCATTTAAGTACTGAGATAACAAGATTTAAGATCATCATACTTACTATCGCATCGCAATCAAGGTTGCATTAGAAGTGAGTGTTAATAGTCCATCAATATAGCCTTTATTTTGCAAATCCTCCTATTTCATTGAAATTTATTTAATTCTAAACGCCATTTGCTCGTGATTTTGTTTGTGAGGATAAAACGCAATGTCCTATAGGTACTTTTAAATCAAAAACACTTAGAATCTTTTCAACCGTTTCGACGTGATGCCGGAACAAACACAAGTACATTTAAAAATAAAAAAAGATATTTCACGAAATTCATCGCTTGGAAAATTTTCCTGGCTATTTTGGGGATGATTAGTTTTATGGTACCTTTTATTGAGCCCCTTATTTACTTATCAATAATAATGAGGAAAACGAATCCCATGACGAATCTTCCAAATAAGTTCAATGCGCTATCGTAAAATCCAAAATCGTAAATTGTTGTTCAGAATAGTGTAAACACATCACCAAAGTATCTAGACCTAAGTATATTTTGAAACAGAGAAATCGCATAAATATGCAAAAGTTGAATAGGAAAAAGGAAAACTATGAATTCGGAATGTCGGTAAACCCATGATTCAAGAAATTCAGGTGTTCTTACTGACGTCACAAGCTTGATATATTGCAATTTTGTGCAAATTATGCGAACCAAATAAGTTTCTTCAATTATTTGCTTATAAAAAAAAGGATGGTCAGCGTCAGATAGTATTCTTTTCGCCTTCGGCGGTGTACGAAACCGGCGGTTCGTAAATCAGTTACGATCGATGATTTGTACAAGATCAGTTGCGAACGACGAATTTTTATTCGTTATAGCAGGGGTCTCCAAACTTTTTCCCAGAAGGTCATTCAGCAGGTCTTTGAAAATGTCGCGCGGGCCACATGACATGGTATACCCTGGAGTTACGTATAATCTTTTTTCTCGGCCACCGGCACCCTGGGAGGGGGGGGGGGGGGGGGGCTTTAGAAACAGGTTCTTTCAACTGAAATTCAGGTCTAGGTACATTACACAACTAGGGTGGTAATACAAAGAAAGACCGAGCTGCAGGCGAGGGACGTAAATATGCGATCGAGAGCTTTCTTTATTACCTCCCGTGTTGTGTACAGCATTTTATGTCTACACTTGGCCAGAAAGCGGCTTTTTCCGTAGCGTGCGGAAAAAGTCACTTTATGGCCAGGTGTGGCATAAAAATTATTATTTCCACACATTACCCACACGCCATGTGAATGTTTATTGTTTTTGGCAGAGTCCGACTACGATAACTTTGCAAAGCAGAACATGGCACCACCTCCATTTAAAAGTCACATTTTCATAGAAATTTTACTCTCTCTCTCTCGCGGACCGACCCAAGGCTCTCCCGCTTTCTTTCCGCGGGCCGGATTGGAATGGCTCGCGGGCCGGATCATAGGCCCTCCGCTTTTTTCCTGCGGGCGGGATTGGAAAGGCTCGCGGGCCGGGTCCAGCCTGCGGGCCGTAGTTTGGAGACCCCTGCGTTATAGGAAACCCTTGCAATCGCAAAACACTAGGTAAGTTACAAAGTTTGTTAGGTAGGTAGCTTCAGATGCCCAAAGGGCAAACGGCCTAGAAATAGAAGCCCCGTCGAAAGCACCTAATTACAAAAAAAATAGTTGCAACTGGTTTCGTACATGTATTCGATCGTAACTGGTAACGAATGGCCGGTTTCGTACACGGCCGAAGGGTTCTTTCCACCCAAATAAAGAAATGAAAACAAATAATTTTGCGGACTGGTAATTTAGTTCATAATTGATTATGAGTGATACATTTTCTTTATTCATTGAGGTTTTTAATCAATGGCAACATTATCGTGACGTAGCCATGTTTGATTTCGGGAAGAACATACCTACCTGGTTTTGTTGCACCATGGGTAAACCAAACTATCATGTATTATCCGAATAACCTTATTCTGCGAATGTAGTTTAATCCTGGAAAACATTAATTATCACAAAAGTGATCGGAACCGGTATAAAGTGCTACTTGATCGATAAAATTATAAAATATACCCAAAAGGTTAACAATAACAAAGATTAAACGATGCAAATCACAACCGCGACTTGGTCTTGCTTTAAATGTTTATTTTTGATCAAATTCAGAATACGTAGTATCCACTCATCATCATCACGAACTTTTAATAGATCAATTTAATAAGCAGTTGCGCGCGCGCTGAAGCGCACTGACCGCGACTACCGTAAGCAGTAAGCACCATCCTATTTAAGCAGGCTTAAGTAGACGAGTCGGATTCATGCGGTCTAAATACACCGGCCATCACAATGCATCAGCTCAACCGAAGTGAAGGGCACTCGGAATTCTCGGATTATTTTAACTTGTCTTTTTCAATGTCAGCGTTTAAAATAATTGCATCACAATTTTAAAATGCGCCTTGCTTTTAAGACGGTTTAAAGCGTCGTGTAATAAGATTATTTCCTGGAAATCATAAGACACTTCTTTGTCGGACTGTAGGTATTCGTAAATAACGCATTGTACGCAAACGAGAGTTGCTTAATTCTCCTACTGAAATGCTTATCCGCATACTTCGTGGCAGATAATCAGCATTCATGAAATAATTGTATAATTGGACGGACATGGTAAAGAAAATGAAAACACCATCAATCTGTTCAATATTCATAAACAGTATGTCACCGATTAGACCTTACAGGCTGTAAAACGAATGTATCAACATAGAAAAGTCATATTCTAAAACAGAAACTGCTCTGAGGAACCTGGCCGTGTACCACCAGCCAGGAGATTAAATTTGCCTACCAACTTCTTCGAATTAATATAATTACCAAAAAGGTTCTTTGTTACGTACCTACCAATACTAAATACCAATATTTCATAGCAATATTCCTTACAGTTACAATTACAACATACTCTAATAAAAAATCTTATTAAACTTGACTTATGAAATTATTGAATAATGCTTTTGAATCATACCTACCTATATATTTTTTCATCACACTTGCTCGTAAAGGGTGTTATAACACGCGCGCTTATAGACCAACTCGAGCCGATTTACCCCCCGTGGGTTACAAATATCTATAACTCCCACGGGAGGAAAAACTGTATGAAAATCTATAACTCCCTCGGGAGTTATGAGTTTAGTTTTAAAAGTCGTACGTCATTTCAGACTAAGGAGGTTTCGAATCAGCCAAGGCTATTTCACATCTTCAAAACTTGGCTACAAAACCAATTTTAGTGTAAATAAATCTTATATGGTATATTTTACTATTATTTCCGTAGTTTTTGCGATTATTTTAATGCAATTAAATTAATTTAGTTTAAAATTTTATTTTGAAAATCGGTACAATCTGGCGACATTGCCTGTCAAGTTTAAAAACTAAACGCAGTTCTTAGCATTATCTGTGGAAGACTATATTGAAAAAGTTGACAGTTGAAGTTGTCTCTTAGCGGGTGCGTTTAGTTTATTTCATTATTATGTTTTATTTTTTTTTCCTCGCAAATGTGATGAAAAACATTGTGTGTATCACGGGCAGTAAGAAGATTACAAACTCGAGTCATTAAAAGCCCTCCGCCTACGGCGTCGGGCTTCTAATAGAATCTCGTTAGTAATCCCCTTCTTACTACCCTCGGTGCACAATGTACTATTTCTTAGGTGTATACGTGGGCTAGTTAGTTCTCCACAAATAGAAGTCTTATACTGCGCCTATTTTGCATGTTCAAAGTTTCTTATAGAGTATTTATTATAAAATATAATTTGTCGACAAATTACCTTTTTTCGGCATTTTACAATACTGACCCATATAGATTGCTCATTTTGTATACGTTTCTACTAATCACGATTGTCTGTAGGTTGGTAGTTCTCCGAACCCCCTACCGTACGCCGCACCACGCTAGAAAAAAAAGAAGAAAACGCACGTTCGTGACCAGCCGGCGGCCTTCCATAGCGGACCACAATTATTTACATTGCAATTACGGGAAATCACTCTCTCTCTCTCGCAGACTTATCGTCCATTGTTTCATGTCGGAAACAATTTTGACAACTGATGGCCGGGTAGCTGCGGTAAGCTACAAACATTGTAGCCAAGTCAACAAGGGTATTGACCCCCTACTATGATACGCCCGTTCGTGAAACATGTGAAATGTTTTTAATTTACACAAAAATTAAGAAGAATAATTCTGAAACCAGTTAGGTCCATGAAGAATGAAATTAAATTATTACGAAGCTCCTTAGGTATAGTAAGAATTATCTACGGTTCCGAATGTTTGTTCATTCTCTTTACGAACATTCGGACACCTTAGATAATTCTTACAATACCTATCTCTGGACCACGTCATGTGTTGAAATTATAAATAGTCAAGATCAAGTCACCTTCAATATCTTCAAAGAGAGCCAAGCGCTCAAAAATATCTGACGCGCACTAATGGCTCTGGGAATGGAGTAGTATCAGATATTTTGGACGCTTTATTCTTATTATTGGGTACTTACTTGAAAATCTCGGGACGCAGACAACTTGTAACGTCTCCACACAAAAACAGTCTTCGTTGATTAGGGTACTACGTGGGCCGCGCTCTATTGTAAGCCGATTTAAACACAGCTTAATTCCGATGACGTCGAATGATTTCTGGAATGAGATTGCTACATCTCAGATGAATATTTCGAAACACTTTTGTAATGGTATTCAAATTATTCCGATCGAAAATGAGTATTGCAATTACCCGTTGAATATTTTGCTATAGACAAACGTAGTCTAATAGTTGGTAGTTACCCAATGTTTGTACGCACCGCATCCATCAACCTGTTGCCGTCCACTGTCGGACAACGGACATAGGTATCGTCAACGCTGCGCCACGGAACGTGATCTTAAGCCACTCTCTTCCATCAGCCACCAGCCACCCTGTGAATATCTGCTCCATCTTTACTGGTCCGTCTTGCCTGAAAACTTCGTGCATTTTTTTGCCGAGACGCGACTTTCACTTAAAAACACCCCAACTATTTTCTTCACTATATGTCAAAACTTTTTTGTTGTAAAAGAACTGCGGTGCGAGACTTTCATCTTTTTACATCTTAATGTTTTTGATGGGATCTCCTTTCTTTTTATAAGTGATCTTCCTTTATTTATTACATTCCAATCCATTCTTTTTTAAATTTGAACTGCAAAAGTAAATTTGTAATCGCATGTATTTGTATAGGATTACAAACTTATGTGTGCAGTTGTGACTGAAGTTGCAATATTTGGAGGTTTTTTAGGACTTTATAGGCTAAAAACTAACTATGTTTAAAATTTGGAGCCTGTGAGTCTGCAAGAAGTACCTTAGAATTATGATGATCATCAGTCAGTGAGTCAGTGACAAAACTAAGGAACCTTGACATGCAATAGTTCTCAAACTACACGTTCAAATTGAATGATATTGAGAATATATATGTCTTATTGTGCCCTATATATCCCTGAAATTTCAGGGTTCTAGCTTTAGCCAGTACAAAATTACGGGAGGCTGAAAATGGCCTGAATGGCTTCGAGAAAAGGATGGTACGGTCGTGCCTTTGTTTTGCTCGACTTGGCGGGGGCACTGCCGTGCCCCCAGATTGTAGGTACCGATCAACTAGCTTATTAAAGCAAGTTATTAAATAAATAACTTTATAAGCTAAAATGTATGTGTCATGCGTTTATAAATCCAAAACTTTATAAAATATGATCGTCTTGCAAATCAACTTGATGTATATCTAAAGCATGCTTTTGTTCCATATTATCAATTAAGATTTTTTAGTACAGTCAAGGTCAAAGATATGTATACACCCACAGAGTGACAAAAAGCATAGTCATCTAAATGGTCATAAATTCAGCTACATATAAATATACATAAATTAGTATACATAGTTTGAGAGATAACTATGTATACAACAGTTTCAATAATATGTCCTCATTTATTAAGCCATTGACTAAGAAACACCATAAAGTTCAGAAATATAATATACACTATTAACCATAATTATATATCTAACATGATAATCAAAATTATGTAAGCAATCCAAATTACATAAACACAACTCTATTGTCAGCGGCATATGAATGTATTTGCGTTAAATTTATGAAAAAAATGGGAAATCCTTTTGCGGAAATAAATGTTAATTGTGTTTTATTTATCGTCGTAATTTGGAAGTATTTAAAGAATATATTTTATAAGTAGCTGTTGTAATATAACATCATGGTCTGTAATCAATATTAAACAGAAATGCAAAAAAACATCTAGCTGCAGGATTGGAACGCTGGACAACAAGTAACTGAATTACACCTAAATTGCTGAGCCACAGGACTACGGTAACTGACGTCTGCATGGACGAAATATTGAAACGCATTACCTATTTTAAGTTGGCAGCTTCAATATTGCAAAATCTCAATTACTTGACTAACATAGTTTAGTTCCAATAACGACGTGACAGGTCAAACAAAACATGAGACAAACATATACAATGACAAGTCTGCACTGTTTTCGTGAATTGTCAAAACATTCTATTCAAATTAGTTTCGTGTGTCAAGACCGTAAAGTTGATTTTCGCACGTTTATATTTTGTATACATATTTCTGTAGCAGTTACTGAATCTATATTGAATTGAATGACATAAATATAAGCACATACAATATATTGCATCATTTGTAGGTTACTGATTATGTAACTTTCATACAAGTTTTTGAACTTGCCTTATACATATTTATGTGGCCATTGAAGTTCTTGAAGATCTTTTGAACTTTTTATGATTACCTGTTTTCTTTCACATTACTTGCATATATATCTTTGACCTTGACGTACCTGCACATAAATTATGGGGATGTCCGTTTATCACATGAGATTTTATCTATTCTCATTTTTAATTATAAAATTCAAACCTTATTGAAATAGTAAATGTATTGCCTTCGTATTTAAAAACTGTGTACTTAAATGTCCACCTTAATTAATACTAATTTAAAATCACATCTTATCTAGCAAATAGGGAGGGATGAATCAATTTTGCGAGTTTTTCTAGTATTACTATTGTATTGTACTGTACCTTTCTTTCCTATTGCTTCTCTCCGCTCTCTCAAGAAACATGTGTTCCAAACTGCATACTGCTATCTGCGGCCACTTAATCTAAATTACGCGTTGTCTGACAGTTATTATTTTAATCAAGCTTTTATATATGTCGGGGACAGCAGCAATAATTCATGAAATCCAAGACTACTGTAGTACTTAGTAGATTTGAAATGGCGGCGAACGCCGTGTGACGTAACATCCGGTTGCGCTGCACGTAGACGGGCTCGTTGGGCAAGAGTGTCAATTCTCTTTCTGACTGTGTCGTGGCGACAACACTTGTCTTACGATTCTGTCAGTTCGTCTGCCAGTAGTTAAAGTTGCTATTTGATAATTGTAATTCTGTCGATTAATAGTGAAATGAATCATACTGTGTAACGAAATTGTCTATTTGCTCACTCGAGTACCTATGCCATAATATTGTAACAACTATTGTAATGCCTGATGATTGAAAAGAGAACCTGGTGAGTTTCTTCCGGCGCTTCTTCTCACCAGAATGTCATTTACCGAAGCGGCCAAAAGAATCAGACGAATAAACGATTTGATCTGACATTAATCCACTTCTTTAACCAACATACCTCAACGGCCAGGCTTCTGCAGCTAACCCTTCCTGACTGACAGTCACGAAAGAGTATCCGACATATATCAATATATTTTTATATATAAATGTTTACATTTATAGTTAACCGGATTAACTTCAACTACGTAATTTTGTCGGTAACACGACACGAGTAAATATGACGTTTTCACGCAAAAAATATTACCATGTCGCCAGTGTATAAGAACGGTTTTGAATTCAAATCGAATATCTTTGCTTTAAAATCGGAGTACCTTTACTCGGGATAGTAATGCTCGGGCTACACGAGGCTAGTTTTTCAAGCTTGCTTCGGCTTAACCAACGCTGTGAGACTAGTTAATGATAGATCTAGCAAAAAAAAACATTTTTTTTCATTTGGAAAAATTAAATCGGTTAGGTATGTAATTCGTTGTAAAACTATTAATCAAAATCAAATGTGTACTGTGTGCGAAACCTATGAAGCCCAAGGGAGGGTTATGTTTATGTGTTTGACCGGTATGTATGTATGTACATAAGTATTTATGTTAGGTACCCGACTGCGGCGAAGCCTAAAGGAGGGTTATGTGTTTAACCTGTATGTAAGTATGTATGTATGTTCGTTCCTATATCCACTCGTAACTACTGAACGGGGCACACCAGATTTTGATAAAGGATACATCATTAGATTCATCTTGATAGCGCGAGTGTCATTGGGTATGAAGTTTGTTAAAATAAACAAAATTTAATTTAATTCAAATATTCTGGGTACTAGCTCCTGTACTACTCACAATACATGAAGCGACTATCGGCAAGAGTGCCACGCCACGAGTGTCCTTTGAGTATACAAATATACGTAAAATAAAAATTAACGGTTAAGAATGTATATTTTTAATACCATGTATGATGTCATACCATAGCAGTAGAAAAAACAATAAATAATATTTTACATGCTTTGTATCAACTTGATGACGTGTATAACAAAAAAGTTATATATAACGTCACGCAAATATTTTTAACCTTTTGAACGCTCAAGGGCAAAGCAATAGGTACGCCGTGCCACTGACGCCACAGGGGTAAAGAAATAATGGCAACATAAAAGTGGGCTGTTTTTATAAAAAAAAACCCCGACCGCGGTGCACTTTGAAACTGCATAAAATCCGCCATTTTGTTTATTTTAACGAACTTCATACCCAATGACACTCGCACCATCAAGACGAATCTAATGATGTATCATTTATCAAAATCGGATGTGCCGTTGAGTAGTTACGTACGATCGGACATAGGAACGGACATACGTACATACTTACATACATACATACAGGTGAAAAAAAAAATGAAAAAAAATGAAAAATGTTTATTAGGTTACACAGCATAATAAAAATACATCATGGTTGGTGTCTCCTAGTAAGCACTAGATGTACTTGTGACAGGAGACGCCGCTCCTCCAATAATAGGTAAAATGTAACCAAATACTAACGTTACACAGAAAGGTATATTTATTTATTATTTACTTACTATTAGCTAGATCTATACTATTTTATTACTAAGTATTAGGCGTCACAGCGCTATCACTCCAGCATGAGCGATTTATATTACATTTAATGTAAACTGTAGGTAAACTCACTTTACACTATCGTAACAGTAATTCAGTCTCTTCATAGGTCAAGTTGTTTAGCCACTCAACGATTGTTTTTTTACAACTATAGGATTGTAGGGGATATATAGAGATTGATTTATTTATGTTATTATATAGGTGTGCAGATTGTGCAACAAACTGCTTTTTTGCAAAAGTTGATTTAAAGGTAGGTGTCGTAACTATTTTGTAATGTCTTCTCCGTTTTAATAGCGATGGTTTATATGTCAATGTCTTGTGTGTCTTTAACAATACATTCAAGATATAAAGTTTCCGCATGGTTAATAACCCACAGCCTCTGTAAAGTTCGGTGGTAGGGTATCTATAGGGTTTTGAATACATTACTTTCAGTAAGCATCTTTGTCCCCTTTCAACATCAATAAACTTAGTCTTACTCGCTCCACCCCAAATTGGAATACAATAACACATAATGGACTGTGCTAACGTAATGTATACAGGGTGATTGGAAATTCGACCTATCCCTTGAAAGGGGTTATTCTAGAGCTTATTTGCAATGATTTAAGTCCAATCAACCGGGGGTCAAAACTCAATGGTTATCAAGTTATTTGACTTTTAACTTATTTTTTTTAAAACCCGCCTTTCGATCTAAAACTGCTAATTGTGAAAAAACTACTTAAATTAGGAACAAAAAAGAGCCATCACCTAATAGCCAATAAATGGTTGATTACGAAAAATCCAAAAAACATGCCAAAACCTTTGAAAATGTTACCAATAAAAGAATTTAAAGTCAAAAGTGTTTGGATTTTGTTCAAAATTTTGTAATTCTTTAAGGCATTACTTAAAAAAAAAATTACGACACTTCGCGTAAAAATTACTAAAATTAGTTCCTCAGTTCATAAGCTTTCTAAAAAAGTAGAATTGTTGACATTTTTTGCATAACTTTTTAAAATAACATTAATAATAAGAGAGGTGGTAGAGAATTTCGCCTAGCGTACCGGACCCTTAATCAGTTTGTTTGTGTCACTTTAGTTTCTCCGTGGGCTTTGTTTGTCTTCGGTTTCTTATTTTATCTCATCTTCTTAGGTTAGAAGTCACTAAAAGTAACCTTCCGTGATATTTCGGTTAGTAATTTATCTGTAAGTTCCCGGTTGCCTTAAGTTTGCACCTGGTTTCCTTGGTGTAACTTACAAATTAGGTGCAAACTTAACGCAACCGGCAATTGATTGATAAATTACTTATTGAAATATCACCGAAGGCAACTTTTAGTGATTCCAATCCTAAGAAGATGAAATAAAATAAAAAACCGAAGACAAACAAAACCCACGGATAAACTAAAGTGACACAAACAAACTGATTAAGGGTCCGGTACGCTAGGTGATATTCCCTACCCTCTCTCTTATTATTAATGTTATTTTAAAAAGTTATGCAAAAAATGTCAACAATTCTACTTTTTTAGAAAACTTATGAACTGAGGAACTAATTTTAGTAATTTTTACGCGAAGTGTCGTAATTTTTTTTAAGTAATGCCTCAAAGAATTACAAAATTTTGAACAAAATCCAAAAACTTTTGACTTTAAATTCTTTTATTGGTAACATTTTCAAAGGTTTTGGCATGTTTTTTGAATTTTTCGTAATCAACCATTTATTGGCTATTAGATGATGGCTCTTTTTTGTTCCTAATTTAAGTAGTTTTTTCACAATTAGCAGTTTTAGATCGAAAGGCGGGTTTTAAAAAAAATAAGTTAAAAGTCAAATAACTTCATAACCATTGAGTTTTGACCCCCGGTTGATTGGCCTTAAATCATTGCAAATAAGCTCTAGAATAACCCCTTTCAAGGAATTGGTCGAATTTCCAATCACCCTGTAATTGTTTAAGTAAAACCTGTGAAGTGATATGTTTTAATTTTTTAAATACCCATATTAGCTTTCGGATTCTATTATTTAAATATTCAATATGCCCGTGCCACGACAACCGTTGGTCAAGGATAATTCCAAGATATTTGGTTGAGGCAACCCTGTCAATTTTATCACAGTGACAATTCTGGGTATCTGACAGGTCGCATGCGTGAATTTTTATAGCTAGTGTGTCAGATGGTTGGGTACTTTTATATTTAGTAAAACATATGTAGTTGGTCTTTGCAATGTTAAGAGTTAAGAGGTTTGACTTTAGCCACATGGTTATTTTTTGGAGACCCATTTCTGCTATCTCAAAGACGGACTCCCAAGTTTTGCCACTAAAGACTACCACAGTGTCGTCAGCGTAAGAGAAAATTGAGCTTCCATCAACGGCCAGTTCAGTCAAGTCGTTTATGTATGCAAGAAAGAGGGTAGGTCCGAGAACACTCCCCTGGGGGACACCGAAGGTAATTTGTTCTTCCCCGCTAGTGTGGCTGCCAATTTTAACGACTTGACTGCGACCATGGAGATAATCAGCTAATAGATCAAGCGGTTTCCCTCTTATACCCATGACCTCAAGCTTGTGTACAAGAATGGAGAGAGAAACAGTATCAAAGGCTTTTTTTAAGTCTAAGAATATAGCTAAGGTTTTTTGTTTTTCATCCACTTGTTTGGTGATTAATGTGGTAAGTGCCAGCACAGCATCCTCCGTGCTTTTCCCTTGTCTAAATCCGTATTGCGAGTCAGAAAGTAGGTTAAATTTGTTTAGGTAATTAGTAAGCCGAATGTTGATTAGTTTTTCTATGATTTTTGAAATTGGCGATAACACTGGTCAAACACATAACCCTCCTTTGGGCTTCGCCGCAGTCGCGTACAAAAACGTTGACGGCTAGGGCCATCATTGGCGTGACAGTCACGATTTTTCGTTGACGGCGGTGGCCGTCTGTGGCGGTCAAAGGGTTAATTACTTCTAATTCACCAGGAAATTTAAGCTATACTAATAATTTTATTTTTATCGAAAACCCTAGCGGTGGGCGTGGCGACCAGAAAAAGCGCGCGTTATGAGTTAGAGCGAAAAGGTAGGATTCGGCGCATTTTTGTGACTCGAACGTGGGTTTTGTTATATAGTGCGACTTCTACGAAGTACTATTACTTATTCTGTGCCTTTACTCCAAAACAGTCAGATTGGAATTGCCACCCTGCCGGACACCGCCACGTATCACCCACCAGGCTTGATAGCCTTGCCAGCAAGCCAGCCCTTCTAGATAATAGTTAGAAAATACATAACTACATATATTCTTCAAAAGAAGGGCAATTCCACGGCAGAGAGTAACCCAAGTTACCAATTTTTTGCAAGTCCTTATATTGAGGGCGCAAATTCAGGTGTCAATATATCTAGAGAATAACGTTATACTTATTTAGATTAAAATTAATACTTAAGTTTGCGTCATAAATAAATAAACACGCGATGAAATGATAACTTGTGCTACATTTTCATGGAATTTCCCAGAAGAATTATTTTGGATTGTCTTTAACTCCTGCTGTTATTAAGTACTATAATTTACCCGCGGCTTCGCCCGCGTTGTTCTATTATTATCCCAAGTGAACTTTTTAACTCGATATAAAGTATCCTATGTTTCAATCAAGACGTGCATGCTAAATTTCAGCTCCATCCATTCAGTTGCTTTGCCACCCCTAACCTATGCTATGTTTGTTACTAAATAACGCAACAAACATCCAAACCTCCAAACAATCATTTGCATAATTTTGTCGGCGAGTGAGTCGGCCAATCAGGGGAATAAAATATTTTTTTGAAACTTTGAAACTATTGGTTAATTAAAGTTAAAAGAGGATCCACTAGTCAGTACATCAAAAACATTTGCATTTATATTTCATGCCTGCCTCAGGATCTTGGTTAGTACCTAATATACTGTTGCCATGGTTATCTCTAAATAACCGACCAACGTTTCAAAACCTTCATTTCAGCAAAATGGCTCATAAATTCAATAAAATAAAATAAAATAATTTATTTCTGTAAGTAGGCCCTCAAGGGCTCTTTTACATGTCTTACATTCTTTGTCTTCTTTTCTTTTTGGCGCTTCGGGTAATGACCTTCTGGTGAGAAGAAGCGCCGGAAGAAACTCACCAGTTTCTCTTTTAATAATTTAATATACATTACATTACCTTAAAAACTACATTTATAGAGATGTAAAGGGTCTCTCTATGCGTCCAAACAAGACAAATAAAAAATAGAAAATAAATTGATACTAAAATTAATGGAGATGTAAAGAGTCTCAATGAAATGTTTGTCGACAAAATAGCAGGCACATGTTTGGAACGACTATTTTACTGTATTATATTATCATACATGCCAATATAACGAGTGAGTGAATGTTAGACCTTGTAGGTTTTCTTGTATAATTCCTCCTAAGGCCCAAGAGCACTTTTGGTATGTTCGTTTTCAGTTACGCTTTTAAACAAACGACTTTTTTAGTGATGAAACACACTTAACTCTCTATCTCAAAAAATACTAAACCGATTTTGATAAAATTTGCATAGATCCCTAAGTTGGACTTTACCTGGTTGAACTAGAAAAAAAAATTGTAATCCGATTTATAGACTGAGATGAAAACCGTTGCATGAGTTAAATTAAACAGCAAAATTGCTACGTGTTTCATATTTGTGATTTTTTTTTCTATTCAATTCAACTGGATTTTGAAATAATAAATTAATAATAAAATGTGTTTATTTTCACCTCATAAAGGATATTTTTACAAGCTAAATTCGCAAATTTGTTTTTAACACTAGTATAATAATAAATAATGGAACCAATCTGAAAGTAGAGCCTCTTAATTAAAAATAGTTTTCTTTAATCAGTATATAAACGATGTACTTATAAGGTAACAAACATAAAAAATACAACAAGCTAAAAAAACCTCTTTTTTTTTGTGAAACTAGTTAAAAATATTGGTACTTAAATAATTTGTAAAACTTTTAATCTCATATGTGCTACATTTGAACGTATTTTTTACTAATATTTTGTAATGATAATTAGATAATTTATAATCTATGACTATATTTTTCTGTAAAATTCAAGACCGGTTAGCATTCATATTATTTTAAAATTGCGAATTTGAGCCTCCTGTGATTGATGAACGCCCCAAAGAATGTTTATTTTATTATCTTTTATAAAATTGGAAATTCTAGATTTGTGTGATTAATGAACGATCCCTTAGCTATATCATAGATATGTTAAAATTACCCTATTTTAATACTGTCTGTAACAAAAAATTATCTATGTAGAAACTGATTTTGTGAAATTTCTCTCAAATGAAATTGCATACAGCCACAGAAACTAGTACTAGAAATCTCTCTCTGACAAAACTGTTGTTTGGGTCCGACCACCACACAGAATGTACCCTTTGGGTATGTTGCCATATACACCATAATAAAACTTGTACATTATTTATTACTTTCCATATACCACTAGAGTTAAAATTACATACATTTACTCAACTATTTCTGTCTCCATATACATATGCGTTTTGTAAAAAATACTTACTTCCCAACCAACCGACAGGCCAATCAACTGACTTTATGTATTTTATAATAGTATATTTATATTTTATAGGTTTATAATATCACATATAACATTATACTTATACTCAATGAACAGAACATAGTTTATCTTGTGATCTTGTACTTTAGATAAAAACTACAGAGGTCTGATACACATTATCTTCATTGTAGATTTGTAGAGATATTGGTCCCTGGAAATTGTTGTAATGATTTGGGCATCTGAAAAAAATAAAATAAATTAATTTTCTTTGTACAAAGTATACTTTATTCAGGGGATAGGTTGTATAAAATACAATACGAAGTAATACAGTAGAAATTAAATAACTAAATATCGGATACTACAAAATAACTATGATAATGATAGTCAGTCTGTCAGTCGTGGTGTGGAAGAGCGGCGCCATCACCGAAACGAAACAACTTCACTGCTGGCTTCCATTTGTGGCAGGTGCCTCGGATGCACATGCTGGTCGCTCTTATTATTGAGGTTATTATACGAGCTCTCAGCCAGCCCAAAACGCAAGACAAGGATCTGTCCCAGCGAGATGCAAGTGCTTCCCCGAGGTGCTTAACAAAGGTAGCTAATTGTGGTGCAAAAACTCCATCCACGGAGGTGACGAGGGGTGTAAAAGTGGCATAACACAACTCCCAGGCGTTGGCATATTTGTTTTGCTTTACTGACTCGGCAGATTTCAGGACAGAAACAACAGGGCAGTACAGTGAGATGTAAGAGGGAGCGTCGGTGTCTACAACATGAATGTCGAATAACGCCTCCCTCTGTGCAATCCACACGCCACGGCATGCTAGATCTCCTCGTAGGCCAGTGTCACCTTCGGTGATAATGGGTTCTTTGATTACATTTCCCCACGCTTGTTGGCATAATTCACAAAAGAGATCCCTTATTTTAATATGACGTCTCGTGACCGCCAGTTTTGCAACAGAGGGCATGATAAACATCCACACCAATTGAAACAGTATTTTATATGTTCATAATACATTACATATTAGGATTAAAGATACGATTTTATATTAGCTGGATTTCTGTACCTGCGTTTGACGAGGACGTAGATCGCTTTCATTCCTGGCTCCAAATTACATCGCTTATCAATCTTATCATCGAATAAAACTGACCTGCTACACTGTTTATCACTATTAAACGTTCACTGGGTACATCAATATATAAAATAATAGCTAATAAGCGAATTTTGGTGAATATTGAAACAAAAACATTACTCGAATTTCATAAACTGACTGACAGATAGTGAGTGACATTGACTGACAATCTAATTTCTTTGATAGTGTTCGTCCAGTTCACACGGTCGGTGATACCAAATAATTGTCAAAACATTCCCTTCCGTTTAATGTTATTGAAAATAGGTTTTTGTATTTCAATGGCATTTTAATAATAAAACCAGGAAATGTTCTTTAACTTCTATTTTTCGTTAACTTGGTATTATATATTTCTCCGATATTATGAAGAATAATATCAAAATATCATTAATAAGTCCCCGTAGTTTTTCCTACTTATTTTTTTAAAACTAGTTACTGGTATCATTAGTGTATGTGTAAATGCCTGTCAAATTGGGAATTTTTGCGATACGTCCGCTCTGTAAGAGCCGCTCGCGGCATCTGAATACAAGGAATACGCGACGTCATGGGAGAACTGTATGAAAATTTTCTGTAAGTTTAGATATACCAGTTAAATTCTCCCGTATCTTTACGAGTAAAAATTTGAAACTGCCCTGAGGCCCTAGATGAATAAAGTAGCTTTTAGGGAAAAGTGTTAAACTATTACGCCTCAAAGACAAATGTTCATTTATGCTTCGTCAAAAAGCCGGCCGTGTTTTGATTTTTCCGTACTTTTCGAGTCAATTATGGTGAAATCTAGGGCAACAAAAAATCTGTATCCGCCCGGATGCCCTTGACAGTTTCTTTGTGAACACATTCATATAGTTATTAATACAAATATCAATAATTCCTTGAACAAATTCTTTGGTCAATCAGAGCTCTAAAATGACATTTTTCGGAACCCGCCCCTTATACATAGGTACAAATGTGAACTGAATAAAAAGCTTGTCAAACTACTTTTTTTTTTAAAGCTGGGGGCCTCATTTAGCTTTGTCGCCCCGGGCCTCTGACGGGCTTAGTCCGCCACTGCGAAGTAGTAGGTATCCCCCTCTTGGACCTCGACATATTTATCGTCAAGTAAGGTGCATTGGGGTAAATTCGAACATGGGGTAATTCCGACATTTAAGAACTCGTTATTCACGCAACATCTATTTAATGTATCATGCTAATACTATACTAAACATGCCGATGGTGCTTCGACTAATTGTACATCCTAAAAATCATGCAGGGCTTAGTAAAGAAATCTTAATTTTCAAAATAACCTCACGTTCGAAATTACCACAATGCACCTTAGGTATTAAATATGTTGATGTAGTGTGTAGGTTGTCGGGTCTGGTATAGACCAGGGTTTACTTGAGTTCTCAGTAAAATACAGGATCGCAGTAGTAGAACTTATTGTATGGCTGTAACTTAGAAAATGCCATGGAACTTAGAGGAAACTCACTTGTCTCGATACTCATAATAAGCCAATAAGCGTATAAGCTTTGGAGGGATTGGTTTCACGTAAATCCATATAAGATCAAATTCAAATTCTGGCTAATGAATTAAAGAGCCTTGGCTATATCTCGATCATTTAGCCCGGTCAAAACAATAGCTGGCAACAGAAATAAAGCCTTACTAGGTCCGGCACGGCACGCATGTATTATTAATTTTGATCTAATACCATTACTTACCCGAGCTAAGAGCGGCGCCGGAGCCGACACGAGATTTACTAAGATAGGCTTTCAAAATAACGAGCTGCATTTTGACAACTTACTTCCACTACCTCTTATTCGACGGCTGTAGTCTTAGAAATGTGAACCTTATCACAGTTAGTTAAATTGTTTTTTAGAATATAAAATACTGGTACGATAGGAGATTGACGAAGCAAACGGTCAATTTGTGTTTTGAAAGAGCGCCCGAAGCTACTACTTTCCAGGAAAGCTGTGTCATAGGTCGCGGAGACACGCAACATTCGCATGTAAGTCGCACCGTTACAAGATAATTAATACGTACTCGGGCGCAACTTCAATGGCCAATTAAGCTCGTCTTTACTTAGCTACAATCTCTTGTATTACCCTACGTCTTACCTTACTTTGTTGCCAAGGATGGTGTGAATGTGGACACGCAGAGATCCGAAGACTACTTAGACTATTGTTGAATTTGATATCATGTGGTATGGTGTGTATAGGTAAATACATACCTACGCACGACGAATAATTTAGGGTGTTTCATTTTTCCAAACTTTTGATTTTCATTTCACTTTGCTCGGTTTCTGAGTCTCACTCATGTAAAAGCCTCATATTTCAAAATTCATCAAAATCGTAGTATATTTAGAGGTTGCACACTTTTGAATCTTATTTGCTCCTACTAAAATAACCGCAACATATGTCGATGTATGGGTACAACAGTTTTTCAAGAGCAATCTTGAATTATTCACGTAGGTGTCTACTGACGAGTTTGTACGGAACCCTCGGTGCGCGAATCCGACTCGCACTTGACCGGTTCTATTTAGGGCTCCGCTCCGTAGCCAAAATGGCAAAAACGGAACCCTCATAGTTTCGTCATGTCCGTCCGTCCGTCTGTGCATCTGTCCGTCCGTCTGTCCGTATGTCACAGGCATTTTACTCAAAACTGCACGATGGATATTGATGAAATTTGGAATATAGGTGTCTTGAATGAGCCGCTACTTAGTTTGGTAGTTCAATAATTTAAATAAATATTTTTGGGGGGGCACTCCATACATGTTACAGAAGCTAAACAAACATTTTTCTGAAAATATCAACTTGTGGAACACAGTTCGACAGCTCTTTCAAAAACATTTTAAGGTCCATAAGTAATGTTTTTGATTAAGTGAATACCTTTGGAAATAATCGCTCCGAAAGTTGTGAAAATTGTCCCCCCCCCTCTATCTTCTAAACAGTGTGTCCGAAAAATATAAAAAAAAAATTACAAAGATAACGCTTAATTAATACTTTCAACGAAAATTATTTTCAACAAGATCGGATTAACTGTTTTTTGAGTTATTGCCGATAAACTGCGCTTCTCAACAAAAGGACGTAATTACTATGAAGATACGCTCTTTTGTTGTTGTACTTTTTTACATCGTATTTTTTACCTTATAGTTACGGCTATGGAACCCTACACTGAGCATGGTCCGACATGCTCTTGACCAGTTATTTAATTATAACATTGCGATTTTTGTTGGCTAATAAATTTAATAATATTTGATATATGTGATATGTTTAATGCCATCCGAGTCATCCAATTAGCCACAATCAATCAAATCAAGGACTTCAAGAATGCAAAAATACATTCACAAAATAGATTCAACTTTTGTCATTAGGTAGGATTAATAAAACGATATGGAAAGAAGCGTACAATACGCACGTTAATCGCCCAGTATTACTTTGCTTTAGAGGCGGCTATCAATCTTCATTACGCGTGTAACCGGCGCCTTGCGATTAATTTTACATAATAAAGTACACGTGAAAGTTGCATGCCGGTCGTCTTGCGCCCGATAAACAAGCAAATTGGTTTGCACTTTAAAATGTGAACTAAATGCATAGTTATGCGTTGTTGTATTCTCAGAGTTTCCAAATATAGATAATCAAACGATGAAACCTCTACCTCATTTAATTCAATTCTTAACAGTGATTGATAGATCGGCTGCCCCATATCATAATCTAGTAAATGCTTCAAATCAAATTTTAAAAAGGGTAAACAGAGAAACGTAAAAATACTCTTAAGCTCTTTTTTAAAATTTGTCTGAAGCACTTACTAGGATTTGATATGGGGCAGCCGAGCTAATGCACGACCTAAATCAGTGGGTCTAGCTGGAAGTATGAAATTTTGCACAGGAGTTCCTAATGTAGCTACGTAAGCTAGCACTTAATAATGTGTGAGAGTGACGGATGCTTTATTATCACTTACTTATTTATCGCGTGACAAAGCGTAGCATCATAAGATTCATAAGCCTAGAGGGAGTTAATTATAAGATGAAAAAAATGCTGTCATGCATACTTTTCTTGTTTCCTTAATATAGTGTTATCCACTTGAAGCGTAATAAACATCAGTATGTAACCGAAATGCTGATAATGATGCAACTGAGAATTTAAATACATCAGATATAAACATTGTTAAAACTGTTGAACGTAACCCGTTTACGATTTCCTAGTCCATACAGCAAGAAATAAACAATAAAAATAAATTGTTCAAATCTGATGGCAATTATTTCGATACAAAAGTTCCCATTTAAGCCGTTACAGAATCGTTAAACGTTAGTTTAGAATCGGAGATTGTTTTTGCGCTCGTGGATAGAGCGGGCTTGCGCTGCGCCGCGCGATGCTATGTCGTCGGCGCGGCCCGTGCGCCGGCGCCTTTCACCGCGGGTCGCAGGTCAGGGCGCGCTCAGGTGCTCCGCCCTCGCCGACGTACCCCCCGCGCCCCTACACTACACACCCCGCGCCACCCCTCTCCGCCCCGCGCCGCTAACGGCCCGCCACCATTGCCCTATTCAGCTGTCGTCGCGTGAACAACGCCGCGCCGCCACTACGAACAACCACACTTATGAATTATTCCAATGCTCTACACCGTTTTGAAATTACAAAACAATACGAATTGTAATAATAAATTTCAATGCGCTCTTTGTTAGCTTTCAGAGGGTACACGTACACACCGTCGCGGAAGGTCTCTTTATAAGGTACCTACACGTACGCTTTTCAGGCCCGCTACGACGCCGTATAATGAAAACATTACATTGAATGAACAAAGTTACGACGCTCGGTAATCAGGCAGCGCAGCGAAAGTGGCACTTTATTTCAGCAATCGAGCTTTAAAATAATAACCGAGTGTGAATGTTTTGTGAGATTAACGTGATAATTTCCTGTTACCGAAGATAATGCGAGAATCAATTTGTGTCGAGTGCAGTTTCGAGGTGCGGTGGCGTGCGAGATGCGTCGTTAGGGTAATGCGAGCGTAGCGGCGGAAGCTGCGCACAACGAGCTTTCGGAGGTTCCCACGCTGCCCCTCCCCGCGCGCGCGCCAGTTGCACAATGAGAGGTGAACGCGGATCTAAGCAATCGCTTAACCTCGCCCACTGCGCCGCGCCGATCTGTACCGTACTGCTCTGCCGTGTAAGCCTGAGCTACATAAAATCACTATCTAACTATTATGCCCGATTCCGATAACTGCGGTCTAAAATTTATGGCAAACGCTGTTAGGGTTCGGTAGTCCATGAAAGGGAACTCAAGATATGGGCTCTTATCCACGCATATTTCCTTTTTAATTAAAATCATGATTAAATTGTCTGAAAGTCTGAATGACTTTAAGGGTCTTCAGGCATACGTTACAAACTTTACAAAAGTAAAAAAAGAATCATGATGAAAGTGGTGTGGTGACGTTAGTCGCCTATCCCTTTAGTTTATGTTAGAAAATGTGGGTTTATTATTGTAAGGATGAAAAAACCCTTACAAATATGTGATTCTACATTGGGAATTTGACGATGCACGAGGTCGTAGGTATGTCTGTTTTGTGGGTTCTGAAAACATTCTGATTTCAGGAGTCGTTAATAACTATATTTATATTAGGTAGGTACTGATATTTACAAATCGTCAGGAAAATGCCGTGTTTTCCTTAGCAAGCGAGGAAGTTTGCTTATGCGGTGCGCTCAGCGCTAGCATAAGAGGCTCAACAAATGGATTAAAGTGTTTGCTGAACCTTAACACCGTATTTGTCTTAGCATCTGAACCATTCTATTTATGTTGCTAACCGAAAACACCATTTCCTACTTTCACATCTAAGTAATATCTAATATCATAGGATAGTTTTATGACTTTTTTCTTGTTAATGGCCATATGATAAAAAAGCTTTTTAGTCAGATTCGCTCATGTAATTTGCTTAAAATCCGCTCAAGATATTATCGGAAATGTTCTTAATTAAGTTCCAGCCTTTGACCGAACACATGTAGGCTAGTAAGGAATAAGCCACGCTTTCTCTCTGATCCGTCATCTTCATCATACTAATAACCCATCAGCATGGGTTTGTTCATAGCTATATATACCTATATGTCACTTAATGATGATGTCACCGATGTTGGAATAAAACCTCTATGTAGTAGATAGCAGTTTATGAAATAAACGGATTGATGTCACTCGCTAAATAACGTGTCAGGTTATGGGCCCAGCACGCTTCCACTGCGTCAATCAAACAGCAGATATTTTAACCAAGGCTCTAGATAAAGTAAAGTTCTTGAAACATAAAAATAGCATAATGTTAACTTGTTAAGAACTTTTAGGATGAACGTTTTTGGTGAGTTAATTCGCCCTGGTTAAAAGAACTTAACTGCGTTACGCCTCTGCTCAATTGGACTATGTTTTTATTCAATCTGTTGATGTTATTTTTATAATTTTATATTAATAACTTGTATTTTATAAACATAAAATTAGGAGAGGGTGTTGGAATAAAACCTCTATGTAGTAGTTAGCAGTTAATGAAATAAACGAATTGATGTCACTCGCTAAATAAAAGTCTATCCCTTAAATTCCTTAAAAAATAAGAGTGAAGTACTTTTTCACATAAAACAATATATAGAAGAAGCTGAGCGAGAAAAGAACGAAGAAGTATCTACAATAAGTTGTGATAACGAGATATTAAGAGAAAAAGTAGAAGAAGAGTTCTTGTCAGTAGAACCGACAGAAGAAATAGTTGAAAACCAGAATATAGAAGTAGAAGAACAAGAAGAGATACAAATAATTGAAAATGCTGCTGAACGCCAGCGTGAAGAAATAGTAGATTCAGAACAAGAAAGCAATTACGAGAGTCCATTGACTGACTCTAAAGATAGTCAAGTAGGAGAAAATCAACTAGAGAGAGCAACAAGAAATGGTAGATCCGTAAAAATGCCCGTAAGGTACAATGATTATGCCCTACTTACGTTTAATGAAGTTATGAAGACTCCAGAGAAGGAAAAATGGAAAAAAGCGATTCAAGATGAGCTAAATTCACTGGAAAGGAACGGAGTTTGGAAATTAGTAGATAAAGAAAAGGCTTCTGGAAAGAATATACTTACTAATAGATGGGTATTCAAAGTCAAAGAAAATGGAACTTATAAAGCCAGATTAGTAGTGAGAGGCAATGAGCAAAAAGATACTGAGTTTGATGAAATATTTAGTCCCGTGGCCTCTCAATCAGCAATAAAATCTCTGTTTGCTATAGCAGCAGCTAGAAATCACAGTTTCATGACATTTGACGTTAAAACAGCGTTCCTTAATGGCGAACTAAGAGAAGACGAAGACATTTATATGAAAATACCTCTCGGTGTTACCAACGAAAAAGGCAAAATTTGTCAACTAGTAAAGTCTCTGTATGGACTTCGCCAGTCTCCGAGAAGATGGAATGAAAAGTTCCTTAAAACTATGTCAGACATTGGCTTTACACAAGCAAGAAACGAGCCGTGTATTCTAAAGAATAAAGACTTGTCAATGATTATCGGAATCTACGTCGATGACGGAATAATAATAGGACCTAATAAAGAGAAAATACGGCAGACTTTGAAGAAAATAAATTCGAAATTTGAAATAAAAATTTACGAAAAACCAACATCTTACTTGGGAATGGAAATAACAGTTAACAGCGAAGGTTTAAAGTTAACCCAAACATTATATGCGAAGCAAATTCTGAAGAAATACAACATGGAGAACTGTAAATACGTGGACACACCATGTAAACAAGAAGATGATGTTAAAAGTTGTACTGAAGAGAAGGAAGTCCAAAAGTTCCCATACCGAGAAGCTGTTGGAAGTTTATTATACTTATCCACTAAAACCCGCCCCGATCTCGCTTACGCGGTTGGCATGGCAAGCAGAAATATGGAAAACCCAGATAGCAAAGATATAGTTGCCGTAAAGAGAATATTAAGGTACCTGGCAGGCACCTTAGGAGAGGGTGTGTACTATAAGAAAAACAAAGATTTAGAGTTTTCTGTCTTCTGCGATTCAGATTACGCCGGAGATATTAAAACAAGACGTAGCACTACAGGCTACATTATTATGTTGGATGGAGGACCAGTAGCGTGGTGTTCACGTAGACAGCCTATCGTCGCGTTGTCTTCAACCGAAGCTGAATTTATTGCAGCGGCCGAATGTTGTAAGGAGACAATGTTCCTAAAATCCTTGCTGGTTGATCTCAACATTAAAGTACCTGTCACATTCAAAATTGATAATCAGAGCGCAATTCAGCTCATAAAAACTGGGATCTTTAACAAACGGTCTAAGCACATTGATGTGCGTTATCATTACATCCATGAGGTGTATGCTAGCAATGGATTTAAAATAGATTATTGTTCAACCGAAAATCAAACAGCAGATATTTTAACCAAGGCTCTAGATAAAGTAAAGTTCTTGAAACATAAAAATAGTATAATGTTAACTTGTTAAGAACTTTTAGGATGATCGTTTTTGGTGAGTTAATTCGCCCTGGTTAAAAGAACTTAACTGCGTTACGCCTCTGCTCAATTGGACTATGTTTTTATTCAATCTGTTGATGTTATTTTTATAATTTTATATTAATAACTTGTATTTTATAAACATAAAATTAGGAGAGGGTGTTGGAATAAAACCTCTATGTAGTAGATAGCAGTTTATGAAATAAACGGATTGATGTCACTCGCTAAATAACGTGTCAACCGAAAGCTAATTTAGCGTCCAGCTCCAAGAAGTTAATCATGAATTATTATTAGAGTCAAAGATAAAGATCGGAAAGGTACAATGATGACCAGAATTCACAAACAATATTTTCATTATGGCGGCTGAGACGGCCAGTGCCAACACTGACTTAACTTTAAAGTGGCTTATGTTTACTTCAAGTAAAGGTGGTTCACATCTTTTTGGAGTAAGATAGAAGAGTGATGGTTACTTTCGATACATCCGGCAGGTCGGGCGGGGTCACGACCGCGCTTTTTTGTCCAGCACCTATAGCTAGGTATAACTCTATCCAGAGGAGAAAAGATGTACGAACTTATGAGTTCATAGACGTTTGCAGCATTTTTTCTATGGACATCAGAGCGTATGCGACGCGTGATTATGTTCGACGCGCTTAATTATGCTGTCACATCGTCACTTGATGGGCAATAGTGAAAGCGAGCGATACCTATTATACCTGCCGTAATGACAGGGAAGTTTGTAGGCAATATCGCGAGATTTATAATACTGACCATTTTTATATGACAATGCTGTCTCATTCCGCGATATGATTAACTGTCGAACGATACGGAGGGAATATTGTGAAATTAATTGAATGTAAGCATCCGTGACTGCAGTTGGGTATTCTAATATACTAGCTTAACTATTATTGTAATAGTACATAGACCTAATTTGACGTAAAAATAGACTTGAAAAAGATCTTAGAACGGTCGCCGTGTAATTATTTCCGCTACTTTTGATACCTAACTTAAAGTATAGGTAGTTCCAGGAGAGTTGAGGTGTATGATTACACGCACAGCCACATGAAGTACTCATTGCAAAAAATCGGTTGTCTGTAAAGTCGGTTTACTGACGATAGTCGAACGTGATAACGTTGACCTTGACCCTGACTTTGACTTTGACTTTGACTTTGACTTTGACTTTGACTTTGACTTTGACTTTGACTTTGACTTTGACTTTGACTTTGACCTTGACCTTGACCTTGACCTTGACCTTGACCTTGACCTTGACCTTGACCTTGACCTTGACCTTGACTTTGACTTTGACCTTGACCTTGACCTTGACCTTGACCTTGACCTTGACCTTGACCTTGACTTTGACTTTGACCTTGACCTTGACCTTGACCTTGACCTTGACTTTGACTTTGACTTTGACTTTGACTTTGACTTTGACTTTGACTTTGACTTTGACTTTGACTTTGACTTTGACTTTGACTTTGACTTTGACTTTGACTTTGACTTTGACTTTGACTTTGACTTTGACTTTGACTTTGACTTTGACTTTGACTTTGACTTTGACTTTGACTTTGACTTTGACTTTGACTTTGACTTTGACTTTGACTTTGACTTTGACTTTGACTTTGACTTTGACTTTGACTTTGACTTGAGTACCAGCCGCCCTTTTCTCAGCAGCAGCAGTGATTTTTTGTCACGATTGGCCGCCCCTAATATCTGGCCGCCCTAGGCCCGGGCCTACTGGGCCTTAGGGCAAATCCGCCACTGGTCCCTTGACCTTGACCTTGACTTTGACTTTGACTTTGACTTTGACTTTGACTTTGACTTTGACTTTGACTTTGACTTTGACTTTGACTTTGACTTTGACTTTGACTTTGACTTTGACTTTGACCTTGACCTTGACCTTGACCTTGACTTTGACTTTGACTTTGACTTTGACTTTGACTTTGACTTTGACTTTGACTTTGACTTTGACTTTGACTTTGACTTTGACTTTGACTTTGACTTTGACTTTGACTTTGACTTTGACTTTGACTTTGACTTTGACTTTGACTTTGACTTTGACTTTGACTTTGACTTTGACTTTGACTTTGACTTTGACTTTGACTTTGACTTTGACTTTGACTTTGACTTTGACTTTGACTTTGACTTTGACTTTGACTTTGACTTTGACTTTGACTTTGACTTTGACTTTGACTTTGACTTTGACTTTGACTTTGACTTTGACTTTGACTTTGACTTTGACTTTGACTTTGACTTTGACTTTGACTTTGACTTGAGTACCAGCCGCCCTTTTCTCAGCAGCAGCAGTGATTTTTTGTCACGATTGGCCGCCCCTAATATCTGGCCGCCCTAGGCCCGGGCCTACTGGGCCTTAGGGCAAATCCGCCACTGGTCTCTTGTCATTCAATAGAGATTTTTGACAGCCGTATCTTAGGGAATAAGGGCTATTTTATTAACAATTTGTAAGAAACTATCGTCTTAACGACTTTAGTGCTGGAATAATATAAAGTACCTATTTGACAGGTAACGACCCTGCAAGGTAACGGGACACTTTTTCGTGCGTGCAGCCGGCTTCATCGATTTATAAGACGTTATCACGTCAAAAAGTGAATGAATTAAATGAATGAGTGAGTAAATATACACAAGGCTATAGATTAAAGAAACTGTTTGGTCTATCTTGCAATTCACTGTTGAACTTGCTATCAGTACGAAAAAAGAACAGTAATTTCAAAATCCCGCTGGGTCAATCCGCGTAAATGTAACGTGAGTCACGATTTCATTGCGTGTTTTTTTCATTAAAGATACAAATTTTAGTGTTATATCTAGGGATGATAAGTAACAGAGTTTCTTTAGAGATAGAGATAGTGATGATTTAAAACTTAATTAAAATTGTGACTCATGTTACCTCTTACCGTAGAATGACCCCGCTGTCATTACGTGACATGTTGTTGTGTGCGTAACTTCAACTCTGCTGGAACTATCTATAACATTGCGAAGTATGTATAATTAATTTAAAAAATATTTTATCTTACCTTAAATTATATTTTATCTGTTCTAAGCGACAAAATTACTTATATTTCTCACACACGTTGCATACAACAATACAAAGTCAACAAAAATACAAGTATTATTAAAATATTGTTCATTTCTTCTTTACCTCAAAAGACTAAAACATCAAAAGCTGTATATTTAAAACCTGCAGCGCAATAAAGATCATTAATTATTAAGAGCAGTTTCGTTTGGTAGATACGAAGCAATTTAGCAGTGGAATCGGTTCCGGGACCGGAATGGGCCGGTCATCCTTGAGCGCGTTGGATCCGACGCGCCCAGACCGCAATCTTTATAATATAACGTACCTATACAGAACTATATCGCCGAACGGTAGGTTAGTGCCGTGTCGAATTCGCTGCTGTATCTCAAGTTGCACGGTTAATTTTTATATTACTTTCTATAGATGATAGCAGCAACAATTGAGGCTAGGTTTATATATATTTACGAGTATTAAGTAAACATTTTAGCATGTATGTTGTAGAAGAGTTCCTTATTATAACGAAAAACTTTAAAACGAGCACCAAGAAGAAATACTTAAAAATTAATCCTCTTTATGCCACACCTGGCCATAAAGTGGCTTTTACCGCACGCTACGCGTACGGAAAAACCGCTTTCTGGCCAAGTGTAAGAGATAAAATGATGTACACAACACGGGAGGTAATAAAGAAAGCCCTCGATCGCATATTCACGTCCCTCGCTTGCAGCTCGGGCCGCAATCATCTGCCATCTCGACCTTTGTTTTACCACCCTAGTTGTGTAATGTATTTTATGCCACACCTGGCCATAAAGTGGTTTTTTCCGCACGCTGCGAGTACGGCAAGAGCCGCTTTCTGGCCAAGTGTAGACATAAAATGATGAACACAACACGGGAGGTAATAAAGAAAGCCCTCGATCGCATATTTACGTCCCTCGCTTGCAGCTCGGGCCGCAAACATCTGCGATCTCGGGCTTTCTTTGTATTACCGCCCTAGTTGTGTAATGTACTATATTATTGATTTTATTCGGGCAGTGTTGGAAACGGAATTTGATGGTTGGAGATAATTAATTTATTTTGATTGTTATTAAATATCCTATTGTTTAAAATAATCTGTTAGTTTTATCTGAGTGAACCTTTTTAAACTACTTGTTACTGTCAATATACAATACACTTTAAAGATGATGGCCAATTGAGAGTTAGAAAATAATCAAACATTAGGTAGGTAGGTACTAATGTTTGATTATTTTCAATTTGTTATTTTATAAACTACACAAATATTGTGCAATCGTGTAAAAAAACATCTCAAACTGTGCAACTAGACTGCGTAGGTGCCTACTTCATTTACTTTCTCAATTCAATTGACGTAAGTTCATTGTATATTTATGCGCATTCGTATGGCAGGTGTAACGCGAGCCACCACACTTAGTCATAAGCAACAGCCAAGAAAAGCAAACACTATTTAACCATTTACTAGCAAGTTGCAATTCAATCTTTCAGAATATATGAATAGATGAATACCAATCACTTAGTTGTCTACCAATATCATCAGAATGTTCCGCAAATGAAAATTCGATATAGAAAATTATAATAAATACCAGGGGACACAATCTTACATAATATTAATAGTGTTTGCCTTTGAATCATGTTAAAAATTAAATTATAGTATTTTATACCACACCTGGCCATAAAGTGTCAAGTGTAGACATAAAATGATGTACACAACACGGGAGGTAATAAAGAAAGCCCTCGATCGCATATTTATGTCCCTCGCTTGCAGCTCGGACCGCAAACTTTTGCGATCTCGGCCTTTCTTTGTATTACCACCCTAGTTGTGTAATGTACTATTATGCAACAGTTGTATAAGTAGGATCAAAAAATGCGAATGGCGTGAGTTGCGATACGAGCCGCCGTGGCGGTGAGTAAATACTTTTTCTACGACTAGGTTTTAAAATATAAATTACAAAATTAAATTAAACAAGGCAAATATGACATATGACTGACAGTATGTGTCTATGGTAAACTTTTTTTTTAATTTGACGTATACTCGCTAGTGACACGCAGTGGCGATATTAAAAATACTTTTTTTTATGTTGGCACCAATGAATTTAGTTCGGAAAGTTTTGTTTTTCTTAAAAACCGTAGGAATTTAATTATTTGTTAAGTTGGTAGTCGTGCATTTTTATCGTAAAGTTAGAATTGAGCGCATAATCCTTGACCTAAGTTTAACCTAGATTTAGAAGTCTGTGGCTGCTAGCAGTATTGTTTTGCGACTATAACGATACTAGAGCTGTTATGGGGAATAGAGTATAGACTTCTCTGAACTCATATTATGTATGTTCTTATATTAGTGTTCGTGACCAAGTAAAAGACAGATAAAAGTACGGGAGTAGAAAAAAATATTTAAAAACCCCAACTAAAAAAAAACTAGAAAGTAACAAAAGAATGTATACCTACTTATCTATTAGACTTTTATGTTTTTAATACAAGTTGTAATTTTTTATTTGCTGTCGGGGGACCTATTACATGCAATATTATAAAACAGAAGGCAAACAAATTATTACAACTTGTATTAACAACATAAACCTGGGCCAATAGATAGATATATACATATTACCTTCTTTCAGTCGGGGGTTTTTTAAATTTTTATTTGCTATATACAGTACATATACTTTGCTGTATATGCTTTTTAAATGTTAATTTTGTACTAAGTATATGCCGTTTGTACAATATTATTACGTAAAAATTACCGACCTTTTAATTTCAATTTAGAATATCTCATAAACGACTAAACCGATTTTGATAAAACCTACTATCGTACCATAGCAAAACACTGTATCTATGTATGGATTTCCTGTACCAGATACAGTGTTTTGTCATGGCACGGCAGCCTAGCTAAGAACACTCTCGATTAAATCACTTGCACATAAAAAAACCGGTCAAGTGCGAGTCGGACTCGCGCACTGAGGGTTCCGTACAAACTCGTAAGTAGATATATGAATAGTTCAAGAAAAACTGTAGCGATTAGTTTAGTAGGAGCAAATAAGTATGTGTTACGATATTTGCAAATTTCTAAAGAACGGTGCAAGTTAGGAAAACTGTTATATTTTTTCTGTAATATTTAAGATGACATTAATAGTAATAAAACAACTTAAACGGATTAAATCGCGTTACTACATTTTAAGTCCCGACGTTAAGTTGTTTTATTACTATGAGTGATAATCGCGGAAACCGGAGACAATATTATGACATTAATAATTAGTAATTATTACTTACAGATTTTTCTGTTCAGTAACTACGAAGATAATGTGGGGGAATGGAATTTCATCATAAATCAAAAACTATTTATTGAAGAAAAAAATAAAAAACGGCGTTTTAATCTGCTGCCGTCCTCTGACTAAAAGGCCGCTAATTTGTATGAACTTCCATACTAATTAGCGGCCTTTTAGTTTGAGGACGGCAGTCTACCAATCAAGCCCTTTCATTTGATACCCCACTCTATAAAATAGCCCTACTTTCAATTTCCAAAGACCCATTACGGACCTCTTAAAAAAAAGTAAAAAGGTATAAGATTTTTTTTATGTTTAATAGGCTCGGGTTAGTTTAACACTATTCCAAATTTCAAATCGATAGCAGCAGTAGTTCCTGAGATATCTGGCTGTGACAGACGGACAGACGACAGACAGAGTCGTACCATAAGGGTTCCTTTTTTACCATTTTGGTACGGAACCCTAAAAACTAGATCAAAATCGGTTTCTCCCATTTGGGAGCTACGATGCCGCAGTCGCAGACTCACAAAGCCACAGATACACACGTCTAACTTATGAACAACCCTCGTTTTTCGTCGTGGGTTGTACTGCCGCCATAACGCAAAAGGGCACATCTAACATTTTTTTTCGACACTGCGTTGTATACATATTCGGAATCAGTAAATTCTACTGATTCCGAATATATATACAACTCAACATCGAATAAAATGTTGGATGTGCCCCTTTTCCTTATGAGCAGTGTAGCTTACGACAATTTCACTACTTGGCCGATTTGGGGCAATATGTATATACGTCCCAAATCACCTACTCACACTAGTTTTTAGACAATAGTATGTGATTCATTTG
Source organism: Eudemis profundana (assembly GCA_947034925.1). Taxonomy (NCBI): domain Eukaryota; kingdom Metazoa; phylum Arthropoda; class Insecta; order Lepidoptera; family Tortricidae; genus Eudemis; species Eudemis profundana. The sequence goes on from OX344799.1 coordinate 16,135,463, forward strand.
ATTACGTAAACTAAAGATCCGTTTACAAGATATATATAGCGCGTCAAACTCGTCTCCACGTGATACGGGACGTATACGGCGGGCTATGCAAATGAGCGACCTAAACTTACATAATATAACTGGCCAAGAGCATGTCGGACCATGCTCAGTGTAGGGTTCCATAGCCGGTAACTATAAGGTAAAAAATACGATGTAAAAAAGTACAACAACAAAAGAGCGTATCTTCATAGCAATTACGTCCTTTTGTTAAGAAGCGCAGTTTATCGGCAATAACTCAAAAACGGTTAATCCGATCTTGTTGAAAATAATGTTCGTTGAAAGTATTAATTAAGCGTTATCTTTGTTTTTTTTTTTTATATTTTTCGGACACACGGTTTAGAAGATAGGGGGGGGCGCACAATTTTCACAACTTTAGGAGCGAATATTTCCAAAGATATTCACTTAATCAAAAACATTACTTAAGAACCTTAAAATGTTTCTGAAAGAGCTGTCGAACTAAGTATGTACCACACGTTGATATTTCCTGAAAAAAAATTTTTTTAGCTTCTGTAACATGTGTGGAGTGGAGTGCCCCCCCTAAAATATTTATTTTAGTTGTTTAACTACCAAACTAAGTATCGGCTCATACAATACACCTGTATTCTAAATTTCATCAATATCCATCGTGTAGTTTTTGAGTAAAGTGCCTGTGACATACGGACAGACGGACGGACATGACGAAACTAGAAGAGTTCCGTTTTTGCCATTTTGGCTACGGAACCCTAAAAAGCATACATAAATCAAATGATCAATTTACACTCACTTGTCGCGTGGGCATACCGGCTACTTGATTTTCACGTATATATTATTCAACGGGTATTGTTTAGTTTCAAAATTTAAACCTTTTAAATTTAAAGACAATATATCACTGTATCATTTAAATAATCATGTGGATTTCATGTTCAGAGTAGGACACGTGACATCCCACACGAACTCAGCACCTAATGAAGCTTTATATTGTAACTTAAAACCATATTAAAAAATGCTTACATGAGTTCAATTTTTTATATTATATTTTCGTTTGGTTTCTAGTTATACAAGTACCTGATATTTATATTTTATTCATACAACAAATGTCGCTAACCTGAATATATAGACAAAATAGTTGTTACATTCATTCTAGGTTTATCACTGAGGACAAAAACTCGTTCTCTATGGAGACCTCGATTTGTCAATGTTAAGATTCCAACTATCAAAATACGTCTAAATCTTCTAAGAATACTCGAGTTTTGGTAAGATAAGGTGTCTAAGCGCCTATTTGTTTAATCCTGTGTGTACTTTATCGTAATTGCTTGCATCATACATATAGCAGCATCCGTTTATTTCAGTCCACTCACGGCTCGACATAGTCTTCAGCCTCTGCTATGACCCGCCATTGAGTTGATTACATAAGTACTATTTGAAGTGTCTAGTTAGCGTCTAACATTGCCGCAATGCAGAATAGTAACAGGAAAACTTTTGGCAAAATATACTGGCTAACGACGAGCTTCTCGCATCTTTTTTCCCGGTGAAACAAATTTTGTACACAATAACAGTTCAAAATAGGCCCAATGCGCTAGGGTAGGGTAGAGTTCCCTCCCCTTAACCTGGTAAAAATCGGTGAACTGACACTTATCCATTCTCCAACATTTCTTAACCCGACATATAATAAGGTAGGCTTTTTTATATGAAATACGGTGGATGGCATAGGGTTGAATTTTCAAAAGTTGGCAGATTTAGGTTTGTGGCTATTGAAGGGTACGTTTTTAGGGTTCCGTACCAAAATGGTAAAAAAGGAACCCTTATGGTGCGACTCTGTCTGTCTGTCCGTCTGTCACAGCAAGATATCTCAGGATCTACTGATGCTGTCGACTTGAAATTTGGAATTGTATTAAAAATCGCTTACCCGAGCCTATTGGAAAGAAAAACAATCTTATACCTTTTTTACTTTTTTTTTAAAGGGGACCGAAATGGGATGGTGAAAATCCAAAGTAGAGCTATTATATCGAGTGGGATATCAAATGAAAGGGCTTAATGTGTAGATTCCAATTTTTTTTCTTAGACATGTAGTTTTTGATTTAAGACAAAAAATGTTTAAAAAAATACCATTCCCCCTATTATCTCCGAAGTTACCGAACAGAAAAATCTGTATGTGTAGTGATATAGTTGCACATATGATTAATGTAATGAATATTATTTAATATAAAATCTGTATTAATTATCGATTATTAATAAAACTGTTTTCCTAACTTGCAGCGTTTTTTAGAAATTCGCAAAAATTGTAAGACAACCTTATTTGCTCCACTAAACTAATCGCGATCGCGACATATGTCGATGTATGGGGTTTTTCAAGAACAAAGTTAAGTTGGTCCCACCATACAGTTTATCTTGAATTATCCACGTATCTACTGATGAGTGTGTATGGAAGCCTCGGTGCGCGAGTCCGACTCGCACTTGACCGGTTTTTTAAACTTGATTTACGCTATTCGGTTCAGGAATAAAGTCGGCAACCATACCTTGTCGTTTTATTTATTTCTGTTACTACCGAGTTGCATTGTTTTATTATAAAAAAAACCGGTCAAGTGCGAGTTGAACTCGTGCACCAAGGGTTCCGTCCAATTTCTTAAGTAGATACGAGAATAGTTCAAGATAAACTGTATGGTGGGACAAACTTAAATTTGCTGTTGTAGGTAGTTGTTGTTAAAAAATTAAGTAAAAACTGTATGAGATTTTCATTGTGTCCAGTAGGCTTATGTTAGTGATTTTTAAAACTATTCCAAATTTCAAATCGATAACAGCATCAGTTCCGTGGCTGTGGCTGTGACAGATGGACAGACAGAGGAGTCGCACCATAAAGGTTCCTTTTTTACCATTTTGGTATGGAACCCTAAAAATATGCATAATTAAACAGCAGGCTGCGGAATGTAGGCAATACACGTAACTCTACATAAATGTCAGTAATTGTATAAACTCTTTACAAACACTTTCGAAAATCTACCTATTTCATTTGTAGGCTAAGTAAGATTTGCGCCTGCACCAACGTAAATAAAGTATTTCATTACTAGATATGTGCTAGCCACGTCATGTAAGGTGCCTTAGGCATAGTTAATTTCACTGGGTATGTGCAATGTGCGCCTATACCAGTGTTTTGGTGTTCATAGTAACCAATTGCTACCAGCTTGCTTGAAGAAAATTTCGAGCACTTTCATCACTTTTGAAAAAAGGGGTAGGTAAGTCAAATGTCCTCGCCACTTGCTTGCAAATTGCAATAACAAAGTTAACGAAGTATTTCATTACCACATGCAACTAGGGCTACCAACCTTACTATAATATACAGTAGGTACTGTTTATACAGGTGTTGCCTGTACTAGGAGCAAATAATTAAAACGTAGATTTTTACTCCTCAAACTGAACAACATTTAAAAATAACTTATGGTTTACTTTTTAGCACACTTTAAAGTTTATTTAAAACCGCAATGTATTGCGATGTTTTTTATGTTTGTAGTGTGACAAGCGATGTCAACTAGACTGATATTAACGTACATTGAAAGTACTATTTAATTTGTATGAAAAAAATAAAATCTAAAGATTATGTAATTTTTAAAAGTTGTTGAACGAAAGTTTTATTGTTTGATGAGTTAGAATCTACGTTTTAATTATTTGCTCCTGTTACAGGCAACACCCGTAAATTGATTCAGTGTGCTATAATATACTGTTAAAGAAACATATAGTAAGCAAGAAGACAGCCCTTACAAATGGGGTTTGTGATGTTGTGGGTTGGCCAACTTTACTATGCTAGTTTTCTCTAGGTGTTTGGTTAAGAACAGGCTTTTTCAGCTGAGATAGTTACCCCCCAATCCAATTATGGATTATGGATATACCTACTATATATTTTTTCAGTGTACCTACTATATTTTTTACCCGACTGCGGCGAAGCCCAAAGGAGGGTTATGTGTTTGACCTGTATGTATGTATGTCCGTTCCTGTGTCCGCTCGTAACTACTCAACGGCACAACCGATTTTGATAAATGATACATCATTACATTCGTCTTGATGGCGCAAGTGTCACTGGGTATAAAGTTCGTTAAAATAAACAAAATGGCGGATTTTATGCATTTTTAAAGTGCACCGCGGTCGGGTTTTTTTTAGTAAAAATATTTAGTTATTCTTTGGACTGGAAAATATTATATTTGCCACGCAGTAAGCAGTTAGTAGTCGGCAACCCTTAATGCAACACAGGCCATGTAAAGTGCCTTCCGTATAGTAAATTTCACCGAGAGCTAAGTACCTAGAATTTGCGCATGTTCCAACGTAGAGTTAACGAAGTATTTTATTATTACATCTCGCCAGGTAATGCAAATTGCCTCGCGTAGCCCATTTCACACTAAGCTAAATAATACTTGTGCGATTACCGTCACCGAGTTAACAAAGTCTATCATTAGTAAACGCTTGTCAGGCAAAGCAAGTTGCTTGAATAGTCAACGTATCATTAATTTCATAATATTCCTTTATGGTGTAGGTTACTCATTCCTATGTCATGATACCTCAGCATTATAAATTGTAACTTCGACGACGTAAACATAATCTCATGCGTTATTATTGATAACGCATTTCCGTTACACAGTCGAGATTAAATGGTCTATTATGTGTCAGTTGATAAATATGCCAATAGTACATAGAAACTCTTGTTTGTCTACATTACGTATGACTAACATTGACAGGCTATCCATTCATCGAGATATTATGAATTCATTAGTTGGCTTACTGTCACGATTAAAGTAAGATATGTAAAGTCATGAAGTTTTATCTATATCTATAGTATCGTTTATTTAAAGTTCGTAATTTAATTAAAAAATCATAATATTAAAGTAAAATATAGCTGGCTAACAATATTAAAAAAAACCGGGCAAGTGCGAGTCCAACTCGCGCACCCAGGGTTCCGTACAAACTCGTCAGTAGATACGTGGATAATTCAAGATAAACTTGGTGGGACAAACTTAATTTTGCTCTTAAAAACTATTGCCCCCATAGGTACTCGACATATGTCGCGGTTAGTTTAGTAGGAACAAATAAGTTTGTCTTACAATTTTTGGTAATTTCTAAAAAACGCTGCAAGTTAGGAAAACCGTTTTACTTTTCCTGTAATGTTTAGGATGATATTAATAATCGGTAATTATTACAGATTTTTCTGTTCAGTAACTTCGGAGATAATAGTGGAAATGCTATTTTTTTTAACGTTTTTTGTCCTAAATCAAAAACTATATATCTAAGAAAAAAAAATAAAAACTGTTTTGGAATCTACACATTAAACCCTTTCATTTGATATCCCACTCGATATAATAGCTCTACTTTTGATTTTCAACCTCCCATTTCGGTCCCCTTTAAAAAAAGTAAAATATGTATACGATTTTTTTTCTGTCCAATAGGCTCGAGTTAGCGATTTTTAACACTATTCCAAATTTAATGTCGACAGCATCAGTAGATCCTGAGATATCTTGCTGTGACAGATGGACAGACAGACAGAGTCGCACCATAAGGGTGCCTTTTTTACCATTTTGGTACGAAACCCTAAAAATACATATGTTCCGGCGAACTTCGTCCCGCCTCATGAAAACGCAATCACTACGCCATCTACCGGGTCTAATTATATTTTCAAACCATCCAGGGACCCACTCAAATATACACACAAAATTTCATCCAAATCGGTCCAGCCACAGCCGTGGAGTTAGGTGACAAACACACGTGCAGAAGAATCCTTAGGGTTGGTCACTCACGTCCCCCGAATCACCCTGTATATACCTCGCAGTGGCGTGGCGTTCATAAAACCCGATTCCCACCGGCTTGCCTATTTTAAAGCATATGACCTACTACTCCTGAAGAAAAAATTCCCGTTGTTGTCCCAAAGGAACTCTTTACCGGGATATAAAGTATCCTATGTTTCAATCCAGGACTTGGTCTACTTACATGCCAAATTTCAGCTTGATCCATCCAGTTGTTACAGTAAACGGCCGTAAAGAATGCACATCGGCAATCATCGCATTTCCGAATACAAACGAATGCTAATTTCCATGTACATAAATTATTAGATTAATTGATCATCAGAATTTGAATTTAGAACTAAGTACTTTATTGTTGTTTTGTTTTGATTTCACGTGGAATATATAGAGCTGTAAAACACGATGTAATTATATTTAATTATTGCTTGTTGGGGAAAATAATATACATACATATATATGTATATACATATATTCACGCCCATATTCCTAAAAGGGGTTGACTGAGCATTAGTAACTGATGTTATACTACTAGCATATTTAAATGTAGGTTTAAAGATCGATAAAAAGTGTAATATTGCGGTGACGGTATATAAACATTGTAGATAATTTCGCGTGACTGGCAAAGTAACGGCTTACCTTTTTTTCCTATAGATGCCATAGTACAAATTTAATTTTGTAAAAGTTTTAGCATCTCTATATATATATTGACTTGGATATGCGACTGCACTCTCTCGCATTTGAACCACGACTGACAAAACAAACGTCATGGTGTGTGCGACACAGATATCGCTATACGAAGTCGAAATTAGCCGATTGCCTCTTTCCAAAGATCGATGTGCATTCTTTATGGCCGTTTACTGTACCCCGTTATTAGGTAACAAACATCCAAATATTCAAACATTCAAACATTCAAACATCCAAACATCTAAACATCCATACATCTTCATCATCCTAGCTTAAGACAGCATAATGTTTCGTCAAAGAGGATATTTAAAACGTACAGGGTACTGTAATATTCGGTATTATCCTCTGATATCCTATGGAAACAAAGAAACTTGGATGAAAATGGACATTCAATTGACCGTAGATATGCAGAACCCGACTTATGCTGAAAAACTGTAGGCATAAAACTAAACTTTGTGCTTAACTGCGTAAAGTACATAATCCAAGTACCTATACGAAACTTGCCTCTGGTCTGTTTCTGAAAAATAATCCCCAATTTATAATCCAATATGACGAAACATATTTAATAACGGAAACTGAAAAATCAATAAAACATAAGTAATACCTCCTCCTGTCATTTGTTCACTACAATAGGAATGTATTGTGCTATGTTATTATATCATCACTTGCAAAGTTTCACTTCGTTGTCAAACAAAATTACATTACGTAATTACGTATTCACCGTCTTTGCATCTAAAAATATGTGCTTCCTTACTATGCTCACTTCAGACGTAGGTGTTAATATTATACGCACATTTCCTTAAGAACCGTAAGGACCACTTGTCATCGACAATTGGCAAATAAACACGATCCCATTTTTAGGGTTCCGTACCAAAATGGTAAAAAGGAACCCTTATGGTTCGAGTCAGTCAGTCCGTCTGTCACAGCCAGAAATCTCTGGAACTAGGTACTGCTTCTATCGATTTGAAATTTGGAATTGTTTTAAAGATCGGTAACCCAAGCCTACTGGACATAAAAAAACTAATACCTTTTTACTTTTTTTTTAAACGGGAGGTTGAAAATTTGATCTATATATCAAGTGGGGCATCAAATTAAACGACTTAATTTGTACATTCCAAAAGCAAAGGACGAAAAACGTTAAAATCATACCAACATCCCCCCCCCCCCTATTATCTTCGAAGTTACTGAACAAAAAAATCTGTAATAATTACCAATTATTAATTATCATCCTAAATAGTACTGGAAAAATATACCCGAATCGTAGCTGGCTCAAAAGTGACCATGACGCTTTTGAGCCAGCTACGATTCGGGGCAATCTTTTTTAACGTAAGCTGAAGTGACGAAGCCTGTTGCGGATTACTTTTGTTGGTAAGTGTGACGAAGCCTGCCGATTTGAAGTTGTACCCACCTGACCTGACGAAGCCTGCGTTGCGGATTTAATCTTATGTACTTATGATAAAATTAAATGTCTCTATTTACTTTAAACGGGATACAATAATTTCACAACCCTGGAGTATTTTAGAAAATATGGCGGTATTTCACCGACCCGAATTCATCGTCCGCGAGTGTATTTGCTGCTACTAGACTAACCGCGACCTATGTTGATGTAGTACCTATAGGGACTACAGTTTTTCAACAGCAAAGTTAAGTTTGTCCCACCAAACAGTTTTTCTTGAACTATTCACGTATCTACTAACGAGTTTGTATGGAACTCTCGGTGCGCGAGTCTGACTCGCACTTGACCGGTTTTTTTTAGTACCTATCCGTATATTTTCAATTTGCTTTTTAATAAAGGTACGCCTTAAAAAAGTCGGATTTGGCCCTAATTGACAGGTTACCAGTCAGGTTAGGTTAGGTTACCTATTTAGATGGTTAAAGATACCGATGTGCAAGTTGTGGAAACTTTCCAAAAATTTTTTGATATAGCTAAAAAAAGTCTAATAAGACTTTTGATGTTTTTAAGTTATATAAAAAAACTTTTTGGAAAGGTTGTGCAACCTGCACATCTGTAGTTGAAGATAGTTGATACCTAACACACCTTCGCGAAATTGAATTCTATGCTTAGCGTTTATCCTATATTTAATGAATAACCAAGGTCTACCTTTTATAGTTTGAATGAAAATATAGAAGGTGATCCGAGTTACTAGTTTCTCCATGGAAACGAAAAAAAGGTTAAGAATCGGTTTAAACTACATCCAATTTGGTTGTAACGTACCTAAGAAAAACCGTGCGATCGATGGCTGTTTAAGAACAGCGCTATCTATTCGCATAATTCAAACAAAACTAAAGCTTTAGGTATTTACTGAAAATATACGACGACGAAGGCCTACAATCATACCTTGGGGTTCCCGATCACCTTTGGTCACCTTAGTGTTATGATCCAATAATTATCCAATAACCCAGTATCCGCACCAGTTTGAGTACTGGTGTATTGCTCTTCATGTCTTTCTTTACACAATCTAAATGTCGCATTGATAATAAACGAAGTTACAAACACGATAATTTCCCAGAGATGAGCACAATCGCTTACATTTTCCAAAGAAGACTGACAATTCATCCGTCAACGTCATATTTCCACCTTTTAATCTAGACTGCCTGCATTACTCAAAAAGGATCTAATACTTGATGGTTAGTCATAACTAGCGCCCTCTCTGAGACTTTATCCAAGCCAATAATCAGATATTTTTGGCTAATGTAACGTTGTTATTTTATCACGATACGGCATAGTTTTGGATTTCAGACTTCTGTGTTGCTTTAGGTACGTAGACAAAATGTTTCAAGCTACAAAAAACGAACCCGTATATTTGTTACTTTCTTTCCAATCTAGATTATATCCATTAAACCGATTCTTATGACATTTTGCATAGACATTGAGTACCCGTGACAATACAAGATTATTATGAATCAACTGAATTGAGGGTCCAATGATTGAGTCAGAGGAGGTGGCCAATGGAGCAGCTAATTAAGATAAAACCGTTTAACTTAAAAAGTATTTTAAGTTATTCACTCATTTTGTATATTGTGAAGGTATATATCTATCTACCAAATTCTTTTTTGGAACCGATGTAAACACGCTATTACATATAGGTCCGGAAAATCACCTTTACCGCGTGTATGTATACACATGCAACTAATCACAAATGTTTTCTCGCACCGCGTATCGGTCACTGTCCGAGCAAGCACCTATAGGCCGTTTAATAGCTGTGTCATGAGGTCATCGACTGACTCCCAATCGGTATGACATAAGCCTCACTACTTAGGATTACAAAATGCTTATACTCGTTTACGTAACACAATAACCGAGTTAGGTTTTACGGTATATTCAATGAATTCTGCAATAACTTAACCTAGGAGCACGGATGAACTAGCAATTCTCTTTTACGACATTTCTTAACCTCGGGTAATTCCACAGTCTACTGTAAGCTCAACTTCAAACGTCGATTATTTTTTTCAATTCGGTTCTAGTTCTAAAAAATCTTCTTGTTACAGCAGAGGCATACAATTTATTATGATATGCAATATAATCAAAACGAAATAGGCAAGGCAGCAAAAGCCAAATAATTTCTACGTCTAAAACACCGTTAGTTCCAGTGTTGAGTTTTCTGTAGGTTGTTCTAGATTCGGTTCGGGATTTCAACAATACGGATGACGGATGTACCACCAGGTGTCCTCGGTCGCCGACTCGACCTCCGGTAGTCCGCTATAAACTGATATCTATGTAATCAGAAATAACCACAGATTACTACTATTCTAAATTGCATATTTCAAGCATAGTTTCTACAATTCAACCTCAATCAAAATGGTATTACGTATTGAAATTAAAGAAAACGCAAAAAATTTTATGCAAAAAACTAAAGACACACATAAAAGTGAATTTAATTACTAGTAATTAAATGACCAAAATAAAGAGCAAAGCGTAGGGCCATTAAAGTACAAACCATTACAATACGACACGGACGCACTTTTACTTTTGTTAAGAAAATAATTTACTTTGATATTTAAAAATAACGAGTACCATTTATTAACGCTGGAGACGTCTACTCAAATCTAGCCTTAGGCATGTTTGTTACAGCCAACATAATCACTGAATTTAAAAAGTAATCAATCCATTTTCTCTTTGGCAAGATTACAAATTGTGTCTTCAATGACTCGTAAAATCTTGTGGCTCTCACTCTACGAAATATGGTGAAACATTTTTTACTTTGCTCGGCCAATCATATCGCACGTTTACTTTGTGAACGCAGTCAGTTTGCGTTCAGTATTGTTCCCATCTGCCATGAATGAGCAAACCTAAAATATTTGCCATTGTGGCCTAGTTTTAGTAGTTCGGTGATTTTAGTCCGGTTCATATATATTTGTTTGAACTGGACTAAAATCACCGAACTACTGAAACTAGGCCGCCATTGTGATGCTAATTCAATATTAAGAAGGTTCGATGATATATTTTGTAATAGCTTGCAATTAAAATGATAATGTCAAAAATTTGATTCAACTTAAAAATTATAATTAGTACCTACCTAGTACCTACCCTAAAATGTTGGTCCTCAAATAGGTAACTTATATTCGTACCTACAATCTAGATACAAGTATGCCTATATACGTACGTATTACTTATGAGCACCTGACGGTATCATTTTCGATTTCTACTGTGACAAAATGCTATCACATACCTAATAATAGTAGGTACGCTATCACTCCTATCGGTTATTTGCCACTGATTATCTGTCATAGCCGTATTGGCAGACGAGGCACAAGACTCTGATCGTTAGGCTAAACATTACTTTTAAATTACATAACAATGGGTCAAGCACCTTTCCCGCCGCCTGCGGAGTAGGCCATGCGTTAGCTAAATATTTCGTAAAATTAAATATTTTGAAAAACTAGTCTTGACAGCTGAACATTTATTTGATACGATACTTCTATTGACTTTGTCCCGAGAGATGCATTCTTACATCCTGCGGTCACTCCTATATTTTACTTTCATTTTTCACAGCGGCCCGAACCTTCAATGCCATTGTACTATTAAACATTGCTAAAGGACCAACGCGCCTAAACCTAAATCAACTGGAAGAAATCGCTTAGTTATAGGGATATGCTCGACTTCGTACCTACTTGTTTATCTAGCTTTAGCTGAATTTTTACCTGTTTTTATGTGCTATAAAGTGTTTACATACATACTAAGTAATTTCATTTCACGTCAAAGATTTCTAATTTAGTTTTTCACGCTCATGAACTTCTAAACATGTTTATACATTTTCTTCTATGATTCTCATTATTTATTACACACAATTAGAAAATGAATCTTTTTTAATACTGTAAATTATTGTCTTAGCCTTGAAATTTTGCAATATAATTTATAAGTGGTACCTACCGCCTAATCCGGAATCGTAAACGCAGAGATGTCCACTATACGACCTCTATTTGATCGATTCGTCCATTCTCTTCGCGATCTCGCGCGATCGCATCGGTAATTAAATGCGTCTATTATTCACAAATACTGGTTTAATTGGTCGTAATAGATGACCGTATTCGATACTCACAAAAATAAAAATGTATACCTACATATAACTACTTGTGTCTGTCTGTAGCTAGAAAATGTTCAGTCTAGACTTAATAAAAATAGAATTGTTTTAAATATTTTGTATTGTTTTTAACCGGCTTTCAAAAAAAGGACCTCTATTCGTCTGTTTTATTTATGTGTTTGTTCACCGATTACTCGAAGACGGCAGGACCGATTTTGAAAATTCTTTTTTTTGTATTATTTCAGAGGTGGTCCCATTGCAACCAAATCAGGATCTGCTAATGGGATCTTGGAGAAATCGAGGGAATTCGAGGGAAATATTATAGGCAATGGTGATTTGGGTTATTTGTTATAGGGTCTCATGCATTACTTATCGAATGAACTTCCGCAAAAGAAAAACGATATTCAATTTATTCGTTTGTTACGCGATTACTTGAAGATGACTGAAAATTATTTTTTGTTTGGAAGGGTACACCTTTGAGGTTGTCCCATTGCAACCACATCACGATCTGATGATGGGATCTTACAGTTATTGAGGGAACTTTTCAAATATTATAGGCACACATACGGCGATTTGGTTGTTTGACATAGAGTCCCGGCATTTATTATCGAAATTAGTTTATTGTAAGCCGGTTGTTTTAAAAATTTTAATTTTGTGATTAATTGATTATTGTAATTTATTTTCTTCTTCTGTGCAGTAAAGTATATTTTATTATATGTAGATGGCGAGTTCTTCGAGTCACTAATACTCGATAACCCTACAGGCTTACATTATCATTAATTATCCATGTTTAGGTACGTCAAAATTCTCACTATGTTTGAGTATCACGGTAATATTTATATTATCAAAAAAAATCCATTCTCACAATATTCTTTTACCCACTCAATAAGCCATCCACCTCGTGGGTAAAAGCACCTTGTCATGACAAACAGTTTATGCAAGGCCCTAGATCCATAATAATCAGAGATGGGCATTATTCGAATAATTTTTTATTTGAATGATCATTCGAATAAAAAATAATTCACGATATTTTTATCCGCGGATAATTTATTCGCGAATAAATCATCCGCGAATAATTTATTCGCGGATAAATCATCCGCGAATAAATCATTCGACAACTTTTTAAATGACGTATGATTTATTCGTTATTTTATTCAAATAAATCCAAGAAAAAATATTTAAAGTACAACACGAATAATTTTTAAAAAGACTTGTTTTTACTGTGCACATTGTTTTAACACATAATGTGTTCCTGAAGGCTCAGGCTTCCTAAATAGTAGAAGTATGTTTAATATAAGTAAGGCAAAATCTTAGTTCGTTCCGTTAGTACAAACAACAGTCTTTCAGTTCTGTTCAGTAATTATTTTTTCAAAAAAAATTAATACGAATAATTATTTATTGGAATACCAATAAAATCAATCATCCGCGAAAGAATTATTCCACGAATGATTTATTCGAATAAGAATAATCATCCGCCAATTTTATTCGTCGTCAAATAATTTTGTTCCTTATTCTTATTAGTTATTCGTCATTCGAATAAATTTTGCCCATCTCTGATAATAATACGGAGGAGTGCGTCGATGTCGGCGTGTAGGCAGGTTCGTCTCGCCCGCAGCGGACAAGCTTCCATATTTACCGTCCAGGTGACTTACCGGTCGCCGACGCGTGGGCCGGGCCTCGTTTGATTCTTCATGTTATTAATTTGACGACTAGTTCGAAACGAAAGGAAAAACATCAACATTCCATCCTCCTTGAAGGCCAATACATTTCATAATGAGTGTTGAGAATTATTACCATGCTTAACAAGGATTGAAAATTTGAAACTAACTGGCTAACCGCAGGGGTAAATAAGATCATATGATTCCTAAAATGAATCATTTAGCTGACCAAAATAAAGGTTTTAAGGGAAAATTCCACATAAGTGAAGCACAGATGAATTCTGCACGGCTAAATGGGAGATAAAACAATACAACCTTGGGGCAAAGTGGTTCGTTCCGGGTTCCTCCACCTCCGCGCGACCGGTCCCGCGCTGCACCTCCACTCATCTGTTAACTGTTGCATTGTATTGTATTAACATACCTAGCTATACACAACATGCTCACTTTACCTTTTCCTGTTGATTCATAATATCATTCATGATATGTAGGTACATTGCTATCCTAACTCTAATAACTTAATAAATAGTAGCAACTCGATTTTAACTCACGTTATCTATAAGTACGTATTTTATTGATGTTAAAGTAGGACGATGCAAATTCAACTTTCTTTTCTTTAAGCTAAGTTTGCATCTAGTTTGCATGCCGCGTTATATTCATCAGATGCAAACTCAGGCCAACTGAGTAAGTAAGTAGTAATCGGTCAGTGATCGTCAAATCTTAACTCTGACAGTAGTTCTAAATATAGTGATACCTATGGCTCTTGCAGAATACAAAACATTGATGATTTACCAGATATGATTAACATTATTTAGATATACGTTTAGATTTGGTTATTTATAAACAGAATTATAGTTAAGTTATAATTATATAATAACAATAGATACTAGTTGATTCGCAATATTGAACACATTGCTATTTAATTTATCTCCAATCCTCGGTTTCAACCGAATGTAAATTAAAACGAATAAAAAATATATTATATTCGTTCAAGACAACGCAGTGTCCTTGCAAGCTTATTTAACAGGTTTCTGATCCAAATGAAGACGGCGCACCGGTCGCTATCGCAGACCATTTTGATACCCCGCCTGCGCCCAAAGGAAATTTATTCAGTTATGCACGGTTATGCGCCGTGTTCGATCCTTTAGCAGAAAATCTAAGCAGTCATTTTAATATCCTTGGCGCAATATTACTAGACGAGTTATGTTTATTGATGAATTTGGATATTAGAAATAAAATGTAGACCCATAATCTTGATAAGATTCATCACAATAATTTACAAATTAGTTTTGAATTTGAACACTCACACGTAAGTAGTGACAATTACCATACCCTACCCTACTCTATTATTATTAAAAGTGGCCTTGTCTCTCAGCATCCATGTAATCAGTACATAACAAAGAGGGCTCACAACAGAAATTTTAAATAAAAACAAAATTTGCTAAAATATTTTATTGAGTTCAGCAATGTTAATAATGAATTAAATAATGAATAAGGCAATCACGTGGTATTTTGATGCAACTATTAACGATTACGAAGTTAAATTACATTATTATAATTTAATACAAGCATAAAGCGATCTATGAGATTAATACACTGATTCGGCGGTTTCACCTATCACATTTTTTCTTTGGAATAATATTTGCTCTTTTATCCTTCCATAATAAACCAGCATCTCCATCAACATTAAATTAGATTAGTTTGTTTAGACGAGGCTGTGCATAATTGTTTAAACATTTATAATTTGTACTAAGTCCCTTCCACTTCCACGCCACTAGTGGCTGTTGTTTCTGCACCAGTGACTTCGTTTTCTACAGGAGCGTTCGTGTCAGCATTTACTTCAGGAACACTTTCATGACCCTCTGACAGCGGATGTTGTCCCAAATTTGGTACCGGGATTGATATTACCTCATTCTCGCTTTCCTTAGCTGATTCGTCAACTTTATTTTCTTCTAAGGGCCTAAATATCTCTTGCAGTGACGAAACTTTCTTTTCAGTGGGAATTATTCTATTTAAATATACTAAAATATCTGATAACGAAACAATTCCTATTAATCTATCTTCCTTATTCACTAGCAATAATCGATGACTCTCTGTCCTAACTATGACTTCTAAGGCCTCGTATAACGAAATACTCGATCGACATTTCTGTAATTTTTCTTCCCAGTCTTTCTTTTTATTCCTTACCTCACCTATTGTCAATGACAAATCAGAATAAAGTTTTTCGCTAACTAGATTCAATACCTCACATTTAGCATAAACATCCACTAACTTGCCTTCTTCATCTAAGACTGGCAAAGCTGATATATCTTTGTCTAATAGGAGCTGAAATGCTGCTTTAATACAAGTATTATCCGTCACAGAAACGATTTCATCGAATGTGCCAATTTTAAGTTCAGTCAGTGTTCTATGGAAAAATGTTAATTCCGGAAATTCGTTGAGATAGACAAACAAGAATCTTAAAATTCGTTTGTGGGACAGTATATACAGCACATCGCCGTTGAATGGGTCAATTAACAACAGTCGGTGCACGCGATTCTTGTTCAGCATATTTATGGCCTCGTGTAAAGATTGATCAGGACCTACACTGCACAAAGGTTTTCGTGTTGGTCGCAATATCTTTTTCCAATTATGAAGTGTATGTTTCTCAAGTTCATCTACTGGTAATTTTTCACTTTCGAGATGAAGTAAAATTCTTATGAAGTCAGTGACTGTTATCATGCCAACAAGTTCTTTTTTATTAGCATCCCACAGTGGAGCAGAGCGTATACCATGTGATATAAGAGTAGGGAAGGTTTTCCTTACCAAAAATTGTGTATCGAATATTATAACTTTTGCAGATTTCGGTAATATTTCATAGCATTTGTGATATTTGAAGAAATTTAACAACAGCCTCGTCTTGTCTCTGCCACCCAAAGATATTTGAACTATAGATAAATAGGGATCGTATTTAGGGAGACCTCGAACTTCTCTAAATAGTTGTTTAGCTTGTAAAGGATCCAAAGAAGCGTATGAATTTTTATGATAAGTAGGTGAAGTCGTCCCGATGGAGGAACGACGAGGTTGTTTGACGGTTTTCTTTTTAGCAGGGTCCACAGCCGCCTGATTAGTGTCCGCATGAGGTTTTCTCCAAAAAATATCCATTACTCTAGTAATGGGACTAGATTTTCTTGAGGAAGCTCCTGTTACAGTATGATAATATTTCTTATGAGATTCTTTTGAATCTTCAGCATTAGTTTCCTTCAAAGCTTCAGGCGCTTCTGTAGCCTTTGGGGTATTTCCTGCAGCTTTTACATTGTGCATCAACGATTGATGCTTTTTCGAATCACTCTTTCTTCGAAGTCGGAAAATATCAAATATAGAGCTACGTGGACTCGACGACGTTCCATGAAACGTTTCATATCCCTTCACATCAACTGCAGTCTCTCTCTCAGCACTAGATGCTCTCGATGTGTCTGCAGGTTTGTCTTTAAAAATTGATCTAACATGGGGCCTTTGCGATTCCACTCCACGTGTGCCAAAATGGACAGTGTGCACATTTTGTGATACGGAAGTAGACGGTATATCTTTATCATCTGTGGTTGATAATTTAGTGACTACAAACTTCTTTCTCTCTCCCACAACCGTTTGGTTATCTTTTTGAGCCTCTGCATGGTTCTTTTTCTTCTTATGTTTTGACTTTCCGAATTTGGGTGAAGAATCAGCCGTAGCAGATTCATTTTCCAATATTGGATCCATGCCTGTGATACTTGATTTATTTGTTTATACCTTTATAATGGACCATAATCCAGCGGGATGGTAGTACCTGGAAATAAATAAAGACTAAGTATTAATACATATGTTAATATGAATTTATACTTCTGATATATTCTCATGGATGTTACATGCATGTATGTTAGATTCTAAGAATAATATACCACTAGAAGCAATTTTGAATGTTCTAATTGTAACCACTACACTATGTATAAAACTAACAGAACAAATTATTAGTTGGGTCAAAAAGTATAAAATACATTCGCTTATCCAAAAAAATTGTAAGTTCATATAAAATAAAAACACAACCTTTTCTTGTTTACCTAGATATAACTGTATGGTTAATTACTTTCATTACGTCATTTTATCTACTATGAAGCAGTGTTGGCAAAAATGTAATCCCAATTAACAATTAACGATTAACGATTGATCTGTTAATTGCAATTAACCATTAACGATTACTGAAAAGTAATGGTTAATTGCAATTAACCATTACGTAATTGTTAATCGTTAATCGAGATTAACAATTGATTTAGCTACGCATCATAAGTAGGCAAGACATCTTTTTGAAAAATAGGAACAGCAGAGCTCACATCCACTTAGATATGTCTTAAATGATGATCAGGGTCTGATGATGGAGCCGGGAGGTGGCCATGGGAACTCCGTAATAAAACGTTGGAACCCCATCGTGTTTGGGCTCATTTGTTTCGTCTTGACGAGTTCTCTGAACCGAAATGATATCCAGGGTCTGTTGATGGAGCCGGAAGGTGGCCATGGGAACTCCGTAATAAAACGTCGGAAGCCCATCGTGTTTGGGCTCATTTGTTTTGTCTTGGCGAGTACTCTGAACCGAAATGATATCCAGGGTCTGATGATGGAGCCGGAAGGTGGCCATGGGAACTCCGTAATAAAACGTCGGAACCCCATCGTGTTTGGGCTCATTTGTTTTGTCTTGGCGAGTACTCTGAACCGAAATGATATCCAGGGTCTGATGATGGAGCCGGAAGGTGGCCATGGGAACTCCGTAATAAAACGTCGGAACCCCATCGTGTTTGGGCTCATTTATTTTGTCTTGACGAGTACTCTGAACCGAAATGATATCCAGGGTCTGATGATGGAGCCGGAAGGTGGCCATGGGAACTCCGTAATAAAGCGTCAGAAGCCTATCGTGTTTGGGCTCATTTGTTTTGTCTTGACGAGTACTCTGAACCGAAATGATATCCAGGGTCTGATGATGGAGCCGGAAGGTGGCCATGGGAACTCCGTAATAAAACGTCGGAACCCCATCGTGTTTAGGCTCATTTGTTTTGTCTTGACGAGTACTCGGAACCAAAATGATATCCAGGGTCTGATGATGGAGCCGAAAGGTGACCATGGGAACTCCGTAATAAAACGTCGGAACCCCATCGTGTTTGGGCTCATTTGTTTTGTCTTGACGAGTTCTCTGAACCGAAATGATATCCAGGGTCTGATGATGGAGCCGGAAGGTGGCCATAGGAACTTCGTAATAAAACGTCGGAACGCCATCGTGTTTGGGCTAAGTTGTTTCGTCTTGACCAGTACTCTGACCAACTCGTCAAGACGAAACAAATAAGCCCAAACACGATGGGGTTCCGACGTTTTATTACGGAGTTCCCATGGCCACCTTCCGGCTCCATCATCAGACCCTGGATATCATTTCGGTTCAGTTCTCGTCAAGACAAAACAAATGACCCCAAACACGAAGGGGTTCCGTCGTTTCATTACGGTGTACCCATGGCCACCTTCCGGCTCCATCGTCAGACCCTGGATATCATTTCGGTTCAGAGTACTCGTCAAGACAAAACAAATGAGCCCAAACACGATGGGGTTCCGACGTTTTATTACGGAGTTCCCATGGCCACCTTCCGGCTCCATCATCAGACCCTGGATATCGTTTCGGTACAGAGTACTCGTCAAGACGAAACAAATGAGCCCAAACACGATGGGGTTGCGACGTTTTATTATGAAGTTCCCATGGCCACATTCCGGCTCCATCATCAGACCCTGGATATCGTTTCGGTTCAGAGTACTCGTCAAGATAAAACAAATGAGCCCAAACACGATGAGGTTCCGACGTTTTATTACGGCGTTCCCATGGCCACCTTCCGGCTCCATCATCAGACCCTGGATATCATTTCGGTTCGGAGTACTCGTCAAGACAAAACAAATGAGCCCAAACACGATGGGGTTCCAACGTTTTATTACGGTACGGAGTTCCCATGGCCACCTTCCGGCCCCATCATCAGACCCTGGATATCATTTCGGTTCAGAGTACTCGTCAAGACAAAACAAATGAGCCCAAACACGATGAGGTTCCGACGTTTTATTACGGCGTTCCCATGGCCACCTTCCGGCTCCATCATCAGACCCTGGATATCATTTCGGTTCAGAGTACTCGTCAAGACAAAACAAATGAGCCCAAACACGATGAAGTTCCGACGTTTTATTACGGCGTTCCCATGGCCACCTTCCGGCTCCATCATCAGACCCTGGATATCGTTTCGGTACAGAGTACTCGTCAAGACGAAACAAATGAGCCCAAACACGATGGGGTTGCGACGTTTTATTATGAAGTTCCCATGGCCACATTCCGGCTCCATCATCAGACCCTGGATATCATTTCGGTTCAGAGTACTCGTCAAGACAAAACAAATGAGCCTAAACACGATGGGGTTCCGACGTTTTATTACGGAGTTCCCATGGCCACCTTCCGGCTCCATCATCAGACCCTGGATATCATTTCGGTTCGGAGTACTCGTCAAGACAAAACAAATGAGCCCAAACACGATGGCGTTCCGACGTTTTATTACGGAGTTCCCATGGCCACCTTCCGGCTCCATCATCAAACCCTGGATATCATTTCGGTTCAGAGTACTCGTTAAGACAAAACAAATGAGCCCAAACACGATGGGGTTCCAACGTTTTATTACGGAGTTCCCATGGCCACCTTCCGGCTCCATCATCAGACCCTGGATATCATTTCGGTTCAGAGTACTCGTCAAGACAAAACAAATGAGCCCAAACACGATGGGGTTGCGACGTTTTATTATCAAGTTCCCATGGCCACATTCCGGCTCCATCATCGGACCCTGGATATCATCTTGGTTCCGAGTACTCGTCAAGGCGAAAGAAATGAGCCCAAACACGATGGGGTTCTGACGTTTTATTACAGAGTTCCCATGGCCACCTTCCGGCTCCATCATCTGACCCTGGATACCATTTCGGTTCAGAGTACTCGTCAATACGAAACTAATGAGCCCAAACACGATGGGGTTCCGACGTTTTATTACGAAGTTCCCATGGCCACCTTCCGGCTCCGTCATCAGACCCTGGAGACCTTTTATGAAAACATTGAAAGGCACCCTCGATATAACCGTCATACCAAAGTAATTGAAGCTATGGTTAATTGGGATTAACAATTACAGTAATTGCAATTAACAATTAACTCGTTAATCCCAATTAAAGTAATTGGAATTAACGAGTTAATGGAATACAAATGTATTCATTACAAATGTAATGGGATTGATAATCCAATTACATTTGTATTGAATTAATGCCAACACTGCTATGAAGCTAGTTGGTTAAAAGGTGTTCACCAAATACACAGTGAATATTGTTTCTCTACATTGTTGCTCTATCTTCTGCAGTAGGTGCAACATAACCTTGTATAAAACGCAACACTAGAACATGATTATGGATTGCCGTTGCTTAGCAACGCAATGACGCCGGCAGTGGCAGAATGCGCCAAAATTTATGTACATATACTAAGTGTTAAAATTAGCTACAGTTACGTATTACGTAATCGACAAATTTTATGGAAACAGTGGTCTATATTCATATCTTAATTGTTACTACAATCTGCATCTGAGAGCAAGGTGATAGCGTCATAGATTTGTAGGATACCACATGCGTAATCAATACTTTTGTGGGTCGTGGTATGTAGTAATTGAATATAAATCACGGTAAAACAAGCTTATAACTATGCGTACCTTACGGTGGTGTTTCATCTTTTAACTAGGTAACAGTTTTAGGCCTCAAATACTTATTTATCAAACACCTCATTTTTTATTGTAAAATGGTATGATGCACACCGACAGTACGTGCCGGGCGACTTACTCGCGCATCGCCATATTGCCAAAAGAGAGGAGGGTTAGTCACGCCATCTGTTTGCGGGTGAGGGTAGCGCTGTATAGGGAACACCCAACCCGAATGGCAACCGTGGCACTTGGTGTTTAGCAGCCAAATCGGAAGATGTCATTACGTAACTGTTTCCAACGATCACTATTGTTTTCAGTTAAATTCTCGTCGAACTTTTAAACCGGGCCGTTTCATTTGAGATTACTACTCAATACTACGGTATAATGAATGACAAAATTATTCAGAGATATTCCTTTGAATCCATCCTCCGTAGTGGGGAGGGCATAGCATTTGCATCTGCAGTAATCTTAAAGAATAGTTCATACAAGACACTTACAATAATAAATAATTGAATTTACTGGCTAACTCTATCAAAAAGTATAGAATTAAGATGATGAATTTTCCGACACATGCTACTTATTAGAATTTTGACAGATAATACAATAACTGTGATTCCGAGTCAATACTAAAAAAACATTTGTAGAATCACTTTAGCTACTGTATTTTCTCTTCTCCAAATAGAATGAACCAAAGTCGAGGGTCAATAGTTAAAAATAATAAGTAACATGCATAATAGGTATCCAGCAAATCAGCAAAGTAATATTCAGCTAGTAACTTAACTAATAGGTTCTCCAAAAATATACTTTTACTTCTACTAGCATCAGAAGGTAAACAAACAAAATTCATTATCTTCAATTTCACACACGACAGGCATGCATTGAAAGACGCTAAAGCAATTACACGGCGCATGCATGAAAAGTTATGATACGTGCATAGTTAGGTACGTAGGTACATGTTTGTTATGAGTATAACCTCGTACTTTTGTACAACTCGGTGTTATTCTCAGACTTAAAGGAAATAAGGAATATTCCGTCTTAGATGAGACTGTTGAATGAGCCGTTAACTTTTCATTTGTTCATGAATTTATACTTATGTTACGCTACGCTACTTCAACCACAAAAGTCATAGATCCCAACTTTAAATATTTGACAGGGCCTTCGGTTACCTGCACTCATTCTTAAATCCGGGCGTAGCTCCCTTTAGGGCATTAAGATGCCTGCCTCTACCTACGCAATTAATTGAAATATGTACTATTGCAGGCGTACAATATACGCCAGCGGTCTTTATTTAGACATAATTCTCCGGAACCGGCTGGAATATACGCATGCGCCGAAGTTGATGTCGTCATCAATTCATGACGTCACCGTTGCTAACACGAGGCAAACGATGACGTCGTCGTTGAGAGGGCGGGGGGTATAGCAGTGATCGATACTGGGTATCGTGATAATAATACTTGTCGAGTTCAGTGGAGCTCGCCTAACGCCGGCACGGCAAGGGCATAGATACAGCCTTTCAACAAGCCACGGGTCGCCGACTCGCATCTCCAACACTCCATGCATTCTGACATACGGGTCAATTAACTTATTAAATAGTTCACGTCACTTGCCATTTCGACATTTTAAACTGTGGATTAAAGCATGCAGCGTTAGCCAGCATGTGCCGGTTGACCTAGAGACAGAGGTAATGACACTTACACGACGCGACACACGAGGAACATTCATTAGCTCCATCGTATAGAAGGAAGATCTAGGGGTTCCGGTGCTAAGCGACCTGGTTCGATCCCAGGGAACGCCACAGGTCCCCACCTTGTTCGAAACTTACCCAAGAGCCAATACCAAGAAAACCGAACAAGTGCAAATCGGACTCGCCCACCGAGGGTTCCATACAAATACTAAAAATTATATTTTTTATGATATAATTACAAATTTATAGTTTTCAGATTTTTCCCTATACTTGTAGACTTGTAGTATAAGAAGGTATTACTTGCCAAATTTCATAGTTATAGGTCAACGGAAAGCCCTATAAGTTTCGGTTTCCTTGAGAGTGTCGAAATATACCTACGTTTTTTACAGCATAAACGGCCATATCTTTTTTTGCGTTAACTTATAAGTTGGATGTTTTCACAGCTTCAAGGGACTGTAAACCTGAGTACCTATATGGTTATATTATCAACTCGATACTTCCACGCGTTTCCGAGATAAAGGGTCTTGCAAACGGACGGACAACAAAGTGATGGTCCTATAAGGGTACCGTTTTTCCTTTTGAGGTACGGAATCCTAAAAAGAAGGAAGATCAATTTAGTTATATTCATTTCATACATCGATAGGATTGTTACATTATGGGAAGAAATTTATAAAATAGATAAAAAAACGGTGTGATAGAGAATCTAGGCCAATGTAACGAGGCAACAAATATTTCAGGGGCACATTGAATTTTTATAAAACGCATTTTCAGACAGCCTTAAATCTTATCTTGAAACCAAAAAGATACCTTATATTTATGTTTAAATTACTGATATACCTAATTTCACGTTGGACAATAATAATAAGTAATTTATAAAAGTATGAATGAAGTGTTGTGTTAGGGTACGTTTAATTGACAAATTGCTAAACGTTCTAATACCTACCTACTGAAACCATAACGAAGTAATCGCGTCGGATGTAACTGTCAAAAAGTTGATAGATTACGTCAAATTATTAAAATTTAGATTTACATACCTATAACTTGTACACTGGCCTGTTATAATAATATAGCACAATCTAGAATTTGATGTCCCTATTACAAACTTTACATCACTTTATATCTCAAGATTTCAAAATTTTCAAGTGTGTCATCGAGTTTTAAGTCAGAAACTAATCCCGTCTTCTTCGTGAAGTATTAATTTTGACATTAGCTACTCGTGTCAAGTGCCTACGTAATATACGTGAGTTACTTATCTCGTTATCATGATAGGTATATGTATCAAATAAGATAAGACTTGATATGAACCTCTAATAAATACTGATTGTAAGTGATTGTAGTAAAGTTATAGTAGGTTCATTATTTAAATAGATTTCCTGTAGGAAAATTTACACGATAACAACATATACGGATTTTAATGCCGTTTAATGTAATGTAACATAACATAACAAAATAAACGGCAAAAGAATATTTTGACTTTTTTTATAGAATGTTAACGATTAGAGTATAATTGACATAGGTTTAGGTACAGTGAGTATTGTTTTCTGTGAGGCCTAATAGGTAGGTAGTAGGCCTACTTACACATGTAATGTTTTTGTTCTAAGTATGATAAAAAGTTAAAAACGGTTATTTAATGGTTAGACCGAGTTATTTAGCATAAGTTAAGTAATCACAAATGATAAAAATCGGTGAAGCATAAGTCTGGCGGATATTTTTTTTAGCGTATGATTTTTAGTGTGCCCTTTTCCTTAATTATTTAACCGACTTATAAAAAAGGAGGTCTGTAACTTGCACTTTATGAACTTGTTAATTGACGAATCTGTTAATGGCTTATATTTAAGTAGGTACTATACGTACCTATATCCGCAAAAATACGCAGCGCAGCACGCAACTGCAGTCTAGAACACCGACAGTGGTAATGTTCTTAGGTGAATGTTTTTCTCTCTAATTTGTTTACGCTGCTCGCGTTACATCGGGATGACAACCAGAACAGGACGGGTTCGAGATGACAATACATTTTGTTTTCGTGAACAACTAAATGTGAAAGTTTGTGATGATGTTCGGATGTTCAGAATCTAAACATCAAAACATCTTCATAAACTTCATACATCCAAACCTCCAAACATCTAAACTTTAGATATTTGGAGGTTTGGATGTTTGTTACTAAATAACGCAGTAACAACTGAATGTATTGAGCTGAAATTTGGCATGCAAGTAGACCAAGTCCTGAATTAAAATATATAATTTTTATCCCGGTAAAGTGATCCCTTTGGATAGCAACGGGAATAACGCAGGCGAAGCCGCGGGAAAACGCTGTATTTAATATTGTGCAAGAATCAACAAAGCAGGCGATGGATTTATAAACAAAAAACGTAATGAAGCCAATCAAAGTTTTGGGTTATCCATTGTTATGTTAGTTTTAAGTCAGTATATCAGCAATTTATTGTAGAATAAACATTAGGGTTCAAATAAAAGTACATTCAAAAAAACACCTTATATCATGATCATAAAGTCACTTTTACCGTAATGTTTTCCTCAACAACAAACCTAGGTAATCTATTTGGGTATCACAGACCTATTAAGAACCTAACGTAGTAGGCAATTCTTGGTTATTTGCCAAACAATCAAGTCCTACGATTATCTTACTGTAATGGCAATTTATTTATTTATTGTAATAAACCCAGATATGTATTTTCGTCTATGATCTCAACTCATTTTTAAACATAACCTCAAAATCTTACGAACGTAAATTAATCTATTGACATGCATTGTACTCACAATAACAATCATCGCGTTGAATCGCCTTTCCACTATTTAAGTCCACTACACGCACACACTGACAATTAATAGGTACATAATGACCACGACATAAAGTTGTATAGTTAAAATCTCTTGAAGCGTTAAACTGTGTCGCTTTCGATGTTAACTGATAACGCGGAGCGGAGCGGACCGCGGGAGCGTTGTGTAACATGGGCGGTAGGGCAGTAATAGATGAAACCACTGTTTTGCCAGCAAGCCCGTGCCTAATTAGTACAATTTACAAACGCACACAGAATGCTCCGACGAGCTGACGGCAACGAAACAAACGAGTTGCGTTCACGTTATCGAATTCTCTCGGGGAGCCGCTGTTGCGCTGCGTTCGCGCACTCTGCTACAGTATACGCACGCACACATGTAAACGCCCCTACACCCGTATAACGCTTTAAATATAGATGAAGTGCCGGCTGAGTATGCTGAGCCGTGCACTGTATGTAGCATATGTGGTCTGATAAAAGTTATCATCTCTCTTGCTAATAATACCTTCAATCATGAAGCCAGTGACAAATTGAGTATTTAATTTAGTATCGCACCTACTCGTTTTAATAATTGAGCTTTTCTAAAAATGTTGTAAATCAGTTATCGAATCCTTTAATTGATTCCTATTTAATTACTAGTTGACGTTTTGCTGACTTATATGGATAATTAGGGGTAAATATTCCCGGTAGAACTTAATTATGAAAAATAATCAATAATAGTATTGTTTATAAATTTAAAAAAAAATTACAAGATAGGAAAGTCAACGAATTTTGTGACCAATAAAATAACGCATCCATACAAAATTTTGTAGTTACACACTTTTTTAGAAATACTCTATTAACGATTCCATATAAATAAGAATAGTGTTTACTACAACTACAATGAACCCATGCTACATTTATTAAAAATTGACACTTCCCTTTAACACTGTCTGCTTGACTTACGAATTATTTTTAAAATTATAGGCCTGTAAACGTACCTTTACTAAGTGTGCCAAAGCTTTAAAATGCATTAATTTTATTTTTTATGCCACCTGGCCATTAAGTGGCTTTTACCGCACGCTACGCGTACGGAAAAAGCCGCTTTCTGGCCAGGTATAGACATAATTACATGTCGCAGCCAACTGGTTCAATTAGCCGTTTGGTTAACTGCCTAGCATTTTCGCTAAATTATAACCCGCCAACAGGTTGACGTCCTCTGCGCGGGGCTTCTATTTCTGCTCTGAGGAACACAAGCTGACTAATAAACCTAACCTAAAAGTTTAATGAAAAGGCTAGGCAGTTAACCAAATGGCTAATTAAGCTAGTTGGCGGCGACATACACAACACGGCAGGTAATAAAGAAAGACCTCGATCGCATATCTACGTCCCTCGCTTGCAGCTCGAGCGCAAACATCGGCGATCTCGGCCTTTCTTTCTATTACCACCCTAGTTGTGTAATGTACTATTATAATGGCATACCATCAAATGCCAAGGTGTTAAACATGAAAAGGTGTTTATGCCACTTATTTTGAATTTCAGCAAACGTCAGGATTCCCTAAGTGCCTTAACAAACTTGCGATTTGCGGGCGAACTGCGGGCGAGTTTCCATACAAAACTGGTCGACATTTGTATGGAACTTCGTTTTAAACTCTCCCGCAAATCGCAAGTGTGATAAGGCCCTAAAATGACTGCTACTTAAGTACATACATCCGTAGTGTTATGATTATGAATTGCCACCCTCATAATATGATCATTAACATTAGGTACTTAGTTTCAGTTCAGCTGGTAGCTCCTAGACTATAGCAATTAGATACGAGCAATGTAGGTATGTAGTACTTAGGTACAAAGTTATGATATATGAGATGATCATGATACATTCATTGTACCTACTTAAGTACTTACAGATGAAAGTATCTTGAAGACTGGTGTAATCTGCCGCTTTGAACTGGCTGCCAGTTAAAAATAACAATTAAATGATAAATACATTTGATTTTTTTTTTTTACTTCTTAGAAATATGTATGATATTTTTTTCACTTGCCTTTCTCCAAATTTGGCTATTTAGCTGTATGTATACGGATTGAAAAAAACATGATTATATTACATGTATTTTAAATTTGAATACAAATCTGCGATATGAGATACGTAAATTAAAATAATCTAATTGAAGGGATGTTTACAAAAACAACATAACTAATTAAGCTGCTTGACACCGACTGTCATTAAAAATATTTCTTTATAAGTATCAACTAGTCTAGTCGTCAGTTATGTTGTTTTTGTAAACATCTCTTCAATTATAACCTCTCCTTTTCGCTGTTCGGGTAAAGGGTATCCTATTTAATCATGGTACTATTGCCTGACAAAATATTAAGGACCAACGACATAAATATACCATAAAACGATTAAGTAATGTTTTTTGACCAGAATGTAGGGTTTATAGAGTTTGTACCTTATAGAGTTAGGCGCCTGGTCTTGGCTCTACGTGAGATCTGTTCACTTTTTCACGATGAAACATTATGAACTTGTGAATCTGGCAAACAGTTTTACATGAATATTGTTAGTTTTTCTTTGTCGGTTTAACTCTCAAGTTTACGACACGTCTCCATCCTTCCCTTAGAGCTGGCTTATTTCAAATAAGCGTAAGCTTGCAGTAATGTACAAAATTAAATAAGTTATTTGAATATTAGTGCAAGCAAATATTTACCTACTGCAGTATAACCTGATCTATTCATTTCACAGATGACCTAGCTCATGCCCTGGTACCCTCGAGCTTCTTTCAGACTACAAAACACTCTTTAGATGCATCGCCCTGACTATGTGCATAACGAGGACAAGAAAAAAGTGCGGAATGCATACATCTAGAAACTAGAAAGTAAGAATAAGCCTATAATTTTTTTAATATTCCAGCGAACGTAATGAAAAATAGAATTTAAACCTAATATAGTACATTACACAACTAGGGTGGTAATACAAAGAAAGGCCGAGATCGCAGAAGTTTGCGGCCCGAGCTGCAAGCGAGGGACGTGAATATGAGATCGAGGGCTTCCTTTATTACCTCCCGTGTTGTGTACATAAGACAGATTGTTACGATAGTGCTTTTCTCAAATATGCAATGAAATAAATTAAAAACACTCCAAAAATTCAAACTTTATTTTCTAGAGACACTAAAAATTATGTAGACAAAAAATAGAATTACAGAATGAAAAATTTTCTTTCCAAAAACTGTTTCAGTATACACCGTGTCAAAAAGGTTCGGATACAATATGTGTCGAACTGGCATAAATTACATGAAGCTCCAAATTAGGGATGTAACGATACCGATACCGATATATCGGTATCGCCGAAAATATACAACCGATATTTGAAGAACGCGAAAAGAATTTGCTGTATGAAAAAAATCTGCAAAAAGTAATTTCAATTACTGACTTATTTCATGTATTGTTGAATTACCTTATGCAATGACAATTACTATGTTAATTAAATCTTTGGTTCTTAATAAAAAAAAAAAAATGTTGAGTTGACAATCTATTTATTTTTACTTTACACTTTCAAGGTTGACTCTCTGTTAAATATAGCCATGTTTTGGGTACAATAAGGACATACAAATATATGAAGTTCATACTTTAATATTTAGCAAAGATATCGGTATCGGTATCGTATCGGCAAAACTATGTATCGTTACATCCCTACTCCAAATAAATTATTATATTTTTAAAATTAAAGCATATATTTATTTACATAAACAAAATACACCCATTTCAAATGTCTGCCATATTTCATTCATGTGTAAAACACGATGAACCAATTTCGAGAAGTAATTGTTACCAAATACCGTAATGGCGAGTGCCCTAGTGACAGTTTCAATACGATGAAATCTCTTGGGATCAAACGTGACTTTGTTTATAAAACATTAAAACGGTTTAAAGAAACCTCCTCAACAGAGGATCGTAAGAGATCTGGTCGGCCGCGATCAGCGAGAACAGATCGGGTGGTTAAAATTGTAAGGGAGACAATTCGACGTCAAAACCATCGATCTATTCGAAAACTAGCAGCCGAGTTGAAAATTTCAAGAGGATCAGTCCATAATATATTGAGACATAATCTTGGGTGTAAACAAGAAACGTAAAGTTCATGGACTTTCCCAGGCGTCTAAGCAGAACAGAAGAGGGTCGAGCGATCAACTAAGTACGATACTTTCGTGGCACGCTGGGGATGTTTGTTTTCTCAGATGAAAAACTGTTTGTCTTACAGCAACCCCACAATGCTCAAAACGATCGGCTGTGGGTGGCAAAGATGGAAAAGACATTCCAGAGAATCAGAAATACGTTCCAAGATTTCAGGGTAATGGTTTGGGGAGCAGTGTGTAAGCGGGGTAAACTTCCTTTTTTATTCATCGATAAGGGTGTTAAAATCAACGCTGAGTATTACAAAACCGAATGTCCTCCCAGCTCTCCGGATTTAAATCCTTTGGATTTATTTGTATGGTCTTATATGCTCTCAAAACGGAATAATTATAAAATATCGAATTTGCACCAATTAAAAAAATACATCGAGCATATTTGGGATGAAATGCCTATGGAAGTAGTGCGTGCCGCATGTGACGGGTTCGAGAAACGTTTAAGCCTGGATCGGAAACTTAAAGGCGGAGTAATTCCAAAACATTTATTGTAAATATTTGTTATTTATTGATTTTTAATATAATATACGTTTCATATCGTTAGGTATCGTGTAGTTAGTTTTATGATATATTATAGTTGTATCCGAATATATTTGACACGGTGTACCTACATTTTTACCGCGAATATTTAGATGAAATATTTTAAATGTGTATTCTTGTAGTTAAGTTTGCAATTTAAAAATATTGGATATTGTTTATAATGTGTAGTAATTTGTCATGTTCATGACTATAAATAAAACCGCAAAGTATAGCAAAAATCGTTTATTGTTTTTTTAATGGCTGAATGCCGTGATGCCGTGTCACAAATAAATGTGGAATGGAAATTAAAAAAAAACACATTGCCGGCCTCTAGGCCGGCAATGTTGTATAAAATTCCATTATATGCCAAGTGTCAAGCCGCACCGGAAACTAGGTACTTTGCGGCCTATTATTTTATTAGGCACGTAATGATAACATTTCATTTCATGTTTGAGAAAAGGTATATTTCCAGAGTAGAAAGTGGGTTAGTGCATGGATTTGTTTTATGGCAATCCTGTAAGCTTTAGTTTTGTTAGCTTGCAACAATTTAGGTTTTTAAGCATTTATTTAATAACTATAATTTCAGTGACATACGCCAATATTCAACTTTGACACGTCTTTTGTCGATGAGCCGACGATGCGATGGCATCGATTATAAGTAAAATTAGAATAACTGGACGCTTGCCCGCAGCGGGAGCAGCAAATAGTACTGGGGCATGCGACCAATCGTAACAGCCGCAAATACACGCGCCTGCGCGCCGCAGATACTGCGCGGAGACAACTACCCCCTGCACCTGCCGAGTAATTCGCTAAAGAGCTGAACAGTTAAACTTGGTAGGATGCACTTATCTATTAGAACCGGTCCAACGGTCTCATTAATAAAAACAAAAGACATCCGACTCCTTATGACACCGCTGGTGATAAATGCTGTAGGTAGTGTAACAAATCTTTATCGCGTGAGGGTTTTTTTAGAAGAGTAGGTATATTTCAACGGTAGGTACATAATAGTAGATTGTGTCAGAAGGGAGCAAAATGATGTATTTACGGCGAGGGCGTATATTGAATCCTGAACGAAGCGAAGGATTATACAATAGAATCCCGAGCGTAGCGAGGGATTCTAAAGTATAATCCGGAGCGTAGTGAGGGATTCAAGTGTTAACGCCCGAGGTGAAAATAATTTTGCTACCGAGTGACACATACTGCTTTTCACACCGACTATGAGGAAAATTCAAATACAAACGCTACCTACCAAAATAACAAAATATATAGTTACTCAAAGAGCATCACACATTATTATTAAAAATTAAATGTTATATTGTCAAATGTATAGTCTATTATTATTTTATAAAACGATTATTATTTTTTACGGACGAGACGAAAATACCACTTCCATATTATATTTATGGCCCTCGCCTGCGGCTCGGACCGCAAACACCTGTGATCTGGGCCATTCCTTATTATACCGCCCTCGGTGTGTAATTTAAGTCTATGGTATGGCATATTCTAAGTGGGTTCAAACTAAAAATACCCTGTTGTCCTTGAACAGAAAAGTGCTACTTTGATCCCTCTTATGACGGAGCAAAATACTTTTTTCTGAATAGGAGGTGTGAAAATGTTGTTTATGCCACACCTGGCCATAAAGTGGCTTTTTCCGTACGCGGCCGCTTTCTGACCAAGTGTAGACATAAAATGATGTACACAACACGGGAGGTAATAAAGAAAGCACTCGATCGCATATTTCCGTCCCTCGCTTGCAGCTCGGGCCGCAAACATCTGCAATCTCGGGCTTTCTTTGTATTACCACCCTAGTTGTGTAATATACTATTTCATCACACTTGCTCGTAAAGGGTGATATAACACGCGGACTTATAGACCAGCTCGAGCCGATTTACCTCCCGTGGGTTATAAATACTATAACTCCCACGGGAGGAAAAACTGTATGAAAATCTATAACTCCCGAGAGAATTATGAGATTATAGTTTTAAAATATAGTACGTCATTTCAGACTAAGGAGGTTTCAAATCAGCCAAGGCTTATTTCCCATCTTCAAGACTTTGCTATCAAACCAATTTTAGTGTATATAAAACTTTTATGGTATATTTTAATTCAGTAATTTTTCAATTATTATCTTTTTCTACTCCTGTACTTTTAACTGTCTTTTACTTGGTCACGAACACTAATATAAGAACATGCATAATATGACTTCAGAAAAGTCTATACTCTATTCCCCATAACAGCACTTGTGTCGCTATGTCGCAAAACGATACTGCTAGCAGCCACAGACTTCTAAATCTAGGTTAAACTTAGGTCAAGGATTACGCGATCAATACTAACTTTACAATAAAAAATAAGAACTTAACAAACAAATAAATTCATGCTGTTTTTGTGAAAAACAAAACTTTCCGAACTAAATTCTTTGATTCCAACATAAGAAAGAACGTATTTTTAATATCGTCACTGCGTGTCACTGGCAAGTATACGTCAATTAAAAACAAAGTTTACCATATACACATACTTATTATATTGTCAGTCATTTGTCATATTCATGTTTCCCGCTCGATTGCTGTTCTTTGCCTTATTTGCGCGCCATAGGTTTTAGGGTTCCGTACCAAAATGGTAAATATTTTTACTAAAAAAAAACCGACCGCGGTGCACTTTAAAAGTGCATAAAATCCGCCATTTTGTTGATTTTAACAAACTTCATACCCAGTGACAAATCTAATGATTGTGTCATTTATTAAAATCGGTTGTGCCGTTGAGTAGTTACGAGCGGACATAGGAACGGACATACATACATACATACATACATACAGGTCAAACACATAACCCTCCTTTGGGCTTCGCCGCAGTCGGGTAAAAAGGAACCCTTATGGTGCGACTCTGTCTGACTTTCTGTCCGTCTGTAACAGCAAGATATCTCAGGATCTACTGATGCTTTCAACTTGAAATTTAGAATAGTGTTAAAAATCGCTAACTCGTGCCTATTGGATAGAAAAAAAATCTTATACCTTCTTTACTTTTTTTTTTAAAGGGGTCCGAAATGGGATGTGGGAAAACAAAAGTAGAGCTATTATATACAGTGGGATATCAAATGAAAGGGCTTAATTTGTAGATTCCAAAGACATTTTTATTTTTTTTGTTAATTTTGTACTTTTTGATTTATGACCAAAAACGTTCAAAAAAATACCATTCCCCCCCTATTATCTTCGAAGTTACTGAACAGAAAAATCTGTAATAATTACCAATTATTAATATCATCCTAAATATTACAGGAAAATTATAACGTTTTTCCTAAATTGCATCGTTTTTGAGAAATTTTCAAAAATCGTAACTCATACTTGTTTGCTCCTACTAAGCTAACCGCCATACAGTTTTTCTTGAACTATTCACATATCTACTTACGAGTTTGTACGGAACCCTCAGTGCGCGAGTCCGACTCACACTTGACCGGTTTTTTGTTAAAGATTTATAAAGATAATCACGAGTGTTTTTAATTAAGTTTACGTGAAACGTAATAAACGTGGATGAAGAGGAAAATATTATTTATGCCACCTGGCCATAAAGTGCGCGCAGCGTGCGGAAAAAGCCGCTTTCTGGCCAAGTATAGACATAAAATGATGGACACAACTCGGGAGGTAATAAAGAAAGCCCTCGGTCACATATTTACGTCCCTCGCTTGTAGCTTAAATATATAATTATATAATAAAATATATTTAGAATATTCTAAATTAAATTCAACGCTAAATACAGCGTGGGAGGGACTATACCGACAAACTTTAACTATAGATTCTAACAACTATTAGGAGTAAAAAATGTTATGTGATGTATAGTCGAAAAACGCTTACTTTCCGAGATATTCATTATTTTGTAAATGAAAAATCCCAAGTGTGTAACAAGCCCTAATAAATGCGACTAAGATACCTTTACTATTTTTTTAAAATCCTTTAACTAAACAGGAATTAACCTTCGCAGTATTTGATGGTAAGCGACTACGAGGCCAAAAAATTGACCTTTCGTTTCCATTTTAGCTTTTTTTTTTCTTTTTGATAACTTTTCAGCCAGTAAGGACATGTTTATAACGAGGGGCTTAATTTCCTGATTTATTTTGTTCCATAAGACTATTAATGTAAAATGACAATATTCGACCCATGTTGATATAACATTTTTTACTCGTCACACCACCAGGAATTCATGGCTAAAGTATGTCGGTATAGTCCCTCCCACCCTGTATATACCACCAGACCGACATCTGAAGATACACTAAGTTGCTAGCATTATTGAAAAGAAGTCTGAAGGTTTTAAGGCAAAGAAAGCTAGAACTTTTTCACCATACGACTTAAAAAAAAATCATTGAGGAAGCACCGGATCATATTTATCTTTTTAACAAGGTTAGTAAATTGTTTCAAATGTGTTTTCGTGGGAGAAGTGTTATTCACTAGTATATTTCGTTAAAGTTACAGTTTTTTCTGTGCATGCAAAGTTTATGTTTAATTTGATTAATCACCAATTTCCAATTTTTTTGTTAGAGGTTACCGTAATATTTGGTATTATGGGTGCTTGTCGCAGACAGAAGCTACATCATAATTTGAAAATGTAGATCATTTTCATAAATATTTTTTTTCTTTGTTTAATTTTGTATTTTATTTAAAACCTAGTCGTAGAAAATTGTATGCAACGTTGTATAATGACCACCGTAATTGCAACCAGTAATGTAACATCCGTTATTTGTGACGGTGTTATGTATGAAAAATCATAATATTCGAAATCGCTAATATCATGAAAAAATTGTCGGCGATGGCGGCGCTACATATGGCAGTCATTCTTATGGTCCCCGAACACATAATTTAGGATTTATAATATGTGTAGATAAAGCACTGTATAAATAAATAAATAAATAAATATTAGGGGACAATCTTACACAAATCGAACTAGCCCCATAGTAAGCTCAATAAGGCTTGTGTTATGGATACTAGACGACGATATATTTAATAGATACAAATACTTAAATACATGGAAAACATCCATGACTCAGGAACAAATATTCGTGCTCATCACACAAATAAATGCCCTTACCGGGATTCGAACCCAGGACCTCTTGCTTCGTAGGCAGGGTCACTACCAACTAAGCTAAAGCGGTCGTCAGAGACTGTATGTAACTGTACATAATCAGGCATTAAAAGTATTAAAATACTCGTGTGATGTTATTATGAGACCACATTCGTGTTTTATTTCATGCCTCGGATTATGTACAGTCACATAAACTATTATTAAATACGAAGTTCTATCTTCGAAATTAGTAATTAAATTATTATCTTCGAGTGCCAGATTATCAATATATTATAAGTTGAGTCGGAAGAGCCAATATCCGATAGCCGGATGCCCATAAAGACCCGAATACTTCACGATAATATAGGAATGCAAACACGAAGTATGCACTTTTATGTCTTTCCCGTACACGAGACAATAGTGTCCCGGCCCTTTGGGAGGCGTGCGCGGAGCCGAAGCCAACGCGTAGAGGCCCTTTCGACAATTTAATGAAAGGCAACGTGTACACCCAGCGGATGCTGTCCCTGCCCGTGTCATGGGACGCACGCAGAGACAGCCCCCGCCAGATGCAAGGACTATTGTTGATTGATGGAATCTAACTCTACTGGGTTATGGTGGTGGAATTATGGCCCAGTGGCTATGGATTGAGACATGACGGCGCCTGTCAGGAAAAGTGTCTCATGGCTTTCGCGGCACTGACAGACCGTGACTTGCCCTCCGCTGATGGGCCCCTGTTAAATAGCGACATTATGAGCAATGGCCCAGGGGCAACACCGCTGCCGAGGGCTGCAGGGTGTCGAGAGGTGTGCTGCGCTTTCTCCGAGGGTACTCGCGGCGTTATGCCCTTTAACACTTCCACGCCTGGAGCATATAGCTCTCGCGACTCCACTCTGGCCGGCCGGTTAAGGCAAGCCAGAGGCGGAGGTCCTTTCACTAAATCCCATGACCCTCCCTAAGGACCCCCCGGAGCACTCGGGTACGTGGGGTCGCTACTCCCCAACAGCTCGCCACAAGCTGCCCTGCACTTTTATTATTATTAACCTGTTTAGTATAAAAAAAATCTATTTGTATTTTATGTGATTTTTTGTGATGGAGGGCTTTTTCTTAAGTAGGTATGACAAATAAAGTTTACGGATTTTAACAATACATACGTGCCCTAACCTAAGCAGTACTGACATAATTCTACTAACATTTGCCACATCAGTGAGCTCAAGCCCCTACAACAGCGCTCCATCCTCAGGTCAGCTCGATGGTGCCATATTATTGCACTGTCACCGAAGTTACATACTTACTTAAGTATGCTTCCGTTAAATCGGAGAGTGGTAGATTTGAGCTTTAACTTCGTAGTTTTCTATTTCAGTAAAATTTACATACATATATAACATATATATATATATATATACTAAATTGTGAGAATTTAAATACCACCATCCACGTCAAGCGACTGTTCTCATCTTATAAATCAAGGTGTTTTTGTACAAGCGACCATCTTCAGTGACCTACTGTCCTTTATTTGTGAGTTACAAATGTTACAACCTCGGCATTTCTAATCCAAACTACCTAATTTTCAATAAAACACTTTCTGTATATACGTATGCATGTTAACACAATCTAGATGCATCCATGAATCGGTGGTAAATCTTGACATTCATAGGTGCATTTTAATATGCCTAAATTGAAGAATAAAGTACTTTGACTTTGATCCAAAGACCACCACCCCGTAACACCCGCATTTTAACGATTTTATATTGTCCAATAACACACTAATTTGACTAATGAATGTCCGTTCTAGCCGCCCTATGAGTGTCCCGCGCGGCGGCGGGCACAATCAATGCGGAAGCGTCGGTCTGCCCCGAATGGGAGCACGGGACGCGTCCGACGCGCCGCTGTCCGCGTCGCATGCATGCGTCATCGATGCATTCGTCGCACCGGTTTTCAAAACTGTATCAAATGCAAATCAGAAGAAGCCTTTTATAATATACAAGCATTTACCCGCGGCTTCGCCCGCTTTGTTCCCGTTACTGTCCCAAGGATATACTTACCGAGATATAAATCCTATGTTTCAACTCAGAACTTGGTCTACTTGCTTGCCAAATTTCAGCTCAATCCATCCAGATGCTACCCCGTTATTTAGTAACAAACATCCAAATATCCAAACATCTAAACATCCAAACATCTTCACAAACTTTTACATTTATAATATTAAGTACTTAGGACCAAGTATTAGACCCGCTCGTGACTTCGTTCACGGAGGTGAAATAAGTTTAATGTTTTTTTTTTGCTTCGCAGCAGTCAGGTGAAGAGTAATCCTACGTTTTAACAGGGGTTATAATTACCTGTACACCATTTTTATTGAAAATCAGTCCAGTGCGCGACGCACACATGACACAAGTAAATAAACAGACAAACCGACAAGCACACAGAAAATAAAAACCGGCCAAGTGCGAGTCGGACTCGCGCACCGAGGGTTCCGTACAAACTCATAAGTAGATACATGAATAATTCAAGAAAAACTATATGGCGATTAGTTTAGTAGGAGCAAATAAGTATGTGATAAGATTTTTGCAAATTTCTCAAAAACGGTGCAAGTTAGGAAAACCGTTTTATTTTTCCTGTAATATATAAGATGACATTAATAATTGGTAATTATTACAGATTTTTCTGTTCAGTAACTTCGAAGATAATAGGGGGGGAATGGTATTTTTTTTAACGTTTTTCGCCATAAATCAAACACTACTTATTTAAAAAAAAATACAAAAATAGTTTTTTAATCTACAAATCAAGCCCTTTCATTTGATACCCCACTCGATATAATAGCCCTAATTTCAATTTTCAGGGTCTCATTACGGACCCCTTTAAAAAAAAAGTAAAAAAGTTACAAGACTTTTTTTACATCCCATAAGCTTGGGTTAGCGGTTCTTAACACTATTCCAAATTTCAAGTCGATAACATCAGTAGATCCTGAGATATCTTGCTGTGACAGACGGACAGACAGACAGACAGACAGACAGACAGACAGAGTCGCACCATAAGGGTTCCTTTTTTACCATTTTGGTACGGAACCCTAAAAACAAATCGTTTTATTGGCGATTTATTACTTACTAGCATTTACCCGCGGCTTCGCCCGCGTTATTCCCGTAACTATCCCAAAGGAACTATTTACCGGGATATAGAGTATCTTATGTTTCAATCCAAGACTTGGTCTACTTCCGTGCCAAATCTCAGCTCAATCCATCCAGTTGTTACCCCGTTATTTAGTGACAAACATCCAAACCTCCAAACATCTAACTAAACATCCAAACATCTTCACAAACCTTCACATTTACAATAGGTATTAGTAGGATTTTTGACAGCTACATTTTTGTAAGAATCTTTAATGTACAAAGAAATAGTTTTTCTAGGATTTTATTATAGTATTTTATGCAACTTGTATAAGTAGGGTCAAAATACGCGAATGGCGCGAGTTGCGATACGAGCCGCCGCGGCGGCGAGTATCGCAAATAGAGACTCCATGAGTGTTTTTTGACTGAATTATACAACATTGCATACAATACTTTTTCTTATAAAATATAAAATACAAAAGGCAAATATGACATATATGACTGACAATATAATAATTATGTGTCTATGGTAAACTTTGTTTTTCATAACAATACAATACCGCATGAATTTATTTGTTTGTTAAGTTGTTAGTTGTGCATTTTTATCGTAAAGTTAATATTGATCGCTTAATCCTTGACCTAAGTTTAACCTAGATTTAGAAGTCTGTGGCAGCTAGCAGTATCTTTTTGCGACTTTAACGACACAAGTACTGTTATGGGGAATAGAGTATAGATAGACTTCTCTGAACTCATATTATGTATGTTCTTATATTAGTGTTCGTGACCAAGTAAAAGACAGATAAAAGTACAGGAGGAAAATATGTATTTATGATAGATTTCTGTGTCAAAACCAATAAGTCAAGATCGCGTTTGTTCGTCAGTGCATCGTGTTCGTCAGTTTTAAAATTTTATTTAGGTTAAGTAAGGTTATTTTAATCAGATTTCCTCACAAGTGTGATGAAAAACATTGTGTGTGCCACGGGCGGTAAAGGACAAACTCGTGTTATTAAAGCCCTCGGCTTCGCCTCGGCCTTGTAACAAACACTCGTTTGTAATTCCTTACTTACCGCCCTTGATACACAATGTACTATTAATTGAGCTTTAAAGTTCATATTCCACAAAATCTTTACTAAAGCATAAGCTCTTGTTACAATACGGTTTCAACCGTAACAATACGTAAATGCGGCATTTAATCATAATATTCCCTGAAAACGGATGAATCACATAATTAGCAAACACATATACTAAGCGACGCTTCTGATAAATTTGTAAATAAATCTTTCTTAGGTTATTAAGACCGCATAAGAGTTAAAACTATTGACCATTAAATAAAATATATGTATGTATAAATATGTAAAATTATCTGAACATAAATAGTGTGAAAAGTTATTTTAATAACAAATAGTTTAGTTCTAATTTAATTACCTTTGCATAGTTAAAGGTACTGCTAAGTACAAAGCTTCAATTAACCCAGTTGTCCATGAGAAACAAAACCATAAACAGTTGGAAATAGAATCGTATTAATAGACCACACGCATGCTGCTAAGTACTGCGTACAGTAACTCTAGTACAATTGCATAACAGTCAATTGTTTCTGGTAACTCACCATGTAGTTACGTTTTACCATTGATCTTCGACAAACGTTTCATAGAACGATAACTTTTCTCTGAAATTCTGCAGTTTTTGGGGTTGTTTTAAAATAAATTTAAGCTAATTAAATCATATAATTTCTTTTAGACCATGTTTGTAATAATTTATTCACATAAATTTAAATTCTTGTGTCATGTCATATTAAAAGAAAAGTAAAGGGAAACAAAGCGGAAACAATAAGGTGTATGACTTTAACAGCAAGGTAGCAACGCAGACCTAACAAATGGGGTGCACCCCGTGCTTAATCCCTCGAGCAGCTTCAAAGGATTTTAAAAGATTACCTTTTCAAAAACTCAGTATTACTTTCAAGAAAAAATATATTTATAAAATAATTATTCCATGAAAAAAAGTTGTGTGAAAATTGTAAGGACTCCGGTGATTTAAGGTAAAGGTAAATACAGCTTAATAAATAAAAGCTTTTGTATATTTTTACATACAACTATTTTTGCTCCAAGCTCCCAAAATGTTCATACAAAATGAGCCCGATAGTCGGGTTCTTGGCACTGAATGTGTTAATGTGATAAGATCCTTTTAGTATCTGTATAATTCTTTTAGAACTAAGTTTATCATTAGTCACAAAAAGGGCATCAGAAATCTTAAACAAGCCTTAATTTCATTGTTTATTTATAAAGAACTGAATATTATAAACTACATAGTACTATGTAATGTAAAGCTGAATGAAAATCTTATTAGGCCCATAACTCATTATTCTATCAAAGTATTTCATTAGAATGCACTTGTTACTGATTATACTTATTAGAGGTTAACTGTTAAATTATAGGTTAACGCGGGCAAATTTTCCGCAACTCGCAACAACTTGTGTTAAAGTTGTTATACGTTAACGAAAATGCAATGATTATATCAGACGTAAACTTCGGTACCTATTTGAGTTAAGTTCTGCTTTTACCTACATGCATCGTGCCCTGGCGTGTAAATTTAACTTGTTTAACCAACTTGAATAAACTGTAAAAGAATCAATTATTCCTTCACTTTTTCCAATTAAGTTATTATCTGTCATTTATTTATTAGCACTTCATTTATGAAAAAAAATCTCTTTCCTTGCATGCTTCCACTCCGTTTTATTTAAATGAATATAGTTTCCACATAAGGCGTTTTGTCCAGAAATAATTCACTGAAAAGCTCATCGAAATTAAAGACTACAAAAGTAACCCACAGTTTCCAAATTTTCAGTGTCAAGCCGGAGTGAAGTTGATGTAGGTTGTGAAAATGTAAATCGATTAATGGAATCCCCGTGAAAATAGTCGGGGGGCGTGCGCTTGGCCGTGGTGCGCGAGTGCGGGTGCGGGAGCGGGCGGCGGGCGTCTGAAAGCTCCGGGCCACGCGCGGTGCCGTTAGCGCAGGCTCGGGCGGGCGGGCGGCGGGCGGCCCGTGGGAGGTACCGTTAGTGACGTCGCCGTCATGACGTCGCCGCCGTGACGTCAGACGGCGCGATATAGCCGCCAGCCTCGGCGGCGGCGGCCTCAGTAACGCACCGCCCGTTCGCCAGCGCGTACCTCCGCGCGCCCTCTTGCGATTCGCATACTTCCGACAGACTGAGTGAGTGAGTGCGCGTGCAGTGAGTGGGATGTGCTCGGCCGCATGAGGATCCTGCTGAGTGAGCTGGGACTGTCTGGCGCGTGCTTCGGCCTGACCCTGGAGCCGCGCGCCGCTCTGGACCCCGACCGCGACCGCCACGGCGAGAAGCCTGCGCCAGGTCAGCGCCCACCACCGCGTCCCTCTTCTGTGTTTATTTTCGCTTTCGTTGTGTAGAACCTCTGGGTGTTGTAGACTCTGTGTGGAACTGTCGTGATGATGGCCATCGGCTAGAATGCGAAGTGCGCTGCTGACGCCTACCAGCAAACACTGCGCCCTTAGACAATTCCAAAACACACGTACGTACCTCCCTTTTTTGTTTTTTTATATTATTTTAATTTGTGATTTAAGAACTTCTATTTAAGTTTTCACTTTTGTTATTTTTCTGCATGCACCCTTTTAACCATATTTTTCCTTAACAAATCATTTAGGATCCATTGTTTTTTTCCTTCAAACATAATAGGTAACTGTGGTCCTTTAACATTTTAACCAATAATCCAATATTTTTATAGTGCGGTTCCTTTGACTTAATAAATATATATTTAAACTTTGATGAAAAAGATTCACTTTAATACCGTAAAGAATTAAATATATAATGAAAAAGATTAAAGTTTTATTTATTCATTGTAACGTTTTTTCATAGTAGAATGTTGCTCCTTTCTGGTTAAGTTAGGTCTAAGTATATTTATAAATTTGAAAACTTGATAAAGTGAACCTTATTAATAGTTAGGTGCGTCGAACCGGTACTTAAAATAATGAATAGTCATAAACTTGTTTTCAAGTCCGAGTTATGTAGTTTTATATAATCTTGACACTACTTATTGGAATTTTGGTATTGGTGCAGATGGTTTAGAAGGAATA
Source organism: Eudemis profundana (assembly GCA_947034925.1). Taxonomy (NCBI): domain Eukaryota; kingdom Metazoa; phylum Arthropoda; class Insecta; order Lepidoptera; family Tortricidae; genus Eudemis; species Eudemis profundana. Next base: position 16,178,273 of record OX344799.1, read on the forward strand.
CTAGATAATTTTTTGATACTAAATGTTTTGTAAATCAGCAATGAGTTGCAGACTAATTAAAAAGTTACCATACTAATCATTTACTTACGTAGGTATGTTGTGTAATAAGTTGTCACCTAGTCATTATCTTAAACGTATGGCAAACATATTTAAATTGCTTCTAAATGGGAAGTTATCGATACCCCCATCAAATTATAACTTGATAGGTAATCCTATTATGACATAATTTAGCGAAGATACTGAATAATAAACATATTTTTAAATAACTTAGAACGACAAATAGATGGTAAATAATGTATTCCACGTTTTCATCCCATCAATAGGTATCCATTAACAATACACTGTATATATATTTTTGGATTATAATAATAATGCATACCTATTCAGATTTGCCAAAAGTAGGTACACGTGACCGATAAGTTGTACAACCTATAGTTTGTCTTAATACGAACCCAAAATTTTAAGTATAAACTGTTTAGCATTTTCGCATGGATAACCAGTCCAATATAATTTATTAATAATAGCGTGAAACTGTCGCATGTGATTGCCGATTCTTTACAAACAAAAACTCAATAAATATGCAAAGCTTTTTTGTAATATTTACTTATAAATGTAATATAGTAAGCGAACAAGCCATGATGAAATCTAAGAACATTTCGACATGGACCCCAGAGCGGGACCGGTCGGAGATCCACACCGCCTCTGGCATACATTATGCTATAGTGCTCGCAGCCCGCTGACCGCGTGTCGCAACAATCATAACATCACATACTCAATGTGCCGTCTTATGCACTTAGTTTGTTACGAAGCAACTTATTGTTTAACTTCGAGTAATTACCGAGCTTCGACCACGTGTGTGGTTACCATCTAGGTTTATGGCCTCTCTAGATGCAACCGCATTCTGTTCGCGCGGACGCCGCGCGGCGGAAGACCGCCCGCTGTATAATAATACCTGTACATTATAGCGTAGGACCCTGTCGGCCTCTCAGCCTTGCCCAATCGTTGTCGCAACCGGCTGCACCTGCCGAGATGCGAGTGCAAATTGCCGGCAATATTAACATGCGTGATCTCAATCTTCTGCTAAAACATAGTCGCTACTAGTTAAGCTTATTTTTATTCAATGCAGTTTTTGCGAGGTCGGTAATTGAATACGGCCGATTCGATTTATTAATTATGCAGTTATGTTGCCCATTTAAGTTATCTGCACTCGATAGATTATCGTTGAATTGTACGTTTATAGCTCGGAAGCCTTGAGTTTTATCTGAAGCTAATTTTGGTCTGGTCTAGTACTCACCCGACTTTGGCAATTTGATGGCTATAAAAACAAACCGTGCTCAACTTTCGATAGCACAAATGGGGTAGAAAGTTTCGTAAAGTATTTATTAGTGTCTGACAATGATAAGGCACGCTATCGCCAGCTGGGCTGACGTCACGCGCCGCAACCCCGGGCGCGTCACAGCCGCGCCCCGCGCGTCCCGTGCCGCCCGCTCCCGCAGGCTCGCGTCACGCCGAGAGTTCCCATCTCACGACCACCCTGCCGGGACGCGTCATACACCGGAGATTTTCGTCTCCCGGTCATTAATCTTTAGACGTCAGTCAGGACGTCACGCATTTTCACGTCATTTTCATTTGAAACTTCCTGTAGATATCTGTTTGTCATCCAGAGGTTTAACGTTTTAAGGTTTGTACAAGGATCAGAAAAAAAATCACAAGTACAATTATTTGCCCGCAGCATCGAACATGGTGGTGAAGTCAGATACAAGGTACTAGGTACATACATGAGCTACCTCATAAGTTTTATACATTTCATAACCCTCCTTGGATTTCCAGCACTCATATGCCGAAAATTGTGCAATCCAATAATAAGCACACAGATATAATAAACATGTGAAAGAAGCGCAAAATAATAAAGGACCATTCCATGAAAATATTTCGTAAGGGACAACACCGTTTTAATACTTCCGAGAAATAAATTCAGGAAGCTAATTATCAGCATTGTAATATCATACCTCGGCTTTAAGATTGGCAGTGTTTCTCAATATTAATATGGATATGACTGGTATAATTTATTATTTTTTCTACACACAAAAATAGTGTAACTTATCGGAACAAAAAAGTAAAAACTAGAGGTGGCCTAACTAGTCGCCGACTAGTCGGGAACGCCGACTATTCGGCATCATTTGTTGTCGGCCAATTAGTCGGAGACTAGTTGGCAAAAAATGCCGAATATTCGGCACTTTTGCCCAGCGGAGAATAAATTACCACAACACAATTAACACAGAAGAAATTAAACCATATTTTTCTTAATTATTTTATATTTATACGTTCTTTGCTCAAATAAAAAAAAAATATCAACCTAAATAAGCTTTTTAAAGGTGTAACAATTAAGTAACATGTAATATTTTAATAATTAAGCTTTTGTGGCACATCACACTTGGTAAATAGAGTTACAGTTTCCGATTGTACCCCAAAGTTGTACCCGAACATAGCTAATAACTATGATCGGCAATGCCGACTAGTCGGCCGATTAATCGGCAAATTGAGAACCGATTAGTCGGCCGACTAGCTAGTCGGCCCATCTCTAGTAAAAACCTTTTTGGAAGCTTTTGTAAATATTGGGCAAAAATTATGGTGATAATAAATAAAAACATTGTTCGTTAATTTTTGAAATGGTTTATTTTTTTAAGTTCATCTTCTTTAATATTTCTTCTGCACAATACACAGTAAAAATTAAGACCTTATATAACCAACATGACATGGATTTAACAAATTGCACTAGTCATATTAATATTGAGATCGCTACTTCAAATCCGGTCTCTAGTGATGATTAGCAAAGATATGTCGAACTTAAAAATAAAAAATTAATAACGTCAACAAACAGTAATTATTTTTATTTACTTATCCTACAAAATCCTAATATGTGGTCACCTGGACCGTAGTATTTCTTCGCAGGCGTTTGATTATTATTTTATGCAAAACGGTCCATTTGTTTATACTGTTCGGTGGAGCATTAGTTAGTAAATTTTTTTTACTAACGAATAGACTATAGCAATTGTCTATTTAACAATCAAATGATACGTAAGTTGATTTATTTCTGTGACAAACGTTTCAATTGAAGGACCACCTTTAATCGATTGTAACGTATGAGTGCCGACTTTTACAAATTAGTGGTTGAATTTACAATCGTTTGGGAACTTTTACTAAAGACTGACACATTCAAAAGCTCGAAATTCCAACGTCGACCCTCAATGGGAACGCACGTAAACTTATTAATAACTTCACTTTAGTGTTTATGAGTAAAATGTTTATTTACCGACTTCTAAACCAGTACACAAATATTTTACGATGATTAACTAATAAATTAACGATTCTCGTAATAACGCTTTAAAGGGTCATTCGAATGGAATCTGATTCTTCTGTCCACACATATTGTAGATTCCACTTCAGTAGCACGGCTTTTGCGTTTGTTGTGTAAGTGGGTGTATTTTCAAAAACGTAATTTCGCTGTCATGACATATTGGCGAATATTGAGAAGATTCTGCCTTATTAGAATTGGCACTTTTGGTTGTAATCTAGAATCAGTCAAGTTCTAACAAGTAACCAACCAATGCCAGTCTAGTGAGGAGGAATATTTTAAATATGGTGGTCAGAGAAAATTACGCCAGCGAAAATACACCCAAGTAGTGCAGAATCTAGAGGGAATAAATACGTCGATATTTTTAGACAGGAATCAAATTCTCGAATAACAAATTAATATAACCGACTTCAAATGAACCTATTCGATAAGAAATGCACGAGCTACTATGAAAAATATCCAAAAATCAATAAATAATAATGACTATTGGTGGGAAAAACTTACACAAATCGACCTATTCCCAAACTAAGCAATGCTTGTACCTATGTAGGTTCATTTACTATGGATACTAGGACGACGATATTCATACTTATATGGATAGATACACACCTAAATAGATATTTATATCTATAGGTGTGTTTTAACATCCATGACTCAGGAACAGATACCCGTGCTCATTCCACAAATATTTGGCCTTACCAGGATTTGATCCCGGGATCTCTAGCTTCGTCAGCGGTGTCACTCCCGCTATGCTAAACGTGTTTTCGAATCGCTATGTGTGACTATAATATTTGAATAGTTCCTACGATTTCTCCTAGATCCATCATCATATCCTGATTTTATTGCAATGGGACCACCTCGGAAATTATTAATAGTCAGTGGCACCGCCCAAGTTATCTGATTTGCGCTAAGGTTAACTGGTAGAGAATGCCTTATGGCACAAAGTACGATAAGCACCTTTTGTACGATAAGTTTTCTTGCGTACAATAAATTCAAATTAATAACAAGCAAGAAAAAAGGTGAGAATAAGCGAGAGAAAACAAATAAAAATTAGAATCATTATCTCTAGCTGATGGACGCTGATACCTAACTAGTAGGCCTGCCCTTACGACTCCCCTAAAACCTTATGAGTAATAAGATCGTCCAACTCTGGAAATCTTGTATCATTAACATCATTTATTACCATATTTAAGTGTTCCATTACTGGGCAAGGGCCTCCCCGCTATTTTGATCTTTGGGCCCTGTTAAATGTATGTTCTCGCTATTCTTACAATCAATACCTTTAAGTCTGACTCTTTTCAGTTTAACGTCTCCCCGATGACCTTACCGGTCACTCAGTTACTATTTTGGCCAACCTTTCTGGATGCATCCGGCAGAGATATACAGCCCATTCCAATTTTAGCTAGTCTTAGAATTTTACTTAATTCGAATAAAGACTACAGTTTTACTTTGAAATATCGTGTTAGGTGGTGGTATCGATTTTTCAAACGATAGATTTATAATTACTCAATCTCCAATCGCCGCTTCAAAACTAGGATTCCATAATGAGGACATTTCTGCTGTAAATGTATTGTGCGCTGTCATGAGAGAAATAGGTACCTACGTATTTCTTGACAATTCTCATAATGCAATATTGTTATTTGACATAAGGTTTATCAAATATTAGATAGGCAAAACTATTAAAATTGCACGCCTCCGTGAGGCAGGATATATGGAGAACGCTAAAAATGTTATAATATAAGATCTTTGTACACATATAACCATGCAATAAAATATTTGCCTTTGAATTAAAAGGAAAATGTTCATATATACCGCTGGTCCTGATCCACCAATCACTTTGAAAGTAATCTGTGTTTAGGCCTTCATTTTCTAGCCGTCTGCCGTATACAAACTCCGATTACGTCACAGTCTAAAAATACTGGGGTGGCATAAAACGGCCGCATGGGGTGGCTGGGAGAACCAATACCCGGCCTCCGGGCCAAAGTATAAGGAACGTGTCGAAAACAACCGTGAAAACGCAAATAAGCGCGTTCTCGTGTATGTATGGATGTATGTGAAGTCAAATATACTCGTCCCCATGTAATGAATTTCATGAGGTATGCTGAGACTTCACCCATACATAGACACCGTCTTCTGAGCGGCGGTGAGGGAGCCGATTTGGCGCGGGGCAAGGTGTGTCCATTCAGTATTGTTGTTGTGGGATCGAAGGGTGGCGCGGGGCGAACCGGCGGCCTCGGCCTCTGCATCGAGCGCCTGTGACGTCACGAGGTGTTACGTCACGCATCGACCCGCGCCCGCCGCGTTCCGCTTCAAGGACGCCCTTGCTTGGTTACTGCTGGCCCACTACCTATAGCTAAATTTCTCAAACTGGCTAGACTCCACGTAAATCGTATTGCATCATCTTGGTACCCCACAATCTATAATAAATTCATCGATAATTTAGTCGTCGATAGTTTAGCCACTTTTTCACAGAGGACTTATTGCAATTTTAACTGTAGGTATGATACAGGTAAGTTTTTAACATGTCTTCTAGATATTCCACATCAAAAATGCAAAATGATTCTATTGGATGTTGCCATGAGGTTTTGGAATCTAATTCATTCTAAAAGTGTTATACTAGCATGATAATTCAAAATTCACACTATCATTATATAAATACCTAATTAATATCATCCCCATGAAACCAACAACCACAGACAGGGTATCGCAATGCTAACCTAACGGCCTCATAATAAGAACACATACCTACATTACTAAATTAATTGCTTCCAAGATGCAAGGTAAATAATTCACCAGGCTGAATATCCATTGTAAACAATTGCCGATAAGGAAGAGACTGAAAACTAATGGGTGAATCAACTTTTCTTTGTCAACAAAATTTCACCTTCTCCGACTAAAATTGAAAGGAAATCTTTATTCGGATATTTTTTGAATAAAGTGTATGGTCATTAAAATTTATAAGACAGATAATAAAGCTACGTAATGCAAATATTTTTTATTATAACTTGTTTATAAACAGTGACCCAGCGGACATAGCTGTCCCCCACTTTTCCATGAAAATAAGGGGTTGTCCGCTGGGTCACCTTATTTGTTAAAAACGAGCTTTATTTTTATTTTTCCCGAATCTACCTCTAGATGTAAGATCTTGTTCCATTTAAATCATGTTAAGACATGCAAAAGGTGAACAAATAAGGAGAAAGAGCAATCTTTGCATAAAGCAAAAAAAAGTTGATTCACCCTTATACGAATGGTACGGTAGTTACATACATATTAGTCTGAGAACGGCCAAAATCATAGACTTTTGTTTTGTATGACTTAGAAAATTCTGTGAACAATATTATGTGTCGAACAAAAAAAACCGCGACCTATGTCGTTTTTTTCAATGGCAAAGTTAAGTTTGTCCCACCATACAGTTTATCTTGAACAATTCACATATCTATTTACAAGTAGGTACGGAAACCTCGGCGCGCGAGTCCTACTCGCACTTGACCGGATTTTTTTAGTTGTTCCACCGACGATAACTATAAATTTTTACTTAGTCTAATTTCGACTCAATTTTGTCTTGCATAGTTTGGAAAACTAATTTCGTGACAATTGACCCCCTTTTATTTTTAAACTTATTTTGTTTTTATTATTTGTTCTTTTAGTGGCGATAGAAATACACATTCTGTGAAAGTGTCAGGTCTCTACCGGTTCCAAAGCTAGAGCCCTGTGACTCACGGACAGACAGCGGAGGCTTAGTACCTTTGAGTACGGAACCCTAATGGTACATTACACAACTAGGGTGGTAATACAAAGAAAGGCCGAGATCGCAGATGTTTACGGCCCGAGCTGCAGACGAGGGACGTAAATATGCGATCGAGGGCTTTTTTTATTACCTCCTGTGTTGTGTACATCATTTTATGGCTACACTTGGCCAGAAAGCGACTTTTTCCGTACGCGCAGCGATCTATTATCTGCTTGCCGTCCATCTGTCAAAAACGTCTTTTGGTTTTGAAAGCGGTAATTTCTAGATCTTGAGGACGAGGACTATCGAAAAAAATACACAGAGAAGTCTATCGCACCTAAATGCATTTAAGTACCGTTATTTTTTGCCCGTATGGAATATAATGTTATCCCTATTTTGAAGTACAGCGTTAATATTCCTGATTTTGTACCTATGACAGCACTACGACAGTAAACCATCTGTCTGTACCTCTTACACAACTGTGACCCGTGACAAATATTACTCATCCCTTCTCAAACATTATTGTGCAAAAGTGGCAAATACCATGTCGCGCGACAAGCGAAGTCGCGGTCAGTTGTTTTAGCCCCGCGGTTTATTCTCTGATCTGTGGTTAGTAGGAGTAACTTGGTGTAACTGCGGCGATCGTTACGCGGCCACGACGTCATCGCAACCACTCCCCTATCCGAGTCCCCGAGTTCAACGATTTAATGCGTTGGCGGATCCTAAGTTAGATCATTGTAGCTGTATGTATATTGAAAGTGATGGCGAGAAAGTGATCATGGCACAAATGATACTGGATAAAAAAAAAACTTGATATATGTAACACGAAAACTTCTGACAAATTATTAGAATAAGGTTACCGATATAAGAACTGATATATAAATATTTCATACAAGAAAAATTGTTTGTTCTGTCGTTTCCTATCACGATTAGTATTAAAATTTTATATGTATAGCATTTCGTAATGGGGACTGAGAAAAGAAGTAAAACTATAAGCAAATATTGTTCTTTTATCTTTGAAATCTCTAAGTAGGTAGTTATTATCTTCGTTGCTCTGAACGAAACATAAAAGCGTTCTTACTATACAACATTTTTATTATTCATCTAAAATAACATTAATATATTGAAACTATGCGAATGAGTTGTGTTTGCCTAATCGATGACTTCATCATCTGTCAGCCACTAATTATGACAAAAATATGCGTTAGCACTATTTGTTAAGTAATTTTGCAAGATATTGGACATCTTATTTATACTTTTAGCACTTATTATGCTCTCAGAAAAGGCTGTCCGGCAGTTTGGGAAAGTCTGCCATAATAGACAAGACGGCTTTCTAAAGGACGTTAAAACTTCGCGGCAGACGTACCGCAGTCTACTGACACAACGAGCTATGAAATCATTATTACATTTTTTCATACGACTTTCCTTCTACCGCGCGTGAAAACGAGGGAAAGTTTACGTAAATAAGGCAGCGATAAGGGGGTGTGACGTCCGACAGTATGACGTCACGGCGCGCGCCCCCCGCGCCGCCCGCCCACGTGCCGCCCCACAGCTGATAATCCTCTATCCATTTATTTTTGTTATTATACACAAAACAAACGGCAATATACGAGTATTATTCACATAAACGGTGACATGATAAATATTGAAGTAAACAGACCTTTTTTTTTTTTTTTTGACCCCGGGAAATGCATAAAACTGCATACCACTACGTAACCTAAGGCTATCGGGGGTGACAGCCAGATGTTACGTATTGGTTATGTGGGGCTCTCCGCTCCTGAAGGGATTGGCCTACCCACTAAAACCCAGGGATGCTACCGACACCTGTGCCTTCACGGTGATGGCATGGGAATCTACTAACGCCACGCCATCACCAGCACCTCCGCCCTAGGGCGGACCCTCTCCGAAAAAGGCACACTGTAGCATGGCCAGTGTGCCTTCCCTCACCAGCTCCCCCCCGACCGAATGGCCGTCCCCCGGGGAAGCAGGGACCGGCACCAGACACACGGTGTCCCGGTCCCTCCCTCGCCGCCACGGGAGGACAATACGCCCCTACCCCGTGACCACGTGTAGTGGGGATGGTATCCGGGAAAACGTCCCTTCAACCAAACCACCACTACACCCTCATCCCTTGTCAGCAGTAAGTAAACAGACCTGCCTTCATTGACTTAGTCGTTCGTAACCGTCTACCGCAACTTGAACCGATTATGTATTTAAGATAATCCTTTTTGCTGAAGGTTGGTGTACGTAATCGGTTTTCGCTAACCTCTTATGACCTTATGATAGTATAGTATACTGGGAGGGAAAGTTTCAAACCTAAGGCAAGAGCCCAATTTAGCACCAAGGTGTTAGATTCCGCTGCCGTCTATGCTAAAGCTAGACACATGAACTGCCCACGTCAGGGATAAACTAGGTTAAATTAAAAGTATTCTTGGTTCCATTTTCTTGATTATATTTTTAGTAGTTTCGCATGTAGTAAATGAAGAACGGAGATAATGACTAAGATAACATTTTTCGCCCAATATCTCTTGTGAAACGTATAGCTGCATCCGATATACATATTACACAAGTACTTAGTCTCAAGTATCTCAACAGGCTTAGGACAGAATAGCACACGACACACGTGCTCGGTCACACCTTCTAAAAGTCCTAAGTATAACGTAAGGCATTTAATACGCTGCTAAATTAATTATGTCGTATAACCAATGGTTTGTTACTCAATGAGCTACATACATATTTACAGTGTTAATTGAACATTATATGAAATGAATATACTGGTAGAACTTAGAAGAAATGCTTCATCTTTTAGTTTCAAGATCCCGCTTAACATGTAAATAACATATTATCGGTTACGTATGTTCATTTCATTACTTACTACTTAATTTTGATATGCGGATTTTGCTACAGTTAGATAGCCGATACGTGACGCATGTATCCGTCACTACTAACTAGCCTGCAGACGTCACCTGCGTCATCCGGCAATGGTTCCGCAGACACACACACATGTAATAACAGACGTACATTAACATTATATGTATGGTTACACTCGCAGTTATGTCGGAAAAGCTATGACGTTTATGGAAGTATTCTAATCAATACAGTTTAAACGTAATCGCAGCGCCATCTATGTTTACTCCAAGGTATGATTACAAGGCAAAGAACCCTCACCGCGGTGCGAAAGCAGACTACCTTTCGATTCTAACGTTCCACGTTCTGATAACAAATGTAGTTGACGTTTAAAAGATGTCGTAGCACTCGTAGCAGGTTGCTTTCGAGCTACGAAGTAATTTTACACTAAAGCTCGTTGTCGTACACTTAAATACAAATTTTGTGTGTTACTAGCAATAAATAAGCAAAAAAAGTCCTAGGTTGCAAAACATAGTAAGTCTCGGTAATAAAGTTTCTGAGAAAGACTAAAATTTGCAGTAATTGGAACCTTAATTTATATTACCAAGAAAGTGAACGTTCTGCAACAGGCTAATTTATTCCCCACAATAACAAAAAGCGATAACAAAAATTAAAAGAATAATACTTTGATCTGAGTTCAGTTCATTGATCAAATTGAATGCAACACTGCCGTCCTAGTCTTAAACTCGACTTTTTACTATGAGTTTCCATAATAAAAATTCGCGACTAGGACAGCAGAATATACCTTACCAAACTTTTCGCGAATGTAAAAAATAGGTACAAATCGATTTTCTATAGTACTCGAACTGACTCAGGGGCACAAATGAAGCAGCAATTCGCAAAAGTAGAATACTAACGGATGTCCCAAAAAGGACGCAAGATTTCAATTTGCCGCCATTTTTGTATTTTAGTGCTGGCAACCCTAAAAAAAACTTTTTGACAGCTGAATGTTTAGGGTTTGTAAAAATGGCGGGTTATACGAAAGATCAACGCGTTTTTACCCGACTGCGGCGAAGCCCAAAGGAGGGTAATGTGTTTGACCTGTATGTATGTATGTATGTCCGCTCGTAACTACTCAACGGCACATTCGATTTTGATAAATGATACATCATTAGATTCGTCTTGATGTTGCGAGTGTCACTGGGTATGAAGTTTGTTAAAATAAACAAAATGGCGGATTTTATGCAGTTTCTAAGTACACCGCGGTCGGGTTTTTTTTTTATAAAAATGTGGTTATTATTATTGAACAATATTGCCACACAGCCGAAGAAACGATGCAATTTTAGCCTAGCCGTGTGATCTCTCGATTCGGCGATCAGAATTGGCCCCCTAGATCTTGCGATTTAACGCCTTTAGACTTATTTTTATGGGGTTATTTAAAGTCTAAAGTCTATGCCAATAAGCCCACAACCACTCATGCTTTAAAAGAGGAAATTCGACGCTGCATCGGAGAAATTCAGCCGCATCTATGCAAAATGGTCATAGGAAATTTTGACAAAAGAGTGCGTATGTGCCAGCAAAGCCTAGGAGGACATTTGCCTGTCGTATTATTCCACAAATAATCCTTTTTTATGTATTTCAAGATTTTATATACAAATATATAGTAACGAAAAAAAAGGGGTTTTCATCAATTTCAAATCTTGCGTCCTTTTTGGGACACCCTTTATTTACGTCTTTGACATAACCCTTGATTAAACTTTATCTCATATCTCCTTGCTCAAGTGTACAGCAGCCATCAGTATCTTCTTACCACACGTAGAAAAGGTAAGAAAAGCACGAATACCGGTGCGGGGATTAGAATCTGAAGCTATTTTCCAAAACAAAATTGCACAGACAACATTTTATCACTGAATGCTCGCCACTGATCCGGTAGCTAGTAGTTGCCATCTTAGATATTAAGTCATTAGCAATAGAGGTGATAGCAGGATGTGTCGACTATTGGGCATTAACATGTCGAGCACTAAGACATTTACATTACCTACATTGATTCAACGTCCCAAAGAAACTAAAACTCCAAACACAATTTCGTTACTTCATTTTTAGAGCGATATAACCGGTGATCTCTTACACTCTCTTTACTGAATGATTGTGTCCTGTCCTCCCCAGATGAACGAGCCAAAGAAGTCACGTAGTTTTGATCTCATCAATACTATTTTTGGCATTGTCGCCAGCTGTTGATTGTTCCTTTCCTGCGTCTCTTACTTTCGTTTGAAAATGTACAGGATACTTTTTAACTTAAGTCGACGAAAAATTTTCATTACGAGTCAATTAAAATAATAATCGAATAATTTTGCCGCTTTTAAGTAATAATGGGGATGACGACTGGGTTAAAACTATATAATTCTATTTAGTCCGTCAGTTAGATTATGGAAAAATATGGGACACGTATTTTTTGGTTTATCAAAATATTAAAAATTGACCAAGTTATAGATCATCAAACTTCTGGAGTGGGGGCTTGTGACGTCACTAGGTGAAAATTGTACCTAGGAGTGACGTCACTCGAAACTTCTAAGCACTCTATCCTCGTCATTTTTTGTTTGTCAAACAAAAGAAAAAATACGTGTACAATATTTTTTGATAATCTAACTGACGGACTAAACAGTTTTTTTAGTCGTCTAGCCCATTATGCCTATCATTTAACCAAAGATATACCTACTTAGGTATATTATTAACATTAAACAGGATACATTTTTGGAATCCTTAGAATATTTGAACCACATTATCTCTAATAAATCAACGGAGTCTTGAGTGTCATCGCAATATTAGAAATCACGAGAATGTTGAATTAGGTAGTGCGGAAAGTGTTTGTATGTCGTGTTTAAGAAGTGGTAATTTCAGGGACATCAACTTTTTAACGCATAGACTTGTGATCACTGATAGATTATGTTCGGGGGAATACCTATATTCTAATGATAATTCGTTCGTTCGTACAGATAGATAGATAATTATATCCCATCAAAAAAATTACATGTAAAAAGATGTCTCGCAACGCAGTTCTTCTACAACAAAGAAGTTTTGAGATGAAAGAATCGGTGGAATTCGAGTTAATAAAGAATCTTTGTGTTCTATCCACATCTCATCACACTAATATTATAAATGTGAAAGTTTGTAAAGATGTTTGGAGGTTTAGTTGTTTGTTACTAAATAACAGGGTAACAACTGAACGGATTAAGCTGAAATTTAGCATGCAAGTACACCAAGTCCTGGAGTGAAACACTCCAGGACTTGGTCACTGTCACTTCTCATGCTCTTAAAATGTTAATTTAGTCTCTGTATATCGGGACTAAAGTTCCTTATTAATCTCTAGGGATTATAGTACATTACACAACTAGGGTGGTAATACAAAGAAAGGCCGAGATCGCAGAAGTTTGCGGCCCGAGCTGCAAGCGAGGGACGTAAATATGCGATCGAGGGCTTTCTTTATTACCTCCCATGTTGTGTTCATCATTTTATGTCTACACTTGGCCAGAAAGCGGTTTTTTCCGTACGCGCAGCGTGCGGAAAAAGCCACTTTATGGCTAGGTGTGGCATAAAAGTATTTTTTTTTTAATTGACTTTGAAAACGCCTAAACAGCCAATCGGGGTGTTTGTGGTTGGAATATTGTCGCCATTTTTAGTGATTGTGTATAGACAATTTTTGGGTTCGTGTTGGCGGTAACTTGTGTAAGTAGTTACGGCTGCACATAACAAAAAGCACACATGTGAGTGTCACCAACGAAGTTGCCAAGCTATAGTATATGTATATCTAGATAATTATCCACAAAACTACTGATATGGTATAAATGTCGAGGACAGTCCGTTTTAAGTATAATGAGCACCTTTACCCAACTGTTGTAATTTTATTTTCTCCAAAAGTAGTTATTAAGCGAGTATTTAAATGATTTTAAAACAATGTACTCCAAAATTATGAGTTCTCGTACGCTTATATCTTACAGAATTACATAAAATTCTCGAGTGTGATGGAAGCTTTAATTTTTCAAATAATTTACAGTTTATGTACGTAAACACTTAATTGCCCATAAAATAACAAAACAAAATCAATGATAAAACAATAATAAATATGTATAAAGCAAAGTAAATCCAAATATTTACCTAAATATGTAAGTAGATACCAGATCAGCGTTGAGTAGGTAATTGTATGAGTGGAAAGTAGGTTCCTAGTAGGTAATTTTTCACTTTCGTGCTTGCGTGTACTTGTGTACAATTAACAAAAAAAAGCATAAGCATAATTAATTTTATAATATTTAATAAAATTCGGAACCTATTTATTGATCATCATGACAATGAAAATATAAGTGGATAGAGGATCAAACTTGTAAGCTAATAATGAGTTTGCAAACCCTACGTCATATTACAAATTTCGAAAATCTAATGTCCTTCCGAAGACGGACAGGTGGACGGCCCATTCTATAAAGCCTGGAATGATATGCATATGTCGCCTAGGTTAAGTTAAATGTTGACTATTCCCTTGTTACTAACATAGATTATAAGGATTATTGTTACTAATATGATATGGATGCATTTCTGAAATAAATGATTATTTATTTCATTTAAATACATTTGCGAAAAAATGTCAGTGAAACAAAAACATGGCACCGGCTGTTACCATTCAGCCTAATCAAAAGAAACTATGAAGAAGAAACTTACAGAATTAATTAAATTTAAACATGAAAAAGCAAGAAATATACTATTTCTTCACACTTGCTCTTAACAGACTCTCGTTAATAATCCCTTTTTTACTACGTTCTGTGCATAATGTACTATACAATACTTTGTAGTTTACTTAGTTTATTTGCAAATAAATGTGTTATTTAAGTAGTGTTCGAAAGTTAGCCGAAAAGTAAAAAGCACTAGTGCGAAAAATGCAAATTTCCACACGATATACAGTTACGAAAAGTACCACTTTTTGAGCAAGTGTATTAAAAAGAATGTAGATATTCAAAAGACTATCAATATCCCTTTCTTTAATACTTGCATTGCTTTGCATTAGACTTACTCATAGACGTAGGTAGATAATGATGTCATTTTCGTATTCATACCCTAGGGCGCCTAAATTGCTTCTGTATAGTCAACCAAATTGAATTGTAGACAACTACCAGTTGCGTATCACATCACATGCCATAATATAAATTTATTTGCGGGAACAATATCCTGGGTACATACTTATTCACAGTATAACATTTTTGTAAAATAAAGCAAAATAATTAATCAAAACTGAAATGATCGTAACTAAAATTAAATCACTACATAGTAGGTATAAAACAAAGTCGCTTCCCGCTGTCTGTATGCTTAGATCTTTAAAACTACGCTACGGATTTTCATGCGGTTTAATAGATATGTAGAGTTATTCAAGAGGAAGGTTTATATGTATAATACATGCATCTGCCGGGTCGCTAGTATACCTATAATCTAAAGAATGAATTAAAGTTAGAAAAAAATATTTAAAAGAAATACTCCATCAACAAACAAAGGAAACTTCAACAGCTTGTATATATATATGTATAACTAGAAAAGTCGTGTAAAAAGTATTCAATGTTTTAACCGTGATCATAATATACTTATACACCAAATTTCATAGACATATGTCCAGTGGGTTGTGCGTGATGCATGAACAAACAAACAAATAGGCAAACTAAAATGGCAAACGCACAAATATTGATTTATATGCTTTATTATTGCTTATTTTTAACACTTCCCAATCACTTGTCTTGAATAATCTTTTAAAAACATTATCTTGCTACCTACAATTTTTATTATGGGTATCAGTAGACTAATACAACTTTCTTTTTGTTTTATAGGAGATAATAATATCCGTTATATCAGTTCCTACCTATATGACCTAAGAAATCATAGCTCTATCTTATTGAAATCGTAGATTAGGGCCGTTTCCGGGAAACTACACATAAAGATAGACACATACATAATATACAAAATGTAGCTCTTTTAAAGTTTGTAACAACCGATTACAATTTAGTGAAATTAAAGTAGGTAGGTTTTGCAAATTCATAACAATTCGTATGTAGGTTACTTATAGCAAAATAAAATTCTACAGTGTTTTGTTTAGCAAGAAGTTATCTAGTTAGGGTTCCGTACCAAAATGGTAAAAAAGGAACCCCTATGGTGCGACTCTGTCTGTCTGTCTGTCTGTCTGTCCGTCTGTCACAGCAAGATATCTCAGGATCTACTGATGCTATCGACTTGAAATTTGGAATACTGCTAAAAACCGCTAATCCGAGCCTATGGGACAGAAAAAAAATATTACCTATACCTTTTTTACTTTAATGGTATGTCGAAAATCAAAAGTTAAGCTAATATATCGAGTGGGATATCAAATGAAAGGGGGGGGGCTTAATATGTAGATTCCAAAACCGTTTTCATTTTTTTTTCATAGACTGTAGTTTTTGATTTAAGACAAAAAACGTTAAAAAAAATACCATCCCCCCCCTATTATCTCCGAAGTTACTGAGCAGAAAAATCTATAATAATTACCGATTATTCATATAATTCTAAATATAACAGGAAAAATAAAACGGTTTTCCTAACTTGCACCGTTTTTCAGAAATTCGCAAAAATCGTGAGACAACCTTATTTACTCCTACTAAACTAACCGCGGCATATGTCGATGTATGGGGACAACAGTTTTACAAGAGCAAAGTTAAGTTTGTCCCACCATACAGTTTTTCTTGAATTATTCACGTATCTACTGACGAGTTTGTATGGAACCCTCGGTGCGCGAGTCCGACTCGCACTTGACCGGGTTCTTTGTATTAACTAGGCCAATGTCATTTATTGTTTTACACGAGAAATTGTTGATATTATTCGATCACAATAATACCTAACTTTTCGACATAATCGTGAATTTCCGCAACAAAAGCTTAGGCGTTTTGTTTATAACTTAATAAGACTGGAATTAATGGTTCCGAACATAATAGAAACTGCAAATGCCACTGATTTCATAACCTCCCAAGGGATCCATCGCCTTTTCGCCCCAAAAACTGTGAATTTCACGGGCTATTCGAATAAGGACTCTAACGGTCGGCATTAGAAGCTAAAACCGCTTGCATAGAAAAGACGTTAGCGTCGTTCCTAGTATAACAATGAGCTAGGTGTATACGTAGGATTCAATTTTCGGGGCGTGGCGAATCAAGCACCGTGACACGATGTATTCAAAACGCCAATATTTGGTGGCTAAAACTGCAGTATAAATTAGGAGACCTTTCTTTTTCGCCGTCATTGTTGGTCGTAGAAGGGTAGCGAGCGATAGTGGAGTCCGCGAGAGTAGATATCGATTAGGCAATTACGAGTGCTTGTGTTGAAGAAAGAATCAAAGTATGTTCGCCGAGGGTAAATATAAATGATGCATGGACAGTATAGCGTGATAGTTCAAAGCTCGCCGCCCGCTTCCAGTCGAGTCCCACTCACAACCCGGCCACTTTTGCTGTCCGATACACGTTTGTTTCGAACAAGCCATGTTATAATATTACTAATACGTTCCAACTAATATTATTCATTCATTTGAACATAGTAACCCGGTGGAAGCGGCGAATGATTAACTCACATGATTAATTGACTCAAGTGAAATGTTTGATTGTTACAGGGCCGAGCGCCATAGAGCCGCGCTCGCCAAGCGCTTTCACGTCCAACTCTACCAGCATGCTACTGCTGCAGACACACGTAAGTACATACATATAATATTAGGCAAAAACATTACAAAACAAAATCATTTAAAATAAATGGGTGCCCTTTATTTGGCATAATTTTATTTGTCCGAATGTATTGTTTAGCCCGAATTTTATTTCGCATAATTTTTCTCTAGCTTTAACGGAAAATATTTTGCAAAATCTTTTACATCAGCCATTTAGAACATATTAGGTTAGGTTAGGTTTCTTTTATAGTTATTCTGAAAAGTCAATATTATCTGTAAAATAACAATTATGCGTAAATAGTATTCGGGCAAATAGAACATTCGGACAAATAAAATTATGCCAAAAATAGGCGACCCAAAATAAATATGTAATACTAATAATTAAAAAATAAGTCCCCCTTGTCAACCAATTTTTTTATAACGTAAAGTCATTGCGCATTAATGGTATCAGTCTATAACTATGAATGTGTCGTATAGGCTTACATAATGATACAGAAACAACGTCCGCCATTGGCCGAGCGGTGTCCTACCGCCTACCGCTTCAGCAACGCCTACATTATCGATTACTTTTTTTATTGCAGAGCAACTACGGTTCGTCCTTCACTGATCTACTATCACCTCAGTACCAAGAGGATTCTTCTGAGATCTTAGAAGAAAACTTAGACCCATTCCCGGACGTCGAGTTTCACGCTCCGATTCCGCCTGAAATCAAATCGCATCGTACAACTCCAGTGAGCGAGACTCCCTCGCCTACCCTCGGCCCGGCCCTGCCTAGTTTTGAAGAGACTTATTCAGTTCGTTATCCGAAACCTGAAATGGCCGAATTTGGTTTAAAAATGGAAGAAGACTGCTACAATGTTAGCGCTTATTCCCACCAGGGGCACGCATCTACTCACGTGTTATACCAATATCAACCCTCAATTCCGTACGTTCCTTCGCCATATTACGCGCCGCCCCAGCAATGCAGTCCAACGTTTGATACGGGCGGCGTAACCCACAATCAAGACTCATATAATTCACTGCCCCCATTTTCGAGTTCCGTCGATCTACACGTATCTACGGACCAGAGTGCGAGGCAAAGGAGAGCATCACTGCCTGTACAACGATCAGAATCGAATAGTTCGAACGACAGTCCGAAGCTGCACGGGCCCAAGGTGCACTGCATGCAGGCCTCGGCGCCGAGTTCAGCCTCCAGCTCGCCCGGGGGCGTGCCCCCCGACAGCGCCGGTTTGCGCGCCGCGCCACCCTCACCCAGCCAGCTCTGCGCCGTTTGTGGGGACACAGCTGCCTGCCAGCACTACGGTGTGAGAACTTGCGAAGGATGTAAAGGATTTTTTAAACGAACTGTCCAAAAAGGGTCAAAATACGTCTGTCTAGCTGAAAAATCTTGCCCTGTGGACAAAAGAAGACGAAACAGATGTCAATTTTGTCGATTCCAAAAATGTCTCACGGTTGGCATGGTAAAAGAAGTCGTAAGAACGGATTCCCTAAAAGGAAGACGGGGGAGACTGCCCTCGAAGCCCAAATGCCCGCAAGAGTCGCCACCGAGCCCGCCTATATCACTGATCACCGCTCTTGTGAGAGCGCACGTAGATACTTCGCCAGACTTTTCTAATCTCGATTACTCTCAGTACAGAGAGCCTAACCTTATGGAGCCACCGATGTCTGACTCGGAAGTTATTCAGCAGTTCTATTCGCTCCTGACGACATCGATTGACATGATAAAGGTTTTCGCGGAGAAAGTCCCGGGGTACGGGGAGCTGTGCCCTGAAGATCGCGACCAACTTTTCGCTTCAGCGCGACTCGAATTATTTGTATTGAGACTCGCTTACCGCACGAGGCCTGAAGACGCAAAGCTAACTTTTTGCAACGGCTTAGTCCTGGATAAGCGACAGTGCCAACGATCATTTGGAGATTGGCTGCATGCAGTGCTTGACTTCAGCAACACACTGCACTCAATGGACATCGACATTTCGACCTTTGCGTGCTTATGCGCCCTCACTCTGATAACAGGTAATTACATTTTTTTGTCACTTTAATGTACGGTTCTCACTGACCACCGGGCTGGACCGCGCAGGAGCCAAACGTGCCGAGCCTTGTGCAAAAATGAACTTTAATTACTGCATTGACACTTCCCATAAGCTCATTTCGAAGTGCGCTTCTACTTAGCCCGGTCAGTAAGAATCCTAATTTAGATTCGTTTTAAGTTTAAGTTTTTTCAAGCATCTAATATCTAATCTGTCTTTGATCGGTCTATACGCCTACTCAATTATCAATAAACAATTCCCCAATTAAAATTTAACACTATTAAAAAAAGGATCAATATTAGGCATCAATATAACAGATCGGTGATAACTTATTATTAAAGTATATGTTATCTTTGGTTACAGAGAGACACGGTTTGAAGGACCCGCACCGAGTGGAACAGCTGCAGATGCGGATCATCGGGTGCCTGCGGGCGCACATGCCGAGCGGCGCGGGTGGCGCTGGCGGCGCGGGCGGCGGCGCGCCGCACTTCTCGCGCGTGCTGGGCGCGCTGCCGGAGCTGCGCTCGCTGTCGGTGCAGGGGCTGCAGCGCATCTTCTACCTGAAACTCGAGGACCTGGTCCCGGCGCCGCCCCTGATCGAGAACATGTTCCGCGCCAGCCTGCCTTTCTAAACCGCGGGCTCGTCTTCCGCCCGCGAACCCCCGAGGACCACTCCAGCCTTCGAATCCATCTCCTCATACTGAAATCCATCGCTGTTATTTTTATAAGTGTTTAGATTAGAACATAATATATTTTTCTAGAGTATAGTCGGACATTATAGAACTCGATCTCCTGGTATCGATTTCAATCCTTTAAATAATACCTTTTATATGATAATTATTTTGATCGAACGAGACAATCGTACCGCTTAAGTAGGTAAGCTTAATTTATTGTAAACTTAGAGAGTTAGTCGTATTTGGGTGTGATTTTGTTTAAACTTATGTCGTTATGTGTATTTACCTATAAATAGTAGTCTGCATTTGAGTTACCGCTCGTGATCGATGGCATCTTGTCGTACAAAATATTCCTATGTTATTTACTTGCGTATTATATAGATACGAAAAATCTAGTCAAAAGACTTAGAGATGTTACAATATTTGGCTCGTGATCTTCGAGCTTTTATAGTAAATTTAATAAAAGTTACTTTACGAATGATAACTAAAGGCATTTGATATGTGTATTGTTTGTGTCCTGTTGTTAAGTGTTGTTGGAGAGTGCTATGTGGCGACGCCGACGCCGAATGTCGCGTCGGGCGAGCAAACTGTTGGAAGTTACCTTTTAGGTTTAAACTATTTAATAATATTTAGACGCTAGGGAGCTAAGGTAATTTTGTTACAATAAATAAGGCCAGAGAGAAAGTTCAGCATCACTAATATGACTCCTTACTCCAACGTGTCTTAAAGAGTACCTTTTAGGTAGAATACTTAATTTGTTTTCTTGTGTACAAACGTACCTTGAGTAAGCTTTAAAATTTTACATACATATTATATATGTATGTTATATTATTCTATACCCTAAACATATCACTTATTCTTGAACTATACATTATTTTTGCATTAAAATCTTACATAAAGGCTGCGAGAGCTATATTTGCTAATAACTTGTCAATCATGAGAAAAAGCCGGGGTGCTCTCATAGATAATCCCCAGCGACATTGAATTAAACTTTTTATACTTAGTAGTTAATTATTTGTGAGATACGAGCTAACCAATCGTACTCCTAGGTAGATATAACTCGGAACGTTATTGGTATTCAACCAAATAAGATTTGGAAGAACTAGTGTAAAAAAATCACTGGACCAATACAATTCAATTCATGAAGTGGCGTGTATACACGAAGCGTAAGTATGTCGTTATTTTTTTAATCAATCACAAGTACCTAATAAAATTACCGTACTTGTGTAGAGCATGAGAGTTGCCTTGATAGTTTTTCGTATATAAACTCTAAATACATACGTGCAGTAGGACACTACCTATGAGGAATGTGTGTGATGGGATATCCGTAAACTTTTTACGCATAGATAGTTAAATATCTCTATAATACTATGCTTGGACGGTAACTTATAGTTAATAAGAAGTAAGAGATGTGCGTAAGTTGATAATTTTTTACAATATTGGTATAATAATGATAGAATATTCTAATGCTGGACTTTTTACTCCACAGGCAGGACTCTTTTATTCATATCTATTAGTTAAATCGATAGATATTTAAGTACAAGTGGTTACTTGATTGTCCCATTGTCTATCGCAGCCGCCCTCGTAACTAATAATAATTCCTTGGTTGTGCTTCACGAATATCGCTGTTGGCTTGTTTACCACTGCGACTCCTATGTATCTTGTATAAACCTACTGCTTATTTAAAATTACACGTTGATACGCGCCTGTCGTTGCTACATAGATTATTAAATGTAAAAATTGCACTTAATTATCTAAATATTTTTCTAGAGCACATAGACTAAATACAATAAACACTCCGTCATTTAATGTATCTAATAAACTATAGAAAAGATAATCGTATGTGGCTAACACAGGCGCTTGCGAAGACTACCTACTTAAATAGGAAATATTTTAAAGACATGTGGGTCAATTGCAGAAAAAAAATACCTTTTACTTTTTTGTCTGATCATGGTGTGTCTTATACCATTTTATAACTCAGAATCATGAGCACTTTCTATTTATGAAATAAAAAAAAGTTGTCCTAAATATCCCAACTTCTCCGTACAAATTTTGAATCCCAGTTTCTTTACGCCCGAACTAAATATAGGGGAAAATCGTAACGAAACTCATAAAATCAAATCTTAGTTTTTCCCCTATATTTAGTTTGGGCGTAACGAAACTGAGATTCAAAATTTGTAGGGAAAATTTGGGACAACTTTTATCGTAAAAGGTAATTTTTTTCTGCAATTGATCCATGTATTTATTTTTCTCGTGTCATGAAATTCTGAATAGCACTGAAAGCCGTCATGTCGTTAACTATTGCATTTCTTTTTTATCTGAAAATAGGTAGATATGCTTTTATTATATGTATGTTTGTACGTTCACATTTTTATTTCCTTGTAAATATTTCAAAATACCTAAATAATACTGATGCGGTTGCGTCTATTGAAAATCTGCCTTATTATTTTTGACACTGGTTAGTACCTACCGACGACCATCGTAAGCCTCAATTTAATTCTTATATGAAAGATCGAGACTCTCTTAGCATTATACTTTGGAAAAGGTGTATAAACCGGTTTTCTTCTCTACAGTCTTTAAAATAAAATTCTTAACACTCACTGAAAGATTCATGAAGTTTGCATATACATATATTAATTCCCTGTTAAGAATTTTGTGCTAAATAGTATGCATCTAAGTAGAGTAGAAGCATATCGGTTATCACCGGTTCTCGATTTTTGTTGTGTGTGTATCTATTAGGATTTTTATAAATTAGAAGATCCGTAGACATTAATAACTAAACTGCAATTCTAAGAATATTACATTCATACGGGTCGAATTGAGAACCTCCTTTTTTGAAGTATTTTAAAAAGAAAGAAAACAAAAAGTATGCAAGTATGTAGCGCTAAACAGCAAGACAAAACAAGAGCTAACGAAATAACACTGATAGTTACATTCGTTCAATGACCATGTTGTGCATACCTACCATCAATTTACAAATTCAGTTTTTGATTAAAACAAATTTTGCTGTATTTTGTTTGAAATTTGTTATGATAAAGTACTTACGTGCTCAACATTTTCATGGGCGTCATCGTAAGCAGAGATATCCACTGCTGGACATAGGCCTCCCCAAACCCCAAATAACGCCACCATGACTGGTCCTGTGCCGCCAGCATCCAGCGACCTGCACGAGGTCTTCAGTGCAGCTACATAGTGACGGGACTGAACCACAGAACACGGTAATAGTATGTACTTACTAGAAGTTTCTCTTTCTTACAAAACTGACGTTCTGATCCGACTACCGGACGGAACGCCCTGGATTCTGCCATCTCTCTCTATCGCATAACGCGTGCTCTTTATAATCTATGGAAAACATAGACTTGGATTTAATATTGCGCCATGTAGCGGCAAGGCAGTATTCAATACGATTACAAGTTTGTATGACACAGCGAACTAACCGCAACAGCCTATGCATCAGCCAGCCAGTTCATGAGATGTTTTAATAGACGCTACGGCGGAATATCATTCAGATCGCTAGTTGAACAGCGCCGCTTAGTACCTAAAGTTTATTTTCATTTGTTTTTTATTATTTATTTTTTTATTGGTTAAATGGGGAGAACCGATGACGTGTTTTTGCTTGATCGATATTTTTTCTCAATGCATTAAAAAACGTTGTTAGATACACCTGCGGAAGTAACATTTCCAATCGCCCCGATTCTTGTCCCTCCTCGCCTGACGGCTCGGGCCAAGACACCTCGGACCTCGTGAGAAATGACATACTTTCCGCACTTACCTATATCAAAAAGTATATTATTCTACGCATCAATCGGCACAAAATAAATACTATGAATCCGAAGGTAGGTAATTTATATATCCTGTTTATTTAATACCAGTACCAGAGTCAAATTAATTTCTATAAGGAAACATATTCGTTATACAAATAGTAAGTAATCCTAGTAAAATAAAATAAACACAATGATTCAATTGAATACGCGATGAATATTTATTTAGGAATCAAATTATTGGGCTGCGTTTGTCATGCCCGCTGACTGAACCTCTTGCGCAAAAACATTGATCGTTTCCTGTAACGTGCTTCTTTTGTGCCTTTTTTGAATAGGTGTACCTATTTAAAAAACGGTTTTATTGAAAATTGTGATATAAGTAATCAGCGCTGGATTTACACTAGGGGCACTAGGGGCGGCAAAATTGAGGGCTTGAGCTTTTTTTATGATCGATTTTGTATCCCTACACCCTGGGCACCGTAAGAAATACCGCTATTACCCAATAGGGGTATTTTTTACGGTGCCCAGGGTGGTACTAAGGGAAAATCCGGCCCTGGATATAATTACTAATTAATTACCTACAATTTAATTCAGCTGGTTTACGTCGTATAAGCACTGAATAGTTTTGCTTTGCTACCAAGTTACTATACTTTTTTGCTCGCCATAGTTGGCTGTGTACTACTATAACAACTATAAAAATAAAATTTCGTTTATTAGACATAAATCAAACCATAACCAAACGATTAATGGGAATGTAGTGAAGGCACCATACACCAACCATATCAGACCGGCTATCGACATTTGTCATTTATTATCTCGTCACATCTTTTTAGTAAGCAAGTTTCATATAGGTAACTTTTTGGCATTAACCCAGTATATTCTTGAAAAATTGTATTGTCATGATGATCAATAAGTTCGAATTTTATGAAATATCATATAATTTAGTATGTTTATGCGTTTTCTTGTAAACTGTACACAATTACACGGAAGAGGGGCTTTACTTAAATTTTGTACCTATACAGGGTGTCCCTAAAACCAACTTTTATACGATCAGGGCTGATAGACCAGCTCATAAGAACCTAGATTAAGCAAATTTGACCTCAGTAAAAATCTCTTAGTTTTCGAGATATTGACGTTTTTGTAAAATTCGTGCTAAGTGATACCCTGACTCGGTGTTTTGAGTGTCATTGCTAAAATATCAAGTATTTTACAAATCTGTATTTTGCTATGTGTGGCCAAATAACTATGCTATTGAACGTATTTTCTATTTTTGCTAATTTATTCATGCTGTGGACACAGTACAATAACAAAAAAAAATTATTCGATTTTTTTCAAATTTCACCTCTGACTTCGAACTAGCGTGGTGAAAAAAAAATGTACCAACATAACCAGGCACTCAACGTAAAAAAATTGCGCATTTATTTTAGTTTCTAAAATGGTAAAAAATTTACTAAACACTGTAATAATTTTTGAAATAATGATATTTTGTTACAAAATTAACTGTCTGCCGCCTTCATCTCATACGATCCGGTTGAACTAAGTTTGCACCTGGCGTGCTTGACATCACATACAAATTAGGTGCAAACTTCACGTAATCGTCAATATCTCGAAAACTAAGAAATTTTTATGAAGTCGATTTTACTCAGTCTCGTTTTTTATGAGCTGGTTTATCAGCCCTGTTCGCCATTTTGTAAAAGTCGCGAATTTTGATAGCCTGGATCAGTCTTTCGAATGTCATGACTTCAAATTTCAGTATTTTCTTAATCTGCTTTTTGTTAAACATTACTTAATAATTATGCTATCATACCTTTTCTGTTCGAAATTCAAATTCTAGTACGAAATTTAACCAATGTAATATTGTAGTATAACCCCCTTTTGAATTAAAATGCTATTATCTTAAAAACTACGGTGTCTAGTGTGTAAAATCTTACTATTTTAAACTACATTTTTTTTTATTTTAGCATGGTAAATTTGTTTTAAGTATTACGCGATTCAAATCCGAGGTCATATTTTGAATCACGTAAAATCTAATTTATTTTGATAAGGTATGATAGCATAATTATTAAGTAATGTTTAAAACAAAAAGCAGATTAAGAAAATACTGAAATTTGAAGTCATGACTTTCGAAAGACTGATCCAGGCTATCAAAATTCGCAACTTTTACAAAATGGCGAACAGGGCTGATAAACCAGCTCATAAAAAACGAGACTGAGTAAAATTGACCTCATAAAAATTTCTTAGTTTTCGAGATATTGACGATTACGTGAAGTTTGCACCTAATTTGTATGTGATGTCAAGCACGCCAGGTGCAAACTTAGTTCAACCGGATCGTATGAGATGAAGGCGGCAGACAGTTAATTTTGTAACAAAATATCATTATTTCAAAAATTATTACAGTGTTTAGTAAATTTTATACCATTTTAGAAACTACAATAAATGCGCAATTTTTTTACGTCGAGTGCCTGGTTATGTTGGTACATTTTTTTTTCACCACGCTAGTTCGAAGTCAGAGGTGAAATTTGAAAAAAATCGAATAATTTTTTTTTGTTATTGTACTGTGTCTACAGCATGAATAAATTAGCAAAAATAGAAAATACGTTCAATAGCATAGTTATTTGGCCACACATAGCAAAATACAGATTTGTAAAATACTTGATATTTTAGCAATGACACTCAAAACACCGAGTCAGGGTATCACTTAGCACGAGTTTTACAAAAACGTCAATATCTCGAAAACTAAGAGATTTTTACTGAGGTCAAATTTGCTTAATCTAGGTTCTTATGAGCTGGTCTATTAGCCCTGATCGTATAAAAGTTGGTTTTAGGGACACCCTGTATAACTTAAAGGTTAAAAGTTGTTTACTAAATGAGACAAGTAAGGATATGTACACTTTACCATGATTTTACCTGAAACGTATTTATAATGCCGCGTCCACACCAAGCCAACGAAGGGGCTTCGCCGGCCTTCGTTGGCTTGGTGTGGACGGTTTAAGGTGGATTTAGACCAAACGAATTCTAACACATTCTAACCCCACTCTACCAAATTCTTTGTGTACACACAAAGAATTTGGTAGAGTGGGGTTAGAATCTGTTAGAATTCGTTTGGTCTAAATCCACCTTTAGTAAACGCCAACGAGCGTTCGATCATCGTTCGTTGGTGCGACGTATCACGTTACCTATCATTTGACATGCGTACACACCAAGCCAACGAACGCCAACGAAGGTTGGTCGGCGTTGGCTACCGCACGTTAATTGGGTGCGTTCAATGCGTTCTTTAGATGCACCTTCAATAATCAACGAATGTGAGGCATCAGTCGAATCAAATCAATCAACACAAACATGACGTCGCTACCTCACTCTTTGTTTTTCTACATTGGTTATGGTTTGAGTACAAAATATCTTTTTAGGTTAAAAGTCTACAAAAACTTTCGTTCGTTCGTTGGCCTTCGTGCATCCATCCACACCGCGTTGAGTTTGCTCCAAATCCTTTGATGTTGCCGCCACGCCAACAAACGATCGTTGGCGTTGGTTACACCGTCCACACACGGCCAACGAAGGCCAACGCAAACCCATTCGTTGGCGTTCGTTGGTCTGGTGTGTACGCAGTTGATCGAGAACCAACGAACGTGCGACAGCCAACGCCGACCAACGTTCGTTGGCCTTCGTTGGCTTGGTGTGAACGCGGCATAATATCTAACTCGTTATATCATACCCTTCCTGTTACTCCTGCTGTACACACTCGCTCAAGAGTGTCAAACACTCATTATGTATGTATACCTAATCTACTCGCACAACGGGGTTAAGAAAGGGCGTCATGCATATGTATGTCTCGCCCATTAAGTACAGCCGTAATTACATACTCACTGTGATCACAAAAAATAAAGTGACTAATTTAGGTGGTTTATCTAATTTATGAATTCAATGAAGTAAGATTCGGAACAAAAAAATAGAGTGACACTTATGCTATGACAGCTCAATGACAGATGACAGTTAAGTTACTGCGCTACATTGTTGATAAAGTGTTGATGATGAAGCCAAATAAAGATAAGAAATCACTATTCGACTCTATATATTTTTAAATCTCCAGTATAAAGTGTTGTGCTATGATCTTTTGAACAGTAGTGTAAATTAGGAACCTTCAGATATTAACTATAATCAAATTCACTATGTCTGAAGCAAACCATATGAAGGATGTACTAGATAAAAATTTGGAAGATTTCGAGATTCAAGAAGTTCTCAACAATGGCACAGATCTCAGGGAATACGCATTGCAAGTCGACAAAGGTATTAAGGAGGCAGAGAAGAACTCTGTGGCAGATTACTTGAAAGAAAGTGGTAACATTAGCTCACTACACAATCAGATCGAAGAGTGCGACGGTATACTAGCTCGAATGGAGAGCATGCTGATGGTTTTCCAAGTAAGTTGTGTCATAATTCCGTTATGCTTTATATATGGGTAAAGGTTTATGTACCACATGCATCACTGTCTCTTGTTCTCCATACATTACTGAGATACATTACCAGCAGAGCTGGATTTCTACCGAAGCCTACAAGCCAGGCTCCGGCCTAGGGGCCGGCAAGGCCCCAGCGGTGGATCCTTCATATAAGCTCAAAAGCATGACTTAGGGATAAGTTTGCCTTTGTACATAACCATTAATATTTATATTGTTTTTGAATGATTTTATGGGCAATAAAATGTTTACATACATACTTACCTTCTCAATACCAAGTGTAAATATGGGCCTGTTTACCGGCAATGTACAAGAAAAAACTTCGCATAAAACTGGGTAATTTATGAAGAATATTTACTGGAACTAGCAATGTAACTGGAAATGTACAATGAACCCACCACCACCGCCCACAAGCTATCTGCTTTGCCCTAAGGTTAACTGGTAGAGAATGCCCCATGGCATTAAGTTTGCCTTTTGTATGATGAGTTTTTTTTCTGCACTAAAATTTAAATAAATAAATAATAATGGATCAACACAGGCCATGGGATTCCTCCCTATATTAAAGTAATCAAATTTGCTATGTGAAATATTATTTTAAAGTTTATATTTCTTCTTGGTTATAGAATGACTTGGGAAGCATTAGCAATGAAATCATCAGCCTGCAAAAAAGGTCTGTCAGCATGTCTGTACAACTCTCTAACAGGCAGGTCCTGAAGGGTCCATTGTCTTCATTCATTGAAGATATGGCAGTCTCAGAAACACTAATCTTGTAAGTATCCATACATTTTTTTATATCACAATGGCTCACAGAAAGAGCTTTATGCCGACTAAACTAAACTTTTTTACTTGAATAAAAAGTGTAACAGTAAACAATGTGTCTATTGGCGGTTACTGTTTCCACTGATATGCAATTTACTGGTATACAAAATCACTTCTAGCGCAGAAGAAGTAATAACTAATAAGACTAATAATACTACATACCGTAGTTTCTCTTTCAAACAAAACTGTTGTTTCGGTCCGACAACCAGACGGATCGCATCAGACTGTCTCACTCTATCGCATAATACTGCTGGCTAAGCCCTTCTGAAGAAGCAAAATTTGGTACTAGCAGCCGCACGGCGTAATCGTGGAATGAGCCACTCCTGGCAAAATCACGGAGCGAGCCACTTCTAGCAAAATTCACCCCCATGTGACTTTTCACAAAAAAATATTACCTACAATTTAAGAACAGATTAGACAAGCATAATTCCACTCAAGCACGTCAATAAGTTATTAGCTCACTGGATACAGGCATTATCAGTTGTACTAGCTGCCTGCCTGATTAAATAATATAATGTACTAATGATAATATATCCTTTTCTATCGAATCAGATAAATCAGACACCAACTTCAAACTGGTTTTAATTCTAATCAGTATATTGTATTTTTTTCAGTGGCATCAATAATGTACCAGTTATAGACAAAGAATTCATGATCCAATTGGCAATTTTAAGCCAAAAACTAAACTTTGTGAAAGAACAGGATTTCAAAGAAACCAAAGCATGCCACGACGTGAAGGATGTACTGGAAAAACTAAAAATAAAGGCTGTCGCTAAAATCAGAACTTACATATTGGAGCAGATTTATAAATTCCGAAAACCAATGGCTAATTATCAGATGCCCCAAAATGCAATGTTGAAATATAAATTTTTCTTTGAATTTATATTAGCTAACGAAAGGAATGTGGCACAAGAGATATGCAATGAATATATAGACACATTGAGCAAAGTATACTACTCATACTTCAAATCCTATGCATCTAGACTGGATAAGCTGAAGTATGAGGAAGGACCATCTAAAGACGATCTTATGGGGATAGAAGATGGAGTGAAAGGAAGCTTTTTCCAAAAATCTAACTTAAAAAATAAAAGTACTATATTCACCATTGGAAATCGTGGAGATGTTTTGGCTCAGCAACTTGAAGCCCCAATTATTGTGCCTCATGCACAACAGAAAACAAAGGTGAACATTACACCACAACTTTGATAACGTTTGTAGCGGTCGCAATCTTTTCCTACAGCCAGGGCTAGTTTTTCCCTTAGTGCCGCCCTGGGCACCGTAAAAAATGCTGTCCTGGCAATGGCCCATATTCTACACAAAACGGATAATAACCACATTTTTATAAAAAAAAACCCGACCGCGGTGCACTTTGAAACTGCATTAAATCCGGCATTTTGTTTATTTTAACGAACTTCATACCCAGTGACACTCGCGCCATCAAGACGAATAATGATGTATCATTTATCAAAATCGGTTGTGCCGTTGACTAGTTAGGAGCGGACACAGGAACGGACATACATACAGGTCAAACACATTACCCTCCTTTGGGCATCGCCGCAGTCGGGTAAAAAAAGCTCGTGCTCTAAATTTTTCCGCCCTGGGCACTAGCCCCTAGTATAAATCCAGCGCTGCCTACAACACCTCCAATGACTATAGTTGTCAGCCAAAGTCAAAGTGTTTTAATTTTGTTAAACATAGGTAAGACTGTATACAGTGGTGAAGTACAAATAGGGATGACGACTGGGTTAAAACTATATAATTCTATTTAGTCCGTCAGTTAGATTATGGAAAAATATGGGACACGTATTTTTTGGTTTATCAAAATATTATAAATCGACAAAGTTATAGTTCATCAAACTTCTGAAGTGGGTGCTTGTGACGTCACTCCTAGGTGAAAATTGTACCTAGGAGTGACGTCACTCGAAACTTCTAAGCACTCTATCCTCGTCATTTTTTATTTGTCAAACAAAAGAAGACATACGTCGGCATCGGCAACCTTTTAGCAGCCAAGGGCCACTTAGTAGCTAACAAAATTGCCGCGGGCCGCACTTTGTTAAAAATTTGTTAACTTATACAATTCGGAATATAGGAACCTTTACATATACGACAGCCAGGGAGGCTCGCGGGCCGCAAGTGAGTGGTTCACGGGCCACATGCGGCCCGGGCCGCAGGTTGTCGACTGCTGACCTAGGGGATAAGAAGTACATAAATCATTAAAATTATTTCAGTATTCATACGAGGCTCTATTCAGAAGTCTACAATATGCCCTAGTAGACAACAGCTGCAGGGAGTACCTGTTCACGACCGAGTTTTTCCATGTCAAAGGGAGTCATGCCCAAGAGCTCTTCGATAGAATACTCGGCAAAACCTTATCTTTGCTTGTGGTAAGTCACTGACGGACGTTAAATAATAATAAGTTTTATACACAACTAGGGTGGTAAATTAGTATTTACCGCTCAATATGCAGGCTGAGAACGGAAAAAGCCGCTTTCTGGCCAAGTGTAGACATAAAATGATGTACACGGGAGGTAATCAAGAAAGCCCTCGATCACACATTTACGTCCCTCGCTTGCAGCTCGGGCCGTAAACATCTGCGATCTTGGCCTTTCTTTGTATTACCACCCTAGTTGTGTAATGTACTATTACCACCCTAGCTAAGTAATGTACTAAAGTGTAATACGTAAGTAATATTATATTTTTGCATCTATTTTACAGAAAAATGTTGAAAATTATGTAATTGAATGCTATGACTGCCTTGCGCTGTTCTTGTGCATTCAGCTCATCAACAGATACCGATGGATGTGCCACAAGAGAGCAGTGGCTGCTTTAGACAGGTAAAATAATATGTAATTTGTAATGATAACACTATGATTTAATTTTCTGCTGTAGATCGTAAACTAATCTCGCTAACCGATAGGAACTTGTATGTTAAAGTTTAAATGTTTAATGTATGAAGGTCCCACTATCTAATGGTTTTTTTTTCAGTTATTGGGATTCACTGCATAGCCTACTGTGGCCGAGATTGGATTTCGTTTTAAAACTAAATATTCAGAGTGTACGAGAATGTGATCCAGCCAAGCTGTCTAACAAAGAATTGGGGCCTCATTATGTAAGAACATTAAAATATTTTTCCTTTATATTATATTTGAAATTCTATATTTGAGTTCTAGCAAAATACGTCATTTCAAATTGAACCTTTTAGCTTAGACAATAAAACTGCTATTTGTATGCATTTTCTTGTTACAACTAGGGCACTTTAAAAAATTTCAACTATAAATAAAGGTGATTCGAATCGGTCGGGTTTTCATACAAACTAAAAGAGGATGATTGTGTGTTGAAATTTTATTTCTTTTGTAGCTTGATACATTATATTTGCGCGAAATGACATGAAAACTCTCAAAAAAGCAAAAATTTCGATGCTGATAGATGGTGCTGACCTTAAGGGCCCAATTCCACGTTAATTCTGGTTTCTAATTCTAATGTCATTTCGCGCAGACAAAATGTATCAACATAAAATAAACCTTATTTTGAACACAATTTTTGCTATGGAAGCATATAATGACCCTCTATGTTTGTATGGACAATTGACCAACTTAAACCACCTTAACTGCAATGTAATACAATTAGTAACATTGTAATTGTTTATTTATTCCAGATTACTCGTAGGTATGCAGAATTCTCAGCAGCTATGCTGAGTCTTAGCGAGCAATTTCCCTCAGAGGACCTCAGCAATCTGCTTCTGAGTCTACAAGATGAAGTTAATTGCTTTTTGCTTAAAATGGCGGCTGAATTCTCTCAGCGCATTCAACAATTGATATTTTTGATAAATAACTATGACATGATATTGAGTATTTTAATGGAGAGGACGAGAGATAATACCAAGGAAGCGGAGAACTTCAGAGATCAGTTGCAAGCCAGAAGCGCAGAGTATGTTGAAGAGATATTGAGCCCGCATTTTGGGGGAATGATGCAGTTTGTCAAAGAAGGAGAGGTTCTCCTCGAAAATGATAAGAAGTCGGAACTACTGACAATGGAGAAGAAAAGCCTGTCGCTGGTAGCGTCTTTTAGCGCCAGCTGGAAACAGAGTCTCGAAGAGATACACAGAGAAGTGCTCGTGTCGTTCCCTAACTTAGTAACTGGATCCGGTCTGCTGCAAATGGCGCTAACGAACTTTGTACAGTACTATAATAAGTTCGTCAAACTGCTGACACCAAATGCTCGGACGCAACTCGTCAATATTCATGTGATCATGGTAGAAATCAAAAAGTATAAAACTAACTTTTAATTGTGTTAGAAAATATTACTTTAGAATCAATTTGTATGACTACTTTGTATTTTCTATGAATGACTTCGTTGTGTATTTTAAATATTTATTCTGGTTGGTTAAAGGAGCATAGTCATGGGCGCCGGCAATATACTTTTAACCTATTCAACGCAACGTCAAACAGAAAAGTTGCAAACCAGACGCCATGACATAATAGTGTCAAAATCAAAATTGAACTTTATGCTAGTGCATGTAGATCTACGTACCTTACCTATTATACAACGTGTTAGTGTACGAACTGAGTGGACGCTCGAGCGGGGCGTTCATGTTAAACATGAACAAATGTATGTGAGCGTCCTGAGTGCACGCTGCACAAAACCCATACACGCTGCCCGCCACGCCGGACGTCGCTCGACGCTCGCCACTCAGGCCGTCCGTACACTTACACCACCTATTGAAAACCTCAGACACCCCAACTGATTTATATTATTCTGAATTAGTCTACAGTATTTGTTTTTGAATCCGTGTATTATTGCCAAAGATATTAGTCTGTGCGCTCGTAACTTTTAGACTGCGCAAGATAAAAAGAGGAAATTAAAAAAACATGTATTAAAATATAATGTAATCGATTCTACTCTTGATTATGAATAAACAGTTTTCAGGTTTTCAGTTGGTCGTGTATACGTTGCATATAGGTATGTGTATTGTGTTTACAGCTCTGCGCTCTGTAACAGATTAATCCGTCGTTGGCGTTGAACCTGTGATGCGGATATATCCGTCGTTGGCGTCTGAAAGGGATGCACTTCTATGAAAGTTGTCACACCATGCTATTAACACTTTCAACTGACAACGCACTCCGCGGGCGCTAGGCTCGTAACACATTTTCGCTACACGGCCATTTTCCGATGGTATTTAGAAATCAGAAATCCACCAGATGGCAGCAGGGTGGCGAAAGGTCTATTTGGCAGTAGATGTCAAAATTAAGTGGTGTGATTGGTGGATCTTGACGCCTACTGTCAAAAAGACCTTTCGCCACCCTGCTGCCAGCTGGTGGGTTTATGATTTCTAAACACCCTCGATAGGGGTGCAAATGTATTTCCCGCACCCGCCCGGCACCCATGATTTTTGCATAACTTATAAGCTTAATTTGACTGATTTGTAACTGGCAAATATAATATTTACGGAACTCTTAAACAATCCTGCTGAGTGATCTGTATAGAATAATATAATGTTGATGCATCATACGTGGTTATTTTTGTTTACCCTAATAATTAATAAAAACTTAACAGTGACTGACACAATAAGCACTGGCGGTCTGTGCGTAATGTATAAAAAATCTTTCGTTCTTCTAACTAAAGTGTAAAGATGGTCAAACCTACGCAAATCTAATCAAATCGAGAAATCCTCGAATCCCGTGATATACGTATGTACGTGTGTAATTCTAAAAGACCACGTTTCATATGACATTTTTAAACATGCTGCTGTTTACCCAAATGATAATAATGAAGTTTTGCACACATAACATTTTGATAGTATGGATGTAAATACGAAGTATCACGAAAATTTGTGCCCACGCAGTGTGCAAGCACATAAATATACGAACAACAAATCCTTTAGTACAAAACGAGCAGCACCTAAACACTTACAAGAACTGTAAACAAGAGTTAAAATAAAACGAATTAGACATAGTCTTATATTATTATCATCATTTACTAGACAAATAGGTACCTAACTTCCAGAATGAAGTAGACAAAATTAATCTTACGCGATCACAGATGTAGTGTAATATTACTATTTACATGACTGAAGAGTCTTAGCTAAGCTTACACTTACTAATTATAGCCGAGATAACATGATCGGCTATGCCATCAGAGAGACCACATACTACAGAATAGTGGCGTGTTATGTTATCTGAGCCAATTTTTTAAAATTGACACTGAATTCTTATCACTATCAAAGTCTCACACTCATTGCATTAAGTGTTCATTTATTCACTATAGTATGCACAACATACACAATGATAAAGCTCGCACAACATAAGTTTACGCTTCTGCAAAATTAAATAAAAACTTCTTAACCAGTGAGTCAACAAAAAAGTAAAAAGTTAATCGTCCACGGTTTCAGACAATAATTAGGTAGCCCATTTAATCATCATGAATGTACATTCTTGATAAAACTTGTCTCCATGATTTTAATGGCCTTTCTTTCACATAATTCTTCAGCAACTCTTCAAATTCTGGTGAGACATGCTGAGGCTTCCAGCCCAGTAAGGCCTTCATAACACGATACTGGTTATGTCGACTCATGTATACTAGACTTGTATAGATTGCTTCTTCCATTTGCCGTGTAGCTGAAATAACGAAAAGTTACTTAATCAGTATGTATAGGTTTGGATGTGGTTTGGATCAATCTTCTGAGCTCCCTTTGAATTTTGGTTTCTTGAGAGTGTCGAAATTTACGTATTTTGCGGCATAACCGTATCTTTTTGCCACGTTAACTTAGAAGCTTGCTTTTTTCACATCTTCAAGGGACCGTAGACTTGAGTATATGGTTTTATTTTCAACTCGATACCCCCACGCGTTCCCGAGATAAAGGGTCTGGACGGACGGACGGTCAGACAGACAGACGGACAACAAAGTGATCTCATAAGGGTTCCGTTTTCTCTTTTTGAGGTACGGAACCCTAAGGCACGATGTTGAGCGTGACGTCACAAGCCAGTATTTCATACAAAACTGCATACTTTCTGAGCGTTTTGACACTTTATAAAAAGAAGCTGATTTGAACTGTCTGATGACAGTAGCCTATTTCAACTGTTTATTATAATAAAGAAAATGGTACTCACGATTTCCCTTCAGCATATCAAACAACTGATTCATAACCACTTCACAATTGACTTTCATGTCCATAGGATACGGCTTCAGCAGCGGTCCCAGTAAAGACACACAGAAGTGTTTTATTCTATCAGGAACACCAGCCTCTTCTATAACGGGCAGCAGCGTGTTTTTAATTATATGATTTTGACACCATCGCGCGCCATTTCTCTTCGCAAGAATGATAAGTGCCATTCTTAACATTTTCTTCTCACCCGTATTATCTGAAAAAATCATGATATTATTAATAATCTGCATGTGAAAATTAGCCCTTACCGCCAAGCGCGAACATTATTTTTAGTATACTTTAATATAACACCATACATGTGCTAACTCGGCCACTCGGGGCACGTTTTAGGGATTTGATATCGATAAATATATTGTAGATATGTATATCACAATAAAGTTATTTTTAGGGTTCCGTACCAAATAGTAAAAAAGGAACCCTTATGGTGGGACTCTGTCTGTCTATCCGTCTATCTATCACAGCCAGATATCTCAGGAACTACTGATATGAAATTTGGAATAGTTTTAAAAATCGCTAACCTGACTCTATTGGATATAATAAAAATCTTTACTTTTTTTCAAAGAGGGATGAGCAAAAATCGTAACACAAATTTACTTGCTGCTACTAAACTAACCACGACCTATGTCGATGTATGGGGACCACAGTTTTTCAACAACAAAGTTAAGTTTGTCCCTCCATCTGTATTTATGAACTATTCACATATCTACTTACGAGTTTGCACGGAACCCTCGGTGCGCGATTCTGACTCACCCTAGACCGGATTTTATTACAATTGATTTCACTATATGTGGCAGTCAAAGGACAATTAATTCGATCTTACAAATATTTTAAATAAATACCTCTCAATTCCCGAATACAATTCCGGAACATCTCGAGAATTCCAGATTCATTCCACTCCGAGACTTCGTAGAAATATTTTCTATGCAAGATATTTCTTATATCTTGCACTCTGTTAAATCTGTCCTCGCATTTGAAGAAATGCAGCAGGTAAACGAGACACGTGACCAAAGGATTTTTTGCTGCAAGACAAACATTTGATTAAAGCTTATAATATGAACACTGATTGCTGATACATGCATTAAGATAGTATGTGTTATGATTATAAATATTATATTTGTTAAATACATACCCATTCCCATGTGTGCTAGCGGTAATATATGCATCCAGACGTCTAAGCATTGCTTTATAAGCGGGACAGCTTTGAAGTGGAGACAATACATTGCATCTATAATAAATAACCTCAGGCGGTTCTTATTCTTCACATATCTACACAGGATTGCATAGAAATGAGACATTGTTTCAATGACGTCAAATTCGGGGGTACGGTTCAGCATAAATAGCGTGTATTCAATGTAGCTCAAAATATTCTCCACAATATTGTAATCAGGCCAGCAAATATTAAGTTGCGTCACTATATATATAAGAATTTGTTCAGATTTGGTCATCGGTGGTGCTGGCGGGGTAAACATTTTATTATACGACTCGTTTTTTCTAGCAGGCTCTTTCAAGTATTTTATGAGTCCGACTAACAAGTGATTTGGCGAACGGCTTTGCAAATCTTTAACCAAATTGTCCATTGCCGGTTTTGTGTCTTTAATGGGTAAATTTTGTATATCTGCAATACTGTCTTCTAATTGCTTGCAAATCGCGTTAGTAGTATTTTCTAAAATAAAAAATAAAACAAATTAGTAAATTTCAGTCATGCCTACAGCAAGTATGTACATAAATACCATCTTGACTAATTATTACAATATAAAATGTGACTTGAGCGAGATACAAGTACATTTAACAATTTACTTGCACAGAAAATTTACCTGGTATATTTGGGACCTTCTTGATATTATTGCTGCCATATTTATCTATAAATCTGCATAATATTCCGTACTGTTGATTTCCTGCATGTCTTGCTGGACCGCGGTTAATATTTGGAATTCTTTGTTCAGGACTAGCCTGTTTATTAACGTCCGCATTTTCAAACAGATCCAGATCATCATAGCTAATAATGTCTTTATGAACTTCCGTTTGACTCTGTACTCTCTCAGCAGATAAATCAGGCGTAGACTTGTGTTTTTCTTCCTCCCTCTGAGCATGTTGACTTGATGAACTACGTAAAAATCTTTTAGGAACTATATCTGGCCTGTCTATTGACGGGCGCTTCAGCCGTTTTCGGCTTTCCGATTGTACAACCTCTGTGTTATGTACATTTTCTTCCTCAATTATATCAGGAATATCATCTTGGACAAAGCCCTGAGGGATTGTATTATTATTATCATTTATACACTTCATTTCACTATTATGGGCAATTCGATTTCTGCCGTACCTTTTAAGAGACGGAGATGTTAAATGATTAGTATTGAAATGGGCCACTTCAGAATTATGTTCGTTATTATCATTCCCATCAATACATTTACTCTGACTGTGAGTTCTCACAGGTCTCTTAAATCTTGGTGACAATAAAACTTTATCTTCGGTAGCAGATTTTGAAGTAGCAACAGATTCTGGAGTTGCTTTCAGGATGTGGTTATTTCTATTGTCTTCAACACTTTCAACAGCGCGTGTTTTCGAATGTACTTCAGTGTGACACAGTAATGGCGATAATTTTTCTAATACTGCAACACCATCACGTTGGTTAGGCCTATGAATTCCCACTTCCTTCTCAACAGGTGCAGAAGACAACTCATCACTCTCAAGCGCTTTCCGAGTATTTTTTTCTGGGCTTTTATATATACGGCCGAAGACATCCACAGGATTACTTGACACTTTTTCTTTGGACTTCAAGTCGGCTATAACTTTGCGAGCTTTTTCGATAGCAGCTTTTGGATCCATAGTACAAACTGAATCGATTATCCTTTCTTTATTCGCCGTCAAGCGCTTTGGCTGAACGCGTAATTTTCGTCTAGGCTTTCCAACTTGTGATATAGTTTTCTTTATCTTACTTTTAGGCACCATGTTTTTCCGCAGTTTTTGTAACTTCGTCATCTTCTTCGTCCTACCCACTTTTTTAATTTCTGAAGTAATATCTTCAGAGTTCGATTCTTGCTGTTGTAACATTTGTTCTTGTAAAATTTTATGTAAACTTTCTCTATCGCTTTCAAGCACATCTGGTCCTAACTCCACGACAATTTCATGTACCTCCTGGTCTGATAATGCTTCATCTAATAATGATCCTTCATTCAAGAGGGGATCTTCGAAGTGCAATATTTCTTTTGACTTGAAGCTATTATTCTCAGCATTATTGTTATCTGGCATATTAACATCAACGTCTTTCAATGATGACAGCGGTGACATGGGAGGCAATGACACGGGAGGTAAGGACATGTGAGGCGGTGACACGGGAGGCAGTGACACCAGAGGCCGTGAAACGGGAGATGGTAACACAGGAGGCGGTGACACGAGAGGTGGGAACACGGGAGGCAGTGACACCAGAGGCCGTAAAACGGGAGATGGTGACACAGGAAGTGGTGACACGGGAGGTGATGATACGGGAGGCGGTGACACGGGAGGTGGGAACACGGGAGGCAGTGACACCAGAGGCCGTGAAACGGGAGATGGTGACACAGGAAGTGGTGACACGGGAGGTGATGATACGGGAGGCGGTGACACGGGAGGTGGGAACACGGGAGGCAGTGACACCAGAGGCCGTGAAACGGGAGGTGGTGACACAGGAAGTAGTGACACGGGAGGTGATGATACGGGAGGCGGTGACGCGGGAGTCGGTGACACTGGAGGCGGTGAAATGGGAGATGGTGACGCCGGAGACGGTGGTGACAAAGGTTGACACAACAACATATCCGCTGACAGCGAGTGAAGACCATCACTTGGACTGGGTGGCGATGAATCATCAAATAATTCTTTCATTTTCAATATCCTGTTCTTGAAATTAAATACATTTTTGGTCACTCCGATATCCATTAACTCGTCGTTCTTTTGGATTAGGGCAGTTTTAGGTTCCAGATGTTGATTACACAAATCCATTCCCTTGTTAATTTCCATCAAATTATTGTTTTGTAACATATTTTGTGCGCTCATGGCGATTTCGTTCTTAAATGATGGACTGTGTAAAAGGATATTGTTAATGTTCATAATGTATTGTTCCAGTTTAGCGACTGTGACTCGTAGAGCCATATGATCTTCTTTAACTTTAGCCGCATCTGAACACTCTCCGGTAGGATGCAACAATGTCTGAGTAGCAATATTAGTTGCTGCTTCAGACCGCGATTTTGCAGGTGTAGTCGGAATGGGCGTTATCAACTTTTGATTGAACCGCATAGTGTCGAAAATCATCCGAATCTCGCTATCACTACTATTTTCGTCACCAAGATTATTGATATTGTTTACATCCAAACACTCCTCTTCCTGAGTATTGTTATCACTGTCATAATTAAAATAAGATGATCTATTGTCTAGTTTTAGTGGACTAGTACCAATATCGCAATGTATATGTTTATCAGTATTTGTTGACATATCAACATTCCGATTTGCAAAGATGGGACTGACTACCCGGTCAATCATTATAACGGGAATACGAGGATTAGATTCAATTTTTTGCTGTGAGCTTTCTGTCATTAGAAGTTCAGAATCTTCGATATCCATTTGCTCAGAGGCTTCAAATATAATTGGACTTGTAGCAACGGAATGAAACTCTCGTGTTAGAATGGGGCTTGTAGCAATACTAACCACCATTTTATCTTTATTGCTAATAGCTTCGGCACTGAGAGGGCTGTGGTCGACAAAATACTCCGGACTTAATAGTGAGCACTTATCACTATCAGAAAATGCTAGAGATGAACCTCTGCCAGTATCTGAACTCACTATTTCATTACTGCTTTGAGAGTCATGATCATTGTCATCCCTACTATTCGTAATTTCTGGAATAAATAAAAAAGTTTTTAATTGTAGCGAAACTAATAATATAGGTTATAGTAGTTTATGCAACTGATACATAATGAGAGGCCTTAAAACACGAGCGTGGTTTTATGAAACGAGCCGAAGGTGAGTTACATAATAGGAACACATGAGTGTCTTAAGGCTTAATTATGTACAGTTGCATACATTAGGTACTTTATCTACATACATATCATAAATTCTCAATTAAGTGTTCTGGAACCGTAAGAATGACCGACATTGCATCGCCATGGCCGAATAAAT
The DNA here is from genome assembly GCA_947034925.1 of Eudemis profundana. Lineage (NCBI taxonomy): Eukaryota > Metazoa > Arthropoda > Insecta > Lepidoptera > Tortricidae > Eudemis > Eudemis profundana. Next base: position 16,219,949 of record OX344799.1, read on the forward strand.
TTCAGATCATGACCAACTAAATTTTCATAATAGTATCGATTTGGATGTTATTATAGTTTTCTATACATTATTATAACATTGATGTTACATTACTGGTTGCAACAATGGTAGTCATTGTATACGGTTTCCGAACATATAATAAAGGATTTATGATATGGGTGTAGATAAAATACATTATAATAATTAGGAAACAAAATCTAAGAGTATTGGATTGGTACCCATTGTCTCTGGCGAACAAAGACTAAAGGACTCCTATGCATACAAGTTATATGTAATAACAGCTAAAAGTTTGTACGAATCTAATAAAACCTTTACCTCCATTGATATTGGTGCTTTGCAGTTTCACTCCAACCTTATTCTTATTTGCTGCTGGTGATCCCAGAATCTGGAATGTGTAATACATTTATATTTGTTAGGTTCAAATACCATTGCCAAATCGCGTTGTAGTTAGGGCATGCAATACTGTGGTCGAATAACATGACAGCCACGACACGATGTTCGGGTTTCGGACACTCTGCAAAAACCAGAACTCTTCGTAGGCGTTTTTTCCACTTATTGAGCGTTCGGTCTCAGGATTCGGTACCAACGAAAAACATTATGCATATTTATGTTCTATGTCAGAGTTATCAGAGTATTTCCACTTTAATAAAAAAACATAACAACGACGGTAATAACAAGTCTTGCCATTTTTTCCCTGAAGAGATTGTATTTAAGCATTTTTTTCGGGACCAAAATTGCAAAACCAGTTTTAAATACAAGCTTACTGCCCGCGAGACTAGCAAGTATCGAAAGACGCCATATCTTATATTATTAAGCCTATTTCTGACATTTCTAATATGAAATCTATTAGTCCCATTCATACATTTTCTCGTCAAGTCATGAGTAGCTGAATCGATGGATATTGTTGAAAAGTGGATACAAGTTCTCCGTTCATCGAGACGAGCTACCTGGCGGGAATCGTGAAAATATTAGTAGTAAATAAATAGAACAATAAATTCTTACGTTATTATAGACTGCTGGATCTAACAAAGGCGACATGCAATCGTCGAAAGCATCAGTCTCATCTGAGCTATTTTCTTCTTGGCATTCACTGCCTGTATCCGACTTTCCATATTTATTTAAAAAGGATTTAACCTCCTTTGTGACTGTTTCTGCAAAAAAAATGGTGTCACGATTATGTACTAGGCGTACTAAGATCAAAAATACGGTTATAGTCCACGTTTATAAAATACGCGTCACCAATATTTTTAAGGGCCAATTAGACGGTGCGAGAACTATTGTTCGAGTTTCTTTAAATTGCAGGTCGCACGGCTATGGATTTTAAGTGATGATCGATCATCGACGGCAAAGTACCGCAACTTGCACTATATTTCTCCGCCACTCGCACCATCGAAATGGCCCTAACACCAACTACTGGTGTGTGTCATGTGTACTTCCCAGATATATTCCTAAATTGTAATAAAGTTTTTTTTTTCATTTATTTAATCTGAGGGTTTTAGCTATTATGCTATGCCACCCTCGTAACAGAAATTATCATATTACATGCTAATTGAATTATCAACTCCTATACACAGAAATGTAATAAAGAACTGTTATAATACTTACTTTTTCCGAAAACGATGTCTCTGATACCGCGGATGTTCTTAATGAGATAATTGTTTTCTTTTAATATAGCTGCACATTTTTTCTCCAAATCTTTTAAACTTGATTTCTCTAGCTGATTTTCGATCTTAAGAGATTCAATAGTAGTTTCATTTTCCTTAACAAGTAGCTGAAAAAAAATGGATAAAATAATAATAAAGTGTATGTGTATCTTTATAGAAGGTATAAATACGCTTTGTTTAACACAGTGAAGCTAACTTGAGGCATTTTTTTAAACTTTGAAGTCAACTATGGTGACATTAAAAGGAGGATTGTTTGTTTTATTCCTTGCAAGCCAGCGTTTTCCGCACGTTCAACGATGGCCTTTTACTGTGTCGGATCTGCATATCGAGATTTAATCAATATTTTACAATTATATGATTTTAACATATTCATTGCCGAACAAAGAAAGTAGACATTTGGAGCGTCGGCAATGATAGATAGAATAATGAATAGGTTTATTATCATTGTTATTCAGTTTTCAAGTAGACACTGGACAGTTTCATACAAATTGGGGCTATTTACGTCAAACTGAAACATTGGCATCTCGTGGCGCTGCTTACGAAACGCTTTTTACGTTTCGTTACTTGTGTAAGTTAAAGCACAGTTTAAAGGCTTCTCTCATGAAGAAAGAAGAAGTAAATAGAGAAATCAAACTTTTCTTTAAAAAAAAGCTTTTTATTAACTTTCAATGTTTGTTAGTATGTAAGTATGTTTTACTATGTTTAGACGAAGTTCCAAAAGACCTGACGCTCGCCAGGACTCAAATTTGGTATACTGATGTAACTTTGGTGACAATGCAGTAATATGGTACTGTCTGGAGTTGATCTGATGGTGGGGCCAGAAGGTGACCATAGAATCATCTCAATTACATAAGTTAAACCGTGTCCGTCAAGATAGCGTACACCGTAAAGATATTCAGAATCTGATGCAGCCAATAAATAGTACCCAAATAGTACCGACGAAATACCTAGGCGAAAAAAATAGTACCCTTAAACTTTCTGAAATATAAGGCCTGTTCACGGTGTACGCTACCGGGCGTCAAGCTGGCGTACACCGTTTGTATCTCTGGAACGGCTTTGTTTTTGGAAACGCTTTATATCTCAAAAAATAGTACCCAAATAGTGATCTAGGGCCCTACAATTTCATTTCTCTAGCTATCGTAAAAGCCGAGATATAGTGAGGTCTTTCTATAAGAAATTCCCGGGAACGCCAGCTTGACGGTGTGAAATTTTGTACATAATATCTCGGCTTCTACGATAGCTAGAGAAATGAAATTTTCGGGCCCTAGGGTACTATTTGGGTACTATTTTTTGAGATATAAAGCGTTTCCAAAAACAAAGCCGTTCCAGAGATACAAACGGTGTACGCCAGCTTGACGCCCGGTAGCGTACACCGTGCACAGGCCTTATATTTCGAAAAGTTTAAGGGTACTATTTTATTATTTCGGTACTATTTGGGTACTATTTATTGGCTGCATCAGGTTCTGAATATCTTTACGGTGTACGCTATCTTGACGGACACGTTAAACCCAGTGTTTGGGCTCACTTAGTCGCTTCATTGGTTTTGGCATGAAGTTTGCGACTATACAATAACCACATTTTTACTTAAAAAAACCCGACCGCCGGGCACTTTAAAAGTGCATAAAATCCACCATTTATTTTAACGAACTTCCTACCCAGTGACACTCGCGCTATCAAGACGGATCTAATGATATATCATTTATCAAAATCGGTTGTGCCGTTGAGTAGTTACGAGCGGACATAGGAACGGACATACCATACATACATACAGGTCAAACTCATAACCCTCCTTTGGGCTTCGCCGCAGTCGGGCAAAAACAATCAGTTGGCAGAATAAAAAGATTGTCTTAAAAATATATTTTTTGAGAGATTTATTCCAACTTACTTGTAACTGTTTGGCGTGTGACTGGATCCCCTCACATCGATTATCAGCAGTAGTATACTGTTCTTCGATTACCTTATTTGCTTCTTGCAATTTCTTTATTTCCTGTAAAAGAAAAAAATAGACCATATTACACTTTCGTTTCACGTAAAATTGGCGTCAAGTTGTGGTAAATTAGAACCTGTTTTATTGGTTTACATTTTGACACCCAATTTTAGTCCACATCTATTTTAGCTTTACTTAGTTTTCTATCACGTTCAACTATCATCCTCAAGTCAAGCTCGTATTTTAGTATAGTCAGTAGTACTGAATACCGTTTTTGAAAAGTCTTTAAATCTTCATCCATTTATTTCTTCTATATTATGTAAACATAAATATAAATTAACAATAGTAACATAATGAATTACCTCTTCTAATACTGCACATTTTTCTCGCAATTCGATTCCATCTATACAAGATTGCTTGTATGACTCTTTTGTAGTAAGCAAGGAACTTTGAAGTGTTTTGCACATCAATTGTTTTTCACTAAACTTCTTAAGGAGTAAGCTGAAAATTAAAAAAAAATTAATCCTCAACACTAGGAACAAAAACCTATACTTTGTCAACCTGTGCGAAACTAGCAGTAGCGTGGCGTAAAAAATACTCTTGGGCAATCCGGTACCGATTTGGCGTACATTTTCCTAAAGAGCTGTAAAATAAGGTGCTCAAATGCCTGATATTAGGCAAACCAGTAGGAATCGAGTTGTTTGGACGCCACGCTACTGGAGACTAGGTGCATAGAACACTTGATTGATTATACTTATGGTCAAATTGCAATACTAATATCATAGCAAATTAGGCAAAATATATCTTTGATTTTTATCTCTTAATACAAAATTGATATTGATACCTAATATCACTAAATAATCTAGATATTTTTTGTAATCTTTTGGAAAATAAACAAACAAAAATAAGTATAAAAAGTTCATCAAATGTGTTAAGTTCAAGGTTTTTTTATTTAGCCTATATTAGTGTCCCACTGCTGGGCAAAAGCCTCTCCCCTTGATTTCCATGTCTTTCTATCGATTGCCTCTTCTGGCCAGTTCAAGGTTATTTAGACCAAACCACTTTTAAGTGACAAGAATGTCTGACATATATCACTACATGTAAACTGTAGAAAATCAACTACTAACTTGGTGGATATCACTTTGGACTTTGTAACCCTCATGGAGTGATGGACCTTTTCCTGAAAAAAAAATTGTTGAATACTTTTAATTATGTTTCACAATAAAACAAATAGGTATACAAAAATTTATCTAGTGAAACTATTAAAAACCATTATATGAATTAAAGTATCCATTGCAGTGGCGTGGCGTAAAAGATATCCTTGGGCAGGCCGGTGCAGATGTGGCGTACATTTTCCTTAAGAGCTGTAGAATAAGGTGCTCAAATGCCTGATATTAGGGAAGCCAGTAGGAATCGAGTTCTTTGGATGCCACGCTACTGATCCATTGTCATCTTAGTAATATTTCTATTTATCAAATTGTAAAAAAGGGGATGGTTCTCAACTGTTGTGATTTGGGAAGATGTTAAGGTATATATTTTCCAATAAAATTGTGAACTGATTTAAATAATTATTTTCTTAATTAGTAGTGTATATCTCTAAAATACTCCCATAATAACTAAAGAAAACTCACTACATAAGGCAGAAAATTAGGGGTGAACATTTTGGGTTTATTTAGTTTCCCTATATGTTAATCAATTATGATGTAATTTTTTTGTTTTAATTTGTATAATTTATTTTATTTAATCGTATGGCACATCGTAAGAACAGATCGAATACAAATTATAAATTAAGATTAAGATCTATTTGTATAATTAAGTCGAATTATATAAATATTTATTTTACACTTGTCATTGAATAGTTATTCTTGCTGCTCAAGACTGAAGTAAATGGAGAAAGTTGATTTGAGGGCACTACACCCTAGCAGCGGATAAAAGGAATGTAGAAAGAAGATATTTATTTTAACTCTGCGATGACACTGTTCCAGGCGTATCAATGGCCGATGTGACTATATTATAATTATTATATCACCAACAGTAGCCAGCCAAGTCCCACAGAGATATTAAATCCATCATCTGCCATAAATATAAACTAAGTTGTGCTATATTGTATATACTGCCTATTAAGGCAGCACAGATGACGTATGATGATCCAGGGATACATATGAATACAGAGTTGTTTTTGTAAGAGTCCAGCAAATGATCCAATGGGAGTACAGGAAATTTAAGAATGAATTTGCAAAATTATTAGCATGGTAGTATTCAGTTTACCACTGAATAGTCAACGAAATTTTGATCAAATGTTTCAATTTTACATACGATTTCAATGAAAGTACTTTTCTTGGAAAATCAACTACAAGATACATTATGTATAATGTTTGTGTATGAAACGGTAGGCAAGCAAAATTCACATATTTCATTTGAAATTAAACGATATATAATACTGGATATAGTAAAACAATAACTCGACTTATGTATGTGTACAATACAAAATACACCAATGAATGGACATTACAGAATGAGCGTATATTTGCCGCCAAGAGAAAAATGCAATTGATAAACAGACGTATCGCTACATGACGATTAAAAAGATTTTTGTTACATCGACTTAGCGTTTAAACATAGCCAATAATAAGATATTAGTGCAAAATGCAATGTATTTCGCTTGGCAATGTTTTGGTCCTAACCTAACTTACCTTATCATACTTTGGTGCTTGTTGGAATAAATCAATATCAAAATCAAGCACACAGTCCTCCATGGTGGAAGAATGATGTAAAGAACTGTTTTTATTCACTACTCAACCGTTTACAAGCCATTATTTTATATTTCATCACATAATTAAAACACGATATCAAACCCGGCAAACATCGAGGAGGACTTAAAGTATAGACAATGTTTTGTTACTTTTTCTAGTTATTGATTACACTCGGCAGATATTGTTTGTTGTCTATGGAATATTGAAAACCTACAATATAATTGCTCAATAAATAACACGGATTGTTCAATATCCACTACAGGTTGATATTGATACCGTAGTATAGCTGAGCTTTTTCCAAATAAAATACCGGGGTAGCTACTTTCTCAAAATATGGACATGTGAGGTTTTTTTGGCTCAGAATCGTTAGTACTTTCGAACCTTATACGTAAAAAAAAGTGTCCCAATTTTTTGTTTCCATTACGTCACCATTTTGCATAGTGTTTGTATGAACGTGACGTAGTGGAAAGGCAAAAATCCCATACAAATTTTGCGACACTTTTTTTACGTATAAGGTTCGAATGTACTAACGATTCTGAGCCAGAAAAACCTCAAAAGTCCATATTTTGAGAAAGTAGCTACCCCGGTATTATTTTTGGAAAACGCTCAGCTACCGAGTATCATTTTTCCACTCTGATATAAAGCCAAATATAGAATTATTTTAGGCGGCCGACCCACTTACAATATTATTGCACAATACAGCTTTGCTTTTAAAGTAATGACACATTTGCTTAAAAATAAGCAAGCTTTTAAGCATGTTTAAAATCAACATGCTCTGTAGCTGTCCAGATTTGCCAGAAATAAACATGCTACTTTTGAGCTTGCTTCCAAATAAGCATGCTCAAAGCAAACGATTGGACACACTTGCTAATAAGCACAGGTTTTCGGCCAATATGGACCGGTTTTCTGTGGTTTTACACTACCAATTCTATACGAAAATAACTCAAAAACATAATTAAATACCCCCTTTATATAACCATCATGAAATTTAAACTATTTAGATAAAATCCAAAAAATTTCGGCCTTTCATTTAAAATTCCCGCCAAAGAATCAATGACACTAGCATGCTAATAAGCAAGCCTGTTCAGACGAGCTTGAAGCAAGGCCCGGGAATCTTGGCCAAAAACCTGAGGTTATTAGCAAATGTGTGTAATCGTTTGCTTTGAGCATGCTCAAAAGTAGCATGCTTATTTCTGGCAAATCTGGACAGCTGCAGAGTTTGCTGATTTTAAGCTTACTTATTTTTAAGCAGTTTCCTTGAACGTTTCTTTCTGTAGTATAGCTACACTACATTACTGTCATGAGTGTCAATGTCAACTGTCATCATATTCATATTTATTTTGTTTTGCGGTTTCCGTTTTGATACCACGAGTGCCGTAGGCCCGACCCGGAGTGCGAAGGCCCGAAACAAAACAAGCTACTAGATCTATTCGTGCATTGTAAGAGTTATATCTATAAACACTCGCTTCTAGTTTTATTAGTTTTGCCGCTAATGTTAATACCAAGACTTTCCTTATTTTAACGTTAGCTCCTCATTGAATATTATATTGTGGCCGTGTACTCATTTGAGACTAGTTCTCATCCCATCTTGCAAGTATTGAGATCTGTCATTGCGACCACCTATCAAGTTCAAGGTTAACTGGTCCGAGTTCATCTACACTGCATAAACGGTTTGTATTACCTGTTTCTTTTTGTTATGATGTGTTAATTAATAGGGCTATTGATTATGTTTTATCTTGTGACTACTTACTATAAAACATTACCTAGGGAAGAAATTTACAATATCTGACATGGCCAAAACATGCCAATTTTTTTTTGGGAGTAGATTAAGGTATCCTAAGTGTATTTTTGAAATCGAGAAGTTGCGGAAAATCATAGGAAAAAAGTTAAAAAATTGAAAAAAAAAACCGAAAATGAGCATTTTTTGAGGTTATTTTGGAGTCTGACCGACGCGATGGACTGAAAATGCGCTTTGATTAGGGATTTCTTTGTAAACAACTATGACCCGACAGCAGGTCGACGAATCCCCGCTTCGCGGGGCTTCTATTTATGCTCTGAGGGACGCAAGCTGACTAACGAACCTAACCGAAAAAAGAGGTTAGTTTTGTCTATCTTTTTCCATGCGGGGGGCTTCGCCCCCCGAGCCCCCCTTGTTGGGGGGCTCCGCCCCCCCGTCCCCCCTTGTGAGGTCTAAGATAGGTAACAACTGACAAGACAAACAAAACAGACGTATTCCCGATACGGCAGCGTCTAATGGCGTCCTTCCCCTCTCTGCCCCTCGCCCCTATTGCGTTCCGTTCGTCACATTGTAGTATATTGCTACATTGCTACCATTAATATTTAGCAAATGTTAACATATTAACAACAAATGACACTTAAAAATCACCAAAAAAAACTAAATTCATTGCATACACAAGTATCCTTATAAATTATGAATTCATTATTACAAAACATAAGCTATAATTCGTCACCATGTAACAGCTTAAATTTACGCGTGTAACGGAACGCTCTCAAATCTGTCAAAAAATCGGCTAATTACGCCTATCAACGCCAAAAATTGCGAGTTTGTATGGAAACTTTGATATTTTTTTTCTCGAAAACTATGGGTTTCCGCAACTTCAGATTTGGTGAAAAGACTTCTTATTGTGAGCTCTATCTGTAAAAAAAATATGGACCGCGAACTCGATGTCAGATATTGTAAAGTTGAGCCTTACCTAGTCCAACATGTCCTGAATTAATATTTTAAACGCCATTTCCTAACATCCTTCCTTTGTGAAAAACAAGATATTTTTGCTTCCAAGTGTGAATTAACCAACACAGTCAAAGGATGTACTCACCTTAAACTAGACTGTTGAATGGATTCAACTTCCCCAAGCCTGGCATTCTAAGTACCTTCTTTACTTTTGCACATTTGTAGCTATCTATTAATATGCTTAGAATCAGTACTGATTAACCCAGCTTTTTTATCTTCTGCTAACCTGTACACCACATCTAAAAACATATTTTTAAGCTACTTGCTTTTTGCCTATTGAATCAAATCAAAGTGCTACATTCAATTGTTTACAAGAAGTGTATAATTTGTTTCAGATGGTGTATCAAAATAGTGTATTCAGACACAGTAGCTTGTATGATCGTGTGGAGAAGTTGCTTCTATCATATGAGTGGAGTGACTGCAGATTCACTGTATCTGGAAAACATTTCAAAGCACATAAATTAATTCTAGGCATCAGTAGTCCTGTCTTTGAAGCAATGTTTTATGGTCCTCTGTCTACCAATGAGGAAATTGCCATTACTGATATTGAACCAGATATTTTCCAATTACTCTTGAATTATGTCTACACTGATAAAGTTGAAATACCTTCCATAGAACAAGCATTTGAGTTATTGTATGCTTCAAGGAAATATTTACTTGAACACCTGTCAGATCTATGCATTGCCTACATACAAGCAAACATTAGCACTGACAATGTGATCAGAGTCCTGAACTATCCAGATTATATGCAAGACCAACAGCTAGTGTCATTTTCACTGAAGCTATTTTGTGAACATGCCAATTACCTGTTGCAAGAACATAAAAACATGATCTCATGCTCATGTATGAAAACTATTTTAGGAAGCAATCAAATGAATGTATCAGAAAAGGCACTGATTATACACGTTTTTCAATGGACACTACATTATTGTAAACAGAATAATTTGTCTGAAGATGTGGAAACCAGGTACAAGGTTTTGATTGAAAATGACTTGTTGAAGCTACTCAGGTTTTCTGCTCTTAGACTCAGTGAATTTGATGAAATTATTGAAAGTAATGAAAATATTTTACTACCTAAAGAAGCTGCAGAAATACGTAGTATTCTTAAGGGGAATGATGATAAAGATTCAATAAAAGTCAAAAGCATGAGCGCAACTCCACGATGCCCGATGAAACTACAGTGGGACCTGTGCCACCGAAGGCCTCTGCGTTCCGCAGCACCCATAATCATAGATTCTAATAACTATATCATTAACAGTAGAATTAAAGTTAACAAGTCTGTATTTATCAATTCTCTGTGTATACCTACAAGGATGGCCCCAGTTCTCAACTTTCGTAATAATATAGGCAATTCATACTCTGAACAGTTCTCTGTTACAGTAGTATGTGAGTCTGACAAAAGTATCACTAAATTAACCAACTTTATGAACACTGTTGACTATGACTCTACAGTAGAAATTGAGCTATCGGAGCCATATTTTATAAAGAAGGACAAATGGTATAAAATAATTTTTCAGTGGTCTCAAACATTTGATATAATTACATATGTTGTTGAATACCGTGATCGAGTTTTTAATGATCACAAAGTTAGTTTTGAATTTGATGATATGTCAGCCAGTGCTAGGGCCAGTGGTAGCTTCCTTGGGGGCCTAAAGTATTGTCTGTAGTAGTACTCACTAATTAATAAAGAAGCTCGATTGTGAATCTCAGTATTTGAAACATTTTCTTAATCTGTGGTGTATTTAATATTTAATAATTTTCAGTACCTAGTTAGAAATTAGTTCCGATTTATGTCGTCCCTAATATTAGACGTAAGTAGAATGTAACGTGTTTAATTTATTTCTATATGTAAGCTTGAATGCACGTTTCTAATTGAACTTATAAATTCAGTCACGTAAGGATCGCCAAGCAAATGTAATCGTCCAGTTCCAACATCATTGTTTAGTAAATATGTTTACATGTCTAGAGGCAGTAAAATATAGTGCTTCTTGTCTTTTGACTTTGAACTCTATTAGAAACAAAAAAGAGTTGTTTTTATCGTGCACTTCAACATATTCAACCTTGGATTTTGCGGAAAAATGACGTCGCTAAAAGACGCGCGGTGTTGATTTATCCAATTCATAGTTACTTATCGTTCGTATGTTCTGCCTTCGAGAAATAGATTTGCATAATATTAATACCACAATGAGTAACGCTTTTGGTGTCGGAATTTCAAAATTAGAGTATTAGACAAGTTGTTGAAAAATGTGTGTTACATCCACATAACATAATGACTGCACGAGTTTAATACAGGCCTGAGGGGTTACCCCACCGACCGAACCCATCCCTCGCGCCCCAGCCGCCGGCAGTGAGTGGAGTCACTCCCGGCGTTTCTTAGAGGCACCTCGGGTCCCAATTGTTATAAACGTACTTGACATTCATTCATTTTTGTTTGCAAAAAATCAAGTGCTATCAAAGTTTTGAAATAAAGCTACCTTGAAGTTTGCGATAGCCAGGGAATTCCTATTCTTGTATCAAAGATATCTGGTTATACTATTTATTGAATGTCCGCAGGCTGGACTCAACTCGCGCGGTTCCACTCACGTTGCACTACCTACGATCGACGCTATTTAGATATACCTAAGCCAGTTATGCTTGAATGATAATTGTAAGCGAGCTCTTCAAAATCGGAGATCAAATTGTTCTGGTTATTGTTTTGTTCGACTGATCTGCCTGCAGGGAGATTATACCTGAGCGAGACCTACTAAATTACAATAACCCAAAAATGTCACTTGGAGTTAGAACCGTTTCATTGTAAAACTAAAACAAGTTATGAAATGTCAACCAGTATTGAAATATATTCCCTAGAAGAATAAAACGACTGTTAGGGTCTCTTTTTAATGATTACCTACCTCTAACTAAGCGATTAATTCCCTTCTTTCCCACCGTCCACCTTCCGAGACTACCTCGGTGAACCGTTGAAAACATTTTTTTACTACCGTTCACCCTCAATTATATCGTATAATTTATATTGGTGACCGTCCACCTCTGAAATTTATTTAATTAATTTTGCCATGTTTATGTATATACATAAATAAGAACCATAAGTAACCGGAATAGTTGTCAATGCCATATTGAAATTATGTCTATAGATAAACTTGAAATCTGAAGTTTTGATAATAGGTAGGTACGCCGTATTGATAACAAGGTGTACGGTGGAAATGAAAAATTTTCCATGGTACACCCAGGTGATCAAAGGTGAACGGTAGTAAAAAAAAATTTTCAACGGTTCACCCAGGTGGTCTCGGGAGGTGGACGGTGGGAAAGAAGGGGATTAATTATATGAATTTAGTACCTTGCTAGCTATGATTATTATATAATTATGAATGTGCCACCGGACTAGTGCAATTTGTTAAGATTAAGTGGGTACTAAAAAAAATAATAAAGTAATGTGTGCATGACCTGAGTGTTTTAGTTTAGATATAGGTACTCATCTCTGTTCGTTATCAAACAAATATACGTAAATCCCAATCAAAGAAGTTAGGCACCTGACTACATTGAATGGAAGGTATTCCATTGTACCCCGCCCGATCGATGAGAACCGCCCGATCTCTACTCAAAAATTGACTTAGAAATCCAAGTGTCTGCGCTGACCGCTGACTCTGCTATAATACTGAGACGAACTGCGATAGAAGCTATACTTATGACAAGGTGGTGTTTTAGTAACAAAAATAAGGTATTGTGTTTTTTGTAGCGTTTATTTACACACACTTCATTTTAACTTATTCGAGACAAGCCTAGCAGTGGCGTGGCGTTGGATATATATTTTTATCTATAACCGTCATCCTACTTATCCTGAGAAATTTGAGCGCGAGAACATTTGCATATGAGGAAATGCAAGTCACATTTACTTCGGTCGGACAGACACATGTTACGCCGCGCCACTGTTAGACACCGAGCAGTAATCAAGTTGGCGGCCCTTCGAACTTTTTGGTGAGAAGTACGATACGTTCAGCTTCACGAATACCACTTAGCCTTGCGCCGTGTACAGTCGCAAAAAATCCTGGCACTGTTGCTTCACCAGCAAACAACAGCTTCGGTGCCACGGGGTCGCATGGCCCAGGCACGGGTGTGCCGAGTTCGCATTGATGGCTTACAGTAGAACAGCAGCTCATGTAAGAGTAAGAACCGCAGAAATGAGGGTCAGACGCCCATCGAGATCGAAGCATCATTTGCGGGTAAGGCAAACATGGATTTCCCGTAAAGCGTCGTAGTAGCAATGTTAGTCCTTCTGCCACGTCGTTGTCCACCATAGATTCCATTGCGGATGCTTCTTGGCCTGATACCCAAGCGCACAAAACGTGCTTACTACCCGGCAGCTCGTCAACAGCACACACACCGCGTGTCCAATCACATCGGCATTGCAATTCCTCGGCAGACCAAGCCAGTTTTAAATTGCCTTCGTGACACACCCAGAATGGCTCTGAATATTCAAGAAATATTTTATCAGAGAGCCCATATCCTAAATTGCAAATCGCATCCAATTTACACCCAGGAAGAGGTGGCGAAAACAATTTATCAGCCTGACATTTAAGACAGCCCAGAGATATAGTAACAATTACGTAGTCTGCCGATATTTCTTCGCCATCACAGCATTTAACCAGAGTTCTACCTGGACCAGAAGAGCCTTCACCCCATCGTATTACGTTGACAGCTTTATTGTAGCGTATGCAATTATCTGGTAACCCTCGAAGCAGTGGAGCCATCACGCCGACGTATCCTAATGGAACTCGAACACTCCCACCAGGCAATTCAATATAGCTACCGTATTGATCAGCGCTGACAAGGGACAAATCGTCACCACACCTATTCCGTAAAATATTGCTCAAACCAAACATCACACGAGCAGCGTCATACCTTTGATCTTCTGGAAAGTTGTGCAATTCTTGCTGTATTCGCAAACCGACAAAATTAAGTAAAGTACCGTGGCAACAGTCGCCACCTAGTCTGAAAAGATTTGCGGCTTGCTGCTCTATTTGTCGAAACGTGTGATAAGCTGTTATTGTTACGGGCAAATCGACAGCACGTCCCTCGCTAGTGCAAAACAAGCCACGACTTGGATCCAAGCGGGCTAAGGGCATTTGTAGGAGCCTGTCTTGAGATGCGAGAGTGTATACAGAATTTGGGAGGCAAGCGCCGTAAATCCACTCTGCACCCATTTCTATAACCGAATCCCCGAGCCAACAGGAATGGATTCTTCCACCTGGTCTGCAACAATGTTATGAGACGTTAAGATTATGCAAACGGCAGTTGCAATAGTTACTATATACTGAAGTGTGAAGTAAGACTCAATACCTTTCTTTCGCCTCGAGTACCACAAAATTTCGGATTCCACATTGGTTGAGGCGGAAGGCCGCAGAGAGTCCCGCCATGCCGGCGCCGACAATGACGACGCGTGGCTCCTGGCAGCACGGGCCGATACTACATGCATCCATCATACATTTGTCCTGCCCCACAGTGGCGACAGCGCTGCTCGACAGCCTTCTCTGCAGCAATGCTGGCGTCCCTCTCGCATCTTCTGTATCATCTCCTTTGTAGAACCTCTTTAACGTGATACGGGCTTTTTTAAACAACGGTTTCAAACGAGACGACTTCATTGTCGGAAGTTCCACTTTATACAAAGAATTTGGAGTAATTATTACATTATCGATATATTTTGACGTTTTCTAATTTTGTTCAAACTTAATCATAATTTTGATTATGTCCCAGCAGACAGATCTATTTCCATGGACGACTGTCAAACTTAAAAGAAGAATATTTTATTATGACGGGTCAATATAGACCCGTTATTTATGGTTACAAATTTCACGCAGTTCTGCAGGGTTTCACAGCTGAACAATGAAAAAAACCTTCGTATCACATACCTATGAAAGCAATAGATTCTGAAAACGCAATTTAAGTTTAACTATCAAAAATGGTATTTTTGTGACAAGTATTTATTGCCGACTGTACTTTTTCTTGTATATTTGTAAACTAGAAATCAAATCGACCTAAGTAATTAAATGAGCCCATAGATTATAGACAATTAGATGAACCTTGACCTCTTGACTCCCGTACTGATACAGTTTAAACTTGTACGGGGGTCAGAGGACGCTTACCTACGTTTGGTATTTACCATATAAAACAAACCATGATCTGTAAGTGGAATAAGCACTTTTATTTGCTGAATAAAATATCTGTATTTGATCCTAAGGCCACCTTCCTGCTTCATCATCAGATCAGCTTGATACGGTACTTCCTACCTTGCATTGTCATCGAACGTATACACCGTGGGTACGAGTAACCCGAAAAACTTTAACTGTAAATTCTAACAACTACGAGGGCTGATTGATAAGTATCCGGAATGAAGAGGAGAAAAAAGAGATATTTGAATAAATTTAATTTATTTTTCTACATATGTTCCTCCTAGCTCAATACACTTAGACCAACGCTTCTCCAGGGCCATTATTCCATTTTTATAAAAAAATCTGTCAAGTCCTTCAAAATAGCCGTTAACGGCGTCAATCACTTCAGTGTTGGACGAAATTTTCTGCCCTCATAGCCATTTTTTCAAATTTGGAAACAGATGGAAGTCGCAGGGGGCCAATTCTGGCGAATATGGCGGGTGGGGCAGTAATTCGAGGCGTAACTCTTTAATTTTTGCCATCGCAACTTTTGCAGTGTGGACCGGTGCATTATCGTGGTGGAACAATATTTTTTTCCTATTCAAGTGGGGTCTTTCTTGTTTCACTACGTCACTCAACTTTTGCAACAAGTTTGCATAGTATGGGCCATTTATTGTTTTCCCCTTTTCAAGGTAATCCACATAGATGACACCTCTAGCATCCCAAAATACGGTTGCCATAACCTTGCCTGCCGATAATGTCGTCTTCGCCTTTTTTGGTGCGGGTTCGCCGCTTTTAGTCCACTGTTTAGACTGCTCTTTGGTCTCCTGCGTGTAGTGGTGGATCCAGGTCTCATCAACTGTTATAAATCGACGAAGAAATTCATTGGGATTCCGTCTAAAAAGTTTCAAACACTCCTTTGAAACATTCACTCTTTGTTTCTTTTGCTCGTCGTTCAAAAGCCGCGGCACCCATCTGGCACAAAGCTTTTTCATAAACAAATGCTCATGTAATATGTTCAAAACGCGTTCAGATGAGATGTTCACAATTTGGGCTATCTCCCTGAGTTTTAATCGACGGTCTTCTAATACGATATTTTTTATTTTACTGACCATTTCTGGGGTAGTTACCTCATTTGGTCTTCCGCTACGGGGAGCGTCATTGCAGCTCGTTCGTCCTCGTTTGAATTCTGCCACCCAAGAGTGGATAGTGCTAAATGAAGGTGAAGAATTCCCTAACACACTATTCAATTTAGTTTGAATCTGGGTCGCCGATTTCCCTTTTAAAACATAGAGCTTTATGACGGCACGAACCTCCGTTTTCTCCATTTTCATGAAAATGAAAACTGTCTCACTATAAAGCTGAATATTTTTTAAACAAAAAACTATTATTTCCTAAAATTACATGTATTGAGATCGTAAAAGACTGCAAATGACGTTTCTAGTAATATTTTGTTTTATTTCTTTTTTTTTTATTGTCGTTTCGGATTCTTTTCAACCAGCCCTCGTATTAGGAGTAAAAAAAGTTATGTGATGTATAGTCGAAAAACGCTTACTTTCAGAGATATTCATTCTTTTTTAAATGAAAACTCCCAAGTGTGTCCCTTGTGACAAGCCCTAATTAAAGTGACTAAGATAGTTTTACTATTTTTTTTAAATCCTTTAACTAAACAGCAATTAACCTTCGCAGTATTTGATGGTAAGCGACTACGAGGCCAAAAAATGTACCTTCCGTTTCCATTTTAGCTTTTTTTTCGTTTTGATAACTTTTCCTCCAGTAAAGGTGCCCCCACCCCAAGGTAACCCCACTCTACCACACAACACACACATATTCTTTGTGTGTGTACACAAAGAATTTGGTAGAGTGGGGTTAGAATGTGTTAGAATTCGTTTGGTCTAAACCCACCTTAAGGACATGTATAAACGAGGGGCAGAATTTACTGATTTATTTTGTTCCATAAGACTATTAATGTAAAATGACAAAATTCTACCTATGTTGATATAACGCTATTTACTTGTAACACCATCAGGAATACGTGGTTAAAGTTTGTCGGGTAACTCGTACCACGGTGTATAAGAAGGTATGCCAAATTTTAGCTCAATCGAATATCAGGAAGTGGTCGTAAAACACAGCAGTGTGTTAGTCAAGTTTGTGAAGCAAAAGGGCGAACACCGACAGTGAGTATAGGTATTTACCTACACGCCATTATTATTTCGATGCACTTTCGATTTTTGCCATTCTATGTGTTCTCGAAGACTACATTTGGTCCGTAATTTCTCGAAATATGATCGATGTGCGTAGTGTCTGAAGAACTAGCAATTATATCGACAAAGATATTAGGTAGATAATAAAGCTATCTAAGTACATTAAAAAGAGTTTCAAACGAGTATTTAATGATTTGTTTGTACAGACTACGGATAACAGAACCGACAGACGTGGTATATGTATAGGAAGCGTAATATCCGCTTTGTCAAGGTGATCGCCTACGTCAACAAAATGTTACTACCATTTGTTACAATTATTCGCATGGACAATCTAGGTATAAAGATTCTTTATTAAAAATACCTACTTCGTAGAATAGACTGCCTAGGGGCAGGGGCGTATTTTGAAATTTGGCGCCCCGGGCCAATGTACGTTTCGCCGCCCCAGAAGTCAAAAAAAAAAATTTATTGAAATAAAAAATACAATTTTTTTAATAAATTCTGATCGCACGCACGCAGGCGAGCTATCGCGCGTCTGTGTGAATACGTATCGCGCGCTCCTAAACGACCGGAGTTGAACTACTTGTTCGTCTTTATACTTTGCCTCGATAGCGGAACTTAACTTTGTCAAAAATCGAAAAAAACCGTAAAAATTTGGGAAGGTCTAGTTTTTGGTAGTACCTTCTCAGGACGTTTTTAAAGTAGACTAAATTTGCTACAATACCCATGAGACTAGAATTGTCTCTGTAGACCCAATAATTTCCGAGATGAAGCCTTTCAAAGTTTAGCATTTTTCCGAATTTCGCCATTTTTTGCAATATTCTGTCGTTCTGAATGAATTTAGACCCTGATTCTTCGTAACCCCTGTTATACTATCGAAGCGTTGTACGTTATGTTATGGGATGTTAAAAATGAAAATGAGAAGTGTGAATGATGATGTTTAATGATAAGCTAATAAAAAACCGGTCAAGTGCGAGTCGGACTCGCGCACCGAGGGTTCCGTATAAACTAATAAGTAGACCAACCTTACGACTAGACTAACAGCAACCCTGCCTTAAACCCGCTTTAGCTCTATTCAACCAGGAAAAATCTTAACAGCGCGATGCAGCGTATGCTACAGCGACATCTATTGATACTAAATAGCGCGTAAATTTTACTTGTAATTTAAATTTAAACGTTACTTTTTGTTATTGGCTGATTGAAATAATTGTTTGTCAACTAAGTTAGTTCTCATGTATCATTTTTAGCCACAAGCTACCTTATTTTAGATTTGTGTCCCTAGATGGCGCTAGTGGTATTTCATTTTTATGGCATTTACTAGTGTCAAATTTCCTCCTAACATACTCCTATTATAGAGTTTTTAATAATTATTGTTACTTTATGTTTTTTTCCCGATTCCTGATGAGTGATCATTGTATTTAATAGACATTTTTTATATAATCTGAAATAAATCATCGCTTAGTTTTGCTACTCTCCGCTAGATGGCTCTCGTAGGGAGGGTAGAACTAATATGTTAAGATTTTTGTATATTTTTAAAAAGTATTCAAGTTAGGAAGAGAAAATATAACGGTCTTCCTAATAATAATAATAATCCTAATAAGTAGATACATGAATAGTTCAAGAAAAACTGTATGGCGATTAGTTTAGTAGGAGCAAATAAGTATGTGTTATGATTTTTGCAAATTTCTCAAAAACGGTGCAAGTGAGGAAAACCGTTATATTTTTCCTGTAATATTTAGGACGACATTAATAATTGGTAATTATGACACATTTTTCTGATCAGTAACTTCGGAGATAATAGGGGGGGAATGGTATTTTTTGAAACTTTTTTCGCCATAAATCAAAAACTATTTATTTAAGAAAAAAAACAAAAATGGTATTATAATCTACAAATTAAGCTCTTTCATTTGATACCCCACTCGATATATAAGCCCTACTTTCAATTTTGAAAATCCCATTACGGAGCCCTTTAAAAAAAAAGTAAAAAAGGTACAAGATTTTTTTTATGTCCAATAAGCTCGGGTTAGCTACTTTTAACACTATTCCAAATTTCAAACCGATAGCAGCAGTAGTTCCTGAGATATCTGGCTGTGACAGACGGACAGACAGACAGACAGACAGACAGACAGACAGACAGACAGAGTCGCACCATAAGGGTTCCTTTTTTACCATTTTGGTACGGAACCCTAAAAAGGCAAGGACAACAAAAGTTAAAAGGTTTATTAGTTAATCAGTTAGTAAATTGAGTTATTCAAAATCAATAAATTAAGTTATTTTAGCCCTCTTGGAAGGTCCTCACCAAAATAGCGCAGTTCAAAAAATTATGAATTTTGAAAAGCATAATCTCGAAAACTATTGTGTCTACAGAGATAATTTTATTATTTCATATTGTAGAAAAGTTTGTGTACTTTTAAAACGTTCTGAGAAGGTACAGTCGGCCTCAAAAGTAGCTGGACAGTTTAGTACTATGCCTCGATACAAATGTGTTCAGCCACTTTTGAGGCCGACCGTACTATCAAAAACTAGTCCTTTAGGGTCATAATCTCCAAAATCTGAAAACCGAAATTTTCGCGGTTTTTTTCGATTTTTGACAAAGTTGCATTGGCGCTCGAGGTCAAAAACTTAGATTATTTATGCAACATCATAAACAAGCCTGCAAAAAATCAGAACTACTGGATTGGCGCAAAGTACCCCGTACTTTCAGGTGACAAGGTTACTGGATTATTCAATGTTTTGCAAAATAGGTTTCAATATTGAAAAACGCCCCCTCTTCCCTCTGCGCCCCGCCCGGGCCCTTATTTAGAGCATCTACTTATTGTACTTATACCACGCCGTATGTTTTTAATAACAGACGCGCTCCGTAGGTATTGACGAAATTAACTTACGACCGTATTTTCGATAAAATAAAAAAGGTGAGAAGTAAAAGTCAGTTGAATGGCGTCAAAACCAGAACAAAAGGCAATCGGCCCGGGGCGGCTACGGCGCCCCTGGCCGATTGGCGCCCCGGGCCATGGCCCGGATGGCCCTAGGGTAAATACGCCCCTGCCTAGGGGAAAACTGGGGAGCGGGAGTCAGTGTAATGATTTTTATATAAAAACTAAAGTAGGTAGGTACTAATGACCGAAAAATTCGGAGTAGAATGTGACCATAGTTCGGTCCACCACTGGGATGGGATGCGTATTCTCGAGCAATAGCTTCATGATTGTTTACGCTTATGATTTTGCATTGCATTTTTTGACACTACAAATGACCAATTAAGTTTCAGACTTCTTGAAGTAAGTTACCAGCACTAATTTATGATGAAACGTAAAAGACCAAAATATCTGAATCGACCTAATTGGTAGAGGAATAGAGTCGCGTCAGTTATTTTTGCATGCTACTTTTCATCATATATTATTATTTTTGTCGGTGTTTGTAGATTATTAAAACTTTTTCTTGAAACTTGCGGCTTAAAACTGAATCTGCCGATTCTGTTCCTATTTTTTTTTCTTGGAGCTTGTGACTCTGTTGCTGTGACTCCCCAATCTCCCCATTGCCCTTTTCCCCTCAGTACGGACATCGAGATTAATCTAGCTGGAAGTGTGAGGCCGTCTACAAAGCTAGTGGATCACCTGCAAACTGTAACATAATGTTGCATCAAGGCCCTTTCATTATTGCACACATTGCTGGGCTCGCTGCGCACTCCTGAACGCATATATATTATATTGTCCTCGATATGTATGTTCTGTGTATCTGCTCCAAGCTCCGTAACGGACGCTCAAAATCGGCCCCACGAAATGCGTACCAAAGGGGCGGAGCTAGTACTTATTGAGTCTTGAAGTTTTTGAGAATTTCTCACGTCACTAGGTTTGTAACCAATCACATTATTTTGTCTTTTAAACGATATGCAACCTTTTTGAAATTGTGCCTTCTCGAACTTGACTTAGAGTCAAACACAGTAAACATTAAGTTGGTTATCAGCCCCACTGATACATAAGACGTATTGATTTTAAAAAGTGGGCGTTGTGGGGCAATTTTCAATGTCATTTCATTTTTGTTTGGCGTTAGGTATCGTTCCAGGCATAATATTTCGATGGCTCCAAGTCCTGTTTTTGTGTGCGTTACTGAATAAACTTTTCTTAGTGGTCTAAAGCGATGAGAGGGACAATGGTTGAAATGAAAATGCAAGTTTTACAACTCTACTTTAATATATTCTTGTACTTGTAATAAATATAGAGTTAAATAGAGATATTCTTTCGATTATACATCATCATGGTGGTTATAAATAACATTGTATTCTTGTTTTGTTACTTAAATACTATATAAATCTGTAGGTCTATTTACCATATTACGTAAAGTAGATAACATACTCGGGAAATTTTAGTATAAGAACTTTATCATAATATCTACGTAATAACGAGAACAAAGTAACTTCAAAATTAAATCTTTATCTACCTAACTGTAAACTGTACCGTTACATAGCCGCGTAATAATTAAATATTTATGTACAATAATTCTATTATTGTACCTACATACATTTATGCCTTTTATTGTACAGGTTAGTAACATACAAGAACCTTTTTTTCTTAAATACGCCCGATAGGCAATACTTAAATAGTTGTGGCAAGAAATCACAGGAAACATAATCATTTTAAGGCTACATTTAAAATAATGAGAAGGTCTGCTAACATTATGCAAATGTGCACATTATAATTTGTATTATTGTCAATAGTAAGTTTATTGTAAGGACCTTTAAAATAGTCATCACTCATCAATTCATTACTGGGTCATAGATTAACATTACACAATAGTACATTGTGTATCAAGGGCGGTAAGTAAGGAATTACAAACAAGTGTTTGTTACAAGGCCGAGGCGAAGCCGAAGGCTTTAATAACACGAGTTTGTAATTCCTTTATCGCCCGTGGCACACACAATGTTTTTCATCACACTTGTGAGGAAATCTGATTAAAATAACCTTACTTAACCTAAATAAAATTGTAAAACAGACAGTGACATTAGTGACATATATCCATAGACAATGCGAATGTCAAGTCACGTTCGGAAACCATAGCGGTAAAGACCTAAAATGGTTGATTTTATATTTGCAAAATACTGAAATACACTATTTAAACATTTAATTAATGTTACAGAAATATGTGTTTACATGTATTTGCAATATCAGTTCTCTTTAAATAAATATTTCAGTGATAAAAGTTAAAAAAGTAAGTTGGCGTTTCCTTTGAAGATGACAAATAGTTAAGAGTAAAACAGAACCAATGTATTCAAATACAAAAAAAAAAGCTGACGCCCTAGGGCGTAATAGGTCATTTACGGCCTGCAAAACCTACGTGTAACAACACCATTTTCGAGCAAGTGTGATGAAAATTATATTGGCTACCAGTGACCGATTTCACGAAGCTACAAGTTCACACAAACGCCAAATACCACAATACCATTGGTTGGTCTGACCAATGTTGCTAGTTTAGTTAGACTTGTAAAATTGTAATTGGTAGCTTCGTGAAACGGGCCTCAGATAAGACATTCATACCTACCAGTGGCGTGGCGTTGAAGAAATCCTTGGGCAAGCCGGAGCAGCTTTGGCTTCAATTTTCTTTAAGAGCGCTAAAATTAAGTGCTGAACTGCCTAATACTAGGTAAGCCGATGGGAATCGAGTTCTATGGACGCCACGCCACTGATACCTACATACATCTTACTTATGTGCAATAGGTTAATTCAGAACTAACAATTATATTTATCAGCCACGGACTGCCACTTCAACTATTACGAACTTTTGGTACCACATCACGGCTCACATTATATTAGGTACGATACTGACGGCAAAGAATAAGAATTAGTTCTACGTAGAGAAGCCTCTATTCCTAACAAAACTGCCGTTCGCGTCGGACGGAGCTGACCCTACAGATTTGAAAGAAGGCGCCCCTGTCAATGGCAGTTTCAGATAAATAGGTACTGAAAACATCTGAACATGCTTTTGAAATAAACATAAAAAATTGTAACTGATATCATATCACTTCACACCATATTTCCTAAATGTCACCCTGTATGTTTTCAAACCCAAACTGTGCACCTAGTTCAGTATTTTAGTGAGTACTTACATCATAACGAATGCTAGGCTCATTCGGAATAAGATCAACGTATGAAAAAAAAAAACAAATATTAACCGAAAATGCTTCTATCTAAGTAATGTAATGATTCTGAAGTATTGCATTTTACTATATTTTCCCAATTTACCATATAGTATATTTACACGAAAGTTAATAAAAAAGATCATTGATCAATCACCCCTTGTTGGTGGTCCCACTGTATAATAATATCATCTTCAACTTAAGTTTTATAAATTAGCACCTCATAACACACTTTAATATAAATAATAGAATACAAAATACTGGTTTAGTTAGACTCTTTACTAACTACTCGAAAAACATTGGATTATAAGTGCACTACATAGAGATTAGAGACACATTACAATACATAGTTAAATATTTGGACTATTATCTATTTTCAGGGAAACAAAGTCCTTCATTTTAAGGTGATTCAAGTCGGTTTTCTATATCAACGTTTGCCGCCACGGCATCAATTTATGTTTGAAATGTTTTTTATTTTATAGCTCATTTGAGAGACATTTTATGTGCGCAAAATGGCATAAGAAGTCTCAATGAACCGGAATTAGCGTGCAATTGGACCATAAAGGTCAGTGCCATTTATCAGTATCATTTAAACCTAACCGTTTTTAGCGAACATTATATATTTTTTTGGCTTTATGGGAGTTCTTATGTCATTTCGCGCACATAAAATGTAACCAACTGTAAAATAGAACACATTTCATTTTCAAACATCGTAAAAGCAACGAATGACCCTCTTTTGGTGTGTATGGAAAACCGACCGACTGTAATCACCGTAAAAGTAATATATTGTCATATTTATCTTAGTAATAACATTATACTTTGTCGAGAGTAATTTTCAGCGTCCAATACATTCATGCCGTGGTCAGATTACACTCAATACATTTTTACGATATCGGGTTGAACGTTATTAAAACCGGTTTACTTTTTAAGGTTTTTCATGACCTCGTCAGCAGAGGCTTTCACCTCTTCCCAGGACTCTTGGATATCTTTATCTTCAGTAAAACGGGAGCACACAGCCAACCTTAGGAAGTATACATCATCGATCTTGGACGGCACGAGGTGGATTTTGCCCCGTCCATTGATCGTCCTCAGAAGCTCCTCGTTAACTTCATTGCTTTCCTTCAATTTGAAACACACCAGCCCCATCGTCACCTCCTCAAATATCTCGAATCGTTCATCTTCCAGGCAGAGTTTCTCAAAGAGATGAGCTAACGCAATATGTTTCCTTATGTGTTTCTGAAGGTTCTCAACTCCGTACAATCTCAGGACGAACCACAATTTGAGCGCTCTGAAGCGACGTCCCAAAGGAATTTGCCAGTGGCGGTAATCGGGTGCGGATCCCTGCTGATCGTGTTTCAAATACAGAGGATCCACGTTGAATGCGTCAACGATCCACCGAGGCTGCTTAAGCCACATAGCTGAGCAATCGAAGTTGACCAACATCCACTTGTGAGGGTTGAAGTTGAAGGAGTCAGCCTTTTCGATACCCTTCATCAAATACCTATAATAAATACTCATAATATATATCACATAGTACATACAAACTTATTATTATCATTATATAATAACAAATAATGACAGCGTTGCCCTGGTTCGGCGTAGTGTTAGCACCCCGCAGCATCATGCTGAGTCAGCGCCTATTCTATACCACACATGACTCTCGGTGGGTATTCTAAAATTTTGTAGACCTGTCAATAAAGTTTACAGTGTGATCTCTAGAATAGTCTGTCTAGAATTCCACTCAGAGTGGTCCGGCTAGCGACCTGGTTCGACCCCAGGGAACGCCACGGCCGGCCACCCGGTCAAACAATCGCTATGCCGAATGAGGGTCGCGAGTTTGTCAGTTTCTAAAAAAAAACTGTCTAGAATTTCTCATCATCTATCTGTGCTTTCTATGTCATGTTCATGTATGTTTGTGGATGAATATTAGTATATTACACAACACAACTAGGGTGGTAATACAAAGAAAGGCCGAGATCGCAGAAGTTTGAGGCCCGAGCTGCAAGCGAGGGACGTAAATATGCGATCGAGGAGGCTGCGCGTACGGAAAAAGCCGCTTTATGGCCAGGTACATGGTGGCATAATGTACTATTATTTATGTATCTACCTGTACTCGGGGCAGATGAAGGCGGAGCCGGCGTAGGCGGCGTCGACGTGCAGCCACAAGTTGTCGTCGGCGGCGCACGCGTCGCCGATCTCGTCCAACGCGTCGAAAGTGCAAGATGAAGTTGTACCGAGAGTTGCTACAACCTGTAAACGATCATTGACTGTAACTGTTTGTACAAATTATATAGGTAAGATCCTGTTAAAATAAGCATAATAAGGAAATATGTTCAAGTTTTGAGTTTGATACCTAATGTGTAACTTTTTTTATGAGCCTCCAAAACCACCAACTGTCCGTGGCAAGACACAGATTTTGTCAAATGGTCCCTCATCACTAAAAGGTTAAGGACCACTGATTTAGACGTTTAAGTTGCGTGTGCTACATGGATGCAGTCTCTTCGGTCCACTGTGGGCTGCATGATTGTTTGTCAGTTGTGGTATAAAAAAACTTACGTAGAAGGGTATAAGTCCTTTGGCTTTGTCTTCTTCCATGGCCTCACGCAAGATGTCTGCTCGGAGCCGCCGTTTGCTGTCTGGCTGCAGGCTGCGCAGCTTCACTCCCCCCAGCAACCCGGCGCGCTCGACTGACGAATGGGCTTGTTCTGGAAAACATTATTAAAATGTGTTAGATTTTCATATCTTAATGGATACTCTAAGCTTACTATAGTCTGTCGTGTTAGGTATTTAAATAAAGGTAAACAAAAAAAACACGTGACTCGGGTCGTTCAGCCAGTAGTATTGCGCCACAGATACAAAACGTGACTTTGATTGGCTGAACGAGCCGAGTCACGTGGTTTTTTTTTTGTTTACCTTTATTTAAATACCTAAAAGGACATACTACCTATAGTGCTAAGCGCTCCAAACAATGCTCAGTGAAACGTAATGACCAATTGGTCAAGAACGTGCGAGCTGTCTAGGCTCAAGGTATCGGTTCAAGTGCGGCTTATAGATCAGAAATGTTCATTATGTTCCTATAATCTTTGTATGAATATGAATATCAAGTACCTATTCTAAATTTTTTACCCCAAAGCGTAAGCTGCAAAGTATTAGACATAGGCAAGAGACATTGCGTAACTTCTGTTTAGAGGCTGAGCTGAGTAGGTATCCAAGGACAGATATAGATTGGTCTCCCTGTATAAAGCAAGGAACACTTGTCAAACAAAATATGAGTGTAAGAATACGTAAACCAGAGTGGAAACGTTATGACTAATCTAAGTAATGCGGTTAAAGACGAGATTAACCAGAATGAAACAGGGTTTATTTCATTCCAGTACTATTCGTGGTAACTATAAAATATTCCGCCACCTGCGGTCATGGTGTCTACGTCGATCTTACCCAAGCGTAGGAATGAATATTAAAATAGTGACTGACAACTGAACTGACCTTCAATTGGCAGTAAGAAGACGTCGTCGTTCAAGATGTTCCTCTATTATATTACCTTTACGTAGATGATTTACAAATTTATTCATTAAACTAACCACAGAGACATTGTCCATCATCTTCAGAATTAACTTCCGCAATATTATTCCCTAATACTGGGTCTCTAGCTAGATCCTTAGAAACTTTGATCTCGACAAGTTTGATATGGTTTGCAAAACCTAAGTTCCATAAATAAATTATGCGACTATAAAATGCGACGATTTTTTTTAGTGATTGAAATGGGACGGATTTAATGTCACTGTCACTTGTGATTACGGATATCCGTGTGATATTCGCCATAAAAATGCATTTGCGTAAGTTCTATCCGTTTATATAGTACAATTTAAAACTTACAGTCCCACAAAGAACACAAACGACCAGACGGCGTACGTATAATCCCTTTTGGGGTTCATTTCCATAGCCAAAACGTCTATCACAGATAGGGCTGATAGGGTTTACTCACTGTTGCAATATCCCACAAGTTTGGAAAGGATTTCAGAGTCCGTCCACTCGGGGTGTCGGTCGCGGACGCGGGTCATGACGCGCGACTTGGCGCCCAGGAGCGCTACGAGCGTGGCCTCGCTGGCCGTGCCCTGGATGACGCCGCCGCCCTCGCCGCCCGACCGCGCCAGGAACGGCTCCGGCAGACCGAGCATCTGGCCCAACCAGTCCAGCATCACCACCTCCAGCTCTGTGCACGCGGGACTGGCGATCTGTAACGTACGTATGCTTTCGTTACTTTTTGTTGACGTATGTTGTTGCTCGTACGTAGAGTCTGTGCGGAAAGAGAATAGGATTAATTTTGGGGGGCGCTGTAATGCTTTTGTACCGTATGTGCCGTATTTTCTGTTCTGTGGCCATACTGATTACGTTAGTTCCGTTTTTCGCCACGCCTATTCTCTTTCCGCACAGACTCTACAGCGGTTAGGTACTTATCTCTGCAGCTGACTGTACCTACCCATAGGCTTCCAATATCTTTATTGTTTGTCCCGATATTGCCCGTACATCAATTAGATAGGCAATTGAAATCAATAGAAACTGTTGTCTATCTATTTTCATATAGGAGTAGTTTTATTATGTCTACGAATAGCGAGTTCAAAATCTGTGTAAAGTTCACCTTTGTAGCTACCACAAGTACCTACTACAAAATAAATATAAAACCAAATGTATTGTATGCTTACCGCATATTTACTATTTCTACAGAACCGTGACTTATGTCAACATGATGGCATGCCATGTGATGGTCACATCCATGCTCACAGATCGTTTGTCAACTAACGCGCAAATTGACCATTGTAAAAAGCCAGTAAACGGTATCATGCGCGAATTAATGTTGTTTTATGGACGAATGGGACCGGTTTTCCTTGTTCGCCTTTCGTCTCGTGAACTTGACACTGGCATTGGATTGATTCATGAGTTCGGTGTAGGTCACCTTATAATAAGTTAAAGATAAGAATTAATTACAACTATTCATGTGGCCTTTCTATTATTCCATCGGGTACTTAATAGAATAACATTGAAAATATTAAAAAGCTATCATATTAAAAATTTAAAACTCGTACGCACGCAACTCCTAAATTAATTATGAGTAATTAATAAAAGAACAATGAATAGATCGTATATCGTGCCCTAGTGAATCCGATGTAGTTAGGCGATAGCTCCGTTAATCACGTCTGCGAGTGATGGCCGGGTAGGAGTTGGCGTTCGGGAAGTACCCAGGCAGGAGTATTGTGCTTACTAAATGCTCTCACACCAGCAACTCCCTAATGAATATAGGCCTCAAGGATATCATGCTCAAGTGAATCCGATGGTAAGTACCTACTAGCTCCGTTAAGCACGTCTACGAATGATGGCGGGTGGGAATTGTTAGTCGGCAAGTACCAAGTGTAAAACTGCTGCGAGTATCAGTGAGTTTACCAGTCTCGGGGATGCGCTCGATGTGGTCATTAAATGCACCAGTAACTCCCAATTCTCCCAAATAAATTAGAGCAGGCTAAAATCATTATACCCAAGTGGATCCGATGCAGGCGATAGCTCCACTAAGCATATCCGCGACGATAGCCGGGTAAAAGTCGGCGGTCGGGAAATAGGCGTGAAACCGCGGCGAGTACCAGTGGGTGACACCGGTCATGACGACGCGCGATGTGCTTATAGTGTTCTCACATCAGTAATTCCCAAATCAATAAAAGTAGGCCAAAATCATTATCATACCCAAGTGAAGCCAATGCAGGCGATAGCTCCGCTAAGCATATCCGCGACGATGGCCGGGTAGGAGTTGGCGGTCGGGAAGTAGGCGTGGAACCGCGGCGAGTGCCAGTGGGTGACGCCGGTCATGACGACGCGCTCGATGTCCGCCATCACGGCCGTCCACGGCTCGGCCTGCTCCGGCGCCTGCTCGGGCACCAGCGGCCGCAGGTACCCGGGCTTCACTGACGGCACCACACGCCTAGAATTAAAAAAAAAAATTGAAAAAGGCATAAAAGGGCTAATACAGTCTCTACAGATCCAATCGTTTTGGAGCTTTCATAATGGTCCGGTTGAAGAAAGAAACCCTATTTTGTACAGCAGGGTTCTCCACTATAGTCAAGAAGAATATTCTTCAACGGTTTACTATTGGATCGCATAAATTTAAAAGGCATAATTCATCATTTCGCATAATTCATCATTTGGCATAATGCTTTTTTTTTCTGAACATGTAAACTTTTCAGGATTATTATAACGCAAACCTAACCTAACCTAACCTAACCTATTTAACAGGATGGAGCCTTAAAGAGTCCTGAAAAATTCTACAGTTTATGAAAAAAATGCTTTATGCCGAATGATGAATTATGCCAAATTATGAATTATGCCTTTTAAATTTATGCGATCCAATAGGATCCCAGTTTGTGAAGATGTTTGGAGGTTTGGATGTTTGTTACTAAATAACGGGGTAACAACTGGATGGAATGAGATGAAATTTGGCATGCAAGAGACCTGATTCTAGATTGAAACATAGGAACTTTATATTCCGGTAAAGAGTTATTTTAGGACATTAACGAGAATAACGCGGGCAAACGCTAGTTGAAGAAGGGATCCTATTGGATCGCATAAATTTAAAAGGCATAATTCATAATTTGGCATAATTCATCATTCGGCATAATGCATTTTCTTCTTAAACTGTAGAATTTTCAGGACTCTTTAAGGCTCCATCCTGTTAAATAGGTTAGGTTAGGTTAGGTTTGCGTTATAATAATCCTGAAAAGTTTACGTGTTCAGAAAAAAAAGCATTATGCCAAATGATGAATTATGCGAAATGATGAATTATGCCTTTTAAATTTATGCGATCCAATAGTAAACCAGCTCTCATATCGTACAGATAAGTCAAGGAGGTGGCCCTCCATAGGGCCAGATGGAAAGACCAGCACGCTTCATTAGCTACAAAGACAAAAGTATAACTAATTTAAATTTAATACATGATGATTTGAAACTGAATGAACCTCCCACAAAATTGAATAAACGTAAACCCGATTGATCACATGCTTAGAGATGTTCTATGAGCCTAAACAATAAGATAAGCCTCAATTATAACAGAAACTGACCTATCCCTTATGTTTTCCAAGTACTCCGCGATGTAGTCTGTCATCGCTTTCGCGAAATCCTTGAAATCAGCAGCCTCCATGGTTTCTGTAAAAAACAAAACATAGTATTGAATGTTTGACACTTTAAAGAATTATGATATCTACGGAAATATGCAAATAATGCAATCAGTTTAAAATTAATAAACCGATTTTGTCACAATTAGACTGAATTTATTCAAAATATATGTAAACATAGGTATGTAAATAAGATCTTTATTTATTTAAATTACGGTCGTATGCGTATGATAGACAAAACCACTACAGATAACGCAAAACAAACATCGTAAAAACTAAAAGAAATTAGGTAGCTACTTGTATGAACACTAAGAAGAGTAGAGCAAATTTACAGAAACTAGGCAAATAAGATAACACCATATATGTAAACAGTGACTCAATTAAATACCTAAAGTTGGACTTTTCTTTACCTGTATTAAATTGACTTATCCAGTGCATTAATTGCATGTGATTCATGGATTAGGTACCTAATATGATTTGAATAAAGCAATTTTCACCTATACAAATTTAGTAAGTCTTGTAACAATTTACAAGTAGGACATAATTTTCACAAGAGCGACAGTATTTTCAGGACGTGATACATTTCCATGTGTGAATACAAGAACTGCTAACATTAGGTAGGTAAATAAGAAATCGATTTTAATATATAGGTAGTTGATTCAAACGCAAATACAGAAGCATAGAGAACATTCAACACTAATAAAATTAAAGACAGAAATAGTGCCTCGCAGTGAAACCCAAAAAAGCCAATTAAAACAAGAACTCAAACACAAACAGTTGATTTGATCAAAAATAATGACGAACCGAATTTGAGTGCCGTGTCCTGGTGAGTCATGCTTGCCTAGAAATTAAGGTCATTTTAGATAGTGTTAGTTAATGACGTTATGCGATTATAATCAATTAAACCGTATTTTTGCTACTTTCACGACAGACAACGTAAAAGGCTAACTACAATATACCAAGCAGTTAACCCCGCCGCCGACCAACCCAAGGTTCCCTAGAAAAACTGTCACTTCTTAACTTGATTCAAATATCTGATAACGTCCTAGATGATTTTTCGTGTACATAATGTTTCGTAACAATGTGACGAACAAACTTGGTAAAGATGTTTAGATGCTTCAAGACATACCTAAGTACGAATACAATTTTGAACTCTTATCTAGAAATAACTATAATTTCTAACGCTTTCTCAACTATAATTTACACGTAGTCATTACACTATAATTAGCTGAACAATTACCCTAGGTCACAAAGTTCAGTTAAATTGGTGGTGCTTATTCAATGTCGAGAGAACGGCACTTGCGCAACGCCGGGCGGCGAGCAAGTGGTGCGAGGTTATACGTAGACCTCGTAAATGCGGCGTGTAAACGCAGACTACGCTACCTAAAACAATATTCGCATACCTACACAAAAGGAACACTACCTTCGTTTATAAACTAATAAAATGTTAAAGAATTTAGCTAGCACGCCCTTTCCCAAAGGATCTCGCCGTTTGATTTTCGACTACCACTTGTTTGATGAGTTGACTATAAATAACGATGCGGTATCAAATTAATATGTGTACTAACTCCAGTAAACGATGTTATCAACGATATCATTTTAGTGGCTATCGAAAATTGCAAACGTTTATCTTCTAATGCGCTATCTAAACGCAAACTAGTACCACATCGTAATAAATGATAATATTATATAATACAGTACAGGTATCTTAATTATGGGCAGGAGGGGCAAGTTCCCCCACGGGGCATATCCCTACGTTAAAAATATCACCAACTATGAATAAGAGACAGCAGACGTTAAGTTTTTACATATGTGCATCAAACTGAAGCACGGTTTAATTAGCTGTTTGTCGCAAATTCGTATTTGATATTTTATTTATAAGTATCGTAGAGTCAATGGCCGCATGCATCGGCATGTTTGGCGCTCGTGTCCTTACTTAATTTCGAAAATTCGTTCGTCCCCCTAGGTCTCTTCAATTGGGGGCAAAATATGTGTATGTCCACTCTGATTCAAGCACCTTGCCATACCATTTGCTCCAACAGAGCCCTCAATGCGCGCACTCTGATTCGCACTTAACCAGGTTTCCAATGTCTCTGATAGTTAAAGACTTTGTAATTGGTAGCAGGAGGCGACTGTAACTAAGTTTCCTTCGTTGCTGTGCCGCCACCGCTCGTATCCGGTCCTTTGTGCGGCATTATATCCGTTTTAATACAATTTCTGTCTAAGTGGTTCAACGTTCATGAATTATTAGTACCACGACTCCCAGATAGCTACAGCGACACTTAAAGTATTGAACCAATCTTTAGTGAGTCCAATTCAAACCAATCTATTTTCACGTTGTTTCGGCAATAAAATAACAGATTGATAATGTATCAATTAGTAATTATACACTTTTTACAGAGTGTTTTGGTAGATGAGTGCAAAGCTTTAAGGGGAAGCTAAAGTAAACCATTTAGAACCATTTGAGCCATTGTTGTCTTAGGCGAAGACACTGCACTCTCTGTGCTGCACTCACAATTTTTTTTTATTGATAGTTTATGGGTATGGGGAAAAACCCAACATTTTACAATAAATTGCTAATAGCGGCCAATTATTATACCAAAACGCGACTTAATCGCGCAAAAACATGCTAAGTATCACCTCTACGTGAAAATCGTGAAAGTTTAAATTAATAATTTAATTTAATTAAGGTAGGTATTGTTTAAGCAATCTAAAAACATTTTTTACTCATCTACCAAACAACTTGTATATTTTAATATAAACGAATGTTGCCATACACAATACGAATGCACATCAGTGTAAAATTTTCAAGATATGTTGGTGAAATTACTTTCAAGATTATTGTGAAATTATATGACACTTTCTTCGAGTATCAACTGCTTTGATTTTCTTTAAAAATAAAACCAGTATATCGTGAGACCCAATTAGATTGCGTCTCAACTCAAGTTGTATTTAGATCATTATGTTAATAGCAGCAATTTGGCAGCAATCTACAAAAGATTAGACTGACTCGCTCGAATGTCATTGTTTATCTGTAACTGATCCTTAGAACTCATTACCGTTTCAGTAAGGGCGAGAAGAGGATCAAGGCAGTCGAACTGCACGCGATCTATCGCGAATTTGATTTTAAAAACATTCATTGTACGTGATTATCATTTAAGTTGCTCTAGCCACGTCAAGTCGTTACAACGTCGCACTGTATTAATTAACAATAAATGTGGCGTCACTAAATTCTATTGAAAATATGTTTATCCATGACACAGATTAAAAATACATACCTATATTACTACCTATCTTCCTAGAAACTATTGTACGTACACATACTATTTATTTAATATAAATATTAAGGCATGCGCCATGCGCCATCATGCCCATCATAAACGTATGAAGTGGTTAAAAAAAGTAGGTAGCTCTATCTATGAAAATCGATAATATTGCAAACAATAACTTAATTGCGATAGGTATATTGTAACTCGTACAATTTCTCCGTTGAAATCATATTCGTATTTTACCGTATAACAAAATTTAGTGAAACCTGTTAACTCGATGCCGGGTATTCCCATCCCAACATTTCCCTTTGCAAGAGCATCGCCATTATGTTTATCCTCTCTAATGATTTCTACTTAAGTCCTATAATTTCTCACTTTCATTACACCCTTACCCTTACGTGTTTGACCTTTCACGTATAACAAGAAATTGGTAAAAGTAGCAAACTCGTCCCAGGCCTGGTATTCCCTCATCCCCATTAACCAGTGCACGTCCGTGCGTCATCGGCGTTCGGATTTATCCACTAATGAATTCAACAGAATTCGTGTTAAACTAAAGTTATTTATTTATCGTTACGTGAAACGGTTGGAGGAAAACCCCTGTCGCAGAATCAGACATGTTTTCGTTCCTACCGGCATTCTGTTATCGGTAACTATTAAAATTTTCCTTTTAGATAATTTTCGCAATTCACCCAAGTAGTGACCCGCATTACTGAAATGGGTAACCTTCACTATGATAGTGGATAGTAAACCTTAAAACTGTGGACCATTTTAACTATTTTAATAAGAACATTTCCAGTTATTAACACTGTTTTATTTGAATAGACCCCTGATGTTTACCTGAAAATGGTAAAAATAGAAAGAAAATTTGATTTGACCTCAATACTAATATCAGTCGAAATGACGTTTCATTCGAAATGAAATGTCAATTGTAAACAATTTTGTGTCTGAGTTAAAAAAAAACTATGGTTGCTCGACATGCGTGAAAAAAAAAATTATTTAACGCCATTAGACATTTTTAATTTGCGGTTTTTAACATATTATAGAGAGCTTATAATATGTTTGTAGATAAAGCAGTGTATGCAACTGTACATAATTAAGCCTTAAAACACTCGTGTGTGATCCTAATATGACACTCGCCATCCGCTCGTTTCATAAAACACACTCGTGTGTTAAAGTCTCTCATTATGTGTCAGTTGCATAAACTACTAAGTATTTGCGTCTCCTGGTCGGGTAACGTATGTTTTATATTCGCATTTATATGGAATCGAACCATTTGTTATACACGTTAAGTGCTATATTCTCTAAGGGCCTTATCACATTTGCGGGCGAGTTGCAGGCGAGTTTCCATACAGAACCAGTCGCGGCGAACTCGCGGCGAGTTCGCCGCTAGCGACATTTGTATGGGCCTTCGCTTCTAACTCGCCCGCAGCTCGCTCGCAAGTGTGATAAGCCTCTAAATCTGTGTCATTATAATTAGTTCATAAAAAAAACGACTGATTAATTAGTCATGGTTTTTTTGACCAAGGTTGAACGGCAGTCGTGTCGTGATACAGACCAGTTTGACGTTCTGAAGGGTGATAAACGACCTTTAAGTGACACATTGTCTTGTATTGAAAAATGTCGTAACTCATACTAATTTCAGTTTAAGTGCCTACCCATAAACATGATAATTATTTTGGGGGAAATAAATAATTAGTCGAGAATATTTAAACTGCCCAAGCAGATAAGCAATTTCATCTTTGATATATTTGCAGTGTAAACACGCGATTTAAAATTATACGCAGAAAAATATTAGTATAGGCTGTATCTTGAATACGCGCTACAGCGTTTGTTGAGGTATCTAACTAAATAAAATAAATACCGATAACGAGATACTTTTACTTGACAGACGAAGCGATTTTCTATCCCAGTGCAGGTTGAACGGGAACGTGACTTTTTCTTGTTTAAGGGACTTTGCGATTTTTCCGAGTTTCCGCGATTCAGTTCTCGTAAAGGCACATAGTCGTTAGCCGTGAACTTTTTAAGTGCGTAGGTAACTTTCTTACGGTTACACTATTTGTAAAAATCTTGCGGCTTTACTTTACGGGGCTTTTGTTACTGACAAATATAAACAAATTATTAACGTTTTCGACGCTTTCTTGAAACATAAAGATTGCAAATCAGACGCCATGTCATAACACTGTCAAAAGCGAAATTGAACTTTATGCTTGTACATGTAGGTTTATATCGCTCCTCGCTCTTTGACACCTTTAGGTGTTGTTAGCGTGGTAGGAACGAAAGTTCCTTTAGACGCGAACCTACCACGACACCTTTAGGTGTTCTCGGCGTCAAAAGGGTTAACCATGGTTTTGCCACAGTTCAAATGAAATGAAGAATAAAAGTAGGTAATGTGTAATATCGCGCTTTAGTTGTGTATGCGAAGGACCACTGGGTGACCTAAATACTAAATCGGTAAAATGTCTCAGAATTTCGCACGAGCCGAAGGCGATTACGATAAACATGCTAGTTGATTTTATATTACGCGCTCTGAACGTTTTTACATCTTCATCTAGCCCACAGTTCTGTAATTTTCGCATAGAGCGGTAAAGAAAGATTTTTTAATCTATGTTCTATTTACTCAAGGCCAGACCCCTACAGGGCATTTCTCCAGGAATATGTCTGCGACTCATTCATCTGTCATTTAGTATGAAAAAGGGCCAGATGAATAAGGTGACCGCAGACATATTTCTGGAGAAATGCCCTACAACCAATAATGTTATGAATTAATCTGTCTTGTAAAACTGTTTAAGTTTCTAGTTATTATTATCCAGTCCACTATTGATAAGATTCGGATTATGAAGGACTATGGCATATCGACATTATCGACGGCTGGAACTTTCAAAAGTTGTGTCGTGATTGCTGATTAACTCCCTAATTAGGTGGATAATGGCAAGTATGGCAACTATGAAAATTTTATTAAAGCAAAGGGAATAGCCCTATATCTTTTGGAGTGACTCGCACTTGTCCCTGACTGCACTCATTCTGTCCTATTCGAAAGAAATAGTACCCAAGCCTCTTAAGTTTAATCTGGGGACACGGTAGTGCCCCCGCCAAGACGAGCAAAACAAAGTCACGGCATCCTTTTCTCGAACCAATTCAGGCCATTTTCAACCTCCTATAATTTGGTGGTATTTAATTCTCATCTACTTTCAATGGTTTAATGACTGAAAACTGTATGGTAAAGTAGGTAGGTACCGTCAATAAAAATATTTTAACAATAGAATTATTGTTAAACATTAATCACGTAATTCCTACAATTGGGCTCATTTTATGGTATAACCAATTCGCTTCAGCCTTGCATTTCGCTTCTTTACTTTCTCAACCACGTATCTACTCGAATAGTTTTGATAGAAAAACCACCCGTGTCACCAATAGAAAAGTGCGATTTTCCTATGAAACTATTCGAGTAGATACGTGGTTGAGAAAGTAAAGGAGCGATTTGCTATCTGTATAATTATATAAATTAACATTTGACCTAATGCCTTAGATAACATCGGCATGAAATCAAAAAAATATTATGATTTTGCCAAATATTGATAAAGTTAAGTTACACATCAAGAATAAATATTTTTAGGATACAAATTAATTTTATTTCATTCATCCAAAAGTTGTAAACCTCGGGAATTTGCCTAATTACTAATGCCATCATTAGCCTTTGCAAAATTTATAAATATGCACTTTCGTTCCAAACTTTGATCTGGACTTGTGTTACAATTGTGACAATATTTATTCAATAGAACTTACCTATTACAAGTTTCCGTACAAAAACAAGACTTCCAACAAAAACACAGCCTTCACCTCGGTAATTTACAACAAAAATTTAAGTAGATAATTGATTTGATTGCTTTCGTGCAATCGTTACTCGCGCTGCGGGCCGCCGAACACGAGCGCCACCTTCACACTACGCGCGCCGCGAACCTTGCAAGCTTTATATACCCTCCTAGGAACACCAGTGTATAAGCCCGACTCCATCAGGAAGATTAGCTGCGCGCATGAGCCGTCAGCCCGAATACTAATATTATAGTCTCACTAAATCTGAAGAGGGACGCTTCCAACCGCTCCATAGGGACCTCTAGTTTCATAGCTGAAAACCTTTTAAAATAACCGGCATAGGGATTCTTTTCCTAATGCAACCCACGACCTATTCGCATCAAAAATAAGTATAATTTTAGTTTATTATGAACGCCATTGAAGTTCATTTAAGCATCGCAGGCGTAGACCTAGAGTAAGGTAGAGCTGTTATTATGTTGTCGACTTCTTCTGTTAAAGTTGGAATTTACTTCAGTGCATATACACGTATTAATTTTCATTCCAAACAAA
This sequence comes from Eudemis profundana, assembly GCA_947034925.1. Lineage (NCBI taxonomy): Eukaryota > Metazoa > Arthropoda > Insecta > Lepidoptera > Tortricidae > Eudemis > Eudemis profundana. The sequence continues at coordinate 16,258,298 of OX344799.1, forward strand.
ACACTTTCTAATGTATAGAATTATTTACGTTGAAATACACAGGAAATTCCGCCTTCATGGAAAGTTGCTTGGGTACGATGTACGATTCAAATTATTTCTTCTTCAAAGTTCAACAACATACCTATATCAAAATATATCGTACATCTTTATTGGATTTAACTCTCAGCTGGCTCAAACCTCCATCATCCATCATATCATATACTATATCTAGTAGTACCCACCTACGTATAGTTTCAGCAATCAGCGTCGTTACCCGCAGAATCGCCTAACGACTATTAGATCGAGGTGGAACCGTTCAGTAATCCTACCTGATTTAGTTTTAAGTCCTCCACCCTGTGAAAAAGGATTAAAAATTATGCAAAAAATTGTGTTGTGCAAAAGTACTACAGTCATGAAAAGTGTTTTAAAAATTTGCAGAATCCAGCATTTTATTTTTTGTGGAGGCTATTTACTTTCAACCAGCGTATTATTGTAGAGTTGGACAACGTTTTACGAATGCCCTTGGTCTGCCAGGCTTTAGCCTATTCTTTTTTTGAACAGTTTTTCCGTGGCCGTACTTTTGAGTCTCATTTTTCACCAGAACTCATAACATTTTATACTCTTTCACGTGGTTTTATCCTTGTGCTGGATCTGGTAAGGGTTGCCGACGGTCCCAACTCGGCCTCTACGTATACGTATACGAAGTGGCTATAATATACAGCCATGGTATAATATGGTATGGTTCCTCCCGAGATAGCTGATGACGTCGTTCAGACAATATTACGTCACAAGCTTTATGTGCATTGTGCACCACAGAGTATATCTACAGAGTATCGAGTATATCTACAATAACCAGCAATACTTTTGTGCCTGATTGTACCCAGTGCCGCGTTTGTCAACATTAATATTATGTACATTATAAACGTTCTTATTCTTAATTCAATCCAAATCAAATGTTTTGCCGAAACATTCTTTGAAACTTGAACCGGTTTTTATTTATTGTAAGGATTATAGGCTCACTGCTATATATATTTGTATAGGTACCTACTGTGAATTGTGAATTCGACTTACAGCCTGATACGTACGTACGTTATATACACCGTGGGCCCGTACAACCCGACCAACTTTAATCACGTATTCCTGATGGTATTACAAGTAAATAACGTTATATCAACATAGGTCGAATTTTGTCATTTTACATTTATAGTCTTATGGAACAAAACAAATCAATAAATTCAGTCCCTCGTTATAAACATGTCCTTACTGGAGGAAAAGTTATTAAAAAGGAAAAAAAAAGCTAAAATGGAAACGAAAGGTCAATATTTTGGCTTTGTAATCTTACCATCTAATACTGCGAAGGTTAATTGCTGTTTAGTTAAAGGATTTTAAAAAATCAGTAAAAGTATCTTAGTCACATTTATTAGGGCTTGTTGCACACTTGGGAGTTTTTATTTTAAAAATTATGAACATCTCGGAAAGTAAGCGTTAATCGACTAGGGGAATTGTGCTTAAGATGACATACTTTTTCTTTCAAGATACATAGCTGAAATAAATGAAGACATCTGAGTTCCGCATCTAGCGTATATTCATTAAAGTTTCATATGCAATTAAATTGTTTCAATTTTAGGGCAATAAACATAATATAAAATGAAAAAAAACATACAAATAGCACGCATGGTCGACGTGCTTAAGATGACATATCTATAGTGTAAGAAGACACAGTATGTCATCTTAGACTTTTATGGTATGTCATCTTATACAATAATATTGTATAAGATGACATACCATCAAAGTCTAAGATGACATACTGTTAATTTAATAAGACAGGACAGCTTTATTATTAATTGCCCAAGCATAATTCGCAGGTAAACTGTTTTTTTCTTGCGGATATGCCTGCGCATTGTGTATGACACCAATTGGAACACAGTTGACACTTCACCCAATGTTCTTTTGGCCTAGATTGGCTAAATAGTTCATTACAGTAAATGCAAGCTGGATCATCAGCCTCCTCATCCTCATTGGCGTAAGGATCTTTGACTTCCTCTAGGTCCTCGTCATCATCCAAACTACCACGTTTCGTCTGCTTTCGACCTCGCGTATATTTGTATTTTCTAGTTGTGGATGCGGACTCAGGCTCAACATCATCTTCCCCTAGGTCCTCGTCGCCATCCAAACTACCACGTTTCGTCTGCTTTCGACCTCGCGTAGATCTGTATTTTCTAGGTGCGGATGTGGACTCAGGCTCCACATCATCTTCCTTGAGGTCCTTGTCGTCATCCAAAATAACACGTTTCGATTGCTTTCGACCTCGCGTAGATCTGCATTTTCTAGGTGCGGATGCGGACTCAGGCTCCACATCATCTTCCTTGAGGTCCTTGTCGTCATCCAAAATAACACGTTTCGATTGCTTTCGACCTCGCGTAGATCTGCATTTTTTAGGTGCGGGCTCAGGCTCGACGTCATCTTCAAAAATAACACGCTTTGTATGCTTTTGTTTTCTTAGAGATTTGCGATTTTCCTTTTCTTTTTTCAGCTGCACTGCTGCTTTTACTTCACACATGTATGGACTAGCCGTGAGAATCTGCGATCCACCAACTTTCCTGGTTGCTCTTAACTTACCTGTAGAGGCAGCCTTAGGTAGTGGTGAAATTTCTTTTAGTAACTTGGTGTTAGAAAGTATTGCATCTTCTATCTGCACTTGATAGTGAATTTTCGGAGCATTGGTAACATCCGTCTCTTCGTTGGCATTAGTGGGTTGCTTAGAACTAGACTCTAGAAATATTGGCCGGGACCGAGATAAAATATTGGCGCCATGATCAAGTGACAAAAGCCCAACAACACTTGCTGACAAAATTGTAGCATCTTCTTCCGGAGCAATGGTAACATCCATGTATTCGTTGCCATTAGTGGATTGCTTAGAATCAGACTCTAGAAGCATTGGCCGCGACCGGGATGAAATATTGGCGTCATGATCTTGTAACAAATGCGCAACAGCATTTGCTGTCAAAAGTTTAAGAGATGATGGGCGACTATCAACTACTCGAAAAGTGGCATCTTTTTGCGGGGCAATGGTGGCGTCCATCTGTTGATTGGCATTAGTGGGTTGCATAGAACCAGACTCTAGAAGCATTTCCTGGGACTGAGACGAAATATTGGCGTCATGATCTTGTGAAAAATGCCTACCAACACCTGCTGACAAAATTGTAGAGGATGAGTGATAACTTTCAAGTTCTTGAGAAGTGCCACCTATTTCTAAATTTATTTGCTCATGAGAGTTGGCAGTCACAACGTCCGTCTGTTGGCCAACGTCAGTAGATTCGGAGGAATCAGACTCTTCGTGATTTTGCTGGGGCAGAGATGAAATACTGGCAACCAGCCCGTCGTCACTATTCAATTCGTTTTCGGTAACATCGCTGGGTTGTTCAAATTCTCGAGCAGTGCCACTGGCACCGGTTTCAAAATTTATTTGATCATGAGAGTTGGCAGCCGCAACTTCCGTCTGTTGGCCAACGTCAGTAGATTCGGAGGAATCAGACTCTTCGTGATTTTGCTGGGGCAGAGATGAACTACTGGCAACCGGCCCGTCGTCATTATTTAATTCGTTTTCGGTTACATCGCTGGGTAGATACATGTCCTCTGGGAAAATGTGCGGATTAAAGGGATAAATTCCGCTTTTCGCAAAACCACTCGTTATATTCCTGACTGAAGCTGCATTTTCGTAAGCTCTACCAAAAATTTGAGCAACTTGGTATAGGTTTATAGTTCTGCCAGGATGGTTCTTCATCCAGGTGGCCATTTCGCGGTCATAATACGCTTGCAGTGGACCAAAAAATGATATATCAGTTGGCTGCATTCGATGAGTGCAATGCGGAGGAAGACAGAGCATTATCACGCCGTTGGCCTTAGCAAATTCTAGTGCTTCTAGATTTTTGTGGCTGGAATGACCGTCAAGTATTAACAGCACCTTGTTTGTTACAGAGGCATTCACAAATGAAGCAAAATGGCGCATCCACTTACAAAATAGGTCACTGACCATATACCCAGAGGGGTAGCACAGCTGCAAAGTGCCTGGTGGAGCACCGTCAAAGTATTCAGCTTTGTGATTTTTTCTTGGTATAATAATTGCAGGTGGAACAAAGTTTCCGATGGCATTAGCACAGGCAACAACTGTGAAATGTTCACCACGTTCAGCACTAGTGACAGCGCCGACTTGCTTTTTTCCTTTTGATGCAAAAACTTTTGGGGGCTTTTGGACAGTGTTAAGCCCAGACTCGTCCATATTGTAAATTCTATGCGCCTGAATCTCATTATCAGTCACTGCTTTTTCTAAAAGAGAAAAAAAATTCATTACTTGAGGCTTATTGAATGCCCTTGCTCGTGCAGCTGACGTTGCCTCTGGAGCCCTGAGTGAGATACCAAGATTGCGTTCTCTAAACCCTTTCAGCCAATCCCAGCCAGCTATTTTTTTACTCTTATCAAATCTGTGATCCAGCTTCATTTTTTCCGCAAATTCAAAAGCTAATTTTCTTATTTCGGTCGTATTAAACCCAAAAAGTCGTCGTTCAAAATCGAGCACATGATCCACGAGTACTTTTTCCATATCTGCGTTGAAGGTTGGTTTAAAGCGACCAAGGTTTTCTGGAGTACTATAATAATGTCGACGAAGCGTTGCTTGTGGCACATTAAAACGTTTAGATGCTAACAGCCAACCCATACTATTCTCCTTTACAGCTTCGATAGCCTTTACCATGTCTTCTTGTGACCAACTCTTCCGTGTCGTGGTACGTTTATAATTGCTAGGCATCCTGTACCTATAGGAAACAAACGAAAAACTAATTTAAAATCATATTATTTACAATCATATTTATTAAAATAAAATAATTTTATAAGGGTAAGATGACATGGTATGCCATCTTACACCCACGTCTGGTATGTCATCTTGCCCAAAAGTGAATGCAAATTTAATTCAACCGCCGCAACAAAAACTTTAAGGTTAGAATATGCTTTTACCAATATTAAGAACCTATAATAATCCTAGATTGCAATAAAAATTAGTTCAATTAGAAGATCCTTACCTTACGTGTATTTTCACCACCAAATAAAAACACAATGAAACTTTTTTCACATCAAAAATTACAAAAACCGGCACTACGTTAGAATACGCGTCCACAAGCCACCATATTGAAGTTTAATACTAGCGACACCTGTTGGCCGACTCTAGAACATCACTGGCAGTCCTTTAGCGCCAATATCTAAATCGATATTGCTGGTGTGTCATCTTATCTGACTATGTCATCTTAAGCACAACTCCCCTATACGTCACATAACTTTTTTTACTTCTAATAGTTGTTAGAATCTATGGTTAAAGTTAGTCGGGTTAAACGGGCCCACGGTGTAGATATGAACATGTAACTATTTTTATCTAGTTATGGCTTAAGGTACTTAAAATAAGTAAGTGTACGAACTGTACGAGTACGTCCCAAAAGCAAGGACAAATCTAAAAATTATATTTACAGTTTTCAATCTTACTCCACAAATGTAATTAAATTCCGAAATTTACACAGATTTTTAGAGGTGATTGTACGTAGTATTTACCTAAAAGCGGATTTTTGACAGGGGAGTAAATTTATTGAGGTACTTAAAGCAGGTGGATTTCACTCGATTTTGGCCTCCCGCACGGTGGGCGTAGCCGATCACAGTGGCACAATATAATTATCCTGACAGTACGCGAACGCCGTTGATGCCGGCCGACACGCCGCCGCCGAGAACGTGCTAATTATCAATAATGTATTAAAAATACATATAACGTATGGTTTCCAAACTCATTTGATTAAGAAAATCAGTGAATACTGTCAACTTATATTGAATTGCAGTGATACCTACCTTAATTTGTTTGTCTACAAACAAGGTGCTAAATTATTTGGGTTCATTATTAGACCATATATGGATGCTTAAACACGAAGTCTTCACAAATTAATATAATCTTCACCGTCGGCCGATATCAAAGAAAGTACGAGAAGAAGGTAAACGTACTGTACTTTACCGTGCTGTGGCTGTGGTTGTTTCGCAGCGAACGTGGGAATTTTTGTTTTTTGTATGGAAACGCGCGAGAGTGAAATATCTGGTTATATTATCTAATATGTGCTTAAAGTAATAGTTTTTGTAACGAAATAAAACCACGAGTTTTGGATTTTTTATGTAGGTACACAACACCGATCATAAACCCTCTAATCCCTCTATAGGTAATGCGTTCAAAAGCCGCAAATTGCAACTAGCATAAAGGTAAACTGTTTTGTTTCTTTTCTGATACTTATCAGTCGAAATGAGATCAATTGCAAACATTTTGACAAATCTCGCACGTTACTTTGATATCAAACGATACGATAGTTGAGACCGACTCTAGTTTTAAAGCTATTTGACATTTTTAATTTTCGGTTTTTGAACACATCATACAGAGCTTATAATATGTGTGTGGATAAAGCAGTGTACGCAACTGTACATAATTAACCTTTTCCACGCCAACGACGGATATATCCGCACCGCAAGTTCAACGCCAACGACGGATTAATCCGTCACAGAGCGCAGAGTGATATAGACCTACATGCACCAGCATAAAGTTCAATTTCGGTATTACGGTACTGCTATGACATGGCGTTTGATTTGCTACTTTTAAGTACAACGTAGCGTCGAAAAGGTTAAGCCTCAAAACACTCGTGTGATCGTATTATGAACCTCACCTATCGGCTCTTTCCATAAACCCACACTGTTGTTTTAAGGCCTCTCATTATACAGCAGTTACATTTAAACTACTATTATCTGAAAATAACATCAAGAAATGATTCATAAACTGGAAATGTAAATTAGAATCGACTAGTTACGACTAACCGACTAACCCAATAGAAGGGGCTAGTCTGAAAATCAGCGCTGGGCTTCAGCCTAGCACATGATGAGACTGGTACCCATTACCAAACATAAGTACCTAGTTAAGTTTTTTTTTTATTATAAACGGATACCTACTACTAAATCTTAAGTTATTCAATAAGTTTCTACCGTTTTGTCAAGTACTTTAATATGTTATTGGTAATAAATGTTTTTGAATTTGAATCGAAATGTTTATGCGTTATCGTTATATACAATCAAGTAAATTGTGATCATTCTGCCAATATACTTATTTGGGCTGCACACTAGGTAAGTACTTTCGTATCGTACATCTTTCTCTTTTACTAAGATAACGGAAAGACGTGGGTAACTGAAGAATAATAATTTTCTCCTACCTCCCCTTGTCGGTAGTGATATCGACCACAAACCCAAGAAATTATGCATGTACATCTTATTACATAAACAATCCTGTTGCGCCTTTTCTCCTAATAGGGATCGTCGAGCCACTCGGCGTGGAGTCATTAATACCTAAACTGTCACCGAAACACCGAAATTCCCCCACAAGTTTCGTTTTGCCGGTTCGATAATCAAAAATTCTGATGCACCCACCTATTGTAATGTTGAATAAAGGTACAGTCCATTTCACTCATGTGTATCTTTGAAGAGAATAAAGTGTGGGGACTGGAGCCTCCCAGACCCCACTGCCCTACTCTCGGGCCGAGGGGAATTGAATCAATTCCCTTTAAGTCCCGACAACTCGAGAAAATCCGTCTGGAAAAGTGCTCAATAAAAGGCATTGAGTATTATCATACCATTCATCCGATATTAAACACGAGTTCTTGATTTATGACCGAATTAAAAAAACCGGACATGCGCGAGTTGGACTCGCCCGCCGAGGGTTCCGTACAAATTATACACGGTGTATTCTAATCGGTAATCAGGAGTAGACAAATACTAATATCTAGCTAAAATCAAACTTAATAGGCGAGGTCTCACACAAATACCTCACTGTTTATTTAATTAAAGGTTAAAACATAATTTAAACTAATAACCTCTGGATACATGGTCACCTACATTAATTATTGAAGTAAAATCACGTGATCACGATACGTCAAGTGCCATCGCTTTCGCGGAAAATTTGACAGATCGTAAGTAAATAAACTTTTCAACGAGCATGAGTAGTTAAGGCGTGATAGATAACGAATTAAAATTGATAAAATGGCCGAAAATTAAAAGGATGCAATTCCGACGATTTAAATAGCCGCCACACGAAGGACTGACTCACATGAAACCTTCTCGCTGCTTGCCTATTGCTCCTACGAGCATCCCGAGCAAAGCATCTTAAAATGCGTCGATTCAGATCGTCAGGACGACGTCGAGGCCGGCCGTGCTTGAGCGTGGTTTGGCACTGTGAACTGTCCGAAGTCACGGAGGTTTTAGTTCATGCGGTATAATCAAACTGTGTGTGAGAATGGTACGTTTGGATGAATTTTGTGGAATAATTCTGGAGTTCATCTTGAGCTGTTTGGTTTGTATTGATAAACGTACCTACAATTATTGTAACGCTCGATATTTGAGCACAGATATGGTCGAGGCATGTTTTTTTAATTACTAATTTACTTTTCTCATTCAATATTTGCGACTTCTATGACTTTGTTTACATACATGACAGTGACAACTTATTACTCATAAATTATCATTGCCATTAATTTTTTAAAGAGGTTGTAATCTCACAGATACAGATTAGTAGGGTGACAAGGAATTTAGGATAAAACTGATTTCGAAATAAAAATTATCACAGAAAAAAAAATGTTTAGATGTAACTAATTACGACATCAACGTGACCGCTATCAATTACTGAGTTAGAAAAACTGGTACCTGATTACCGATTAGATTCCATCGTGTATAATAAGTACCCTATAAATTTTGACTCCCTTAGTAGTCTTTTTTTTATAATTTTACTAAAAATTTAAAGTTTTTTAATTTTTCCCTATACTTGTAGTATAGGGACGGTATTACTTGCCAAATTTCATAGTTCAACGGTCAACGGAAAGTAACCCTATGAATTTTGATTTTCTTGAGAGTGTCGAAATTTACGTCTTTTGCGGCATACCTAATTGGCCGTATCTTTTTTCCGCGTTAACTTAGAAGCTTGATTTTTTTCACAGCTTCACGGGACCGAAGACCTGAGTATAAGGTTTTATTTATTTTCAACTAGATACTACCACGCGTTCCCGAGGTAAAGGGTCTTGACTGACTGACAGACAGACAGTGGCGGATTTACAGATTTGCCGCCAGAAGGCTATTCAAATTTTGCCGCCCCTACCGACTGACCAATCATGAAGTTATATTTTGATTTATTATATCAGCATTACCGTCCTAATTACACCACCAATATGAAAAAAAAACCATGCGGCAAAATACTTGTTATACATAAGTACATTATGATATGATTGGGCTACATTGGTTATTACAGTCGAGGCTGTTTTGCCCAGCCCGAGCCGAGCAGGCGAGGACTGTACCTAATGGCCGAGCCAAGACTATGTACTTATAATGAACAATGCCCACGAGTGTCATACGACGTTTTTCAACAAGTTTTCAACACACTTGCGAATAAAAAGATCAACTTATAATTTAGAACTTCTGTGTTCGTACTTATCTTGTGGGTTATTTAACAACACGTCATACGTGGTATACTGCCCCGCGCTGGCAGCGCCGAGATCGCGTACATCGGCGCGCATATAATACCCGCTGCCGAGCCCCACGGCGTGCTCTGATTGGTTACTTTGCGGCATCGAAATAAAATAAGTATGGAAGCGTAACTGAAGCTCAAAGCGTAACTGAAGCGTAAAGCGGCCCCACGGAATAAGTAGGGGAGACCGGGTATGGTTGTCTCGCGGGTAGGTTGTCACAGCGGCCATAAAATAATACTAAACGAAACATTAAGTACATCGATCGTTGCTAAAAGATCGCAAGAGCTGTACATCCTTCCGTACTTCGCCAATCGATGCACTTATTCCTTCGTTTAGTATTATTTTATGGCCGCTGTGACAACCAACCCGCGAGACAACCATACCCGGTCTCTCCTATTAACGGGGCGAAGCTAGTACTGAAAAAAAACTGTAGCGGCTATGAAATTCTCTGAAGCTTTGTAACCAAGCACAGATTTTTGTTTTTAAACGATATGCAACCAATAAAAAAATGAAGACTTCTCAAACTTAATACTAATATTTGTCATAAAATTCTATGCCACACCTGGCCATAAAGTAGCTTTTACCGCACGCTACGTGTACGGAAAAAGCCGCTTTCTGGCCAAGTGTAGACATAAAATTATGTACACAACACGGGAGGTAATAAAGAAAGTCCTCGATCGCATATTTAACTACGTCCCACGTTTGCAGCTCGGGCCGCAAACATCTGCGATCTCGGCCTTTCTTTGTTTTACCACCCTAGTTGTGTAATATACTATCCCACCAATAACATTCTGTAAAAAACTAGCCAAGTCTCGATGAAGTGACGTATAAGAGCACACCTTAGAAAACTTGAAATATTTTCAATGAAGACGATGACAAAAGTAGTTAGTACAGTCGCCATAAGATATATCTGAGCTGTCAGTGTACTCATAAATATCTGAACACGGCTCTAATGCTATGAAAATAGAGCCGTGTTCAGATATTTATGAGTACACTGACAGCTCAGATATATCTGATGGCGACTGTACCTACCTATTTGGATTAATTGTGTGAAGGTAGTGGATAACATGAATCCATATTTGCGACTTGGAAAAACTTATGTAAAATTTTTCGATGGGCCATAGTTTAGTGCGTAGGTAGCGTATAGAGTTTATAAAGCAACGGTTGGACTTAAATGGATTCAAATTTAATTTACTATAGAAAACTACTGAATTTTATAGTAGAAAAACGCTTAGGTGAAGAACACACGGAGCGGCGCGGCGCCGCCTACCGCGGCGGCACGCGGTCGAGCGGATTGAAATTTTGTATCACGACGGCCGCGGCGCACGCGACGTTGCACTCATGAGCGGCACTGCACACACGCCGCTGACGCGGCTTCTCTCGCGGCTTCGCTCGCAGTTGTGAGCGGAGCACCAATGCCACCAATGAGATAGCTTGTGATGTGAATCTGCGCTGTGTAAAGCGGTTCCGCGGCAAAACCGCCTCTCCGCGCGGTTGAGCGGTCCGCGTGCCGCCGCGGCAGGCGGCGCCGCACCGCTCCGTGTGTTCTTCACCTTGGTCCATGGGCTTTGACCAAAAAGTATCAAAATTTCGCAGTTTTTCGCGTGGTTTACAGCGAACACAAGTTTTTCGAAGTTACAAATTTGAATTCACACTACGCTAACTGGTCTATACAACATAATAATAAATCAAAACTATATCATGCTTTGCGTTTGCATTTTAGCATTTTTACTGTCAATTTCTATCTAATAGGCTAGTACTAGAGTAGCCTAGTACCTAAGTATATTTATATAAATCTATTTCATTTTTGTAAGAAAAAAAAATATTGGCCTCTAATTTGCCGCCCCTAAAAATCTGCCGCCCTAGGCTCCAGCCTACTCAGCCTGCTGGTAAATCCGCCACTGCAGACAGACGGATAACAAGGTGATCTTATAAGGGTTCCGTTTATTCCTTTTGAGGTACGGAACCCTAAAAGCGCGGAGATTCTAAAGAGACCGTAGATAATTTGATGAATTCCAACAACAGATTGGTATTTCATCATTACTTTAAATAAAACACGTATCTGACACTGACTCCAGGTAAAAACGCAGTTAGTGTATATGACGTTCGTTTGTCACTTTTGTCATTTTTCTCTATGACGTTTTTAGATACGAGTTTTTTTTTTCAAAGTAGTGACAATTGACAATATGATGTGTGTACGAGTTTTTAACGGCAGGGGACTTGTATTTTACTGTGTGCTTGAATTCTGGTTGATTTCTTAATGAAAAATACATGAAAACTGGATGCTATGAATGTACATCATTAGATCCTTCCTACACTGGATCAATACATTAGATCCTGGAATTACCCCCTTCCCCCCCATTTCAGCTTTATCGGAAACCAGGAAGGGGGTCAAATTTAACTTGCAAGATTTGATTACAGGCAGACACCGGGACAGGTGAATTTGGATAGGCACCAAACGAAGTAACCAAACAAAGTTTCATTCAACCCCCTTTGGGAATGAATTTCGAAAAACCGTAAAATAACTTTTTTTAACTTTTATTGAAGAGTCTATGTATGAAGTTTTAGATCTCCTAACTCAAAAATCATGTGGTCCCCATATAAAATTTCAACCCCCATTTAACTCCCTTTGGGGATGAATTTCTAAAGCTCCCATCTTATCCCTTACCTACTTCCGTTATAATTTCTGTAAAAATTTCAAAAAGGTTCCTAGCTTTAGGTCTCGGCTGTGCGTTGATGAGTTCATCAGTCAGTTAGTCAAGACTTATTTTTTTTCTATATGTTGTAGAATATAAAATAAAATAATTTATTTCTGCAAGTAGGCCCTCAAGGGCTCTTTTACATGTCTGATTCTATTACTTACGTTACTCTCTGTCGTGGAATTACCCAACTGATAAAAAAAAATATGCTGTCATGAATTCACTCATCCATATGATAAAAAGAATTCATAATAATATGACGGTTAGGTCAAACGATTAGGAAGAGCAATTAAAGCCACGGTTAGTGATGAGAATGGCCCATTACTCTTTCTCTCATTCTCAAAGGTTAGCTTGAAGAAATTCCTTACAGAGACGAGTTCCTTTATCATTTGTTTTCTAATTTACTTTGTATTATTGTTACAAGTGCAAAAAAGGGTTTACACACATATACTTAATGTGGATTTACATATAGTAGACCAGTTAGGTATAGAACACGGAAGTCCGTCTCATCCCAAGCTTTAGATGTGTAATTACCGCCGTGACACGAGACCACTCTCTGCTTTTGACTTCACAAGAGCGGCAGTCGGGAAGTTGGGAGAGTGGGAAAGGGGGTTAAATGGACGGCCGGTTGCCATGGCTACCGGGGGGGTGCCACCGCCTCGGGGGCAATTGCAACAAGTGGGAAATCATGATAAATGTCAATCGCAATGATTTAATACTTTTGAAGAATCCACTTCTAGCTGCAATCTTAATATAGTAACTAGATCAGTTCACGATATAGGTACAGGAGGCCCATTTACAAAATAAAGAGGTTTAATCAAAGGAATTTGAAAATTATACTATAATAGCGACCCGCCCCGGTTTCGCATGGTGTTTCTCTATTATATTATGTATTTATTATACATATAAACCTTCCTCTTCAATCACGCTATCTATTAAAAAAACTGCATCAAAATCCGTTGCGTAGTTTTAAAGATTTAAGCATACATAGGGATATAGGGACAGAGAAAGCGACTTTGTTTTATACTATGTAGTGATAGTGAAGTGAAGCCTATTATATAGGGAACATTGTTCGTAGACACAATTAATGGTGTGATACGTTGTGTACGGACCATATTTTATTTTTGAGAATAAACCATCGCATAAAATAGTACTCAAACTGTATTATTTAGTACCTAGCATAGAATAATTGTACTTCTACGCATTATCCTAATATACGAAGTTCAAACTAGTCCGTAGCGTAGAGAACGTACTCGTTCCGTACCGATCAGCAGCCAAAAATGCAAATTCAAGTAGGTAACAGACGTCGATGTAAAAATTGTACTCAAAATGTACTTTCAGGTTTTAAATTTTAATCCAACACTTTAAAAAAAAGATCCAGTCGTTGTTGATTCTCATTTCAAGTTGGTCGGTCGGTATAGAGCGAGTACGTACGGACTAGGCAATACCAATTACCCGGGTTGCGTTACCTACAATGAACTTGCCGGCAATGCCGGCCGTGTTAAATAAGATAAGTAAGCATGTGATGTTTTTTCGCGTTTGCTTTAAAGCGGCTGACGTTAAGATTTTATTTATTATCTTTTTCTACTCCTGTACTGTTATCTGTCTTTTACTTGGTCACGAACACTAATATAAGAACATACATAATATGAGTTCAAAGAAGTCTATACTCTATTCCCCATAACAGCACTAGTGTCGTTATAGTCACTTTACGTTATTGCTAGCATCCACAGACTTTTAAATCTAGGTTAAACTTAGGTCAAGGATTAAGCGCTCAATTCTAACTTCACGATAAAAATTCACAACTACCAACTTAACAAACAATTAAATTCCTACGATTCATAAGAAAAACAAAACTTTCCGAATTAAATTAATTGATGCCAACATAAAAAAAAAGTATTTTAATTATCGTCACATCGTGTCACCAGCCGTATCAAAAAAAAGTTTACCATAGACACAACTGTCATGCCGGCTGTACACACTCGGAGAGACCGGATGAGACACGCGTGACGTCCATGTATTTTATATTTTAACCTAGTCGTAGAAAAAGTATTGTATGCAACGTTGTATAATTAAGTCAAAAAACGCTCATTGCGTCTCTATTTGCGATACTCGCCGCATTCGCGGCTCGTATCGCAACTCACGCAATTCGCATTTTTTGAACCTTCTTATACAACTGTTGCATAAAATACTATTAAAATTAAATATATGCCTAATTTTTATTATATATGCGATGGTTTATTCTCAAAAATAAAATATGGTCCGTACGCAACGAGTATCACACGTAAAATAGACCGAAATGTTTTTATTCATACGGAGCATTTTGTTCCTTGCAAGGACCTCCAAATAAATAGCCGGACGGTGCATCACTAACAAACAACTGAAGCATGTCTAATCGGCCGGCTACCTATCTGTGTGTGCTGCTCGCAATAGGAAAAAACTTTAGTTGATGTGTGCGTGCGGCTCGTAAGTACAAGCAGCCGGCGCATTAGAAATAGCTTGAGTTCTCTGTTGGCGAGCCTCCGTCCGGCTATTTATTTTAAGGTCCTTGTTTCTTCCTGTATTTTTTAACAATCACAATTTAAAGTACCTAACTAGGTAACAGAAATTAATTACAAGCATAAGATATACCTCATCCCAAGAACCAAACTAAATAAGCGTTGTAAGGAGGGGCGAACTTACTGCGCCCTCTTAATCTACAGCCATTATAATACAAGACAAAAGATCCTAATGAGCAATATACCTATGTTTATTTATTGTGTATGTGTATTTCAGACGCGGAGACCTCCGGGATCGGCCGACGATCACAAGATGAAAATATATGTCAACGTTAAAAATAGCTAGTCATTTTTGTAATAGGTACTTTGCCGAAGTAACGTAACAGATGTTTCAATTAAATAGAACAGATACCTAGTGAAAGATGACCGATGATTTAAAAAAAAATACTAATCGATCAATCATTGCCCCGATTGAAATATGCCTAATAGTTATTTCTTCTCAAACAATTGAAATATATGAAAGATAAATGGAAACTTACCTCTGTTGTAAAATAAATCAGTATCGCAGTTCGGCTCTCGTTCGGCTTGAACTAGTTTGAGCGGAAGTACTACCTCAATTTTGGTAGCATATCATGTATTTTTTAAATAAATATCTTTTGTGATTATGAAAACTCATTTCCAGTGATAAATTTTCAAAAAATAAACGTAGGTATGACGCAATTATTTCTTTTATAAAATATGTTCACCAACTAAAAGCATAACGATTTTGTAATTCGCGCTAAACAGGAAATAACCATGACGTCATTCCAGGCTGTTCGAGACAAGATTTTATACTGTAAGAAGTTGTGAGTGCATATGTAAATAATGTCGAATGTAGTACTTAACTTACGCTTTTTTTCTTCTTGCAGATACATTTTTTAGTTATGAAGCGGTGACATGCCTTATCAATATCATTCGCACTGCTTAGTCATTGCAAGAATGTGCAGCCAGCATAAAGACTGGAAAATCTGACGTTTAACGTCGTTCATTCCATTCGGTCAATGTATTGTATCACCACTTCCCCCCGCTCGAGTACCCCTCCGACATCCAATTCCACGACGAAAGTTTAGGTTCAAAGTCTGGCCTAAAATTATTTAATAGTAATTTAGTTTTGTTATTTTATTGTTTAAGTTAGTTAGCCCCAGTATGGCCAATCATAAGTTACTTAGTGCCCTTAAGATCCTGAAAAATAGAAACAATGTTAAGTTTCTTACAGGTAAGATCACTTTTAAACATATCGGGTGCCAACATAATTTAAAGCCTTTTAACATTGTTCGTATGGAAATTTGCTATTAAACTTTATAATTACTACTTTCTTTAGGCTTCCAAAGTCGGAACTATGCAGCTGCTGCAGCTAATCATGTGCACACCAAATGCAAAATAGTCAACGGCGTGTATGTCGTGACATTGGACTCCCCTAATGTTAAGGTCGGTACCTAGAAACTTATAATGAAACAAAATGATGTATAACACTATCCTTTATTAAGGTCCAATCATGTCAAGGATTATTTACACTACATTTATTGATCCTGATTTTACTGAAATCATACTTACTGTTGAAAATGTTATAAATTAATATCTTACTTAAAATTACACATTACTGTTTTGGAAATGGTGGTTTTGCTTTTGTTTCCTTAATTAAAATATTCTATTCCTCAATTTGGATTGTGAAACAATTTTCTTTGTAGGTAAATTCCCTTAACACGGAGGTGATGGATGAAGTAACACAAATTATAAATGAAGTTGAATCAAATCCATCAATTGAAGCAGCTGTATTGATATCTGGCAAGCCTGGGGTTTTCATCGCCGGTGCTGACATTTCTATGATAGAAGCCTGCAAATCAAAAGAACAAGTAGTTACTTTGTCAAAAAGAGGTGAGCATTCATGTTATACTAGAGGCTACCTGGAACTATACATTTTTTGGCTACCTAAGAAATCATATCGCTCTGTTTAGATTTTCTTGGAATCTAGAGTTCTAGAAGGTTGTGTTTACAATTTTGTAATAGTATAGGCAAGTATTATCATTATTTTCATTTATGTAACCATATTGATATAAGTCCAACAAATGTAGGAAGGAGACACCCCAACATGCATTTAATTCCATAACAATATGGCTTGTAGCCAAAACATGTTTATACATACATCAATAGGAGTATGGCCATTGTATCAAGTACATGCACAAGGTTTAATTGGCTGTTGGTATGACTAGGGATATGGATATCACATGTTGTTCCTTACTGGAATATTTAATGCTTTCAGTGCTAAGCACTCCACTTTAATGTCAACCAAACTGAATTATTGATTGAATGTGAAGTTTGTATTTACTATGCATGGAATCCAGCATTTAGCATTTTCCTGACTAGTAGGCACTCGCAACTTTTGCTCACATGCCGGCCGATTTTGTGTTGCACAAATGCGCATTATTAGCCTCAAGCACAGACCCACCTAGCAGGCACTGTCGGTTTCTGGGGTATTGTTTAATTTTTTGTCCGGTTGATAAAGTGTTAAAACTCAATTGGGAGATTAAGTTTTCCTGACAAGCAGGTTCAAAGAAATTTTAACAAGTTACAAGATAGTAGAGTCTCAGCTTTACGGCATTTCAATAGATTGACACATCCAATAATCCTGCATCTCACGCCCCGAACTCTTCTTACTCCTGCTCCACACTTGCACTTTGGTATCAGTGTAATTTTTCTATACAATCCAGTCATACAAATATTCCAGCAATCCAGCCCTGCCTAGTTTTTAATAGTGCCAGATAAGTGAGACTTCACTGTAGTCACAGTTGAGGACTTCTTTTTTGAATAGTGATTATAAAATTAAGTAACTATAATAAAATAATTAATTATCGAGCTGGTATCGCTTTTACACTAGTTAGTGTTACTGTTTGTAACAAGTTTAGTGATAGGAGACCTTTTACTAGAGGTTTTATCTATTTTATATGTTATAACTTTCTGCTTTTGGTAACGGCTGACTGTCAGCAAGCAACATTTCCTGTCTACCAACAGATGCTAAGTTGAGGTCAATTACTGGTTGATTTATAAATAAATAATAAAAACATTGTTGAATGAGGGTGTTTAAAAATCAGAAATCCACCAGCTGGCAGCAGGATGGCGAAAGGTCTTTTTGACAGTAGGCGTCAAGATCCACCAATCACACCAACTGATTTTGACATCTACTGCCAAATAGACCTTTCGCCACCCTGCTGCCAGCTGGTGGATTTCTGATTTTTAAACACCCTCATTGTCCAAAATTTTTCAGGCCATGAAATATTTAGAAGAATGGAAGCTTCCCGGAAGCCATTCATTGCTGCTATTCAGGGCAGCTGTCTTGGAGGCGGGCTAGAGACTGCTCTCGCGTGCAAGTACCGCATTGCTGTTAAGGATACAAAGACTGGATTTGGGCTTCCTGAAGTTATGCTCGGACTTCTGCCTGGTGGTGGTGGTACTCAGAGGTATAACCCAACTTAAAAACAGTATTTTTTCTAAGCCTACATTTTGTGTCACTTTAGATTAAAAATGGTTGTATAGACTTTAAATTTTGGTGTATATATTTGACTTTACATTTACAATAAGCAGGTAATGTAGCACAAAAAATATTAAAATCTTATTTTCAACAGAACTTTTTTTGATACCTGTGTTTAAACAATTAATATTAACCTATTTTATATTATTTGCACAGATTGCCAGCTCTCACTTCCATTCCGACAACTTTGGACCTAGCACTTACAGGAAAGACAGTAAAGGCAGATAAAGCTAAAAAGCTTGGAATTGTTGATTTATTGGTTGCTCCCCTTGGACCTGGTATGTTTAACTTATGAATATTTTTGGGTTAAGTCGTTCTATTATTGGATCATGTAAAAATTGAGGATTTCTTACTATTCACTTTAAATGCTGTTGAACTTCTTGAATCAATAAACTGCGCCCCATTGCGTTTAGTTACAATATGTATGTTATTGTTAATATTTAGTATTATTAGTTATTTTGAATATTTTTTTACTGAGGTAATTTGCTTCCAATTTATTATTAATATTAAATTTCCCTCTGATTTTTAACCTCTGTTAAAACCTGCGCCACCTTTGATTTTCTCCATAAGGTTTGTCAAAACTGATGACCACAATAGGTAAGAAAAAACAATGTTAAAATAATATCTTATTGTAGGTGCCGGTCTTCCTGCTGATAATACTAGGAGATATTTAGAAACCGTTGCTATTCAAATTGCGAAAGACATTGCCACTGGGAAGATGAAGGTTGACAGGACCAAGACAGGCCTAGTAAATAAAATTACGGAAACCATAATGGGAATGGATATGGTCAAAAATATGATTTTCAAAAAAGCCAAAGAACAAGTAATGAAGGCATCACGCGGCCTTTACCCTGCTCCACTGAAGGTAAATTCATTTGTTTTCAAACCACAGATAGTAAGTTAGTAGAGTTAAACGTCAATAACTGACCACGATTTTGGCCTTTGTTTTACCACCCTAGTTGTGTAATGTACTAATATCGTGCCGTCGCGCTCACTCAAATGTAGTGAATTGCGAAATATATGTAGAGTAACCATATATAACCACCTGTACAGAAGCTAGCTTCTGTGAAAGTTTCTTAGAAGCTAGGCTTTTCTATAGTTCAAGGTATGCGGTGTCAAAGTCAAAGTCTTTATTGTATGTGAGAATTAGGTTACATTAGTATTGTGTATGCGGCCGGTAGTTGAACTTTTACCAACTACCCGTCGGCAGTCTGTAATTAGAGATTAAACTGTTAACGCGTACTCGCTTGTTTCAATATCGTTCCTGGCTCGAACACCACAAATTGGCGACGATTTCGTTATTCACGCGTGTGTAAATAGTGTATTTGGTGTAAAGTTAGAAAAGAAGCGATAAGAAACGTTGATATGGCGGGTCACGGAAACATGTTTGGTGGCAGTCTCACTTTCGACCATCGTACGCAGGAATGGTCGATTTTCAAGAGTCGTTTCGGGCAGTTTTGCATGGCAAACGATATAAACGAGGAGTCGGATAAGGCCGGTGCCAAGCGACGGGCACTGCTGTTGACCGCTCTGGTGGAGGACACGTACCGGGTCGCGAGGAGTTTGGTTTTTCCGCAAGCGCTGGACAATTTGGATTATAAGCTACTTATAAAGGAATTCGACACACATTTCCAACCAAAGAGAAGTTCGTTTGCGGAGCGCTATAAGTTTTATAAAGCCGAACAGCGTGTCGGAGAAGATTTAGCGGAGTGGGCGACACGAGTACGGAGTTTAGCGGAGCATTGCGGGTTTAATTCGGAACTCGAGACCATGTTACGCGATCGGTTCGTCCTCGGGTTGGAAAATGTGAAGGAGAAAGAGAAGTTATTCGCGCAAAATATGGAGAAGTTGACTTTTAACGGTGCTTTGGAGCTGGCTGTAAGCGTGCGCTGTGCGCGCCAGGCGTTGCAGGCCGCCGCGGCCGCGCCCGCCGCGCTCGCCGGCGCCGGCGGCGCGGACCCCGCGGCGGCGGTGTACGCCATGCGCGGCGGCGCGCCGACAAGGTCTACGTCATCGTCGGAAGAGCGCTGTGAAGTGTGTGGTTATAAAAGTCACTCTAAAGATAAATGTCGTTTTATCAATTTCACTTGTACTAAGTGTAAGGTTAAGGGTCATTTAAAACGTATGTGTACGAGCAAGGCCCAGTTTCGAAGCAATCATTTTTTGACTGCGGATGAGGACGACACTATAACAGGTAGCTTTGACATGTTTTCTATTAACTGTATTAATGGTCAGCCTATGCGCCAAACTGTGTCGATAGCCAACGAAAATATTTTGTGCGAAATTGATAGTGGTAGTGCCGTCTCGGTTTTACCGTATTCGATTTATAGGCATGTTTTCAATACATATATGTTGCAGCCGTGTAATGTAGTTTTAAATTGCTATAATGACAGTAAAATTTTGCCAAGAGGATATGTTACATTGCCGGTGATTTTCGAAGGTCGCACTAAAGAGATTAAGATGTTCGTTATAGTAACTCAGTCAAAACAACCCGTACTGTTAGGGCGTGATTTTATTAGTGCATTTAATTTGCAGTTAAGTAGTGTTGATTGTAACCATTTGGAAAACATAGATTTGGAACAACAGTTGAAAAGCAAGTATGCGAAGTTGTTTTCTGATGAGTTGGGAGAATTTAATAAATATAAAATTACTTTAAAAATTAAACCCGACGTTACATTAAAGTTTTTTAAGCCTCGTCCCGTGCCCTTAGCGCTTAAACCAAAAGTGGAGGTCGAATTGCAGCGATTAGTCGATTTAGGAATACTTGAAAAGATAGATCATTCTGACATCGCGACTCCGATTGTTCCAGTGTTACGACGCGACGGAAATATTCGTATTTGCGGAGATTTTTCGGTCACACTTAACAAGGTGCTGTACGTAGATAACTATCCGCTGCCGAGGATAGAGGATCTCTTTGCGAGGCTACACGGGGGCGTAGAATTCTCCAAGTTAGATTTAGCGCGCGCTTACTCACAATTGGTCCTCGACGAGTCGAAGCATTTAACTTGCATAAATACTCATAAAGGTCTTTTTTGTTATAATCGTTTAGTTTTTGGCTTAAGTACTGCTCCATTTATTTTTCAGCGCACGATGGAACAGTTATTATCAGGAATAGAGGGAACATGCATATTTCTCGACGATATATTGATCACCGGTCCTAGCCGGGAGCTGCATTTACAGCGCTTAGAGGAAGTATTGCGTAGATTGCAAGAAGCTGGGTTGCGGCTTAAGCAGGATAAATGTGAATTATTTAAGACGTCCGTAGAATATTTGGGGTTCCGTATAGATAAAAATGGTTTACACAAGTCGGATAAAAAAGTGGAAGCTATATTAAATTGCGAGTGCCCTAAGAATGTCAGCGAGCTTAAATCATTTTTAGGTTTAGTCAATTATTATAGGTGTTTTGTTCCCAACACGTCTAGTGTACTAGACCCTTTACATCGGTTGCTTAAAAGAGGTGAAAAATGGATATGGGATGAAGCGCAGCAGGAAGCGTTTAGCAAGATTAAGAGCGAGTTGGCGTCCGAGCGTGTGCTGGCGCACTACGACCCCGAGCTGCCGACCGTGGTGACGGCCGACGCCGGGCCGCGCGGGCTAGGGGGAATTTTATCGCAGCGTCAGCACGATGGCGTCGAACGTGTCGTTGCATACGCGTCGCGTTCTCTCTCGAAGGCGGAACTTAACTACGCGCAAATACAAAAAGAAGCCGCATCCATTATCTTTGCTATAAAAAAATTCCATCATTATCTGTATGGGCGCACGGTTCCATTTACCCTGCGTACTGATCACCAGCCTCTCTTGTCAATTTTTGGTAGCAAAAAAGGGGTACCGGAGTTGGCAGCGAACCGCTTACAACGCTACGCGTTATTTTTATCGGCGTACAATTTTAAAATTGAGTATGTGAAAGGTGAACAAAATGTTGCAGATTTTTTATCGCGCTCAATTAGTTCCGTTCAACAGGATAACTTGGATGTTCAAGATGAACTAGATACAGCTATGTACATAAACTTTATATCGAATTCGTCTTTGCAGCCGCTTACTGTTGTCGATATTCAAAGAGAAACCGCGAATGACGTAGTTTTACTTAAGGTTAAGGATTGCATAATTAATGGTTGGCCCGCGAAAACGACACATTCGGATTTGCAGCCATACTTTGCATGCCGTTTAGAACTCTCATTTGAAAACGGTTGCATTCTTAGAGGTCATAAGGTTGTAATTCCTTCGGTGTACAGAGAACAGTTATTAAACGAACTGCATAATTCGCATTTTGGGGTGGTGAAAACTAAAACCGAGGCTCGGGCGCGCATGTGGTGGCCGCATATAGATAGACAGATTGAGGATAAAATAGGTTCGTGTAGTATATGTAACGTGTTTCGAAGCGCCCCGCCCCGCTCGCCGCTGGCGCCGTGGCCCTACCCGGCACGGGCCTGGGAGCGCGTGCACTTAGATTTGTTTACATGGCAAGGGAAACAATTTCTAGTAGCTGTGGACGCTCATTCGAAGTGGGTAGAATGCTTTTTATTGACATTGACTAACAGTAGTACTATTATTGATAAATTATGCGAACTTTTTAGTAGATATGGTTTAGTGCGAACTTTAGTTACTGACAATGCTAGTAATTTCTGTTCAAGTCAATTTGAAAATTATTGTAGTATAAACGGCATTCAACACGTAACAATTGCTCCGTACCACCCAGCATCAAATGGTCAGGCCGAAAATAGTGTGAAAACGATCAAGCGCGCAGTTAAGATAATAATGCAGCAAAGTAGTGCTCAGCAGGAAATCGTGCGAATGTTAAACAAGTATTTATTCGAGTATAGGAATTCGGTACATTGCACGACCGGTTTCACACCAGCTCAGCTGATGCTGGGTCGTACGCTGCGCTGTCGGCTCGACCTGTTGCGCCCGCGGCAGGCGAGCGACAGCGATGCGTCCTCGTCCTCATCCGCACCACAAAAAAATGTATGTGCTAAACAGATCTCACACAGTAAACAATACGGTGGAATACGCATATGTAGTTTTAATGTAAATGACTCAGTGTTAGTGAAATGTTTTTTTTCAAACGGCAACAAACATACTTGGAAGAAAGGCGTAATTATAGATAAAGTGGGCACAAGAATGTATAACGTGTTTGTGCCAGACTTAAAAGTGTATATGAAAAAACACGTTGATCAGCTGTTGGCCTATAAGGGGACAGACGTTACGATCGACGTGGACGATTTAAGTTTGTACGGAGGTGAGCACGTTGAGCTCGACTCGGATGAAGGAGTAAACCAGGAAGATTCGTTCTGCTCACTTCCGGATGAAAGCCACGCTTCGGTCGAGTCCGAGCGGGATGTAACGTCTCAAACAACAACAGGAGATTTAGTGCCGATCGCTGTGTCGGTGGAGACGGCCCAGGGCCAGGTGGGGGGTTCTCTGCCCCCGGAGGAGGGCCTAGACACACGCGCGGACACCGCGCGGGCGGTTCAGGCCGCTGACAATTCCGGGCCGGAAGATATGTGTCAACGCGTGCCGCGCTCAACTAGGAACATTAATGTTAATTATAAGGTTTAAGCTATAACCGCCTTCAAAAGGAGGAGGTTCTCAATTGTACGGTTAAACTATTGGTGGAGGGATTATTGTGTATGCGGCCGGTAGTTGAACTTTTACCAACTACCCGTCGGCAGTCTGTAATTAGAGATTAAACTGTTAACGCGTACTCGCTTGTTTCAATATCGTTCCTGGCTCGAACACCACAATTAGGTATAATACATGTTTAATATTAGTCTCACTAAACTCTACCTTTTCAGGTGAACATACATTATTTAACTTAAGAGCTAATTGCATTGAATTACAAATTAAATATTATAGAACATAATTAAAGAATCTGAATAAAAGACATTATATTACGAATTTACTAAACTAAGAAATATTCATGTCACATTGAAAAAAGTCTTTCACACTATAAAAACATTGTCCTACTAGCCACTCTTTAATAATTCGTTTAAATACATTTAAATTCTCATCCTTAAAATAATCTGGTAATTTATTATAAATCAAGATACACATAACGTAGGCATTTTTTGAAGTAAGTGCTAGGTTTACAGAGGGTGGCCTATATAAGGCAAATTTTTTCAGTACGTACTTGTTCCTTATTACCTTTTTTTAGATTCTAGAGGTAGTCAGAACTGGTGTCGACAAAGGCCGCGCCGCGGGCTACGAGGCGGAGGCCGAGGCGTTCGGCGAGCTCGCCATGACGCCGCAGAGCAAAGGCCTGATCGGCCTGTTCCGAGGACAAACCGAATGCAAGAAGAACAGATTCGGCAAGTCCAAAGTTGATGTCAAGACTGTGAGTACTTATTAAATTAGTTTTTTTCTAGCATGTTCAAAGGAACTCTTTACCGGGATATAAAGTATCCTATGTTTCAATCCAGGACTTGATATACTTACATGCCAAATTTCAACTTGCTCCATCCAGTTGTTACCCCATTATTAGGTAACAAACATCCAAACATCTTCA
The DNA here is from genome assembly GCA_947034925.1 of Eudemis profundana. NCBI lineage: Eukaryota > Metazoa > Arthropoda > Insecta > Lepidoptera > Tortricidae > Eudemis > Eudemis profundana. The sequence goes on from OX344799.1 coordinate 16,283,113, forward strand.
CAAACTTTCACATTTATAATATTAGTGGGATAGTGGGATGGGATTGTTACGTTTCTTGTGTCTCTGAATAAATACAATCAACTTATTGCCTTTTACCATTGATACTAACCAAAGAAAGTAGTGACAGAATTCAATTCAATGCGTGGGGCCCGTAGCATTTGCTACTCTTGGTTCGTGGCTGATCCGGTACTGCTTATAATAATAATTGATTTGGTTTTTGTAGATTGGCGTGCTAGGTGCAGGTTTGATGGGAGCCGGCATCGTCCACGTGTCAATTGACAAGGGCTACCACGTAGTTATGAAGGACGCCACCAACGCTGGTCTGTACCGCGGCGTGGGGCAGATCCAAACTGGTCTCGGCAATGCCGTGAAGAGGAAGAGGATGTCTGCGTAAGTTATATTTTGTTCTTGTGTTTCTTTTATAACTCCAAGTGACAAATAATCAAGCGGTCCATGCAACGGAAAACAAAAGCTTAGGACTTGCTGCTGCTGAGTTTTGTTTCCCCTTTTCCTGCACGACACAGACGATAATATGAATCAACATTGGGTTATGGTGGCATTCAATGCTTTATTACATGTATTTTAAGAGGATGCCATAGATACCTAATCACCTCCATACTAAACGTAATTTAGTCAATTTTATAACGACGTGACAGAATAAAACAGCGTAAACCTGTGGACCGTGAATATGACGATATAGCGTCGGACTGGCTATATAATAATAATAAATATTAGGGGACAATCTTGCGTAAATCAACCTAGTCCCAAACTAAGCAACGCTTGTACAGTCAGCGCCAGATAGTCTATAGCCAGTCAGCGCCAGATATCCAAAGCGTCATATATATCGTAACGCAACTTTGTGCCTATAGTAATAAAGACGTTTTATGATATATATATATATGGCGCTTTGGATACTACAGACTCGGGAACAAAATATTCGTGATCATCACACAAATATTTGCCCATACCAGGATTTGAACCCGGGACTTCATAGGCGGTGTCACTCCCACTAAGCCAAACGTGTCGTCCGTTTAGCCTGCGCGGGCCCCCCACGGGCCTGGCTTGCGGGGCTTACCGTAAACCCCTAGTTTGCGGTTATTGTTGTTGGGCCCTAGGCTTGTGGGGAGCCACCCGAGCCCTTCCGGCCCAGTCTGTCCCTAAATATCGTCCACTTTCAGATCTTTTACGAGATACCTACGCAATCCCTTACGTCAGTGTTTTTCAACGTGTGGCTTTTTAAGGCGAGTCGCAAGAGGTCGAGAGGACTACTTCAGTAAAAAAAAACGATTAAGTTTAAAATGATAGATTTCATGTATGTCATACATGATCAAAAAGCGAAGGGTCGGAGGGTCGCGAAATATTTTTTCATACCATGGTCGTGTCATGAAAAAAGTTGAAAACCACTGCCTTACGTAATCTAATTAGAATTATTTCACTTCCAGCATCCAAAAAGACAGAATCCTCGGCAACCTCACGCCAACCCTAGACTACGCCAAGTTCAAGAACGTAGACTGCGTCATCGAAGCGGTGTTCGAGGATATCAACATCAAGCACAAAGTCATCAAGGACCTGGAGGCGGTCGTGCCCCAGCACTGCATCATCGCCACCAACACCAGCGCCATCCCCATCACGAAGATCGCGGCTGGCAGCAGCAGGCCTGAGAAAGTCATCGGTGAGTACATTTAGTGTGGGAAGAGAGGACAAAAAGAGGTCTCTCCAGCATCAAGGACCTGGTGGCGGTCGTGCCCCAGCACTGCATCATCGCCACCAACACCAGCGCCATCCCTATCACGAAGATCGCGGCTGGTAGCAGCAGGCCTGAGAAAGTCATCGGTGAGTTCTTTAAGTATGGGAAGAGAGGAGAAAGAGAGGTCTCTCCAGCATCAAGCGTAAGGTCATCAAGGACCTGGAGGCGGTCGTGCCCCAGCACTGCATCATCGCCACCAACACCGGCGCCATCCCCATCACGAAGATCGCGGCTGGTAGCAGCAGGACTGAGAAAGTCATCGGTGAGTTCTTTAAGTATGGGAAGAGAGGACAAAGAGAGGTCTCTCCAGCATCAAGCGTAAGGTCATCAAGGACCTGGAGGCGGTCGTGCCCCAGCACTGCATCATCGCCACCAACACCGATGCCATCCCCATCACGAAGATCGCGGCTGGTAGCAGCAGGACTGAGAAAGTCATCGGTGAGTTCTTTAAGTATGGGAAGAGAGGACAAAGAGAGGTCTCTCCAGCATCAAGCGTAAGGTCATTAAGGACCTGGTGGCGGTCGTGCCCCAGGACTGCATCATCGCCACCAACACCAGCGCCATCCCCATCACGAAGATCGCGGCCGGTAGCAGCAGGCCTGAGAAAGTCATCTGTGAGTTCTTTAAGTATGGGAAGAGAGGACAAAGAGAGGTCTCTCCAGCATCAAGCGTAAGGTCATCAAGGACCTGGAGGCGGTCGTGCCCCAGCACTGCATCATTGCCGCTAACACCGGCGCAATCCCCATCACGAAGATCGCGGCTGGTAGCAGCAGGACTGAGAAAGTCAATGGTGAGTGCACTAAGTGCGGGATGAGAGGACTAAGAGATCTTTCTCCAGGTTTCTTTTGATTGGAATGTAAACAAAATAACCTACTTTTTTGAAGTCTGTTAAAAAAACAAAAAATACACCTGTAAGATAAGTCACATATTAACCAGGTACAAATGGTCACGACCTTATTGTAAGACTTCAGCTCCTTAGCACTTAGCTTAAATGTTACTTGGTCCCATACTCACAAATTATATTGTTGCGCCGGTGGTATAGGTCAAAACTTTAAACGTGATTTTCCGTGCTTTAGAAGCGTTTTCAGCAGACTGAAAAGTGATTTCAGGCCGTTTCAGAGGTGGCTCTTTCACATATTAGAAGATTGGAAATTCACCCTAGTTGCCGTTGTTTTCAGGCGCCTGAAACATGTTTTCAGTCCGTTTCAGGGCACCCTCTATCAGATGGCGCAATAACCTGAAAACCCGTTTTCAGGCGTTTTCAGGACCCCTTATGGGCCTTTGAAGTACACTTCAGTATATGGCGAAATTTCACGAAGGAGTGAAAGAGATAGCACTATTAGAGAGAGACAGCTATATTGAGAAGGTTCGAGAAGTGTGTGAAAGAGACAGAACTAGAAAGGGATAGCAATAGTCGGGAATGTTCCGGTCGAGCTTCGAACAATCTAGGTTGTCTAGAACCCTCGCGATGCGTCATTGACCGAGGGGTCACCGACCGCCGTTCTTGGAATTGGACCGAACATTCGACATAGGATTTCTCTGGAACATTGTAGAGCAAAGGTCTCCAGATATATAAGCCGCGCGTCACCGACGCCACAGTCAGTTTTGAACTAACGGCGATACACTGCGAATCTCGAAGTGAACCTAAGCGAAAAGTTAATAAGTGCGTTATAGTGAAGTGTTTTAGTACAGTGATTTTATAAGTAAGTAAGACTTGTTAATTAGTAATTCTGTAATAAAGTTTGCATTTTTAATTAGTGGTTAATTAGTGTATTTTCTATCACGTTACCTACCCCACGGACGTAACATTTGGTGTCAGAAGTGAAGATAGAAAATGCCGTTTACACCGCGTGAGAACGAGCCGAAGGGAGTACAGACCCGGAGCCAAGCTGCAGCAGGTGAGGACCCTGCGTCGGACGCTGGCTCATCAGACTCACCGGCCCCATGTAAGCAAGAGATGGACGTCAGTGCCATCTTGGTTCTCTTAAAAGAGCAAGCTCGTCAACAACAAGAGCAGGCTCGAATAATCCAGGATGAGTTACGTGTTCAGTCAGCGAAGCAAGAAGAACAATCGAGAATGCTTCGGGACGTACACGAGACCGCAGCTGAATGGAAGCGAGAAATGTGTGAGGTCCATGAGAAACTCGCAGACATGGACATTAAATTTGACACTCGACTTCATGACGTTAAGGCGAATGTCGAGACTGTTAAAGAGGAAGTCGACACCTACAAGAATCGCCTCCAGAAGCTCGAAATAAAAGTGGCCAGCGGTACGAGTACCTGTGCAGTCGAGGTACCTGCGTCGGGAGGTGGAAGATTCAAGGCACCTCCCTTCGATGGTACATCGTCGTGGACAGCCTATAAGCGACAATTCGAGTCAGTCTCCAAGGCTAACGGCTGGAGTAAAGAACAGGCCAGGACAGCCCTAACCCTAGCGCTACGTGACGAGGCACTCACCATACTGGAAGCCCTAGGAGAAGAAGAAACTTACGACCGGCTCCTAGAGGCGTTGGAGGCCCGTTACGGTGACAAGCACCTGGAGCACGTATACCGAGCTCAGTTAAAGGACAGGACGCAGGGGCGTAGTGAGACCTTGCAGCAGTGGGCCCTAGAAATTGAGAAGCTGGTCAGGAAGGCGTACCAACGTACATCCGCCTCTTTTGTGGACACCACGTTGGTACAGGCTTTCGTTGACGGAATACGGGATTTGGAGGTACGGGCTGCAGTGCGACTAGGGCACCATGGGACCCTGAAGGATGCAGTAGCTCACGCCCTAGAGGTAGAAGCTGTGCGCCAGGACCCGTCAAGGCCTTATAGGGTACGTGAAGTGTCTGTCAGGGAGCCGATTGCTCCCCGTCGTGAGTTTGGGCCACGATGTTACCATTGTGGAGAACGTGGCCACATACAGACTAGTTGCCCGAAAAGGAGCAGGAGAGAACGGGATCTGACTCCAGTGGCAAGGGCACCAGGCGCTGTGGCATCCGGGCCGCAGCAGGGAAACGAGTAAAAGCCAGGACTAAGGGACGAGTGCTGGCTGGTGGTCGAAATGTCCCAGTTATGATCTCACAGGCTAATGACGGGAATAGTCTGGTCGTCAAAGGAGAAATTGGTGGAGTACCATTACACCTTACCATCGACACCGGAGCTTCTCGGACGGTGATCAGTTCTCGGCTTCTGAAGCACCAGACTGGAGATCATCTAGTCCGACCTACGCATCTCCAGCTGCAAACCGCTACCGGCCAGTACATTCCCATACAGGGGGAGCGAGAGGTGGCTTTAAAAATTGGTGATAAGAGCTACTGGCATAAAGTGATCGTCGCTAACATCATCGACGACTGCATCATTGGGCTGGATTTTATGAGAGCCCATGGCTGTAAAATTGACTTGAAGGTTGGAGTACTGAAATTTGGGCCTGATGAGGTGCCTATGGAGGGTGGAGTAAATGGGAATGTTTACTGTGCTAGAAGAACTATCCTCCAACCAAGGGCGCAGGTTCTAGTTCCAGTGCGATTGCCGTACAACACGAGACACGGATGTCATCGTTGTGTTGTAGTGGAAAAGGTCAATGATGGTAAACCATGGATGACAGCCCGCACGGTGGTAACAACATCGCCTACAGCATTCGTGAGAGTTCTTAACTTAAGTGACACTGAGTGCGTCCTAAGTAAAGGAGCTCTGGTCGGGTCATGTGAGGAAATCACTTGGATACGAAGCTATCAAGGTCCCATGCAGAGCAAGAAACCTGGGGGTTCTGCGCCTCCAATGGACATTGAAAGGTTATTAGATGGCTCCAGAAACGATCTCACCAGGGAAGAGCTCGTTAAGGCACGTCAATTGTTGTTGCGATACAGCAATGTCTTCTCTGCGCACGACAGTGACATCGGAAGAACTGGAGTCATACAGCATGAGATCGACACTGGTGAAGTCGTGCCTATCCGACAGCGACCTCGGCGAGTTCCGGTAGCTCGGGAGAAGGAGGTAGAAGACATGATCGAGGAAATGAAGAAGGGTGGTGTTATCGAGGCTTCAACAAGCCCGTGGTGTTCCCCCGTAGTTTTGGTAAAGAAGAAGGACGGGACCATGAGATTCTGCGTCGATTACCGCCGGCTGAATGATGCTACTAAGAAAGACAGCTATCCATTGCCTCGAATCGACGACACCTTAGACACTTTGAATGGAATGAAATGGTTTTCTACATTGGACTTAAAAAGTGGCTATTGGCAAGTTGAAATCAAGGATAAAGATAAGGAGAAAACGGCTTTCTCAACCGGAAAGGGGCTCTGGCAGTTTAATGTTATGCCGTTTGGATTATGCAATGCACCAGCGACATTTGAGAGATTGATGGAACAAATACTAGCTGGACTGCTGGGAGATACTTGCTTGGTCTATTTGGATGACATTATCATCGTTGGTAGAGACTTCGATGATCACCTCAGCAAATTGGAGCAAGTATTGTCTAAGTTACGAGAGGCAAACCTTAAACTGAGTCCAAAGAAATGTTCGCTTTTCAAGCGAAAAGTCAATTACTTGGGACATGTGATTTCGAAGGATGGTATCCAGACAGATCCTGAGAAGATAAGTGCCGTGAAGGATTGGCCGATACCGAGGGATAAAACTGCAGTACGTGCATTTTTAGGACTGTGCTCATACTACAGGCGGTTTGTGAAGAACTTCTCGGATATAGCAAAGCCATTGCACGAGCTGACGGAAGAAAAGCGACAGTTTGATTGGACCGATCGGTGTACGGCGAGTTTCAACGACCTCAAGCAAAGACTCTGCGAAACACCAATACTGGGGTATCCAGATCCAGCAGTAGATTTTATTGTTGACACGGACGCCAGTAATACTGGTATTGGAGGAGTCTTGTCACAAAAGAAGGGAGACAATGAAGTTGCAATCGCTTACTTTAGCAAGTCGTTGTCAAAGCCAGAAAGAAATTACTGCGTCACCCGAAGGGAACTGCTGGCAGTTGTCAAGACGTTACAGCATTTTAGTAAATACTTGCTTGGGCGGAAGTTTCGTATCAGGACTGATCACGCTGCTCTAAAGTGGTTGTTGGAGTTTAAAAATCCCGAGGGCCAGGTGGCACGCTGGATTGAACAACTGCAGGAGTATGACTTCGTCATCGAACACCGTAGTGGGAAATCACACGGAAATGCGGACGCCCTTTCTCGAAGACCTTGTCCGGACGACTGTAAGCATTGTCTTAGACAAGAGGGCAAGGAATGTCTTAGGATGTTGAGAACTGACACTGTTAGTGAAGATTGGAGCGATGATGTCATGCAACTAGCTCAGCAAGAGGATCCTGACGTGAAGCCCATTTTTGACTGGATTAATGAGGGAGTACCCAAACCAAGGTGGTGTAAAGTAGCTCCGATGAGTACGGTAACGAAAAGCTACTGGGCACAGTGGGACAGCTTGGTTATGCATAATGGCGTACTATGCAGGAAATGGGAATCGGCGAACGGGAAGGATGCTCATCTACAAGTGGTCGTTCCAAGGAAAAGAGTGAAAGATGTTTTGGAAAGTTTCCACAATGGTACTTCTGGTGGACACCTTGGAGTGAAAAGGACCTTAATGAAAATCCGACAACGATTTTATTGGATCCACTGCCGTGAAGATGTCGAAAACTGGTGCAAGAAGTGCGTTAACTGTTCAGCAGTTAAAGGACCGCACACCCGTAGTAGAGGAGCGCTCAAACTCTACAATGTTGGAGCACCTTGGGAAAGAATTGCGCTAGACGTCGCAGGGCCGTTCCCGACATCTGACTCCGGAAACAAGTACATTCTTGTCGTGATGGATTACTTCACCAAATGGCCTGAAGCGTTTGCGATCCCTAACCAGGAAGCAGTCACTATAGCGGACAAGTTAGTGAATGAAGTTTGCTGTCGATTTGGAGTACCCCTGGAAATTCACAGTGATCAAGGCAGAAACTTTGAATCTGCGGTATTTCAAGAGACTTGTCGAATCATGGGGATGCATAAGACGAGGACTACGGCATATCACCCACAATCGGATGGAATGGTGGAGAGATTCAATCAGACTCTGGAGAGACATCTGGCCAAGGTTGTTGAGAGTCATCAAAAGGATTGGGATCGGCATATTCCTCTCTTTTTGATGTCATATAGGTCAGCAACCCATGAAAGTACGGCGGTTACTCCAGCGTATGCTAATTTTGGAAGAGAGCTTCGTTTACCAGCAGATCTTTTAACTGGACGTCCTCCTGATACTCCGAGGTCCATCACCGAGTATGTGAGTGATTTAAGGGATCGGATCGATGACGTTCACAGTCTTGTTCGTGAACACGGGCTGCAAGCTAGCACGAGAATGAAGACCCGATACGATAGGAAGGCTAACCAAATTGGGTTCGAGGAAGGATCGTGGGTGTGGCTACATAATCCGATGCGAAAGAAAGGAAAATCCCCAAAACTGTCCCCAAACTGGGAAGGGCCATATAGGGTAGTCACGAAGATCAACGACGTCACGTATCGGATACAGCGAAATCCTCGTAGTCCATCCAAGATAGTTCACGTTGACCGACTGGCGAGGTACCACGGAAATAATGATGCTCGGGACGAGCATGTCTTAGGAGGGGGTAGTGTTGCGCCGGTGGTATAGGTCAAAACTTTAAACGTGATTTTCCGTGCTTTAGAAGCGTTTTCAGCAGACTGAAAAGTGATTTCAGGCCGTTTCAGAGGTGGCTCTTTCACATATTAGAAGATTGGAAATTCACCCTAGTTGCCGTTGTTTTCAGGCGCCTGAAACATGTTTTCAGTCCGTTTCAGGGCACCCTCTATCAGATGGCGCAATAACCTGAAAACCCGTTTTCAGGCGTTTTCAGGACCCCTTATGGGCCTTTGAAGTACACTTCAGTATATGGCGAAATTTCACGAAGGAGTGAAAGAGATAGCACTATTAGAGAGAGACAGCTATATTGAGAAGGTTCGAGAAGTGTGTGAAAGAGACAGAACTAGAAAGGGATAGCAATAGTCGGGAATGTTCCGGTCGAGCTTCGAACAATCTAGGTTGTCTAGAACCCTCGCGATGCGTCATTGACCGAGGGGTCACCGACCGCCGTTCTTGGAATTGGACCGAACATTCGACATAGGATTTCTCTGGAACATTGTAGAGCAAAGGTCTCCAGATATATAAGCCGCGCGTCACCGACGCCACAGTCAGTTTTGAACTAACGGCGATACACTGCGAATCTCGAAGTGAACCTAAGCGAAAAGTTAATAAGTGCGTTATAGTGAAGTGTTTTAGTACAGTGATTTTATAAGTAAGTAAGACTTGTTAATTAGTAATTCTGTAATAAAGTTTGCATTTTTAATTAGTGGTTAATTAGTGTATTTTCTATCACGTTACCTACCCCACGGACGTAACAATATATTCTGAGTAACTAAAAGTTTAGTTTCGGATGAGGCTACTCGATGGCACTGACTCACCAATGGCCGATTGCATGTATTTGTGTTGTATTGGGACATCTCCAAAATTAATAGACATTTTAATCAAATCTTATGTCGTTAACATGGATTGTTAACCTTCGTTTTATTTATATGCTGCTGCATATTGTAAAACATACTTAACCAGCAGATCATTCCGCTCATGCCCAAAATACCGCATTCCCAAAATACCAGATTCTCGACTTATCAGATTCCTGTCTTCCACATTCCTATTACACTAGAGTATAAAATCGTAAGTTACTCAAGGATCTACATGATTTTGGTGGATGTATTATTTTGGGAATCTGGTATACGGAGAATCTGATATATCGAGAATCAGGTATTTTAATAACTGGCCAAGAGCATGTCGGACCATGCTCAGTGTAGGGTTCCATAGCCATAAGGCAAAAAATACGACGTAAAAAAGTACAACAACAAAAGAGCGTATCTTCATAGCAATTATGTCCTTTTGTTGCGAAGCGCAGTTTATCGGCAATAACTCAAAAACGGTTAATCCGATCTTGTTGAAAATAATTTTCGTTGAAAGTATTAATTAAGAGTTATCTTTGTAATTTTTTTTATATTTTTCGGACTCACGGTTTAGAAGATAGAGGGGGGGGGACACAATTTTCACAACTTTCGGAGCGATTATTTCCAAAGGTATTCACTTAATCAAAAACATTACTTAAGAACCTTAAAATGTTTTCAAAAGAGCTGTCGAACTATGTACCACACGTTGACATTTTGTGAAAAAATTTTTTTTTAGATTCTGTTACATGTATGGAGTGCCCCCCTTAGATTTTTTTATTTTTATTATTTAACTACCAAACTTGGTTGCGGCATCTACAAGACATCTATATTCCAAATTTCATCAGTATAGGTCTTGTAGTTTTTAAGTAAAATGCCTGTGACATACGGACGGACGGACGGACGGACGGACATGACGAAACTATAAGGGTTCCTGTTTAGCCATTTTGGCTACGGAACCCTAAAAATCTGGTATTTTAGGAATGCGGTATTTTGGGAATGAGCGGATCACTCGACTGCTTTGTTCAAATTTAAAGTATCTACTTTCGATTGCAGGCATGCACTACTTCTCCCCCGTGGACAAGATGCAGCTGCTAGAGATCATTACGCACCCGGGCACGAGCACGGACACGTCGGCGGCGGCCGTGGCCGTGGGCCTGCGCCAGGGCAAGGTCGTCATCACCGTCGGCGACGGGCCCGGCTTCTACACCACGCGCATCCTCTCCACCATGCTCAGCGAGGCCATCCGGTAAGTGCACCGTACCCGGTCACCGGTCACTCCCGCGGCCGTGGGCCTGCGCCAGGGCAAGGCCGCACGCTGCGCGTACGGAAAAAGCCGCTTTGTGGCCAAGTGTAGACATAAAATTATGTACACAACACGGGAGGTAATAAAGAAAGCCCTCGATCGCATATTTACGTCCCTCGCTTGCAGCTCGGGCCGCAAACTTCTGCGATTATTGCCACCCTAGTTGCGTAATGTACTTATTCTTGCTTTTTCATGTTTAAATTTAATTAAATTCTGTATGTTTCTTTTCAAAATAATTTCTTTTGATTAAGCTGAATGGTGACAGCCGGTGCCATGTTTTTGTTTCATCGACATTTTTTCGCAAATGTATTAAAAAAACGTCGTTTGATACCCGTGCGGAAGTGTCATTTCCACTCGTCCCGAATATTTACCCTGGCCTGGCGGGTCGGGCCAATACACCTCGGGACGGGACTCGTGAAAAATGACATACTTTCCGCACTTATATCAAAATAGTACTTTTTGATACAAGTGCGGAAAGTATGTCATTTTTCACGAGTCCCGAGGTGTCTTGGCCCGAGCCGTAAGGCGAGGGACAAGACTCGGGACGAGTGGAAATGACACTTCCGCACGTGTATCAAACGACGTTTTTTAATACATTTGCGAAAAATTACAACGAAAATGAAATGATTGAATGATTAAGAGACAAATTTGTTTATTTTTTGGCCTCATAAAAATGGAGCACTCAATTGGAACACTTATTAAGAGTCACGTTGAGTATCCTGACCACATTGTAGATGCCTGATATTTCTTAGATAATTCAGGAAAGTAGGCCATAAGTACATTTTCTGAGAATGACGCCGTTCGATTTTCTCGTTTCCAGTCAATGAATTGCTCATAGACGGCCAGATATTCCTCCTTCGACTTCTCTGGTAAAATAATGAATAGTAGTTGCCGTTGACACCTTTGCTAGTATATCTCGTGGTGTTGAATTTATTTCAAAATCGTCTGAATCGCTCATTTTTCACAAAAGTGTTATCAAACTAATGCGTGATAATTAATAATTACAAAATTACAATCATGAATGAAAATGGCGGGAATAAAACAAAATGTGTTACTTTTAATTGCGAACTTTTTCCAACGTGGCAGCGTTTGTCACCATTCAGCCAAATAAAAATAAACTATTTTGGGAACAGACAAACGTTCTAAGATAATTTAACGGCATTTAAAAATGGAAAAAAGCAATAAATATTTAAATACTTAATAGCTCATTAATTTCCAAGTAAAATGTAATCTTTAGTGCCGGAAAGCTAGTTGTCATTTATAAAACTCGAACAGCCTGCACCATATTATCTTATCTGTGACAATTTTTATTTTTTGGGTCTCGCATAATACTAGTATTATGCGAGACCGCTGACTAAACTACTCATTGGTAATACTCAAGAAGCATACTTTTTAAACTATTTTAATATTAGATAACAGTTTAATTGTTTATAATAAAAACAATCAAACGTTATATATGTGGATTTAATATTTTAAACGTATCAAATGTATACTTTCATTCAATGTCCACTGACGTAATAAAAACAAAGAACGTATTTGACCATTAGTTGGATGTATGTATTTGAACAACAGTAAATTAAAAAAAATGGGAAATAAAAAGCACTAGTTCGCAAAATCGAACTTTGCGCACGATATACAGCTACAAAAGTACCACTTTTTGAGCAAGTGTATTAAAAAGTACTATTTTCGAATCGGTTCGTATCCGTTACACGTTGGGTTATCATTACTTAATATTTTTTTAATAATTTAATTCCAGGCTACTCCAAGAAGGAGTAGACCCTAAGGCTCTAGACAACATGACCAAGGAGTTTGGTTTCCCCGTGGGCGCGGCCACGCTAGCCGACGAGGTCGGCATCGACGTCGGCTCCCACATTGCGGCAGATCTCGCTAAGGTGCATATTACGTACCCAACAATGGCGTGGCGTCCAAAGAACTCGATTCCTACCGGCTTGGGAAGAAATTTACAATGTCTGACATGGCCAAAACATGCCAATTTTTTTTTGGGAGTAGATTAAGGTATCCCAAGTGTATTTTTGAAATCGAGAAGTTGCGGAAAATCATAGGAAAAAAGTTAAAAATTTGAAAAAAAAAACCGAAAATGAGCATTTTTTGAGGTTATTTTGGAGTCTGACCGACGCGATGCACTGAAAATGGACTTTGATTAGGGATTTCTTTGTAAACAACTATGACCCGACAGCAGGTCGACGAATCCCCGCTTCGCGGGGCTTCTATTTCTGCTCTAAGGGACGTAAGCTGACTAACGAACCTAACCGAAAAAAGGGGTTAGTTTTGTCTATCTTTTTCCATGCGGGGGGCTTCGCCCCCCGAGCCCCCCTTGTTGGGGGGCTCCGCCCCCCCGTCCCCCCTTGTGAGGTCTAAGATAGACAAGACAAACAAAACAGACGTGGTTCCCGATACGGCAGCGTCTAATGGCGTCCTTCCCCTCTCTCCCCTCGCCCCTATTGCGTTCCGTTCGTCACATTGTAGTATATTGCAACCATTAATATTTAGCAAATGTTAACATATTAACAACAAATGACACTTAAAAATTAACAAAAATAACTAAATTCATTGCATACACAAGTATCCTTATAAATTATGAATTCATAATAACAAAACATAAGCTATAATTCGTCACCGTGTGACAGCTTAAATTTACGCGTGTAACGGAACGCTCTCAAATCTGTCAAAAAATCAGCTAATTACGCCTATCAACGCCAAAAATTGCGAGTTTGTATGGAAACTTTGATGTTTTTTTTCTCGAAAACTATGGGTTTCCGCAACTTCAGATTTGGTGAAAAGACTTCTTATTGTGAGCTCTATCTGTAAAAAAAATATGAACCCCGAACTCGATGTCAGTTATTGTAAAGTTGAGCCCCGGCTTGCCTAATATCAGGCATTTGACCACCTTATTCTACAGCTCTTAAGGAAAATGAACGCGGAACGTTCTTCTTTTTTTCCTACAATGCAATTGTCTCCCAAAGATGATTTGATTTTACATCATAACTTATTAATTTTACAGAAAAAAACCGTGACAGAGCGGTAAAATATCACTCCGTCACAAATAATTAGTATGGTGCATTGTAGGTTAAAACGAAGAACGTCCCACGCCAAATCTGCACCGTCTTGCCCAAGGATGCCGGCTTACGCCACGCCACTGATACCCAATTAAAAATACACTAAGCTTTTTACTAAACAGTTATTTTTTAGTTTGGCTATGAAATATCAACTTATTTTTACTCCCGCTGAACTGGATGATTTATAAACAAATATAAATATTTTGCTTTTCAAAACTCCACAATGTACTTCTCAGCTAATGCAGTTAATATAAATTCAGAGTTCCCTGCAATTATATCCGTTAGGACAGTTCGCTCTATCTGTAAGATATCTGACGCGTCTCTCTCTCTCTCTCTCTCTCTCGGATAATTGTGTTAAAATATTATACAACGCGTTGTCCGTTGAGATGTTTCCTGTGACTGTAGAAAATATCTACAGACAGACCCACATTTTTAACGGGTTTATAATTACATTTTCTTTCAGGCATTTGGTGACCGCATTAGTGGTGGCAACATCAACATTATGCAAGACTTGGTGAAAGCCGGATTCATGGGACGCAAATCTAGCAAGGGCTTCTACGTTTACGAGAAGGGATCCAAGAACAAGGAAATCAACCAAGATGCCATCGCACTGGTGAAGAAATACTCTCTGGCGCCGCTTGGGCCCAACACTGTTGAAGACCAACAGTTAAGAATGGTTTCCAGGTAAATGCTTATTCTTTTTCGTCTATGAGTATATTGGTGACTGATAATAACCAACATTTTGAGAACATTTTTTGTCTGCAGTAGTATCTTAAAGATTTTATACATATAAAAGAGTTCCGTGAAGACACAGACAATGTACAGCCTAAACCACCGCAGGCAGTGGGATAAAATTTGAAACACATTCTTTAGACGTATAGGTGCTTTAAGAAAGGACTTTTCGAAATTCAACACCTAGCGGGGTGAAACGGGGGAATTCACGCAGACGAAGTAAAAAGTATCGACTATAATCGGCACTAAACAGTGGTTCAGAAACGCGTATGCAGCTTAGTTCTCGAGCCTATCATTCATTACATATCAGTTGCGAAAGCTATTATTATCAGACAGTCGAAGAATTAAGATGGCTGCATTATATCCGCTTAACCTTACTTTTGTTAATATATAGTGCAACTGAGAGAATGTATGTTCAACAGATTTGTGAATGAGGCTGTGTTGTCACTGGAAGAAAAGATCCTGCACAGCCCTCTGGAGGGAGACGTTGGCGCCGTTTTCGGGCTCGGATTCCCGCCATTCACTGGAGGACCTTTCAGGTAAATTTTAAAGTTTTAGGTAGACTTCTATCCTTTAGGACTAGGGTGTGCAGAACCGGGGAATTTTAGAATGAGAGACCCGGGAATTCCCGTTACTACCATACTAAAATATCCCGGTTCTACACGCCCTAACTAGTTCCCGTTCAAATACTCTCAGATACATGTGATCTTTATTTATATTTACCCATTGGTAGCACCGAATAAAGATGGACTTGATGTCAGTGCCTGGAATTCCTTCCTATGACTGTAGATACCCATTGTCTTATAAATCTTATTATATTGATCTGCTTGGCAACGGCATGACGTCCACACAGTATTTTGTGTTATTCGCGTTGTCTAAGTTCTTCTTTCGTCCTCCCCACACATTCTGCAATCTATGAGAATGAGAATGAGAATGAGAATGAATGAATGAATGAGAATTTATTTGCATAAACACGGTAATACATTTTGATGACATTTAAGTAGTTTAAAAGAACCACGTGCTTAGCCACAGATTGGCATGCATAATTTTTTTTTTTTTTTTTATACATTAGTAAATTACACAGAAACAAACAATACAATTTCAAACCTAACTACTATACTCTTAATATAATTATGGAATATAAAATTAATTTGTATGTCACTTTAATAACAATAATTGTTTACATTAATAATAATTAATAATTTGTGTAATTAAAAAAATCATTTAAATTGTAAAAACATTTCTCTATAAGCCATTTCTTCAATTTTATTTTGAACAGTTTATCAGGTAACTGTCGAATGTCACGTGGTAAATTATTATAAACTCTAATGCTCATTAAGTGACAATTTTTCTTAAATAATTTTGTTTTACTCTGTGGCATCTGCAACTTCGACTCATCTCTCGCTCTCAACCTGCTGTTAGTTGCCGGAGTATTGAAATAAGAAGGATTATTCCTAACGAGGCACCCCAGCTCTAGTACATATAAACCTACTAAGGTGAGTAATCTAAGCCTCTGAAACAAGGGTCTACAAGAATCTCTTGGTCCAGCGCCACAGACCGCTCTAACGCATTTCTTTTGGGAAATGAAAGCTTTATTCACATCTGTGGAGTTACCCCATATTGAGATGCCATATTTTAAAATCGAGGTGACATAGCCATGGTATGCGAGTAGGGCAGCTTTTTCATCTGCTACACTTCTCAGTTGCCTTAAAGCGTAAACGAATCTGTCCAATTTATCGCATATTGACTTAACCTGTTGCTTCCAGGAACAGTGTTGATCCAATGTTATACCTAAAAATCTTACGTCACTAACTTGGTCAATCAGCTGATTCCGACATTGCAATTGTAGGTCTAGTCGTTGTGTCTTGTAATTATGGAAGTGTATGTAACATGTCTTTGTTATATTTGTTCTCAAGTTGTTGGCACATAGCCATGAGTCAACTGCGTTTACTGTAGAGTTTAAGTATTCTTCATACGAGGCGGCCTTGGTATCACCGTCAGGTATTACCAATGAAATATCGTCAGCAAATAAAGACATTTGGCACGGCGTCTCCCTAGGGAGGTCGTTTATGTATAAAAGGAAAAGCAGCGGGCCCAGAATGCTTCCCTGGGGGACCCCATACCTGTTGTGTCTGTAGGCTGAACGATGGACTATGTTTTCATTTAATGTGTTGAGCTTACTTACCTCTACACATTGCGTGCGGTAGTCTAGGTAACTCTCTATCCAGTCAAGAGCGTTTCCTCTAATACCGTAGTATTCGCATTTTCGAAGTAATAAATTATGCTCAACACAATCAAATGCCTTAGTC
Source organism: Eudemis profundana (assembly GCA_947034925.1). Lineage (NCBI taxonomy): Eukaryota > Metazoa > Arthropoda > Insecta > Lepidoptera > Tortricidae > Eudemis > Eudemis profundana. The sequence continues at coordinate 16,299,753 of OX344799.1, forward strand.
ATATCAAAAAAAGTCACTATAACCGGAATCTTATTATCAATATATTGAGTGATACTGCGAATAAGTGTATATATCGCAAACGTAGTAGACTTTTTTTTCTGGAATCCGTGCTGTTCTTTTGCAATAATGTTATACTTGTCTAAGAATTCCAATACCCTATTATGAAAAACTTTTTCAAATATCTTAGACAGTATAGGTACCAGTGTAATGGGACGATAATTTCGAACATCCTGTTTATTGCCTTTCTTGTACAGAGGTTTTACAATTGACTGTTTAAGACGGTCTGGAAATATACCCTGAATAAAGGATAGGTTGACGAGATGGGTTAGGACTGGAGATATCACTTTCGCACATTCTTTGATGACTTTGGTTGAGATTTGGTCGAATCCAACGGAATTGGTGTTATTCAATGATTGAATTATACGAATTAATTCATTTTCTGTACACGGCCTCAAGAAAAAACTATTACTAAGCCGTTGAAGCTTTGATAAAGGGTTCGGGCTATTATTATCGCTAGTATTTGTGTTAATGTTAACATTAGTTGAGTCTATTAAAAAGTTGTTGAAAGTTTCTGCTATTTCTAAGGGATCTTCTATAATGTTCCCATCAAATTCTACGGATTCGATTTCTTGCTTAGTTTTGTTAGTATCATGTTTCCCTTTAATGATGTCCCATGTTGCCTTACATTTGTTTTTTGATTTATGTATATAGTTATTATTAATCCTTTTTTTTGAGTTTGTAACACATGCTCTAAGTAAGTTACTGTATGATTTTAGTATACTTTTATTTTCATCTGTTCTCCCTTTATAATAAGCTGCTCTCAGTTTTCTTTTAGTCCTACTGGATTTGATGAGTCCCTTTGTAATCCATTTAGGTGCCGAAATATTAGATTTTATTTTTATTCGGTATTCAGGAAAGCAGAGGGCATAAAGCAAGGAAAGGAGGTCATGGAACTTATTAAAGGCAGTGTTCAGATTACTCTCTAAGTGGACCTCTGCCCAAGAGAGGCACGATAGATAGTTTTTGAACCTTTCTATATTTTCGTTCGATAAATCTCGATTTGTTGTGTACCAGAAGTTTCGAATATTTTGTGAGATTGTTTTTGTTGGGAATCTTAGGATCTGACATGTGTTATGATCAGATAATTGTACCGGGTATATGTAACCCACCGCATCATCAATATTGCTAGCTATGTGATCAATGCAAGAATTTATACGTGTAGGCTGATTAATATCTACTGGACAAGATCATACTTTTTTACTGCATATCTGTATTATAACTAAATGCTTTTCACAGGTGGGTCGACCAATTTGGAGCTGATAGATTGGTAAAGAAGATGGAGGAATACCAAGTCCACTATGGGGCACCTTTCAAACCCGCGCAAACTCTCGTCGACATGGCCAAAGACCCGAGCAAGAAATTCCACAAGTAACTGCCATTTCAGAAAGACATTGTAAATGAGTAATTAGTATACGCCAGAGGTTTTGTGTTCATGACAGACGAAATCACGAATGCTCGAGAATTGTAAAAACATTTTTTTTAATGATTGATAGATGAGATGATTTGATTAGGTATCTTAGATTGTATAAGAGAAACCCAGAATTTTTAATACCTTATTTGGATTATATTATTCACATTATAATATAATTATCAAACTGAATTCTGTTTCATGAAACATGATTATGTATTTCAGTATTTCAAAACGGAATTGGTGAATCTATATTATTGCATGATCGTGTAACTTAATAAATTATTTTATTTAATATTACGGTAGTTGTTATTATTTTAATTCCTGTGGTCACTAGATGCGGGTGACTTCAAATTGAATTGAATTTGGTATACAGAGTAGAAGGTAGATTATGGTATGGTAGGTAGAGTATGGTATAACATATGGGATATTTTTTATCCGCCTGACCCGAAGGAAAAGAGACATTTAACTTATTATTATCACCTCTACGAACGAAGTCACCTCTGTACGTATAAGTTTAAAAAAGCCGGTCAAGTTCGAGTCGGACGCGCCCAACGAGGGTTCCGTACAAACTTGTAGTACGTATTTAGCACACATATCTTTATTAATTTTACATTTTGTTACCTGGCCGTATAAAATAAAATAAAATTGTTCAAGATAAAGTGCATTAAGACAAACTTAACTGCTGATGGAAAACTGTTGTCCATGGGGACAACGCGGTTGGTAAACTAACCGCGGCCTATGTCGGTGTATGGACACCGACATAGGCCGCGGTTAGTTTACCAACTGACAATATAATTGACGATTTTTGTAAATTTCTAAAAAACTAAGTTAAACCGTTATTTTTTCCCTGTAATATTCAGGTTGTTATTAATAATCGGAAGTTATCATGAATTTTTCTGTTCTGTATTTTCGGAGATAATAGGGGGAATGGTATTGTTTAGAATGTTTTTAGTATCAACAATATTGTTTCGGAATCAACAATTTAAGCCCTTTCATTTGATACCCCACTTGAAATAATAGCCCTACTTTTCATTTTCAACATCCCATTACAGCCTTCTTTAAAAAAAAAGTAAAAAGGCACAAGAATTTTTTATGTCCGGTAGGCTCGGGTTAGTAATTTTTAACCTCTTTTTAACACTATCCCAAATTTCAAATCGATTGCATTTCAGATCGACAGTAGTTCCTGAGATATCTGGCTGTGACAGACGGACGGACAGACAGAGTCGCACCGTAAGGATTCCTTTTTTATCATTTCGGTACGGAACTCTAAAAAGAAGGTAATTACCAGATATGTCAAAAACTTTGCGCAATACGTTATATTGCGTAATTTTATTATAAGTTGTTAGACCGCCTAAAGCCGGGTCCAGACGAATGTAACGTCACGTTACACTCGTCTGGATCTTACATTACACGGTACTAACGTGTAATGTACGATTACGTGTAATTTTCCACATTTGTGGGGAATATTGCAGTCCACACGCAGAGTTCGCGTTAAAGTACTGACACATCTCCTAAATAAGCATACTTAAAAGTAGCATGATCTGCAGCTGTTCACATTTGCAAGAAATAAGCATGCTACGTTTGCGCATGCTTCCAAATAAGCATGCTCAAAGCAAACGATTGGACACCCTTACTAATAAGTGTGGTATTATAGCACCAGTTCTACACGAAAATAACTCAAAAACATAATCAAATACCCTCTTTATATAACCATAGTGAAATTTAAAATATTTAGATAAAATTCAAAATTTTTCACCCTTACATTTAAAATTCCCGCCAAAAAATCAATGACACTAGCATACTAATAAGCAAGCCTGTTCAGACGAGCTTGAAGTATGGCCCCTTCCACCCGCGCCTCAGGTAGCATGCTTACAAATCAAACAGCGGTTGATTTTAAAGCATGCTCGAATTAAGCATGCTTATTAGTGGCAATGACCAGACACATGCCACTAATGAGCACGTGCTCATTAGTGGCATGCTTTCGTGCTACTCATAAGCAAATGTGTCAGTACCTTAACATTATACTCGTCTGGACCCGGCTTAAATAAATCACATAGATAAGGCGGCCAACACACAGATCTACAGTTACATTCTGTAGCATTTGGACGATACTGACAATTATAACTCAATAGGGTATTTGACAACAATCAAAATAAATTCATTAACTCTAACCAGCAAATTACGCTTCCAAAACAGCCCGGATAAAATCATTCAAACTTATTTTCGTGCCATCAACGATTTTACAATGACGAAAATTAAAAATAAGGCACCATGTTGAGCATGACGTCACAAGCACGTCACAAGATAGTATTTCATACTAAACTGCATACATTCGGAGCGTTTTGACACTTCATAAAAAGAAGCTGATTTGAACTGTCATCAAGTAGCCTTTTGTATTAAATTAAATACTGCCTTGCCCCTACCTACACGATGCTATATTTTAAGTTAATGTTTTCACAGTTTATAAAAATCCTGAAAAAGAATGGAAATATGCTCAGGGTTTTTCTGTAGCTATTTTCACTCAGGAACCGATAAAGAACACAATTAGGAACAAAAACGGTTCCGACGTCGGATCCGACTATCGTAAGGAAAAGCCTATGTAACGTGTCCATGTATTCCCAGTCTTATAAGGCATTGTCATGTCAATGTCAATACTGTCATGCGCTAAATGTCATTCATTCAGTGTTGCCAGATCTACTGATAAAGCAGTAGATCTACCTGATTTTTGATAAATCTACTGATCTACTGATTTATTTCTAAAAATTCAGGAAATCTACCTGCTTTTCTTATATGGATAAAAATCCACACTACTAAATACATAAAATTAAACAAAATCTACTCCATGGCGGTGTCAGTGCCAACACCACTGCTTGTGACAGTAAAAATTGGTAGCAAAAGTCATTTTCAATTTTATTTTTGGGGCACTATCTTTTTGAGGAATAGAATTTGAGTAATCGAAACGATCGGCTCGTTAGCCAACTGATAGGGATGCACTATCAGTTGGCTAACGAGCCGATCGTTTCGATTCGATCGTTCAAAACATGGATGAAGAATATGATTCATTATATTTTTGTTTTATTTAAACGTGTAAATGTCATGCTTAAAAAATAACAAGTTGGCAAATGAAGTGTATATGAGCGGCGATTTACGCTTCTCCGTACATTTTACATCTTACGGAGTGCCAAACAAGTGTGGAAATTGCTTAAAACTAGCTTAGATAACGATATTTACACCTTTTTTTTAAGCTACTGATTTTTTCCCTCAATCTACTGATTTTTTTGCCAAATTTCTACTGCTTCTATCAAATTTCATCTGGCAACACTGCATTCATTTCATTTGAAAAGTCAAGCATGAGCTAACCAAACAATGGAAGGATTTCACCTGAGGATCTATTCAATGAATTAATTTTAGAATAACTGGGATTATTTATTACGGTATTATAAGATTCTACTAAAAAATCAGCCACATTACGTTTACGCAAACGCTTACTTGTTCACGTATTCTAGTCAAGGTAAGATAATTTCACAGTACGTTGTAAAACCCGGTTTAGGTCATTTGTAGAAAATAAGCATGGATCAACCGTATACTTCGTTTCATTATAGATTACAGTATTAACGTTTTTAGTTATGATATAAGAGGGTAATATTGTACTGGGTTTCCTTATTTCAGTACATAATTACGTTTTAAATTCTGATTTTCCGGCTTCTTATCTATAATTAAACGAGATATAGCTTGGCTCAAATACTGTATTACTCTTCAATCTTCCTTTTACATTCAATCAAATAAAATCTGTTTCAGGTTGATTGGTCTTTCTGCCTAAAATATATTGCTACCACTCAGCCAGCAAGAAGTCTTGGTATTAGCTGTCTGCCTAATAGGAACTGATCTCTACTTTTATTGTTTTTCTTTCGTAGCATTTACTTGAACAGTAGCATTCCTAGGTAACAAATTTTTGTTTTTGCATGAATTATTGTATGCTCCTCTTTGCACCTTATCGAAATTAGGCATAGCCACTAGTGTAAATAACTTTTACACCTCTGTTAATAATATAAACAGTCAGAATTTCATCTGCTGTAACATAAACATAAAGCAAGATGTTGATTCAATTTGAGTCTATTACAAACAAGCCTTTAAAACGAATTTTGGAGCATGTACTGTACCTGCTACTAATGTTTATCCTAATTCCTGGTTTTTTATATTTCGAACTATGTGTTGTGTTACCAGTTGTTGAGGAAAATAAGTCTAAACAAATAATTCATATGAGTGTGGCATTTTTTTTATTACTTAATATCATGGGAAATATGATATATGGTATGCTTACTGATAGTAGTATTCAAGGAAAAATGTTAGAAAGTCAACAAAATTCTGACTGGACTTTGTGTGCTGTGTGCGAGTGTCTCCGACCGCCCCGCGCATGGCACTGCAATATTTGTAACATCTGCATTCTAAAAAGGGATCATCATTGCACATACCTCACCTCTTGTGTTGGATATTACAACTATAGATATTTCATACTCCTAACTCTCGACATATTTCTTGCTATGTTGTATGCATTTTACTATAATGTTAAGTTTGTCGCTACATTCATATCATGGAACCATGGAATGGTGCTTATTAGATTTATTTTTCCATTAGCAAATTTTGTAGTTGATTTTGGCTATGAAAGCTTGTATGTATTCATGGTTGTCATCAATTTTGTAGTAGCCTTATTCACAGGGTTTTTGGTTTACTATCATTTTAGTAATATTTTAAAAGGTCAAACTACTCCAGAACGAAAACACAAAGAAAGTATGTACAATAAAGGATTGAAAAGAAATATAGTTGAAGTGTTTGGTGCAAGATGGTATTTGACTTGGATGTCGCCATTTATTCAAAGCCCTCTCCCAGGTGATGGCATCCAATGGCATAAGGAAGACTGATACAAATGCATATCTATCGTTATGAACTTTAGTGACATGTAATCAGATTCTTTGAAGTACATGGGTCAATCAACTTTTTCTTGTTATCCTGTCCTGTTGTCCGGGAGACAACAGTGTCAGTTTCTTAAAAAAACCGTTATACTTAGTATATGTTACTAATGTGCATAGGACATAGTCCATAAAATAATGGGGTTATAACTATGACAAAAATGTACATTTAATTAATTTTAACTTAGAAAAATCATGTTTTTAAAGAGTTGTCCGGGGGATGTATCCTTAGCAATGTGGTACAAGAAAAAGTTAATCGACCCACATATTACAGTTTAAATAAATCTATGTGCCTTTAAAATATTTGGTAATACATTTTCATTAGGGATGTAACGATACATAATTTTGCCGATACGATACCGATTATTGTAGTAAATAATCGGCGATACCGATATCTAAATAATGAGGTATGCACCTCAGACATTTGTATGTCCTCATTATACCTGAAACTTGGCTATTTAACAGAGGCTCAACCTTGAAAGTGTAAAGTAAAAATAAATAAATTGTCAACTCAAAATTCAAAGAAATTATTTATTATGAAACAAATAGATCATTAACAAAGTAATTATTATTGCACAAGGTAACCGATAAGTACATAAATTAAGTCAGTAATTAAAAGTACTTTTTACAGATTTTTTCAGACCAAATTTTTTTCGCGCTCTTCAAATACCGGTTGTAAATAATCGGGCGATGCCGATATATCGATATCGGAATCGTTACATCCATAATTTTCACAAATTTGAGTTAAGTTGTAAATGAAAGATAACTTGAATCTTGGTTTAAATGTTTTTATTGCCTATATTAATATACTGTTATTAAAAATGCTTGCTTAATTACTATTGACACATGTATTTGTGACAGTACATAATTATATCTACAAAAATAAATCTATTTACAAAAGATAAAAATCGTCAAGTTATTTATTGTCTGTCAGGAATGTTAGAGTTTGACAATATTTGTGCGAGGTATCTAGTGCGAATTCTGTCAGATTGAACTTGCGCAATGTCTTGAGGCGCCGCCTGCTGATCCTCATCCCATTCCTGAGGCCGTGAGTCAGTTTCCTCTTGATCCGTGTATTCTTCACTGTCCAGCAAGTTCGTGGTTTCCTCAATTGGTCTAGTACTGAAAACAAATTTTGTAAACTTAGCAAAATAAATACCTACTTCGTTTATTACCACTTTAAATTTAATATTATGTAGAGTTTGATATTATTAGAACTTACGGTTTCATTGATTCTCTAACACTTGGAGACAAGTTAAGTATGCCATTGTTAGCTGAATCTATAATGTAAACGAGTACAGCAGCTATCAAGGAAACTGAAACGTAAAAAACGGTAAGTTAATTATATGTTATTCATTAAAATAAAAGGCTAGCACCACCGTCCGCGCGAAGAGGCAGGGCCGTATTTGGGGGCGGGCAGCCGGGGCTACTGCCCTGGGCCTCCACAACACTTCCCTAATAAGTAGGGGCCTCCACTAGTCCGTTAGGGGCCTCCGCTCGTTCGTTGCCCCAGGGCCTTCACACCTCCAAATCCGGCCCTGCGAAGAGGCTTATCAACACGTCTCCGTCCAAGTACTAAACAATACTTAAAAGGTCTGATATAAAGAGCTGCGCGGATAGTTGTGCCAGTAGAGTCTTGATAGAAGTCTTACCAAAGAGGCATGCCAAGAAGAACATCTCCAACATCAAGTAGCCATATTTGTCCACAATAATACCAGCCAATAGAATTACTGTCGCCAATCCCAAATTTTGGACCGCTTGACAACTGCATAAACAAATAACAAAAATTCAATATTTTGATTTAAACTTTCACGATTTTCACTCATTATTATAACAAAACGGTGTCCTTTCGCGACCACGTCACGGCACGTCCGAAACGTCGAGGTAATAGAATGTTTTTACGCGATTAAGTCCCGTTTTGTTATAATAATAAAAATTCAATATTAAAAAAAATTTAAACATACTATATCAGTGGTTCCTAACCTTTATTACCATATCACCCACAGGCCCCCTCTAGACTTGTATCGTTACCCCTCCAAAAAATAAGTAATACAGACAAGTATATGAAAGTACTCAAAGAAAAACGACTTAATATGAAAACTTAATTTTACCCCTAAAGGTGTAATTACCCCCAGGTTCGGAACCACTGCACTATATAGTAATAGGTCTATATGGTAATAATATTATCGTCAGGGGGCAACAAAAAGTCGCTAAACACACTAAACCATTCACAGGATTGTCAACCTTATTACTCTACCAACACGGTTGATTTTCCTTTGAGATTTTTTTGGTAATTAATGAATTTTGGTTGTCACCGACGTTACATTATATATTGCTGAAGTCTAGGCTGCTTACATGCCGTATGCTGTTCCCAACTGATTCTCAGGGACGATAAGTGCCACCAGCGGCCACAGCCCAGCTGCTAATAACGAATAGGATACTCCCAAGAGCACCTGAAACAATAGAACCTAATTCAAGTATATATTTTAACAAGAATCGCTGTTAAATGCAACTTTGGTTTAAGTTTCTGATTGAATTACCCTTCTGTAGTATGTGGAATTTCACTTGAATTGAATAGTGGACTTAAAGTGATAGGTATCTAGATAACCGTGTTCCGTCTCCGGCTTATAATCACATTACGTCTGATTTAGTGTTGTGAAAAGGCTAGCGCTAAACAAGCCTTCAAGGCTCGGCGGCTCGAGCGCTGAAGCCTCGCGCTCTGAGAGAACCCTGCACCTTCAAAACTCCAAATCTCTCAAAGTTATTAATTTTATACTTTTTTAACATTAACTAGCCTTTATTACGTTCAATACCACTACATTTCTGCAAATAAACGATCTTTCATCTTTTAATAATGTTACATTTCATAACATAATACAAAAAGAAGTATTCGTGAAAATTAATTTTGAAACTTGCATTAAAATATTTAATCCAATTTTGTAACGCATCTTCAAAACCCCAAAGCTTTGAACCTAAAGGGTTTGAATCTTAACACTTTCAGTGCCAAGCTTCCCAATTTTCCCGATAGTCGGGTTCGGAATGTGATGTGTTAAATGCTCGAAACTGTTGATAAGTGACTATGAAGTCGATAATGGAGCATGCTTATCTAGATAGTGCCTATTTGTTCTCCACTTGAAGAAATCCAAGTTAGATTATTGCGGGAGAAGGTTTCATTCATGGCCATATGAGTAACACAACAATGAAAATAAAGCTTATTTAATTCACGTTTTCCAACTTACCACTCCAACGTATGGATTGAGGAATGTGAATGCCAACAAGAAGTGTGCTCCTATGGTAGTCACATTACTCACAATCACCCACATCACATTTCTGCCAGTTTTATCAATTAGCACTCCAAAGAACGGACTCAAAGCTGCAGAGAGCAAGTACACCATGGAATTGACAGTGTTCGCTTGTTGAGGTGCAAAGTCAAATTTTCTTTCAAAAAAGAGCCTGAAACAAGAAAATACAAATCACCATATCGACGGTGGAAAGGAGAAACCCTTTAAGCGACATTTTGTACATTTTACAGGAGGGCGTTTTAAAGTAGTTTTTTGGAAAAATATCGTAGGTTTTTTTCTAGCCAATTTAGAAAGTTGACCTCTATGCAAAAATAACATCATTCTCAAAATCTTACGAATTTCAGAAATAAGTGTCGCTTAAGTGAAATTGTACGTATAATGTTACCGGAAGAAACATTTAAGCGACACCCTCGATTTTCTAGAATTCTAAGTCCATACAAGAAGAACGCCTTAAACGACATTTTATATGAATAGACTATGGGAAGAAACACCCCTTAAGCGACATTTCCTTTAAATATGAGTGTTTTTAAAAACACTAAGTGGCTACGTTTATGAATATTTGTATAGTTAAGTGACACCGATTATTTTTAACTCAAATTTTATGTCGCATGAGTAATGTTTTTTGAACTGGTTAACTATTTTTAGGACTTTTCAAGCGACATCAAAGTCATCAGATCGCCATATAACCCAATTCAAACGACGCAGAAAAAAAAACTGATTTCAACGATATATATAACTCAATTCCGCCCAAAATGTGTGTCCGTCAAGATAGCGTACACCGTAAAGATATTCAGAATCTGATGCAGCCAATAAATAGTACCGACGAAATACCTAGGTGAAAAAAATAGTACCCCTAAACTATCTGAAATATAAGGCCTGTTCACGGTGTACGCTACCGGGCGTCAAGCTGGCGTACACCGTTTGTATCTCTGGAACGGCTTTGTTTTTGGAAACGCTTTATATTTCAAAAAATAGTACCCTAGGGCCCTACAATTTCATTTCTCTAGCTATCGTAGAAGCCGAGATATAGTGAGCTCTTTCTATAAGAAATTCCCGGGTACGCCAGCTTGATGGTGTGAAATTTTGTACACCGTTAAGTTATGGAAAATCTCGGCTTCTACGATAGCTAGAGAAATGAAATTTTAGGGCCCTTGGGTACTATTTTTTGAAATATAAAGCGTTTCCAAAAACAAAGCCGTTCCAGAGATACTAACGGTGTACGCCAGCTTGACGCCCGGTAGCGTACACCGTGAACAGGCCTTATATTTCAAAAAGTTTAAGGGTACTATTTTTTTCACCTAGGTATTTCGTCGGTACTATTTGGGTACTATTTATTGGCTGCATCAGATTCTGAATATCTTTACGGTGTACGCTATCTTGACGGACACGATTAATCGGCAAATTGGGAACCGATTAGTCGGCCGATTGATCTTGACGGACACCAAAATGTCGCTTAAAGGGTTTCTCCTTTATATCGTCGATATTAATTTACACTTTTGTTCCCATTAAAATAAGCGCTCATTACCATAATACCGCATTCCCACAATACCAGATTCTCATATATCAGATTCTTCGTATACCAGATTCCCAAAATAATATATCCAACAAAATCATTTAGAGCCTTGAGTAACCTAAGATTTTATAATCTAGTGCAGTGGTTCCCAGCCTTTATTATCATATCACCCACATTCTCATCGAGATTTGTATTATGGCCCCTCCAAAAAATACGTAGGTATAAGAAACTTAAGCTTAAACGTAAGCTTATAAGAAACTACTAAGTAAAACGGCTTAATATTCATGCATATTACCCCTGGGAAAACTTCGTTTTACCCCTGGAGGGGTAATTACCCCCAGGTTCGGAACCACTGATCTAGTGTAACGGGAATGTGGTAAGACAGGAATCTGATAAATCGAGAATCTGGTATTTTATAAAATCTGATATTCTGGGGATGCGGTATTTTAGGCATGAGCGGAAATATGTACTGTGTGGTCGACTAATTGGAATCCTAGACCATTTAGTTCTTCCAGAAAATGGGTTGAGCTAGTTGCAAAGGGTAAGTCTTACTATGAGACTTGCGCCCTTTTGTATTAGTTTATAAGTAGGGATGTAACGATACCGATAATATACAACCGATATTTGAAGAGCGAAAAGAATTTGCTTAGTGAAAAAAATTCTGCAAAAAGTAATTTCAATTAAGTACTGACTTATTTTATGTATTGGTCTATTACCTTGTGCAATGACAATTACTATGTTGCGTTTTAGCTAAGTTGGTAGTGACCCTGCCTACGAAGCACGAGGTCCTGGGTTCGAATCCCGGTAAGGGCATTTATTTGTGTGATGAGCACGAATATTTGTTCCTGAGTCATGGATGTTTTCTATGTATTTAAGTATTTGTATCTATTAAATATATCGTCGTCTAGTATCCATAACACAAGCCTTATTGAGCTTACTATGGGGCTAGTTCGATTTGTGTAAGATTGTCCCCTAATATTTATTTATTTATGTTAATTAAATCTTTGGTTCTTTTTAAAAAATAAATTTGAATTTTGAGTTGACAATCTATCTATATTATTCTAATATATTTACTTTACACTTTCAAGGTTGACTCTCTGTTAAATATAGCCAAGTTTTAGGTATAATAAGGACATACAAATATCTGAAGTTCATACTTCATTATTTAGCTAAGATATCGGTATCGCCGATATTTACTACAATATATCGGTATCGGTATCGTATCGGCAAAACTATGTATCGTTACATCCCTATTTATAAGTGACTGCCCTTTTTTACTGGAGGCACTGCATTGTGTAAACTCTTGAACTTTAGTGCATAAAGGACCTGTAGAAGCGGCCAATACATGATGTCCCTAAAACCAACGTCCATATGAAAAGAGCAGATAGACCAACTCCCAAAACACCAGATTTAAATTTGACCTTAGTAAAAATCTGAACCTCCTAAACCCCCCTTATATACGTCAATACAGAAGCCTAGGATTCAAATTAGTTGATCTACTAATATAATATCTATACGTACTTTCCTAGAGCTATGAACGGAAAGATGGCTAAATAGTATGCCACACATATCACAGAAACAAGCCAAAATACTGATTTGAAATGGATTATGTCGCTCAGGTGGAACGGCTCACTGTTCTCAGATTCCTCCAGTCTGCCCAGGATCTTCTCAGCTCTGTGGTCCATCCATCCAAGAATCAGGGCACATATGAGAGAAATGAAGCACGTCATGGCAGCTGAAATTGAAGCAAAATTGTTATGTAGTGTGTTTTAGCTTAATAATTAAAATGAGAGTTTGACAGCGTTATTCAGGTAGTTCAGAATAGTGGCGTTCAAGTAGACCAGTCAAATGCAGAATGTCGATCTGTTTACGGCTTGTTTGTTAACGATGTTCGTCATTTATCATCATCAACCTTGAGACGTCCTGCTGACGTAAGTCTGTAAAATCTTCCATACACACGCCTTGGACCTTGATCTTTTTTTTTTTACTCTTGACATATCTTGGTGGCTCAAACCTTCCTGGCTGTTGTAAAAATCAGACTTGATCGAACCAGGTCGTTTGGCCCGGACTACCAAGAAGTTTCGATTATTGCTCAAAGTGAGCAACGGACCAGCGGGAAAGGTTGAAGCGGATCAACCTGTCCTTATGTGCTTATTATACTCGTCATCGTACAAACTCTTAAAACCAAATGCAGTCAAACGAACGCAAGCCAAAAACTACGTTATGTCCTGATTATAAGGTAGTTTTTGGCTTGCGTTCGTTTGACAGTATTTGGTCTTAAGAGTTTGTACGGACTATACCTATCAATCTTATTTTCTTTAGAATGTGTAAGAAAAAAATATGGGTTATTCCCACCTGTTACCACCAATTTGTTACCAGTGGTAACAGATGGGAATTTTTTTCCCATCTTTCACCACTGGTAACAGATGGGAATTTAAATTCCCATCTGTTACCACTAAAATAAATGGTGGTAACAAATGGGAATTTTATTCCCAGTAGTTACCACCAATTTTTTTAGCTTATTTAATGCTATTGATGAAGTCTGGAGATATATGTACATACATACTTACACCTGTATCCCATTTGGGCAGGCAGAGACGACAGACTACGATTCCTACACAACTCGTCGTTTTTGCCTTTAAAAAATGTTTAATTCATAACTATGGGTTTATTCACATTTTTTACTTTAAAACTTTAAAAGAATATTTCATTCGAAAACATTTGAGCTCACTAATAGCTCTGTAAAATTAATCGTTTTTGAGATAGGTATGAGGCTTCAAAGCCAGATATTTGAGCTAACAAAACTCATCTAAATGAAACGTGATTCTGTCACAAATATTGGCATTGGCAGCGGCCGTAGCCTACATACAATTCTTAACGAATGTTGGAAATAACATCCTTTAGCTGTCGCTGGTGCCACGAAAAAAAAGTGATAGTACCTATAATATAAGTTAACCTGCGCAGCAGGTGGCTTGTATGGAAGTTTCTTTGGAGTGGGCTTCTGCGCAGCTTTAGAATGGTGAAATCAGCAGCCGAGAAAAAATATCATCCACTCTAGGTACCTACTTCTTATGATACTGAGGAAATATCCGTCATTTCCACCTGATCATTTCTTGCGAAATATCAATTCAGTCATTCCTAATTCTTTAACACTTTCACTGTCAAGAACGCCCCTAGCGAGTTCTCAGTAACTTTGCTCACATGTCACCCGACTCCCGAGGGGAGTTCGTACTATACAATTATAGATGGCCAAAGGCAATGTCATCCGACTCCTCTAGCGAGTTCTTACGAAACGGCCGATTTTTCAGGGTTGTCACTGTATCTCGTTTTTTGAGGATTAGTTATTAATCTTCTATTCTGTTTATATCAGTAACATATAAAAATGCATTAATAAGGTTTTTAGGAACGTCGTTACTTTAAAACTTTGATAAACCACAGGCCGGCTAGCGCGAAGATCGCGCATTTCGATTTTTTTTATCTCCTACTATTTCTTTCAAATATGTCAGTGCGATAGAGATTTCTCGAAATTTGGTGATGGGTGATGAACTCCAGATTTGACGCCCCGCAGGTAACAATGATTTCTACCCTACCGATTACCGTTTATGTATTATATGTACATATCGATGGCAAAAATGGGATATATTGTAACCGACAACCGACCCACAACCGACCACGACAAAACATAATTAAAATATTTTAACAAAATAACATCAAACGGAGTTACTCGCACTTTTACACCGAGATGGGTGCTCAGGCAAATTTGGAAAATCACTGGGTTGCATTCGCCAACTTCAAATAGATAACGAATGGCAAACAAGATCTCCAGGGTTAAGCGTATGATCGCAGTAACTACATCCTTTTGTCAAAGAAATTGCGACTCTATTCTGTGCACGACCGTACTAATCACCGTAACTGTTCAAAGCTGCTTGTTACGTTTCGCTTCTATGCAGGTGAAGTGCAGTGCCATTTTATGACTGCAATCCTATTGTTATTTACTGAGAACTGCCGCTTAGAAGATATTAATCTTGTTACTTAGTTGAATTTCTTCGTTTATTTTTCTCCAAATATTATTATACAAACCCGCCTATAGGTACTCATGAAACCTACAGTTACTAAATATACGTAAACACAAATTAGGTTTTACGATTTAAGAATACTCTTAACTCCTATTGATACATATCTGTAATGTATACAATTTAATGTATCCAACTGATACTTTTTTTATTTTTTAATCGTATTAGGTGAAAAAAACATCGTCTGCAAAAACATACCTATTTAAAAATCTACAACACCTACTTTTCGACCAAGGCTTTGCACTGTATTATAGAATAAACCCCGAAAAAATCGAGTATTTTGTGTTTTGCACCACAAATACACACACGCACACTTTTCCTTTGCTTGCAAAATATACAGTTTGTTCACGGTCTTGAGAGAAAACAGGCCAAAATTCAATAACAATAAACACGATGTCGTCATTTATTATCTCTTTCGTTTTCCGTAAGTGTGAAAGAGATAGCATATTTAAAAACACCACGCGAAGAACAATGCTACCCTTTCCATGAGCCGGTCATCCCCTATATCTGATCCAGTGTTTGAAAGTAATACTCTAATCAGTCCACTTCCAAGTGTATCAGAATCAAGTGGGAGTATGGACGCGTTAAATTTTATTAAAAGAGGGCGAGGGACAGTTTTACTTGTGTAATTGGAGTTAAGATATAGCTAGCATACTTTTTAAATTTGCATAATATATAATTATTATAGACTACTCACTACAAACCAGAAATGGTCTCCTTCTGAAATCTACATATACTTTTTATCCTTCTGCGCGGACGAAGTCGTGAGCATAAGCCAGTAAAATATATTATTGTTACCACTAAAGATTTTTTTCCCACTAGTTACCACCAATTGTTTTAGTGGTAACAGATGGGAAAAAAATTCCCACTTGTTACCACTAAACCGCTTAGTGGTAACTAGTGGGAATTTTTTTCCCATCTGTTACCACTGGTAACAACTTGGTGGTAAAAGGTGGGAATAACCCAAAAATATATACCAATAAACAATGTTACTCCGAGTCGTTCATATCCCACAAAGTAAGTAGATACCCATTTATAAATGGGCCCCATGATCCAAAAGTTGACGCTGCTTCCGAACCTAGAGAAGGACAGCTGCAAGCCGAACACCATGTTCAGCTCTTTGCCTTTGAACCAGAGCACTACATAATTGTTTACCACCACTTGCAACGATTCTCCGCCAATTCTGGAAAAAAACATGACAATAATCTAAGTATATAAAAGCCTTCGTGCCCAAAATAGCGCATTCTCAGTATACCAGATATTTCACAATACCAGACCAGACAAAAAAATATCAGTACAGCCTTGATTTATCAGATTCCCCCATATACCTACCAGATTTCAAAATAATACATCTTGCAAAATCATTGAGTTTCCCAAGTACCTTACAATTTTCCCTTGTTCTTCGTACATAACTGTACTGTACAAAGAAAAAATATTCTTCGTACAAAACCGGGTAATGTACTAAGAAACTTACCTTCTTTGTACATTACTAGATTTAATGACAATTATGTACGAGGAATTATAAATTGTATCTGGTAATGTGCAAAGAAGGTAGGTTTCTTGGTACATTACTCGGTTTTGTACGAAGAATATTTTTCTTTGTACATAGCTAGTTATATACGAAGAACAAGGGACAATATTACAATCTAGTTTCACGGAAATTTCGTATGATAGGAATCTGATAAATCGGGAATATGATATTTTGAAAAATCTGTTATTCGGTTGCGGTATTTTGGGCACGAGAGTATAAAAGTATATTTCACGAAAATAATACAATCACTCATCTCATAAATATGTGTATCTGTGTGCAAATCATAATATGATTGGATTGCAATAATTTACTACCAATGAGATCTGAATAGGTAAATCTTAGGACTTCTGCTGTTTCCCCATGCATTTTTATAAGTGTCTTGCCTGTTAGTCTTTCTGAGAAGACTATTAGATTAGGTTCATTAGGTGTTGTTTATATGACAAGTCAAGTATGTTTGTTTACTTACATAATAATTCTAATAATTTAGTCCTTATCAATAACACTAGGGTAACTGATAAATGGGAGGTTCAATCAATGCTTAGTTTACACAGAGCATATAAGCTAAGTGAGATTGTTTTGTCATCTGTTTTAAACTCATCTAGGTATTATATTCCATTGCTTACCCAAATATAAATCTTCCTAGTATCATCAGCCAAAATGCATTGACATATGCTCCTGCTGCAAATATAACTGCTCCAATAAATACAATAGTCATGTAAATAATTGTGCCTAATCTCACGCCAAAATACCTGTAATATTAACATTTTCATTAATATTGCATAAGGTTATCTCGTATTTCCTTTTAATACTTAAGAAGCCTATTAAGAAATTTCTCCTTCTTAGCGCAGAGAATCGGCATTGCCAACCAGCGTGGCAATGCCGCCAGCCTTCGGGGCACCCTACCGCCCGGAAGAGACATGGGGGAGTTATTTTATATTTAGGGTTTATTTATGGTTTAGTATTAGGTGAATTATTCTTTTTAGTTAACTTTAATTTATGTGAATAAATTTCTTCCTGCACATCAAAAAAAAAAATCTTGATTTTTTATAGAGATCTTTTTTATGCACAAGGTATGATGGTTAAAAAATATTAATAATTTTTTATGGTGGATATTATATTTGACCAAGTGAGTGAAGCGAATGAAGGTCTCCATTTCAACTTGGGGGAAAATACTTTTGTATGTCTGGATGTCTGTTCTCCTCTACAGGTCGCATTTTTCAACCGATTCTCGTGAAATTTTGTGAGCAGGTCCGATAATTATATAGATTTTTTTTTTGCTGATTCAGTGTATGGAATATTAAGTTTTTGGATTATTATTTTTTTCACTCGCAAGGTCACAGCTTACAGAGCCACTAGTATCAGGAGGGTGTAACTTTCTTTTCATGTATTATCTAATACATTAAAGCTGAAAGAAACATTTTATTCCGGGTATAAATAACACATATATTTGAGAATATGAACATGAGAAATTTCAAGATGCTTTTTTGGTATCAAACCTGGAATAATATGACAGTTAAATCCAGCTTATTAACATTATATCGTTATGGGCCAGAGTGCAAGGCTAATGATAACAGAATTGGCAAACCAGAATACAAATGTGGGCATGATGTAAACAGGGTATTTTGTATCATGCAGCTGCTATATGACTCACTCTTGAACAAAGTACACATACCTATCTACGAGATATCCCCCTATAAAGCATAATATCACATTGGGCCAGGAATAAATAGAATATACTAGAGTGAACTGGGATGTGTTCAGGTGCAGGTCATCTTTGAAATTGTCCGCCAGAGCCCCAGGGGTGTCATAGCAGAAGTAGGAACCTGCAAAATAACAATTTATATTATTTATACAAATATGTGGTCTATTCAATATATTTTCTTTTGAAAAATAATGTCTTATTCATGTTATATAAATGCTTCTCATAGAATATAACATTTTGCTCAACTTGGCCATGCCCCCAGATCTGCAACAAATCTACTTTACCTACTCTAAAGAAAAAATATTTACAACAATTATTATTAATATGAAATCCAGGAATGCAGCAGTTTTCATACCGGGCCTAAAGTTTCCATAATGGGCAATTCCATGAAAATGTAATGGAAGTCACATGTTTATTTAGATAAGTATAACATTAATCCCTAGATATATTAATACCTGAATTTGCACCATCAATTAAGAAACACATGAAAAGTTGGTGACTTATCATCGGGGATAGTGCAATACCGCGTAAGTAGCACATGTAGATAAGGTTTCAAGTTCTAACAAATTTGCTTGAAACTGAACCTTATCTACATAACGAGGGCTTCATGCTAAAGGGGCGTATAATTAAGCGTTTTGCTTTGCGTATACGCCCCTTTGGCCTGAAACCCTCGATATGCTACTTACGCGGTATTGCACTATCCCCGACGTTATGTTACTCTCTGTTTTGGAATTACCCTAACTAATTTTAGCGGTAGACCCCTGCTCAATAGTTGCCTATATCTGCTTAACCAAAACAGACCAAGAGCAGGGGTGGCAGCCCCTCTCCCATAAATGGAAGTCTACATGAAGAGGTCATGCAAAATAACAAGTGAAAGGCCAAGCTTTCACAGATAATTCGATACCTTTAGGCTCAAAGGGCGTAAACGCCGCAGGTTCTAATGGCGTTTACGCCCTTTGAGTCTAAAGGTATCAATATGCAGTCTATAAATAACTATTATGACAAATAAATATAGTTCATACTGATAACTTGTACATAACTATCTACATAGTTTGATATCATAGTAAACAGGAGTAGAATCTTACCAAAACAAAGGAAGCACATTAACAGCAATGCAATAAAACGATACACCCTGTTCGCAGGGTGGCACCATGATGAAGTGGACAAAGTTGTCCTGTTGCTCCCACTAGCTTCCGGATTCTCCATCGCGCTGTGAAACATATTATATTTTAAATAAATAATAATAGTTAATATTAAAACAAAAATAAAGTAATATCAGTTAATAAAACAACACTACTTACAAGATGTGTAGCCCACTTTTCCACTGTGTTATATATTCAACGAACTCTGAGTCACTAATAAATAACTAAATGTAATAATACTCAACACATTGATAAAATATAAGTCACATTATCGACAATGACACATAAATATCCTGTCCTGGGAACGTGTTTCACTCACGACACAAAAGCAAGTTTGATAATGACAGAGATGAGGGCGAAATTACACTATCCCAATAATACAAGGGGCTAATCAGTGAATGGATCAATCGATAAATAAACAAACCACCTTGCTTGTTGCTTATACAAATCGACACAATAAATAAATAGTACAGTACAAAAAAGTGATAATCGAGAGTTATGGACCGTTCGGATATTACTTCAAAACAAACGGTCTTTGCAAAACAACGTTCAGTTGCAACCTGAATCAAATCATTAGGAGGTTTTATTTTATCCGAACAAAGGTTTTAATTATATTTGGATTTACTTCGGTAAATTTTATAATATTATCTTCCAAAAAAACAATTTAAAAATAAAATAATGTTATAAATATGTTAAGGAATCAGAACGCTTCAAGGTCAATCAAAACGTCAAATAGGTCAGTGTTGTCACAACAATTTCGCCGAAATCTCGTCACGTTCTAAAACTGTGTTAACATGCCCAATGCTTTATTATTTATTTTGTACTTTTTGATACTAAAATTACAGTTTTCAAATTAATATAAATTAGGTACTAATTATATGTATAAATAAAATCAATCGAATAGCTTCTAATTTTACCATATTCATAATGATTTTGGGCCAATATTCAGTGTTTTTACGGCGTTTTATTTTCGTCATTCTTGTCTCAGTAAATATTGTTCAAATAAACGATGCTTAGAGTTAACTTTTTATGAAACCGAAAAACAATCCCGAGTTTAAGTCTAGTTTTATGAAAATTGTCACGATTTGTCCTTTCGTTATAGTAAATAATCGTTGGACAATAATGATTGTCAAACCGCGCGGTCAAAACGCTCGGAGAATCGCCCTTTTACCATATTCATAATTATAAACATGTAAATTGCTACACCCTACCAGGGTACCTATACCTAGGTTTAAGTCCTAATGTATTGGTTTATGCAATAAATGAATACTGAATACTGATCTTTATTAAAAGCACAGTGATTGCATAAGTTGGCATCAGTAGCAAGTTAAATCAGGTGTCCAGGCTTGCTGGTAGAGGCCCGTCAATGAGGGTCACAACAGTTGGCGTCACATCATTGTTGAGTAGGGTAGCGTATAGCTGTCAGTTTGTTATTACGGGTGTGAAAACGAAGTTTACATTTCAATCGTATTTAAGGCCTTAAAACCGTACCATAAAAATATCGCGCATGCCGCAGTATTACAATACAATACTATCATACTTTATAGCACAGCAAAAGAAAATTACGTCGCAAACTTAAATAAAAACAGTGGGGCATTTCTCCAGAAATATGTCTGCGACTCATTCATCTGTCTCCATACATTTAGTATGAAAAAGGGCCAGATGAATGAGGTTACCGCAGACATATTTCTGGAGAAATGCCCGGTAAGCAATAGGCGGTAATAGGTAGGTGGTAAATAGTATTGCGTTTTGTTCGAAAAAAAGAACATAAGTTTCCGAATAATGAAACTGTCTCAAACCACTGACATTCGTTGACCCGTAACTCATATTTGCCATAAATAATCTCAGATATTGCAAAATATTGATTCCATTATTCTAATAACAAATAAACCCGTGTAGCCCGCCACAAACAGTGACCTTTGACATTTCGGAGACCTCACGCTACACTAGCGCCTCTAGTGGCAAAATTCATTAGCGGTAGCCCTCATTGCTCTTAGTTCCACCAAGGAGTAATTTCAAGTCGACTATTTAATGGCACACAAGGACCTTCAAATAAATAGCCGGACGGAGCATCACTAACAAAGAACTGAAGCATGTCTAATCGGCCGGTTACCTATCTGTGTGTGCTGCACGCAATAGGAAAAAACTAGTTGATGTGTGCGTGCGGCTCGTAAGTACAAGCAGCCGGCGTATTAGAAATGGCTTCAGTTCTCTGTTGGCGGGCCTCCGTCCGGCTATTTATTTTAAGGTCCTTGATGGCACCTATAATCCCGCAAATGTGTAAAAATGAAGTAATTTTCAAAGCCTGGCAGCACTGTGGAAAACTATAAATATGCATGCACTTTACTACTGTGTACTTTCTGGATGAAGAGCATACATAAAAATACGGAACCCTAAAAATACCAGTTTTTTTGGCTTAACAATTTAGATTATTAGTACAGGTATCTATCTACCTCTTCCTTCTATCTTGACATATATTTCTAAGCTCCTCGGCAGCATAGGCATTATGGTACTACCCAAGGACCTTCAAATAAATAGCCGGACGGAGCATCACTAACAAAGAACTGAAGCATGTCTAATCGGCCGGTTACCGATCTGTGTGTGCTGCACGCAATAGGAAAAAACTAGTTGATGTGTGCGTGCGGCTTGTAAGTACGGCAAGCAGCCGGCGCATTAGAAATGGCTTCAGTTCTATGCTATTTATTTTAAGGTCCTTGGTAACTACCTGAGTTCTTCACGTTTTTGTTACTGCGTCCGTTTCATGATGCGACCAAATGATTTTGCTCAACCAATGATACCTACTTAGAACCTCGTCACAATTGACGTTCATAATTCTATTCTCATGTTTGATATAATTTTATAGACAAAGGACATAAACTGAGACTGTTTAACGTAATTAATTGATGTACCTTTGTAATTTTTGCTGCGTAATTCCTCGTCGCCAAATGGCGTGACTTTCGAGTGGGGAGGGAAACTCCCATGGGAGCCGGCCCTAGCCGATCGGCCTTCCTATGCGGAAGTTCTTGCTCACAAAACCCCGGTGACACGGAACTGAACTGCTCGTCTCGTAGATTCGTATTATAATATGGGATACACTTTGACAACTATTTTTAACAGACTTCAAAAAGAGGAGGTTCTCAGGTCCCCGATTACTCAAAGACGGTTGGAACAATCTTTTTTATTTCTAAGGGTATACCTACTTTTTTTTTTTTTTTTTTTTTTTTTTTTTTTTTTTTTTTTTTTTTTTTTTTATGTTATAAGTGGCAAACGAGCAGACGAGCTGCCTGATGGAAAGCAGTCAACGTCGCCCATAGATATCTGCAACACCGGAGACTTCCCAAATTTCTTTATTAATATATATTTTTTTTATACTTAACCTGACCTGCCATGGACTTCAGTAGTGTTTGATGGTAAGCGACTACGAGGCCGAAGATGTAGCTCGCCGATGTAGTAAATGCCTATTTACTCATGTCGTGAGAGAGTCCTAAGTTGTATTTGTCTGGAAATACAGGGAGCGCATTCCATTTATTTGATTCAACTGGAACTCAATACTAGACCTATCTGAATTGAAATGAAAATGAAATTAAATTATTTATTGATAATAACATATGGTTATAGGTCAGACAAATCATCGTACATACAACAACTACAACAACAATCAGTTTTTACCTGAAGTCAGTATCAGATACGTGTTTTTAGGGTCCCGTAGCCAAAATGCCAAAAACGGAACCATTATAGTTTTTTTTAAAGTACTGACGATATACTCGTATGTAGTTTCCTTCCCTCCAGTTCTTAGCGCGTGTTCTCTTTCATCTCTTGGTATACGAGTATGAAATTTCGACTTACCCCTACTTATCTTCTTTAAGGTCTGTATTACTCTTCCTTAGTTTTCTCCTTCCCCTTCACCAACCAATCTATTTTTCCGTAGACCACAAATATTAGTCTTAATTTGAAATTTGTAGGAATTAGGAATGTGGACCACCCACACAAAGGTAAGAAAACAAGATGTTGAGCGACATTTAGGTAGTTCATAGTGGAGCGCATATTGCATTGCGTGTGAGTACCTATATTGCAAATCTGTGAGTCTAATTAAAAGGCAAAGTCACATAATCATAACCTAAGTGCTAAGCAGTGGCGGCGTAAGGCTGCGGCTCCACTGAGACGCAGACGAGCGGAGCGGAGAGGAGTCGAGTAGGGTCGACCAATCACATTAGTTGGAATACACATCTCGTCTCAGAAACTCAGAGACAGTGAACACTAATATGATTGGTCGATCCCTACACGTCTCCTCTCCGCTCCGCTCGTCTCCGCCTCATTGGAGCTGCAGCTTAAGAGGGGGTGGCAGGGGCGGACCGCCCCGGGTTCTAAGCACTGAGGGGTGACACCGCCCCGCGCGTGGACTGGCCGACACTGGTGCAAAGAAGTTTAAATCTTACATTAGAGTTGTGACCTTTTTAGGGTTCCGTACCAAAATGGTAAAAAAGGAACCCTTATGGTGCGACTCTGTCTGTCTGTCTGTCTGTCTGTCTGTCCGTCTGTCACAGCAAGATATCTCAGGATCTACTGATGCTATCGACTTGAAACTTGGAATAGTGTTAAAAGTTGCTGACTCGAGCCTATTGGATAGAAAAAAAATCTTATACCTTTTTTACTTTTTTTTTAAAGGGGTCCGAAATGGGATGTAGAAAAAGAAAAGTAGAGCTATTATATCGAGTGGGATATCAAATGAAAGGGCTTAATTTGTAGATTCCAAAACCATGTTTGTTTTTTTTCTTAATTTTGTACTTTTTGATTTATGACCAAAAACGTTCAAAAAAATACCATTCCCCCCCTATTATCTTCGAAGTTACTGAACAGAGAAATCTGTAATAATTACCAATTATTAATATCATCCTAAATATTACAGGAAAAATAAAACGGTTTTGCTAAATTGCATCGTTTTTTAGAAATTATCAAAAATCGTACTCATACTTATTTGCTCCTACTAAGGTAACGGCCATACAGTTTTTGTTGAACTATTCACGTATCTACTTACGAGTTTGTACGGAACCCTCGGTGAGCGAGTCCGACTCGCACTTGACCGGTTTTTTTGTACCTAGTACCTATATATTGACTTGTACCTCTTTTCACTAAACCCACACACTTTTTGAGTTACGTTCCCGTAAATATTACCTGCTGCCGAGTTTATAAATCTTAATTTCAATGAAACAGCTTTCATGAGCAGCATTGATAGCGCTAATTATTGACCCTCGTGCAAAAAGTTAACTGTTGCTTCAAGATCGAGCTTCGTAAATCAAGGGCAGAGTGAAATGAAGGAGCAAACCAGAATAGAAAGTTATTGCTTTTGAATTTGAGCAGATACGCAATTATTATTAATGTAGGTATTATGTCTATTTATTTTTTACAGTCGAAGTCTCTTTTTTAGAAAATATTTATACCTACTTGAAAGCTCGAAAAATCCCTCATCAAAAACATTTACATTACATTTAGTGCCTGCGACTGCATATGTAGCACGTTCAATGTATGTAGTAAAGTAATCGTTATAATTAGTGAGTCGAGAAGTCTGTAAGGGTAGATTAGGCGAGTGGATCGTGTAAGCTCGCAGGGTAGTGCATTGTGGAGAACCAGCGGAGCATTCGACGTGGAGCAGCTAGTACAATGAGCAGCGCAGTGCGCAAGGCGGGCGGCGCGCGGGTTGGGAGGGCGGAGGGCGGGCGCGCGCTCTCGGAGGCGCAGTCCGCCTCGCGCAGGACGGGAGCGGTGTTCACTCGGCGGCGCGCCGCGGCGCGACATGCCCAGCTGATGTTTATTTATACCACGAGCTCGGTGGAGGGCGCGCGCGGGAGGCCCTCCCCTCCGCGGCACCACGGTTTCGCGTGATGCAGCCGAGCGAGCTTGCCGACGCCGCGCCCGCCGCTAGCGGAAACCCCCCGCAGCGTGGCCTCAACGGCGGCCGCTTCGATTTTGACGACGGCGGCACTTATTGCGGAGACTGGGAAGACGGCAAGGCCCACGGCCATGGTGTGTGCACCGGCCCCAAGGGCCAGGGCGCCTACGCCGGCTCCTGGCACTTCGGATTTGAAGTTTCCGGCGTCTACACCTGGCCCAGGTGAGAGAGTGACTTCGCCCGGGCCTCGCACATGCCCGAGCGCGAATCGGCGTCCGAAGCCGCTCCGAAAATAGGCTGCTATTAATAATTGAGTTCGGTGTTTCGCTAGAAAACGCGTGTAGCGGCGGTGAAAGTGCCTCATGGCCTAATAGCGGCCAAAATATTCATATCGATCTATACCGACTGATAGCGACACGTGATAACAGAGGGTACCTATCGTATCGTGCTTGTACTACATCACCAATTAACTGCTGTCATTGTCGCAGACATGCCCATTACAGGTTCAATAGGAAGTCATGGCACAAGTCATTATTTTATAACATCTAATTGAGAACAATTTAACACGTGTGTGCCTGCTGATATCTTTAAGTGACTAGCTGAATTCCCTCAATTCCTTTCTACTTTATTTTGTGATTGCATCTAAATAAGTAAGGTACGACGATGCTGATGAACGATGTGATGAGGACATAGCATAAAAATATGAAAAGGAAGCCTGTACCTATTCGAACAAATTAAAAAAAATTATGGGTAGTGCTAAACGAAACTTATCTCTAGTAGTCAGCTCGAACGAACGCAAAAGTACCTATCTTTGTAGATATAATACTCGTATGTATGATTTTTATTTTGGATGTAGTTATACTTGTAAGACGGTAATGCCCGCTGCGCCGATACAGCATGGCTCTGTCAGAATGCGCCTCAGTGCCAGGCCTTCCGGTTATTTCATCCAGCCAGTGCCTGCTCCAATGCAACCCACTTTCGTCAGGTCATTGATCCATCGGAATATGGGTTTTCCCGACACTACTAATAATATTTTTGATAATATAGTTTTATATCAATAATACAATATTATTATTGAAACGTTTACTGTCAATGCCATTCAGCTACACCGTCATATACCTAGGATAATCGGTAATCTGAGATCATAAGTAGTATTATTGTCTCGCATATAGGATATTATTTACTGCAGATTGGTTTACCCAACGCAGTTAACTATGAGGTGTATCTATTTACATACCTACATCTACTCGCGGCTATTATTTCGAGATGGAAGAGTCTGATACGTGGCGACTGGGACTGATTCCTCTATCGTACTTTAAATGCACAAAGTGCTGTAACTGTTTGTGAGTAAATGACCATAAAATATGTGGCTTGGGCATAGTATACTAAACCGTAAAAGTATTTAAGTAGTCGAATAATCTATAAATTAGAGCATTTACCACCGGCATTCTTGACGATAAATAGTAGAGTAAAGACGCAACAACCTCAGCTTGCTTAAAGTTTAAAAATAAATAGCTATTTTTACACAGCAGAAACTAATTGTTCTACAATACATAGAATTCGTATCGAATGAATCACCTTAAATATATTTGTACTACACCAAATCGAAAACGGTTTACGATAAGAAGTAAATAAATCAAGCAGGATTATTGGTGAAGTAGTAAAAACAAATATATATACGTTCACTGCATGTGGAACAGAGGTACTTCACATTCACCATGAGTACCTACTTCCTCCAAGTTATGCCGATTGTACTTATTTGAGATTTATAATATAAACAGAGTTAAGTTAGTTTTTGTCATTGTCCATGTCCTGTTAAGGTCATAAAATACAACATTTTTTATAAAACTGAATCAATACTGTATGTACATATGTAGCATGTAGGTAGCACAAGCGGTACTCAATTCGAAACAAAAAAATACTAAGTACATGGCTCTTTATTTTAAGAAAGAGAAGGGACATTAATTAATTATTCCCAGTCTATTTACCGCCCGTTTCAATGATTATTATTGTCATAAAAACATAGTTTTGAAGCCCCACAATCCCAAGCCATGTGATGTTCAAATTGAACACGTTACTGAGCAGTTTCTCTGCATCATCTGGTAATATGTAATCCCATTTGATGCCTTAATAGAGTTAAGCCTAATTGTATTAAAAGCTATGCAGTTATTAACTGACTTTATATGTATTCCTAGGAATATTGTAGATAGGTAAGCTAATTGCTTTACTGTAACATTTCATCCTCGCGGTTGTTTTGCGGGCTCCTTTATTCTCGCAAACTATATTTATTTGAGTGACTTTGCGAATTGTTAATTTACATTCTTTGTGGCCGTTGCTTCGTTGTAGAATAAAATCAAATATCTGACAGTTTAGTTTAATATTTTAATCGTAGAAAAATGAACTAAAAAAAAAGATTTTACATATACGAAAATAAAGCGCGGTCATACTAAGAAAACTATTAAGTACTAATAGTGTTTTGTAGGTAAATTTACAAATGAATACAATGACTTGTATGATAATTTAAATAAAAATGAGGTACCCCCTTTTTGTTAAAATTTAATAATCTCTAAAAAATATACAAACGTATACGAAAGGCAATGTGGTACCTACCTCTTGTCTAAAAACAACACATTGTCCTCAAATGTCTGACTCTTAGACTTTTGGAAACTAGTACAAATTACGTCGGGTACAATCTGTATTTTTTATTTAATATAAGTACGTCTCAAGTAGAGGATTGTAATGCCAAATGCAGATTATGACTAAGCGCAGGAACATTAAAGGTAATATTCAAATATTTAAATTGAATTGCATCATTTGTGGAATAATATTGCAGACAACTATGAAACCATGGTTAGTTAATCTTGATCGGCCCTCCCTGGCACAATACGGTTTATCGCCGACGTAAAGCGTTCGTCCCTCTCGCGCATCTACACTGAGAACAGTTCTCTCTTTTTCTTCTTCTTTTCTATTACCCTGTGCTAGGGTGTAAGGCTGGAACCAGCTTTCCTTTTTCCATTTGTTTCGGTCACGCGGACAACTTGTGATTCATGCTTGCATGTAATCCCCATGGCGACTATATCTTGCTGCACCTAGTGCCGTCGCCAAGTTGTTCTAGGGCGACCTCTTTTTAGGGTTCCGTACCAAAATGGTAAAAAAGGAACCCTTATGGTGCGACTCTGTCTGTCTGTCTGTCTGTCTGTCTATCTGTCTGTCTGTCTGTCTGTCTGTCCGTCTGTCACAGCAAGATATCTCAGGATCTACTGATGCTATCGACTTGAAACTTGAAATAGTGTTAAAAGTCGCCGATTCGAGCCTATTGGATAGAAAAAAAATCTTATACCTTTTTTACTTTTTTTTTAAAGGGGTCCGAAATGGGATGTGGAAAAACAAAAGTAGAGCTATTATATCGAGTGGGATATCAAATGAAAGGGCTTAATTTGTAGATTCTAAAACAATTTTTGTTTTTTTTTTTAATTTTGTACTTTTTGATTTATGACCAAATACGTTCAAAAAAATACCATTCCCCCCCTATTATCTTCGAAGTTACTGAACAGAAAAATCTGTAATAATTACCAATTATTAATATCATCCTAAATATTACAGGAAAAATAAAACGGTTTTCCTAAATTGCACCGTTTTTTAGAAATTTTCAAAAATCGTACACATACTTATTTGCTCCTACTAAGCTAACGGCCATACAGTTTTTGTTGAACTATTCACGTATCTACTTACGAGTTTGTACGGAACCCTCGGTGAGCGAGTCCGACTCGCACTTGACCGGTTTTTCTTTTACCGGACAGTTTCCAGGTCAGCGCCCTTTTGTCGGGCTTTTTGCGGATGTGCCCAATCCTATGGACGTTTGTTTGGTGATCCTCCAGAACTGTGTTGGTTGTTTTAGGCCAAAAGATTTTTTTGAATTTGGCGCAGGCAGGCATTTGTCCACTAACACTCGGAGTTTGTGTGATATGTCCTTGCGAACAAACCAAGTTTCGCATCCGTGCAACATAGACTTCATATTTGAGGTGAAGCTCCTCACCTTATAAGTAGTGCTCTTGTTAAGCTCGAGAAACGCCTCACTTTGTTTATACGAGCCCCAATGCGCCCCAATACCTCCACTATCGTCCATGATGCTGCCCAGGTAACGGAAGCTTCCCATCAACTTGAGAATAACAACACGAAATTTGCACGTACAAATGAAAAAAAAAAATGTGATAGGAATTCCCATTTTGACGCGGTTAACATTAACGGAAATCTTATTTATTATCAACAAATTATTTTTATCTATAATCAGCCAAGTTCCTCCATTGAGGAATGTTTCGACCTGGGTCTTCGTCATTTAAGAGCTGCCTCCTTACAGTGCTCCTGGCGTTGGATAATCGCCACTCTTCTCTATTCTCCGTCAGCCTTTTGTTTCCTGATACGGCCCCGTGACTTTCACCTTCAATTAAAATGGTCTACCTCTGCCTTTCCGACCCTGAATTTTACCCTCCAGTGGGGATGATTTTCTTGTCTTTGTCGGACCTTTTTATCGTGCGATAAATAAATGACAAAACGTTTGTTCCCACAAGAATATACGGCTATGCCATAATAGAGCTACATACAATGACTCCCATTGTACTATGGTACGACTAAGAGAGGGTATATGGTTGTCTCAGGGGTTGGTTGTCACTGCGCCTATAAAATAATATAAACGATGAAATAAATGCATCATTCGGAGTTAAAAGATCGGCAGAGCTGTGCCTGCCTACCAGTGGCGTGGCGTAAAACATAATCCTTGGGCAAGCCGGTGCAGATATGGAGTAAATTTGCCTTAAGAGAATCTAGAATAAGGTGCTCAAGTGCCTGATATTAGGCAAGCTGGTAGGAATCGAGTTCTTTGGACGCCACGCCACTGCTACCTACAGACCTCCTTCTGTACTTCACCAATCGATGATTACTACTACTTATATAAGGTGCTAACAAATTAGTTACAGATATTTTTAGGGCAGATAGTACTAAGCTTTCTGAGTTTATTTATATAGAAAATTAGGGAAGTAAGTTTGCTACGTAAAAGACCCTGTTAATGAGGTAAACAATAATTAGTGATTAAAACCTCTTTGATTATCTTATGATTACTAATTTTTTAATATGAAT
Organism: Eudemis profundana; assembly: GCA_947034925.1. Taxonomy (NCBI): domain Eukaryota; kingdom Metazoa; phylum Arthropoda; class Insecta; order Lepidoptera; family Tortricidae; genus Eudemis; species Eudemis profundana. The sequence goes on from OX344799.1 coordinate 16,330,474, forward strand.
GAACTGGCCACTTAACAGAAAACGACGTCCACTTGACAGAAAATGTTCTTGTTAGTTAAATTAACAGTATGATTAAGTTTGGGTAGAATTTTTATTTATTTTTCAATACACTTGCTCATAAAGTCGCACTTATTTCATGGTTCTTACGCGCGGAACACAACTTATTACACACAAGTGCTTTTTACATTACATTACCGCTCAAGTGCTGTAATTATCACCAATTGACCAATGAGAGGATGTCGTCATATGGTGTACGCGGCGCGCGCCCATGTACGTACCGCGCGCCGCGTACTTACACCACACGACAAGGGTAGATAACCCACAAAATAAATACAAAAACAGAAGTTTTGAATGATAAGTATTATTTTTTTATTCGCAAGAGTGTTGAAAAACATCGTATGACACTCGTGGGCATTGGTCATTACAGTCTCGGCTATTACGGCCCTCGCCTGACGGCTCGGGCTCTACAACACAACCTCGACTGTAATGACCAACATAACATAGCCCACTCTCGTATCACAATATACTATATTTTGTTCGGTAAATGAAAACCAAAATTTCTAGTTAATGTTAATTATTATAACGTAAAGCATCTTCTCTTAAAACGTCGGTAGCTATTTGTAAGCATCTTATATAGTTTCACCATGTCCGTCTGTCTGTCCGTGGCTTAACTCAGTGCTGCTCTAACTAGGCATTTTTTGGCAGTACACAAATTAACTGCATTAAATTTGCTATAAATTCGGTTCCATTCATTTTTAGGGTTCCGTAGCCAAAATGGCAAACCTTTTCGTCATGTCCGTCCGTCCGTATGTCCGTCTGTCCGTATGTCACAGGAATTTTACTCAAAAACTGCACGATGGATATTGATGAAATTTGGAATATAGGTGTCTTGTATGAGCCGCTACTTAGTTTGGTAGTTAAATAATTAAAATAAATATTTTTAGGGGGGGCACTCCATACATGTTACAGACGCTAAAAAAAAATATTTTTCAGAAAATATCAACGTGCGGTATATATTTCGACAGCTCTTTCAAAAACATTTTAAGGTTCTTAAGTAATGTTTTTGATTAAGTGAATACCTTTGGAAATAATCGCTCCGAAAGTTGTAAAAAGTTCACGGGAACGGTAAATCAATGTAAAACGTAACTAAATCATAAGTAAATAGCTTGATGTCATCGGCACCAAAAGTTCGACCCCTGGTTATAATAAGGTTCCATACATTACACTGGTCAACAGTGATGACTAGGAACGACAATGTATACAATTGCCATTGATTAAGAACTTCCATAATTTAAGAAAATGTACGGAAATTCTGTGCGGAAAGAGAATAGGCGTGGCGAAAAACGCAACTAATCTAACCAGTATGGCCACAGAACAGAAAATACGGCACATACGGTACAAAAGCATTACAGCGCCCCCCAAAATGAATCCTATTCTATTTCCGCACAGACTCTAATCAATTATGAAATAAAATTACCGGCCCGCGAAATTATTTGATTTTACATGTTATTTGTTTATTCGGATGAAAAGAAAACTATACCTAATGTTACTAGCTCAACATTCCTTTTGACATTGGTTAACTGGTAGAGAATGAATGCCTTAAGGCATCAAGTCCGTAATTTTGTACTTTCTTGTATTGTGCAATAATGATTAAATAAATAAATTAATTCCTTTTCTTTAGAAGCAAATAACTAAAGAAATGCAATTTACTTAGATAATTTATTTTCACAAAATGACAACATATCAAGCTTGTGACGTCAGCATATCTGACGTCAAAAGAGGTCAATAATTAAGAATCAAACGAACTTACCTTACGTGATGTTTGATTCCAATTATGTGAGTATCCCAACCGAAGACGATTACTATAGTTTACATGCAGCAGTACATGAGATGGTGCTGTCCTTGTCACACATTTAGAGCTATAATATCTTAAAAAGCAAAACCATACTTCCATCTCTCTCTCGCCGGCATCGGCACACCCGCGCCCGCGCTTACCTGACCTCATTTTTTCAGAGTTAGATATTTTGTGTTGTAGACAAGTTTTTTATTTTTTATTTTATCCCTTGGGCTAGGGTGGGATGGGACGATGTAATCGTCTTCGGTTGGGATACTCACATAATTGGAATCAAACATCACGTAAGGTAAGTTCGTTTGATTCTTAATTATATTTCGTATCCCAACCGAAGACGATTACTATAGTTTACATGCAGATGTTCAGAGCATTGTTATGTTCAATATGTGAAAAATGAAAAGTAAAAAACTGGTAATTCCAATCATTATAATGCTGATTAGCTACGAAATTGAGAACAATATTCTGATGACTTAATTTTAAGGTTCAATTTACATTTATCAGATCCTTAACTGTTTAATTTTAATGGCATAAATGCAATTAATCCTATTTAGCGAATGTCAGATATAGCATACGTAAAATTATTTTCATTTCATTCCAGGGTGTCTCTATAATATTACTTATTAAGATAGACATTGGAACGATCACTGCAACCTGCAGCCTTGCAAACAGTCTCCAGATTAAACCCGGCACGGTGCGCGGCAGATTTTCATGCTACCCGTGTACTGTGAACGCTGAAAATACTTATGTCAATGGCATTGTCTCGTGATACCTTTTTAACCCAGTGTGCTAAGGTCTGAGATCCAAAGTTTTTATAAGGCCTTCGTACAAAGAGGTATCCTTTAGTATGATGGCGTCTCAATTCATTTGTCCTACTAACATACGTTTGAACTGCGAGTGCTGGGCAAATAAGGACTTTCGCGGATATAGGGTAATCTGTTGATTGGTTAACAAGCTCCAGGCCTCGAAGTATTAATTAAATTTGTAACCTTGATTATATTTAACATTTAGATGGCTCCTACTGGAGGAGTATCATCTCATTAGCTATACTGTCCAGTACCAGTGCTAATGAAGGTGAAGCCATAATTACATCATTACTTATTGGCATATTATCTAATTTTATCAGTAGCCTGATCGTGTGCATCCATTGTGCCGAAGCAATGGCGATAAAAGTACAAGTTTTATATGATAAATCAGTTAATGAGACATCTTCATTTCGATAAATATTTAAGAAATGATTTAGAACTATATTTGTACGTGGATTTATATTTCGGGTTCGGAGGTTTAAGTTTGTAAGCCTTTAAGAAATCGATTAACCCAATCATTTGACGTAAGTCGTAACATTCGTATTGCGATAAGGCTGATCTGTGTATGATCAAACAGCTATAGCTTAAAATTTTATGGTCAAAAAGACATCATCAAAAAGACAAGACGGTGATGTGTTAAAACACATCACCGTCATTAGCGTCATAAACATCAAGATTTCTCGTTTTTTACAGAGAAGCTCCCAGGATTTGAGTTAATAAAGTTTTAAATTATTGCTTTAAAAGTATTTTTGCTAAAGAGGCCATCACTATATTTAGTGATTCATGTAGTAGGCCACGCTTTATTATCATATCCCTGATAATTTAGCTGCCACCAGGATAAGGCTGGCATGAAGCGGGAGGCGCGTTCTGAACGGAGAGACTAATAAAGATCCGTCGGAATCAATAAACGTTTTTTCAGGTACGACAAGACTAGACCACAAGGAGTACCATGCTTGTGATGGCCAGTAGGGTACTACAACGATACCTTTAGCTTTATCTGAAATGATTTTTCTAATACTTTGCTCACTAGGCTGAATGGGGGAAAGAGATAAAAAATAATATTTTCCCAACTAAAAGTAAAGGCATCGACTATTTCTGAATAAGGATCTAATTTCGAAGACGCATATCTACTGCAGTAGGCTGTAGTTCTGAAGGCTGTCAAAAAGGTCAAATGCAGGTGTACAGCCTAGCATATGAACAATCTGTGAAAATATATGACCAGAAATTTCCCATTCAGTGTCTATATTCATTTGGCTGGAGTCCTAGACTCCCGATCTGCTACTACATTATCGCAAGACTGTATGTATGATGTAAATACATAGACGTTTTTTGACTCGCACAACTGCCAAATGTTTCTTGCATACTTATTTAAATGGGGATATTGTACTTCCCCATTCTGTTAATATAACATGGCAGGTGTGTTGTCTATTCTCAGTAAAACGTTGCAATCTTTTAGATTTGCTGTAAATATCTTCAGTCCATAAAATGCGGCTATAAGTTCCAGCGTGTTTATATGAATGAAGTGTCAGTTCACTGACTGTCCAGTTGCCAGAAGCGTTTGAGCACCACATGTCGCGCCCCAACCAGTTATAGATAGATGCATTACTATACATTTCTAACAAGTAGTTATTCTTGCGGATCGGGGAGAATGTATCATTATATTATTAATCCGCCATGAAAAATGTGGACTTAAATATTTTTCTAGTTTCATTTGTTTGTTGTAATTTTCCAAATGATCCAGAGCTAAAATATTTCTCGTTCGAAGAATTTAGTATACCTACATCCATCCGTATTTGACGGCTGGACATACGGAGGGCAAAAATCTGATGAATTCAGCTAAACATCAAATTGTAACATATGTGCGGTTCATCTAGTATCGCCTCCACCACGTGGTCGCGTAATGCCGCGTGTAGCTGGTCGGGCGGCGGCCGCGCGGCGCGTCTGTGCGACGGTCCCGCGGCGGCCGGTGAGGTGCAGGGGGCGGCCGCGGCTCGGCCGCTGCTGCTACTCGTGGCGGCATCCCCCTCGAGTTTAAAGCACTCCGTTGTTGCTGTGCTTCTTTCTACTGATGGTTTGTAAGCAGGACTCACAACTGTCGATTTCATTTCTGAACCGGTTTCAATGATCGCCTTTGAAAACTTGATATGCTCTGTTAAGGCTGGACGGAAGAGATGTTCATCCATTTTTGGTATTTTTGACGGTATCTCTAATATTTTAATTAAGAGTGTTTAGGGCTGCGAACCGACGAGACTGAGATTCTCTATAATAGCTGTTGTACTTATATGAGCTTGCCGGCGTCACTCAGTCTTTATTATGTCTTGAGATACTGTATTCTTAGATGACAATGCCTAATTTAACACTTGTCCTATTGCACCGAGACTACCGAACAGCTGGCTCTGCTTACTTTGGCCGTAGAAGTCCTTTTATACATTGATTTCCAAAAAGGGCTGCTTTGATCTCAAGATTTAGCATCGGAAACCTCATATTGGGGCAATTTTCAGGAGGCAAGTAACGTCTGATTAGTTCCAGGTGAAAGTCCTTAGCTAATCCATTTGCCAAAATGGGTGCCGACTTGGGTGCAATATCCTTATGTAGGTTTTTGCCGTATTTTTTGTTATTAGTTGGGTCCTCGCCCAGTAGTTCTAATATTTTCGGTTCCAATGACGGTATAGTCTCGCCACTCTATCTATGGGCACGGCAAGTGCCGCCAGGCGGCGTGGGCGCTTCGATCGTTACGGGCTCGGCCGGCGCGATCGGCGCGGGCGACGTACTCGGCAGTAGTAGGTAGTTGTTGCTTCGCCCGGCTCGGCCAACTCAGGGTCCGAGGCCTCCGTGTCCCCGTAAATATGAATGTATCCTCTACACGGTTCATGTGGAGTATGAAGTCCTCGACACCGTTAAAATGGAACTGATGTTCTGGATAGAACGTGTGTATCCTCTACACGATTTACGTGGAGTATGAAATCCTCGACACTGTTAAAGTGGAGCAGATGTTCTGAATAGAACGTGTGTATCCTCTACACGATTTACGTGGAGTATGAAATCCTCGACACTGTTAAAGTGGAGCAGATGTTCTGAATAGAACGTGTGTATCCTCTACACGATTTACGTGGAGTATGAAATCCTCGACACTGTTAAAGTGGAGCAGATGTTCTGAATAGAACGTGTGTATCCTCTACACGATTTACGTGGAGTATGAAATCCTCGACACTGTTAAAGTGGAGCAGATGTTCTGAATAGAACGTGTGTATTCTCTACACGATTTACGTGGAGTATGAAATCCTCGACACTATTAAAGTGGAGCAGATGTTCTGAATGAAACGTATGTATTCTCTACACGATTTACGTGGATTATGAAATCCTCGACACTGTTAAAATGGAGTAGGTAGACGTAAACATTCGGATATAATAGTCCTCTACACGGCTCGCATGGAGTAGGTATACAAATGTCAACATTTTGTAGCGTGGATGATCAATATGATCACACTTGAAATCTTCAACACGATTTTCGTGGAGCTATACACGTGTAAATATGGATATCACCAGATGGCCTATACCGGAACGAAATAGACTTCATACTTACAAATGTGCCTAGGACTTTTAAGGATGTGTCTACACTAAATAACTTGAACTTTTCAACAAACCACAGGATGGTCAGAGCGACGCTACAAACAAAAGAACACAAAAAACCAAGAAATACCATAAGAAATACCTGCAAATTCGTTCCACTACCCCTACCAGACAATATAATAGAAGATCTCAAGGCCTCACTCCAAAAACAGAAGGAAAATCCTGCCCAAAGTACCCAAGAAAAATACAACGAGTTAGAGAAAGAGCTAACAAGATTAGAAAGCAAATTAGTCATCAACAAAACAAAAGACAAACTAGGACCAGAAGCCCGAACACTAATGGAAGAAAGAAACAAGCTCATAAAAAACCGGAAAGAAAATTGCAAAAAAATTGAAGAAGTAAGCAAAAAAATCTCAACCAGCATACGTAAATTTAGAAATACAAGTAGACTTCAAAACATCAGATTCAATATCGAAAAAACCGGAGGCATAAACAAAGCTTTAAAAGAACTCAGAGAACACTCCACTTGGATACCAACTATGAAGAAAAAAAAAGAAGGATTATATACCACTTCAAGACCTATAATTACTGAAATTGCAACGGAATTTTATCGCGGCTTATATGAGGCACCAACAGTTAGAAATGAGACAATCACACCAAAAACAACAAACCCTTCAGATGACACCATACCTTGTATACTCAAAAGCGAAGTCAGAAAATCAATACTATCACAAAAGAACTTCAAAGCCCCAGGTGAAGATAGAATCACCAATGAAGTACTAAAAGGAACTGTGGATGCCATAATTACCCCTCTTACAGAGCTGTTCAATGAAATCATACAGACCGAAGTGATTCCGAAGCAGTGGACAAAATCTACCATTATATTGCTACACAAAAAAGGAGATAAATCCCTAGTTGAAAACTATAGGCCAATAAGCCTTATGTCCAACCTATACAAGGTATTCACAAAAATCATACTTGAGCGAATGACTAAAAGCTTAGATGAGAATCAGCCGAGAGAGCAGGCGGGGTTTCGTAGTCAGTTCTCAACCATGGACCATATACACGTACTAAGACAAATAGTTGAAAAATGTAACGAATATAGGAAAACATACTATCTAGCATTTGTGGACTATAACAAAGCTTTCGATTCAATATACCACAAATCTATATGGAAAGCTCTCACAGACCAGGGTATACAAGAAAAGTATGTAAGAATAATAGAGAAAATTTACGAAAACTGCACCTCCAAAGTCCAACTCGAAAGAACAGGGAAGGAATTCAGAGTGGGAAGAGGTGTCCGTCAAGGTGACCCCATATCACCCAAGCTTTTTTCATCAGTGCTAGAGAACATATTTAGACACTTTGACTGGCAGGAACATGGAATAAATATAAATGGGGAAAAGCTAAATCATCTAAGGTTCGCCGATGACGTAGTACTATTTGCAGAAAACCAGGTATCCCTCAAAAGTATGCTACAAGAGCTAACGGTGGAAAGTAAAAAGTGTGGACTAACCTTAAATACACCAAAAACAAAAATAATGACAAATAGGGAAAAAACAAAAATAGAAATTGATAAGGAGGAAGTACAGTACGTCAATGAATATATATACCTGGGACAAGTCATATCACCTGAAGATAACATGAAGAAAGAAATAGACAGAAGAGTAACTAATTCATGGAACCGTTTCTGGTCTCTAAAGGAAGTGATGAAAAATGATAATATACCGCTTTCAGAAAAAAGTAAAGTGTTCAACATGTGTATACTTCCATGCATGACGTATGGATGCCAAACTTGGGCAATGACCAAAACGCTAGAACAGAAGCTAGAAACCTGCCAACATGGAATGGAACGCAGCATGCTTAAGATCAAGAAACTGGACAAATGGAAACTCACTAAGATAAGAAATGCCACAAAAGTGAAGGATGTGACGGTCAAAGTAAGACAGCTAAAGTGGAGATGGACTGGACACATGATGAGAGAGAAGGCCACAAAATGGACTAGAGACGTAACAGAATGGTACCCAAGGACGGAAAAACGAAAGCAGGGTAGACCATTAAAAAGGTGGGAGGATGACCTTCCACAAAACTGGAGAAGAATATCTAAGGATAGATCACAGTGGAAGGAGTTAGAGGAGGCCTATGTCAAAGGACAGCCTGACGAATAGTCAGAGAAAAAAGGCTATAATAAATAATAAATAATAAATAAAAATACACGTGTAAATACATCTACATGTTTGTTTCTTTTCGCCAGGCAAGGTGATAGTCATAACACAAACCCTAAAATTTGCCAATTTTACTTGGCGTCATAACACTTTTATCACTATTGATGACGAACCCCAACGACTTAAAAAAGTCTTGTAGTTTTTACGTTTGTTAAGTAATTAAATCTATGGTCTTACTATATATAAAAAATCGTCTAAGTAGTTAAATGACAATAGGCCCGAAGTACGTAGATATTTCTTTTAATAATTTTATATAAACAAATGGAGCCGTACAAATTCTTGTCGTTTAGCAAGACATTCGAATCAAACAATTGTGGTCGCCACTTAAAACGCAATCGTTTGCGATCATTTTCATCAACAGATATCAGAAAATAGGCATCATGTAGATCTATTGTTGCCATATCTTGCAATACCTTACATAAAATGTACCTACATGTAAGCAATTAATAAATGAAATGAAATGAAATAAAGTAATCGGTACGTTACGGTAGTGCAACCGCAGTCATCCAACTTAAAGTGATGAACCGTAGTGAATTTGTTTAATTATTTTAAACTTACAATTAGTATGAAACGATGAGTTCCGTTAGGTTTAGGTACTGTGAAAATAGGTGAGACAAATTGTCCTTCACATGGCATACACAGTGATATGAAGTTAGATAAAAACTCAGCAAATCCGTTATACATCTTTCCTAATTATATAACATTATACACGTATCTTTACTTTTTATTCGTAAATATGTAAGTAACCAGGTTTAATGATTTTGTAGGTAAGATGCGTAAAGGAAATTTGAAAGTACCGTTATTGGCAGTGCCGTATTATCTAAAAACACTTTATAGTAACTAGTACTTTTGTTAAAATGATTACAAATTTACCTTCATAATCCTGGTTGTAATTTCGATCCCTTGATCGCTTTCGTTTTCACTTCACTACACTATTTTTTAACGTTAAATTTCGTGCGACTCGGACAACACCAAAAAATGTAATGAGGTCAGGTAAGCGCGGGCGCGGGTGTGCCGATGCCGGCGAGAGAGAGATGGAAGTATGGTTTTGCTTTTTAAGATATTATAGCTCTAAATGTGTGACAAGGACAGCACCATCTCATGTACTGCTGCATGTAAACTATAGTAATCGTCTTCGGTTGGGATACGAAATATAATGTCAGTCTCGGGAAGAACATTAGGTTACCTACCTGGTTTTCTTGTACCATGTTCTAACGCAGTCGATCGGCCGACTACTCGTATACGTTCCTTAGACTGTGGTAATACTAGAAGTACAGGGTGACTGAATGTTGCCTTTGTAGGTCAAGACTGCAGGTGAGCTCTGTTTGCCCGATTGAACTCGCGTGTTCGAAGCAAGCAACAAGTTGCCTGAAGGGCTATTCTTCAGAAATATGTTTGCGACTCATTCATCTGTCTCCATACATTTAGTATGAAAAAGGGCCAGATGAATGAGGTGACCGCAGACATATTTCTGAAGAATAGCCTTGAAACACTTTTTAATTTATAGCATTTACCAATTACTCAAAGCGGCGAATTTAAAAACGAGATTGAAAAATTGTGGACCGGCAATTCTTTATATCTGGAACCCGAACGTCAGTTTTGTTAGAAAGAGAAACTTCTATATGTAGTACTATTTCTTATCATTGCTCAACCAGAGTTGAACAATGATTTAACCGTTTGGTCATAGTAAAAGTTAGATGGTGCAACCCACCCTTATTCTGTGATTGTGTTAAAAAGATAGGACATACATCATCTAAGATTTTGCATAACGGGGTGGCATATACGAAACATAAAGAAACAAATATTACCGTAGAATGGGGTGAGTAGGCTTCACGGGGGGAGTTGGCTTGCGAATCCAGAATTTCATTTTTGAGTAGTTACTTTAATTTTTGGGCTTAGGTTGCTCTTAAAGTAATTTGATTATATTTTTAGACATATTTTTTCTTCTTTTCGCAACATTAAGCTGCCAAATCATACAATTTTGAAACACAAATTCACTGTCAAAGTTGATGCTCGAAATCGGCGGATTTTTAGTTGAATTTAACTTTGTTTTCGGATATCGTTTATTTACTTACATGGCTTATTGGAAACAGAAAAACTTAAGTTATATTTTCTTTATTTATAATGGTTTTAACATAGAAAACGATCCAACCACATTTGACGATTTTTATGGGGTGAGCAGGCTTGTACTGAGGGGTGAGTTGGCTCGACAACGGGGACAGTTGGCGCATGAATGGGGAGAGTTGGTGTTACGAACGGGGTGTGCTGGTTTGATAGAGGGGGGAGTTGGTGTTCGTAGTTCAGGGTTGTCGATTTACATAAGTAGTCAAAAGTGTCTTACATTATGATAAAATGGTAAATATTAAAAAAAATTGAAGTAGCGGAGGAATTCTATAAATTGCAAATTAAATAAATATGTTATATTAAAATTTGCATTTTATTTATTTCATACAGTAATACAGGCTATTTATTACCTACTGAGTGGTTAATCGACTTTTATTCAACACGTGAGTTTTTTATTTTAATTTTTTGCTACGTTAATAAAAAAATCTCTTGACAAGTCGAGCTATTGTCTTGATCCGAAAGTGTCAACCCTAGCAATTTTTCCATCTCACCCCATTGCTAGGCCTTCTCACCCCAACTACGGGGTGAGCTGGCTTTGCCTACTATTATGAATTTTTCGTTGAAACTATGCAATGAAGCAACAAACTATCATTGACAAACTGAAATTCTTAACTCCGGAACACTTTTTTTGTATATAAATCAATGTGCCACATATAAAAATAAACTTTTATCCAGGTTTGAACTTCGATTTCCAGCCAACTCACCCCGTTTTACGGTATGCAAAAAAATACATAAACCGAATATTACCGCAACAAAAAAGCATGAAAAACTTATTCATTTGTTCTGGACTCAAAACTTTCCGCGCCCAAGGTCGTGTCAATTTCGTGATCAACTCTTTAATTTGTGAGGTTTCTTTGTAACTTGGCATAAAACCGTACAAAGTATGAATAATAACTTCGGCATTGGATATTTCATCAGTGAAATTAAAAACCAAAGAAGTAGTGAATGTCAGCGGTAGGATGTGGAAAAGCGAAGTGAGAATATTACATATTACCGTATTTTTGTAGATTTTTTTAATTTTCCTGGACAGCCTGCAATCCGTCTGTTCTTTTGGGATCTGCGCTAAATAGGGCATGCAAATTAAATATTAATTATTAATTCTTGTCAGTAAACTTAATTATTAAATGGTGCGTTGCTTACGATTAAAATGATACTACCGGCGGAGTGAAATGTATTTACTTGTAGTAACTGGTATTATTGTCAACAAAGCCACCATTTTTAGGGTTCCGTACCAAAATGGTAAAAAGGAACCCTTATGGTGCGACTCTGTCTGTCTGTCCGTCTGTCACAGCAAGATATCTCAGGATCTACTAATGCTATCGACTTAAAATTTGGAATAGTATTTAGAATCCCTAACCCGAGCCTATTGGACAGAAAAAAATATTTATACCTTTTTTTACTTTTCTTTAAAGGGAACCGAAATGGGATGTCGAAAATCAAAAGTAGGGCTATTCTATCGAGTGGGATATGAAATAAAAGGGCTTAATGCGTAGATTCCAAAACTGTTTTTATTCTTAGATAAGTAGTTTTAGATTTAAGACAAAAACGTTAAAAAAATACCATTCCCCCCTATTATCTTCGAAGTTACTGAACAGAAAAATCCTAAATATTACAGGAAAAATAAAACGGTTTTCCTAACTTGCAGCGTTTTTTAGAAATTCGCTAAAATCGTAAAACAAACTTATTTGCTCCTACTAAACCGACCGAACTTGATGAATGCTTGAGCTTGGTTCAGTTGAATGGTTCGATGGAACGATATTTGTTTTTGCGGGGATAACATCTATATTATTGTATTAACTATGCCTACCAAATTTCATGAAAATCATCTGAGTTGTTGCTGAAAAACCGATTAAACTTATATAAATAAATACATAATAAATATTAGGGGACAATCTTACACAAATCGAACTAGTCCCTAGTAAGCTCAATAAGGCTTGTGTTAGGGATACTAGACGACGATATATTTAATGAATACAAATATTTAAATACATAGAAAACATCCAAGACTCGGAAACAAATATCATGACACAAACAATATTTTTGTGGTGTGTATTATGTGGTGTAATTTACTCTTACCGGGATTCGAACCCAGGACAGTCAGCTTCGTAGGCAGAGTCACTAACTTAAGCTAAACCGGTCGTCAAAACTAAGTATTAATAAACAACAATAAATATCACCGATCATTTGTAACAAGCCCCATTGTATCGATAAAGTAACCCACGCAAGATTCGTAAGCTATTGGTGAGAACAGTTTAGACGGGGGGCGCTAAGCGACGCGATTCCAGTTCATTAAGCTTTTCGTTATTCGTAAAGAATATACCTACCGTAAACCCAGGTTTTTATGATCCGCACACAACTATGGCCCAAACTATAGGACGCTCTCTTATACACAGTTGCACTATTTTTAACTATAGTTATATGATGCAGTATTATATTCAATTATTGCTAATGATTCACACGACTTAAGCTAAAATTGGTGCGGCATGGAGAGTCTGTGCGGAAGGAGAACAGGCGTGGAACTAACCTAACCAGTATGGTTTTTTTTGCAAATACGGTATAAAAGCATTACAGCGCCCCCCCCCCCCCCCCCCCCCATTTAAATCCTATTCTCTTTCCGCACAGTCTCTACACATGGGGATACTCCTAAGTTTGGACCATAGTTGAGTGGATTGGACCATAGAAACCTGAGTTTATAACATTAACAACATATATCTCGTTAGTACTTAATGAAATTTCAAACAAAAGTTGTTTTGGCTAACTTTTAGCTCTGGGTTAACCATTCTATTTTTCACTTCGATTGCGAGAAAATTAAAAGCTGTCACGTATCCCTTACAACCAGTAGGTAACCAAGTTAGGAAAACTGTTATATTTTTCCTGTAATATTTAGGATAATATTAATAATTGGTAATTATTACAGATTTTTCTGTTCAGTAACTTCGAAGATAATAGGGGGAATGGTATTTTTTTAACGTTTTTCATCATAAATCAAAAACTACTTTTTTAAGAAAAACAATAAAAACGGTGTTCTAATTTACAATTTAAGCCCTTTCATTTGATACCGCATTTTCATTTCGACCCCCTTTAAGAAAAAGTAAAAAAGGTATAAGAGATTTTTTTTACGTCCAATAGGCTCGGGTTAGCAACTTTTAAAACCATTCCAAATTTGGCTGTGACAGACGGACAGACAGAGTCACACCATAAGGGTTCCTTTTTTACCATTTTGGTACGGAACCCTAAAAACCGGCAAAGTGCGCGTCGGATTTACAGACGGAGGGTTCCGTACCACCGTTGAGCAAAAAACGCCAAAAATACGTGTCTTGTATGGGGACCACATTTATTTTTAATTTATTATTTGTTCTTAAAGCGGCAATTGAAATACACATTCTGTAAAAACTTCAAGTCTGTGACAGATGGACAGTCGGACAGTCAGTGGAGGCTTATTAAAATCAAATCAGTTCATAAACATCGGAAATCTGAGGTAACAAATATTGATACAAAATACATCCGACAAAACCTCGTATTTTTCGTGAAGTCAGTTAAAAACTCTCAGTCAGTTAAAAATATACAGAACAAATCACCCTCTTAAACATGACGCAACGCCACGGACCAGAAGACCTATGGACTCCTAATGACACATATTTTATAAGGTGAAAATTCCGCAACTTTGAGGTAATCCATCAAATAACATAAACTTAAAGGGACAGCTAGTTTAAATGAAATATCGATAATTTAGTTTCTTTTATTTGAAACATCAATGGGCTAGACGACAAAAAAAAACTGTTTAGTCCGTCAGTTAGATTATTAAAAAAATTGTACACGTATTTTTTCTTTTGTTTGACAAACAAAAAATTACGAAGATAGAGTGCTTAGAAGTTTCGAGTGACGTCACTCCTAGGTACAATTTTCACCTAGGAGTGACGTCACAAGCCCCCACTCCAGAAGTTTGATGGTCTATAACTTTGTCGATTTTTAATATTTTGATAAACCAAAAAATACGTGTCCCATATTTTTCCATAATCTAACTGACGGACTAAATAGAATTATACAGCGTGTAAGTCTAATACGGGCGATAAATTAAATCGGACATAGTATTCATTAGTGTAATCATGAAGTAAAAGATTTTTTTTAAGTTGCATTTCATTACGACCCCATAATTATTATTTTTTTAATTTCTCAGCAGCAACGTACTGTAAACATGGTTGCGGTACGGCGGTACCGAAATGTCAACGTAACTGTCAACGAGCGTTTAACGTGAGTGTGTTTGCATTACATTGCGGGCTGAATTATTTTGTATGGACAAAATTATTGTTGCAACTTTAAGTAAATGTTATCTAATTACCTTCACTTTGTCCTAAACTAACCACCGTTAAGAGGTTCGCCCGTATAAGACTTACACACTGTATATTTTTAACCCAGTCGTCATCCCCATTGCAAAAATATGTATTTCTTTTACTTAACAATCTTATATTCCTTGTGGGTCCTTTTCAATAACAATCTAAAGCAATATGGAAATTTGGTTTATCTACCCATCTACCCACATTAAAAACAAATAATGAAACATAATAACGACACTGCTGTAAAGGAGGTGCATCAAGATATGCACATTCCAGGCGATATACGTATTCCCGTAGATGGCTACAGAAATCAAAGTATTTAGATTGCAAAGTTGAAGGAATTCACCAAATGGTCCGCTGGTCGAGCGGTTGAGATGTTGGAAATCAGTTATCAGTTCGTTTATTGCTTTCATAGGTTTACATATAAGTAGGTCTTACATTTCTAATAGCTCAGCTATGAAACCCTGCAGGGCACTGCAACATGTAATTTATACGTTCTTTTAATTAATGATATACTACTAATGAAGTACATAATTTAAGCCTAACTATCCTTAAATTCTATAACAATATCTACGTAATTAGAGTACTATTTTTAACGGAGCAATAGAATAGAATTTGCTTTAGTTTTTACATACTTCAAAATCACAACCTTATAAATTTATTACAATCTATGCTATGTAATACTACATATTAGCTTTCAAAGAAGTCTTGTAAACTATAGAAACAGTTATCTACTAAATATTTGGTATTTTTTTTATTAAATTTACTAATCCTTATCTTCGTCTTTAATACTCTTTGGGAGTTTATTATATACCTTAATACACATAACATATGGACTAGCTTTTTAATTTTGAAAATGGGAGCGGAATTCCATATCTAGGGCGCAGATTTGTGGTTTTAGGATCCTTCGGTACTGGGAAAAAATGCCTGTATTTTCTTAGAAATTTGGATGACTCAAGTATGTATATGGAGGTAAGGGTCATTATGTTGAGTTTTCGGTAGTGAGGTCTGCAACTATCTGTTTGTTTTATTTTACTCTATACTAGACTGACTAGATTTAATCTAGAGGTACTTGGTACGATTCCCAGTGTAGACCCAGGTGACTGCTATTTAATTTTCGTTTGTAATTTGTTATGTTGTATCTATATTTATTAATAAAATAGACGTTTTTATTGACAGACAGGGATTGGGATTTTTTGCCTGGGAACAACACATATTATCGACAAACGAACTAAGAGCAGTCGAGCCACACTAGTTTTCTACGTCCCGACGTGGGACCAAAGAGTAAAGTAATATATAGGGTACGTGGGACTGGGATAAAAATACAGAATTACGGTTGTAAAAGAGAGACCGACTGCTCGTTATGTTTTTATTTTCCTTATGAAACGCATAAATATTCCCAATGACAATGTTATTGTTGATTTTTTGACAACTGTAAGCCGTTGAAGATTTTGACATTATTCATGTGAATAACATGAAGTCCATTGCGGAATAGGTAGTTTGGGAATCCGAAGTCTATACGATATGTTGTCTGTGCATGACGCAAAGCATAATCATGCAACACTGTCTGCATATTGGGTTTGACACTAGGGATTGCAATCCGGTCCAGCGGATCCGGTAATCCGGCCGGATCCGGTACTTTTTGACGGCTAACGGATCCGGTAAAAAAATCGCCGGTTCCGGTCCTGAGACAGGAGACTGAATATACACCACAACAGACCTACATACGGAAAGAAAAAAAAACATTCCCATACATAGATGAACAATTGGACACATTGAACGCTGGAAAACTTCGTATTTATTATATTAGTATCGATAAAACTCGCTTATTGCTCGCGTGAGCGTTCAGCTCCGCTTTCAGCTTTCTACGTAAGTTTGCACGTTCGCGGGTTTTGATTTTGAGCCTAGACGGGATGACTGCATATGAAGTAGAAATACTCAAAGGAAAGTATTTGACTCTTCTGCATAATTATTTAAAGACAATAAAACCTACTAGCGCCTTCTCCGCTTCTGGTTGCATAGTGGCCGTCAATATGTCGCCCACCGCAACGACATTCAGAATCTGATACTGCCAACCAATAGCACCCAAATAGTACCGACGCAATACCCGGGTGAAAAAAACAGTACCTACCCTTAAATTTTTCGAAATATAAGGGCCGTTCACGATGTAAGCCGGCGCACACCGCTTGCATCTCTGGAACGGCCCCGCTTTCGGAAACGCTTTATATCTCAAAAAACAGTACCCTAGGGCCCGGAAATTTCACTTCGCTAGCTATCGTGGAAGCTGAGATAGGTATTCCATAATTTAACGGTGTACAAAATTTGGCACCGTCAAGCTGGCGTACTCGGAAATTTCACATAGAATGACTTCAACTTCTACGATAACTAGAGAAATGAAATTATAGAGCCCCAGGGTGCTATTTGAGTACCATTTTTTTGAGATATAAAGCGCTTCCAAAAACAAAGCCATTTCAGAGATACGTGTGGTGTGGTGTACGCCAGCCCGACGCCCCGGTAGCGTACACCGTGAATATTATATTTCAAAAAGTTCAACGGCACAATTTTTCTACCTAGGTGTCTCGTCTGTACCACCTGGGCACCACCGGGCAGCTTCAGACTCTGGATATCTCCACAGTGTGCACCATGTTGACAGTCACACAGTGTAGTTGATGCTATTAAGCCTAAATATGATTGAAGCAGCAACTCAGCACGCAATAACGTAGCAGCAGATCAGTTTTTCATGTTACTACTGTGAGAGCAGTGAGACTGTTATTTGACTTATCAAACCTTATTTTTTAACACTAAACCATTGCTTCATTAGTTTACTTGCGAAAACAACTCCGCATGCCTACTTTAAGGCCGCTAAACTGGACAAAACGCGTAATGTTGGAGAGACGCAATAGCCAAACTCCAATCCGGCCGCATCCGGCCGGATTGAGAATTGGACCGGATTGCAATCCCTATTTGACACATAATCACTATAAATGTGCTAAGTCGGGGCACGTTGTAGGGATTTGATATCAGTATATAAAATATCGATATATTAGTTAATAGATTTTATACGCACATGTGCGCATAAAAATCCTCTACTACTATAAAGAGGTTCAATATTATGTCAATTATGCTGTCCAAAACAAAAAGACGTGAATATTTATTACTACATTGTCAGTCTAGTATAGAGTTGCCTCAGCTATATACATATACCGCATATACGAGTATAGAATAATGTAAATGGCATACCTATTTATAAATCTTACAACTATAAATACATACCTATGTACATAAAGCGCTACGCCGTAGATAGTCGTAGCTAATAACGTAACTAGCGTAGCACATTTCTACCCTTATAGCGCAGTTAATCAAATATTCAACATTTGTAAGGCCTTTTTGTGGATTGTAACTATGTAAATTTGTTAATTTTCACTACCTTCAGTTGAGGCTTCACAGCCCTGGGTAGGCCATGGCCTGGTCGAGTATCTTCCTCCATTCCAGTCTATTCTTGGCTTTTTCTCTCCAATCACTGAACCCGATCGCGTTAAGGTCTTTCTCAACGCCATGCAACTATCGAAGTTCATCATCGCTATGTTAATTTTAGGTAACTATTTACATTTCTCGCTAACTAGGCTTTCACAAAAATGTCCAAGGACGATCCGAATCCATTAATTTGGTAAACTACGGTCTGTAGGTATAAAACTACAGTAGCAGTAACTAAATTGGCATTGAATAATACTAGTAAGTGAAAAAACTCTATTACTAAGTACACATACATAATTGAATTTTGTCATCATTGTGAAATATGTCTACTCTACATTTGTAGGTAACTACTATACTTGAACGTACGTTGTCACGGTCTTGAATAATGGTAAACAAACTACAGACAAGTTTCGCTTTGGTGACACTGTCCTTTGTTGTTTTCTTTCCACCGCTATAAGGCGGGCACAAAGAAATGCTTTTTAACCGACTTCAAAATAGGACATTCTCAGTTGGTTGTCTATATTTTCCCTATTACTCGAAGTAGACTGAACCAATTTGAAAAAATATTGGTTTGAAAGACTACACCTTCCAATTGGTCCCATTGCAACCAGGTCCGGATCTGATAATGGGACCTTGGAGGAATCGAGGGAACTCTTCGAATATTATAGGCACAGATACAGCAATTTGGGTATTTTTAGTAGCTCCCGCATTGTTATCGAAGAGGTTCGTTTGAGGTCGGTTATTTTAAAATATTTAATTTTGTTTTAATTATCAAACAACCTAGAACTGAGGCCGCAGCACGTCGGAATTCCCAATGCGTAGTGTAGTAAGTGTAGTCTGTGGTGTATTAGCGTTTGGGTAGGGGGTTCGGTGTCCAGTCTGGACGCAAGCGCTCAATATCACGCATATTACTATGCTGGAATGACCTTGACCTTTATGTGACCTTCATAAACACGCAGTTATTATTATAATGGTGTAATGTTTAAACAGAAGACCGGGCACCGAAATTATTAAAGAACTCCTGTATGTTTTCATTGAGCCCTTTTCTATAACACCTGTATACGTACGTACATAGGGATTAGGATAAATCCTTTTTATTAAAGTATTTTACATCTACATTTGTCCCATTGTTGTTTACATAGTATTGTGATTGTGACATGACATTGCTGATTGAGATCTTAAGTGTGACTCTTGCTGGCTATGTACACTGTACAGTCGAGTTCATTTACATCTACGCACTTACGGGAACAAAAATATCTGAACACGACCCTATTGTCAGGAGCGTGTTCAGATATTTTTGTTGTCTTATACGTGTGGATGTAAATGAACTCGGTAGCTTGTTAAAACCATATTAATAAAACTCAATCCTCTCTATACATATACGGGGCCTATATATTTAATTCGAAAAAGAATTTATCAAAAGCACAATATATAATCGGTGAACAAACACACAAAAAAAAAATCAGACGAATTGAGAACCGTCCTTCTTTTGGAAGTCGGTTAAAAATACTTTCCCGTGCCGCTCAGCCATAAGCTTTCCTGCGTTTGCTCGCACGCGAACCTGTCAAGCGTCAGTTTACATCTCATCAGTCCGACGCCAGCTCAGCTGTTACGATTTCTAAACGCAGCCATTACTAACACGCATTACATGGCGACTAACTACCTGCCAACAGGTAACTCTACTGCATTCCGACTTTGCTTACTTACTTATGGAAATTCGGCGATAACTTGAAATCATATTCTACTAGCATTTTCCCGCGGCTTCGCCCGCGTTGTTCCCGTTATTGTCCCAAAGGAACTCTTTACCGGGATATAATGTATCCTATGTTTCAATCCAGGACTTGGTCTACTTTCAACAACAACAAATTTCAGCTTGATCCATCCAGTTGTTACCCCGTTATAAGGTAACAAACATCCAAACATCTTCACAAACTTTCGCATTTATAATATTAGTGGGATTTTTCGCATATTATCACATTAAATGTTTGTGATATGATGAGGTCTTTGATGTGCGTCAATAATCGCTCGGCTCGCAAAATGACAAATTTCGCTATGAATACCGCTTTACATGTGTCTTAGACAGATTTTTAGGGTTCCGTACACTTAGGTGCCAACATAACCCTATTACTAAGCCTCCGCTGTATGTCCGTATACGTCACAGGGCTCTATCTTTTCAACCGTAATGGGTAGACACTTGACATTTTCACAGAATGTGTATTTCTATTGACACTATAACATCACATAATGAAAACAAAATAAGACGATAAAGAAAAGACCCCCTTTTCTTTTATAACATACAAGAAACGTATTTCTGTCGGTCTGTCACAGGGCTCTATCTTTTGAACCGTAATAGATAGAGACTTGAAATGTTCACAGGGTATGTATTTCTATTTCCACTATAAGATCAAATAATGAAAACAAAATAAAATCTTGAATTAAAGGAGGTCCCCATACAAAAAACGTGTTTTACGAAGAGAGTGTAAACGAGTATCTGGAACCGGAGTAACGCTAATTTGTTCCGTTTTATGCTCAGCGATGACATGACTTTATTTTAATCGGTCTGTGTCTACGACAGCCGACAGTCTACGATCTATGGTTGGATTTATATTCAGCGCTCGGACAGCCGCCTGTTGGCTCTTTTTCTTCACATAGGTCACCCACCACCATTCTTAATTTACGGATTACAACACAATAATGTCATGTATTTAAAATGTTCAGCCGGTTTATATAAATCCTTATCAATGTAAATACTGGAGGGATAGCGTCGTAGTAGCGCATGGTGTGACCTCTATTCAAGATTCTAAGCGGGATAAACGATCGATAAACCCCGACTGTTTCACTATCAGACATTTTACAATAACGTAGCGCTCAGGCAAAGTGGACATGTACATGTATATTGTGTGTGACTATATTGGTACATGTTGCTACATATCTTACAAGAGCAGTAATAAGTTTAGCGACCCGTCCTCGTCAGTGAACCCAAGGCCGGTCTTCTTTACAACAGTATGTTGATTTAACTTGTAATATTCAGTTACGCTACCGCAGAATGTGTTACGAGCGCGATATAAATAGAGGTTAAGCTCGCTTGTTCCGCCGTTCTCGTGCGTGGAACAGACCAATCCATTATCTTGCCGCAACTAATTAAAACTGAAATATATCAAGTATTAAAGCAAAACGATAAGTTAACCATATTTGCACTGTTTCATCTCTACGCCACGTTATTTGTAACTCGAATGTCTAACGGATTTGCCTGAATTCACTATCGATACCTGTGTATAAATCGATACCTATAATATACTCGTACCTACAGATCAAGAGAAGTCCCCATTCACGAACTGGCTCATCAAAGACCAGCCCAAATGCTTAAAACAAGAAACTCGAAATTTCGCATGCCCTTTATGATGTAGGTAGATAAAAAAAATAAGGCCGGCCACGGGAAAAAGCGGGTAGGTTAGGTGAGACAGTATTTTATTATGTAAATATATACTTTCTAATGTAACGAAAAAACTAATTTAAAGCTTGGTTTGTACGTCACATCATATTTTATGCAGTATGTTATGACTCATTATTATTCTACGAAAGCCGTCGTCGTGGCAAATATTATGCATGTTAGAATTATTGCCTACCAATTAGGAGAGTAGTGGAATTGCCATAGTATTTCGTTAAGCTTACCAAAAGGCGAAATGTCAAGGTTATTTAAATTGTTAGCATATTAGTCTAACTATTACTGTAATCATTTAAGAAAAGTTCTACTAGAAGTTACACTGGTACGTAGATTATAAACATGATTATACCTATTTATATTCCTACGAATTTACGTATGCTATCTTCAGTCGTAAATAATGTCTGGTAGTACATTTCCTGTAACAGCCGGCACAGAAGTATTCTGGCTTTGAATGTAGCTACCTACTCTCTGCTCATTATTCGAGGGTGGATCAAAAAGTAATTAGAATATGGATATGTTCCTGTGTCCTAATTATATTTTCTGAATAGAGGCCATGCAGTGTCCCTTATTATCATGAAAATAAATGAGTAAAAACTTGTCTACGTTCATTTGTTTTTCTGTAACAGCTAAACAAAGAGAACGCTATCAAAGAGGTTACGATATTAGTATTAAAACAAAAAATAAAAACCGACTTCCAAAAACTTAAACTAAAAAGCAGAAAATAATATGTATGTTAATTACCCCAAAGAAATGGATAATCAACGACTCATATTTACATATACAGATATTTATAGTTATTAAGCTGTTATTTTTGAAGTCGGTGCCAGCTAAGGAGCTCACCATAGCCAGCTTTGCATGGCCGGTACCGTCTTCAAAAATAACAGCTTAAAAACTATACATATCTGTATATGTATATCCCACCAAAAACATAAATGTAAAAAAGGAGAGCCAAGTTCAATACAAAAATTATGCTAGGCTGTGGGCTTCGCCGCAAAAAGAATGGAGATCTAAATGAATGCCAAGTCCTATGCAAAATCCAAATATGTATTTATAGGAACAAAATAACATTACGAACAAGTATTAAACTCTATTTCTTTGCTTTATTGGATACCTATAACAATTGCTGTTATTTAAAAATGTGAGATCTTAAAGTAGGTAGATTTGACTATTTTTTAACTTTTTTTTATTTTTAGATTTTTTCCTACGCTTACACACAATTACCTGCTGGATTCCAAATTTCATCCTTCTAAGTCATCTGGAAGTAGGTTAGGTTTAGGTACTTATATGTCAGGGTTTAGGTACTATTAAAAAACAATATTTTGTATGGGGACCCCTCCTATTTTTCAACTTTTTTTTATTTTAAGATTTTTTCCTACGCTTACACACAATTACCGAGCTGGATTCCAAATTTCATCCTTCTAGGTCTTCTGGAAGTAGGTTAGGTTTATCTACGAGTATTGTATGTCAGTCAGTCAGTGCTAAAATTTACGACTTTTTGACCTTCATATCTTTATAACCGTTTGAGCTAGCTTCATGAAATTTGGGCTTCTAGATGTCCTTATGGATATAATTAAACACACGTAGTTTTATGTGTTTACGTTAAAGAGGTTTTGAGTTATAGAAGGGTCAAAAGTGGCACCAAGTGGTTCGTGTAATATTACACTCGGCGTTGGCTAGCCAGTTTTGCTTGAATTTGGCTTGACACGCTGCCGCGTGTCTAGATATGAATCGTTGATTATCCATTTCTTTGGGGTAATTAACATACATATTATTATTTTTTTGAAGTTGGTACCTGCCACGCAAAGCTGGCTGTGTTGAGCTCCTTAGCTGGCACCGACTTCAAAAATAACAGGTTAAAAGCTATAAATATCTGTATATGTATATATGTATTGATTATCCATTTCTTTGGGGTAAGTAACATACATATTATTTTCTGATTTTTAGTTTAAGTTTTTGGAAGTCGGTTTTTATTTTTTGTTTTAAAAATTTACTTTATATTTAAATTTTTAATGGCGCTGGAAAAATATATTTTTAACCAAATAGACTTAAGTCTATTTAGTTATAAGAAAAAAATCCAAATAGAGCCGTTTTCAAGTAACCGAGGAACAAACCTACATAAAAATTGCTCTTTGTTTTGAAGTCGGTTAAGACTGGAAACTTATTTCTAATAAGAAATGCACGAGAAACTTAGAAAAATACCAAAATCGCTATATGTGTGCCTATGATATTTGAAGAGTTCCCTCGATTTCTCCAAGATCCCATCATCAGATCCTGATTTGGTTGCAATGGGTCCACCTCGGAGGTATACCCTTTAAAACAAAAAAAGAATTTTCCAAATAGGTTCAGCCGTCTTAAAGTAATCGGGGATGAAACCTAGATACAAATTTACTCTTTGTTTTGAAGTCGGTTAACACTAGAAACTTGTTGCTAATAAGAGATGGACGAGAAATTACGAAAAATACCGAAATCGCTATATGTGTGCCTATAATATTTGAAGATTTCCCTCGATTTCTCCAAGATTCCATCATCAGATCCTGACTTGGTTGCAATGGGACCACCTCGAAAGTCTACCCTTTCAAACAAAAAAGGAATTTTCCAAATCGATCCAGCTGTCTTCAAGTAATCGGTGAACAAACACACAAAAAAAAAACATACAGACGAATTGAGAACCGTCCTTCTTTTGGAAGTCGGTTAAAAATTATCAAAAATTCTGCTACATTTGACTGGCTCTGATGGGTTCAAGCCTTCAAATTGCCATGGGTGCCATTCGAGCTGGTGAACTCAAAGTAATAAGTTACTTGTAGTATATTTAAGACCAAACTTTGCATTGGACTTCATTCTTTGATCTTTAAAAACATGCACGCCTTTATCAATGAATTTGAGATAGGTGATATGAAGAGATTTCGGACACCATATTTAGACAACTATAAGATTTTATTTAAAATGGGAAGTACAAATAAACAATGGATTAATATTTTATGTGTGACTAAGTCTAAAATAGAGTTAATTTAATAATAAAAATATTAAGATTTACATATGTCTATTTTATGTATCTATGTTATAATTACTCTTTGATTAACCCTCGTGCTATTTATCTTAATCATAAGGTTGTTAAGTAATAAAAGCAGTGAATATTTACACCTACATAACGTAAAATATTGCAAGTTTGCAGGTCCATATAAGCAGTTAATTTGTTGTTACTGCCACTTTAAAGAGCATTCGCGTCGATTTTTTTATTGCGTTCTTTTGGGGGTTTAGTCAATACTGTTTTGAAAATCATGTAGACGATTTGTATTTAAATTGCCTCAAACATTTCATCGAATTTTATTTCATACATGAGGTAAACGTCCTAGTGCTCGTCATGCTATAGTCGACATCTTGCTGTCACCTGTGCTATTAATACTGCTAATGACTTAACATTCAAGATGGTAACTACTGGGACAGTGTCGAGCACCTCAGACGTTTACCTTATCACTTCAGCGATTTTTTTTTATCTAAAGCTGTTAATAATTGGAATTGTTATTTAAAAATCCAGCGTACCCTATTGGATTTTATGTATAACCTTTTTTTTAAATAAAAACCTTGTCCGTGAAACTGGATGAAAAAATATTCTATGAAAACGTATTATATTAAAACCTACATTCGAACGCTTTGTTTGATCTTCTCGTCGATACCGCCGCAATTCTTACTATACTGCGGGTTCTAACTTTTTTTTCACACCTCCTATTCAGAAAAAAGTATTTTGCTCCCTCATAAGAGGGATCAAAGTAGCACTTTTCTGTTCAAGGACAACAGGGTATTTTTAGTTTGAACCCACTTAGAATATGCCATACCATAGACAGCTTTATTAATATATTACACACAGAGGGCAGTATAATAAGGAATGGCCCAGATCACAGGTGTTTGCGGTCCGAGTCGCAGGCGAGGGCCATAAATATAATATGGAAGTGGTATTTTCGTCTCGTCCGTAAAAATTAATAATTGTTTTATAAAATAATAATAGACTATACATTTGACAATTTAACATTTAATTTTTAATAATAATGTGTGATGCTCTTTGAGTAACTATATATTTCGTTATTTTGGTAGGTAGCGTTTGTATTTGAATTTTCCTCATAGTCGGTGTGAAAAGCAGTATGTGTCACTCGGTAGCAAAATTATTTTCACCTCGGGCGTTAACACTTGAATCCCTCACTACGCTCCGGATTATACTTTAGAATCCCTCGCTACGCTCGGGATTCTATTGTATAATCCTTCGCTTCGTTCAGGATTCAATATACGCCCTCGCCGTAAATACATCATTTTGCTCCCTTGTGACACAATCTACTATTAGCATTTCTGTAGTAACATGGCAAACAATAGCTTCGTACGGTGGGAACGGGGGAAAAGAAATTTCGGACGAATGTCATTTTCCAATGCACTTCCAGCTTTCCGGTCTTAAGAATCAAAAGTAAACAAGCCCCATTTCCGCGATAGACAAATCTTTAGACCAGTTGATGTAGTTATGTGAGACTAGCCTTGAAGACTATTAAACTTTAAAGGCTCGTAGCATTCGGCTCGACCCCTTAAGACTGGAGCATTGAAGCTCTGATCCTTAAAAACTCAAAGTTCAAAAATAAAAGCTCTTAAGATAGAGCTTTTACTTATTTAACAATATGTTACCTGTTATGAACGTATCTAGTTCAACCTACGCAACATCACTATTAGCTTAGTTTAGGAACTTAAAAGCTTGCGTCTTGAAGGCTTTTAGCTTTCTGGGTTCGGAAGTCTTAACTCGAGTCTTGTATACATACACCGTGGGCCCGCCCGTGTAACTTTAACTATAGATTCTAACAACTATTAGGAGTAAAAAAAGTTAATGATGTATAGTCGAAAAACGCTTACTTTCCGAGATATTAATTATTTTTTAAATGAAAACTCCCAAGTGTGTATCAAGCCCTAATAAATGTGACTAAGATACTTTTACTATTTTTTTAAAATATTTTAGCAATTAATCTTCGCAGTATTTGATGGTAAGTGACTACAAGGCCAAAAAAATTACCTGTAGTTTTCATTTTAGCTTTTTTTTCCTTTTTGATAACTTTTCCTCGAGTAAGGACATGTTTATAACGAGGGGAGGGGCTGAATTTATTGATTTATTTTGTTCCATAAGACTATTAATGTAAAATGAGAAAATTCGACCTATACAATACAAGTATCAGGAAAACACATTAAGAGGTACTTACATAATTAAAACAATTGATATAACGTCATTTACTTGTAATACCATCAGAAATAGGTACGTGGTTAAAATGAGGGTGTTTAGAAATCATAAACCCACCAGCTGGCAGCAGGGTGGCGAAAGGTCTTTTTACCCGACTGCGGCGAAGCCCAAAGGAGGGTTATGTGTTTGACCTGTATGTATGTTTGTCCGTTCCTACGTCCGCTCGTAACTACTCAACGGCACAACCGATTTTGATAAATGGTACATCATTAAATTCGTCTTGATGGCGCGAGTGTCACTGGGTATGAAGTTCGTTAAAATAAACAAAA
Source organism: Eudemis profundana (assembly GCA_947034925.1). Lineage (NCBI taxonomy): Eukaryota > Metazoa > Arthropoda > Insecta > Lepidoptera > Tortricidae > Eudemis > Eudemis profundana. Next base: position 16,357,833 of record OX344799.1, read on the forward strand.
TGGCGGATTTTATGCACTTTTATAGTGCACCGCGGTCGGGTTTTTTTAGTAAAAATATTTTTGACAGTAGGTGTCAAGATCCACCAATCACACCACCTGATTTTGACATCTACTGCCAAATAGACCTTTCGCCACCCTGCTGCCAGCTGGTGGATTTCTGATTTCTAAATACCCTCACACGCTGTATAGTTAGGACTGAAAGCTGTTCACAACATACATTGGCTTATTGGCCAGGTCAAGTACAAGTTTGAAATAACTTATATTAAATTATATTAAACTTACAACTCCCCAATTTATTTTTATGAATGCAGGATGCCCTTGAAATATTCAGTTTTTTTAAGCTTGACTAGCAGCTTGGTCAGCTTTTGCGACCAGTTGCTGCGCGTAGAAGAAATATGTAGAGAATAATCGGTTATTTGCAACATATCTAACAGTAATTTGCTAAATAAAATTGAAATAAATATTTACTTACTAAAATTCAAAATTTGCATTTTAAGTCAAGCAAATACGAACTCATTGTTAGTAACACACTAATAACTAATTGGCTATATGATGTCCAATCAAATCAGTTTCTTTTTATGAATTGTCAAAACGCTCAGTTAGTATGCAGTTTAGTATGAAATACTGGCTTGTGACGTCATGCTTAATAATGTGTCTTATTTTTAGTTTTTGTCATTTCAAAATCGTTGATGGCACGAAACTAAGTATATTGATTTTATCCGAATAGTTTTGGAAACAAAATTTGATGGTTTGGTTTGGAATTTAATTAACTTATTTTGATTATTTTCAAATATTCTATTCTAAATTGTAAACAATCCGAGAGCTCACATTTCGGTCCAAGTATCTACAGTACATAATGGCCAATTCCACACGAGTAGTTATTTTCTACGAGACTTTCTAATTATTATGAATATTATGATTTTTATGTCTATGCTAAAGCAAGAAATTAATTTCTTTGTAACAACGATCCCAACTCCAGATTCACTTAAAACAATACCATTCGGATTAGAGGCATTAAGTTTATTTTGCTTACATATAAGCAAGATCTCATAAGAAAAAATCTGATAAAAAAAATTGCTATGTAATTTGAAACATATCATATATTTTCAAACATACGTGTTACAATAATATTGTTTTCAGTTTTAAACGCGATAAAGATAAACTTCAAATATTCCTTACAGTAGGGAGGGAGGTAATTATAGTTAGGTATAACACCTTTAGAAAAACAAAAAACACATAAATGTTTTTTTTTCACAGTGGAAGCTCGTTTGAAGGGCAGTGGCAGAATGGCAAACGGCACGGACTGGGTGTGGAGACGCGCGGGCGGTGGCTGTACCGCGGGGAGTGGACGCAGGGCTACAAGGGCCGCTACGGCGTCCGACAGAGCACGACCAGCAACGCCAAGTACGAGGGCACCTGGGCCAACGGACTGCAGGACGGCTACGGCTCAGAGACTTACGCCGATGGCGGTTAGTATCAATCATCTCATCCATCTCATTCATCTAGAAGTAGTTTCCTCATTACTGAGGGTTGTGACCATATGAGGCCGTTGCTGCACCAAACCTCTCAACACTACATGTTTTTTTCCATCCAAAACTCTCTTTCTTTCTAGTTTGGTAACATGTATTTAATATCCATAATCACGGTCAACGGTTCGACGGCCTAGTGCCTTGGGGAGGGTACTTATGTATTTCGAATCATATTAAACTTATACACATTATCTGAGCATGATCTGAGCGCTCTAGCTGTTGTGGTATCCAAGTCACATACATCAGGTGTAGTGCAAACCTTCATCTTGTAAGTAGTTAACACACTCGTAATCGCGCAACCGATAAGACTGTATCAAGGGCATAGGTTATAATTAAAACAAGATTTTCCGCCCCGCAAATTATCTGCGTTGATTATCAATACACCTGGGGGCACGGCAGTACCCCCGCCAAGTCGGTCGGTACCATCCTTTTCTCGAAACCATTCAGGCCGTTTTCAGCCTTCTGTAATTTTGTGCTGGCTAAAGCTAGAACCCTGAATTTTTAGTGCTATATAGGGCATAATACGACTTAGATATATTCTCATTCAATTTAAACTTGTAGTTTAAGAACGCGTGTACGCGTAGCGTGCGGAAAAAGCCACTTTATGGCCAGGTGTGGCATAAAATCACGTATGGGATTATATCGAGTGGGGTATCAAATAAAAGGGCTGGATTAGTAGATTAAAACACTGTTTTTTTTCTTAAATAAGTAATTTTTGATTTATGATGAAAAACCTTAAAAAAGTACCATTCCCCCCCTATTATCTTCGAAGTTACTGAACAGAAAAATCTGTAATAATTACCAATTATTAATGTTATCCTAAATATTACAAGAAAAATATAACAGTTTTCCTAACTTGCACTGTTTTTGAGAAATTTGCAAAAATCGTAACACATACTTATTTGCTCCTACTAAATTAATCGTCATACAGTTTTACAACTATTCATGTATCTACTTATGAGTTTGTATGGAACCCTCGGTGCGCGAGTCCAACTTGGACTTGACCGGTTTTTGTAAGAGGAAGGCAACGCACCATATAGTACACTGAATAACCTATAAGGCTATAAGCCCATAAGGAGGAGCGGGAGGAATGAGTGGCTGACGAAGCAAGGCTTCTGTTGAGAGTCCACTTATTTCGTGTGTAATTTGTCCTTTTTAGAGTGATACTTTGACGTCTATCACGATCTTGATAAAATTATTACTATCTAAATAGTAGTAGCTACGCTAATCATATTCATAATAGGATTTCGTTGCCCATTCATTATGCAAATTTGCTTACACTTCGGACACCATGAATTTTACTAGAATAAAAGTAACCCTTATATCGCTATCCAGTTGATTTTCTATCTCTATGCGAAATAAATTATTTCTTCTCATAATAATAGAGGTACCAAATCTCTTAGGTACCTACTTACTTTGCAAATTCCATGTATTAGCGAATCGGTAGGATTGTTTACCTATTGATGTAATAGGAAAGACAAAAATAAAAACAGTATAAAGTAACTAAAGCTAGATTATTTAACTATGCTATAAACTAAAATTGGATTAAAATTAAATAAACATTTACAAGGTAACTAAAAAGACTGCAACTAGACAGTCCTATTTTATGTAAAACTTACAGATACTAATGTACGGTACGGTATATACACAGTTCTACGAACACTACAGCCCAACTAAACCCCATACGTAGATACAACTATCTACGTAATAAGTACGCGAGTCCATACGTAGCCTACAAATCAATATACATTCATATTCCTCCAACCGTGGACCGGCCGATCTGAGATCTACACAGGAACGCTTCGATACAACGAGAATAGGGCAAGCAAAAAAGATGAACTAATTTTCTCAGATCTCATCCCATCAACACGTGCGCGCGGGAGACACCTTTCCGCGGCATCCTCGTATTGAGAAATATCGCTATTCTATTATTTTCGTGGAATATCGTGCCAACTAACACTGTGTCTGGAAACTAATTAGGATTAATTCAGCCTTGAAACAACGAAACGATAGGAAATAATGGGCTCGAGCAGCACCATGACGACGTCATGTATTTCTTACACCAAAGATGACTCATTCATAAATCCACGAAAGTGACTACGTAGTCTTATGACAGCTTTGTCGTATATTAGTCACCATAATACGTTGCTCATCCGGTCAGAATGTTGCCCTAGCACGAAATACTCCATTCATGTCGTGTAGTAGGGACCATTCACAAGTTTTACTGTTACGTGCATATATACCCTCCATCATTATGCCAGTAACCTCAATAAAAGAGCGCAGATGTGAGAAGGCTTTCGAACCGGTAAAGCGGGTAACGACATAATAAGCTGAGAGTTAGACCGGCGTTATTTGATGATTCATCTCATTTTCCCAAACATTAATCAAAGCAACTTTGAAATTATACAGGAATTTGTAAAGTCTGTTCAAGCAAGCTGTAAAAATTTAATCACCAAGATACTCAGAAATAATTTAACTCTACTGCACTGTTGTTATGGTTTTGCGGTTTTTGGCAATCGAAAATTAGACGATGACCGGCTGCCGAGCTGACGTCATCTCCTTAGTCCCCATTATAGAATTTCCTAACAGATGTGCGGGTTTTTCACTAGTTTTCTTACCTATTTAGTGTCAACTGGCATACTTCGTGTACACGAACAATTAAATTTATGAAAACCCAGATGTCATCAGTAATCGGTCGTAACTGTAATATTAACTATGAGTCGTTTATCAAGAAGGAGGAAAACGTTGTACCTACCTATGTTTTTCACAGTCCGTGATATGGGAGTGCCAGACCGGGATAATCGTATTAGTAGCGCGCACTACAAGTAAAATAGGGCTGTAACTACTAAAAGTTTTTCGGTTTAATAAGTGGTAGGTAGGACAAGAGTAACAGTGCGGCGGCGATGGCCGGCCACTTGCCGCTCGCCGCTCGCCGCCCGCCGCCCGCCGCCGCTGCAGCCGCCGCCCCGGTCCGCGGCCCTCGTGTTATATATAGCCAGGCACGCCTGCCACGCCGCCAGCGGCACAATGTCGACCACTCATTTAGACCAGCGCGTACAATAAAAATCACAATAAAAACACAAATCACAAACATGATTTGTTAACTTGCCACGCCAAACTGTCTATAGGTACTTATTATTTCATAGACCATAAAATGTAAGTAACAGAACCAATTAATTAACAAGCCGAATTAAGTTACTAAAGTTATTGACAAACTCGCGGTCAAGGACGGCAGCTAAAAGCTATTTACCTATCAGTATCAGTAATCACCGCGATGACTGGCGATGAGCCTGTCCCGCGAGGTTAGTGGTTTGTTAACAGGCAACGTTATCTACGCCTGATAAATTACATTCTAATTGATATTATTATACCTGTCGGGCAAATAAGTAGTTTCATTTTGTAAAGTGGGCTAGGTACTTTTATGTATGAGCTTTCTCAATAATAAACATAAAGCTATTTAAGTCACGTAAATATGTAGGAAGGTAGTTGGTAGGTACAGTACTCGTAACAAAGGCACATCAACACTAGGTATAACTAGACCGCAGACTTCTATAACTAAATATATTCGTGAAAAGTTTTAATCAAAAATAGGAAGAAAATTCGTTTTACCGAGCGATGTCCGTATGGGTGAGTTTTAAGTTAACACGTTCACTGTCCACATACAACTATCGGACAATGTCACAAGTCCCAACTGTGCAATCAGTATAGGGAAGTGACCCCATAGTGGAAGCACGGACTCCTGAAGAAAAGCTTCATGCCTCCACCTTGGGGGCACCGAGACAAGGAACGTGTTAAGATAACCACAATATATATTTTTTAAATAACCGACTTCCGATTAACCAAAGAGTTCCCTCGATTTCTCCAAGATCCCATCATCAGATCCTGATTTAGTTGCAATGTTGTCACCTCGAAGGTATACCCTTTCAAACATAAAAATCATTTTATAAATCAATTCAGTCGTCTGCGAACCATCGCGTAACAAACAAACAACAAAAAAAACATACAGACGAATTGAGAACCGTCCTTCTTTTGAAAGTCGGTTAAAAATAGCATTCACAGATTTTCAGTAATAATCAAGTTTTCATCCGTGTAAAATGTTCAATTTGGGCCAACCTGAATAAATTCCGACGTGCGGTATCGGTTAATCGTAGCCACAAGATCCCTTAGCACCATTTTACAATTTAAATCAACGATTTCCAGTTCCGGTATAGACCGGTATAGGTACATTGATTGACATATTTGAATTGCTTCGCCTATCTCTCCACACTAGGTCTTTCATGATTTGCCACAGCCACAGGATCCTCATATTTCGAATATGTAGTTGTACTGACCTATAAGGGCGCCGTTAAATTACTTACAAGATTTCTTAGCTGGGCTACGGTTAGTGACCGACATATAATATTCCAATAAGCTCGATAACTTACCACACATTCAAAGCTAGGTCGCGTATAACGGCAAGCGCTCTAAAGTGACGGTTCGCCTGCTAGGACTTCAGGTACTCCCATCATGCTCCCATCCCGTTTTAGTCGGGGGCATGTAAGTATCGTATTTATTTATCCCTCTCTGGATTCTCTGGAACTAAAGTAACTCTGAAAGTTGTAGATTTATTGTACTACTTAGGTCGGTTGTGCATGTGCACTCGCAGGATTTATGTCCATATTTCTCTCTCTCTCTTCCTGACTATTATCCTACAGGATGAGGATTGAGGTCAGCATTTCGATCTTGTCTCCTCCACTTCGCGCTGTCGTTGACATCGTCTTCAAAGGTTTGACACTCAGTCATGTCCTTATCTATGTTTTAGATTTATGTCTATAACTAGTTCTATAACATATAAATGTTATCTATACTATATTCCGCCCCATGACTATATCTGAACTTCGTTATTGTTTCTTAGTGCATGCTCTCAGCGTCTTTTATTTAACGTTGAGCAAGCAATATTAAAATCATTTTTAATGCATTCTGTCCGGCTAGGCGACCAGGACCGGTTATTACTGACTATTAGACCTTGGAACCGGTGAAATTTTGACATTCATAGGTGCATTTTATTATGATTAAATTGAAGAATAACATCCGGGCCATGACCCGGGGCGCCAATCGGCCCGGGGCGGCATAGCCGCCCTGGGCCGATTGCCTTTTGTTCTGGTCTTGGCGCCATTCAACTGACTATTACTTCTCACCTTTTTTATTTTATTTTATAGAAAATACGGTCGTAAGTTAATTTTCGTCAATACCTACGGAACGCGTCAGTTATTAAAAACATACGGCGTGTGAAGTACAATAAGTAGATGGTCTGAATAAGGGCGCGGGGCGCACAGTGAAGAGGGGACGGTTTCTCAATATTGAAACCTATTTTACAAAACAACGAATAACCCAGTAACCTTGTCACCGGAATGTACCTACTTTGCGCCAATCCAGTAGTTCTGTTTTTTTGCAGACTTGTATATGATGTTGAATGAATAATCTAAGTTTGTAACCTCGAGCGCCAAACGCAACTTTGTCAAAAATCTAAAAAACCGCCAAAAATTCGGTTTTCAGATTTTTGCGATTATAACCCTAAAGGACTAGTTTTTTTGATAGTACATTCTCAGGACGTTTTTAAAGTACACACAATTTTCTACAACAAGAAATAATAAAATTATCTCTGTATACCTAATAGTTTCCCAGATAAAGCTTTTCAAAATTCATAATTTTTTCGAACTTCGCAATTTTTGGTGAGGACATTGGGCTAATCATCCTCACTGCGATCGGCGCCGCCCTTCCAAGAAGGCTAAAATAACTTAATTTATTGATTTTGAATAACTCAATTTACTAACTAATTAACTAATAAACCTAGTAACTTTTGTTGTCCTTACCTTTTTCATATCATAAATTGTGAAGTTCGAAAATTGATAAACTTTGAAAGGCTTTATCTCGGAAACTATTCGGTCTACAGAGACAATCCTAGTCTCATGGGCATTGTAGCTTATTTAGTCTACGTTAAAAACGTCCTGAGAAGGTACTACCAAAAACTAGACCTTCCCAAATTTTTACGGTTTTTTCGATTTTTGAGGGTTTGCAATATTCGTCGAATTTTAGTATTCGATTAAATACGAATACTTAGATTTCCAATATTCGAATATTCGAATAATTCGAATATTCGAATAATTCGAATATTTTCGAATATTAACCAAAAAACTTATTTCGAGCGTTTGAAATCACGTAAATAGTGTCACAATAAACCAATAAACTAACAAGTTATCTTCGTTGAATAAACAGAGTTCAAAGAGACAGGACAGCTGTTTCCATTACATGTTACATTCCATTCATAAGGCCCATGGCGAAAAACCACTCTTCTACTCGGTATACTTACTTACTGGTCAAACAAACACACTGGTCTCGAGATATTCCGGAATTTCTGATTCCGATTCCCACCGGCTTGCCCATTTTGAAGCATATGACCGGAGTATGAGGAGCAGATTTGGATTACTTTTTCTTCAGGAGTAGTGCTACTGGTTTGTAGCCAGTGACGATATACGAAGTAGAAGCGTAGTCTCTCACTGTGAGCATAATGAAACGAGGACCACATGGCGCTCACAAACACTGACCAAGCTTAAAGCCTCAGTGTTTGAAAACAACACCCTATGCATACCCACTGATGATATGAATGTTGTATGTAACTTCACAAAGATATACTCGGTGGAAATACCCTCTAGTTTTTTTTTATTGACCCTCAAATGTTTTACAACATGTAAAAAATTAGTCAAAGATCAATTTTGATTTGCAATAAAAAAAACTAAATGAGACCACGTTCTTAAAATTGTTTTAAAAAATTCTGTGCTCTATCTTCTTTTCAATGATGTACAATAATTCCAAAGAACCTTTCATGAACTTAATTTTTTCTTGATTTATGTAACGGACGCAACATGTAAATTAACGATGCCCAAACATTGACGCTGTATCTTCTTTGGAATTTCCTTTGTCTTTTCGCGGGTTTTCATTTTTCGGCGACCTGGTTTGCAGGTTGTGAAGATGTAAAACTTATCTTTTGTAAATTTGGACTTGGAGTTGAAGGTCAACTTTCAAATCGATTATGCATGACAAGAAAATGTTCTTGAAAACAACACGTGCAAAGAGGTAAAGACTTATATCTGCTGCATTTATTGTCCTGTGTAAGAGCAGGATAATAAGTGCAGCGGTCTCTCTCTTTCGTGGGTTATGGGTTGAATGTCAACCCAGGCGAGCCGTGGGGCCGGTGCTGGGATCAGATTCGACTTTAGTAGAGATGGGCGCTCGTGGGTATTTACCCAGTAAATTTACCGGGTATTTACCCAATCCACCCGGTATTTACCCGTTTCTACCCATTTTGGTGGGTAGAAACTACTGAGGTTCAAGATAATTAACAATTGAATAAATTAATTTGTGCAAGGGATAAAATATGAAGAAAAATACATTTTCTCATCATCGGAATAATATAATATAACTTGGATTGTTAGATAATGCATAGTTACCGAATATTTTCTGCAGACTAAGCATTTATAATCTGATTTGTTTGAGTTGATCGTACCTAATAAAACATGTTTGTTTTATTAAAGGAATGATATTGAGTTTTTCTGTAAATTTTCGAAGTCAGATTTTAATTTTATTTTTGATATGAACAAAATATATGTATAAACCTCCCGTAAAGACTAGTACTAGTCCAAAGTCTCATGCGGATTTTATGAGGTTCAAACGGTTGTCAAATAATTTTATTTCAAATTCAGTATCACTTCTTTAAGAAGTGAAGTTGTATAATTATTAAGACTTAATTAAAGGGCTTTTATAGTTTGGTGATCCTCAAGCAACTTAAAATTGAGAACTCTCAACGTCTGTCCTCTACTTGCCTACACCGTGTGGTGACCTATTTTGGCCATATTGCACGCAGAGACGCCAACAACTTAGAAAAACTGATAGTGACGGGAAAAGTCGAAGGCAAAAGACCCAGAGGTCGAAGCCCGAAGAGATGGTCCGACCAGATCTCCGAACAGCTGGAGCTACCCATCAGCGCCGCCCTCCACCAGGCGGCTGACCGGATCAGTTGGAGACAGACCGCTGATCGCCTGAAAAGGAGTCACGATCCCCAGTAATGGGGGAACGATTAAGAAGAGATAGTTTGGTGAAAAATTATTTCTACGAAGTGTGTCTAAATATTTTATCGTTAAGTTTTAGAAATATTTTGAGGACTTAATATCCTACGAGTACTCTAGTAGTGTTTATGTTTACACGGTATTTTAAAGTTTTCAGATTCCTAAAAGCTTCTAGAAGATGTCTAGAAACATCTAGAAGTTACATTAAAGTTTCTTAATGTTTTATGAATTTCATAGAAGGTTTAACATATTTCTAAAAGTTTCTATGATATCCCTAAAGGTAATATTGAAGAGAGAAACGTAAACTTCGGGATGGTTAGGTATATAGGGTTTATACAAGATCCTATGAACTTCATAGATGCTACTACAAGGATTAAAGAGATCTAAGAGATTTCTAGAAGTTTCTAAGTTTCGTTTATAAAGTCTTTAGAAGCCTACAAATTAAATAATATAATTGATATATATTTTTAGTGTAGTAGGTAATGCGTTTATTCAATTACAATAATACACACAACAATAGCATAACTTAAACTAAACAAAAACAATAATAAAACTATAAAATAAGGCTTAAAGATAAAAAATTTGCTCCAAGTCGCCGTCAGCGGGTAGCGTGCCCAGAAGGCTGGCTGCATTGCCACGTTGGATGGTGATACTTATCCTTTGAGCAAAATAAAGGCCAGCCCTCTGTTCACCAGTGGTGTCTATTAGGCGCGCCGACAAATCTTTATAGAGTCGGCGCGCACTTGGTCCCCATGGTCCAAGTGTTTCGACTCCAAACGCCTCAAATAGGTAGCCACTCCCTAGGGAGGCATATTTGCGGCGCTTGAGGTCTTCAGCTGAGGACGCAGCAGTGCCGGCACTGATTTTGGTGCCTGGAAGATGGGAACCACACTTATCATTAAATTGTATCTCTCTGTGGTATCTCTCGTCATGTTTATAAATATCCTAGAAGTACAGTAGGGAACTAAAAGGCCTTGTAAGGTTTCTCGAGGCTTCTGTAACGTATGCTTGCGCCGCCTGTCATTAAAAGCCGCCTCGCCTGCCTTTCTGCCGGATTAGCTGCCGCTGTCCGCCGGGCTATGCCAATGCCCCGCCGAGCTCTGCCGTAGCTCAGCCGAACGCTGCCGCGTTCCGCCAGGCTTGCCAGCCTATCGCCAATCAGCCAGACATAAGTCCGACCTCTATGCTGTTTTCCCCACATTTTATTATTGTGGCAACACGACAGTGAACTGCCAACTAGACGCGACGCGATGGCGCGAAACGGATTACCTAAAAAGTTTGTGTTGTCGAAATAATTGCTGTCTAGAAGAATAAACCATTGAAAACTAGAAAAGAATTAGTTTCTCTTCACCCGTCGTTTTATTCAGAAGCGGGATAAAGAAAAAACAATTGAATCGCAGTAACCTCGACCGCGCTGGTCAATGTGTACCGCCTCCTGGTTAAAAGGCGATAGACGACGCAAAACAGAAAGACTAAAAGAGTGCTCATATCTACTTGAAACGAAGTTACTACCTACGTAATTCGTTGTCGAAAGAGATACAGAAAGACGGAAATTACTTAAATGAAGAAGCTCTGAGCGTCGAATCAAAAGGCCGAATGACATCACTGATTCCTGAATTTGACCATGAGGCAGAAGATTTATACGGTCAACTCATCATCGTCGTAGTGTTTTCCTGTTTCGTTGGTGCGTTATGTCTATTATATTGGAGCAACTGCCATCTGACCTCTGTAACCCCGACTGCAGGGAAGCCAGACAAACAGTGTACAATGAAGGAACTTAACACAAGACAGCAACAAGAAAAAGGGTTTTGCTTCTTAGGCAATTCCTGGGTGCAAGCCTGCAAATGCCCTCACATGCCGCCATGAGTTACAGGATGTTGCATATTATTTGCCTGTCACAGTCACCCGAGCCGAGGAACAAAACATGGAAGTCAGTCACATCAGTATGGAGAATGTTGTATGCCAGCCTAGAGACCGGTCATAGCCATAGCCGGATGCGCCTCTACTTGCCAGCCACATGTCAGGTCAGTAGTAAGCCCGCCAGCCAGCCACTTCTGTATCTGCTAATAAATTTTACAGCCTTCCTAACAATTAAACAATCAATTGCATTGCCTTGCTAAATAAATAAAAGGTATTTAAATGAAAACAGCCATAATTATTGCATTGATTTAATATTTTGAAAGAATGATTGCTTGCAGAAACTTTAAAACGCCTTAAAAGTAGGTATAAACTTAATAAATAAAATTATACATTCAGCAGCTAGGGAGTCACCAGCACTTGAATTTTATTAATTACCAATGATGCCAATATTATTCAGATTTCTCCAACAATCAGATTTGTAATGTAACTGAATTTTAGAAACTAACTATCCAGAACACCATACTTCATGTCACTCTGTTTATCTTATTAGCCAGTTTGCACAGCCATATCATAAAATAATTATTTGTTTTCACATGAATACACCCATAAATGTCACTTCATATGCCTTTGCCTACCCTTTACCCGGCTGGGTATACACTCTTTCTTATTAAATCAATGTAATGTCAGCCTCATCCAGTGGTTAGCAGCTGTGTGGTGATGTTGTCTGACTATTAAGTTGAGGTCTTGCTTCCCATATTTATGATCTTGGCCACTATATCGAACCTACTTCGTTAATCCTCCATTCTTAGTTTTTGCCAAGTATCCTGTCTCATGATACTGCTGCTACAGTGTGATCTTCTTATTCTGTTCTGTGTCAAGTTTCTATGTTCGGTATCCGATCAGGTAGGGTAATGTCAAGTAATTTCTATAACACTGGGCACCACTCTTAAAATCGGTGGAAACGCAGCCTTATCCTCGTATTAATGGATCGGAATCAAGTAAAGGGAATATATTCTCTTTGTTATTAAACAAGATTGTTGATTCCCAGGCAAGCAAACAAAAAAAAAAAAAAAAAAATAAATCAACAAACAGTACTGTTTTTAAATGGTGGTGGTGGTGGTGTTGTGTCTATAATATATAAATATATCTACTGCCTGCCATTGACGTTTATTCCGTACTGGTAATACTGAACAGATGCGGTACCGCCTAAGTCGGAAAACAGAATTGTAGTTAAATATGAAAAGTGATTGTTTCTGTACAAAATAATCCATCACAATTATTTAGTAAGGTCATACAATTTCTCTTGATGATACATATGTTCGTTTAGTGATATTTTTATCCTCGGGTTCCTACACGCCTGGTAACGTCAAAGAGATACGTCACGTCAACGTCAGTTTATCCGTCAGTCGGACATTTAGCCTTGTTATTATCTTTGTAAATAAAATAAAGAAAATCGTTTAGTATTTTAACGCGCCCTTTACAAACAGTTTATGGAAGTTTGGAGGAATTGCATAGCTGTTTATGTTCTAAAGTAAATACGATTCTGTTCTGCTATCGCCTGCTTAATTATTTGATACCGGCATGAGTCGTAAAAGGAAAACGAACTGCAGAAAGCAGACGGTAATGTACAATTTCTTTAATTAGAGACTTGCTGATTTAGGTCCTTTGCATAGGTTTCGTATACCTATATTACAAAACAACGCGGGCGAAGCCGCGGGAAAATGCAAGTCCATATAGATCTTTACTTCATGCAACTGTAGCAAAACCATTGTTCTTGGAATCAATTGGTGAAACCTCTGATTTCTGACCGATGCTTTCTTAAAATATAACCTTGAGGAATACATGCTCATACCCTAATTCGAAACTCAGTTGACATGGTAAATCTGAATCATCTTGAGATAGCCAGTAAGTTAGATGATTTCTAAAAGAAATAAAATCAAGCTCACTGCTGGCCCAGCCTATTTAGATGAGATTGAGAATAATGCATTGATTAACAACAGATTATATGATAAAATTTAGAATGTTTGTTGGCTAGCAGTACTTAGATGGCACAAATAGAAAAACAGGCAAATGCATAATAATAATAATTGATTAATTTCTCTCCCAACCATATTTCAGTCATACTGACAGTTGCAATCAACTGGATTATCCCTCCACATGACACGGCCAAGGCCCATGTATCGTCCCCTGTAAGGACCTCAAGCATTCTTCATAATGTCAGAATACCTTATTAGAATGCTCTTTATAGTGTACTTACCTTTAGCTTAGAGTATGATAATGCTTTCCGCAAGCTGGTCCCATAATATGCTCATAATGTTAATTTTAATTTTTATGTTATAATTAATTCAAGTGTTAGGCAAATCATTCTGTGTATTAGGGACAACATAGAATATAATAGGTGGACTTAAGGCATTCTCTACCAGTCAACCTGTAACACCTGTCTGTATATTGTATGTTCAGTGAATAAGTTGCATTCATACAAATTTGAGTTTTCACATGACACAATATTAAGAGCTATGTTGTATGTGATGTTAGGCTAAATAAGGCATGTTAGGCATAAAAATAAAATCATAAAGCTAATCGAGTACAGAATTTATGGTGAACGCTCCATAAACTTTACTCTTGCCTCTAATATTTGATTAACATCACAGGCCATTACAAATACTGAATAATGCTTACAGGGTTGGCAGGATTAGTTAGCATAAGATATAACTCCTATGCCTGATAGCGCCACAGGGTCAGATGACCTACTTGAAATTGAAGACATTTGTTTTATTTAAAAAAATAACTTTTATTAACTTGCAATGTTTGTTAGTATGTTTAGAGAAAATTTTGCAAGCTGAATTAGGACACCTTTTTGACTTTTGATTGGGCTCAAATTTGATATACATTGCAATGCAATATTATGGTACAATGCAGCTGATCTGATGATAAAGTCGGAAGGTGGCTGTAGGATCATCTAAACTATACAAAATAGACTGTAGATGTGTTTGACCTCATTTAACTCGTTTGACATGCAGTTTGCGACTATACAGAAAAAGTACAGTTGACAACATAAATGCTAATCCATTTGTTCGTTCCCATTGCGGGAGCAATTGTTGCAGGATGGCCGATTGTAACGTATGCTTGCGCCGCCTGTCATTAAAAGCCGCCTCGCCTGCCTTTCTGCCGGATTAGCTGCCGCTGTCCGCCGGGCTATGCCAATGCCCCGCCGAGCTCTGCCGTAGCTCAGCCGAACGCTGCCGCGTTCCGCCAGGCTTGCCAGCCTATCGCCAATCAGCCAGACATAAGTCCGACCTCTATGCTGTTTTCCCCACATTTTATTATTGTGGCAACACGACAGTGAACTGCCAACTAGACGCGACGCGATGGCGCGAAACGGATTACCTAAAAAGTTTGTGTTGTCGAAATAATTGCTGTCTAGAAGAATAAACCATTGAAAACTAGAAAAGAATTAGTTTCTCTTCACCCGTCGTTTTACTTCCGTAAAGTTTTGACATGGTTTCATGAAGTTTCCAGAGACCTACAAAGAAACCAAAATCTTCTGTGGTATCTCTTGTAATTTTTATGAATTCTAGATGTTACTATAGGTGGCTAACAAAAGATTTAAGGTTTCTTGAAGCTTCTTTACAGTTTTGACTTTTGACATGATTTTATGAAGTTACCAGAAGTCTACAAATTAAATAATATACGAGATGTTAATAAGATTATCAAGTTCCCAAATGACATAAGACATCTCTGGAAATTTTTAGGCGGTTTTACAAGGAATCCAGAATCTTCTTTTGTATTTCTTTTTAGCCATATTTATGTGTTCCAGATGTAACAATATACGCCTAAATGTCCTTGTAAGATTTTGTGAAGCTTTCGTCAAGTTTTGAAAAGGTTTATGAAATTTCCAAGGTCTGCAAATTAAGCAATATACGAAATTATCAAGTTTCCCGTCTGTTTTACGACATATCTAGAAGTTTCTAGGTGGTTTTACTAAGAAGCCAGAATCTTCTGTGATCCATTGTAGTGTTTATGAAGTTCTAGATGCTAAAGTAGGCTTCATAAAGGCCATGTAAGACATCTAGGAGTTGATATTACGTTACCAGAAGGTATCTGGGTATCTATGATGGTTCTAGAGATTTTGATAAGATTCCTAGAAGATTCTGTGAGAATTTTAGAAGAATCCTTTAAGTAAATATTTCAACAAAATTATGTGAAGTTCATAAAACCTTATAAAAGAGTTTTGTGAAAGTATAAGACATATTCTAGATTTTTTGTGATTTTCTAGATGGTCTTGTTACGTTTCTAGAAGGGTCTTAAGGTTTTATGATCATATTTAGATTGTAACCTTCAACTATACTTAAAATTGTCAACGTCACGACCAAGACAGAAACCAAAAATGAAAGATTAATAAAAAGTGTATCATTACTTCTGTTGACGTAACTAACGTAAGACGCCAATTTCGCTATCCACAGCATTTATTCTTACTATATGTCTATATATCAACAACATCTATATTAATAATTTAGCCGGGGCCTACGGTAGACCTGAACGAAAAGCGCCTCAAAAATTAAAGCGTAAAAAAATAACACTTTCGAATCGACAACTTATATTCGCAAAATTCGTATAACGGAGAAATAAGCGTATAAAGATGTAAAATAATTCGAATAATACCAAAAACAGTCGGCCATGTTTGCTTGCGTCAATTCGAGTTCGTTCTGAAATTGTCACAGTTTAGTGCAGGGGCACGTAGCATGCGACTATAACTGCGGGCGCGGCTGTACAAACTTGGCATGGGTAAGAAAACCATTATTTATTTTAACTAGAAAAATCATACGTTTCCATAATTTTATTTCAAAGAAAACAATCTTTAAACGGGAATATAATTAATAATTTACTGACATAATTGAAAAATAATGTAATAATATTGGCAATAATATTGTACAATATTATTGAAACATAACCCAAGAAAAAGTAACAAACGTGGGCGAAGGTGTCAGATAAATTTCTAAACGAAAAAAAAGGAATAGGCACATTTTTTTTAATCCCTCTGAAGGTGAAGTTGTAAGTTAGGGGCGAAACTCTGTAGGTAGCTTTTTAAGTTTTCTTAAATTTATTCTGACTTAAAAAAACACATTAAATTATACCCGTTTTTAGTACAAAGACAGAAAAGTGAAAATAAATGTTTATGATTGAGGTGAAAACACAAAATTAACCAGGCGTTTGAAATATTCGACCATAATACAGATAAACTTGAGGATGCAGGTCTCAATGTTTTTAGGGTTCCGTATCATAATGGTAAAAAAGAAACCCTTATGGTGCGGCTCTGTCTGTCTGTCCGTCTCTCACAGTCAGATATCCTAAACTATTGATGCAATCGATTAGAAAATTGGAATAGTTTTAAAAGTCGCTAACCTGAGCTACTGGGCGTAAAAAAATTCTAATACCTTTTTTACTTTTTTTAGGGGGCCGAAATGGGAGGTTGAAAATTTCAAGTTGTGCTATTGTATTAAGTGATATTTTTTAGAAATTTAGAATAAATCATAACAAATACTTATTTGCTCCTACTAAACTAACCGCCATACAGTTTTTCTTAAGTTCTTCACGCATCTACTTACGAGTTTGTACGGAACCTTCGGTGCGCAAGTCCGACTCGCACTTGACCGGTTTTTTTTTCATGTTTGAGGTAGGAATAGGAACGTTGAAATAAGGTTTTCGAATTTTTTTTTTCTACCTACTGGAAGCAACATAGAGGATGCCGGTTAATTTTACCTCCATAAGATGAGTCCGTAGTTTTTGAAGAACATGGTAAAATTAATAAAACAAAATTTAAGGTTTGTCAAATCACGCACGCAGCAATCAAACCCAACGTAGTAAGCTGGGAGTGAAAAAAAAAAAACCGACAGAGTTCGGAACACCACGCTGCGCACCGCAATCTGCATTGATGATGTAGATGCTAACCCCTTAGGTTGAAGTAAGACTAGGCCGGCCACGTCTGTAGTATGTATCCAAATAGGCGGGCTAAACTGGCTTCGAAGTAGGTGCGACATGCTGAATGGACAGGACCGGACTGGGCTCCCTGACTTCCCACGAGTACGGGGCCCAATAACAACAACCACAAGCCGGGGGCCAGGCCCGTGGGGGCTCCGCGGCGGCTAGGAAAACTGGAAAACACCAACTTAACTATATGGCCAGTCCGACGACGCTAGAACAGGCCGCGGCGAAGATGGTGAGACGACCTGAATACATTTCTTAACGGCTGTCCAAAGTTAGCTCGGAATCGGGACGGCTGTCATATTTTGTAATTCAAGGACGAGGGCTTAAATTAAAAATTTAGACCATGTTGGGGTGGGGTGAGCCCGAGGTACAGGCTGGGTGGCGAGGACGTAGCATGCCACGGTGAAAATGGCAGGACAACCTAGAACCTAGACGTATTTTTTAACGGCTGGTCTGGGTGGTCCTTTGGACCAGAACCATTGCAAGCGGGATAGATTTACCCTTCAGTGGGACATTAATAATTAGACTAAAAAAATGGGATTTGGCTCCAAAAGGGGTAAAATTTTGAATCGGAATCTATTATTTCAGATATTTGAAAGTAAACTTTGATATGTAAATTACATACCTAATATATTAAATGTTTGTGAAGTTCCCTGAATTTCAACAAAACATAACTACATATAGAACCCACATTTCTTAGATGTCGGTTAAAAATAAAAGGCTTCGAAAGATAAATAACAAAATGTACCTAACTAAAGAGATTCTTGGTAATGCTATTTCTGACGAGGTGAAAGGGTTAAATGGGGTTTGTAATTTTTTACATTTTACCCGGGCGAAGCCGGGTTTTCAGCTAGTTTATAATGTAATTTGCAAAAAATACTAACGAAATAGTTTATACCTACCAATTTGGGTATTTACCCAATTTACCGGGTAGATTGGGTAAATACCTGGGTATTTACCTGGTAAATACCTTGGGTATTTACCCACCGCCCATCTCTAGACTTTAGTCGTCATTTGACTGTATCTGGTGGCTAACGCATTTGTAATTCTGATGCTGTTGCATTTTGTTAAGTTTTTTTAGTGTTTTTCAGTCGTTCGTTTATTGTTTTTGTTAATCTCTGTTTTGTTGAGTTTTGATCATTCAGTCGTTCGTTTAGTGCTTTTGTTAATCTCTGTTTTGTTGAGTTTTGATCATTGGAAAATGGCTAACGAACCACTGAATGATCAAAACTCAACAAAACAGAGATTAACAAAAACACTAAAAGAAACTTAACAAAAGACAACAGTATCAGAATTACAAATGCGTTAGCCACCAGAGACTGTCAAATGACGACTAAAGTCGAATCTGATCCCAGCACCGGCCCCACGGCTCGCCTGGGTTGACATTTAACCCATAACCCACGAAAGAGAGAGACAGCTGCACTTATTATCCTGTACCTCTAGCACAACTGTGACACGCGACTCTTTGTCGCGCGACAAAAGCTACCTATCTCTTTCCACTCAATATAGTGTGAGAGTGACAGGTAATGCTCTGTCGCGCGCGAAACGAAGTCGCGGCCAGTTATGCTAGACGTACTGCTCTTACACAGGACAATAAATGCAGCAGATATCAGTCTTAACCTCTTCGCACGTGTTGTTTTCAAGAACATTTTCTTGTCCTGCATAATCGATTTTGCTCAAGATTGTGAAAGTTGACCTTCAACTCCAAGTCCAAATTTACAAAAGATAAGTTTTACATCTTCACAACCTGCAAACTTGGTCACCGAAAAATGAAAACCCGCGAAAAGACAAAGGAAATTCCAAAGAAGATACAGCGTCAATGTTTGGGCATCGTTAATTTACCTGTTGCGTCCGTTACAAAAATCGGGATAAAATGCAGTTCATGAAAGGTTCTTTGGGATTATTGTACATCATTAGAAAGAGGATAGAGCACAGAATTTTTTAAAATAATTTTAAGAACGTGGTCTCATTTAGTTTTTTTTAATTGCAAATGAAAATTGATCTTTGACAAATTTTTTACAAGTTGTAAAACAATTGAGGGTCAATAAAAAAAACTAGCGGTAACATGTCAGTAATTTTGACTCTGATACAACCGTGAAACGTTACACATCACGATGCATTTAACATTTCATCTCTTTTCCACTTACTTTTTTTTAATTCAAATTTAAACGCGTCGGCCTTATAAATTCTTTAAAAACAACAAAAGAAAGCAAGAAAAAATACACGTGGGCTAAAAATTTTTTTAAAGACCGTAGTGGGATAGAAAATAACCCCACCTATTCGCCATTTTAATTTGGCAAACGATGGACCAAACACCCTGTATTATATTAAAAATTCTTCTTTGTACTTGCCAATGTTCAGACGCTTAGAGACCACATACATCTCTAAGAAAAAAATTTTTCAATTTTAGTTTATGTGAGTCACAGATTTTTTTACATTTCTGTGAGTTTGTTTTTTGTAAAGCATGTAAATTTAATGATAGTTTAGTACTTTATTTCTCGTTTCCTATTTTGTATTTTGACGTTTGGAGATCCAAAACATGTTTTGACAACGGAGACCCCTTACATATCCTATAAGTTTAGTGTATGTATCTTTATTTTCCATTTATCTTGTTTTGACGCCTAGAGACCCTTTACATCGCTAAAAACTATAGTTTTACGTTTATTGAAATGTATATTAGTTAAGCACTTGTAATGCATCAATGCATTGTATTATTGAAATTGCATTTTCACAATAGGCTACTTTCCTGACAGATCAAATCAGTAACTTTTTATGAAGTGTCAAAACGCTCAGATACTTAGTATGAAGTTTATATGGAATAAAAGTGAAATGACGTCATTTTACTCAAACATCAAATCAACTTCTTATTTATAGGTTTTGATCTTTTAAAAATCGTTTAAAACGCTAAAAAGATGTTTAGTTCGTTTTTGCAAAGCGAAAGCTGCTGAAAGAAACTGGTGAGTTTTTTCCGGCAGTTCTTTCTCACCAGAATGTCATTTGCCGAAGCGCCAAAAGAAAGAATCAGACATGTAAAAGAGTCCTTGAGGCCTATTTGCAGAAAAAAAATTGGTTGCCTGTAAAGTCGGTATACGGGCGAAAGTTTTACGTGACAACGACTAACCATGCCCGAGTGGAAGGGACGCGTGCCTCTCACTCGCTCTCATTGTGAGCGCATAACGTGAGCGGAGCGTAACGCAGTTTCTTGAAGTGTCACCCGGCAAACCAATTTATAAGACGTTGTCACGTCAAAATGTTCATGTAAACATTTTCAAATACAATTATACTACCTAAATGAAAGTACATATGTAAAAGAGCCTACATTTTTTTATGGTACTCTGTGATTAGTTTCGCTGTTTTCCCTTTTCTGAGGCAAAGATAATATCTTAATATCCTGATAAAGCAATGTAGTTGAATGTTTCACAACGGCTTTTCCAGGAACATACCAAGGACAATGGATGCGCGGCATGCGGCACGGGTACGGCGTGCGCACCTCCGCGCCCTTCGGGCTGGCGTCGCACTACCGAGGCGGCGGGCGCGACCACCGGGGCTCGATGTCCTCGCTGGCAGAGGCGGGCACGCCCGACCCGACCGAGCGCCGCACGCACCGCATGGACGAGGCGCGAGGCGGCTTCGTCCTCAAGAGCAACTCTGATGAGCCTTCGGGACGACGCGGGTCCCTCGTCGAAAAAACAAAGAAAGGACTACTCTCTGTAAGTTCTGATCTTACTCTACCCTGGGCATGTGTTGAAGCTTATTTACTGACTAAAAGTGTGACTCACCTAAAGTTAATATTTTCAAACTATAGCTCAAATAGTACTAATTTCACACTTAAACGCTTAACTACATGAAACATTTGTCAATGTATAAAATGCCAGTGTAGTAATTATTGTATGAAAGTAATATCAGCTACAATCAGGTAGTTAATTAAAGTAGTTTAAATATAGTATTGGCTGGGAGCGTTGACTTCTGACATATAGGTACCTATAGAAATACGTAATTGACATCATTTACCTATGTACATAGGAGCATGTCATGTTTATTGATGTTTTATTTCCACATATACTCTCTACTTTTAGGTACTTAAAAAAAGGTAAACAAAAAAACCACGTGACTCGGGTCGTTCAGCCAATCAAAGTAATGTTTTGTATCTGTGGCACAATACCACTGGCTGAACGACCCTAGTCACGTGGCTTTTTTGTTTACCCTTTTTTAAGTACCTACAAGTACAGAGTATCGAGTGCGCGATTCAAATCAAAATTGGTATCACGTATAAGTTTAGATACTTTTAGTGTGTGCATGCGTAAAAATAAATTTGTTTTATTTTCTGTAACTGCAGGTTTACTAAAATCATGTTTTTTTATTTGCAAGCCGATAGCACAAACCGTTATCTTAGAAGACATAGATATAGTGAAAGTAAGTACTAAACATTTCCTAGGGCAAGTCATTATAAGATCGGCATTAAGTAACTACCTATATGAGAAACTCCGGCAAATGCGTGTAGCTAACATAGCCGATCTTATCCCGACGTGCTCTGCTTTATATGTCAATGAAAATATTGCGTTAGGAATGCCAAATACAGATGCAGATTCGCCGGTAGAGTTAGCTTACTTCAGTCATCTGCGCAATAACACAGGGAGGCCAAAAGATACGAAATAAAACTAAAATTCATATTAATACAGAATTAAAATTTTGACAATAATTGACATAAAACTAATCTATTTAATTAAAACCGGACTAGTGTGAGTCAGGCTCGCCCACCGAGAGTTCCGTACAAATACTTTAAATAAAGACTATATTTTCTATGATTTAATGTATAATTTTCAGAAATGTACGTTTTTTGTGGCATAAATATCTTTTTTTTTACGTCAACTTAGAAGTTACATTTTTTCACAGCTTCAAGGGACTATAGACTTGAGTATAGGTATATGGTTTTAATTCCAACAGACGGGCAGACGGACAACAAAGTGATCTTATAAGGGTTCCGTTTTTCCATTTTGAGGTACGGAACCCTAAAAATGGAAGAGTTATGAGCCTACGATATTTAAAGAGTTCCCTCGATTCCTCCAGGGTCCCTTCGTTGATAATGGGACCAACTGGGAGGTATACACTTTCGTACAAAAAATAATTTCCAAATCGGTCCAGCTGTGTTCGAGTAAACGTGGAACCTACGAACTGAGAACCTCCTTTTTTAAGACTTAAAATTTTGTAGACATAAACTAATGTTAACTTAGCGTTTCCAACGATTTTTACATTACGAAAACCCTAAACAAGCTGGGATCTTCCAAATGGTCATTGCAATCAGGTCAGGATCTGATTATGAGATCTTAGAGAAATCGGGGGAACTCTTCAAATATTACCTATAAGCACCAGTAGCGTGGCGTCCAAAGAACTCGATTCCTACCGGCTTGCACACGGCTTGCAGGTCACGGTCTCTGAGTGCCGCGAAAGCATGAGACACTTTTCCTGACAGGCACCGTCATGTCTCAATCCATAGCCCAGTATTTAGTCCATATTTCCACCACCATAGTAGCCCAGTAGAGTTAGATTCTATCAATCAACAATAGTTCTTGCATCTGGCGGGGGCTGTCTCTGCGTGCATGACACGGGCAGGGACAGCATCCGCTGGGTGTACACTTTGCCTTTCATTAAATTGTCGAAAGGGTCTCTACGCGTTGGCTTCGGCTCTGCGCACGCCTCCCAAAGGTCCGAGACACCATTGTCCCCTGAATGGGTAAGACAATAATAAAGTTTACTTCATTGTAACATTAGGTGGTAGGTACATTACATTTTATTTTCTTTCAATATGTACATTCATTTTCTTCCTGATTCATACACATTGCTTATGCTTACAATAAACTTTCAGTTTCACTGTAATCCAGCTCACTAATCAATCTCAATAACTTATGTATATGTATCTCGATTAATTTCTCGTGTGTCAGGTTTTAGTAACATGTTTATTATAGTTGACGTGCAAACCGTTCAACTGGTGCCTTTTTCTGCAGAAGGAACTTTATATTTCAAATTAAAGTTGCCATCAGTTTACCATTTATAACTTAGCAACAAACGAAGCCTATTTAATAAATAGGCTTCGCATAGAAAATTTAAGAAACCCCTACTTAAAATGTAAAAAGTAGGTAATATGTACCTACACCAATCTAGCCACAAAAACGTTTTAGGCATGGTACTGCGGGCCAAATGATAGTTAACCATAATTTGGGCCAAACATAGGCCGCAGGTTGAGTATAGCTAGCTGGTCTTGCTTGAGGTGAGGGATGATTTCGGTTTGTCCTACCTTCCTTTTCATCTAAATCGGTTCCACGCTTAAGGCTGCGTTTCCATCAGGGATGTACGAGGATGCGTAGGAAGGGCGAAGAGAAACAGCTCAGTGGAGCGAGGATAGGTACGTAAATTAAGTGATTCTATTGGTTCATGACAAACACATCCCTCGCTACGCATCTTCGCACTTCCCTGATGGAAACGCAGCTTTAAGCGTGAAAACAGACAGGCCAAATTACTTTCGCACTCATTATTAGTTTGGAAAGCCATTTTTGGAAAACCAATAACATCTAACTTAAGAGTAGAAACTTATTTTACTTCTTAAAACAGCTAAGGAAAATCGAACCCTACCTCTATATTGGCGACCCTGTAGTTTTTTTAACGCCGTAAGCAGCGAAGTTTTTTTTAAACTGTTGTTCTGGATCTGGCATTCTACGAAAACTATTTTCTGTGTATTATAAACCGAAGATGGATTATATTTATATTTACATATTACATCGTCTTTATCTTGAATATCATTTCTACATTGCAATTTTAGTCCCTGTAAGTGCCATATTTTCTATTTCTGAAATGTGGTTTTATTAATGGGAGGCGCTATATTAGGCGGATCTCACACTGCAGCGAAAATCGCGGCGACACGCGACTCAGCGATTTTCAACTTTGTATGTAGAATCATCGATTTGTATAGAAAAATCGCGGGGTGGCGCCAATGGTGGCGCACACTGGCGCATAAATCGCGGCGATTGTTTCCGTGTAGCTGCGCATACACGGAAAAAATCGCGGCGACGGGCGATTTCAGTGTGTTCTTCGCCTTAGGTACCTATATATGTATTTTCAACAAAAAAGATAAGACAAGATGAAGCATACGTTTCTTTCTAACCAGTGGCCAAATAAAATGACGAATGCTTTATCTTGTCCTTATCACGCGACAGCGAAACCGTCATAGCCCTTTATTTTTTTGTCCATTATTTTGCACACTTGATTACTGGTTTGAACTAAATTTTCCGACTGGGACTTTTAGACACATTTACCGCAGTGGAACGATTTTTCGAATGAAATTGGTAATTTAAGCAAGTTCATGTCAATAAATTACTTCACGTGTTAAATAAATATTTACAAGGTGATTGATTATCAAAGTTGGAAATACTTCTGATGAGGTATTTCCAATAACAACCTGTATGTGTATCGGTGCATGAAAGTATAATTAATAAATTTTGTGTATTTTCAAAAAAGGAAAGAACCTCAAATTGACGAACCTACCAAATTTCGAAGATACTATTTATTTTATGCCTCACCTGGCCATAAAGTAACTTTTTCCGCACGTTGCGCGTACGGAAAAAGCACAACATGAAGACCTTACCTTATGGCTCAAGCACGTAGATACTTATAGAAAATCTAAGGGGGGGGGGGGGGTCATAACACAACCCGATGAAAACACGAGTGCAGCTCCCCCCCCTATACATATACGTCCATACTCAAGCTTACAATTTATAAAAGGGTCTGTTTATTCAATAGGAAATCGCGTGATGCATGATCCTTTAATCCTGTAACTTTACAAGAATCCTCAGTTCAAATAAAACCAACTTGAAAAATATCTGCGTCCGCCACGCGATCCACAGCGCAATACAATAGCGTTGACCCCATTCAGTGAGTTGACTGAGATTCTCTTACTACTAAAAATATAAAATTCCGATGAAATCATGTTTACTCTGCTGCATTCCGTGCTGATTCAGTCCATCCGCTGTTGTCTCATTCATTGCCGTTTACGTTAGGGATACAAATAAATCAAGATGCATCGTTGCATCCTGTGATATTTAATTTATATGAGTACGAGTATGTACTGACCTTGCTTTAGAGGATATTTTATGTTGAGTAAGAGCGTTGAAATATGAATTCATCCTCAGATTATGACTGAAGATGTTTCACTTTAGAAAAGCGTATTTGTTAAATCTACATGACTTAATTAACATTAAATGGAACTGTTTGCATATAGTATGCTGTAAGGCTTATTTTCAACACACTTGCTCGTTAGGCACTGGTTGCACCGCCGGCGAGTAAGCGGGTAAAGTTGGGCGAGTAGCATTACATTGCGGATCTGAAAAGATCGCTTGATCAAATGATCACACTGCGCCTGGTCAGCCCGCAATGAACTGTTACTCGCCCAACTTTACTCGCTTACTCATCGGCGGTAGGACCAGTGTTATAGTGGCTATTATTTATTCTTATTCTTACGCCCGGAATGCGGTTTATTACACACTAGTGCGTTTTACTTTACGTTACCGGACTAGTGCTTTGCACATTAAGTATTACAATTTTATTTTCATCACACTTGCTCGAAAATGGTGTCATTACACGTAGGTTTTGCGGGCGGTAAATGAGCTATTACGCCCTAGGGCGTAATGGTTTTCTTTTTAAATTTGAAACGCTGGTTCTGTTTTACTCTTATTTGTCATGTTCACAGGAAACGCCAACTTACTTCTTTAACTTTTATCACTGAAATATTTATTTAAAGAGAACTGTTATTGCAAATACATGTAAACCCATATTTCTGTAACATTAATTAAATGTTTAAATAGTGTATTTCAGTATTTTGAAAATATAAAATCAACCATTTTAAGTCTTTACCGCTGTGGTTTCCGAACGTGACTTGAGATTTGCATTGTCTATGGATATGTCACTAATGTCACTGTCAGTTTTACAATTTTATTTAGGTTAAGTAAGGTTATTTTAATCAGATTTCCTCACAAGTGTGATGAAAAACATTGTGTGTGCCACGGGCGGTAAAGGAATTACAAACTCGTGTTATTAAAGCCCTCGGCTTCGCCTCGGCCTTGTAACAAACACTCGTTTGTGATTCCTTACTTACCGCCCTTGATACACAATGTACTATTAAATCTCCAAAAAGAGGTTTTTGTGTAAAAAAAGGTTATAATTTTTGTAGATAAATAAACTTGTTTCATATATAGATACAAGAAATCAAAGTACAGAGAAAAATTAAATGGCACTCACCTGTGTCCTGACCGGGAATCGGACCCGGTACCTCTGGATTTCCGGCCCAGCGACTCAACCACTCGTCCACGGGAGCACCCAGCCAGCGCCCTCAATTTTGCCATCTACATTGACTTCTGTATCATTCTGGTTTAATAGGATATTAACCTAAACGCCAGCTATGAGAACCTATATTACACAGGTATCTCACCCCAATGCGCACCTATTACAGCTGCGACGATCGAGCGAGAGATGGCGCTACTAGTAATACTTTACATGAAAGGTTAAAGGTTTAGGTTAATATTCTATTAAACCAGAATGATACAGAAGTCAATGTAGATGGCAAAATTGAGGGCGCTGGCTGGGTGCTCCCGTGGACGAGTGGTTGAGTCGCTGGGCCGGAAATCCAGAGGTACCGGGTTCGATTCCCGGTCAGGACACAGGTGAGTGCCATTTAATTTTTCTGTGTACTTTGATTTCTTGTATCTATATATGTAACATAAAATATGGTGTAATTTACCCGCATTTAAAAACCAATGAAGAGACAAAAAATGTGTCTTTCATGTAAAACTTGTTTCAATCAAGATATGATAAGAAAAAATTAAGTGACTAATAATTTACGATATATTTTACGTCACATCTGGCCATAAAATGGCATTACCGCACGCTAAGCGTGCGGAAAATCGCACTTCCTGGCCAATGGGGAGACGTAATATTTTGTACCACAGGAGGTAATAAATAAAGCCTCAGATAAATAATTCAACCACAGAAATCTTGCGCCATTTTGTAATAATATTTGTTTGTTTACTATAACGCTGGTTTGTGGTTGTTACAAAAAATTACGACTAGTTACAATACAAGTGACTAAGAACAATTAAATTTGACGCCGCCTGATATACTAGTGAGGCATAAAATACTAGTGATAGTTTGTTATTGTTACCGTCGAAATCAAAACAAAAATGCGTAAGTAAGTCTATGAAAAAAAAATGCATTCAATAGAAACACAACAGAAAACCCAGTCGTTCTTATAAAACATATTTTTGGCGTACTTCAATGAAACACATATAAGCCGAGCTCGCTATATAGCGGTACGGTTCGGACCAAAAAATGTTTATGGTTTGTCCTGTCATAGGTATAGTTACTGATAACCAAATATTCGCAAATTCGCATATAATAGGTATAATAATAATGATAACAAAGCATTTCTACTCAGTAAGTATCACCAATGACATCCATATTAAGTATGGTTGTACAGTATTTGTCATTGGAATAAATAAAATATTGTGGGGACAATCTTACACAAATATTTTTTTTAATATAAAAACCTAGTAATTAATAAAAATTATGAATAATGTCGTTTAAAAGTATTTCAAAGATAATAAATAAAATCTCAACGTCGGTCGCCTTAAAGTAAACGCGGAAAAACACCACATACTATGCGTTTTTCCATTAGCCGGCCCGGCACCGGCATGGCCGTGCACCGGCACCGGCGCCGGGGCTTCGTTTTTCCACTGCGCCGGTGTGTCGATGCCGGTTTAAGCCCGGTGAGTGGTACTGGTGCACGTGTGTACCGAGTGGGAAGCTTGCTATCCCGGCGACGGCGACGGCGCCGGCGGGACTTAACGGCGGGCCGGCGCCGGCGCCGGTACGTGAAAAAGCGAGCCATACATTTTCATACATTTTTGCATCCCCGGCACCGGCACGGTGCCGGCGCCGGCGTTGGTGCCGGGCCGGCTATTGGAAAAACGCCCTATCTTACTGAATACGGCCGGCACGTTCATTGTAGGTAATGCAATCCGGGTACCTACCCGAAAACCCGGATACCCCGGTAACCGACTTTATTTAGAGTCGGGTAATACCCGGGTTTCTAAATTGACTGGGTATTATTGCATTCCCTAGTGAAGGCGCTTATTGCTAGACCGACTGGATGGCGACTTTAAAAAAATTGTGTATTATTACAGAAGCTGCGCAAGCAGCGAAGTGCGGGCGAGCTGGATAAGCGGGGCACGGCGTCGGTGCGGTCGGGCGGGTCCGGCGGGTCGGGCTCCTCGTGGGTGTCCTCCGTGGAGAGCACCCACTCCGCCATGACCCACGGCTCGCTCCACACCGACTCTAATGCTAGCTTCCTCGTTGAGGTACACACTGTTTTTATTGTTATAGGTAGTTTCACGAGAGTTGAGGCCACGCACACAACAACACTCTCATGTAATGACAGCGATGTTTTGAAATTACTATTCTTTTTTCGTACCGATAGCAAGTTCAACAGTGAATTGCAAGATAGACCAAAAAGTTTCGTTAAACTATAGCCTTGTGTTTATTTACTCACTCATTCATTTCATACATTCACTTTTTTTGCAATGAGTACTTCATGTAACTGTGTGTGTAATCATTCACCTCAACTCTCGTGAATCTACCTATAGGTACATAATAAATATAGACCATTAAAAATCCAAATTCAATCCAATACCAGATAGCTGTATCAAAAGTACGCCTTTTGACTGTTTTATTTTATCAGTACCTACTCGTATTTGATTATGTAGATGTAGAATAAATAATAAAAACAGTCTAGTGCGAGTCGGATTCACACACGAAGGGTTCCGTACCACCGTCGAGCAAAAAGACGCCAAAAAACACGTTTATTGTATGGGGACCCCTTTTTATTTTAAACTTTATTTGTTGTTATAGCGGCAATAGAAATACGTATTCTGTGAACATATCAAGCATTTACCTATTACCATTATTAAAATTGAGCAAAAAACGCCAAAGAAAACACGTTTCTTGTATGGGGACCCCTTTAGTTCTCGATTTAATTTTCATTTTATTAATTGATCTTTTAGTTTGAAAATTTCTCAAGTCTCTATGTATTACGGTTCAAAATATACAGTCCTGTGACTGACCGACACTAACGCGTATCTTGTATGGGGATCCCTTTTTATTTCATTTTGATTTTATTATTTGTTGTTATAATTCCAATAGAAATATACATTCTGTGAAAATCTCAAGTCTCTACCTATCACGGTTCAAAAGCTAAAGCCCTGTGACGCACGAACAGACGGACAGCGGAGGCTTAGTAATAGCGTTCCGTTGGCACCCTTTGGGTAAGGAACCCTAGTACAAACTGAAGAGGGATGGACATAAAACTGTGTATATAATTTTGATTCTGTTGGAATCTAACGTTTCTCTTTGTTCACGTAACACCTCGCTGACCAAAGTACAGTGGCACATGATGAGATAGGTAATGTTAGTCTACAGCTACACTAATCATGCCACATATACTTATTCTCCCCCTAACATGCTAATGTGTAACGCCGATGTAAAGCATACGCTTCTTTCTAGGAATAAGTAAATACCTAATATGTTCGAGAAAAACGAAGTTGCTTTCGGTTATCACTTGCGATTTGTTTGCGTGCTGCGGGCGAGTTTCATACAAAACCAGTCGCGGTGAACTTGCGGCGAGCTCGCCGCGAGTGACATTTGTATGGAACTTCGCTTCTAACTCGCCCGCAAATCGCAAGTGTGATAAGGCACTTACTTTGGTGACAAGCGGTACCGTACTGTGCTAAAAGCGTCGTATAACTGAAAATACTTCATCCTAATTAAAACCCGTGAATTTTTATAAAAAACCTCGTTACTGGCTAAACTGGTTCCTCTGTCACCCTCTTACAGTCCAGCAATGTTCCCCTGTATGCGAGAAGTAAATAGTATCTGCGCTTAAACACGCGCTTGTTGCGCAACCATGGCTTGATCTGTGCTTTTCTGTTACTAACTACTCAGTATGTTTTATAAACTTAGTTTAGTTAGTACTTAGAATGCTAACTGGCTGAAATTTTAAATGGTGGACGTTTAACATTCTTTACTGTAGGTAGCAGTTGCAATTAGTTGTATTAATGAAATTACCTAATCACAATTCTCGGTCACCCCTCCATCTCCCTTATCTTCAATTACAGTGTTATGTCCATACACATACAATAACATATACGGTACAAATGTATTGATGCATAATTTAAATTTTAATTCAATGATTTTTTTTTTCAGGATGAACATTTGGAAGCTGGAGTCACAGAAACCTACATGGGTGAATGGAAGAACGACAAACGCAATGCATTCGGAGTGAGCGAGCGTAGCGATGGCCTCCGATACGAGGGCGAGTGGTTGGGGAACAAGAAAAATGGCTACGGCATGACGACTTTCCGCGACGGCACCACGGAACAGGGCAAATACAAGAACAACGTGCTAATAACCAGTCAGAAACGACGTCACATGTTCCTCATGCGCTCGGCCAAGTTCCGCGAGCGAGTGGAGTCGGCTGTCACCGCAGCGCAGCGCGCGTCCAAAATAGCACTGCAAAAGGCTGACATTGCGATATCCAGGTGCGTAATCCGAACCTCACCGAAGTTTATTATGTACAGTCAGACAGATAGAGAGATGTGCACGTTGCCAACACGTATAGTGAGGGTTTATGTTTCGCGTAAAACGTAAACCTTGAGGGAAAGACTTTGAAAAAAAATTTGCGCTCAATGAAACACATTTTGCTTTCACTGATACGATAATCGTCACATACGGGTGGTACTTGCATGCACTCGGCCAATTATTACAATAAACAGTTATGTCTGGTTATACTGCTTAAAGTTTTCTATATGTATAAAATATGTTACAGGACCGCCACAGCTCGAGGCAAAGCTGAACAAGCCGATGAGTCGGCAGACCAAGCAAAAGAAGACTGTGATTTAGCACAAATGACTGCAAAGCAGTTCGCCCCAGATTTTAAGCATCCTGGCTTGGACAGAATAGGATTAAGAGATAAATATAGACAAAAACCTTACGATTCACAGGTTACCACGCCTGTATCACAAGAATCTGAAAAGATCTTGGAAGGAAAGAGCATTCCAAATCATATCCCTCCGATGCATTCACAGATTCCTCAAGCCAATAAAGCTCCCTATGGAGTGCCCCCGAGACGACCCTCTACTCAGTTCCCGAATAAACCAGTGCAACCTTTAGATTCGAGGCTCCCTAATAGTTCAAGTTATAATACGGACGACAGGACAGCGAGTTCTTATTATAATTCGAATCAAGATCAATGGTCAAATACGCAAATGCAAGGGCCACAGTATGGACAAAGTGACCAAATGGGTGGGTATGGACCTAGTGCACCCCCAGGGCCACCTTCAACCTATCGATTAAGCAGACAGGATGCGATTCAACATCAACCGGGTATGGATCAGAGTAGTCAACAATTTACTAACCAAGGACGTAGAATATCTTCGGCGACGAGGCCGACTCTAAATCTGAATCAGAGACCTGGTCCACAGGAATGGAACTCCTCGCAGGGGCAGGGAATTCGACGGCAAAGTATACTAGGCCAGCCTACTCATGATACCCAAGAAGTTATATATGGCGATGGCGGTGCCACCAGACGTAATGAGCTAAGAACTGGTACGGTACATTCAGAAGGACCACACGATCGTCCGGGTATAGATCCCATGCAATATCATCAACCGATGGAACCTCAGGGATATCAGCAACCTCTTGACCATAGACAACAGAGAGAGGGTTCAATGTATCGACAAGCCAGTACCGACCAACCGATGTACAGACAAGCGGCCGCCCCAATGGATCATGATGTGGCGAACGGCCCTCGGGATCCGCGGCAAGCGGGTCGGACATCTATCGACTACTTCGATCATTATAAAAGACCGCCGAGTAGAGATTCGAGTGTGGATCGGTACGGCCGTAGATCACGGCAACCGTCAGTGGAGGCCACCGCGCCCGCTAGAGATCCGCGGGCTGGCTCGGTGGCGCCGCCTCAGCCCGCGGCGGCGTCGCGCCCTGTTTCGCGGGCAGGCACGCCGGCGGCCGGCAACGGACACTTAGCTACGGGTCGGGGTTCGATATCCAGGGAAACGCCATTCGAGGAGTCGCTCATGAGGAAACGAACGTTGGGGCAAGATATTTCGCCTTCACCGTATCAGCCGAAGCGGACGGAGAGCTTGTGTATGACGCCGGCTCCGGCGCCGCCGCCGCCTATATCAAGAGGCGGTGGCGGCGGTGGCGGCGGCGGCGGCGGCGGTGGTGGCGGACGCAAGGTAGGTGTACTTATGTAATTTTAGTACCTGAAAACGTACAAGTTTCTAAATCCTTTAAAAACAGGTACAAATAAAGTGTAGGCAGAGAAGTTTTCTATTAGTATAGATACATTATACGAAGAAAACGGAATTTTACAGATATAATACATAAATAATACTTAATATACATACTATGGAAAAACTTTAATTTGATAAAATTTTAATAAAACAATAACTAAGACTATAAATGACATTATATGCAAACTAAGGATACTTAAAAAAAATGTTCCAAATCTCTACCTGTAGGGAGTATGTGTACTTAGAAGGCTGGCCGCATTGCCACGCTAGATGGTAATGCTGATTCGCTGAACGAAATACTGGCCAGCTCTCTGGCCACCAGTAACGTCCACTAGGCGCGCCGATAGATCTTTGAATAGCTTTGTACCAGCATGTATACTTTAAAGTAAACTTAAGTAATGTATACTTTTGACCTAATACTTCTTTCTGCAAAAAAAGGAATTTAAAGATATCAAACCGACCTCAAAAAACAAAGAAATAACAGTTTTATGCCAACTATTTTTTTGAGGTCGGTGCCAGTCTCGTACCGTTATTACAAATATTAAGGCTGGCACTGACCTCAAAACAATAATCAGCATAAAACTGTTATTTCTTCCATTTTTGAAGTTGATTTAATTTTTTTTTATTCCTTTTCAGGATTCCGTACCAAAATGGTAAAAAAGGAACCCTTACCGAAATGGTAAAAAAGGAAACCCGTGTCCTGATCCTGAGATATCTTGCTGTTGCAAACGGACAGACAGAGTCGCACGATAAGGGTTCCTGTTTGCCATTTTGGTACGGAACCCTAAAAACGGTTTTGGAATCTACACATTAAGCCCTTTCATTTGATATCCCATTCGAAATAATAACTCTACTTTTGACTTTCGACATCCCATTTCGGTCCCTTTTAAAAAAAAGTAAAATAGGTATAAGATTTTTTTTCTGCCCAATAGGCTCGGGTTAGCGGTTTTTAACACTATTCCAAATTTCAAGTCAATAGCGTCAGTAGATTCTGATCTGAGATATCTTGCTGTGACACACGGACAGACAGGCAGACAGAGTCACACAATAAGGGTTCCTTTTTTACCGTTTTGGTACGGAACCCTAAAAATCTGAAAAGTATGCATTTGTAATTAAATCATAAAAAATATAGTCTTTATTTAAAGTATTTGTACGGAACCCTCGGTGGGCGAGTCCGACTCGCACTGGTACGGTTTTTTTTAAGATAGTACATTTCATAGGCCCACTTAAAAGGTCTACGGCGAGCGTAGCATACTAGCACACTCGTTCGTAGCAGTGCTACGAAATCGTGCCTCCACTAATAAGCATTTTTAGAATGTGAAGAACTTTATTACCTACTTTACGGCATTCTAAAATAATAAATATACATTACACAACTAGGGTGGTAAAACAAAGAAAGGCCGAGATTGCAGATGTTTGCGGCCCGAGCTGGAGGCGAGGGACGTCAATATGCGATCGAGGGCTTTCTTTATTACATCCCGTGTTGTGTATGTACATCATTTTATGTCTACACTTGGCCAGAAAGCGGCTTTATCCGTACGCGTAGCGTGCGGTAAAAGCCACTTTATGGCAAGGTGTGGCATAAACAATGAAAAAGTTGTGTTAAACAATTGTATGATAAGTTTATATTATATGTATATGTCGCAGTACGATAGATAAAGTCGCTATATAGTTATAACCCTAGGGATATAATACGTATTATAATCATATTCCTAGTAATATACCTAGTTATATTACTACATATTTTTAACCGACTTCCAAAAGAAAGACGGTTCTCAATTCGTATGTTTTTTTAATTCTTTTTGTATGTTACGTGATTACTCAAAGACTACTGGACCGATTTAGAAAATTATTTGTTTGTTTGAAAAGGTATAATAATACCTACCTCCGAGGTGGTCCCATAGCAACCAAATCTGGATCTAATGATGGGATTTTTGGGAAATCGAGGGAACTCTTCAAATATTAAGTATACTTGTAAGTCATAGCGATTTGGGTATTTTTCGTAGTGACTCGTGCATTTCTTATCAAATATCATCATTTGAAGTTCGTTATTAACCGGCTTCCACAAAAGAAGGACGATTTCAATTTATACGTTTGTAATAACGCGATCACTCGAAGACGGTGGGACCGATTTGAAAAAATCTTTTTTGTTTGAATATGTATACTTTTGAGGTAGTCTCATTATAACCTGATCATGCTCTGATGATGGGATATCGGAGTAATCGAGGGAACTCTTCAAATATTATAGGCACACAACATACAGCAATTTGGTACTTAGTTTTGATAGTGACTCGTGCATTCTTATCGTGTAGCTTCATTTTATGTCCGTTATTAACCGACTTCCACGAAAGAAGAACGGTTCTTAATTTATATGTTTGTTACGCTATTACTCGAAGACTGTTGTGAATTATGTTGTTTTAGAATGCTTTTAATTGAGATGGTCTTATTGCAACCAAATCAAGATCTGATGATGGTATCTTGGAGAATCGTACTGTACCTAATCCGGATAAAGCACGAAGTGGGTCGCTAGTATGTAATTGGTTCTAGCTATTGCTTATTGTATCATTTGCAGGGTTTGATTTATTATGGTATTAAATATTATAAATATTATTTTTTATTAATAAGGTAAAAACAGTCATTTTCTAGCCGAACTCGCACATGAGATACCACTACGACACAATATATAAATTATACCAGCGTTGATTTCTTACGTTGCTTGCTATTCGCCAAATTATCCTGGTCAACGAGAAGTTTATACCGTATACCGGTTTTCCAATTGTTATTAGTTTAGTTAGGAATTATTATTATTTAGGATACTATGTTTTTTATTTTACCGTACATAGTTTTACATGATTCGTAAATTTGCGGAACTCTAAAAATAGTATACTATATGACTGATTTGTTTATCTACCAACCTCCTAAATCCACATCAACAGCTGGGCGCGGGAATCAAAACAGCGCGTGAATCTGTTTACGTTGGCATAATATATCGTTATACTGGAACCTATCTCCTGCATTATTTGTAATTGGCATAAATTAGAGATTTCAGACGTGCAGTGTGTAGTAAAAAAAAAAACTGTGGCTTTTGACTATCACCAGTAGCCAGTAAGGGCCGTTCATTGATCACGTGAAGTTTACTGGACACTTTTTGACCCTTTTTCCCTATGTTTGGTATGGTGTTGAACTTAAATCACACAGTAGATGGCTTACATAGTTTTACCTAAACTTCAATTTTAATTTCAACGTAAAAATACTTATTGTGTAGGTACAACATACCTATGATAGATAACAAAATATATTAACTTGTCTGGATAGTTGTCATTCAAGGGCTCTAACCAGCGTAGGTACCTTACCTAACTAAAACAATTCTCATTACCTTTTCAAGATATTTAACTATTCCTTTTCGTACTAGCCGAATAATACTTTTTTTACCCAGAGAAATGCATTGCGTAGTGCAGCGTAAACTGCATGGTAGATTTTAATTTATTCTTACTGGCCGTCAGTTCCATCCGATTTTTTTTTGTAAATTTCCTGCGTGTTCCATTTGTGAGTTCTGTCAGATGTTTTTTCTCATTCGGCCACCTCGCGTGGGGCACGTGGTAACGCAGTCCGATCCGCGTTGCCCCTCACTTTACACCACGAGTTACCCCGCACGGGGAAGGGAAGTTACTGGAACAATCATTCACCGTTATAACTACAGTACGCCTACGACCCTAAACCTACTGATACAAGGACTTGCCCCTGAACTTACCGGATTCCCAGCCGCGAACCAAGAAAGTAAGGGCAAAGGGGCTCGCTGGAGCACCGCTCGGAGCACAAAATAATAATAATAATAGAGCCATTTATTCCAGGAGCACAAAATAGCCCGCTGTAAAAACTGCCCAATCAAGAAACACACGCACTAAAAATAACTGACGGAACACTGTAACAGCAGAAAATCCGAACGATCTGACATGGAATTGATGTTCATCGAATGAATCTGGGTTTCCAAATGAGAAAAAAATATTTGACGGAACTCACACAGGGAACACGACCGAAATTTACAAATTCAAGTTTAAAATTCGGAAGGAACCGACGGCCAGTAAGAAATAGTACATTACACAACTAGGGTGGTAATACAAAGAAAGGCCGAGATCGCAGAAGTTTGCGGCCCGAGCTGCAAGCGAGGGACGTAAATATGCGATCGAGGGCTTTCTTTATTACCTCTCGTGTTGTGTACATCATTTTATGTCTACATTTGGTCAGAAAGCGGCTTTTTCCGTACGCGCAGCGTGCGGAAAAAGCCACTTTATGGCCAGGTGTGGCATAAAAAATAAAATCTACCATGCAGGTTACGCTGCAATAGATACCGCTACGTAACCTAAGGCCGTCGGGGGCGCAGCCAGATGTTACGCATTGGTTATGTGGGACTTTCCGCTCCAGAAGGGATTGGCCTATCCACTAAAACTCTGGGATGCCTCCGTCCTGTGCCTTAGTGGTAGGGAATGCAATAACCGGCCAAATTTTTTAACCGGTTATTAACCGATGTGATGCCGAAAAAACCGGTTAACCGGTTAAAAACCGGTTAATTTATTTTCGTCCATATTTGTGGTTTTTGTGAGTGTATGATAATAAGAACTACTTTAAAGTATTGCTTAGTCGATTATTAAACAAAATCAACTGAAATAACAAACAATAATAATGGGAACTTTACTGACAGTATATCGTGATAATTTAGCCAGACGGAAAATAAAAAGTAAAGCCTGTTTTGAAACGGATTCACTATCTAGATTTACAATATGAAATGAACATGATGTTTTTTTTATTAGTTTTTTAATGCGGGTAAATTACACCACATTTTTGTGTTACATAAAATTGAAGAAATCAAAATACATAGAAAAATTAAGTGGCGCTCTCCTATGGTCCAGACCAGGAATCTAACCTAGTGCCTCTGGTCTTCGACCACCAGGGCACCCAGCAAGTTCCTTCAATTTTGCCATCTACTTTGACTTTTGTTTAATAGGTTTTTTTTAACTTAACACCGTCTATTCTCGCTCGATCGTCAAAGCTGTAAAGTATTTGCATCAAGGTGGGTACATGTGTAACACGTGTTCTCATAGATGGCGACTCCCTTGGCCACAGAACCCAATACTGTTCAATATGTCAATACTGCTAGACTTCGTTGGATCAAGTTTTTAAGTTCAATTTTCTCTTGCTCTTTATCATCGTGGCTCAACCCCAACTACAGTCAAATCAATGCTGGAAAAGCGTATTATTTAACTAAAACTGTGAGCCATTTTTTGTTAGCTTATACCCGTAGCTTCACCTGCGTTATTCCCGTTATTATATCAAGGGAAATCCTTATCCAGGACTTAGTCTACTTCCATGCCAAATTTCATCCCAATCCATTCAGTTGATACTGCGTTATTTTATTAAGTAAGAAACATCCGAACATCTAAACCTCCAAACATTGTCACACACATCAATAATATTAGTGGTAGGTATGGTATTATTGACGTAATATTGCTTTATCGAATAGTAACCAACACTCGGTTGCGAACATTACTTTGCTAAAGTACCTGCTACACCAGATATTTGCAGACACTTCTACATTCCCATCATATTATAGACAAAGTGAAGAAATTTTCTTTCGGAAATGGTATAAGTAATATACCTAGGTTAACAGGTTGCGTAGGGAATCAGTTTTACGCAGGTTTTGCCACAAAGTATCAAGTTTTTGACATCAATTTGGCAGTGATTTCCGGCGTTAGCTTTAGT
Source organism: Eudemis profundana (assembly GCA_947034925.1). Classification (NCBI taxonomy): domain Eukaryota; kingdom Metazoa; phylum Arthropoda; class Insecta; order Lepidoptera; family Tortricidae; genus Eudemis; species Eudemis profundana. The sequence goes on from OX344799.1 coordinate 16,396,473, forward strand.
TGATTTTTACGATTATCTGAAAATTTGTGGAAAAAAATTGTCATTGGTATAAATCTTTTGTGACTCTGGTGTTTCCTATGGTGGTGTTTATAAATAAAGTACGATTGGAATTATATAAAAAAAAAACTCTTAATTTGTCGAACCCGTTACGAATCAGACGTTAAGACCTAAAAGGGACACAAGGAAAAGATCTAGACTATTAACTATAATTGATTGAATCAGGCTGACTTGACTGTTGACTATAGAAAACTCCACTTACTAATGAAAAAAAACTACAGGTAAGAAGAAAAAATGTAAAGGAAAAAAGTAAGATGATGAGAGTTTGTTAATTAATACAAGTAATGTGTGTAAATTAGTGTGTAATGTTCAAATCGCTTCAATCTGCAGAAAAACTTAAAGGAACATAGTAAAAGTACCAATGTGATTGATTTTTAAAGGTTTCTGAACTCGCAGAGTAAAACAAATGAGTAATCGGAAAGGAATACGGTAAAATTACAGATTTTTTGCCAATTTACTACAGTTTTTTACATTTCGGTTAAAAACCGGTTTCTGGGCTCGATAACCGGTTATTAACCGTTGCCAAATACAGGCGGTTAACCGGTTTTTCAGTTAACCGGTTTGCATTCCCTACTTAGTGGTGATGCCATGGGATTGCTAGCATTTCACCACGGCATCGCCGGCCTCCCTACACCCCCGAGAAAGCCACACCGGGACCGGCATCAGACCCACGGTGCCTCGGTCCCTCTCTCGCTGCTACGGGAGGACAAACGCCCAGCAGACACCCTCACCGCTGCGGGAAGACAAACGCATTCAATTCGTGCAAATATGCGTTAGTGCCGCAAACAATGCGCCTTATTTATTCCCGTTTTAGGTACCTATGTAAGTAATATAGGTATTAGGTAGTTTCCACATATCGCGTATCCAACGTAAATAGGAAATACATAAACGTATAAATGTCAGGAATGAGATCAGCTCTATGAGTAGTACGTCAATGTTTAGTTTCGGTTTAAGATCTTGTCCTTGATCCTCTAAATATGAGGACCGTTAGTTTGGAATTTATTTCAGTTTATAATACAATGATAAGATGCTCGCTACAAAACGATCGTATATACATTGCGATTTGTATTTCGCATATGATCTTTTAGACTCGTATATTATCGAAGTAGAAAACGGGTCGGTATGCGGGACGTAACGTCGGGACGCGTGCGCGTCGCTCCGTGGCCAGTTATGTATGCGGCGGCATGTAGGCGGCGCGGGAGTCGGCGCCGCGACCCGCGACTCAGCTCAGCCTGTTCTATTTCTATATCGAGAGACAGTCGTTCACTTCTGCTTTCCGCGCATCACCTCTTGCTAATTATACACAAATAAAATGTACTTTAATACCCGTTAAAAATATCGATTAAACCGCTTGTCTTACGATTTGAATAAAAATGTACTAAGACGTACGTAGACGTTGATCTAGAATTTCGTTGGTGATATGTGACTGACTCATACTGTGATTTGGTATCGATCGTGAATAAATGATAGAATAATTTGAAGTATAGAAAATGTGGTATCAAGGGGAAGAGGATGAGGACGAGGACCTCATGTGCTCACCAGCGATCCTGGCGCGGCGCGCTTCGGAGAGCTGGATAAACGTGCCTCCTGTAGAGGTAATTTCGAGTACATATAGGTACACAGTTCCAACCGCGAGCGGTGTTCATACTTATAATAAACTTGTCAGAATCGCTGCGAAAATATGAGATGAATAAGACAACTATTACGACTCGAGCTATAGTAAATGTTGCCGTGTCATAACTTCAGATAACATAAAAGATTTATCTTTTCCTTTTCAAAGCTTAGGTTTTGTGTCTTAATATGAGTTTATTAAGTAACACTGTCATAAAGCTAATTGTGTACAAAACTTAGCAGAAGGGGGTAAAGTCAGAAAAAATAAAGAGCGATGGTCCTTATTTTTCAGATGTTAAGCACGCCTCAGACACTCCAGCGCAAGAAATCTCTCCCGGACGTGGCCGGCATGCCGCGGGCGCCCGACAGCGGCATGTCGCGCGAAGAGGTTTCCATGCTCGGCTCCGCGCGGCGCGAGGAGGTGCGCCGCATCCACGAGGAGACGGAGAAGCTGAGAGCCAACCCTCTGCTGTACTTGGTCAGTCCGCAAGTCAAGGTGAGTTGTTATGTATTAGTATTGACTGTCAGGTCGTAATGCTTTGTAAAGTTAGCCTGAAAGTATTCGCTACCGATTATGTATTGAACGTTTTGTTTATATTATAAAGTCGTGTTAGTTACGAAAACATTCATATTTTACTTGAAGATGCCCGCGACTCTGTACGTGAAAGTGAAAAAGTCATAACTCAGTTTTACTTTACCGTAGCCGGGAAAACGTGTCCTATAAACATCAATCCCTCATTCCCCACTACACTACTAAAATGCACTACTGGTAGTGTCGTGTGTATATTTTGATCCCTTCTGCACTAATAAACATATATGCATTCCCTATTACACTACCTAATAGGGTATTTGCATGTAGTCAATATAAATTACTACACGCTAGCCATATGAAATCAGCTTTTAAAAATTTGCAAAAATGAACTAAACATCACCTATTTAGCGTTTTAAACGATTTTAAAAAGATCAAAACATATAAATAAGAAGATGATTTGATGTTTGAGTAAAATGACGTCATTTCACTTTTATTCCATACAAACTTCATACTATCTGAGCGTTTTGACACTTCATAAAAAGTAACTGATTTGATCTGTCAGGAAAGTAGCCTATTTATTTTCGCAACTAGATACAGGTAAGAAAAAAAATCCAATTTATGATTATGTATATCGGTTTATTAATCCAACGTCAAAACTTAAGGTGTACCTCATCATGATTTCATCTGTTTATAATATTGACAGGCACTATTTATACGGAAAATTAACTAAGAGGTTTTATGTCAATACTTTGGATCTATGTTAAATACACTCATAGGAAATTTTGGTTTTTACTTACCTGTATCTAGTTATGAAAATAAATTAGGTAGTGTAATAGGGAACGCATTATATGTTTATTTTACAAATACCTACGATACACTCTCAGTCTCTAGTTTTCTTAATTCCTACAAAGTAAATTATCTTGAAGTGAGTTAACGTCTCTTAAAGTATTGGAATCTAATTTGTAAGCACTTTATATATTAATGCTGAAAGTTTACGTGCCGGGTGTGGTGTTTTCAGGACTGGTTCTCACGGCAGCAACTTGTGATCCTGGTCCTGTTCATCAACATCTCGCTGGGCATCATGTTCTTCAAGCTGCTCACGTAGCGGCGGTGGCGGCGCTACGCGCCCTCTCCTCAGCGCATATGCGACCATTGTATATATTTGTAACTAATTTTCAAAGTTACCAAAAAATAGCCAAACATTTAATGTTCAAAAGTGTATACATTTTATTACCTACCCGAGCCTTAATTTGATACGAGATTTTGAAACATCCGAAATAAATACGTATTTACTTGTAGACAATAAGGACTTCGGTTTGCTAGTGTATTTTCTTTGACGTTGTGTACGTGTAGGTGCTACGAGTGGCGCCCCGCGGAGCGGGCGTGCGCAGCCCGCGCCCGCGGCCTACTCCTCAGTATTCCTACCTGTGGCGTGGTGTCCAAAGTCGGAGAACTTGGACTTTTTAAACTATAAGGAGCACGAGATTACCTACGTACTTAATCCTTCTCAGCCTGCATATTGTAGGTTTTAGTAATCTTCTATAGTGACTGTATGCTTAAAACTAATGTGAAAGGGACAATTTTAAAACCAGTTTAATATATACATCAAAGACATGTGTCGGTTATGGTTATAATTGAATGAATGTCATTCGCCACATACTTTATACTAAAAGTCAGAGTCTTTACGGAAACATTTGAACGGATCGTTAGTAAGAATACATTTTAAGATATTTTTTTTTAAAGTATTGAGGGAAATTTATCCAAATAATTGTAATCCCATGCAAAATATTGTAATCCCAAATTTTTAACTCGATTTTACAAATGACTAGTGAAATTATAAATGTGGTGCTTTCATAAAACTATGTGCCCTATATTGATAATGATGCTAAAACAATTTTATTGTACCTTGAAAGGTAAGCTGAAAATTCACTTGGTAATCAGTAAGCAGTCCAAAGGGTTGTTCGTTCACGTACAATTAATGTAACTTGAGTGATTCTTAAAGCACAAATTATAGTACCTACTTACCTACATGGAAATGTAAATAATAAAATAAATTATTGAACATTTTTAGATTAAAAACAGATAAATATATTATTTTGCTTGTTATAAATACTCTGAAAATAATGTTATGAGCTTTCTTTTCTGTTTTAAAACCTTCCTTTTTAGAGATTTTAACGTTTATGTTGATTAGATAAATTTTATATACAAAGTAAGCATTTTACTTTCTATGTATATGACGTCAATTCTCGTAATCGAAAATTTGGATAGATAGGTACGTATATTGTATAAATTTTGTTCCCTTCTGTGGCAAGGGACCATTCGAGTGTGCGCATGGGTGCGTGCGCGTGAGACTGTTGAGGGTTACTGACTCCACCGCGCTAACTCTCGTCACGTACATAAAGCATTATCCCTTTCACGCTTAATGATTTATTAGAAAGGACCAAATGTTTTATGTTCGCGGCAAACGTTAGCCGAAAGAGTCTGGTTACGTTACGTTTCTTACAATACAACGAACGTATAGGAAGGACATTCGTTGCAATTCGTTTCAAGAATAATCAACTTCGTAAGACAAATTTCACGGTTTCATTATTGTGTAAAAATATAAGTTATATCTCTAAGAATTTAAAATACTTGTATCAATTTTATCTACGTTTCACAAATAAAATATTTTAACAAAAGTGCAGTATTTATTTGGTGTACGAAATTTTTACTACTTTAATTTGGTGCACCATTAGAATGAAAGCGTCCTAATTATTTTTTTTTACAATTGAGTTAAAACCGTGTTAAGTCATTTTAAGATTTTAAGATTGAAACTTGTTGAATTGGGCCGCTGCCTGTCTATTCTAACGTGAACAGCATAAAGTAGCCGATCGTCGATAGAGGCCCTAACGTAGAGTACCTTGTCTCAACCACTACACGTGAAAAATTAATGACGTACTGCCAAATAGAAGGAAACAAAAATCGATATTAAAAGCGTAGCTGTTTTTTAAATAAAGCTGTTGATCCCTAGTCATTAATTATTTTGAACATCAACATGACAACAATCCTATTTAAATAGGTATGCATGCCTTTTAAACAAGTTAATGCAGACTTAATAAATGGGGATGACGACTGAGACAAACAAAACTATATAATTCTATTTAGTCCGTCAGTTAGATTATGAAAAAATATGGGACACGTATTTTTTGGTTTATCAAAATATTAAAAATCGACAAAGTTATAGATCATCAAACTTCTGGAGTGGGGGCTTGTGACGTCACTCCTAGGTGTAAATTGTACCTAGTAGTGACGTCACTCGAAACTTTTAAGCACTCTATCCTCGTCATTTTTTGTTTGTCAAACAAAAGAAAAAATATGTGTACAATATTTTTAAATAATCTAACTGACGGACTAAACAGTTTTTTTTTGTCGTCTTGCCCATTATATCTATTTATGAATATTTAACCCCATAAATAGCACGTATGGTAAACCAAGAAATAAAGTTCCCTTGATGATGACTTATAAAATTTTTTTTTTTACTAAAACCATTACATTAATAGTTTAGGATTAGGAGATCGTGACCGTGCCATATCTTGTAACGATCGAGGAAAAGGCTAACTTTTGTGCCTTCAATAGTACCTACTCAATGCACTGATGTGCAATGCACAAAAGTTTTCAGGGTGGTGCCCTGAACACAAATCAGGCTCTCTATCCAGGGGCGTAGCGAGGGTGGTGCAGCCAGGGCACGTGTCAAGTGGGGGAAGAGCGCAAAAAAACGAAATTCACTAACTACCTATATAAAAAAATACAATCTAAATTCGCGGCACACGCGAAGGGGGCGCGTGCCGCGCGGGTAGCGCCTACTACCTACCTCCCCTAGTTCGGTTTTGGAAAATTTTGCCGTATATATATTTGTATCGCTATACCTACTTATGCGCTGAGCGAGGAAACTGCCAGCTCTTATAACGTCAACCAGCTTTTCGGCCATTTCTTTGAATAGCTGCCCACGGGCCAAGGCCACTCCGAACGGTACGAAGTTGTACTCGGCGCCGAGGCCCCTGTATTTATGTGTTTTTAGCTTTTCGGCCGCTTCAGCCGCCGTACCTGCATTATTGCAGGTTCCGTTGAGATGAGAAGGGGCTAGTGTGTCTATACAGGTAGCGTCCCACACCATCACCCTTCCCAAACTCCACGGAATCAGGGACATCCCGTCCGGTCTCTTGCCATCGTCCCTAGCGATGCTGGCAGGCTCGAGTAGGGTTGACACGTTGACGGTGGCAAGAGAGCGGCGGATGATGTCCTTGAGTGCGGCGTGCCTCGAGAAGCGGTCGGCACTTTTCTGGCAGGCAAGCCCGTGGTGGCCCAGCGCATTGACGTCACTGCCACAGGGGCACCTATGTGGGGCGCATATCCGGACCCCCAGACGTAGGCAGATTGCTACACGCAGAGTGTCTGGGTCTAAGAATGTTCCAGTGTTGGTGGAGGGGAAGGCGTGTAGCCATTGACCAGATTCTTTGGTACCCGCGGCCAGCATCCGGGCACGTTCCGCACCGGCAGACTGGTTTGACAGGGAATCGTACAGAAATTTTGACTGACTCATATTATGTACGTTCTTATATTAGTGTTCGTGGCCAAGTAAAAGACAGATAATAGTACAGGGGTAGAAAAAGTATATTAAAATACCCTTTCTGTTGTGTATATAACAATAAATATAGGTACGCTAAAGCGATAGCGGGCCTTGCCACAGGCCTTGCCCGACCTGCACTCTAGTCTAAGCCGTGTACTTGATCTGAACTACTTAAGTACTTGATCCTTACCTTGAGTAAGTAAACCAATACACTGTCGAGCCAAGTTCGGAATACAACAAATTACCTAAACATTCAAAATAGATACTGTCAAGTAAGTAGGTATTTGTTAATTTATAAACTAACATCCTATGTTCGCTCTAAAATTTAAAACTTATAAGTAGATATAAGCAGGTCTTTTATCATAATACTACTGACCTGATTTAATTACGGTAAGCCATATTTAGTCGAATTTAAATATGCCTATAAGGGAAATACAAACTATACGTTGATCAATTAGATTAATGCTATAAGTAAGGCTTCTTCGACACAAGTCTCTTAATAACTTGAAGCGAAAGGACGTCCGTGTACAGTTCCGTTTGTGTATATATATTTACTGTGAAATTATAACAAGAATGACGAAACATTCCAAGTCTGGATCACATAATCGTTCTCAAGATATTACGGTAAACTATGTATCGTAAACTAATTAACATAAATAACTAATTATAAAAGTTTGTAGTAGTTTCAAAAGATAGAGAAACGTGATTTGAATAATGATCTTTCTATACATATACCTAGCAACCAATTTTATATTTCACCTTATATTTATACTATAATCTATATACCTACACCGCGGGCCCTGTAACACGATCCAAAAATTAAAACGTAGATTCTACTCCACAAACAATGTAACTTTTGTTCAAACACTTTTAAAAATTATGTAGAATTAAGATTTTCTCATTTTCATACTAATTAAATAATATTTTCAATGTATGTTAACATCTGTCTAAGGTCAATTACTTAGACTGATGTTAACATACATTGAAAATAATATAAATCGCTTGTCACGCTACAAACACAAAAAATCACAATACATTGCGCCTATTGCCCAAAAATTAAGACACAAGCTATTTTTAAATGTCGCTGAAAAAATATTGTTTAGTTTGAGGAGTAGAATCTTGTTACAGGGCCCACGGTGTATAAGGCAAATATTAATTATTATTATTTATTTATTTTATCTATCTTTTTACCAATAATAATTTAAATTCATTCAGATCAAATTGTGATGATTGTGATTTTTCACCCACTTCAAGTCTACAGTGCTGTAATAAAACTGAAATTTGGAGTATAAAATGTAGGTCCGCGGCCATTACCATTGTAAAGAAAAGCCAATAAAAAAAGTAAAACACTTACTATTAAAATAAAATTTTAACGAAAACTTATTTTCAAAATAGAACGCCGAAGCAAAGGAAGATGCAATCGACTTGGATGATTTGCTGCCGAAAATCGGCGAATTCGGTATTTACCAGAAACTGCTACTATGGCTGGTGTGCTTACCCGCATGTCTGCCCTGCGGGTTCTGCGCCTTCAACCAGCTGTTCATGGCAGATGTACCGGACTACTGGTGTCGAGTCCCTGATCTCCAAAACCTCTCCGAAATGCAGCGGAAAACACTGTCAATACCGAGAAAGGTAAAAAAGTAGGGGTATCATTTAATCGATCAGCAAAATATTCATATTTTGGTCAGCAGAAATATGTATTTGGTCAGCCAAAATAGCTAGTTGGTAAGCAACTTATGGTAAGCAAACATTTATAAATCAGGCTGCAATTAATGATATACTGATCTGCTCTAAATTATTTTGGTCAGCAAATTAAATATTTGAGCTGCATTAAGCGATCTACGGTAAATCAAATTTTGGTAAGCAATCAGTAGGTAAGCAAAATATTTCATTTTGTTCATCAAAAAAAAGGGGGCAATAAAACCTAACTGGGCGCAACTATTCTGCCGCCAATCGTGGGCGCATTTTGTCATTCGGTAATTGTCAGCTGTCAAGTAGCAGGTGTCACTGTGATATATACAGGGTGTCACTGTGATATATACAGGGTGTCACTGTGTTATATACAGGGTGTAACTGTGATAGATACAGAGTGATACTGTGATATATACAGGGTGTCACTGTGATAGATACAGGACAGGATGTCACTGTGATATATACAGGGTGTCACTGTGATATATACATAGTGTCACTGTGTTATATACAGGGTGTCACTGTAATGTATACAGGGTGTCACTGTGATGGGCTCATATAAAATTGGTATTTCGATTTTTTATACATCTCATAATGTTAAGAAGTTATATTATTTATTCACAACGTGTATCGTTTCGTTTTTAGGGTCAGCAAAAAAAATAACCCTAACCTACCTATTTTTGAGAGCCGTTTCGTTTTTAGGGTCATCAAAAAGAAAATAACCCTAACCTACCTATTTTTGGGAGCCGTTTCGTTTTTAGGGTCATCAAAAAAAATAACCCTAACCTACCTATTTTTGGGAGCCGTTTCGTTTTAGGGTCATCAAAAAAAAAATAACCCTAACCTACCTATTTTTGGGAGCTGTTTCGTTTTTAGAGTGACACCCTGTATACATTACAGTGACACCCTGTATATAACACAGTGACACCCTGTATATATCACAGTGACATCCTGTATCTATCACAGTGACACCCTGTATATAACATAGTGACACCCTGTATATATCACAGTGACACCCAGTATATATCACAGTGACACCCTGTATATTTCAATTAAACTGCTTACAGACATGTTTTCTCTGCTGACAGTGACATCCTGTATCTATCACAGTGACAGCCTGTATATAACACAATGGCACCCTGTATATATCACAATGTCATTCTGTATATATCACAGTAACATCCTGTATACATTACAGTGACACCCTGTATACATATAACACAGTGACACCCTGTATATATCACAGTGACATCCTATATCTATCACAGTGACACCCTGTATACATTACAGTGACACCCTGTATATAACACAGTGACACCCTGTATATATCACAGTGACATCCTGTATCTATCACAGTGACACCCTGTATATAACACAGTGACACCCTGTATATATCACAGTGATACCCAGTATATATCACAGTGACACCCTGTATATCTCAATTAAACTCTCTGCTGACCAATTGTAAAATCTTGCTACCCAAGTAATTATTTTGCAGCTCGACTGTTTATTAGGCAGCCAAATGATAAAAAAAGCAGATTAATATTGGTTAAAATGTTAACCGTTTTTAAACTGTTTGCTGAACAAGAGTTGCCGCCCGATTTTATTTATTGCGAGCCAAATCTTTGTATGCTGCCCAAATGATTTAACTGCTTATTTTTTTTTGCGGATCAATTTTAATAACGGCTGACCAAAAATTTACTTTCCAAAAAGTAGTACATATTACGCACCCAATCAGGGCACACGGTACCTATACGGTACCCTCCCCATCTGGGGCTTTTTTAGGGTTCCGTACCAAAATGGTAAAAAAGATCCCTTATTTAATCCTTAGGTAATCCTCTCGTGGTGTGTACTCAATTTTACGTCTTTCCTTGGCCAGGAAGTGGGATTCTCTCCCCGGCGCAGCGGACGGAAAATGCCACTTACGACCTGGGCTGACGTATAGTACATTACACAACTAGGTAGGGTGGCAATACAAAGAAGGCCGAGATCGCAGATGTTTGCGGCCCGAGCGCAAGCGCTCTCGCTTTATTACGGCTCGGTGCCTTTCTTTATTACCTCCTGTGTTTTGTAGGTACATCATCTTATGTCGACACTTAGCCAGAAAGCGGCTTTTTCCGTACGTGTAGCGTGCGGTTAAAGCCACTTTATGGCCAGGTGAGCTTAGATTACTACCTAGCGCAGTGGTTCCCAAAGAACTTTACGTATTTAATGAATTAATGCTCCCTTATCCTTTACTATCTGGAATCGGAAAGACAAATTAGAACCCAATACATATCTAAACACATAATTTAAACTTTTATATATGCTTCTGACGATCGAGTTTTGTGTAAGAAGTTTGCAGCACGCCGTTGAGAACAGAGAGTAGGTACTTTATTATGATGAATGATGTTTTATTTTAGGCTGACAACGTAACGTTTGAAAAGTGTACACGATATTCAGTTAACTGGACAACAATACTTCAATCTGGTAGAGCTCTGGAAGTTAACAGCAGCTCTCCCGTAGAGCCGTGTTTAGACGGATATGAGTACGATATGTCAGAAGTGGTATCTTCGATTGTTATTGATGTGAGTAAGTATGCTCACAACTAAACTATTTTTACATTACAATCAATCTAGAAAAGAAATACCGAATTGTAAGAAGGTGAGTTTTTTACGATGATTTTATTTTCCTTTTAACATTAAATTTGTTTGATAAATTGTTATTAAGTTAATTCCTTCATTTTGTAATATGTATTGTTTTACAATTGATAGGACTTCAAATTATGGTCGTACTCAGTTAACGGTTGAATATTTGGTCAAATGCTTCATTTCAAATTCCGGAACACGCGGTTTGTTAACTCACATGCAAACCTGTATCCCTTGTTTAATTTCCTTAGGAGATTAATTTTTCAATATCTTTTCCTTATCAAGAAAATGTAGGCAAATTTTCAGATTTTTAGTAAGTACTTACCTAAGTATAATGCAACGGTCGAAATTGTCATTCTTATCATTTTTAATTAAGTGTACAATCTTCTGAATACTTAACACACTAAACCACATTTAATTACAGTTTAACCTCGTTTGCGAATACGATATTTATCCCACCCTTGGCTTGGTCGCCCTTAATGTGGGAGGGCCAATAGGAGTGTACGGATTCGGGTGGTTGAATGACCGCATCGGACGGAAGAAATCCTTCTTCACCTGTTTAACCACTCTGCTAGTTGGAAGCATCACTACTGCCTATGCTCAGGAATACTGGATATGGGTTTTGGCACGAGTTATAGTCGGTTTAACTATTCCCGCGGTGTATCAGATACCTTTCATAATCTGTAAGTTACTTTTCTCATAATCAGTAATATTTAGTTACCGCTTTCCATACACTTTTCTTAGTACCTTTTAGTCATTTAATTTTGGATTGGTCAATAAGTCCATTAATAACTTCCTATATATTCTTTACAGCGCTCGAACTGGCAGGCCCTAACTACAGATCGTTTGTAACTGTAATGACATGCATATTTTACACTTTGGGCCTCATTCTTCTGTCTGTAGTGGCATATTTTCTGCGAAACTGGAGATCACTTGCCCTGGCTACATCAGTACCTTTCTTATTCTATTATTTATACTGGTTTGTTTTACCGGAGTCTCCTAGATGGTTATTAATGAGAGGACGCTTTGAAGAGGCAAACGATATTTTAAAATCAATAGCCAGAATGAATGGAAAACAAATGCCTGAAGAATATACTGAGAAGCTTCAAAAACAAGTGCTAGAGCAAAAAGAAATGGGGAAGAAAGAGGTTAAAGTAGCGAGTGTTTTTGCTTTGTGCCGAACCCCAAATATGCGACTTAAAACTTTACTGATTACTCTGAACTGGTGTGCTTCGGAAATGGTATATGTTGGTTTGAGTTACTATGGGCCGGCTATAGGTAGTAATCAGTACATGAGCTTCTTTCTATCATCGGCTGTGGAGATACCGAGCTACTTGGTATGCTGGGTGCTCATGGATCGCATCGGCCGACGATGGCCTCTTTGCTTATCGATGGTCATTAGTGGATTCTTTTGTATAGCTACAGTATTACTACCTAATGGTGAGTGTATATTATGTTCAACATGTCCTGTGTATGCAAATACTTAATTATAAATAAACTAACATGATTCACCCAAAGCCTAGACACGTCCCATAAGTGTACATAAAGGACTTACGCAGGTATGGGATTTTACACAACGTTCTAAAAATAATGTCCTAATAATTACACACCTAAATTTTTGCCGTAAGTGGGGCCGCTAAAGCTGTATGTTCTTTGCACAGTTCCTAACATGATATTAAAAATAAGATGTACTATGTATGACTCAAATCCCTTTACATCAATAACCACAACATGTAAGAGTCTTAGTAACCTCGTAATTTTTCCAGATGCTCAAATGGCAACCCTCGTCCTGTTCTTGATATCTAAATGTTTTATATCCGCTTCCTTCCTAATAATCTACCCGTACGCCGGCGAACTGTACCCGACCGAGCTTCGTGGCGTCGGCATCGGCACCTCCGCCTACATAGGCGGTCTGGGCTTGATCGTAATTCCTTTCATAAACTATTTGGTAAGATGAGTTTTGTGGAAATAATAGGGCTTACTCGCATCACATGTCTCATACCTCGTGTCACTTCTCGTTTCACATGACATTATACACCGGCACTCGTTATGTTATGTTATAGATTTAATACAGTCATGATGTTAATCTCTCTAATAAAATTCTACCGTAGAAATACATGCTACATAGAAAAATACTGCTGCTAATAAAACGCACTATTCTTTCCTAGAAGAAACCACCTGTAAAACCCACATTTTAAGTAACGTACACAACATTTTTAAACTATCACTATGTTCAGATAACTGGTCATAACTGGTAAAGTCCATGAATGGTCTGCTATAAGCCATTAAATCTTTGCTATCCATTACTGGGTACTATAATACTGTGCTTAACGTGTGCATGATTGGTGCTGTCATCCTACCTCACCGCATTATTTCGACCCTTTACCTTTCTATTTAATCATTTCGAAAAATAATAGGTACACCAAATAAAATAAAGAATGTTAGAGATCGTGGCTACACGACCTTATTGGTCGTGTAGCCACCATCTCTATGTTTTATTTAATTTAATTTAGGTTTCTGTTTCTAACCTGTACCTAAAATGGGTGTACCTATAAATGCATGTTCTTGTATAGGGATCAAGCAACCTCGTATTACCTCTTGTGGTGATGGGTGCGCTCTCGGTCATCGGTGGTTTAACGGCCCTGCGACTGCCGGAAACACTCAACACCCCATTACCTCAAACCGCTGAAGAAGGAGAAGAATTCGGCAAGGACTGGAGCTACAAGGATTGTATGGTGTGCGGTGAGCAAAGGTAATTATGTCACGGAACCCTAAATAAATAACCACATTTTTATTAAAAAAAACCCGACCGCAGTGCACTTTGAAACTGCATTAAATCCGTCATTTTGTTGATTTTAACGAACTTCATGCCCAGTGACACTCGCACCATCAAGACGAATCTAATGATGTATCATTTATCAAAATCGGATGTGGCGTTGAGTAGTTACGAGCGGACACAGGAACGGACATACATACATACATACAGGCCAAACACATAACCCTCCTTTGAGCTTCGCCGCAGTCGGGTAATGAGCTTCGCCGCAGTCGGGTAATAATATACATTTGTGACGAATATGGAAAGATGAGAATATTTTAACTGCGTCATAAATTCAATTCTTTCGAAAATTTAATTTTTGACAAAATAATAATACTTACCTACATAATTCATTATTATTTAGTCACAACACTACTTAGGTACCTTTTAACAACTCTAGATCGCATATCCGTGTCATAGTGCTTAAGCTCGCGGATTTTTCTTCACTTCGTGAGACATTCTGTATAGTAACTATGTATGTATATTCAAAGCTTCGAGTAATGAAATGATACATCAAAAAATTACGCTTTTTTTCAGTCAGGCGCATTCCGTCATGGCACAATATACGCGAAATTACACTAAAAATCAATGTTTAAGGGTGCCTTTCCACCAGAGTACTATTGTACGTTGATGTGATAATATCTACCGATCATATTCATTGGTCTACTTAGCATAGAACTGGTGGAAACGGATAGCTTTCACATCCTCGCAGCATAGCTACATACCACATCTCTAGTGGCAAAGCACCCTGAGTCCCGCTCTTATATCATTTTATGCTCATCCCTCCGTTATCAATCTTCAAAGGATAAATATTACGTTAGGTATTGACAGCCATAGAACAAGCAGGAAGGTACTTCCCGGACATATCTCGGAGTACCTACTTATTTAAGTAGTTTAAAACCGTCATTTTTGTTTCAGGACCGCGTCGGGTGCTGAGTCGTATGAAAACCTCGACCAGTTAGAACTGACACAAGCACCTCTAATGGAAGATCAGGTCCCCGAACTCTTGTCTAGAAGGCGCAGCTCGATGCGCAAACTAACAAGACAAGTAAGCATTTTGGAAACGCAGAGGGACATCGACGGAAATATGAGAATGACATATTGGTTTTAATTAAAATACCCAAAGATAAACTTTAATGCGCAAATCAATTTATTTATTTTTATTTAAACTCATTTTCCCATCCTACCCTCCAAAGCTCGAAGCTTGAATGAAATATAGGTATTTTGTTTCCCACCTAGTCTAAAAAGTGCCCATGCATCGTATTGTTTTTAATTTTAAGTCGTCTCAGGTCGTAAGAGCCTTTCTTTGCTCGTTATGCGGAGAGAAAATTCGACTACCTGGTCAGGGGAACACGGAAAGTGATGTACATACGACAGGCGAGGCGGTCAGGTGGTAATAAAATGGATCTATAAGGCTGGTCTAAAATCGGTCGGGGCAAAAAAAAAAAGATTTCACGTCGATGATATTATAGTAGGTACTACGTCACTACCTGGTTGGTTGATCTACCAGGGGCCGCCAATGGGGGCCGCAGATTAAAACAAACACCAAATGCAATAATATTCTTACCTACACAACCCACTTCATATACCTTTAAACTTTAAACTTTCCATGTCCTGCATTTACTTGATCGCGTGAAAGGGATTATAAATAAGCAGTTAAGTTATAGAGGCTTTTAAGTATTGTCATTTAATTTAAAAGTTGACGTTTAAAAGTTACACTTTTAATTTTAAAACGTTGTTGTTTAATACGTGTTGTAAATATCAATAAACACAATATAATAAATATAAAAGTACTTACTGTATAAGTATGTGATTGCTGAATATGCCTTCAATGATCCATAATAAAACAAGTACTAAAGTGCTTACGATGATTTCTGTTACTTTTCTAGTCCCTTATACCTCAATATGATCAGAGCTGAAAAAGTCGACATTTGTATTTTACCGCCACTGCTGAATGGCGGTAAAAAGATTAATAGAATACTCACTCTGAAGTTTGACTCAAGTCCAATCAATAAAGCCAACCTGTGGCAGCGTGGCAGCAATGATAACTGTGTTACCATATTAAAAAATATAGTGATACTAGAATGGATACAAAACGGATGCAGTTTTTACACTACTGTACACACTCGACAAGAATTATAACATGTGGGACGTATGTCATGTGGATATATTCCAGGTCTACATGTCATATGTTGTGCACGATATAAGAAGAAAATATGAGAAACGTGTCTTATTTGGTCTCAGCACTCGTGTACAGCCATAAAAGAAATATAACTACTTGTCTATGGTTTTTATCAGCAATTACTTGTTTTGGAACCTCTGTTAAACGATTAACATGACATGTGTTATGTTTGTGTCATTCTGTCAATCTAGTCAGCAAGACACACATCATCTTGTGTATATTCCGCTACTTATTGAGTGAAAAGTATAGTTTCTTTGTTAAAATAAATATGTTTAAGATTAATAGAACATTATCAACATGCGTTCTATTAGCATTCATCACAGTTGTAGTTATGGGCCATTCACATTCACACGATCATTCTCACGATGAGCCGCCGTCGTTCAAATATTCGAAAGATGCGAATGAACAATACCAAACAAAGCAAGAACAAAAAAAGATAACAGAACCAGACTACGACTTGTACGTGAGCGCGTTAAGTTCTACGGTTTTTATAAGCATAGTGCCCTTCTTTATTCTTTTCTTCATTCCTATAGATGGAAGTGTTGAGAAACAACCACTATTGAAGGTGTTATTATCATTCGCTTCGGGCGGGCTCTTGGGAGATGCTTTTCTGCATTTAATACCACACGCACTAGCAGCGAGTGGCGGGGAGGGCGGCGGGCACAGTCACAGCCACTCGCACGGCGACGAGCACCACGAGCCGCACGACACCACCGTCGGCCTCGGCGTCCTCGGCGGGATCATCGCTTTCTTAGTCGTCGAGAAGACTGTGCGCTTATTTAGCGGAGGCCACGGACATTCCCATGCCGCCGATAAGAAAAAAAATGATGACAAATTGAAAAAGAAGGGAAAGGACAAAAAGGAATCGGAGATCAAAATATCTGGATACCTCAACCTTGCTGCAGATTTCACCCACAACTTCACTGATGGCTTAGCTATTGGAGCATCATTCATTGCTGGAAAAAATATTGGATATATCACTACCATAACAATTTTGCTTCATGAAATTCCCCATGAGATTGGAGACTTCGCTATTCTTGTGCAGTCTGGTTGCTCTCGGAGGAAGGCTATGATGTTGCAACTACTAACTGCATTCGGAGCAATATCAGGCACTGTTATCTCAATTTATTTGCAAGGCTATGAGGACAGTCTAGTTTCAAAACTTGTACTTCCTTTCACTGCAGGAGGCTTCATCTATATTGCCACAGTGTCTGTCATTCCAGAGTTGTTGGAGGGTGCCAATAAATTATCTCAATCAATAAAAGAAATCTTTGCACTCTTAGCTGGAGTGTACATGATGGTACTTATTGCACAATATGAGTAGAAATAAGGCTTACTTTTGTAGTTCAGTGTAAATAAATATTCCTATTTTATGTTGTATGTACACTGTCATTAAAGTATCAAAACATCACAATTATTTGTTTAATTTTCAATGCCCCTTTTTTCAGCTGATATAAATAATCTGCTCAAGTAAAAATAGTTGCAGTTTTTAAAAATATTCTTCATACTTCTGCACAAATGCAACTGCAAATGTGTAACTGATTTGCCAATAACAATTGATTTGTCATGGTAAATGCTGTATGTACAGCTCCAAAATCTTCTTTTTTCCTTTAATTGTTCTCTAACCTATTAACACATTCAGTGCTAAGCTCCCAAATTCTCATACAAAATTACCCAATTGTTGGGTTATTGGCAACAAAGATTTGAGTTGGTCCGTTTTCCATACAAATACATAGAGGGTCATTGTTTGCTTCCACAGCATCAATTATGTTTTATTTTATTTGTGTATAAGTTACAAAACAACTCAAATATCCAAAAAGGTCATTTTAACAAAAAACGTTTACTTCCAAATGATGCTAATAGATGGCGCTAACCTTAAGGCCCAATTGCACGTTAATTTTGGCATTTTGAGACTTCCCATATCATTTCGTGCAAACAAAATATTTCAAGCTATAGAATTAGACAAATTTTAAACACTGATGCCATGGAAGCAAACAATGACCTCCTTTATGTTAGTATGGATGGAGAACAGACTGACTTGAATCACCTTTTAACACATTTGTTGCCAAGAACCTGGCCATTTGGTAAATTTGTAAAGTTACCAACTTCCCTCCATACAAAATGAACCCAAAAGTAAAATCTAGTGGAAGTCTAAACCTTGTTGGAAAGGATTACTTTCTCTCGTCAGCTAATGCGTCCTTGGGGTAACTTTATTACCACTTATTTACCCAAAAGCCATTTTTTTTAAATCAATCTTTTTGGGATATTTTGAATATTATTGTACAAGCCCATTAGGTTGGCTTCATTATGTTTATGGAGTTGCGGATTAACCGCGTAGCAGAAGTAGTGGGGGGGGCCTCGCGCCCACTCGCGAATGGGGACCCACCCCCTCGTTATGTCATTACGTGACGTATAAAGTTACCGTTCAATTAAGCATATCTGAGATCAACCAAGCACCTCTTTGAAGAAATGCTACAGACCCTGAGCAGTCTTAATCCACCACTGTGTTTAGAGGACTATTCTAAAATGTGGCCATTAAAATTATCTGAGGCCAATGACATACTAGTGCCAATATTACTGAAAAATAATAAGTTTTTGATCCCATTACATATATTATGACATTCTCATAATAAACAATGTTTACTGCTGCCATTAACTGCTAGAGAATACCTTGTAGTCTTTTGTATGATAAATTTTCTTTTTTGCAATAAAGTTTAAATTAATAAATACATATACTAGTCCATTGCATGCCTAATCTAGTCTAGCAGTTGCTGACAATGCAGTTACCACACACTGGCTTATCAAAGGAATTTATTTATTAACAAAGGAATCACTACAAACTATGAATCATTAGACAAATAAAAATGCAGCTTGTGGAGAAAAATTACATTTATTTTATAGTTTACTTCTTCTTAGACACACCAACAGTACGTCCTCTCCTGCCGGTGGTCTTGGTGTGCTGACCGCGCACACGCAGGCCCCAGTAGTGACGCATGCCCCTGTGGGCGCGGATCTTCTTCAGCCTCTCCAAATCTTCACGGAGCTTTGAGTCCAAGTTGGAGGAGGTCAGCTGGCTGTACTTGCCGTCAACGATATCTTTCTGCCTGTTCAAGAACCAGTCAGGAATTTTGTACTGCCTTGGGTTAGACATGATAGTGATGATCTTCTCAACCTAAAATCAAATAGGACTTTTTATTAGGGAAATTCAAAATGTAAAATTAATATCTACGTGCAGTAACAGGGGGCTGGCTGACGCAAGGATTGTACATAGAGAAGCTCACACAAAACAAAATGCAAAATTTACCTCTTCCTCGGTGCATTCTCCAGCACGCTTGTCGAGGTCAATGTCGGCTTTCTTCAGGACGATGTTTGAGTATCTGCGGCCGACTCCTTTGATGGCCGTCATGGCAAACATAACTTTACGTTTGCCATCAATATTCGTATTCATAATACGAAGAATATGTTGAAACTTGTCCGGAATTACGAGCGACTGCAACAATACATTATTTTGAAGAATCAAGGAAAATATACATAGACACACATCATAACACCACCAAAGAGAAACTTTGATGAAAAATATACAAATTTCACTTCACGATTGATAAGTATTTTAAGGATTATATACCATTTCGGCTATTTTTTTACGGCCAAACGTCCGCAAGCACTCTACAACAACATGAAAAGAACGTCAGAAATGTCAAAAACGAATTGTCAAGCTGTCAAGAAAATGTTGCCACTGTTATTTAAGGTAACCTATTCACGTACAATCAACCTATTGAGCGATTAAGCATAATAAACTTCATACCACTGTATTCAATACAGTCTTATGCCGCGTACACACCAAGCCAACGAACAAAGTATAAAGACAACCAAGTTGTTCGTCTTCGCCGTTTAGGAGCGCGCAACACCTGAACGTGCCTAAGGCACAGGGCTGCCGCTCGTCGGTTCTGTAAAATACCTACATATACTACGAACGTAACTTTTATTAGGTTGACCTCGATCGAACTAACAATCGTTCGAGGTCAACCTAGTAAAATTTACTTATTTCAATATGAAAGTATCTGATCGCACACATCCGATGTTAATGTTATTAAGTATAATAGTTTAAATAAATTAGTATTGGTATATACGTCTTCTATACTTTGCTTCGTCCGCAGACGTTCCCGACGATAGCTCAGCCCTGACTAAGCACGCGGCGATGCTTGCCTGTGGTGCGTCCGTACACGGCGCGCACACATGCGCGCTCCCGATGTACCTTTTATCGGAACAAAAACTACCGTATACCGTGCAACGAAGGCCAACGAAGGGGCTTTCGAGCGTTCGATCATTGTTCGTTGGCGCGACGTATCACGTGACCTATCATTTGACCTGCGTACACACCAAGCCAACGAACGCCAACTATTTCTTCTTCGGCGGCGTTGGCTACCGCACAATTGGGTGCGTTCAATGTGTTCTTTGGATGCACCTTCAATAATCAAAGAATGTGAGGCCTCAGTCGAATCAAATCAATCAACAAAAACATGTCGTCGCTACCTCACTCTTTGTTTTTCTACATTGGTTATGTTTTGAGTACAAAATATCTTTTTAGGTTAAAAGTCTACAAAAACTTTCGTTCGTTGGCCTTCGTGCATCCGTCCACACCGCGTTGAGTTTGCTCCAAATGCTTTGATGTTGCCGCCACGCCAACGAACGATCGTTGGCGTGGCAAACAAAGAGTGAGGTAGCGACGACATGTTTTTGTTGATTGATTTGATTCGACTGATGTCTCACGTTCGTTGATTATTGAAGTTGCATCCAAAGAACGCATCTTCGAGTACCAACGAACGTGCGATAGCCGACGCCGACGTCGCCGACGAACTTTCGTTGGCGTTCGTTGGCTTGGTGTGTACGAAGCTTTTGACGAACAACTGCCCTATCCCTATCAGCAGATGTCTGAAAGAAATCGGCTCGATTGGACGCATGACGAGATGTCAACTGTCAATTTACACGACGATGTGAGTTTAAAAAAGGATGTCATGCGTATCTCGTCCGGTTAGCATACAATTAGTATTAAAGTAATAAATTATGAAAAAAAAAATATATATATTTTAAATTATTAATGATTTGATTTGATTTTAAATTATGTTTTGATGATTTTAATTATTGTCTTGATTGTCATAGTGTATGATAGTGAACAGTAAATTTTACTGTAGATATATTTTTTTACGGTTACATGTTGCAATTTTGAATTTTATTTTAGTGTAGTAACATCAGAAAGTGAGTGTTCTTTCGTCGTGTGCCGGTTTCTTCAGATTTTCGGCTCCCATATTTATCCTTACCTTGAATTTAAGTTAAAAC
This sequence comes from Eudemis profundana, assembly GCA_947034925.1. Lineage (NCBI taxonomy): Eukaryota > Metazoa > Arthropoda > Insecta > Lepidoptera > Tortricidae > Eudemis > Eudemis profundana. The sequence continues at coordinate 16,417,929 of OX344799.1, forward strand.
ACTAATACAAGATGCATACCGAACCGATGTTACAACTTATACAAATATTGGAAAAGACAATATCCCCTGGTAAGTAATCATATTTCTTACAATATGACGAGCATGGCGTTTCTTCTTAATGTCAACCGACTGTTATCGCCTAATTTTGTCTAGCACACAATGAACACAACCATTACAGAAATTAAATTGATATTATTGAATATATGACCCTTTGGTTAGACGGCTAGAAGTAATTTCTTTCAAAATGTAAATGTGTAATAAGTGCAGCATAGAAACTTCTAGCTCATAAATTCCTTGTCTTTTGTAAACGAAACGAAACATGCTGTTACTGTCCAACAGTTGGAAAGTTATTGCTCTATGCGTTTTAACGCTTTGATCTGAAATAATAAGCTTATATGGAAAATTTAGATAATCAGTCAGTTGATAACCTTACTTGATAAGCTTAGGCTACATTAGAGGGGCAGCATACCGTGAATGTTTTTATTTTAAATTAGCATTGGACCAATTTTTAAATTTCCAGATCGAAATGAGTTGGAAGCAGCAGAAAAATATCTTGACCATGCAGCAGTCACAAATTTTACCGCTTTCATCAAGATGCTATCAGATGTGCTGGCACAGGGCGGCAACAGCCAGGTGGCGCGCATGGCGGCCGGGCTGCAGCTGAAGAACCACCTCACATCCAAAGATGTCACACTGAAACAGCAGTACCAACATAGATGGCTTGCACTGCCCGAAGAAACAAGGCTTTATATTAAGAAAAATGTAAGATTCTTGATATTTACCTAAATAGTACTGTAAACTTGTTTGCAGTTTTCTTTTACATGCTACAGACAAATAGCAAGACACACAAGCTGCCCACAAACTAACAATATTATGAGTATCCAATTAGATCCAAGGCTTGAAAAACTAGAACTAAAGTAAACGCCATAATTAGGCGAACTAGTATGACACATAAAAATGTTGCCTTAGGTTATAAATTATGTCACAGTCATAGTCTTTATTTTGACAAAACTTCACTGGCCAAACTCTGGCAACATTGGTGCTTGTGGAACTGTCAAACTAGTTCACCTAATTATGGCGATTACTTTAGTAATTTTTGTTATATTCTATAGCAGGGATCGTCAACCTTTTCCAAGTCAAGGGCCAAGAATGTTTTTTTTTTGCATAGCGGGCCGCATCATATTATGTCTTTATGTTTTTTTTAATTAGATAAAAAAATTGGCTCACATTCTATTCTTATACAAAAAATAAAGACGATCAGTTGCTTCTGTGAAAGATAGCAAGCAGCAAAATCAACAAACACACTCACTCACTCACTATTGCTTAATTTAAAAATGATTGACTATTTAGTTTCGATTTTTACAAACACAATTTTACTATTAAACAATAAAAAAAACTGGCTAAGCTGTTGGCGGGCCGCTGATGAAGCCGCTGCAGGTTGAAGACCCCTGTTGTATAGTATTCAACATGATGTTTCTAGATCTTGGCAGCTACTGGCACTGAAGACACCAGGCCTAGTTCTGCAGCACAGTGTGTTGCATATGTGGCAGTGGCAGAACTCCCCGTTGGACAGTGGAATGACCTTATCCCTAACTTGGTAGAAAATGTTGTTAATGCTCAATCTACTGAACTGAAGAAAGAAGCCACTTTAGAAGCCATTGGTAAGTGAATTTACCAAACAATTACAAAGTAGATACAGCAGTATAGGTTATTTGTAAAAACAGAAATTGTAACCTTCTTTCATGCATTAAAGTTCAAATCTAGGTTTGAGTTAATTGCATTAATTAGTCCTATAGATAGAAAGCTATTAAAATTTGAAGTTTATGGTTTGCAGGCACTTGAGGCATTGCATCTTAGCCTCCCGATGAGTATGCACTTGCTACCTTTTACTCAAAAGGTTATATAGTTGCAGTTTCTACATGCTTGTTTCACTTAATCACATAAAAAAAAGAAAACACTGAAGTTCATGTACAACAATCTCAGGCTGTGGTGAGGACTACCGCATTCGAATTGGCCGCTATGGGAGCTAGTGTAGCATGAGGTTTCCGAAATGTTAAATGTCATAAATGTCACTGTTTGTGGGTAGGCTACGTATAAACCGCGTTCTCAATATTTTTCAATATCTGACATTAATTATGGCCAATATGAGCTCTAGGTTAATGAATGTCAGTGCTTTGAGATAGTTTCATCATTTGAATTTGTGGCATGCTCGATATTCCTATGGTGTGGTTTTAGGGTATTAAATAAGATTGAAATATAAACTTTCTATTTATCCCTGCAATAACAAACTGGCAGCTTTAAACAGCAACTGACCTTCATGACCTTACTAGACAGTGGCGCCAACTGGCGAGCACAAAAACAGTAGCCATCTTTAAACAGCAATCCTCTTATAGTTAAAAAACTTGCATGTTGTAGTAACCTGTCCATATAGAAAGTTTGACATTCTATTTTAGATAAAGGACATAAGTTTCATGTAAATCCCGTACACTACTACATGCAACAGGTGCTTTAGTTAAGTTTTTTACCAATAACCTCCTTAAAATATTTAGTACTAAATATCTAGAACTCTTACTAAAACATTTTCTAATCTAAGGTGCTGAATTGGAGTATGATAAATGGACATTTTAAATTTCCAGGTTACATTTGCCAGGAAATTGATGCTGAAGTGCTGACAGAGCAGAGCAATCACATCCTAACAGCCATTATTCACGGCATGCGGTCCTCAGAGCCCAGCAACCACGTCCGGCTGGCGGCCACACAGGCTCTGCTCAACTCCCTTGAGTTTACTAAAGCTAACTTTGATAAAGAAAACGAAAGAAACTTTATAATGGAAGTTGTTTGTGAGGCCACACAGTCACCTGATATGAGAATAAGTGTTGCAGCCCTTCAGTGCCTAGTGAGTATTGCTTTGCAATCTAGAATTTTCCTTATTTGGAACAGTAATTATAAAAATATAGCACTTCATACTCAAGTATGGTAAGTCCCCTGTCATACATTCATAGTATGGCAAGGGAGTTACTTCTCTGCAAATGACAGTACATTAAATCCTTTTATTCCTTTAGGTCAAAATTCTATCCCTTTATTACCAATTCATGGAACCGTACATGGGACAAGCACTGTTCCCAATAACCCTAGAGGCAATGAAGTCTGATGTTGATGAGATCTCACTACAAGGCATTGAGTTCTGGTCAAACGTCAGTGATGAAGAAATTGACCTTGCCATTGAGGAAGCTGAAGCTGGGGATGCAGGTTAGTACTCGGATCATTGAAGATCAATTATTGTTCTTTAAAAAAAGGGTTCCGTACCTCAAAAGGAAAAAACGGAACCCTTATAAGATCACTTTGTTGTACGTCAGTCTGCCTGTCTCTCCGTATGCGTATGCGCGTGGAGGTATTGAGTTGAAATTAGGACCATATACTCAGGCTTATGGTCCCTTGAAGCTGTGAAAAAATACGCTTCAAGCAGCTTCAAGCTTCTAAGTTAACGTGAAAAGATACGGCCGTTTATGCCGCAAAAAACGTAAATTTCGACACTCAAGGAAACCAAAATTAAAAGGGCACTTTCCGTTAACCTAGAACTACGAAATTTGGCAAGTAATACCATCTTATACTACAAGTTTAGGGAAAAATCTGAAAACTATACATTTTTTAATGAAATCATTAAAAAAATAGACTACTAAGGGAATCAAAACAGATTTGTACGGAACCCTCAGTAAGCAAGTCCGACTCGCACTTGTTTTTATTGAATATGACTATAATTCTTGTCTGTTACTAATTTTTGTTGACTAGATCTTTCAAAATCCATATTATTATATAGTTTGTTTTTGTAAATTAGTTGATGGGAATGAAATGGTATTACTATTTTGAAATTAATCCCTTTGTTGAATATGTTAATTTATTGATCATTTTATTATTTAATAGGTCGTCCTCCAGCGCGAACTTCTAGATTTTATGCGAGGGGTGCACTACAATACTTGGCACCAGTACTAATGCAAAAATTGACCAAACAAGACGATACTGATGACGAATTGGAGTGGAACCCGTCAAAGGCCGCTTCAGTGTGCCTGATGCTCCTGTCCAATTGCTGCGAAGATGAAATCGTCCCTCACGTCTTGCCCTTCATAAACCTGAATATTAAACACGAGAATTGGCGCTTCAGAGAGGCTGCGCTAATGGCTTTTGGCTCAATATTGGGCGGCTTAGAAGCAAATACTCTCAAACCTCTTGTAGAGAAAGCTATGCCAACCTTGATTGAGGCCATGTATGACTCGAGTGTGGCCGTTCGGGACACAGCAGCGTGGACGTTCGGCAGAATTTGCGAAATCGTACCCGAGGCTGCTATAAATGAAACCTATCTAAATCCCCTACTGGAGAGTCTTGTCAACGGACTAAAGGCCGAACCCCGGGTCGCGGCCAACGTTTGCTGGGCGTTTACCGGCTTAGCGGAAGCTGCGTACGAGGCCGCGGATTGCGGCGATTCCAACCAGCCCAAAACTTATTGTATGTCAAATTATTTCGATTTCATTATACAACGTTTGTTGGAGACCACAGATCGTCAGGACGCCGCCCAACACAACTTGAGATCGGCAGCATATGAAGCACTCATGGAAATGGTCAAGAATTCTCCCTCAGACTGCTACGTCACTGTGCAAAAAACAACAATGGTTATTTTGGAGCGATTGCAACAGGTTCTTCAGATGGAGAATCACATCTCCAGCCAAGCGGATCGGTCGCAATTCAACGATCTTCAGAGCCTTTTGTGCGCCACTTTACAGTCTGTCCTTCGTAAAGTGACACCAGAAGACGCGCCGCAGATATCTGATGCGATAATGACCGCGTTACTTACCATGTTTGCAAGCAACGCCGGTAAAGCGGGCGGCGTCCAAGAGGATGCTCTTATGGCTGTCTCCACCCTGGTTGAGGTGCTGGGAGAAGGTTTCCTAAAATACATGGACGCTTTCAAAAGATATCTTTATGTCGGCCTTAAGAATCATCAGGAGTATCAAGTATGCATAGCGGCTGTTGGATTAACTGGAGATATTTGTAGAGTACTGAAAAATAAGGTGAGTTGAAGCCTATTAGTGGACATTCTTGTATGTTTATTTGTATCTGATGATTGATTTGGTTTATGTTTGTGTTGCAGGCACTTCCCTATTGTGATGAGATTATCTTCCTTTTGCTGGAGAACCTCGGCGACCCCTCCATTCATCGCTCGGTGAAGCCGCAAATCTTGTCCGTGTTTGGAGACATTGCTCTGAGCGTTGGACCCGATTTCGCCAAATACTTCGACGTTGTAATGCAAATGTTGCTGCAGGTAATATATATATATATATATATATATACGTCATAGACGTAATTGCGATCGTCAGTAACCCTACTTGATCTGGTACATCATGTTTTTTATCGTGTACTGGACTAGGATTAATAATTAAGTAATGTAAAAAATTATACCCTAGTCGCAACATCGGCGTTTTTGTGTAATTACCAAATAAGAATCTTATTCGGACTGCTGTTGTTGGCTCACATTTATTCACTTCAGTTGCAAAAGTGAAAATTCCGAGCTCGACTGGTGATTCATTTTGGTCTCCATGGTCACGAACCAACAACCAATATTGTACACGTATTTTTTCTTTTGTTTGACAAACAAAAAATTACGAGGATAGAGTGCTTAGAAGTTTCGAGTGACGTCACTCCTTGGTACAATTTTCACCTAGGAGTGACGTCACAAGCCCCCACTCCAAAAGTTTCATGATCTATAACTTTGTCGGTTTTTAATATTTTGATAAACCAAAAAATCCGTGTACCATATTTTTCGATAATCTAACTGACGGGACTAAATAGAATTATCTATATTAATAATTTAGCCGGGCCCTACGGTATACCTGAACGAAAAGCGTCTCAAAAATTAAAGCGTAAAAAAATAACACTTTCGAATCGACAACTTATATTCGCAAAATTCGTATAACGCAGAAATAAGCGTATAAAGATGTAAAATAATGCGAATAATACCAAAAACAGTCGGCCATGTTTCTTTGCTGCGTTCGGAGACTGCCATAGCTTAGCGAAGCGCGCGTAATGTGTGCTTTTAATTGAATTTGTACACACTCGGCGAGAACGGAGTAAACTAAACTGACGAGGTGACGACATGAGTAAGAAAAACGTTTTTTACATTAGAAAATCGTGCGTATAATATTATTTCAACAAAAAAAAACAATATTTACATGCATCGTGCTATTTTTAAAACGTAATAAATTACTAAACAAGTGGAAACTGCACAATATTATTGTCTCATTGCTCAATGAAAATGACAGTTGAAATTGTAAGCTAAAAAAAGCAAAAAAAAAGGAATAGGCACTTTTATAAATCCTTCTGAAGGTATGGGGGCTTTTTAAGTTTATTTTGACTTAGGAAACAAAATTATACCAATTTTCGAACATTTTTAATCTGTTCACGATAATTTTCGACATAGAATATTGAGAATGCAAGCCTGAATGTTTTTTTTTCTTCATTTTGGAGGTGGGAATGTTCAAATATACAAATACTTTCGTAAATTTCTTTTCTACGGGGGGGGGGGGGGAATAGTGGATGGCAGGTAATTTTATCCCCTTAATATGGAGGGATAACTTATTCGGGGAATCTGTTGAAAAAGTGTCCTGTCGAATGCAGTAAATAACAGTTTTGAATCTCCCTGCAGTAACGTTACGTTAACGCAACAGGAGGGTAGGTACGAAGTGGATTTAGTATGCTACGGCCACATTATCGGCGATTCGGCGTAAATTTGTACTGTCATCTCTTTCCCTGACATACAAAAAGAACAAGACGTCAACACGAATATTCGCCAAATCCCGATAATATGGCTGCAGAATATAATATGGCTACAGAATTGATTACTACATTGAAAAGGGAGTGACACGAACTGATCAGGTCTGGAACACCACATTGCGCATAAAAAACCACGTTGCTGATGCAGGTGCCAAAACTGCGTTGCCGATGCACGTGCTTAAACCGCGTGAAGTCGGACTGTACCGGGGCCTGCCACATTTGCCATATGCATCCACATAGGTCGGTTAAACTGACTATGGGGTCATCCATAAAGTACGTCACACGATTTTTCAGACTTTCATCTTTTTAATATAGGCTGTCACATTTGGCTAGGTAACGGTGGCCCACGTCGCCTACGTCTAACGCCGCCTCTGAACCGGGGCGATTCTAATTCAAGGGGAGAGTTGTGATCACTAATGGGAAATTATAGTCTAACAACATAAATTGAATTCGGTTTTTAAACGGGACTCTACTATTTTAGATGTTTGAAAAATTAAAGTTTTATATAGGTACTTTATTTTTGAAGATAGAAATGTGAAAAATCATACTTTGGATTTTAGATAAAAAGTGATTTTATTTACCTTTCTAAATTCGATTTTAATGTGGATTACCCAAATAGCATTGCGTCATTACTTTAAAAATAAACACGTTACTGACACTGACTCCAGGTAAAAACGCAGTAAGTGTATATGAAGTTCTGACGAATGAAGAACTTTTGACGTTTTCCTCTACGACGTTTTGAGATACCTACGAGTTTTTTTCAAAGTAGTGACGGTTGGAATTTTGTAATGAAAGTCCTTAAATAAGGTTTTGGATAGTTTAAACCAAAAACGACTTCAACATTATTTTAATGTTTGGAACTCAGCCGTCAGTTCAACATCCTCATTTTTGTAATGTCTGTTAAAAATAAAATATAATTTCTAAGGAATTAAATGGGGGTTTGTGATTCTTTACATTTTGCCCGGGCGAAGCCGGGTTCACAGCTAGTATAGTTTTAAACCAGTCGTCATCCCTATTGATACTGGCGTCCAAATTCGTCAGCCTTAAATGTTAAAGGGATCACGTAATTTTTACCCGACAGCGACGAAGACCAAAGGAGGGTTATGTGTTTGACCTGTATGTATGTATGTCCGTTCCTATGTCCGCTCGTAACTACTCAACGGCACATCCGATTTTGATAAATGATACATCATTAGATTCGTCTTGATGGTGCGAGTGTATGAAGCAGCTGGGTATGAAGTTTGTTAAAATAAACAAAATGGCGGATTGTATGCAGTTTCTAAGTGCACCACAGTCGGGTTTTTTTTATAAAAATGTGGTTATTCCGTTACAGGCCAGCAATGCTCAAGTGGACCGTAACGATTTCGCCATGGTGGAATATTTGGGCGAACTGCGCGAAAGCGTACTGGAAGCTTACACCGGGATCATTCAGGGCCTAAAAGGCTCAGATGGAGAGGTATGTTCATTAACGTGTACACACTTTTACAGAATATAGTTTCCTTTTTTAGAAAAGTCTGGGCCTTATGAAGACATCGAAATATAATGTATGGAACGATAAAGTCTAACAAAACTGACGTTGAAATTTGCCTCATAACGCCCACTTTTTAAAATCAATATGTCTTGTCTATCAAGTGGTGTTGATAACCAACTTACTGTTTACTATGTGCGAGTCTAAAGTAATTTATGACAAACTAGGTAGCTGTCCAGGCGATATTCGTTCCGTCTCAGAATTATTTTTTTTTAGATATCTTAATAGTTATTCTGCTATTCAGGGCGGAGACAAACCCAACTAATCAAAAATCATAAAATTCGATCCACCCGTTCTTGAGTTATACAGGGTGGCCACTTTCTGGAAAACCGGGAAATGTCAGGGAATTTCACTAGTCATGGAAAAGTCAGGGAATTGTCAGGGAAATTTATTGAAGGTCAGGGAATTTACATCTTCACAACCCGCAAAGATATGTTTGGGCATCGTTAATTTGCCTGTTGCGTCCGTTACAAAAAATCGGGAAAAAATAAAGTTCATGAAAGGTTCTTTGTACATCATTAGAAAGAGGATAGAGCACAGAGTTTTTTAAAACAATTTTAAGAACGTGGGTCTCATTTAGTTTTTTTTTATTGCAAATCAAAATTCATCTTTGACTAAATTTTTACATGTTGTAAAACATTTGAAGGTCAATAAAAAAAAACTAGCAGTAACATGTCAGTAATTTGAACTGATACAACCGTGAAACGTTACACATCACGATGCAATACACATTTCATCTCTTTTGCACTTACTTTTTTTTTAATTCAAATTTAAACGCGTCGGCCCTGTAAATTCTTTAAAAACAACAAAAGAAAGAAAAAAAATACACGTGGGCCAAAAATTTTTTTAGAGAGCGTAGAGGGATAGAAAATAACCCCACCTATCCGCCATTTTAATTTGGCAAACGATGGACGAAACACCCTTTATATTTCATCCTTATTACATTTAACCCTTAAATGCATAATGATGTATATCTGCATCGTATATTTGATGGCCAGTGCAGCAATATGCAGCTATCCAAAATCACATTTATTACTTTTTTTTAATAAATGTGACATTTACGTGTTAGATTCCGAATACATCCATAAATATTTTTGGCAAAATTGTATTTAAAAAAAAGTTATTAGATTTTTTGAGCAAAATGGCGGAAATTTTGAAAAAGTTAAATATTTAAGGTTTTCGTTGAGTGTGTTTATAACGGTTTTTAACAAAATAAGTAATTATGTTTTAGTATAATGTTGTAGCACATATCATAAAGATTACAAGTTTACTATTTTTTTTTTTATATTTTTCTAGTGTTTTTCTACTCCTGTACTGTTATCTGTCTTTTACTTGGTCACGAATACTAATATAAGAACATACATAATATGAGTTCAGAGAAGTCTATACTCTATTCCCCATAACAGCACTAGTGTCGTTATAGTCACTTTACGTTATTGCTAGCAGCCACAGACTTCTATATCTAGGTTAAACTTAGGTCAAGGATTAAGCGCTCAATTTTAACTTTACGGTAAAAATGCACAACTACCAACTTAACAAACAATTAAATTCATACGGTTTTTAAGAAAAACATAACTTTCCGAACTAAATTCATTGATGCCAACATAAAAAAAGTATTTTTAATTTAAGTATATTTTAAATAAAAAATAAAAAAGTTTACCATAGACACATACTGTCAATCAAAGGTCATATTTGCCTTGTTTCCAGGTTATGATTAATTTTGTATTTTATAATTTAAAACCTCGTCGTAGAAAAAGTATTGTATGCAACGTTGTGTAATTAAGTCAAAAAACGCTCATTGCGTCTCTATTTGCGAACGCATTTCGCATTTTTTGAACCCACTTATACAACTGTTGCATAAAATACTATTATTACGCCATTAGGTATCCACATATTTTTTTTAGTAATGATAAAAAAAATCATGCCTTTAAGGGTTAAGATTATAGTCAGGGAAAAACTAGAAAAAACGGCTGGAAAACCGGGAAAAGTCAGGGAATTTTGATTGTTGTAAATAGTGGTCACCCATAAATGGTGTAACTAACCAGACTTCGTTTTATAAATGTATATAGTCATATATCAATACCTTTAGACTCAAAGGGCGTAAACGCCGCAGGTTATAATGGCGTTTACGCCCTTTGAGTCTAAAGGTATCGATATATTCATATATGTTTTATATATTCATCTAAAGTTTCAGTAGACGATATTTTCGAATAGGTTGCATATCGTTTACAAGACAAAAATGTGTGATTGGTTACAAACTTACTGACGTGAGAAATTTATTTGACGCCATAGGTATTTCTTCAGCAATAAGAACTGGCTGCGCCCCCGTTAGCGTGTAGTCCGTGGGTCCGATTTTGAGGAGGTTTTTGGGAATTTAATTTTATAGTTATATGGGCAAAAAATGAATATTTATGAACCTGGTTTAAAAAACTATTGATGTCATTTTTATATGCAAGTTCTGCATTGACCAGACACTCATCTTGTGGTAAACATAAAATGCTTTCCGGCCAAGTGTAAACATAAAATGATGTACACAACGCAGGAGGTAATAAAGAAAGCCTTCGGTTGCATATTTACGACCTTCGCTTAAAGCTCGTGCCGCAAACGTTTTATCACCCTAGTATAATGTACTATAAAATGAAAGCTACAAATACTGCTTATGAGGCCCACACGGCGAGGTGACTTTGAGCATAACGCAAAAAGTGGCACTTCGTCGCCCACAAACTGTGCGCGTAGCGTAAACCCAAACCCAAATTCGTACGCACCTTTGCCCAATGCACAACTTCCATTTACCCAATAGTCGTTACGCTGACCAAACAGGACAAATGACAGTATCTCGGTACGTTTCCGCAGGTGCGCGCCGACGTGACGCTGGTGGAGCCGCACGTGCCCGCGATACTGAACTTCATGATGGCGGTGGCCATGGAGCCGGAGCGCACGGACGGGCACATGTCGGCCGTGGCCGGACTCGCGGGCGACCTGTGCTCCGTGTTCGGGACCAGGGTACTGCCGCTGCTGGAGCAGCGGCCGCTGCTCGACCTGCTGGCCGCCGCGCGCCGCAGCCGCACGCCGCGCACCAAGACCCTCGCCAACTGGGCCACCAAGGAGATCCGGAAGCTCAAGCAGCAGGCGCCTCCCGCTAGCTGGTAAAAGATATTTCCTCTTTGTCTGCAGGGCCGGATTTCGAGGTGTGAAGGCCTCGGGGCAACGAAGGAAATCAAGTCCCTAAAAAAATGAGGAGTGTCTTTTCAAAAGGGCTTATTTTTCTATGGTTTTCATAGAGAAATGAGCCCTTTTGAAAAGACACTCCTCAAATGTATTCGTTTTCATTCCTCCGAACTCCAGAGTGTGATCCACATTTAGATGTACAACATGTATCCACTTTATTTTCCGATATCACTACTTTTTGTGGTATACACTTCATTTTTGATGTATGAGAACATCCCTCCAACATTTAATAACTAACGTGGCCGTGGCACATAAATAGCCCAATTTTTTTACGTATAAAATATAAACATTTTTTATGATGACTATGTTAATTAATACAATTATCTGTTTGCAGATTTGAAACGGCGCGATGCAACAGCGACGTCATGCAGTTTCAAACGACCTACTGCTGGTAAACCAACCAAAACGTATTGTCAGGTTATGCATAGCGTCTTTGGTGTCATTATTCATAAGTCGTTAGGTGCATTCGATTCCGGGCTTTTTTTTAATTCCTCTACAATTTACTGCATACTATTATGGGAAACTAAGCCTTATGAGCTGGCTGTTTTTGTTTTGTAGAACTTGATTTTTTTTTTATTAAATTTGTACAAAAATGTATTAAGCGTCGGTTGTTTATACGGCCGAAAATTAAAGTAGACTTAGATTTGTGGCTTTCTGTATCACTGCTCGTGGTTTGTAGTCGATTTTGCGGGCTATAAATATTCCGTGTTATTTGTGGTGACATGAAAATAGTAACAATAAAGCAATAACTTTAGAAGTAGCAATTTGTTTATTTAAATGGTTTAGCTTAATTCTGTTAAAATAAACAGCGCTGACTCTTTTACGTTTTAACACTCCTAAGTGTATACCTAGAGGTAGTATCTAGAAAAACGTGAGACATATTCACATGCTGCGATATAGTGATGCAACTATCTGTATCTCTAGAAGCGCTTAAATTCATTACAACAGGATTTTCCTATAATTAAATACGAGTGGCGAGGCATCCCTCATATCCGTGGGTACACCAGAGTTATTTTGGGCTTATTTTTTCTTCAGACAATATAGGTAAAGGACTCAAATTGCCGTAAAATAAGTTAGCCAGAGGGTACTGGGTACTATGGACGCCTTGCCACAGTTAAGTATATTCTACTCTTAGCAGCTGTACGTAAGTAAACTAAAACGGAGTTTTTATTTCCCTATAAAGTATGCAGATATCATTGTGTACGGATGAATGAATTTAGTAAATGATATGGAGTCGGTAAATGATCGACTGGACGCCCGCGAACAATGCACTTAGCGCAGTTTACTATTTGGAGTAATTTAAGTACGCCTGACTATAATCTTTCCATATTAATCTTTAAAGTTAAAGCATTTTTCCTATTTGGTATTTTAAATACAGACAGTGGCTGTGGTATGTTTACTTATGTGAGAAAAAAGTGATAGTGACGTTAATTTGAAAGCGTGATTGTATGGAAGAGGACGGAAGTTATTTTAGGCATGCACATGTGCAAGGGATTATGATTATGAATTTTATAAATTTATTACCAATTGTGTTTTGTAAACAGTACGTAAAGATGTCTGAATGATTGAGAATGTATGCAGTGGAGATGCATGGATGATTATCACAGATATTTTGTAAACTAAGGCATGTGTCGATCTTAATGGAGAGATGGATTATCGTATAAGGTTCCATCAACATGATCGAGACAGAAGGCCGCCATATTGGTGATAGCTACTTGTTCATCACAATACTTACTAAATATATTGATAAAAACCAAATAGCCATCGCATATTTTCATGAAACTGCAGTATTTTGAAGAGAACGCCTCTTAATTGTACTAAAACATGATTGTGGTATAATTTAATTAATGTAGGTATACTTTTTTTTTTAAGGTCCTTGGTGCAAAACAAGTGGATGTGATGAATAAGTAGACACTGCCTTCCAATCTCGAACTTACATTATTTGTACATATGTAATTAATATCGTTTCCTTTACGACATTGAGTGGCAATCTATTGTTGGCCATGCGACTGAGAACTACTGAACCGAAACCTTAAGCATAGTGATATCAAAATATAATCAGTTTACACACATAGTAAATTAATCATCTTGAACCATGGATTTTTAAATCTGTGAAATCAGCTCAATTTAGAATCTACTAAGCAAAATTATTTTGTTATCAACAAAATTGATAAAGCAAACATTTTAATTAAATATAAGAAAATGTTGTTTCGTCATCTGTCTATGTTTATTTTAAAATTTGTTCGAATGAAAATAAACTGCAATCGCAAAATAGGTATTCGTTCACTTTTATGTTTTTACATACAATACGTTGCATAGTGTGAAATGGAGGTAGATTTCGAAATTTATGTTACACAATTTGAATTAGTTCCAATAGAAAACTCTCAAACTAAAGCATCTCAATTTGCTATTGGACTGCCGGGGTACCGTGCGACGTAACTAAGCAATATCCAAGCAAATGTTGTTATTCGTAATTTTGTGGTGCTACTTATGTACCTATAGAGGAAATGATGAATGGGGCAAAAACTCATTTTGATTGTAGGTACTTTCTGATACATGGTCATACCTATGTATTGTTTTTACAATTGTACTGAACTTTCAGCCTTGATTACCCACATATGATTGTTGCAATTTGCACGGATTATTTGTCGGGAAATCAAAACAAAACTTTTATTACAATTTCAGTCATCTCTATGTTGGGATTTGCAAACACCATCGTGTGAGCACTGGCTTATTTGCTCCCTCGGTTGTTACCTCGCTGAGCGTCCATGAACTGGGTAGTTTCAATGATATTTTATAAGTAGATAGGTTACAAGCACTCCAAAAGTGAAGCACTGAAACCACGATAAATGTATTGGTGCCCTTTTTGTAGTGGGTAGTACTCGCGGGTCGGTCAACGAAACGCACGACGATGTCAAGGGTGAATATTTACAAGATTCACAAAAAAAATGCCGTCGTGTGTGATCAGAAAGTGCACCAATCATAGCAAAAAGTGCAACAAAGCGCAAGGGATCACATATCACCTGTAAGTACGCTGAAATAATTTAATTTTATCATTTTTATTATTTTATTTTTCAAATACGACGCCATCTTACTACCATAGAGGTCATTTGAATGAAAGAGACAAACTTACGTCTTTGACAATGAGAGTGACAAGGATAGCCGATCAGGCTCCGAGTCAATCCGAATCTAGCCGATGGGTTCACTCGGTTACGTTTAAAAATTAATCGCGCAAGTAACAAAAAGCTAGCTGTCTCTTTTTTTTGCATTATTGTAACTATGCCATCTCTTTTATGCAATCTGTTAATATGTTTGAGTATGTACACCGTACAGTGAGGTACCAATGTGTGCTGCTGCTTTCTTGGAAGCATATTTCTCAGCTGGCGAGTATGCGTATAACGTATCTTCTTATAAAATATCATTGGGTAGTTTTAATTTCGGCGTTACCTGTTCTTGAAATAGTCGTCTTGGTTACCTAGTTTTATGAGTAGTATATAGTACTAATTAAGCGATGCTCATTTTACTTTTAGTTAATCGGTGCAGGTCGCTGAATTGCGCGGATTTGATATTAAAAATCTATTTATTTTAAATAAGAGTCGAAATCCTTAAATTAAATGACTATCAGAACACATCGCAGTTTGATATTGTTGCCATAAACGTCGATTGACTTAAGTGCCTTTTACATGTACGAATTCGTAACGCTTCCTAAAACAAAATATACTACTCTTATCGGTTGTTGATAGATATAATACCATTGCGAGTGAGTACCGCTTATCATTTTCGGTCTATAATTATACCGGTACGCTGCATCTGGAACGTGTAATATGCGGGCATTGATGTTTATTTTATACACGTGTACAGTTGTTGATAGTCTTAATTACTCTAATGCGCGTTTTGCACAAATGCGTTACTTTACAATGACGGGAGTTGTAACTTGGGGCGGGACACAGGGCACGTGCGCCTGCGTGCCCGCCCGCCGGACGGAGGCCGGAATGCGACGAAACGAATATGAATGCCGATGAGTTTCGAGTGTCTGCTAGTCTGTGAGCATCACTGACAGGGATGATGTTTGCGCGAATTATGCAAGATTTTTTTTGTGTGTCTTATTGATCTTCAGATTTTATTTGTATTGATCAAATAAGACACCTTGTTTAAAGGAAAACGTTTGTTTTAATTGAGTATGATAGGAGAATGTGTGAGGACTAGTGCCATGCCATGAAAGGTTCTGAATTAGAATCGAAGGCATCGAGTCGATGAATACCACCCACTTTTCCTGCGCGAAAATCGATTAAAATTATTTTGTTACATCATTTTATTTAATTACTTTCTTTTGACTCTGAATACTATTCTGTAAACTGTTCTATAGTAAATAAAACATTTAGATGTTAACTTGTTTTTCATTATACCTTTCATAGTGTAACCTTGACACCAATAATTATTCTGCTCATTAACTGACCAGAATCCCTGATTTCATTGCAAATTAAATAGAAAACATTAGAAATACATAGCTGTTTAGGCGTTTAAGATACAAGATGCTGTTTACTTTATATACCTACCTGTTTGTGCCATTAAATGTTCCATAAAATTTGGTGAACAGGTAGATTATGGGCCCGCTTAATGCATAGGGTACTTTTTACCTGACTACGGGGAAACAAAAAAAGACAGCTTATTTCACCTCTTTAGACTGACCCATGACCCTGGTTTACAGGATACTTTTTACCCGACTACGGCGAAGCAATAATAGTACATTACACAACTAGGGTGGTAATATAAAGAAAGGCCGAGATCGCAGAAGTTTGCGGCCCGAGCTGAAAGCGAGGGACGTAAATATGCGACCAAGGGCTTTCTTTATTACCTCCCGTGTTATGTACATTATTTTATGTCTGCACTTGGCCAGGAAGCGGCTTTTTCCGTACGCGCAGCGTGCGGAAAAAGTCACTTTATGGCCAGGTGTGGCATAAAATATTTACTGTGACTGCGCTGATCGCTCAAAGTGAGCGACGGACATCGGGATTGGTTGAAAAAGTTCAACCTTTCCTTTCCTTATGTAGAATGTGTTACCAAGCTAAAACATCCTCTAGTGTCTAGTGAGTAAAACGTAAATAAATCGTTTTGGATTTTTTGTCGGTTTGGCTGGTTATTTGTGCGCGCGTCACGCAAAAACTACCGGACCGATTTCCATGAAGTTTGGTGAACAGGTAGATTATGAGCCCCCTTAAGAGGAAACAGGAGGGCAGTTTTTTCATACAAACGTAGTCCCCTGTTTCCTCCCTGGATAATGCCAGTAGAGCAATAATTTTTTGTCCAAAAATCTATGGCTACTATTGATATGTTCCTATGTTTTCCTTTTTGCGATAAATTGATTCTCAAAAGAGATATTAATCTTCAAAAACCTAAAAAAAATGCCAGATTTTCCGCTGTGTTCACACATCCAGAAAACAAATTTGACAAAATTATTAAAAAAAAGGAAAACATAGGAACACGGCCAAAGCCTTTCTTTAATGTTTGATGAAAAAATTAGTTAAATAGGTTAAGTTTTGGGGAAGAAATCAGGGGACTACGAAACGTTGTTTTCATGAAATTTTAAAAGGTATTTTCGGTCCAAGCTGCAGTTGTCTCTATCGCGCTCTGCGCGGGAGAGGCAGGCAGTGCGGGACAGCGACACATTTTACAAATACCTAATTTTCAATTCTCTCCACCTTACTGTTTCCTCTTAATGCATAATTTTTACCTGACTACGGCGCAACAAAAAATACATATTTAGCTTACAGTGGCGTGGCGTCAAATATATTCTAAGCCTGATATATCTGAATAAGCCGGAACAAAAAAAGAGATATTTAACTTATCTCACATCGAAGTCGAATACTAGTATGTAATAGTATGAAAATTGCGCGGCAAACAAAAGCGTCCGAAGACGTCAGTTAATATATCGATACCTTTAGACTCAAAGGGCGTAAACGCCGTAGGTTCTAATGGAGCTTACGCCTTTTGAGTCTAAAGGTATCGATATAGGTAGTCAGCTGGGAAGTGAGGTGAAAAGTAGTGTATATAGGGCTACAAGATTGGATCACCACTTTATGTCCGCCAATTGTACTTTTTTATTATTGTGCAATAAAGTTTAAATAAATAAATATCTGGACAAAATATCGGGGTTTTCGAGTTTTTGCCGGGAGAATTAAATATTATAGTTAATCATACTTAACCCCCGACGCAAAAAGAAGGGTGTTATAAGTTTGACGCCAATGTCTGTCTGTCTGTGGCATCGTAGCTCTCGAACGGATGGACCGATTTCGATGCGGTTTTTTTACGTGAAAGCAAGTTTCCTTGCGGTGATTCTAAGCTATATTTGGTAAAAATCGATCCAGCAGTTTTAAGAGTCACATCTTTTCCAAAAGTAAGGCATTTTCGACACAAAATTGAATTATTTTCGTATGATTATCACGTAATAATATTGTACAAACGGCATTTAGTACAAAATTAACATTTAAAAGGGATAAAATAAAACTAAAATTTAGTCTGGGACCAATTAATTACCTACACTACAAGCAATACTAAAACAGGGTAGGTACATTATTTTTAGGGTTCCGTAGCCAAAATGGCAAAAACGGAACCCTTATAGTTTCGTCATGTCCGTCCGTCTGTCTGTCTGTCTGTCCGTATGTCACAGGCATTTTACTCAGAAACTACATGATGGAAATTGATGAAATTTGGAATATAGGTGTCTTTTATGAGCCGCTACTTAGTTAGGTATATAAATAATTAAAATAAATATTTTTAGGGGGGGCACTCCATACATGTTAAAGACAGTATTTTTTTTTTTCAGCAAATATCAACGTGTGCTACATAGTTCGACAGCTCTTTAAAAAACACTATAAGGTTCCTAAGTAATGTTTTTGATCAAGTGAATGTATTTGGAAATAATCGCTCCGAAAGTTGTGTAAATTGTGTCGTCCCCCCCCCCTCTATTTTCTAAACCGTGCGTCCGAAAAATATGAAAAAAATCACAAAGGTAACGCTTAATTAATACTTTCAACGAAAATTATTTTCAACAAGATCGAATGTACCGTTTTTGAGTTATTGCCGATAAACTGCGCTTCTCAACAAAAGGACGTAATTGCTATGAAGATACGCTCTTTTGTTGTTGTACTTTTTTTACATCGTATTTTTTACCTTATAGTTACGGCTATGGAACCCTACACTGAGCATGGTCCGACATGCTCTTGGCCAGTTATTTCTTTTTAGAGTTTTTTTAGTCGGGGGATTTCAAAATGTTTTATTTTAGTTTTATACTTAAAAAACCCTTGTTCCGTTCGGCAGTAAAGTACCTAAATATACATTTTAAAATTAATATTTTACGAGAAACTTCACTCTGTTTGCTCAGCTCCCGAGCTTTTATATTTTGCCGGGGCCTAGGAGTCTAGACATCATAGAAAATGTCGGGAGAATCCAGACAAATCCCGACCGTCTGGCAACCCTAAGTGTAGCTCGAAATTAACGCCATTATTTATGACACTCAAATGTAGCTTTGGCGAGTCAAAGAATATTATTAACACACAGTTTCGTAAAAAATATATTATCCATGATAAACAAAATGAGAATTTTATAAAAATATATACAAAATGGTATTGTGGATATTCTGATCTAACTGTCACGTGTAGCAACAGCATTATTTTATTCATGCGTTTCTATTGGATGCTGAGAAGGGCGAAGGGGGAGATCTGCCAAATCTTCCGTCCACGCTTGTCGACCGCGAATCTACTTTGAGGCATTGGCATTTCTTTGTAACCAAGTTTTACCGCGAGCGGCACGTACTTCATTACATTTTTAAGGAACATAATAAAAGGGCTTGAAGCCTTGCATTTCCTTTGAAATTATTACTAATTAAACTACATACATCATGAAGCCCCAGTACAAAATTGGTGAGTATATTAATCGACATATTTCTACAAATATTTAATTCGCATGTGGAGACTATTATTAATATCTGCCATGTCTAAGAAGCGAGAAATGCAAGAATATTAATTCGATCCAGTGATTGTAGTTCGACGTGTAACTTACCGATCTGAATGTTATAGGTTATGTTATTGATATGCCTACATCTGAGCCACTGACCAAAATTCTATTATTATGCACTTTTAGGCAAAAGTCCCTTTAACCCATCACGTAAAATAGACGCATATCAGACGGCGAGTGGCGGAAACTAGCCCGTGAAAACATATTATGCATTCTAAATAAGTATCTACCTGTATCTAATTTGATAAAAGAAACATTCATTTTTACAGATTTCATTTATCTGTTTGTATACAGTCTGGTTAATCCTCAATACAGTAATCTACAATATATTAATATGATAAGAATGTAATACTTCATTACAAATTTTGATTGATATCTTTTGGAACTTGATTATCAGTTTTATAGATAACTATTAATCTTCTTGTAAAAATCAATATTAACAGTCCTTTTATATGGTAAAAAAACGATTTAAATAACTGAAACAGTATAAACTAATTATTTATTGGATAAACAGTAAAATAAAAAAAGAAAACTGTTATCTATGTATACATATAATAAATCATAGCAAGATTATGTTTCTGCTCACATCAACAAAAATACTGGACAGATTTCCATGAAATTTGGTGTGCAAGTTTGACTCCAAAATCGGACTTAGCCGAAGCATATAAAAGTCATTTAACTTATTTCACCATTATAGTTTTTCATCAGTCTTTAAAAAAAATGCCTCAATTTTCACCGGATTCTTATGTGTTTCAGCCGATGAGAAGCTTGCCGAGCTGGGACGCAATGAAATTATGCTGGCTGAGAAAGAGATGCCAGGCCTCATGGCTTGCCGTCGCAAGTATGCTCCAGCTCAAATCCTGAAGGGCGCTAGAATAGCTGGCAGCCTGCACATGACTGTCCAAACTGCTGTGCTCATTGAAACCCTCATTGAACTGGGTGCTGAAGTAAGTATAACATTTTCCTTCATGTAATAAATGGTTTTGTAAATTGACAAAAACCTTAACTAGATTCATACAATCTTTACAAAAATGCTTTTTTTTTCAGATATGTGCTTGAATATTAACTCTAAAAAAATATTCAAATTGGTTCTGTAGTTATACTATTACAAAACAGGTCTTCAGCACATTTTTAGCTATTACTTTGAATGGAAAAGAGTTGTATATCTTATCAGTGCTATTGTTATCCTATCTTGGGAGGTATACTAGATAGAAAATGTGACTTATCTGTTTAGATCTTAGACAGTTCAACTTTATCTGATTAAAACAGTAATACTATCTACTATCTGTTAGCAAAGCTAGGTGATGACCCACTATGGTACTTACTCAAAGCATTATAATGTCAACCTCCTAGTACAATAGGGTTTATTTCATATTGCATTCATAAAGTTGTGGGGTCAACCCATTAGTAGAGAATATAAATCAAGCCATAACATTTATCAAAATTCAAGTTTCTTGGTTGGTCTATTTCAGTCTGGAATAAAGGCTATCTTAGTTTATGTACAAGAACAAAATAAATAAGAAACCTTATATATATAAAATAAACTATTTTGGATATCTAATCAACATTATGTGATAAATCCATTCAGATATTTTGATATAACTACATGCTAGAAATGAATAAGCTTAATTTTTGACAGAACTAATAAATTAATATAGATATATTTTAATTAACATATGAACAATTTTATTAACATATTTTTGTTTCTGATAAGATTATACTTACCATAACAGTATATCATGTTATGTTTTCCTTATCTTTCACCTCTGAACTGAGCAGTTAATGTTATGTAAATACATACTGAATTATTATGATTGTATGAAGTAAGATATTATGATTTTTAGATTGTATTTATTATTTGCT
The DNA here is from genome assembly GCA_947034925.1 of Eudemis profundana. Lineage (NCBI taxonomy): Eukaryota > Metazoa > Arthropoda > Insecta > Lepidoptera > Tortricidae > Eudemis > Eudemis profundana. The sequence goes on from OX344799.1 coordinate 16,439,383, forward strand.
ATCTTGCTAACTAATGTTGTCATACATGATGAAATTGTATCATGTCCTTTGAAATTTAGCACTTATAAAATTTGCCACTCAACCAATAGGCACCTTTAGGCTTAAGAAGGCTTGTTATCCGCATTTAGACATCTGATATGCGCCTCTTTTGGCTGAAAGATGTACCCTTAAATAGAGCGTGGGGGGCGCATAGCGCCGCCCAAGGGCGTAGCCATGGGCGTAGCGAGGTACGGGCAGGGGGGCAGCCCCCCCCCCCAGAAGTTGCTGCCTCATTGCTCATGCAGCACATTTACCTTAGATATTCTTGTTTGTCTACGCCTGCCCCCCCTTAACAAAATCCTGGCTGCTTTTTTTCTGTAGAAGTTGGAGGGTTTAGTCACTTTTCAGTAGGTACTTTGGAGGTCAGTTTGTCCCAATAGGTTGAGATTGGGCAGCTAAAAAAAATACGTGTCTGTTATTTTAGACTACTCTCTAACATATATCGAAATAAATCAGATCTGAGCCGGATAGTTGGGTACCTTTCCTTGTTAGCTGCATAGCATGATAAGCAAAACGAGCAGACTAATGGATGATCGCCTACAGGTCCAGTGGTCCAGCAGCAACATCTACAGCACGCAAGACGAGGCTGCGGCCGCGCTGGTCGCTCGCGGAATCCCTATCTACGCATGGAAGGGAGAAACTGAAGAGGAATATATATGGTGCATAGAACAAACTCTTGTCTTTGCTGATGGAAAGGTACAACTATACTTTACATATAAAGAACACATTTATTGGCACTCTAAATAATTTTACCATATATGTATATAAAAAAGAGGATCCTATCCTTTGAAGCAATCCTAGCCTTTGAAGACAGTCATGTTTTATGATTAAATAGATGCTATTTAAAACAGCTGGTCCCATACATACTGCCACAAATTTGTGATATGTATTTACCAAATCGACTGCATAGTTTGCACTGGTTTCTATGGAGTTATCTGAACTCTACACCAACAATATGAACCTGTTTATATTATAATTAATTATAATGGGAGCAGTAAATAAAAGTACTTGTCTGCTAATTTATGTCTATTGTTACATTCTTTCTTTTTTCAGCCTCTGAACATGATTTTGGATGATGGTGGTGACTTGACCAATCTGGTGCACAAGAAGTATCCTCAGTACTTGGAAGGTATTAAGGGTATATCGGAAGAAACCACCACAGGAGTCCATAATTTATACAAGATGTTCAGGGAAGGAATACTGAAGGTACCTGCTATCAATGTCAATGACTCTGTTACAAAAAGCAAGTTTGACAACTTGTATGGATGCAGAGAATCTCTGCTTGACGGAATTAAAAGGGCGACAGACATCATGGTTGCAGGAAAGGTTTGTGTAGTCGCTGGTTACGGAGATGTAGGCAAAGGATGCGCTCAAGCTTTCAAGGGATTCGGAGGCAGGGTTATAGTCACTGAGATTGATCCTATTAATGCCCTCCAAGCAGCAATGGAAGGCTTCCAGGTCACCACAATGGAGGAAGCATCAGAGGTCGGACAAATTTTCGTGACAACCACTGGCAACCTTGACATTATTTGCAAAGATCACTTCTTGAGAATGAAAGATGATGTAATTGTTTGCAACATTGGCCACTTTGACTGTGAAGTTGATGTTGCCTGGCTGGAAAACAATGCTAAGAAGGTGAACATCAAGCCTCAGGTGGACCGTTATGAACTTGAAAATGGCAATCATATTATTGTCCTTGCAGCAGGCCGCCTGGTTAATTTAGGCTGTGCTACTGGCCACTCTTCATTTGTAATGTCTAATTCTTTCACTAATCAAGTATTGGCTCAAATTGAACTGTGGACAGGCCAAATTAAATATCCTGTGGGCGTCCACACTCTCCCAAAGAAATTAGATGAAGAAGTAGCTGCTCTCCACTTGGACCACCTTGGAGTTAAGCTCACCAAGCTAACTCCCAAACAAGCCAAATATATTGGTGTACCTGTTGAAGGCCCATACAAGCCAGATCATTACAGATACTGAATGTTGGAAAAGGACAGCAACAGCTACAACTCATGAACTGTCGTAACATCTACTAATCAAATTAAATTTATTAAATGTTTTACAAGTTTCAATCGTGATATTTCAGATTAAGAAATAGACTTATAAGTTCAAGTGTTACAAAACTGATTGTACATTAAACCACAGTACCAATAAAATGCATTTTGTTAAATACTAAGCATATTTGTGTTTATTTACTGTCAAACTCTTGTATTGTTCAGGGGAAATGAATTAAAACCACACTTTACTACAAGAGAACTTATTTTAATTTTTATTCATAATACCGGTACTGGCATGTCTTAAACGGACACACACACCAGAGGTAGTGGGATAGACAGCTATACGTACATAATTATATATTCGTACATTCATTGACATTACATCACACAATTTGTAAACCCCCTGTCAAGCATGACATAGAAGTTGATATAGACCAATCTGTTGCCATAGATTGTCAGAAGCTCGAAACCTTGGAGCAAAGCAAACCATTTTTTGGAAACGTGGATTCTTTCAGGTTCATGACTCTCAACATCAGAAGCCTACAACGAAATTTTAGCGCATTCGAAGTAGCCCTAAAGCGTATGGACACGGTATTTGATGCCATCATACTCACCGAATGCTGGATAAACGAGTACTCAGTAATCAGTTGTCTCCCAGGTTATAAGGTCTTTCACACATCTAAATGTATTAATAAAAGCGGTGGCATAGCCATATATATTAAAGATTCTATCAATGTATCTGTTGCGGAACCTTGCTTCGACGACGCAAATTGTCTCTCGGTTACTATAAGTAACACACTCAAAATCTTCGGAATTTACAGATCCCCTTCGTTTCACAACATAAATAAATTTCTCAGCTCTCTTGATCTAGCTCTCAATGACTCCAAAGGGTTCCAAAACGTGGTAGTAATCGGTGATATAAACATCGATATAATGGATTCCTCTAATAATCAGACTACTGACTACTTGCACCTACTAGCAATGCACGAATTTCTCCCGGCCGTTACCATTCCTACAAGAAATAGTTCATGCCTTGATCACATTTTTATGAAGACTAAATCTCGCGCAATCGGTGCAGTTTGCCTATGCCCTATTACGGATCACGAAATTGCCATGGCCGCAATTTCTACTTGCAAAAGTAAAGCTAACAGGCGGCCACGATGGACTAGGAAAACCGATTTTGTCGCAGCCGCACTTGAACTTAGATCAGCTGACTGGACTAAGGTAACAAACTCAGTAAACGTAAATGAAGCGGCTATGGAATTTGACCAAATTATTTCCACTGCAGTAAACAATAACACTCATCAGGTAAAAGTCAGCCGCTCTAAAGTAATACTAAAGCCCTGGATCACGCCTGGTCTGATCAGGTGTATGAGACACAGGGACAAACTACACAGCAAGGCAAGAGCTGCGCCTAATGACCATACCCTTCAGATAATCTATAAACGGTATAGAAATTTCTTTGACAACCTACTGTATAACTTGAAAAACGAATACCAAAGCAAACAGTTGGAAGCAGCTAGGGATAATCCAAAAAAACTATGGAAATCGGTAAAAAACATCTGTCACTTTCAAAACAAAACCAGTTCCGCAAACGAACTATTAACCCTGAACGATTCTCCGTCTGATGCTTTGAACATCTGTAATCAGCATTTCGCTACAGTGGGTCAAAATCTAGCTACTAATATACTTACTAAACTTTCAGTGACTCAATCATCCTTAGCTGCAAAAGTGAAACCTTGCAATTCCCCCACTAACTCCTTTTTCTTCCTTCCTACCAATCCTAATGAAGTTGACAAAATTATTTCCAATTTAAAAGTTGATAGTGCGCCTGGACCGGATTCCGTGAAACCACTGTTCATTAAAGAACTTAAAGACGTTATTCTGGGACCGCTAACCCACGTCTGTAATCTAAGTTTGACTTTGGGTTGCTTTCCGGATAGCTGGAAACTAGCCCAAGTATCTCCCATCTATAAAAACGGTTCTAAGAGTGACCCCAACAATTATCGTCCAATATCTCTCCTCAGTGTCTTCTCAAAAATATTGGAAAAGATAGTCAACTCTCGTCTCGCGGTATTTCTCGATAAAAACAAAGTTCTCTCAGACAACCAGTTTGGTTTCCGGACAGGGAAATCCACTGAAGATGCAGCGATTCATCTCTCAAATAAAATATCCAGTCATCTTGATAGTGGAGATAGATGTGTGGGAGTATTCTTAGATCTGTGTAAGGCATTTGATACTGTTTCGACGGACATCTTACTCAATAAGTTAAATGCTCTGGGTGTGAGAGGGGTAGCTCTCGATTGGTTTCACAGTTACCTGACCGACAGGCGACAAGTTGTCAAAGTGGGCGAGTTCAGCAGCAATGAGTTACCTATCTCTTTTGGGGTTCCGCAGGGTAGCATCCTCGGCCCCACGCTCTTTCTTATTTACGTGGACGATATCCTTAGACTCAAGCTGGATGGTGCAGAGACAATTTGTTACGCTGATGATACGGTGGTACTTTTTCATGGCAAGACATGGTTTGATGTCTCTAACCTCGCCGAGCGCGGATTGACTGAAATCAGTACTTGGCTAGACGACAACTTACTTACCCTCAATGTGGCTAAATCGAAATTTTTAACTTTCTCTAAGTCTGCTGTTTCTTCCGCCCATGCATATAATAACCTAACAATTCACACTCGCAAATGTCATAATCGTTCAAGTACTCCCACATGCTCGTGTAGCTCGATTTCCAGATCCGACAAAATCAAATACTTAGGACTGATTATTGATGACAAGCTATCTTTTAAACAACACATCTCTGCATTATCGGGCAGAGTTAGGAAATGCATCTATATAATGAAGCAACTTCGTCGCTGCGCCTCGGAGCAGGTACTTCGGACCGTATACAGTGCGCTGTGCCAATCTATTCTGCAATATGGGATCTCAGTCTGGGGCAGTGCTCCTAAAAGCACTATGCTACCGCTGGAAAGGGCGCAGCGCGCAGTAATAAAAGTTATGTTCCGTAAACCTGTTTTGTTCCCAACGGACACCCTTTATAGGGACTCAAAACTTTTAAGCGTTAGACGACTTTATGTTATTAAAGCAGTAACTCGTGCGCATGCGGTAGTTATAAACCTAAGTAACTATGCGTACCTCCTGACCAAACGTCTGTTTAGAGCCCCCTTACCTGGCTATAGTTCAACCCTCGCTAAGCGGTCACCAGACTACATGCATCTGCGTATATATAATAACATCTGCAAAGTGCATAGCATCCAGCATTGCTTGACGAGTAAAGTTCAGGTGATTGTAAAGAAGTGGCTACTGGCACTATCATATCACGACACAGAGGCCTTACTTCTTACTAGGTAATTCTCTTTCCTGCTGCACACATACACTCACACACACACACACACACACACACACACACACACACACACACACACACACACACACACACACACACTTCGCGACGCATGCGCTGGTTGACTATTACTTTTCTTTGTATTCACTCAGTCTTGTTGTTTTTATTATTAGTCAAGTGTTTCACAAATCGCACTCCAGGGCCCCAAGATACAGGCTCAGCCTAGTTTGAGGTCCGCCAGGTATCAACGTTTATGTACATTTCTTTGTTGATAAGCAAATAAACTATTTTGTATTTTGTATTTTGTAAGCTTACCTTTCCAACTTATTCCATATTTTTAACATAGGCTGTCGCATTCTCTCCGTTCGTGTGAAGTAGTAAATTGATGACCCATTGCAAGGAAAATTATTACTGAATATTTTAGGTCATCTCAGACTAGCATGCCTCTAGTTACGGTAAATCATATTGATATTGGTTTCCGCGATTATCACTCATTGTAATAAAACAATTTTAAAATCCCCCCCTCCCCCCCACTCGCTTGTCTACCCGCGACCATGAACTCTGAAAAGAGTTACGAAAGGTTGGTACGCAGTAATGAGGTAATATACGCGATTTAATCCGTTTAAGTTGTTTTATTACAATGAATGATTGATTAACATCACTTATTACACATACTTTGATACATGGACATACCAAAATGCAACTCTACTATACAAATGCCTTATGATTATGATGCATAGAATTGGAGTAATTCTTCAACTTTTGGCTTAAGAATACATTTGTCCTTCAAATTGACTACCCATCCTGGTTCAAGGCCATAGAAAATTTGCCTCGGGTCTTTCCTAACACTCAACATGTTATATTTAGGGTCCTTCTCCAATTCAGGCAATTGGTATCCATATTTTTGAGCTAGTTTCAACCTTTCTTGTGAAATTTTCTCAGGATCAGCTAAATATCCTCTTGCCTCAGCACTTGTGTAATATTCAATTGCATCAGGTGGAGAAATCATACGTCGAGGGATAGCCTGACCAGATTCAAAGAACTTCTTTGGGTTTTTCAGTAGGAAAAGGCTATGTGGGTCATAATATGCAGTAGTGATGATGCCACCATTTTTTTCAATTGCAGCAATTACTTGCTCGCTAGCCCATTGGACCTCAATATTTATTTTAGCAGAAAATATGTCAGCTCCTTCATCTGTTAAATTTATGCCAAAATGCTTTTGATCTGGAAAAATGTTATAGAGGCCTGTTTTAATAATACTTGCTATGTCAATAGGCTTAGATACATCGACACGGTCTCTGTCTATAAAACTTTGTAGGCTCTGGAGAGAGAGTGGAGGATACTGTCTTCTGAAGCTGAAACAGAATAGAATTATAAGAATAACAGTAGTTTTTAAAAATAAAATGACACTAATTGTTGTTAAACTCACTGGTGGCCCCTGTAATAATGTTCCTGAGGGACTCGCAGGTAGAATGGGTTGTTGCCTGTTTCATAGCCCAGCCGCATGTAGTTCTGTCTTTGCCCCGATCCCTTGTTACCAGCGCCATGTTTATCACCCCCGTGTTGGCCACGACCTCTTTTTTGCTTTAATCATAACAGAAAATAATAAAAAAGTTAATTTTCGTACTAATTTGTAACTCATACAAATTCATAGTAATCTGTGTACCTCGATATTTTATTATTAATCTTAAGCTGCGGATCAGACAACTGTTAAGAGCTGGTGAAAAAACATATAGATATGTAAGATATGGTTTATATTGCTGAAAATACTTACAGTTACTTTCGAGCCTGGATTATCACGTATATTTGCAAGTGATATCCGGGGTAACGATCTTATCATAGACAGAGACTTCTCTGTTATTTGGCGAGACCCCATATTTTACAAGATCAGAGTCTGAGTTAATACAAATACATTGAATAATATTTTGTTAAAGATAGGTTACGTTAGATAATTTTTAGGTTATTTTATTTGATTTGTGTCATGTCAATATAAATTAAAATGACACTTGTTTGTGATGGCAAATGGCAACATTGTAGTCAAATAAGGCTGGTCACAGGTGTTTGGATATTGAACCTAACCTAAACCAACCGTCAACATATCGGTGTCCGCTGAGGTATCCAATATCGGATTGGATAATGTGAAACCGCTCTAAGTCTATGTTGGCTACAAAAATAATATAACCACTAAATACGTTTGTGTTTATCTGCACGTTGACGAAATCGTGCCGTATAGATACCGCTTTACATAATGATACGATAAAAAAACTGTCACTGTCTATAGCAGTCTATAGTGTCTGACTGACTGTCAGTGTCAGTGTCTGTCATAAAAGTCGAGTTGTTCATATTCTATATACGTGTTTCTCTTTTCTGTCGTGCAGTAAAAAAAGTATATAGTATTTAATTATTAAAATGGAATCACTGTATAATAATCCTGTTAGAAAGAGAATCAATAAAATTTTTGATAGCCACATCTTAACTGACAATAGCGAGGCACTAAATACAATATCTGGACTGTGTACTTCAAATTCCTCCAATACCAGACGGATGCTGGTAAATGAAATAGAAAAAAGGGATATGCTAGTAAACAAAACTATTTCAGTAGAGTATAATAAAGTGAACGAAAAGTTGCAGGTATTATTGGATTCTTTAACTGCCTTAGATTCAGCAGTTAGAGATATGTCAAACAAGTTACATGATTCCAAAACAAAAACACACCACTTAATCGCACAAACTACTAAATTAAAGGACGAAAGAAAGAAAACTGAAAAGAAACTTGTCTGGGTGGATGCATTTGTCCAGAACTTCAATATTTCTACAGAACAAAATGAGTACATATACAATGTATCTGTGAAAACACCACTCACCTCAGATTTCTTTGGAACCTTGGCTCAGATTGAAAAACTAAATGACAATTGCAAAACATTAGTGAAATGTTGGTATCAGACTTCTGCATTCGATATAATGGAGATAACAGGCATCCAGCAAGAGGTGGCCATTGAGAAGCTGTATCATTGGACAATTGGAGCTTGTCGCAGTATAGACTCTCCCAATAATGCTCTTGTACCAAGAGCCCTGGCTAAGCTGCAGAACCGACAGGTCCTTTTCTCCAACATAATTGATGAATACTGCACTGCTAGGAAAGCAACCATTGTGCAATTATTTATAGATGCTCTCACTAAGGGAGCAGATAGTGGCTCAAAGCCAATAGAATTTTATGCAAATGATCCAAAGAGATATGTTGGAGATATTCTAACATGGGTATATCAGATAATACCCATAGAGAAAGAAAATCTTGCTATACTTTTAAAAATTTGTGACTTACCTGATAAAAATGAACAAATAACACAGGCTTTAACAAGCATTACTGAAGCAATATGTCCTCTATTAAAAGTAAGAGCCGAGCTCATATTAAAACCAGACAAGGATCCATTGGTGTTATGGTCTATTTCTAATTTAATAAATTATTATAAAGAGGTGATCCAGGCTGTTGTTCCTAAGGGTCACTTAATTGATACCTTTACAGAATTGCTGAGGAAGAGTGAGGAAGTCTTTGTGATGACTCTGGATAGCAAGATTCAGAGAGAACTTAGCCATGGGGTCAAAGCTCCACCTTCAGACCTGAATCCATCTGTAGTTGTCACTAATTTAGTGAGCTTCTTAAGGGATTTACTGGCTATAATGAATTCTACCAATAACATCAACAATTTGGATAAAAGGATTATAACCACCCATATCCTGGATCCTTTGCTGCATGCCATCAATGAAACTGCCTGCCATCTCAGTTCCACTGACATGTCTGTATACACATTGAATTGCATTTATCACATACAGTGCACCTTATCACTCCATACAATCATGGATGAATACAATGAAAGGCTGCAAGCTCAGTCAGAAGCCCAAATAGATACACTAACCTCAGAACAGGCTAGCTTTCTGGTGGCAAATCTGAATTTGGGTCCAATTTATACTATTCTACAAGAAAAAACTAGTGGACCCCTCTCAGCTATTCCTGGCATGGACACCGCAACACTAAAAATGTTCTTAAATAAATTTGATATGTTTATAGTATCTCCAGAAGTCTACACACTACCACAACTGAATTTACTGCTGAGTCATAACCATAAGTTATGTGTTAAAAAGAGATCTTTTGAAGTAATATTAGCTATTTATGGGCAACTTTATGAAGCTGTCTACAACCCAGCAAATGGCTATGTCAATCCACAAGAAATTGTCAAAAGAACACCTGAGGAGGTCAATAAACTCCTTATGTAAATAAATAATAATGACTTAATAATTAAACTATATTGGCCCTGAATTAAATTTCCTGCATTTACTTGTATAGACATTACTATTAGTGGGATGAAATTTGATACACATTTCCTTAGCGTCTGTAGGGTGCACAAAGAAAGTATTATTATAACGCCTTATGGGTTGAAACAGGGAAGCATTTGTAGGGCAGCATCAAGTTGTGTATATAAAGATTGCAAAATGTATTTTTTTATTAGTATATATACCAGTTTTTATGTTATTATAGTATAACTAGCTGTGAACCCGGCTTCGCCCGGGCAAAATGTAAAGAATCACAAACCCCCATTTAATTCCTTAGAAATTATATTTTATTTTTAACAGACATTACAAAAATGAGGATGTTGAACTGACGGCTGAGTTCCAAACATTAAAATAATGTTGAAGTCGTTTTTGGTTTAAACTATCCAAAACCTTATTTAAGGACTTTCATTACAAAATTCCAACCGTCACTACTTTGAAAAAAACTCGTAGGTATCTCAAAACGTCGTAGAGGAAAACGTCAAAAGTTCTTCATTCGTCAGAACTTCATATACACTTACTGCGTTTTTACCTGGAGTCAGTGTCAGATACGTGTTTATTTTTAAAGTAATGACGCAATGCTATTTGGGTAATCCACATTAAAATCGAATTTAGAAAGGTAGATAAAATCACTTTTTATCTAAAATCCAAAGTATGATTTTTCACATTTCTATCTTCAAAAATAAAGTATATAAAACTTTAATTTTTCAAACATCTAAAATAGTAGAGTCCCGTTTAAAAACCGAATTCAATTTATGTTGTTAGACTATAATTTCCCATTAGTGATCACAACTCTCCCCTTGAATTAGAATCGCCCCGGTTCAGAGGCGGCGTTAGACGTAGGCGACGTGGGCCACCGTTACCTAGCCAAATGTGACAGCCTATATTAAAAAGATGAAAGTCTGAAAAATCGTGTGACGTACTTTATGGATGACCCCATAATCAGTTTAACCGACCTATGTGGATGCATATGGCAAATGTGGCAGGCCCCGGTACAGTCCGACTTCACGCGGTTTAAGCACGTGCATCGGCAACGCAGTTTTGGCACCTGCATCAGCAACGTGGTTTTTTATGCGCAATGTGGTGTTCCAGACCTGATCAGTTCGTGTCACTCCCTTTTCAATGTAGTAATCAATTCTGTAGCCATATTATATTCTGCAGCCATATTATCGGGATTTGGCGAATATTCGTGTTGACGTCTTGTTCTTTTTGTATGTCAGGGAAAGAGATGACAGTACAAATTTACGCCGAATCGCCGATAATGTGGCCGTAGCATACTAAATCCACTTCGTACCTACCCTCCTGTTGCGTTAACGTAACGTTACTGCAGGGAGATTCAAAACTGTTATTTACTGCATTCGACAGGACACTTTTTCAACAGATTCCCCGAATAAGTTATCCCTCCATATTAAGGGGATAAAATTACCTGCCATCCACTATTTCTCCCCCCCCCCCCCCCCCGTAGAAAAGAAATTTACGAAAGTATTTGTATATTTGAACATTCCCACCTCCAAAATTAAGAAAAAAAAACATTCAGGCTTGCATTCTCAATATTCTATGTCGAAAATTATCGTGAACAGATTAAAAATGTTCGAAAATTGGTATAATTTTGTTTCCTAAGTCAGAATAAACTTAAAAAGCCCCCATACCTTCAGAAGGATTTATAAAAGTGCCTATTCCTTTTTTTTGTTTTTTTTAGCTTACAATTTCAACTGTCATTTTCATTGAGCAATGAGACAATAATATTGTGCAGTTTCCACTTGTTTAGTAATTTATTACGTTTTAAAAATAGCACGATGCATGTAAATATTGTTTTTTTTTTTTGTTGAAATAATATTATACGCACGATTTTCTAATGTAAAAAACGTTTTTCTTACTCATGTCGTCACCTCGTCAGTTTAGTTTACTCCGTTCTCGCCGAGTGTGTACAAATTCAATTAATGCCCACACATTACGCGCGCTTCGCTAAGCTATGGCAGTCTCCGAACGCAGCAAAGAAACATGGCCGACTGTTTTTGGTATTATTCAAATTATTTTACATCTTTATACGCTTGTTTCTCCGTTATACGAATTTTGCGAATATAAGTTGTCGATTCGAAAGTGTTATTTTTTAACACTTTAATTTTTGAGGTGCTTTTGGTTCAGGTCTACCGTAGGGCCCGGCTAAATTATTAATATAGATTTCGTCCCTTTAGTTTCTCGTATCTACTCAAATAGTTTCATAGAAAAAGCACCTGTGTTCCGAGTAGAAAAGTGCGATTTTCCTATGAAACTATTCGAGTAGATACGAGGTTGAGAAAGGAACAATTTTCAGTTCTTTATTTATGTCTATCTAGAAATAATATACTTACTTATAATTGCTGTGGCTTTTTATTTTTCGATAACCGAAAATATATTGAACTAAGTATATTTTGGAATCAAATGAGAGCCAACAGTTTTTGAAGCCACCTGTCGTCGACGTTGCGCAGGCTTGGCGCAGGCCCATACAATACGTCGTTTCTCGAAATGACTAATGAGACCTTTAATGAATCACTGGGTTGGCCGTTTTGTCTGTCCATTTGTCTTTAGTATCAAAATCCCCTAACTTAAGTTAAAATTACGTATTAAAAATTTAAAAGTCAATGCGATCAAAAGACACCCATTCACACTACATTAAATTAATAATTTTGATACTTGAAAAATCTAGAGTACTTCAACTACCTATTTCTGCTGCCATAAAATCATGAAATTGGTATGATATTGAAAATCGAGATATTGTGTTGAAGCAGTATGGAACCCTCATTGCGCAACTTGAACTTAAGTGGTTTCTTTTTAAATATATTTACGTCACACTCGGCTTATGATACTACGCTTTGTCACGAGATAAATAAATGATAAAGCATCCGTCACGTTCTGATAATATGTGTGTGAGAGTGACGGATGCTTTATCATGCGACAAAGCGTAGCATCATAAGCCTACTGGCCATAAAGTGGCAATTAACGCTCGCTACGCGTGCGGACAAACCCCACTTCCTGGCCTGGGGGAGACGTAAACTTGTGTACTTACCACGGGCGGTAATAAAGATTAGTCGAATACCTGTGATCTGAGACATTCTTTGTTTTACCGCCCTAGGTAAGTAATGTACTAGTTATGCATATAGGGTGGAAAAAATCTATGGGCCCTGGAGGGGAACTACCTTAAATCCTTTAATTAGCTCATTTTACTAAAAGAACATTCCTTTTTTTTTAAAAGAAACAAAACTGCATTTAAAGATTTTTTAAATTCTCTTGGCTCTTTGTAATGGATTTGATGGTAAATTAAATTATGATAGATTTCACGATCTTTTCTACTTTTAAGACCAAATGCTTATTAGAGAGATTTTATCCTGAACAATAGTCCTATCGATTATTAGTAGAATAAATAAAATAGTGAGTGCTTATTTTTTAAATGTTAGCTAGTTCGATTCCCGGGTGAGACAAGCGAATTTTAGAAGATCTTTTAATTGAAATTGAATTTTAGAAGTCTTATTTCTTTTCAAAAATAAAGGAATGTTTCCTTTCAGCAGAATGAGTTAGCTAAAGGATTTAAGGTACTTCCCCTCCAGGGCCCACAGATTTTTTCCACCCTGTATAGTGAAGATGAGCCACCACGGGGAGCAGTATGGCGTATGGCCGTAGTCTAAGATTCAGGAGAAACGAAAAAAAAAACTGTAAACGTCACATGGTTTTTGGCAGATAGGAGGATGTTCAAAATGTATAATCAATATCTAATTTCATTCGGTTTATGAGTTGTGGTATTATTATTAGACCTATATGCCTCCATAAACGTAATGTTCGTATTTTAATGCAAAACATGATATAAATAATATAATTAATAGGTGTACAGAAAATGATTCTGAACATCCCTCATGGATGTGTCAATACTGTCAATGATTGTGACTCGTGCGTGACTGTTGGTTGGTTGATTGGTTGAGAACGTAGTGATTATATTCTCTTTGATTGGTTGTGAGACTAGACTTAAGACTAGTGAGTTGGTGGCAGTGGCACATCGTGAAATGCTTTTGCTTTTAAAGTTAGAAAGTTTAACACAAAAAATCCTGAAACCCAGATTTTTCTTTACAAATAAAACAATGGCTAAAAGTTCATTTGAATATGTTAAAAAATTTGAGTTGGACGACACGTTGCTGCCAAATTCATGGATTGTCGTGAGGCTAGATGGCAAGTGTTTTCATAAGTTTTCAGATGACCACCAGTTCGCTAAACCTAATGATATGAGAGCACTGAGGCTCATGAATTATGTTGCATTTCGAGTTATGAAAGACTTTAATGAGATATTGATGGGGTTTGGCCAAAGTGATGAATATTCGTTTGTTTTTAAAAAACAAGCAACTCTTTACAAACGACGAGCAGCAAAACTTTTAACTGTGATTAACAGCAAGTTTTCTTCTTCCTATGTTTATTATTGGAGCAAATTTTTTGGGGATGAAAAACTTCAATATCCTCCTACATTTGATGGCCGAATAGTGTTATATCCATCTGAACAAAATTTGATAGATTACATGAAATGGAGACAAGCAGATGTCCATATTAACAACCTATATAACACAACATTTTGGAATTTAGTATTAAAAGGAAATCTAACTCCAAGTGAGGTTGGTATGTTGATTAATAAAATTGCGTTGTATAAATAAAATGTAAATTCGAGTCCTAATTTTATGTTGCAACTTGCTTTATATGACCTATAAATTATTATGAAATAGAGCAGTTTAGAAATCGCCTTATTATTTATTTATTTATTAAAACATAGAGTTAACATACGCATGCATATGCATGAGTACAATAATATAGGAGACTTAAGCAAGCAAATAGATATACAGTCTCAGGCCCGCGTCGACCCCCGGCAGCGCCTGTGTGCAAACCTATGGAGCAACTTCTTTATTGTTGTCGTGTTTCAAATTCCGGCGCCCCTATTCCCTTGGCGCCTGTGTGCGTTGCACACCTTCGCACACGGGGGCGGCGCGGCACTGCACAGTCTGAGGGCATGGGCACAGGCACAACCAGATGAAAATGCAACGGCAGCAATCGAGAAATAAAAGAATTGCAATGCAATGATGATAATTTTGTTGAATGTTTATTGTTCCAGGCGGAGAAGCGATTGTGTGGAACGGTGTCGGCTGACAAAAATGAAATATTGTTCAAAGAGTTCAACATTAACTACAATAATGAACCAGAAATATCCAAAAGAGGCACCATATTGCTGAGAAAAACTGTGAATGTGATGAATGATGAGGATTCACAAAAAAGTATGTCTGTGATTGTTGATGTCCATGATGACATGCTTAAAGACAACTTTTGGAAGTCACATACCAGTTTATTATTAGACAGGTCAAAGGAGACTTTAGTGCACAATAGTCCAACAACAGACATAATTAATGAACAAATTAATATAGTTATGAATAAATAGTTAAGGAATATTTATTTGTATCTTTATTTATCCTTGTGGCACCCAAGAATTTTTTTCTTGGGCTTCACAATCATACCGGATTTAATAGGTACAGTCAGCGTAAGATATTCAGTAACATACAAAGCACTATACAAATCGCAACACATCTTATTATTATGATCGGCATGAAGATGCACTTTGAATGTTACATTATTTTTTATGCCGACTATACCAGGCTTACAAATGGCCTACAACAATTGATAGAGGTCAAAAAGTTACAAAAGGCATATGAATATAAAGAGGGTTAAGAACCCCCTTTACACAACATCAATGAAATTATTTGTTTAAATGGAGTTTGTCTCGTAGCTTGGGATTGTACATTTTATTCATTCTGCACAAAACAGAATGAGAAGTCTCAAGTGCCAAAAATAATTACTTAAGAGTAATTTTAGAGTTTATTTACACACTTTCGCCTAGTTAGTAGACTCTTAACTCTTGCTGATCTGAGCAAGAGTTAAGAGTGGCATCTGCCGGCCGATTTTGTGTAGCACATTATTGGCCTCACAAACCCACCTACGAGCAGTGGCGTAGCGTGGGTTATTGCCGCCCGGGGCCGACTGAAAAATCGCCGCCCTCAGCGCCTACTCTATTAGGTAGTGAAGAAAATTGCTAAAAAGTCAGAGTATATAATTTAATTAAAATTTTACTTTGCGTGCTTTTTTTAAAGCAAAGTCGTGTATAAAATTGTCAATGTCAATTTGTATCTCACGTTCGATGGCCAATATAGCTAAATTTCTTAGCCTCAACGCGGACAAAGTTAACCGCAGGTAATTTTTTACTATTTTAGTTTCGAAATACTTCTATCGCAACTGGGTCAAAATAGTAACGAAACTGATTTTTTTTTATCAGTTTCATTACTATTTCTCCTATATTTAGTTTGTGCGTAACGAAACTGAGATTCAAAACTTGTACGGAAATTTGGGACATTTTGGACAGCTTTTTTTATTTCAGAAATGAAAAGTGCTCATGATTCTGAGTAAAATGGTATAATACACACCATGATCAGAGAAAAAAAGTAAAAGGTACATTTTCTCTGCAATTGACCCGTCTAGCATTGCTGATGACAGTTGTTAAAAATAGTCTAAGCATTACAATAATATTAGGTAAGCCATCTTGAAGTTTAGACTCTATTATGTATTTTAACAAAGCCAATGAGCCGGACTTCATGAGTTTTTTCTGACACTCTGGGTCTGTTGCAGCTATAAAACCCCGTAGACGCATGCGCTCAATTTAAAATTCTTCTGTATTTATATCTGATTTATATCTAGAGGAACTTGATCTAGGTCATAGGCTCCCAAACTTTTTTGACTTGCCGCCTTTTTTGACTTAGGCATGATAAGAATGTTTCAGCGCCCCCCACGACAATTTTTTTACGACGGGGGGGTGGAAATAGGGACTGACGCAGCTTGGAGAAAGGCGGTCATTTAGGGACAGTACTATCTATAATAGATATAGATTCTATAATATCTATTGCCGAGCCCAAGTTTGTTTCTATTGTCCCACCTCTGGACTTTCTATAGGCATAGAAAAAATGCTGAGTTTTTGCCGCCCCCTTCCATGTGCCGCCCGGGGCCATGGCCCCCCCGGCCCCCCCCTTGCTACGCCACTGCCTACGAGCGTTGTCGGTTTCTGGGGTGTTGTTAAATTTTTTGTCTGGTCAAGAACGTGTTAAATTTAGTTTCTACTTATTCGCATAGATGACGCTGGCGCATGAATGGGCGAATGCAATGGATTGTTAATCCTCATGTCATTTGCATGGAGCACCAAGCTTCTACAATCACGTTATAGCGTCTAAATGTTTTTGTTTGTTTGCCGAATGTTTTTGGCACCGACCATAGAAAGCTGTTTGAACGCAGGCTGGGAATTCGCACACCCGACGCGAGCTTCCAATGTTTCCGGGTGACTTAAACAATCACAATGTGTATGAAACTTAAGCGTTTATAATTTACTACAATTATATTTACTATAATTATATTGGGCTCTGGGGACTGCGTAAGACGCCATTTTTATGTTTCTTTTATGCCTTAGGATTAGTAAAATGCTATCTGTGTAAAAACTTATAGCGATTAATCCTTGCCGGCGCATCATTGCGCCTCCGACCGACTGTAAACACGGAATTCTGTTAAATGTCCAGAAATAGACTATTAATGACATTATTGGGATTTCATGAAATAAACGACACGTTTAACATTAAATACAGTTTAATAATCGGTCTAATACAATTATAATATTCATATTTTTAAAGTTAGGCAACTCTCAACTCTACAGTACATAGTAATTTACAAATCGAGGGTTCGATCGCCTTTTCAAAATTACTGCTTCCCCACAGATGTTCAAAAAGTGGAAGATGATGGTGACAACAGTATATGATGATTTTATAACATACGAACAAGATTTTACATATGTAAATAAATAGTTTGCAAGTTAATCTAAAGTCCTAAATTACAAATTTCGGTTATCTATTCCTTATAGCAGTTTAAGTGTGCATTACTCAAATATAGCTCCAATAATAACAACACATTAATATCTGCAGAAATAAATATTTATTTAAAATATACGTAACAATAATACTTTTGCAACCGTCTCCAAACTCTTGAAAATAACAATGGTACATATTGAGGTTATAATAATTCCCTGTTTCATGGAATCTATGTTTGACCAGGTAAGTCAAAAGCGATTTATATTTACACTATGCATGCACTCATTGATGTCAAATTGAGAAGCAAAAGATATGATAAGTTTAGAAAATGGGAATGTAGTTGTCGATCTTTGCTCTGTGCTTCTGCGCGACGCATTCGCTGATCCACACGATGTTGCGACATTCCTGCTCCTTGAGCTTCAGGTAAGAGTAGAACACGCCGAAGTGGAATTGCTGCAGGAAGGCGTGTACGTTGAGGCTCACCTGGAATCATTACAAGTACAATGACAATGGTTAGGTAATAGAGGTTGAACATCTCTAGTCCACGTATTATATGCCCTCTGGTCTGCTAGTAGGGTTGCCAGATGGTCGGGATTTGGCGGGATTCTCCCGAATTTTTGTATGTCCTCCCGACTCCCGATAAAGAAGAAAATCTCCCGGAAAACGACTTCATTTTAAAAAACTTAGTCTGGTCCACTCACGGTGGCCAGCGAAAATTTCTGCTCTTTCAGGCTAAAAAAATCTCCCAACCAGTTTCAAAATCTCGAAATATTGTTTTTTTCTCCCGATAATAGGGTCATTCAATCTGGCAACCCTAAGTCTGCTAGGCTCGAGCCTGTTGCGTTTTTTTCCTTTCCTTACTGGTTTTTGGCCCCTCTTGGCTTACTGTACTACAGAATGTATAGAGTGCGACTGCTGATTGTTATCTAATTCTATCTATCAAAAAATGCATGAGATTTTGTTTCAAACTTCATTATTACATTTACTCAATGTTATGTCACTTAAGAGTTGAGTATTCAATCTTAATTGAATCATCCATATAGTACGTCACACCCATATTCCAGCCAAATTTGACAGCCTATACCAGAGGTTCTTAAACTTTTTTTGGTCACGGACCCCCTACGTCATTTTGAAAACCTTACGGACCCTTTCCGAATATAATCAAAGAAAAAGATAATCAAGGGCACATGAAAGTTTGTGTCGTATGCATAGCCACGGACCCCCGGCTCTCGTATCACGGACCCCTAAGGGGTCCATGGACCACAGTTTAAGAAACCCTGGCCTATACTAACAAGGTCAAATATGTTAAGAAAAAGTGTGACATGGGGCGGGGGGGGGGGGACGACTTTGTGGATAACCCTTATTTATGAAGTTATTAGTTACCTCATGTTCGAAAAACTTGTCTTCCAGCGTCTTATCCCCAACATTGTTGCCGGCGCCCTCGAAGAGTGCCTGGTACTCGGCGTAGTACTCGGCCACGGCCTTCACCTGCTCGTAGTCGTCGGCGCGCGCCAGCGCCGCCAGCCCGTCGGGGTTGAGCTTGCCGCAGCGCGGGTACAGCTTCGCGCGGTCGTCCTTCGATAGCTCCGTACCGAACGAGTTAATCGTGATGATGATGGCGCGGCGGTCGGCCTCGAACTAATATTATTTTTAAGGTTAAAACAACCAGAGTAGGTCGATTCTTATACAGTTAATGTAAAAAGAGGTGTGGACAGTGACAGACTAAGAGGGGCGAAGTGGGTGCTCCGCTTGGCTCAGACCACCAATGGGTGTGGAAGGCTCGTTCAAACAGGAGTATTGGATACTGAGAACTCAAGAGGAATCAATTTTTTCTCAACCCTCTACTGACGTGACGTAAGTTTTGAATGAGTTTTCAAAAACACAATAAATGCTTTAGGACTAATTTAGTAATCTTTTTGCAAGTTAGATACTCATTAACAAATTTTTAAATGACAATTAATAATATTGGTCTTGAAGATTAACTAACTAATTATCTTTGAAATCTAAAACTTAAGTATGTATAATAATTTGATTTAATTGCGAGCTATAAATGACAAGCCTTACCTCCAAGATCTCACACATAACGTCAGCAGTAGTTCCACCAATCTGTTTGCAAAAATCAAAGAAGGCTTCCAAGTAGGCCTTGTACAGAGTGTTACGGATGATCTCAATGTTCATCTCATCCAAATCTTGTTCACTGATGCAGTCAACAAAGAATGGAGCCAGGGGCGTGTCAACCAAAACAGCATTGTACAGCTCAGCCGGAGTAGCCGCTACGTGAATGGCTTCCATCTGCTCAAAGGAACCCAGTGGATGGCATTTTGGGATCAGCTCTGAAATTGGTCGCTGGTGCAGAGTACCAGTGATCAACAGGATGATGTTGTCAATCATATAGCTGTATGTAATAAAGTCCAAGAAAGTTGAAAGTGGCTCCACAGAGTGATTCCTCAGATGCGTAAACTCGATGACGAGTTTTTCACGCAGCTTATCATCAATGGTGGATACAGCCAGAGGGCTGGGCTCATTGGACAGGAAAGTTCCATAGTCGGTTCCTTGCAGATGGAGCTTCAAATCTAAAACAATAAAATGCACCTAGTAAATAAAGTTTATCATAGCACAGATATTAGCAAAAAATTTAGTCTTTTTGTATGGAAAATCAGCTTCCTGAACAGTGTTTGTCATTGCCAAGGTGAAGGTTAAGCTTCGAGAAGTTTTTCTTAGAATTCTAAATTCGAAGGTTGACACAGCCTAATTTTCCGCAACTGGACGAGTAATATGCAAGGAGATTATTATAGCAAATTTTTAAAGGATTTTTAGTATATACTATAGCATAGGTTCCCAAACTTTTTGCCTGTTGCTTGCCGCCGTGTTAGGCATGATAAAAACAACCATATTGTTGTGAAATTTTCAAAATCGGGCTGACGCAGCCTGGAGGAAACGACGCGTGATTTGGGGATAGTACTTACCAACGCCAGCGCTCATGCCCAAAATACCAGATTCTCGATTTATCAGATTCCTGTCTCTCTTACCATATTCCATTGTCATTAGTTACTCAAGGATCTAAATGATTTTGTTGGATGGATTATTTTGGGAATCTAGTATACGGACAATCTGATATATTGTGAATCTGGTATTTTAGGAATGCAGTATATTGGGAATGAGTGACACCAGGATTAGTTTGTACTGTAGCTGATATTCTGATTTCAGTTTTTTTTTTTCAAAGGCGATAGCACCCCCCTGGATAGCTTCAACGCCCCCCCCCCCCCAATTTCTTCCAAGGCCCCTACCGCCAGATAAAATGGCTTTGTAGAAAAAATGTACTATGAGCCTAGCACCTGTGGAGTTGGTTGTTGGTCTCGAAAGCGTTGATTCACCTTTTTGCCTTGCCATACACAGGAAAAAGTATCCTGTGTTAACCAGGGTCATAATCTCCTGGTACACATTACCTTTACGAATTTCATAAAAACAAACAGACATACGAATTTTTTGAAAATTCCACGAAACTATTGACTTACATTCTATTACTTATTATCTTTTGTGTTTTTTGTGGAGTATTGACTGTATTGATTGCAATTTTATCATTTGAGATATTAGTTAATTACTAGTTTTACCCACTTATGTTCAGCAGTAGATGTATCAAGGTTGAAATGATGAGTTGTATCAAGGTTGAAATGATGAGTTTTATCCATGATCATTGAGCTAATCAAAATTTGGGATATTGGGATACAATGTGTTAAAAGTAGTAGTTGACTTCCTGATTCTGAGACTTCAGAAGAAAATTCTTAGGACTCCCAACTCCAGTCACTCAAATTCAATCATATAATCAAGACATAAGGAAAATAGCGCTTTAGTTGCTAGTTCAACAGGATTAAACACTTCAGAACAAAGCATTAGTATTTTTTTAATAAAATTATGACACATCGGGGGTGGCAAACTTACCTCACAGGAAGTGCAAAGAAAGATGTAACTATTTAAGTTTAATGAGTTTTTTTTTTCATTTCACGGTAATGTATACGGTGGTACGGTATTAATTCAGGTAAGTAATTATGTCTAAAACAAAATTAAGACCTATTGAAGGTTGACAAGTTTACAAACAACTAGGTGTGTCAGCTCTATGAGAAGCAATGTACCATTACTTTTGATAATTGTATCTTCTAGACAACTAACTCTAGTAGATATTGGAAGTACATCTGCTGAAAAGTTTAAGATCTTGTGATATGGATAATCGTACCTTCCAATGTTTCACACTGCACCAAGTTCAAGTAGTCTGCTTGCTTCAGAATTCCACATTTGAAACCACGGCACAGTCCCTCCAGATATCCAGAATCGATGTTGAAAATGCTTCCCTTCATTTTTGAGGAATTAGATGGAAGTTTTGCTTTTTTTCTGCGGTTCACAACTCCTTCCACCCAGAGATAGAAGAACGAAACAGTCAGTCGAGTCGATCATTGATCATATGATTTAGCCATAGACAAAGAAAGGAAGGCCCCTACCCCAGCCCTACTCACGTTCAATATTTACAATAATCAAATAGTCCATTTGACCAAAATAATAAAATCATTATAAAACTTAAGACAACGATCTTATTAACCTATGAATTTATTTTTGTTTAATTAAGATTTAGGTGTAGTGTAGGTGGAATACTATATTATGAATTAGTTCAACACACGTTTGGCAACTTTAATTGCAACCCAGTGACAGTGACGTTTGGGTATATTATATGACAATTTAAAAACATTGTCAGATTTGTCAGAAGGAAAAAGAAATTGAATTTCGTTTCGTTTTGTAAATCTTTTTTTCTACAAGAGTTAGTACACGTAGTTGTTAATCGCTTTTATTCTCATTTAGTATCACAAAAACCACTTTGACATCTTATTTATATGCAAGATGTTACGTGCATGTACTGGCATTATGCTTAATAAAGTCTCTAATAGAGGTAAATATTGTTAAATCTGTATTAACTAGGCCTCGTCTCATTTCTGTTTGGATAATCGTTAATGAAACATTTACAGGATGTTGGGTAAACGTATTGAACTGTAAGTCGCACATGGTCAGCACTGAAGCTGGTGCTCCAGCTGAAGATCCCAAAAAGCCAGAGTCCAAACGGTTGGCTGACTTTAGAAAGAAGCTGAGAGAAACTACATCTATTAATGACCTTGGTGAACAGCCTGAATTTGACCCTAATGTGAAAGAAGATCCCCTGCCAGCCTGGCCAGATAATACCAACCCTCATACAGGGGAGGTTGGAGGACCAAAAGGACCAGAACCAACCAGATATGGAGATTGGGAAAGAAAGGGAAGAGTAACTGATTTTTAATAAAAAATATAGATTGTGATACATATAATTTACTGGCTATTAGCAGATTTACCAACAGTTTTAGGCATTTTTTTGTTAGTTGAGTCTTCTAATTCCTTGGATTTATAATAGTGGGGTGCTACCTCCAATAACCACTTGCTTTCTATTTCGGTAACTTGCCTCATGAACTCTTTTGATGTGAATACTAGTTCATGATAGATAACCCAGCGAGGTAGCTCTTCAAATAGAGCACTGTTAGGATGAATCATAACTGTCTGAAAATGTAAACAACAATAATTTATTAGTATTGTTAAATGAGTTTTGGTTCAAATATAGGATAATTTCTTTTTTTTATATGATCTCTTAGTTCTGGTTCATTTTCATTAGGCACTGGTCCCACCAAGAGCGAGAAAGCGATTAGCTATCGGCGATTTTCTCGCCCAAGAAACGAACAAAAGATAAGGATCCTGTGTTAGTAAAAGAGACACATATATTAATAGTTCATCGCTGACTGTTCACACTGCCGGCGAGTAAATTTTCTAAGAGAATTCACTCGCCCGCGAAGAAAAAACTCGCCAATCGCTACTCGCTGGTCGCCGCTGGTGGGACTAGTGCCTTAGGTAGGTATTTTTAGAATAAAATCACTAAAAGTCAGTACACTATTTAGGCATTATGATTAAAGTTGCTGTTTAAAGTGCTATTATTTTTCTAGTAATTTATTGAAAAACAACTAAAAATATTGTACTCACCTGATTGTGTTTCACTGTTTTGTAATGTCCACCTTTTGAAAATTTTGCTATATGATAAAAATAGCCAGCAGTTATTGCTTTCCTTATATTAGAATCTTCCGAGATGCTGGACACCATTTCAATCTCTACTCGATCCATCAGTCCTGCTAACTGTTCCCTCACATCTCTGGCTCTTTTCATGGATCGGTATTGAATGAAATTCTCATAGCACCATTGCACGGAGAAGTCTGATTCAACCCATTGGTTGTAAACATTCATCAGTGTCAAGTGATCACCTGAGGGATGGAAAAAATTCTTCCTTGCAGTATCCGCATGAATTATCTTATCCTTAGGTCTGTAGAAGACGGAACTGTTAACTGATAACATTGCAGCAATTGTGACTAACTCTTCTGAACATTTGTATCTGAGAAAAGAAAGTTTAGTTATATTCAATAACTTATCAGTAATTAGTTATAAATAAAAAAAATACTATAAATTGACTCAATCAAATGACTTACTTTTCACTGGCTAGTAACATTTTTGCAAGCATGGGATCAGTAGGAAACTCTGCCATTCGTCTTCCAGCTTTTGTCAATTCCCCATGATGATTTAGTGCTCCAAGAGCATACAATTGCTCTAAAGCTAATACTAGTGTTTCATGTGGTGGGGGGTCCAGGAAATCAAAGTGAATTAGATCATTGATCCCCAGGGCCTTTAATGTTAGTACGGCATTTCCTAAATTGATCCTCTGAATTTCAGGGACTGTGTTATCTTCAAGTTCATATTTGTAGGCCCAAGCTGTGTAAAGTCTGAAACATTTTCCTGGTGCAACTCTTCCTGCTCTGCCAGCTCTCTGGTTAGCAGATGCTTTAGATATTGGAACCACAATCAAACTCTCCATTCCAGTCTTTGAGTTAAAATTATTTTGCTTGGCAAACCCTGGGTCTATGACATAGATGATGTTGTCAATTGTTAACGATGTCTCAGCAATGTTAGTGGCTAAAACTACTTTGCGAGCACCTTCAGGAGTCTGTTCAAAAATCTTTGCCTGCATATCACTTGGAAGGTTAGCATAAACTGGCAAAATCATGAGCTCTCTGATTTTCTTTCCAAGTCGTTTTGTCCTTTCTTGCAACATTTCCACACAGGTTTCGATCTCCTCTTGTCCTGTGAGGAAAACTAGAATATCTCCAAGAGGCTGTGTAGCATGAATTTGCAAGACTGATACTACACAAGCATCTATATAATCAGCTTCAGGTGCTTTAGTGTAATAGATGTCAACAGGAAATCTTCTTCCAGGTATTCTAAATATAGGGGCTTCATCAAAGAAGTTAGAAAACTTTTCAGCATCTAATGTTGCACTTGATATAAGTAACTTTAAATCTGGTCTGAATCTAGTAATATCTTTGACAAGTCCAAACAAAATATCTGTGTGCAATGTACGCTCATGTGCCTCGTCAATAATCATGACACTATATGAGGCCAGATCTGGTTCTGATAAGAATTCCCTGTGAAGTGTTCCGTCTGTCATGTATTTAATTACAGTTCTATCTGATGTACAGTCTTCAAATCGGATACTGTATCCAACCTCATTCCCGAGTTTGACATTCATTTCCTGTGCAACTCTGGCAGCTACAGACATAGCAGCTACTCTCCTCGGTTGTGTGCATCCAATTTTTTTTCCATCATCAGTAAAACCAGCTTCATGCAGGTATTGTGGAATTTGTGTTGTTTTACCAGACCCTGTTTCTCCTTCTACAATCAAGATTTGATAATTTCTTATGGCTTCTATTAATGCCCCTTTGAATGGGAAAACTGGTAGTGATTTTTTAGTTTCCTCTATACTCAAGCGCATCTTTTGGTATTCTGATTTTTCTTTTTCTTCTTTTTTCTCCTTAGTACCTTCCAGCTGCAGGGCCTGTATAAAGTCAATCTGCTCATCCAGTAACAGTTCATATTCATTGTCAGCTTTGGCATCCTTTGCACCAAATTTGAAAAATGCTGACTTAATTTGTTCCTGTTCCCACTTGCGCTGTTCAGAGTGAGGTAGCTTCTCATTTTCATCAACTTCAATATATTCTCCTGAGGACAAATTATACAATACAATATTATACAAACATTCTTTAATTTTCTTCATTAACAAATAAGAGAAAATACAATGAAAACTTTATAAAAATAATAGTAAATATAATATAATAGGATCTAATAGTACAATAGCCATAGATATTGAGACTGAAGGACCCCAAGATCTTTGAAATATTAAGTAAAAAAAAAGCTTTACCTTTTTCTCCTTTACCCAGATCTCTAGGCATGTGGTATCTTTGAACATTCTCCAGTTCTCTAGCTTTTTCATGTTCCTTGGCCAATTGAAGAATAGTCTTTTTGTGTTCCCTTTCTCTCTTTTCTCTTTCTGTTAATCTGGAACATTTAGGTAATATTTCTAATTAGTTTTACAGTTTATTTGATAAAACTTCTTTTAGATGATTTATCATACAATACAGTGTATGGAATGATCAGCTGCAGAGAAAAGTAGCCCCCTTGCCATACTATGAATGTATGAGAGGGGTTCATATTTTCTGCAACTTATTGTACATAGACATACAGCAGGTAATGAAGTCTTAACATGTATGCACACGGACACTACCCATACATAAACATTGCAAATAACTGCATACAATATACGTACGTGTTTTCCTCGAAAAGGTACTCATCATCTGCGATGTCTGCCTCCAGCTCAACAACTTTATCATCTTTCCTTTTCTCGAGGTACTTGCGGCGGGACTGGACGCGCAGTTTTGGCAACAGCTTATCCCGATCCTCAGCTTCTATCTTCAGACGCTTCGCAGCTTCTTCATAAGATCTTTTACTCGAAGATTCAGCCACCTTCTTAACCCTTTCCTCGTCACGTTTTTTTAACCGAGTAGCAAACTCGTCACGTTCCTTAAGATCCTTCTTTCGCGTCTCTTCGGCACTGTCACTCCCAGAAGATGAATATCTCCGCTTGCTAGCACTCATTTTGATATATAAATCTTAACTGTATTAGTCTAAAATCAACGCGAAATATCTGAAAATACAGAGTTTTGATTTCATCATTTAATATATAGGAAAGCCTAAGTAAAACAAAAGAAAAAGTTCATACATTCTTTCAGCATAAACTATGAAAGTGAATAATGATTAATTACCGGAATATTTATTTATACGCCATAATAAAAATGTCCTCAATTTACTACTTCTACTTAGGCCGTAGACTTTGACAGTGACATTGACATGAGCGTTTTGATGCGTTGCGTTCATATTTAAAACGGTAAAATGATTTCAGACTACAGAGTTTATTAAGGCTAGAGCGCACTGTAGTAAACCATTCGTCGTTTTAATGAAATAAAAACCTGTTTTATTAATATTATTCATGATTTTTGTTAGTGATTATATTGGTAGCCCCGGTCCCACACATAAGCTGACAATTATAATATGCCAATATGTATACATGCATATGTGTCAGACTGAACTTGCGACCATGCAAATGCGTATGCATATATAAATCCTCCTAGAGTCTGTGCGGAAAGAGAATAGGCGTGGCGAAAAACGGAACTAACCTAACCAGTATGGTATTTTTTTTTGCAAATACGGTAGAAAAGCATTACATTACAGCGCCCCCCATCTAAATCCTATTCTCTCTCCGCACAGACTCTACGCTTGTGTAAGAAATAATTAAATTGATTAAAAAAAGCATTTTTGACAACTATGCTTAGCGGATACGATTTTATTACTGCAGTCATCTTTACATATTATCCTGCATAGTATTAATTATTTTTGCCACTTGATTGTAGATTAAATACGACGAGGCCGTTGATGTGCATCAAAAACCGACAGGGCTCAGAAAATGGTCAATGTCGACATGTATAGGTACTACTTTGCATGTGTATAGATAGACTGAAATCTTGGCATATGCATAAGTTTGGTATAGGGCTGCATGTGTGTGTGGCCGGGGAAACACCAGAGCTCGGCGCTTGTAAAAACTACTATTACTCTTCTTTTGTTTTTATTGACACTTGACCTTTGCAATTGACATCGTTACTGACAGCAATAAAGCACGCGATATTTTGTCACAATTTTTAAATGATTCAATAATATCTGGAGAACAGCATTTACTCGATAAACAATGCTTGTTACGAAGTGCCTTCGCAATGTATGGTTAGTAGAAAATGTAATTCACGTAAGCCTCAAGTCTTATGACTCGAAAAATATTTCAAAAAGCACCTCCGTTAGTATAAAAATAAAAAATAAAATAAAATAGTTTATTTTTGCAAGTAGGCCCTCAAGGGCTCTTTTACAAGTCTGAGTCTAAATATGTATGTATTATTTCATTTCTTTTCTTTTGGCGCTTCGGGTAGTGACCTTCTGGTGAGAAGAAGCGCCGGAAGAAACTCACCAGTTTCTCTTTTTTAAAAACAGGTATGACATTATTACATTCTATTTCATTAATACGTTATAATAAACTTATAACTACATTTTCAGAGATGTAAAAGGTCTCTAGGCGTCAAAACAAGACAATTAAAATAATAGAAATAAATTGATAATAAAAATTCATGGAGATGTAAAGAGTCTCCGTTGTCAAAATATTAAGTTTTGGAGGTGTAAAGGACCTCCAAACGTCAAAATATAAAATAGGAATGTTTATACTAAATATATTACAGAAATGAAAATATTCTACAACTCACACGATATAACTTAAAAACTAAATTAAAATAAAATGAATACAGTTTTTTCTTAGAGATGTATATGGTCTCTAAGTGTCAAAACAGTTGACAAGTTCAAAAACAGAAAAAAATCAACGAAAGAGACATTATATTAAAATGTAGTTATTTCCAGTTGCAGTTAATCCCAAGGTGCTTCATCATTCATGTAGTCTTGTGTGCTGTAATAAGCTTTGGACATGAGTTTACGCTTTACACAATTCTTGAATTTGCTAACAGATAATTCAGTTATGTTTCTTGACAGTTTATTGTAAAACCTTACACAATTACCCATGAATGATGTTTTTATTTTATGGAGCCGAGTGGTGGGCACTGCGAGCTTAAGTTTATTTCTAGTATTAATATTATGTATGTCACAATTCTTCTTAAAATTCATGATATTCTTATGTACATACATAATATTCTCATAGATGTATTGACAATGCAATGTCATTACATTAATGTCCTTAAACTTATCTCTAAGTGAGTCTCGATAGTTCATCTTATATATCGCTCGAATAGCCCTCTTCTGCAGAACAAATATAGTATTAAGCTCTGAAGCGCTAGCACTGCCCCACAGTAGAATACCATACGACATAATACTGTGGAAGTAACTAAAATATACTAATCGAGCTGTTTTGATGTCTGTTAATTGTCGGATCTTGTTGACTGCAAAAGCTGCAGAACTAAGTCTATTCGAGAGATTAGCAATATGGGGACCCCACTGGAGTTTATGATCCAATGTTATACCTAGAAAAACTGTACTATCAACTAGTTCCAATTCCTCATCCTTCACAATGACACTTGCTTGCTCGCGATTTACGTTACGCGTGATAAAGTTAATACATTTAGTCTTTCTTTCATTTAAGAGTAAATTGTTAATATTGAACCAATTTACTACTTTAGAGATAGCATTGTTTACATCGTTGTAAGCTTGCTGCTGTCGCTTAACTTTGAAGATAAGTGAGGTGTCATCTGCAAACAATACTATATCATGGTGGGTCTTTACGAGGTATGGCAAGTCATTTATGTAAATAAGGAACAGGAATGGTCCCAATATTGAACCCTGCGGTACACCCATCGAGACCAGTGACCCTGGTGAGTGCTGTCCATTCACGTCAACCCTTTGTATTCTACCTTGTAAGTACGACTTAAATAAATTCAGTGCCGATTCTCTAACTCCATAGTAGTGCAGCTTCCCGAACAATGTTTCATGACAAACGCAATCAAATGCCTTGGATAAATCACAGAAGATACCTAAAGCATCACATGACTCCTCCCAGGCATCGAAAATATGTTTAATTAGCTCAACACCAGCGTCGGTTGTCGAGCGACCCCGAGTAAAACCAAATTGCTTATTATGCATTAAGTTATTTGTATTAAAATGATTCATTAATTGGGACAAAACTAATTTCTCGAAAATTTTACTGAAAGTTGGTAGCACAGATATTGGTCTAAAGTTAGTGGGGTCAGTAGTGCTACCTGATTTAAATAAAGGTGTTATTTTACTATATTTCATTAGATCAGGAAACTCACCGCAATCAACACAGTTATTAAACACGACTACCAAGTCAGGCGCTATGATTTCTATTAGGGATTTAACAGCATGGACAGAGACTCCCCAAAGGTCACTAGTTTTTTTAACATTAATTGATTTAAACGCCTTTACTACATCCGAGGTACTGACATGTTCAAAATGAAAGTATTTACTACATTCTGGGGCGTTGTCTTTTAACAGCGTGACGGCAGACGATACTTGTCAGGCACGCACAAAAGGGTTCTGTACATTCCGTATACCTACGGATGATTGTTTACTATTAAGTGCAATGAAAAGCTGAAAACGGGTATAATTTGTATGTAAATCCCTAAAAAATCTATCCCTGTACTTACTCGTTTTCATTCCTTCAGACTCCAGACTGTGATCCACATTTAGATGTACATATATCCACTTTATTTTCTGATATCACTACTTTTTGTGGTATAAGAGAACGTGCAGGGCCGGATTTGGAGGTGTGAAGGCCCTGGGGCAACAAAGGAGCGGAGGCCTCTTATCGGACTAGTGAAGGCCTCTACTTATTAGGGAAATATTGTGGAGGCCCGGGGTAGTAGCCCCGCCTGCCCTCCCCCAAATACGACCCTGAGAACATGGTGTCATACTTTCTGGCGGAGACATGGTATCGTACCGAATTCAAAATAGCATCAAAACAATTTAAGAAAAATGTACTAAATTGTACGTCAATAAAAAAAATGTACTACATATACTTACGAGAAAACAAGATTAATCTGTCACCGCTAGGCTCTGTGCGGAAAGAGAATAGGCGTGGCGAAAAACGGAACTAACCTAACCTAACCAGTATGGCCACAGAACAGAAAATACGGCACATACGGTACAAAAGCATTACAGCGCCCCCCAAAATTAATCCTATTCTATTTCCGCACAGAGTCTAGGAAGGATATTTTCTGGCGGGCGCTATCTATTTTACTATGTAGCAGTGGAGTTTTGACTTTCTTATGAATCATTAAATATGTACGAAAAATGCACTAAATTGTACGCTAATTAAAGAAAACTGTTCTATACGCACTTACGAGAAAATAACGATTAATCTGTCACCGCTAGGAAGGATACTTTCTGGCGGGCGCTATCTATTTTACTATGTAGCAGTCGAGTTTCCACTTTCTTATGAATCAGTAAATATGTACGAAAAATGTACTAAATTGTACGCTAAACTGTACTACACGCACTTACGAGAAGACACCGATCAAATGTCACCGCTAGGAAGCATACTTCCATCCCTATTTTAACCCCTTTAGGAGATGAGTTTCGAAAAACTGTAAACTGCATATTAACCCTTTCAGTGCGGAATGACGCCACACACCAACCTTCATGACACGCCTGTCGTGGCATCCGCAACGAATCGGTTAAAGTACAAATTTAGTACATTTTTCTACATTAATAACATTTATCAATATGTTCATGGTAAATTGGCATACACCCACCGTCCCAACGGGCGTAGATACGCCCGTTGGGACGGTGGGTGTATGTATGCCAATTCCATAGATACGTGAATTTATTCCAATGTGGAGATCCACATTGGAATAAATTCACGTATCTATGGATTTTGTTCGATAACGTACAATTTCGTACATTTCTCGTACATATTTACTGATTCATAAGAAAGTCGAAAACTCGACTGTTAGATAGTGAAATAGATAGCGCCCGCCAGAAAGTATCCTTCCTAGCGGTTACAGATTAATCGTTGTTTTCTCATAAGTGCGTGTAGAAGTTTTCATTAATTAGCGTACAATTTAGTACATTTTTCGTACATTTTTACTGATTCATGAGAAAGTCAAAAACTCGACGGCAACATAGTAAATAGATAGCGCCCGCCAGAAAGTATCCTTCCTAGCGGTGTCAGATTAATCGTTGTTTTCTCGTAAGTATGTGTAGAACAATTTTTTTTTAGTAACGTACAAATTAGTACAATTTCCGTACATTTATTTGATGCTATATTGAATTCGGTAGTATGACGTAGAACATGACCTATTTTTCGCTCATACCAGATTTTGTAAAATACCAGATTCTCGATTTATCAGATTTCTCGTATACCAGATTTCCAAAATAACACATTCTACATAATCATTTACTTTCTTGAGGAACCTACGATTTTATAATCTAATGTATAGGGAATGTGGTGAGACAGGAATCTGATAAATCGAGAATGATATTTTAAATTATTATAAAAAAAATGTATTTTAAAAATTCTGGTATTTTGGGTATGAGTGCTATTTTTATATATTAGATTATTATAGATTTTGCATCATGTAAAAAAATTAAATAAAAAAATGTATGTACCTATTCTGTACTTATCTATACTAAAATTGAACACGGGACCCTAAAACAGCTTGTCGTTGCGTTGGTAGGCAGGTGCTTACTCATATAGTTACGATAAGTACCAGTTACCGACCGACGCTGCTCTGTAGGGGAGCCGACAGCGCTTGTGGACCCCCAGGCCTTAGGCTAATAATAAACAATTATAATTAACGGTAATGTCAGCATATGGCTCAAATAGACGTAGGTGACATGACAGTGACAATTTGACGACAATCCTCGAGGACTCTGTGGTAACTTCGTTCGCTAAGGCGAATTAAGTTAAATGTTTCTTTTTTGCTTCAGATTAGTCGGTAAAAATGATCCTACTGAGGACATAATCTACCTGTACCACAGATTACCTAATACACCAACATTTGTTTGTACACCAAATTTTATGTAAATCAGTCCTGTAGTTTTTACATGACGCGCGCATAAACAAACAGAAAGAAAATCCAAAAACTGTATATATTCACATTACTTTTTGGGTTCTGTACCTCAAAAGGAAAAAAATCAGAAGAAAAAATGGAATCCTTATAGGATCACCTTATTGTCCGTCTGTCTGTCCGTCCGTCCGTCTGTCCGTCTGTCTGTCTGTCTGTCAAGACCCTTTATCTCGGGAACGCGTGTTAGGATCGAGTTGAAAATAATGATGAAGCTGTGAAAAAAATCAAACTTCTAAGTTAACGTAAAAAAAAAGATACGGCCGTTTATGCAAAAAACGCAATTTGGCAAGTAATACCGTCTTATACTACAAGTATAGGGAAAAAATCTGAAAAATTTACATTTGTAATTAAATCATAAAAAATACAGTCTGTATTTAAAGTATTTGTACGGAAGCCTCGGTGGGCGAGATCGACCCGCACTTGTGCGGTTTTTAGGGTTCGCACCTCAAAAGGAAAAACAGTAACCTTATAAGATCACTCTGTTGTCCGTCTGTCTGTCTGTCGAGACCCTTTATCTCGGGAATGCGTGGAGGTATCGAGTTGAAATTAAAACCATATACTCAGGTTTACGGTCCCTTGGAGCTTTTAAGTTAACGTAAAAGAAACGACTGCTTATGCTGCAAAAAACGTATAGTTCGACACTCTCAAGAAAACCAAAATTTATAAGGTACTTCCCGGTGACCTAGAACTATGAAATTTGGCAAGTAATACCGTCTTATACTACAAGTATAGGAAAAAATCTGAAAACTATACATTTGTAATTAAGGTCCTTACTAAAATGAGTTTTGAACTTTTATTAAGTAAAATAATGTACCTAATTTTCAAATTACGCACTCTAGCCTTTCATGTGACGAAGTAAAGTCTTCAAAAACTTAATTTATGATTAATTTTATTTTAGGCCCGCTGGAAACTTAAGTCGACAGATAAAAACATTAGCCCCCCAGGCATATGTGATGTTTGAGACTAATGCTACGGCTCTGATGAACAAAGTTGGTCATAGACTGTTTGGACCGTCAGCGGAAGACGTGAGTTCATTATTAACTTCTACAATTCTACTATATAATTAATAAACATCTGTTCCTTGCCTGATCTTAATAAGTTCCTGGCAGTTCGCAATATATTTAGTAGGTACGGGGGAGTCTTTTCGTGATGCGTTTTCCGAGTAGTTCCCCAGATTTCCCACGATCTCCTGGTCCTAAGTCGCAATGTTGCCTTGTGCCGCGATATCTTGTGATATTGGATATAATGCCGGTAGTTACTTAAAACATTCACAATACTCAATTCCTTATACAAAATGATATGAGTAATTTTTCGACCAACACGTGACTTTCTCATACGAGGATTTTCTAGTGTGGTACTACTATGTAGATGAACAACTAGACTGGGAAGATGGTAAATTCGGAGCTGCTAGCGTTCACAAGCGTACTGTAACTGGTCTGTTTCACAATAAAAAACTACATAATATTTCCAGATTGTTAGAGATATGGATTTGAAGGATAAGTATTGTCTGATTACGGGAGCGAACAGCGGGATCGGTCTAGAGATGACACGCTGCCTCAACGCCCGCGAGTGTCACGTCCTCATGGCTTGCCGAAACACTTATGCGGCCAACGTTGAAAGCAAGAAAGTTTGCGAAAACTTAGACCGATTGAGCATCAGCGAAGTCAACCTAGCTTCGCTTAGATCTGTAAAGAAGTTCACGGACCGCTTAATGACTGACCAAAAGTAAAAATTGGATTATTTTATCATATTAAATAGCTGTACATCCTACTCGTATTGGCGAGGCGTCAAATATATTCTCACGTAAGCCAGAGGAGATTGGTTTTCTTTTCTCCAAAAGCGTTTAAGAATATCATTTGAGTTTTATGGACACCTCGCCACTTCTGCATGCTCACTCGCTGGAGTGAATACCGTTCCTGATTAAGTGCTTGGAACATGTAAAATATGTTTTTTGGGTTCAAAGGAGAGAGCGAGATTCTTGGTGACTTATTTGTCTGTTTTTTTTTTTTCAGAAAATTCGACATTGTGATTTTGAATGCCGGAGTTTTTGGCATCCCACGGACTATTACTGAAGACGGATTGGAAACAATATTTCAAGTTAATTATTTGAGTCAAATATACTTGCTCATGAATATAGAAAAGCTTTTAGCCCCTGATGCCCGTGTTGTGTTCCTTACCTCGGAGTCCCACAGGTTAGTGTAAATATTCAACGAGTATCGGGCAATTTGTTTAATGTGGTAACTGTGTACACTGAGCGGCTTTTTAACCAAAGCTTCGTAGTCTTGTATTAGCTCCGCCACCTTATCTAAGGTTAATAGGGCTAGATGGAAAGCTAACCATTTCGGCATCCTATTTTTTGGAAGACATTGAATATTACCAAGAATTTAGTACGAAATAAAAAATGGTTAGTTACCTAAATCTTGCTGCTTTTGTTACTGCTGCTTAGTGCTTGTTGTTTGTGTTCTGATAATGGTGATACGTACAATCGTTTGATGTAAGTAACACATTTACTTTTTGGTCTACCTACATATGTAATTATACAACGTCTATTCGAATCTATCATAAACATACGTCTATTCCCATCCATCCATCATCCATTTTTATCGACATTTGTGAAATTTCTAAGCAAAAGATACCTACTCCACATTTGCCATAAGCACACATTTACTGATTACAAGTTAAAGATATAAATTTAATGTCGTCTTTATTGACAAGCGGATTGGTACTGTTTGCCTAAGCATGACACATTTAGGTACTCTGTTTTAGGTATGTACATTGGCCGTTAGAGAAAAGACTACTCCCAACTGAGGAAATGCTGTCGCTGCCGGAAGCGAATTATACCTCTATCAAGGCGTTTAATGTGTCTAAGTTGTGCAATATCTTCGCGATGCATTACTTGGGCTACCGATGGCTGAACACGAACAGGGGTGTGTTTGCCGCATCTCCTGGCTCTTTCGTGAAGACTAAACTGTGTAGCAATTGGTGGGCCTACGAGTTACTCTACATGCTAATGCAGCCGTTTAATAAGTCTATCGTAAGTAACTTGACAATTGGACTACTTAAACCTACCTTGTAATTATACCTAGTTCTAGAAACTTGTCTGGCACGAAAGATAACCTTAATGCTACTGTGTTTGATTGATGTATTATGTGGAATTATACGTACTACTGCCATAACATAATTCTGTTCGAATAAGAGCCTGACTGTTCATGAACCTGTCCGAATCCGTCGATTTATGATAGGACCTTATTTGGATTTACTGTTGTATCGTAGGGTGCCGTAGTCAAGTAAAATGTTTTCTTGCCAATAAGACAGGCTGTTAGTAAGGCCGAGTTGAGATTCGTCCGATACTTTAACTACGGAACCCTGAAAATTAATGTAATAAGGACTCTGACAAGTACCCAATGTGCCTTAAAGCTAATCCGACGAATAATACATCTGCCAATTAACGAATTTGGCGAATAATAAGGTCTGAAGAATAATAATATCTGACGAGTAACGCTATCTGACAAAACGCTAATTTAGGGATCATCCATAAATCACGTGACGCTCGTAGGGGCAGGGAGGATTCGGATAAAATCACGAGCGATCACGTTGGTTGAGTAGATATTACGTGTATTTTTTTTTGGCCCCGAGAAAATAATTAAATCATCAAAAGGGTACGTCCTTTGAGTATGCTATAGTTGTGTGATACGTTGCGTACGGACCATATTCTATTTTTGAGAATAAACCATCGCATAAAATAGTACTATTTAGTTCCTAGCATAGAATAGGTAATAGGGAATCACACCTGTAGTTTACAAACTACTTATATCTGACTAAACATTGGATTCACCTTTAACGATTTCCATTCATTATTATAAGTAGGTGGGACTTAATCGCGTAAAACATAGCTACCAGGAAAGTATATTAAAATTATTTTTAGTGTGATTTTTCGTGTCATACTTTCTAGCGGAGACATGGTATCGTACCGAATTCAAAATAGCATCAAAAAATGTACTAAATTGTACGTTATTTAAAAAAAAATGTACTACACATACTTACGAGCAAACAACGATTAATCTGTCACCGCTAGGAAGGATAGGTACTTTCTGGCGGGCGCTAAAGGATGTGACGAATAAACAGTTCCGACGGGGAATGCATCTGGTGAATAAATGATCTGACTATTAACGAATCTGGTTAGATCAATAACTGAACATTAATGAAATGGGCCAAAATCGGATTTAACCAAAAACGTATCTAACTGTCATCGTGATATCCTTTAAAGGATAAGTCTTTTATGCCACACTTGGCCATAAAGTGCCTTTTTCCGCACGCTACGCGCACGGAAAAAGCCGCTTTCTGGCCAAATGTAGACATAAAATGCTGTACACAACACGGGAGATAATAAAGATAGTCCTCGATCGCATAATTACGTCCCTCGCTTGCAGCTTGGGCCGCAAACATCTGCGATCTCGGCCTTTCTTTATTTTACCACCCTAGTTGTGTAATGTACTATTATGTCACACCTGGCCATAAAGTGGCCAGGTGTGACATTCTGGTCAAGTGTAGATAAAGTCGCTTTCTGGCCAAGTGTAGATAAAATAAAATGATGTACACAACACGGGAGGTAATAAAGAAAGCCCTCGATCGCACATTTACGTCCCTCGCTTGCAACTCGGGCCGCAAACATCCGCGATCTCGGCCTTTCTTTGTATTACCATCCTAGTTGTGTAATATACTATTTCAGCACAGGAAACGAAAGGGTCGTCTATCCAACAGGAAACCCTACTCATATGTTATGGTTGAGTAGGCAGAGTAGGGCTCTAACAATACACATAAGAAAACATTACAATTTGTCATAAACATATTGTTAATTTGGTTTTAGAGGCAAGCCGCAGCCACGCCATTATACTGTGCAATTTCGCCTGAACTGGACGGTCTGACGGCGTTATATTTCAAAGACTGTAAGCGTTGTGAACAAAGCGAGTTGGCGTTGGACTCTCACTTGTCGTTCCGGCTGTTCGATATGACGCAGCGCATGATCGACGAGCGCGTGCGCGGCTTCGAGGCCGCACAGCTCGAGGCCACGCCCAAATCGAGGCCGGAGACCTATCAGCAGCCCGACAAGGACCATAAAGAACCTACGGAAGAAGACCTCTTGTCTAACTACTCGGGTTAATATTGTTATTCGGTAACTTTTTAACGGACTGATAATTAAAATTAATAAGTCTTTTTTTACCTTTTATTTATTTAACAAAAGTTTATATAGTCTTAATACATGGAATCTTATAAATATTGTATACATAGGAGGCAGGAGGCGCTAACAATTTAAAAAAACGAAACAGATTACAATACTTATTTAATGGAATTCATCAAATGTAATAAATGCATTCAATAACGACGAGTAAAGTAATAAAATAGATTAAGTTTCAAAAGGCACAATACGTTTGCTGTTGTATAATGACACGTAATAATAATAAATTAATAAGTCAGTATAATATATTAACGGAAATTTGTTAAATGACCATATATTGATCTATGACGTTGTAAAAAGGTTTGCAATTCCCCTAGATATCACGTTCATCGAAAGCATTCGTCTCTTTCGCACATATTGAATTGCTAGAAAGAGACTTTACATATTTGCGTTGGCGATGAACGTTACCTTGATAAGTGGTCGCTTAAGTATTTCTTCCATATAAAATGGTCGGAAAGCATATATGTAGGTCCAGAGCTGAGCACTGTTTATCAAATAAGTTAACTTCGTTAATCGTTTTGCCGTGGATAAAAAGTAAGTTCGTAGACGTAAAAGCGCTAATTTGGGGAAGATTTAACGATACATCAACGGGTGTCATAAATATTGCAGATAGAATATTTCGCTTTTATCATTTTCACCTGAAGACGTCCATACTGAAAATATAGATCTCCCTCAAAGACTTGCACAACGAAAGGTCGCATGTTTTATACCTCCATGACTTCCGGACTTAAGCAGGTCAGATCAACTTATAGGGGCCGATGGCCGATCCAAGCTACGTCTTCCGGTTCGTGGTCTCCATTCGTGAATTTCCTTCAGTCATCGGTTCTTTGACCTATGTGCTCACTATGCCCAGCCTATTGACAATTCAACTTGCTAATTCAGAATAATAAAAAAAATCAGAGAAAGTAAAAGATTTCGTAAAATGAACTTAAAAGTAAAAAATCTTTTAGAGGTTATATGATATGCGCCTTTTTTGCGTGATTCTCTCGTTGCTCAAAATGTTCCTTAATTAACGAATAACTGATATTAACCGTCTTGTGCCCAGCTATGTGTAGGTCTAAATGCATTAGGTACTTACGGATAACATAAAACATAAACAACAGTTTAGAAAAACTGCGCTTAAGTTCGTCTTAATGACCTAGTTTTTTTTATTATTAACGGATAAATAACATACAATAGAAAGGACTCTGATTAACCAGGTCAGCATCTCTTAAGGTTTTTGAATTCATAATAGGAAATTGATGTTATGAATGTAGACAATAACATATATTTTTAGTCACCTATTGTATCTATTACTATTCTGCGTTTCAACTTTTCTGATAAAATTAATATATCTCCTGAGGCTAAGTACGTAGGTATGTATGTACATACATATCTACCTAACAATGGCGTGGCGATATAAAAGATATCCTTGGGCAAGCCGGTGCATTTTTGGCTTATATTTTCTTTAAGAGCTGTACAATGAGGTGCTCAAATGCCTGATATTAGGCAAGCCTTTAGGTATCGAGTTCTTTGGACGCCACGCTACTGCTAGCTAAGTATAAATTTTAATGAGTAGGTATGTAGTTCTTTTCTTAGTGAAATGTAATCGGACCCACATTTGGATCTCGATTGTTTACATACCTACTAGAAGATAGGATGGATACAATATAAGGCCACAATCTCTATTTTACAAGCTTTTATTTAACTTGCAATGTATGTAACTATGTTTGTTCGGGTGAAATTTTGCAACTCAATGTTGAAGCCAGGGCTCGGAACCGGTATTTTGCAAAAACCCCGAAATAGCCTAATATTTTGAATTGTTTTATGCTTTTTATGTACAGTTCAATAATGTATTTAAGTCATGATTTCGTATTATTAGATTGTCAGGTTAAAAAACTAAATAATAAATCAAAGAACGAAAAGAATTCCGGTATTTTTGTATGGAGCAAATACCGGTTTTCGAGCCCTGGTTGAAGCAGATATCTTTAACAGATTGAGCTGAAATTTTGGCAATGGAATATTATTATGACATGGAGCTGATCTGATGATGAAGCCGGATGGTAGCCATCAGTGGCGTGGCGTCAAATATATTATTAGTAAAGCCGGAGCAGATTTAGATTACTTTTTCTTCAGAAGTATAAGATACTCCGGTCATATGCTTTAAAATAGGCAAGCCGCTGGGAATCGGGTTTTATAGACGCCACGCCACTGGTAGCCATAGGATCTTCTAGATTACATAAGATAAATTCACTGTGTTTGGATTCATTGATTAGTTGTGACGTGCAGTTTGCGATTATACAAAAAAAGTACAGTCGGCAATAAAAGCTTATCTCAATAAACATTTTTTGACAGAAACCAATTTTTTATCATTAAACACTTAATAAAACGGCACTTACATTGGTACCGAAATTGTTAATAATATAAATTGGCACATTTTTTTTTGTTTTTCAAAGAGTTATATTTGGCGTAGCTATATACGCTCGAATATGTACTAAGAAATAAAACTCTTGCCTTCCCAGCCAACAAATGTTGTGTCACGAAGGATCGTCATTAGCAGAGTATTAGCAATAGTTTAACTCCAGCCATTTAGGGCAGTTACATTTGTTTCTTTGTATCATCGTACATACTAGCGAATGCAAAATTGAAACCCGGATATTACCCGACTCTTAATAAAGTTGGTTACCCGGGTTTTCGGGTACCGGCGTTGCATTACCTACAATGAAATTGCCGATATTGCCGGCCGTGTTAAGTAAGATAAGCAATCGTGTGATGTTTTTTTCGCGTTTGCTTTAAGGCGGCCGACGTTAGATTTTACTTATTATCTTTAAAATAAAACGATACATGAATAATTTTTATTAATTACATGGTTTTTTTAACCCGGGTTCTGACTCTAAATAAAGTTAGTTACCCGGGTACCCGGGTTGCATTCCCTAGTAAGTACAGAAGAAAGAAAGCGTCACGATTCAAGCTATGCTGCCTTGGTTAGCTTTAGCGCTGTTTGTGCGCTGTGCTTCGCACACATTCAGGCTACGAGATGTGGCTTTCTGTAAAGTTAAACTACTGGTTATACTGTGGGACTAGGCTAGAGATCCCAGTGCCAAAGTATAATAAGAAACCTATTGAACTGAACGCAAGTAAAAATTGTGTAATCATCAAACAAGGAACACATTACAAAACTTTAGCTACCTACCAACACAAATCCAACTAAAGAAAAATGGACAGGAACAAACAATATTGCACTTACTTTTATTAATTAATTTATCATTGCAAGTACAAACTATTTTGATCACTTATAAACTCCCAGTGCATAAAATTTCGCTTAGTTAAATGCTGATATCGTGTGATTTTTTTTTAAATCGGAAAGAGACAGGCACTATAGTTCATTTGAGCGAATGAACGATTCTCTGCCAAGATTCGAGAGTAGCTATATGGTCGGCCAAGGACCAGATAGCCTAGACATTAGGGTGTCCCAGAAAGCAAATCTCCATACAAACTTTGAAGCCAAGTCGGCAAGGGATCATCACAGAGAGCTGAAATTGTATGTACCATAATATTTTAGTAGTTCCAACACTTCCAATATTTTTGCGTTACAAAAAAAAAATAAAAAAAAATCTTGCCCATACAACAATTTTTTTTTTCTTCATAAATATTTTTCAACTACTCAAATATACTGGTATATAAAATTGCAGCTCTCTGTGATGATGGGAACGCGTGCCGACTTGGCTTCACCTTAGGTTAGGTTATTATAATATTTATAAACCCTAATTTAAATATGTAGGACAATAAAAAAACAATAACTAATCAATAGATTAGAATCAGACTACGCTAAGTCTGCAGAGGTCGAAAAAAGGTTTTATTGTAAAAACACACATGGCAACATCACAAGCAAGATGATTAATTAATTAGTCTTGATACTTGGCAAATACCTATCTTTCCGTTTAATAAGTATATAATGTGTTCATACCTACTGAAATAAATATTCGGGACAGTCTTGCTCAAATTGATGTAGTTCCAACCAAACTAAGGAATGCTTGTATACATGTACATATTTAAATATAATATTTAAATACATTGAAATTTTCTAAGAACCTGGAACAAATCGCTTAGTTTGGTAGAAACTAGATCAATGTGTGTAAGATTTACCCAGATATTATTTTTATTAGGTATGTAGACACATTTTGTAATAAACGGAAGAATTATTGCCAAGGACCAAGATTAAATAATCCTCTTACTGTAGTTTCCGCATGTTGCCATATATATATTTTTTAATAAAACCTTTTTTCGACCTCTGCAAACTTAGTTGCCGTCCGACTCCGTCCGACTATAGTTGAACAATATTAAATTAGTTACTTTTGACTATAATATAATCAAGCCAATGGTAGCAGATGGACTCAACGACAGAGCGAGCGCATCCAAAAGATGCCTGTGTGCTCTAGTATTCGCGCAACAGCGATGGCCACGATCATCAGTCATGATGGATACGACTAAGAAGAGACTCTTAATTAAAGTATAAAGACAACCAAGTAGTACGACTTCGGCCGTTTAGGAGCGCGCAACACGTATTTACACAGACGCACGATCGCACGTCTGTGTGAGTGCACTCCATACTGTGGCAGGGGCGCACAGGGGCAAATGCCTGCCTGTGGTGCGTCCGTACACGGCGCGCACACATGCGCGCTCCGGATGTACCTTTTGTTGGAAGAAAAACTACCGTATATAATATTATACCGTGCTCTAGTATTCAAAATCACCGGATTGTAAACAGTCGGAAAAAACTGACCAAAGCAGGAAATTTACATCTTGGCTTATAATATACTTAAGGCAAAAGGTGTGTAGCTGTGTAGCAGTGTTAGTAGAGCAGTATGCGCTTCTCGACTTGCTTGCGGCAGATGGGGCAGACGGTGATGCGGTCGCCGCACATCTGGCACATGCCGTGCCCGCAGAGGAAGATCATGTTCTTCAGCCGGTCCAGGC
Organism: Eudemis profundana; assembly: GCA_947034925.1. Lineage (NCBI taxonomy): Eukaryota > Metazoa > Arthropoda > Insecta > Lepidoptera > Tortricidae > Eudemis > Eudemis profundana. The sequence continues at coordinate 16,482,255 of OX344799.1, forward strand.
AGATGGGGCACATCGTCTGCAGACAAATATCTTCATTCATTACCTTACCCAGGGTAAATTAAAAATTTAACCTTAATTATTCTGTGGAAAAATTAACGCGATGGACGTTCCGCTTTCGAATACCTAACATCTAGAGCGCGAAGATGAGACTTGGGCGAGAGGTGCGGTAAAATAATACACATAGCACAATTTTGGCTTTTAAGTGAAATATAGATATATAATTCTTCGTGTGTCTATCCGTGAGCATCTGTATGCAAAGCAGTTCATTTTTTGATAAACAGCTGGTTCTTTGCTGTATTGGATCGAGATAGGTTGACTTGATTAGAAAATGTCAGGAAAGATTTTAAAGTATTTACCTGTTCCTTGATATCCTGCAATTGCTGTTGCAATTTCTGCACATCGGCTGGCGGCTGCGCGGGCGGCGCGGGCGCGGGAGCGGCCGCGGGGCCGGGGCCGGGGGCGGGGGCGGGGGCGGGCGTCGGCCGCGACCCGTTGTTCATGTGGTGAGGGGCGGCCTGCGCGGGCGCTGGCTGGCCCTTGTTCACTTGGATCTGCGCGAGGTTGCTGCTGCCGTCCTTCTCCACTGTAACAAATTATTTTTTATTGGAATTCTTCTAACGCACCATCCTCCACTCTTCTAACATCCATCTTGGTTATTATTTATGAGATTCCGATACCGATACATTACGATACCGAAATGTCCTTAAAATAGGACTCGTATTTAACGAGTCCGTGGAAAAAATCACAAAGCGCAAATCAGAAAGTGAAAATAAGCTTTGTTCTATTCAGAAGTATGCGGCGATAGATAGATCCGTGACAGTAAAAAAATCGTCAGATGTTACCCCTTCTAGTTATCGGACAGGAAAATAAATATGTAGGTGTTGAGAGCTCGGTCTCGCAAAAGTTCAATTTGTGCCAAACCATATTGGGATTGTCAACGATACTAACTACCTGGAGATGAATAAATTATTGATACAAAAAATAAGCATCAAACGAACCTACTGGACAACAAATGCACGAGTAGTAACTATAAAAATACTCAATTCGCTGTAAGTGTGCCCCTAACATTTCAAGATTTCCCTCGATTTTTTCAAGATCCTATTATCAGATCCTGGCCAGGTTGTAATAGGACCAAGTAGAAGATGTACCCTTTCAAACAAACAAACAATTTTCCAAATTGGTCCAGTCGTTTTCGAGTAATCGCCTAACAAACATACTATCGAATTGTGAACCATCCTTCTATTAGAACTCTAGAAAAAAGTTTCAGTCAAAAAATGGATTTTTGAGACAAGATTTTATTGCCGACTGTATTTTTTATATTATCGCAAACGTCAAAACAAATCAAATGAGCCCAAACACGGTGGATTTATCTTATGTAATTTAAATGATCCTATGCTACCATTCGGCTCCATCATCAGATCAGCTTCACTTGTCATCTGATTTATATATCTTTGTAAAATCTCAGCTCCATCGAAAACCGGGAAGTGGGGTCAAAAGATTTGATTACAGACACAGACACACAGACCCCGGGACAGGTGACGTTAAATAAAAGCTGTAAAAAGGAGACTATTATAATTATATAAAAGTTTTTGAAAACTGGCAAACTTGCAACCCTTATTGGGCGTGGCAAAAGTCGTACCAGGTGGGGGCCGTGGCGTTCCCTGGGGTCGAACCAGGTCGCTAGCCGGGCCACCTTGGGGGGGGGGGGGGGGGGGGCTTGGGGTCGAACCAAGTCACCAGTCCCGGTCCCCTATGGAGAGAGGGTCGGACTAGGTGGCGACCATAGCGCCTGGGGTCGAACCAGGTCGCTAGGCCAGAGCCACCTTGAAGTTACGCTGGTTGCTCAAAGTGAGCAACGGACCAGCGGGATGGTTGAAGCGGATCAACCTGTCCTTATGTGAGTGTGTGAATCGAGCTATTAATAAAAGTAAGTATGTACTCACGGTCGATATTGTGCGCCGCGAGTGCAGCGGCGGTGGCGGCGGCGGTGGCGGCAGCGGCGGCGGGGGCGGGGGCGGGCGCGGCGGCGTGCTGCACGGGCGTGCGGCACTCCACGCACTTGCGCATGAGCGGCGCGCACGCCGCGCACGCGCACACGTCCCCGCACGGCCGGAACACTACGGTAGCCGGCGCCTCCGAGCACACCACGCACTCGCCCACGCGCTGCCGGGACGTCACGCACGCGCGGCACACTAGACACTTTTTAACCTGGAATTAACATAAATCGCAACGTTACTCGACATGAGGACGAGTGTGATGATCGATAGGAGTCTTTGTGAAATCAAATAAGAAATCTAGAGATCTGTAGAAGAACCGGATTAACAGACTTAGCTTGAAGTCAACAAAACTTGGGATCTCATTGCCCGTAGAACCGATAGCCGTTGGGGTCGACGTGTTCTTAGTAGCGATTACGCACTGGAAGACGCAGCGCCGGCGGGCTTCCCACAAGACTGATGACCCAGTGAAGGTCACCGGAGTTCTCTGGATGCGGGTTTTGCCTCACTTTTTTATGATTATGATAATAACAACAGCGTATCACGAAACTAACCCTATCAAATCTAGTTCAAGTTCTTCTTTTCGGTCTTTCGCATAGACCTGCCTCTTGAATACATATTTTCTATCAGTTATCAGACACGTCGAATTTGGTCGAGAGTATCCTGCATAGTGTTTAGTAACATACCCTGGCAGCGCAAACGTTGCAGCAGCAGATATGTCCGCAGGGGCGGAAGAGAGTGTCTCGTTTCGCGTCAGAGCAGACGAGGCACTCGTCAGCAGTGGGATCTGTATGGGCCGCCGGTTCCTCAGGCGCCGCGGCCGCCGCCGCGCCGCCCGATGTGCTCGCCGAGGTCTCGCTGTCGGGAGTCATGTCGCTGCCGCCAGTGCCTTCTTTGCGACATGTTGTCAGCGTCTTGCACAGGTTCGGATCAGGGCACAGGTCGAGTGGAGTTTGACCTAAAATATGTTATAAAGACACAGTCAAGTATGAACTCTCGTCTAATCGCATGATTACTTAGTAGGGGAGAAAAAAATAAACAGGTTAATATCTAATTTAATATTGTCGATTTTCTAGTCATGGCTAGTCGTGACGTAATTGCGACAAGAATATGGAGTCGAGCATGGCACGCGTACGTGTTGGCTTCAGATTTCCAATATATTGAGCCGATAAACTAGTTAGTGCTGTAAATAGTTCCACTCATTAGAAGGGTATTAATTGCAACCCTTACGATAGAGTAATTAGTTCAATTAAGGGAAACGATATCGAGACCATTATGAAATTACACGATCTGCAACGCAGGATTAATGTAAGGGTTAGAGCTGAATCATTTTGTTCTTGTCGTCAAATGTCAACTCGTAATATTAAACCCTACATTGACATACGAGTAGGTATGTACGAATAATGCGTAGGCGATTTTGCACGCGTTCCACAGTGTGTAGTGTCGATAAAATAAACCTTTTTTGTTCTTGACGGTAAGGTCGGCCCCATGCGCGGCAAGGAAGCAGGCGATGGAGGCGGAGGATTTCTTGTCGTTCGCGTGCGCGAGCCCTGACAGCAAGGATGTGTCGTGTAGTCGCCGCAATTGCTGCAATGTGTGGTGGCGTAGCGCCTCGTGCAGTGGGGTGTCGCCATCCTGCAAAATGAAACAGGTCCATGTTATCTATGATAATTTGTCAATAAAACGGTATGGGACCGCAAACCAGGGAATAGAACGTTAGTTTTCGCGTTATCTCACTTCGCATTGTTCGCTTTAATGCTCTGGAGATGGCATGTCGTGCGAGAAAAGACGATGCGACGCGAGATACAGTAATTCGCACTCACTATATAAGCCATCCGATTGACAATTAAAGATAGAGAAGAGCTTTTACTATACTAATTCAGAAAATGTATATACAAAATATCTCGTTCCGGCCAATGATATAAAGTAGATAAGTTACACGCAATTTTAAAGTGAAATACTAAGTACCTAGATAGAACCCAAATGTCAACTATACCTTCTCGCTCAGTCACTCCCGGGCATGCGAATTAATTAGGCACGTAGGAATTCAGCAAGCTTCACATAGGTAACTACCAGATTTTTGCAAAACAATGCCATTGTGATACGAAAGTGCACCAATTATGGAACTAAATTTTATATAAAAAAATTAAATCACATAGTAGTATCACAAGTAAATATGCTGAAATCCTTTGATTTCTAATTTTTATTGTTTAATTAGGGTTCCGTACCTCAAAACGAAAAAAAACGGAACCCTTATAGGATCACTGGTGTGTCTGTCTGTCTGTCTGTCACAGCCAATTTGCTCCGAAAGTACTGAACCGATTGAGTTGAAATCTGGTACATATATTACGGTTAACGACCCAAACACGTACGTAATACGTAATATACGAATTTTAACCATGGGGGCCACTTTTGGGGGGTCAACTAGAAAAAAAAAGTTAGCAAACATAAATATCTTGTGACATATTAAATGAAAGGGCTCACTAAGAGAATCTCAAATATATTTTTTTTATAATTTTTATATTAATAGCTTTGAAGTTTTTTAAGAAAATAGGCAAAAAATTACCACCCCCCTTATCTCCGAAACTATTGGATCTAGAATTTTGAAAAAAGTATGGGGAATAGTCCTTCTATAGATTACAGGAAAACCTATAAGAAGTCTGTGCAGTAAAGTATAATGGTGTTATATTGTTTTGAACGTACGGAACCCTCTCCACGCGAGTCTAACTCGCACTTGTTCGGTTTTTTTTAAATATGACGACATTTTGGCGCCATAGCTGGGTGAAATTTAAAAATTAAACGCGTAGTAACAAAAACCAGCTTTCTCGTTTTTTTAGTACATTACACAACTACGGTGGTAATACAAAGAAAGGCCGAGATCGCAGATGTTTGCGGCCCGAGCTACAAGCGAGGGACGTAAATATGCGATCGAGGGCTTTCTTTATTACCTCCCGTGTTGTTTACATAATTTTATGTCTACACTTGGCCAGAAAGCGGCTTTTTCCGTACGCGCAGCGTGCGGAAAAAGTCTACACTTATTTCGATAACAATTAAAAGCAACATTGTTTCCGTAGTAACATTAATTAAAAAAACCAGATTCAATTATATAGATGGTCGAATTTACGTTCGACGACCTTTTGGCCCCATTGTATTAGTCGAAGCGCAGGAAGCGAATGCGTGTAGTTCTCGTCACGTTCACGTCACACTTCATTTGTTTACATTAGTACCAATTTAATGTTACCGAATATGCGTGCCTAATGCAAAGGGGATTGGACGATCGGATGAAATGGCCGACCGAGGGTGCTATAAACACGTTACAAATTAAAAAGGCATAGACGCTGTTCAAATCCACTTGGAAGAAAATAAACATGCTGCGTATGAAATTCCTGCATATAAGAACCTGCCTGACTGAAAAGTTAGTTTACCTCCCTTGAGTGAGACTTTCTCTAGGGACAGAGCAAGGGTCTCACTCGGCAACGTTTTCCAAGAGCTGGACCTCTTAGTAGTCTTAGTCTTGATCCCCTTAATACCAAAACGATACGAGCAGCCGCAGGTGCAGTGCGGTCTGCTGGTTCGGGTTCTGCAGGTCAGAGCGGGCGCGGTTGTTGTTACCTTATCGCAGATGTTGAGGTCAGCGAGATGCGAGACGAGCATCAGCCGCACTATCTGCGTGTTTTCCTACTCGATGGTGAGGTTGCAGCGCGGTTTGGAGGTTCGCGTTCTGTAGGTCGGAGCGGGCGCGATTGTCGTTAGTTACCTTATCCGCAGATGTTGAGGTCGGCGAGATGGGAGACGAGCAGCCGCACTATTCGCGTATGTTGCCGCTCAGTGGCGAGGTGCAGCGCGGTTTGGAGGTTCGCGTTCTGTAGGTCAGAGCGGGCGCGATTGTCGTTACCTTATCGCAGATGTTGAGGTCGGCGAGATGCGAGACGAGCAGCCGCACTATCTGCGTGTGTTGCCGCTCGACAGCGAGGTGCAGCGCGGTCTGCAGGTTCGCGTTCTGCAGGTCGGGGCGAGCCCCGCCCCGAACGAGAAGCTCTGCCACCTCGGCGTGGTTGTTGAGCGCGGCCAGATGTAGCGCCGTGTACCCATCATCCTTCGCATCGTCTACTATCCACGGACGTGGAAGTTTACCCAGCATTATCTTCATGGCACTGAAACAATTATAAGTTTATATTCAACTATGCGTATAGTGCATTGCGGTAATTTCGGCTGTGGGGTACTTTTGAAAATAAGGATTTTTTAGTAAACTATACAAGTTTTTTTGAGGTTTAAAATTAGTCGAAGCACTATCAGTGTGTCTAGCTAGTACAGTGTTAGAGTATTAAAGTAAATATATATTGCGTGCATTATGAGAAATCCTGAATTTTCAGAATTACCCCGTGCTTGGACTTACTCCAATGCACCCTATGTCAGCATGTCTTCTATATTACACATCGCGTATTAGTTGAATAATAATAACGCCCTTGTAATAGCATTTTTTTCTTACTATAAACGTTTTATGGGCATTCTAGGAGCAAAATGTTACTGGGGTAAAACACCTCTAAGCATGAAATACTTGTAAATACAGTTTATCGTAATATACACAGGTTGATTAATTTTGTATAAAGTGCTTAAAAATAGCTATTTCCGTTATTATTGAGGCTGTTTAAATGTTAGCGCAGCAATTTCAGAGTTATGTAGGGCATAAGCCACGCTCTCTCCTCGACGAGCACATAATGAATGGCCATTGGTATAAAATCATATTAAAATCATCTAAATTTAGCAGTTACAATGTAGCCGTGCAGCATGTTATAGGCTATTACTGTGACAAGAAATGCGGTCCAGCGACAGACCCACAGATATTTTTGTATTTTCAATTCGTAACCAAAAAAAAATTGCGGAAGAGCAAACAAAGCGTAGTTGCTTTAACTTATGATAAATAAATAAATATCGAGAGACAATCTTACACAAATCGAGCTAGTCCCAAACTAAGCAATGCTTGTACTATGGGTACCTACTAGACGAAGATATACATACTTATATAGAGAAATACATATTGAAATAGATAGAAAACATCCATGACTCGGAAACGAATGCTCGTGCTCATCACACAAATATTTGCCCTTACTAGGATTTGAACCCGGGACCTCTAGCTTCTAGGATATTGCCAGGAACATGATTCGAGACAAAAGTGTATATTGTTCGTGAAAAATGGTACATAACATACGCGAGCTGCAGCTGCAAATATATGCACTCTGATTTACAATCTCCGACCAGAGCCGACATGTCGGGGTGGTTGAACTGAACCAGAAATAACTCAAGAGATCGCAGCATCACTTTCGGGTTCAAAACTGAATACAGATTAAGTAAAAAACATATCTAACGTAACGTTTAAAATTGATTCTTTTCTTTATATAAACTGAACCTATATAAAGACTAACCGGTCAACATTTTGGACTTTGTTTCAGGTTGATATAAAGATTAAATTTTCTCTTTAATTTACACATTTATCTACACACATATCATAATCATAAACCCTGTATAATACGATCAAAAACCGTAAATTGCAACCAGCGTAAAGTTGAACTGTTTTTTTTAAACAAATTTCTTATCTGTGAAAATGTCATAATTGTTAAATTCAATGTTATTATGACATTCAAATTTCAAACATCTCTGAAAGACAAAGCATGGAAAGCAATTTGATTTGACCTCAATTCTACCTAATATCAGTTGAAATGACTTTTTATGAAGTGTCAATTGCAAACAATTTTGACAAATCTCCCACGTTACTTGATATCGAAAGATATGATAGTAGAGGCCGACTCTAGTTTGACTCTGAAATAAAAAAAAAATTACGTGTCATGTGTAAAAAGAGTTTTCATACAGCGCCATTTAACATTTTAAATTTGCGGTTTTTGAACACATCATCAGAGCTTATAATATGTGTGCAGATAAAGCATGGTATGTAAGTGTACCTACACAATTAAACCTTATAACACTCGTGTTTTAAGGCCTCTCATTATGTATCAGTTGCATAAACTACCTACCTACTATTAATGCTTACTGGATATCTTATACTGGATTTTTAAAGATAAAAATCTGTTGGTAAACACAATGATATCTGCTTCATGACGAAGGACAATATTTAGCTATGTACACGAATCGTGAATAGGAATTGGTGTCCCCTATAAAGTTTCATTTTCATAAAGTTTGGGCTAAGACTACCTAGACTCCTGTAAGTAATCAGCTAAGCTAAACTTAAAACTTATTCGGATATAATGCTACTACATCGGACAATTGAATGGATGGAAACAATAAATTAAGCGGTACACATTTTAATATGGTACGTTACGTTCAAAGAGTAAAAACGAACGAACTAATTAAATAAGGTCAAACGACGCCGGGCGGCGGCGGCGGCGATGGCACGGGCGAGTGTGCAGCAGTGCTAGTAGTCCGGGCCGCTTCCTCGCCGAGCATGGGACTCGCGCGGCTCGACCGGCGCTCGCGCTCCCATCACACAAACGCAATCAATCCGCATCCAACAGGGAGCCGAAAACACAAACAATCTTGTACTCTCTGACCGTTACATTTTGTTATCGAAAGAGATCCGTGCATCTCATATGAATTACAATGTGATACGGACCGAGTTTTTCATAAATACATTCATATAATTCGATGCATTTTACTTGGTGAAACTTTTTTGATACGAAATAAGTGCCTTCTTAAAGTGATTGGATGATGCCAATGGATATTGCTTTATAGCATCGCGTTATGGTGAGTTACGGTGATGAGGCGTCACATATTTTTGTAGTTAAACCGGAGTAAGCATAAATGCTAACTTATACTTCAAGTAGGTCTATTTGTTGGAGCCCTAACTATATATTAGGAACGCAAGGGAAAAGGGATTAAAATTAAGTGGTCCTTGTATGAACTCTCTGCCACTGGAAAATTTAATGGTGTTTCAATACATACGTACATCATTGTATTGGTACTAGGTGCTCAAACTTCATGGGCGCATAATACATAAATGGTAGTGAAATACAATATCAAGCTCGACAGTTATCTTACAAAATAAAAAAGCTAGGAAAATAAATTCTGTTTCCGGTCCAGTCACCAATAAAAATAATTTGATTGTATTCTTCTTTCTCTACATAATTCTCTGACCAACTGTTCTGAATAAACAACAGGGAAAACAAAATAATAACTTCTTCCGCAAGCTGCAATTAAGGACGCGAATAGTCTTGTTTATTTTGAGTATCTGATTTATATCGCGGTCGCGTATTTTATTTTGTTTGGGGATGGCGCCGCGTAGTTTTCGGTCAGTTTTATATCGTGTGATAGGCATAAATCGGTATCGGTATGATAGTAAAACGGTATTGGAGTGGCGAGTGCCGAACACAAATTATACGATATTGACACAGAGTGCGGGCGTGGGGCCGGGGGCGGGGCGCGGCGCGACCGCTGCACGCCGGAGACAAGAGTTATTATAATTGTAAAGCAGACCTACATATTCACCTAATGGTAGGCGAAACATTACAGGATTGTCTTTGGCAAGGACAATAAAACCCCACCATTATCATGATAACGCGCTTAAGGCGAGGTAGTACGAGAATCGGGCGCGGAAGCCTAGTTTCCAAATCATTTTTAGAGCACTTATTTGACTCGTAGGTCACTGTAAAACATATATAATAATATTCAGAACTGTATCTAGGGCTTCCTCTCACCTAGAACACGATAGCGAACACTTCGCTCGATAGAAAAGTAGCGTGAAAAGACTATAAAATAAAGTAGTTTTTTCATTTTGTTCATTACCAGTTACCTTTTCTGACAAAATTAATACCTGACAATCATGATTTCACAGTCATGCAGGGCTTCCTCTCATGTTTGGGTTGATAACTTATACTATTATGTTAGAAATCGAAGATAATCTGCAATAATCTGCATTCCGCCCGACCCTAGTGGACCTACCGCGACGCCCGTCACCCCGCTAGTATTGATAAGGCTTCTGCCAACGTCGGACCTGTGTCGTGTTTTCTCCGCGCCTTTCTGGGCATAAAACATGTCAGTAATTGTTGTAAAATCGTTTATAAAATAAATAAAAAATAACAGTAAGCACAACATCAATCTAGAGAGAGAATAGGGTAAGAAAACATGCATAATTCGTTATACAAAATTATACTTCCGTAAGTTATATAAGCAAGTCGTACCAGATGGTTCACTTCGACCAAATATCAAAATCGGTAGTTTGTATTTCTATGACGCTTATGATTGATTACAATTTTCATATGATGACAATTATGTTATTGAAAAATTCGGTAATAAATTAATATTTTATAAGTTTAATGTCATTTTTTATATTACACGCATTTATTAACTTTACATTAATAAACATATAGTGCAATTTGGGTAGTTTGAACTTATTTGATTTCTTTTGACGTGCAGTTTGCGATTATACAAAAAAGAATACAGTCGGTAATAAAAAACACTTTCTTGACAGGAACTTATTTTCCCGAGAATTATTGTTTTCTAGCGAATGAAGTATTTATCGAGGGTGCCTTTATTTATTTATTAAATAAATATTATATTAAAAAGGTACATCTTTAGGGAAGATACTTGTTTTCTACTTAGGACAAATCGGACTGTGCAAATGTTGCACCGTTTGTAACAATGTATGTAGGTACTTTCTACATATGAACTATATAGTGTAACTAAACACTATGTATGAACTTTTATCAGTAGAGTAGGTAAGAAGCGGTCTGTGATGGAGCCGAAAGGTGACCTTAGAATAGTACATTCACAACTAGGGTGGTAATACAAAGAAAGGCCGAGATCGCAGAAGTTTGCGGCCCGAGCTGCAAGCGAGGGACGTAAATATGCGATGGAAGGCCTTCTATTACCTCCCATGTTGTGCATTTTATGTCTACACTTGGCCAGGCATATCTCACTCCGCGATTTTGCTTCGCGGTAATTATTATTATTCCTTGCCTAATGCATTAGGCAAGCTCAGGGCTGCGCTGACATCCGGCAGCCCCTGTGTGCGTAACCTATGAAGCCCAAAGGAGGGTTATGTGTTTGACCCGTATGTATGTAAGTATGTATGTTACCCGACTGCGGCGAAGCCCAAAGGACGCTTATGTGTTTGACCGGTATGTATGTATGTAAGTATGTAAGAAGTATGTATGACGACGTGTATCAAAAGTTCAAAACAGTTATATAACTTCATGCAAATATTTTTTTTAACTACCTCTAATTCACTAGGAAATTTAAGCTATAATAATAATCGCAAAGATGAGTCTGCGGATCGGAAAGGTTATTGAATGTGGAGCCAAACAAATTGTACATATTAATGTATACAATATGTGGCCTGTAACCGGGGCTAATAATTAAAACGAAGATTGTACTCCTCAAACTGAACAACATTTGTTCAGCCACATTTAAAAATAACTTATGTTTTTATTTTAGTACATTTCTATGTTGGTATATCTTTATTTTCTTAGATTAGGCTTTTTACAATATATATGTCGGGGACAGCAGCGATAATTCAAGAAATCCAAGATCGTCAATTGACTACTGTCTGTAGTACTAAGTAGATTTAAAATGGCGCGAACGCCGTGTGACGTAACGACCGGTTGCGGTGCACGTAGACGGCCTCGTTGGGCAAGAGTGTCGATTCTCTTTCTGACTGTCGTGGCGACAACACTTGTCTTACGATTCTGTCAGTTCGTCTGCCAGTAGTTAAAGTTGCTACTTGATAATTGTAATTCTGTCGATTAATAGTGAAATTAATCATACTGTGTAACGTAATTGTCTATTTGCTCACTCGAGTACCTATGCCATAATATTGTAACAACTATTGTAATGCCTGATGATTTAAAAGAGAAACTGGTGAGTTTCTTCCGGCGCTTCTTCTCGCCAGAATGACATTTACCGAAGCGGCCAAAAGAATCAGACGAATAAATGATTTGATCTGACATGAATCCACTTCTTTAACCAACATACCTCAACGGCCAGGATTCTGCAGCTAACCCATCCTGACCTGACAGACAGTCACGCGAATCATCCGATATATATATAAAAAGTAAAATACAAAATGAAATTACAAAATATAAACACATTATAAAAAACATTAGTACATTTATTTTTAGTAGGTACACTTTAAAGTTTATTTGAAGCCGCAATGTATTGCGATATTTTTTTATGTTTGTAGCGTAACAAGCGACGTCAATTAGACTGATGTTAACGTACATTGAAAATACTATTTAATTTGTATGAAAAAGTTAAAATCTTAAGATTAAATAATGTTTAAAAGTGGTTGAACAAAAGTTTTATTGTTTGATGAGTAGAATCTACGTTTTAATTATTAGCTCCGGTTACAGGCCACACATTGTATACATGTACATACCTATTTTAAAAATTGCTTTCTGGCTGCAAAAGTGCAGTTGGGAGGCAGTTCATTTCTAGGTGAAATAACTGCATTAAAATTGTAAACCAACTTCGCAGTCCGCTTGCAGTCGGCGTGCAGTTATTTTAACTGCAAAAAATCTGCCTTCAAACTGCACTTGTAGCTAGAAAGCAACGAAAGACTGCTTCGGTCAGATATATCCGTACGTAATTCGCATCGTGTGTAGCGGCGCTCAATACGTCATCGCCCCCCCGCGCGGACCAAGTGACTGTCACCAACGAACTTGCCAAGCTATAGTCTGGTAGGGCATTTCTCCAGAAATATTCAATTCAATTCAATTCAATCTCTTTATTTCAGAGGTACGTCCATAGTGTTAGTTACAATTTCTGCCTACGACTCATTAGTCTGTCTCCAATCCATACATTTAGTATGAAAAAGGGCCAGATGAAAGAGGTGACCGCAGACATATTTCTGGAGAAATGCCCGGTAGTGGGTAGGTGCCGCGCCGCCTACAGCCGCGTCAGTCAGTCGTAATTCAGGCGCGTGCCAGGTTGGACCTGTATCTCGTGACAGTGTTTCTGCGTTCGTTTGCTACCGTCCTCGCATTTCTCCGTTGCACAAAATGGGAAATAAAAAAAACACCAAACGCAAGAAAATATATACTCATAATTAATACATATATCCATAATTCTTCCATTATTTTTCACACTGTCAAGTAGCCTATTAAGATGATCCTATGACTACTATCAGGCTACATGATCAGATCAGCTGTCATGTCACAATAATATTGCATTGTCATCTGATTATTACATATTGTTGCAAAATTTCAGCTCAATTGGTTGAAGATGCCTGCTTCAAAATTGAGTTACAAGATTCCACTCGAACAAACATAGTTACATTGCAAGTTCAATGAAAGGATGTAAAAAAATAAACGTGAGACTATACGCACGAACGATCTGTCAGTGAATTTATAAAGCTAAGCTATGGCGCGGAGTATTACGGCAAGCGGGCGCCCGCCGCCGCCCCGCGCGCTCGGGGCCCCGCGCACAGTGCCCCTGCTTCACCCCCTCAATATCGCGACGAGCCAGGTCCTACCGGGCCTTAAATTCAGCTCCCTACGGTTCCCAAAGAATGTCTTTTTTCATCGCATTTACTCATCCATGAGTATGAGTTACACGTGTATATTATGCATATACATAATATATGTATAGATACAATTGATATTACGTCTACTCTCATTGGCACGTATGACCGAAAATAGTGTTACAGTTAATAACTTTATGACATTGCTACTAGAACCTAATTTAATGTGTATTTTCATTTTATGTAGCTAATGATAAAAATGTCAGCTAATGTCATAATGGAACATTTGTGCTACTGGGTGTAAGTATAGCAAGTAAGTAATGGCTTTAAAGTGGGAGTCCTGTGCTGAACTTTTATTGTTATCTGGTCTACACAAAGCTGGCAAACAACCAAACCATTTCAGGAGCAAGGGAACATTAGTTATAGCTATGTTTATGTATTTTTGTTTGGGAACAATATGCACTTATAATAGTACATTACACAACTAGAGTGGTAATACAAAGAAAGCCCGAGATCGCAGAAGTTTGCGGCCGGAGCTGCAAGCGAGGGACGTAAATATGCGATCGAGGGCTTTCTTTATTACCTCCCGTGTTGTGTACATCATTTTATGTCTACACTTGGCCAGAAAGCGGCTTTTTCCGTACGCGCAGCGTGCGGAAAATGCCATTTTATGGCCAGGTGTGGCATAAAGAATATTAACTTGTGCATGAGTACTCATGCTTTTAACATTTGTATATATATATATATATATATATATATATGTGATGTGCAGGGGAAAAGGGCCCGCTTTGGGGGTATGGAGTTATTAACAGTTCCTAGAACTACATAATATAAGCTAACTATATATTGACGAAAGAATCAAGTCTCTAAGTTCAATAGTTTTTTTGTTAAATGTTTAAAGTTGTATTAGTAAAAGCCGGCTTCTGAGATAATCCTGTTTACAGTTTGTAGCAACAAAAAACATACTTCTACTCGGAAGTTATGGAGTGGTTGGTATGTAAATTATCTGCATATTGTGATTCTAAATTTATCAAAATCAAACCAGAATCGGAAATAGTTCAAAAGTTTTGCTGAACTGAACGTGAAAAACGGGGAGAATTTTTTTCTCTAGAAATTTCTCGTTTTAAAAGTATTTTTATTAGTAACTATCAGATTTTTCAAAAAACTTATGTATATTTATGTAGTCTAGAGCCAACAAAAGACAAACAGTTACAATAAAATGGCTTTATTCATAATAATCTTTAATAATTTAAAAAACTGGTCTCAGTAACTTTTTATGAAAAATCAACAACACGAACATGTATGTCGATACAAAACGAAAGATTATCCAATAAGTATCCTTTTTATGTGTATGAAATATTAAAAAAGTAATGTTTAAGCCTTATTTTTAATATCAAAAGTTTAGTGATTTTTTTCTAAGCGATCCTAGGAACGGTACCGCTTTGTCGCTTTACTAAATTTTAGTGGCACTGGCAAAGTACTCAATTTCACATGTATCTTACATTAATTTCGTTTTCAGTTTTTTTTTTCAGGAAAATAATTTAATAGTAAACAGTAGCAAATCAAAAATAATACAATTTAGACCCAGGCAAAAACAACCCTGTGACTTAAATAATATAGCAAATAAATTAAATATCCAAGAGGTCAGCGAATGCACACTACTGGGGCTTACGTTGGACAGTCATCTGAACTGGAAATCGCACATTGAAAAAGTTAAAACTAAATTATCTAGATTCGTATACGCATTAAGTGTATTAAAGAGTGGCACCAGTATGGAGTGTGCGTTAACAGTGTACCACACACAAGCGCTCGCATGGTTACGTTACGGGCTGCTGCTATGGGGCCACAGTACTGATGCCCACCATCTATTTATGATGCAAAAAAAGTGCATACGAATCCTAGCTAATATTCATCAACCATGCAGCTACAAACCACATTTCAAACACCTCAAACTGCTAACTCTCCCAGCTTTGTACATATTAGAAGTCGCCACCTTTGTTCGAAAAAACCTACATCTTTTCAAATTTTGCCAAAACTCCCGACGTCACCAAAATTTAGAACTACCTGAGCCTAAACTGGAAATCTATAAGAATGGTCCACATTACAGGTCAATAAAAATATATAACCATATACCCCTCGAAATTAAAACTGTAAAAACCGATTCACCATTTGCCAATAAACTTAAAAATAGACTTATTGATAAATACTCAATTGACGAATTTATGGAAGACAGTTTGCTGTAATAGTTATATAGATATATATACACAGTGTTTACTATTTAAGTTTTAATAATCATAATTACAACACAAAAAAATAATAAGTTTTCAGTTAATTTAAAGCTTAGATATTATATATGATCAAACGAACTTCAAAGTGAAGTTCGATCATTATTATATGAGAAAGCTTCATTCGAAGATATAAAAACCAAGTAGTCCTTTAACTTACTGGCAACTCTTCGCACATTTAGAGTAGGTAGTAAAAACCGTAACTCAAACAGTCTTATCCCTACTTCTTTACCTACCCTACTACCTCGGCTGTCCGCCATATCTCATTCTTTTCAGAGACATTGTATATATTACCTTCTGCAAAACTTTCTTCACGGGAGAAAGAAAGGGTGGGAGGGAAATTATATCTTCGAATGAAGCTTTCTCATATAATAATGATCGAACTTCACTTTGAAGTTCGTTTGATCATATATTATATTTCGAAGCTTCATTCTTCAGATATAAAAACCAAGTAGATGTTTAGAGTTCAAAGTTTTGCTATATATAATGTAATAAATACCGAAATCCTCAACAAACAATAATATATTACTTTACGATACTCATCGTCTTCTTAATAGGTACATTGGTATTTCAAACTATTAATAATTAATAGGTAAAAAAAAATCAGTGTTTAATTTTAACCTAATTACCAGAAAAGCAGACGGACCTCGCAAAATTTCAGTCATCAATTATCTGTTGATGGTAAAATCTGGCAAAAGTTTCTGTTGTGCTTGGCCAGCCAGCTGCTTTTTGGATAGTAACGAGCGAAACGCCCGGTTTTTTTTAAAAGTCTGATGTAACAGAGATATAATCTTCTACTGCTATCACTGGACAAATATTCCTATCATTTTGGAAATATGGAAAGAACCAGTTGTGCCCGACCGGCGGCAGATGTTATTATTACATCATCAATAAAAAATTTAATACCATTTGGTTTTAACATTTTTAACTTAATTAATGACAATATTTGCACTCTGTGGGCAGTACATATGGCTAACAGAAACGATAGTTTCTTTGTTAATTTTTCAAGCGAAAATTCTCTGTTAGGGCTCCATTCTGTAATATGATTCAAAACTTGGGGGCCCATGTATTGCTATATTTGGGAGTTACTGGCTTTAATTTATAAGCTCCTTTCAATAATCTTTTAATCTTATAATTTGAGCATACTATTTCCTAATAGGAACGAAAGTGCTGACGAGTGATTATTTAATGATCGTCGTCTAGTATCCATAACACAAGCCTTATTGAGCTTACTATGGGACTAGTTCGATTTGTGTAAGATTGTGCTCTAATATTTATTTATATATATTTAATGATCCATACGATGCTCCTTTGTCAAATTTCTTAGTTAAAAATAACAGAAGCGACGGAATGGAACCCTTATAAAAAATTAGGTATACTGTCTTTACAAAATTTGTGAATTTGTGGTTGCGAGTTCTGGAATTACAGAACTGGTCAATATGGCTATCAGGATCCAAGTATATCGGATATTACTAATTTTAATATCAGTGGGAACCACGGTTGGGACGGCCAATAGGGAAAAACTAGGATTCCCGTAGCGTTGTCGTTTATAATCTTATGTAAACACTTGAGAATTAGTGTGAATGGGGAGAACGCGTAATAGAATTTATTATACCAACTGATCGTAAATGCGTCCACAGTAAGGGCGTCAGGGTCTGGTTTCCACGAAACATATGTGACACATTTGGTAGAGGTACACAAAGCGAAAAGATCAATTTTCGGCATACTGTATTGCCATAGTCATATTCCATTCAATATCTGGATGATGCCTTCGCGATTTCCTATCTGCCTCTATTTTATCTTTAGTATTGATATATGACGCAAATAGCCATATTTTGCGGTTCTCGTACCATTGACAAATGGACCCTGTTAATTGGTTTAAGTGAGGAAATTGGATTCCTCCCATCCGATTTATGTAGGTAACTGATTGCGGTGGTGTTGTCAATCCACAACTACAACGAACAGTTGGATTTATCTCGAGCAACACATTTTATCCTAAAAAGATTGCGAGAAGTTATAGGTAATTAATATGAAATGCTTGTTCTTCTTCCTTCCACGCTCTATTTACACACTTTCCATTGCAAAATGCTCCCCAACCCGGTCGGGACGCATCTGTAAATATTTTTGAGTCATATTTTGCTACGAGTAAGTACTTCCAAATGAAAAGAAGTTTCATGTATATTATTAGTCGACCAAAACAAATCGGGTAAAATTTCGCGAGAAAGTTTAACTTTTTTCTCATAATCGACATGTTCTTGAATTGCGAGAAATGTATACCTTTCTAGCAACTTAGTATACAACTAGCCGTATCTGACTAGCTGTTCTATATAGTTGCGTTTCTCTGTAGGAAGGGATAGTAACATGTCTATGGAATTGTAAACAAAACCTAGATATTTGCAACATTGTTCAGGTTCTAAAGAACTTTTATTATAATTTACGACGAATCCTAGAGATTCGAGTAGACATGTTGTATTTACCACGTTTTGCTTACATTCCTTATAGTCCCTTCCAATACATAAAATATCATCAAAATATACCGTAGAGATGTAAAACCTTGTTTTCTTAAATATGTGACCACTTCTTCCATGATTTTCGTGAAAGTTCTAAGTGCTATATTGGGATACCGCAGAAGCGAACAAAATTCATAGGTGATCCCGTTATATTCGAATCTCAGGTAGCTACGATGAACAGCAGTGATAAGTACAAGTAGGTACGCCTCCTTTAGATCAATGGTGGCCATAAACCCATTTTTAGGGATTAATTTTGACGCTGAAGACGTCACGACGTTCTGAAGACTTCCATTTTAAAATGGGATTTTGTTATATACAAATTTATTAAATTGTTTGAGGTTAAGAATGAATCAATGTATAGCCACCATTTGAACTAGGAGTGAGAAATATCTTAGAAAGAAACTGATCCTCGCTCTATTGGCACTCTGTTATAGCACCTAATTAATTAAATTCTATATAGTCACAGTTTCTCCTGACCTGAGAAAGTATTAGTAGGTTTAACTAATTGTGTAACCTGTCCTGTAAACGGAATTCGGAAGTAATTTTGTATCGAATTCAATATGGTACCATTATTAGTAATGCTTTAAGACGGCCGGCGTGTACCTGCGTTACCGACGCGCCGGCGCTCGTGGCTTGTAAGCCGCCTTGGGCTGCGTGTGCGTGGAGGCGCCGCCGTCTCCGGTGTGCTCCTCGGCAGCCCCCTTCGGTTCACCGGCTGATAGAATCGAGAGGGCCTCGTCCAGTGTCCCTGGTACTGATATCGAGATGGCCCTGGCGTTTAGACGTGTTTGGCACGGCTGCGGTAGCGACTGTTTTCTCAATCTGCAACCCTTGTTTTTCGAAGACTTTTGATGCCTTAATCTTGTCGGACAGTTTACGTCCCTGTCAACGTCTTGTATTAAATTCAAAAACGTCAAGTCCTGGGGTAATTAGTTTATTTCTAGGCTGTGATTCGGAATAATGCAAGTTGGCAAAAATCTTACATCCATCGGATAAGTCTTTTATTGCCCGTACCTTACTTTGTTTGTCCTCCGACGTCAAAAGTAGGGTCAATGCCCTATTTAAAGCAGATATTCATATGCCTAACTGCTGATGCGTTGCCTCAGTTCTCTTGACCTCTGGCGATGTCGGTAACTGCGGCAGCAATCTCGGCATTTAAGGACGGAGCTCGTAATAACTTACAATTTTCGGTTATTGTATATACTCTTTTAAGAGTTTATATTTAATTTATGTATCGAGCCCTTTGCGTAACATCAGTAAATATCGCTGCGCTAAGTTGGGGTGGACTTTTTCACCATATTGTGATACATCATCCGTGGCCGCTCCCAGCGCGGTCAATAACTCCGCGTCTATTGCTGGAGCCGTTTCGGCCTCCGTTGGAGGGATATGTTCCTCAATTGGAGCTGGAACTGGCATTTCTGCTTCGTCCTTTGCCTAATTTTCTATCCTCTTTAGAGTAAAAATAGAATATTTTTAATTTGAGGGTAGATTTGAAAAAAAAAAAAAAAAAAAAAATCACTTAAGCGCTCTAGTAGCTGTTTTTATTGCAAATGAATATCGCAATCTACACCAACATGGAGGCGATGATTGGCATTGAATTCCATTGTATGAATTGCTATCGTGTTGACTCACGGTCAACCCCCAAGCTTGATATACCTTCGTGACGACTCTCGGTCGCCCCCCAGGTTTATGTACGGGCTCGCGGCCCAATTGCTATCGTGTTGACTCACGGTCAACCCCCAAGCGTGATATACCTTCGTGACGACTCTCGGTCGCCCCCCAGGTTTATAGTATAATCATGTACGGGCTCGCGGCCCAATTGCTATCGTGTTGACTCACGGTCAACCCCCAAGCGTGATATACCTTCGTGACGACTCTCGGCCGCCCCCCAGGTTTATAGTATAACCACGTATGGGCTCCCGGCCCATGTGGTCTAAAATGCAGTTATTGCAGATACTTACATGATAAGTAATTGTATAAAATAATTACCGTTTATAGTATAACCACATACGGGATCCCGGCCCATGTGGTCTTAAATGCAGTTATTTCAGATACATGATACGTACGTAATTACATAAAATAATTACCGCTACCTGACTTGTTTTCAGAATAAGACGTGTCTGATAGTACTCGTATAATTCGGCGACTTAATGTTCTTTCTTGTAATTTCCGCTTTTTTGCGGAGTAGTACTCCATCTTTTTCTCGGCACTGCGTTCAGGCATGATTCTAACTCCGGTTCGATGAAATGACCTGTGCGTTCGTTGCCTCGCTAAATTAAAGAATGAGATATGGCGGACAGCCGAGGTAGTAGGGTAGGTAAAGAAGTAGGGATAAGACTGTTTGAGTTACGGTTTTTACTACCTACTCTAAATGTGCGAAGAGTTGCCAGTAAGTTAAAGGACTACTTGGTTTTTATATCTGAAGAATGAAGCTTCGAAATATAATTACAATAATACCCATTTATAAAAGACAACCACTCATGCTTCTTTTACGGTGTTATGACTGATTTATTTTTTGACTTAAAACGAGGGGCCCACTTTGTCGCTTTAGTAGGTTAGGCCTTCGACGTCGTTTTTAGTTACGCGAGGGTGGGGAATAGCTTGAAAAAGGGGGCTCAGCTTTCGGCCTTAATGATCCAAAGGACTCGAGCCTTTTAGTCCTTTTTTAAGGCTCGCCTCGAATCTCGACTCCTAAAGGGCTAAAAGCCCATTAAGCTCTTTAGCCTCCAAGCCTAGGCTTATTTAAAGCCAAGACTCTCGGAGCTAGTAGCCTTTTTAAAAGGCTTATTTATTTAAAGGCTTTAAGGCCCTTGTCAATTTTTTGAGACTCAAAAAGACTTCAGGCTCGTAGCCTTTAGGCTTTATTCACATTGATCATCATCATCATCATAATTTTTATTCTCATTCATCATCATCATGACCAGGGCTCGGAAATAGGTATTTGCTTCATACAAAAATACCGGTATTCTTTCCGTTCTTATCGTTCTTTGGTTTATTATTTCGTTTTTTAACCAGGAAATCTAATAATACGAAATCATGACTTAAATACATTACTGAGCTCTACATGAAAAGCATAAAATAATTCAAAATATTGGGCTATTTCGGGGTTTTTGAAAAATACCGGTTTCGAGCCCTGATCATGACTATCATGATCATCATGGTCATCATGATCATCAAGATCATCAAGATCATCAAGATCATCATGATCATCATGACGATGATGAATGAGAATAAAAATTATGATGATGATGATCAATGTGAATAAAATGATGATGATGAAAGTTAGTGAGAATAAAAATGATGATGATGATGTTGAATGAGAGTAAAAAATGATGATGATGATGATGAAGACGGACTGACCGACCAGGCGGGGGTCATTGCATGCCAAATTTCATCAAAATCATCACAATCGGTCCCGCGGTATAAACGTGAAAAGGTAACAAACAGACAGACAGATAGACAGCCAGACAGAATTACTTTCGCATTATTTATGAATTAATTAACAA
This sequence comes from Eudemis profundana, assembly GCA_947034925.1. Lineage (NCBI taxonomy): Eukaryota > Metazoa > Arthropoda > Insecta > Lepidoptera > Tortricidae > Eudemis > Eudemis profundana. The sequence continues at coordinate 16,504,017 of OX344799.1, forward strand.
CCACTTAGTTAAGATCCCCATCGTCCGCAGGCCCAGACTGCGACTTCATTCATAAATGTTAAGAATTTCAATAAGGTTTAGGTCTTAAAAAAGCTCGAGCTTAAAAAAAGGCTTCAGCTCTTAATAGGCTTAAAAAAGGCCTTATAAAAGTCACGAACTCTAAGCTTTTTCTATCAGCCCAGGTCTAAATAAGGGCCCCGAGGCTAAAAATTTCGGGCTAAAAGGCTCGCATCCTTTGGATCACTAGGTGGGGAGGGGGTGGTGCGCTCTTGACGTGACGGCAACAAGGTCCTTGAAGTCGCCGACACGAAAGAGCGAACAAAAAGTAAGATTTTGGTCGTAGTATTTAGGCAGCAACAAAGTGGGACCCTAGGCACTAAAATTTGAGCGTTCAAAAAGGTGCTCAATAAGATCATTCAAGCTCTGAACTAGAAATCATAATTATATTCGTTAGAGCATAATCTGTCTAATTCTGCCTAAAAAAGAGTTTAGGTCTAAACTGCCCGTAACTCGCAAAACTAGAAGCGACAAAGTGGGCCCTATTTAGATTCACCATCACATATATGTACTACACGAAAGCTATCAAAACAAATAGTATATAAGGAATGTCATGGCGAGGAGGGCCATAAATATGCAATTTGATGCTTTACAATTAGCGTCCGTGGTGTGTCCACAATTTTAAAAATATATACATATGTCATTATTAATTGATTATTGGATTGGACTGGTATGCTAAGTAAAACTAATCATGGACTTGCTACACGTAATTTATTTCAAACAACGCCCATGAAATAGAAAATCTAAATATATTTAAATAAATCTAAAGTCTGAATATGGTAAACCGCAACCCTTTCGCTATTCTTCCACAATTCCCATGTTGAAAAACATTGGGACAACAACGGCACTTGCATTCTTTTCCTGCTGAATATTTCCGTAAAAATCGCCGACTGTTTGCGTCGGTTTCGGAGCCGCAGCCGCAGTTTTTCTCTAAAAACCCTTTTCACCCTTTAGGCGTTTTATTCGTAACACTTACACCATAAGCGGTAAATTCGAAATACCACGCTTAAAAGTTGTAGTGGGTAAAGGTGAGAGCTTGTGGCTTAGTGCCGGCTGGAGACAAATGGTTTATTGTTTGAACAAAACACTTTACCGAAACAGAACCAAGTCAAGAAAATAATATAAAAGGTGTAGGTTTATTATTTAACTAAAAAGCCTGCATCTTTGACAGCGATAGTGAAGAAAGTCATAACTAGAGACCGGATCTGATGTAGCGATCTCAATATTAATATGGCTATGACTGGTATAATTTATTATTTTTTCTACACACAAAAACAATGTAACTTATCGTAACTTCTTCTTTAATATTTCTTCTTCACAATGCACAGTAAAAATTAAGACCTTATATAACCAACATGACATGTATTTAACGAATTGCACTATAGCTTGGCAACTTCGTAGGTGACACTCACCTGTGTGCTTTTTGTTATGTGCAGCCGTAACTACTTACACAAGTTACCGCCAACACGAACGGGGGCCTCCGGAGGCTGCCTCCCTCGGTTACCGTTCGTGTTGGCGGTAAGTTGTGTAATTAGTTACGGCTGCACAGAACAAAAAGCACACAGGTGAGTGTCACCAGCGAAGTTGCCAAGCTATAGTCATATCCATATTAATATTGAGATCGCTACATCAGATCCGGTCTCTAGTCATAACCAGACCTAGGAATGTAAAGGGCAAATGTCTGACAGGTACTAGAGGTAGATGAAATGTTTTATCGACATTTATGGATATCGATATTTTTGTTTTCGACTTGTATTAAGAAACATATGAAGTTCTAGACAAATAATTCTAAAGAAGTCCTTTAAGAGGAAGACTATTATTAAGATAATAGTTTCCATATACTTAAATAAAACACAAACTTGGGTATGATTACTAGTTTAGGCGAAAAGCATCGAAGAGAGATCGTGCATCGTGGAGAGTATCGATACGCGAACTTTCTACTTGCCTTTCCATTCTGCAACAAAAACTTAAATATGTGAATGCCAAAAATATCGATATTCATAAATTTCGATAAAAAATTTGGTCTACCTCTAGTACCTGTCAGGGGTTTGCCCCTTACATTCCTAGCTCTGGTCATAACTCTCCATATTATACATTTACCGTAGTTAGATAAAAAGTACCTATCCTGTAATCATCCCTTGAAGATTAACTATTCCTGTACCGAAAAAAATTGAGAACTATTCAGCGGATTGTACAGGTTGTGGATGCACACGTTTTGTCCGTCTAGTTTTTATAGATACAGTACGTGGGGTCATTTGTCTAAATCGGGTTTAACTAAAGAGGTTAGAATATTATTTCTTACAGCTGTGAGCTTAACTATACTGAGCAAATTTAAGGTGTAATATCTAGTCTCTAAGAGGGTACGAGTAAGTACGGATTTAATCATCGGATTTGCCATTGTTAAATACCGTAAAATGGGGTGAGTAGGGATTGCGAGGGCAGTTGGGTTATGAAAGGGGAGAGTAGGGATGACAGAGGGGTGAGGTGGTTTTTAAAGGCTATTGCTACCTAAATAATATATTCTTATTACAAATGGAGCTAAGTATAGTAATATTCATAATCCGAAAGTGTCGCTCCAATAATTTGCCCAACTCACCTTAGTATGAAATCCCATCTCACCTCACCCCAACTACGAGGGACGAGGAGGGATTTTGTGTTTATCGTTAAAGTTATGAAATGGAACTACCCAAAATCATAAAAAAACTAAAATACAAACGACGGGAACATTTATTATATATACAATTCAGTTTGCATATGTAAAAATAAAATGTTATCGAGGTTTCAATGTCAATTTTGTCCCTACTCACCCCGTTTTACGGCCTATGTACCGTAAAACGGGGTGAGTAGGGACTATGTCTGAGCCCGATAAATAACAGTGTAATAGTTGTTGAACTTAATGGTGTGCTGACACTGACAGGTTGGTAGAATTAAGCCCATCCTTTTACTGATCTAAAACTTCAGAGGAATTTTCTTGAGATTGCTGGGAGATAATTGTTTAAAAGGTTAATTAGTATACTGTGTATGCACCCTTATCTATGAACTGTTATTTAACCTTAAATTGTAGGTTATTTACCTATCTATGTCCGTTGAAAGAAAAAAAATGGCACCAACATAGGCGAGTTGCAAGTAATGTATTTGGCGACGAGAGTGTATAAGATTACCTGTTTTTTTCTTAATTGGAATATGTACCTTAAAAATCTACAAACTTTTGCATAAGCAACATCATCAACTCATTATCATCATGTGTTTGCCATAAAATTACCTACCTTTTCATATAAGTAGGTTAGGTTAAGATAAACTTAAGATTTTTTTTGTATGGGGAACTGTCCGCTCACTCACCTATTCCAGCATAAGACGAGACCGTAGTGCATTGGGTCTATTTTAACATAATAACTATTGCATAAAAAATTAGTTTCATAAAGAAAAAGGATGAGAGAACGTCGTGGTTAGGCGGCCTCTTCCACAATTCGATAGAATCTCCAGTCATTGGCCGTATTAGCGTCTTCATACTACCGTGTTGATACGCATGCAATACTGATGCTTAGTAATTGAGTTCTCAAAGTAGAAACATCAAAGGAAACTTTACGTAAATAATATTTCGAGTAGGAAAGGCACATTAAATGATTAAAATTTTAAACGTTAGTCCACAACTAGGTATACAATATAGCAACTAGGCTAGGTATAGCAACGATGCCACGATATTAGGATCGTGTTAGATGCCAAATGTAGAGAAAAACAATCAAAGTACGATTGTGAATCATCGTTTATTAACGTAGCGCCGCCGCCGATGGTCGTCAGAGTACAGTACATCAGAATAAGCCGTTCATGTTCTCTTACATGATACAACTGTAGATTATGTAGATACGTAGCCGAGACGCGAGATAAAACTGAATTTACTGGGTAGATATGAGTGGTCTAAGTGATCATATTCCTACAACAGTGAGCTGATTCCCCACGGATCCAGAATAGTAAGTTATGGAAATGTGCGATTGGGGCAGCAGCGGGCACTAGTGGCCAATAACAATGTCGCATTAATATTCAACAGACGCTCTTTGGACGTTCAGTTGCTTTGCTCTGCGGGCAGCTTCGTCGCGATTCTTTACTTTACTCGCTAGACCACCATCGTTATCCGCTGAAAACTTGAAAAACTTATTTTTTACTATAAATAAACAGAAAAACGCATTGTTCATATCCAGCAGTGGCGTGGCGTTGAAGAAATCCTTAGCAAGCCGCAAGCTTTGGATTCAATTTTCTTTAAGAGCGCTAGAATTAAATGCTGAACTGCCTAATATTAGGCAAGCCGATAGGAATCGAGTTATATGGACGCCACGCCACTGATATCCAGTATTCGTGTTTATTTACTCAATCGATGATGTTAACAAGTCTGTTGTATCAAATATAACGTCAAGAAAAGTATAGTATTGATTCCATTTTATTTCATAGGACGATAATGGCATCCTAAATTATAGCCATTGAAAACTTTACAAGCGGCAAATGTTGAATTGGCGTGATGCCAAAAATAACAACACTTAGAAGTAAACTATGTCATAAATCCATTTATTTGATAATATTCTATATGATATTGAAATATTCTAGACTAGATATCGCCCCGTATAAAGAAAATGAATATGTTTTTCTAATCTCTTATACGGCTATCTGCATTGGTTTAGGCTGTTCGTCAGTACCTTAGTTACGAAACTTTTTATATGCATAAAGTTGGTCGGGTTATTCGGGCCCACGGTGTATAAAGTAAAAATTAAGTACCAGCCAGTATTGATCAAACCGACATACCTATAGATGCAAGATCTACAATATCTAACCTTTTTTTGAAGTTTTACTTATTTCAATATGTTTTTTTGTGGTATCCGATTTTGACAGTACTCATTAGTTCGCCTGTTAAGCATGTATTTAATTGCTTAAAGTTTGAACATAATAAATCTCTAAAATATTTGACTTTATTATTCTGCTCTAATTATACATATACATATAATAAGTGTATTCCTATTGAAAGTTGTAGAGGAAAATGTCTAACTTCGGTAGGTACATGTTCTGTAATATGATGAGAATTTCCTGCTTACTATTTTGTTTCCTTCGAGCAGACAAAAGATGAGTTGGCCGGCGTCCCACAAGCTTGTCTGCGAAAGTTTGCCAAAATTCTTTTATTGACTGAGCGAGTGAACGAGTGCCGAGGTTTACAGGCTGTGGTGAGAATATTCGGGGACTACACGAGTACCCACCCTCACACGGCACTTCGTAGCACACGTTAACTTACGAGAAAGAGTACTATCGATCGATGCGTTGTTTAATTTATTCTAAGACGTGTTTGCAATAAATAAATTTCTACAAATACTGATCAAATGAAAAACAATGAAATAAATTCAAAGCCAAACCATTTAACTAATTAATTAAAAGAGCTAAGTTTTAATTAAACTTGTATAAATTTAAACTGTACATTGACAATGTATTAGTTTAATTTATACGACTTCGGTGTCGTTTCAGAAGTTCAGTGAACGCTGAGGATTGCCAGATCTCATGATCAGAACTATGTATAGCCTGGCTACCCCGCGGGAGGTGACAGTGGTGGATAGTGTATAACTAATAATAGCCTCCCCTCCAGCGCGCGACCATTGGAACGCTGACGGGCGCGCACATGTGGCGCCCGCGCCCGTCGACGTCGCGCTCGGCCTGCAGACGTTTATTTTCGAAGCGGTCGTCACGCGGCGCGGTAACGCGGTCCACGGTGTTCCTTACATAAGAACCTCCGAGGAGCGCGGCCGCAGCCACCCTCGACTCCGCGTGCACCTCGTCCGGTTACCGCATGTTGCAAGCCGGTGCACATTCGGGAAACCGATCCGACGAACGCCCGCCGCCGGGTCTATTTCGGGAAAATACAAATTTGGAATGGATGGTACTCGCCAGTCGTGAGCGAAAGCCGCCGGTTGACTCCATTTTTAGAGCTGGTCTGCGCGTGCGCAGCGCGCGCGCCGCCAGTGCTGTGCGAGCTGCCACCACGCCGCGTCGCGGCCCACCCTGCCGCCACCGCTGGGTGGGTTTTCGTTCGCGGTGGCCATATCTTTAACCGGAGATGGCGTCACGAGTAAAGCAATCGTGTGCCGGTATATCATCGCCAAGGACTGCAGCTACGGTGTGAAGACTGAAGACATCTCAAGAGAGAAGAAAGAGGAGAGAGCTTTGTGCGAGTTCCGTGCTTCCTTACTTCCCATAGTGCTTATAATCGTATGGAATGTAAAGAAGTATGGAGCTGCGCGGGCGTGCCCGCGGGTCCGGAAATCGCATCATCGCGGCTCACATGTGTCACAGAAGCTTCTTAAAAGACTTATATTTATGCCTGTTTGTGTTTCCAAGTGTCATTTTACTTTTAATTGTAGCAGCAGAAATGTGCGGGAAAGTGAAGAATTATTAGATATCTGTCGTTGGTTAAAAATATTTTGTGAAACGAAATATTTGGATATGATTCACATAATTCACGGTATCAATTCTCTTGATTTGTCCGCGGATATAATTTTCTCTTTAAACAAGACGAATAATGTGGGTGAAGGAAAGAATTGATTATTTGTTCGGTGGCAAGTTGACGTTAACTCACATCTGGTGTAGGTAACAGTCTTGACTGAAGCAACATAAATAAACGTAACTAACCACCGAAGCTAGCCGCCGTTCACATTCCGACTTATATTTAGATGTACCCACAGAGAAAGACCTGCTAATATATTCAAAAACAAGAAGGCAATAGTTTCACTCGTAGTGTGACGGACACATGTTTGTCTTTTATTTATCGATATATCAATTTAGTTAAAAATAAATAAGTTTCGTTACCAAAATTCGTTGACGTCTTCGTTCTCGTGGCACAGTTCGTGGTCCAATACGCTGGACCATAGAGTTCTATTGGGCAAACCAAAATATGCTAAATTCAATTGGTACTACTTATTCCATCCAATATATTATGACCCGTAATGATTTAACTCCGGAAATATTTAAACAAAAGATAATAAAACACTAATCTTCATTCAAAAGTAAGTATCATATTCCATTACCGAAGGTACCGCTTTATGTATTTTATTAGGGTTCCGTACCAAAATGGTAAAAAAGGAACCCTTATGGTTCGACTCTGTCTGTCTGTCACAGTCAGATATCTCAGGAACTACTGCTGCTATCGATTTGAAATTTGGAATAGTTTTAAAAGTCGCTAACTCGAGCCTATTTGACATAAAAAAAATCTTGTACCTTTTTTATTATTGGAACAGCAATTTATGTTATCAATAGTTCTTAGTCTCAGTCTACAAAGAAAAGAAATGGCAAAAAAGGGGGTTTGAAACAAAAAGCGGGTGTGTTGGGCCGCGCCTGCGCCACATCTGGAGGGAACACTGCATCTCATTATGGCGGCCGGCGCGGTCCCGGCTGAACGGACCCATGCCCGTGCCGTGACGTGCCCAATGACAATGTCAAACAATTAGGGAGTGCGCTGATTCGTTGCACTTACTCAATTTGTTTATTGCCTAAGGATTATCATGGTCTTGGACTTTTGTTTTCTTCATTCAATGGAACTTTCTTCAGAAATTTAATACAAGTATTGTGGGACATTGAGCACGATACCTATACGGTATAAATGTAATAATATTATTTCCCTAATACCAGTTGAAATACGCTTCATTTTTAGGACAGGACTTCATATAATCATATTAAAGTTTGGACTGTAAAAAGCACATGGAAGTGAAATAATTAACAGTATAGACATTTTTTACACCGATTCCAATAATGTTTTATTTATAAACATACTTGTTTGTATGTATGTATATTCATTGTATAAGAAATGGGGTCCTATAATTGTAACGCATGAAACCACGAGATTTAAAATGTATTCAAATAGTTGTTTTTATTCAAATATTTATAAGTCACTTAATCAATAACCGATAAGTAATGAATTAGGTATATTATAAGTTTGCATATCTTACACTGTCATTTCTGTATTTCATTGTGTAATATGTATGACAGGTTTGGTTTACACAAAATACCAATCACTCTGAATAATAGTACCATCCATTGATAGGTACCATCCATTGTTTTAAGGGGCAGTGAGTGCGGAGAGGCCGGAGCAAGAGGGAACAGCGCAGCGGGCAATGACAGCGCGCACGCATTGTCATTACTCTCTACCAACAAATAAAGACGCGAGGCGTGACCGTGCCGCCGACAGACCGATTTGTTTCTGCATCTTACCTACTCTAAGCGCTTATACATAAATCTATAAAGAGCTCGACATTAAACAAATTTAATATCGAATTTCACCCTTTACAGCTATACCTTATAATGAATATCTGGAGAAGTAGTACTCGTAGTAGTGCAATTGATAAGAAACGGTCAGTGATTATTATTTAGTTTCAATTCTTTCAATTAATTGAGTTATAGTTAATATGCAATTTACACTTAATTTAAATTGCTAAGGCATGTATTATCTACGAATTCTCAGTTTACTAAGTATTGAAAGACTATTAATTGCGCTATAAGTTTTCACCCACGGCCATCTTTCTGTACAAACTAAGAAAGTATAACATTTCCTAAATACTTAAAACAAAATGATTGAAATGATTAGAGACGTGTCCAAGAAATCGATTACATAGGTTGTATTAAACATCAATATTTTTTTAAATGAAAAAGGTAACCCAAAACTGTTTTGTGATCTCATGAAATAGGCACCGTCATTCGGCGTATGCGGTATGATCTGTACAATAAATAGTAAGTTGCCCTTGACTGGTTTTTATTGAGCATTTTATGATTGCGCTGATGGGGTCGCGGCGGGTAGCACACACTATCGCCCACCGCACCGGCTACCGTGCACTATCACATCCACGGCAGACCTGATTCGCGCCCTTTAATAGTCCGCCTTTTACTATACTTAATACAAAAGGTTTTCTATGAGAAAGGGATCTCGACCTACCAGTTTTTTACCACTCTCAAATCAGAAACAATTTATTCATGCATCCATGCAACGACCATTGCCAACAAAAGAATTGAAAACTAGACAGGGGTATAATGAATGCTAGACAGACCATTTTAATAAAGTTGCTTGCGTGCGATTCTGTTCAATACATGAATGGTTCTCATTCTTCAAAGCCGTGTCCACGGCGTGTACGTCGTATTTTTTTTATATTGAACTCAGTTTGTAATGAAAGGAAATCAGTTCGTCAGCTATAAACGGATAAATGGTGTGTTGTGTACATCATTATACTTAGAGAATTGTGAGACTTCCTAATATCCTACTAGTATAAGTTTTATAATAATATGTGCTTTTCGTAGTCGTCATACCTTTCATTATTTAATAATAACAAAGAAGAGTTAATGAGAGCTCGAGAGTCATCTTTTTAACAAGATCGAAGATAATTGGTATATTTTAAAGGTACTTCGTTAAATGTATTGATTTGCGTGCAGATTGAGTCTCAGACCCAGCATCCGGTGCAAATACTGCTCTATCCAATGTAAATGTTTGTTCTGGAGAATGAATCGAGACCCTTCACCCTTCGATAGGTCTAGCGGCCTAGGTATACACGGCACGACATTATTTATTATTCAAGATGATATACATAGGCGTGTGAATATATCTTGGCTCGATTTCGGCCGTGTGTCCGTTTTCTGGCACACGTCAAATGCATCGGATTACTTGGCCCGGACGTTGTTTGTAAAACCACTAATAAGCAAGTTTGACATATTGATAAACGATACTGCAAAACTAGACAAATGACAAATTAATAAATGATATCCATAGGGTACAAATTACAAATAAGCGAAACTGAAATACCTTCAATATAGTTAGTTACTGATAAATACATAGTTAGGATTATTTATAACTTTTATTGACCGAGAGTGCGATGCGAAAGACGTGTCTCCGTTTTAGCTTAGGCAAAAATGTTTTCATATGTCTGGCAGATGTCTGTTTTCCTATACTGGTCGCATTTCTCAACCGATTCTCGTGAAATTTTGTGAGCAGAGTCGATAGCTTTTTTTGTCGGCTTAGTTAATGGGAAATGTACAAAATGGTGGAGCCATGGGGGTTGACAGAGATTCGCGAGGTCTACAGCTCACAGAGCGATTAGAATTATAAGGGTAGTCATGTGATTTGCATAAATAGATTATGTATTAAATTAACGAAAATGGTGGTTATTAATGAACGATAACGTGATTGAACACATACATAAATGCCTGTGGCGTGGCGTTGAAGAAATCCTTGGGCAAGCCGAAGCACCTTTGGCTTCAGATTTATTTAAAATTAAGTGCTGAACTGCCTAATATTAGGCAAGCCGATGGGAATCGAGGTCTATGGACGCCACGCCACTGATAAATGGATACAGCAATGAATGATACATTTACTTAATACATTTTCTGAAAGTATTGATAGTGGCTCTTATTTAGGTCACGTCCGTAGCTTTTTCTGATTCGTTCCTAAGTCCTAAGTAATGATCTCGTAATGCGGGGTAGAGTTGCTGGTTTTGGTTTATCAAAGTTGTAATGAAAATAATATTACGAATTTGCAATGATCACATTCAAGTTATTCTTCTCAGGTCGTATTCATCATTACTCATCACCAAGGGTCGTCAACTCGTCACTCGACTTACTTTAGGATAAAATAGGAGGGTTCGTCGACAAGTTAGTTTCCCGGATATTCTTTTTTATGCTTTACTAATGTAATAAATAAGGATTGCTTACCTTTTCGGTATTTGCAATGCCGGTTACGGCGGCAAGGTATAATATTTTGCAAGGTAAAATTGTTTTTTGAGTTTTTATTTTATTCGTTTTGTTTTTAAAGTAGTCAAAGCCGAATATCTCATTCATTCTCGCTGGTAAATCAGTATCAGGGTCATTCCACGGTAAGAGGCAACGTGAGTCACAATTTTTATTAAGTTTTAAATCATCATGATGCAAATTAAAGTGTTAATATATCTTTAAAGAAGTGTTACTAATCATTCCTAGATATATTAACACTAAAATTTGTATCTTTAATGAAAAAACACGCAATGAAATCGTGACTCATGTTACATTTACGCGGAATGACTCATCAGATTTTGATGGAGTATCACTGAAGTATGTTCTAAATACAACTCTGTTATTTTATACGCTTATACTATACTAGCGACCCGCCCCGGCTTCGCACGGTGTTTCTCTATTATATTATGCATGTATTATACATATAAACCTTCCTCTTCAATCACTCTATCTATTAAAAAGGGTTGGGATCATAACGACTACATTGTCAAAACGACCAAATTATCATAAGGTCCAGATCTCTAAAGGACCACCTTTCTAGAAAGCCCATAACTCCGAATGACTAGGTAGCAAAACGACTACTTCTTGAGAAGACCACATCTTTAATAGTCCACATATCACAAAGACAAAGGAGCAAAACGACTAGTTCGTGAAAATACTATTTCGTTAATAGACAACATCTCAATAAGACGAGGTAGCAAAACGACTTACTGAATTTGTGTCAGTGCTAGTACAGTTTATTGCATATTTTTTATTCATAACATAAAAACGCAGAAAAACAGTAAAATTAATTAGACTTTATTTATTAATTTATATAAACTTACAGGTAAATTAAATTATACCTATATATTTTTAATTTAACGTAAATGGGTAACCGTTATGACCCAAATAATAACTAATATGCAAACAAAAATTAAACTTAACACAAAGTTTTACGTTGGTTTATCATTTAGAACTTTTGAATCATATTTTATAGAGGAAATCTGTTAGTTAAAAGTATATTATAAAATTTATAAAACTATTAGAAATAAATAAATAGTTAGGTACATTACAATATGTAATGTAATAGGCATGAGGTTTAATTCAACAATGTCCAAAATGACCACAATTAAATGAAATAAGAAAATCTAAATACATAAAATGGGCATGATTATACCAACATTTTGCTATCTAGTCGTTTTGCTACCTCGTCTTATTGAGATTTTGTCTATTAACGAAATAGTCTTTTCACGAACTGGTCGTTTTGCTCCCTGGTCTTTGTGATATTTGGACTATTAACGATGTGGTCTTCTCAAGAAGTAGTCGTTTTGCTACCTAGTCATTCGGAGATATGGGCTTTCTAAAGAGATGGTCCTTTAGAGATCTAGATCTTATGATGATTTGGTCGTTTTGACAATGTAGTCGTTATGATCCCAACCCCCATAAAGCAAAGAAATAGAGTTTAATACTTGTTAATAATGTTATTTTGTTCCTATAAATACATATTTGGATTTTGCATAGGACTTGGCACTCATTTAGATCTCCATTATTTTTGCAGCGAAGCCCACAGCCTAGCATAATTTTTGTATTGAACTTGGCTCTCCTTTTTTACATTTATGATTTTGGTGGGATTACAAACACTATAATGTTGTTGTCAGACTTGTGAGTGAACTTCAACATTATTATTAATTTATATTTAAAAAGCTTGCGTTCTAAATGTCGCAGCCAACTGGTTTAGTTAGCCATTTGGTTAACTGCCTAGCCTTTTCACTAAACGGCGCCAATTAACGGGTGTCCCAAAAAGGACGCAAGATTTAAATTTGCCGCTATTTTTGTATTTTAGTGCTGGCAACCCTAAAAAAAAACGATTTGACAGCTGAATGTTTAGGGTTTGTAAAAATGGCCGGTTATACGAAAGATCAACGCGTTTTTATTATTGAACAATATTTCAAAAGTAATGAAAGTTTGGCGGGTACGGTACAAAATTTTTCAAACAAAATCATCTTTAGCGACGAAGCACATTTTCATCTCGATGGCTTTGTTAATCGTCAGAATTGCCGCATTTGGGGCTCAGGGACCCACATGTGATTGTTCAAAAACAAATGCATCCACAACGAGTCACTGTTTGGTGCGGATTTTGGGCTGGAGGCATTATTGGACCATATTTTTTTCAAAATGAGGCCGGTCAAGCAGTTACTGCTAATGGAGCTCGATATCACGACATGATAACAAGGTTTTTTCTAGCCGAATTAGAGTATATCGATGTGGAAGCAATGTGGTTTCAACAAAACGGGGCCACTTGCCACACAGCCGGAGAAACGATGCAATTACTGCATGAAACATTCCCTAGTCGTGTGATCTCTCGATTCGGTGATCAGAATTGGCCCCCTAGATCTTGCGATTTAACGCCTTTAGACTTCTTTTTATGGGGTTACTAGCTATTTCCCGCGGCTTCGCCCGCGTTGTTCCCGTTATTGTCCCAAAGAAACTCTTTACCTGGATATAAAGTATCCTTTGTTTCAATCCAGGACTTGGTCTACTTACATGCCAAATTTCTGCTTGATCCATCCAGTTGTTACCCCGTTATTTAGTAACAAACATCTTCACAAACTTTCACATTTAAGTATAATATTAGTGTGAAGATTTTCGAATTTTAAAAGTTTGAATAAGTATACAATTTAATATAACCAGAGATCGGAATAGGTAGAGTATATTTACCTAAACTTCGAAGAACATAGTCGAAAAGTGGAGAGTCCCTTACAACAAAATTTTTATCCGGGACTTAAGTCTCGGAATCTTACTAAAAAAATATATTATTGGTATTCTTTAGCACATTTCTCGAACATTCTCAGTATAGCTGTCTCTTTCTAATAGTGCTGTCTCTTTCACTCCTTCGAGAAATTTCGCCATATACTGAAGTGTAGTTCAAAGGCCCATAAGGGGTCCTGAAAACGGATTTTCAGGTTATTGCGCCATCTGATAGAGGGTGTCCTGGAACAGACTGAAAACGTGTTTCAGGCGCCTGAAAACAACGGCAACTTGGGTGAATTTTCAATCTTCTACTATGTGAAAGAGCCACCTCTGACACGGCCTGAAATCACCTTTCAGCCTGCTGAAAACGCTTCTAAAGCACGGAAAATCACGTTTGAAGTTTTAACCTATACCATTGGCGCAACACACATACACACATTACTTTTGCGCCGGTGGCTCTTTTACATAGTAGAAGATTGAAAATTCACCTAAGTTGCCGTTATTTTCAGGCGCCTGAAACATGTTTTCAGTCCGTTTCAGAACACCCTCTATAAGATGGCGTAATAACCTGAAAACCCGTTTTCAGGCGTTTTCAGGACCCCTTATGGGCCTTTGAACTACACTTCAGTATAGTTATGGCGAAATTTTCGAAGGAGTGAAAGAGACAGCACTATTAGAAACAGACAGCTATACTGAGAATGCTCGAGAAATGTGCGGAAGAATACCAATAATATATTTTTTTAGTAAGATTCCGGGACTTAAGTCCCGGAAAAAATTTATGTTGTAATGGGAGTCTCCACTTTTCGACTTTGTTCTTTGAAGACCTATTCCGATCTCTCTACATAAACTTTCAACCCCTATTTAAACCCCTTAGAGGATGAATTTCGAAAAACGGTGATATCTCTTTTCTTGTAATCTAATAAAAAGTCTAAACATGACGTTTCAAACCTCTTACTTCTAAAATCTTGGACTCTCCATACAAATTTTGAACCCCTATTTGAACCCCTTAGGGGATGAATTTTGAAAAATCCTTTCTTAGTGCACATTTAGACCTTATAAGAAACCTACGTGCTAAATTTGGAATTCCTAGGACCAGCGGTTTGGGCGGTGCGTTGATATACCAACTTTCAACCCCCATTTAAACCCCTCAGAGGATGAATTTCGAAAAACGGTGAAATTACTTTTCTTGTAATCTAATAAAAATCTAAACATGAGATTTCAAACCTCTTACTTCTAAAATCGTACTCTCCATACAAATTTTTAACCCCTATTTGAACCCCTTAGGGGATGAATTTTGAAAAATCCTTTCTTAGTGCACCTCTAGACCTTATAAGGAACCTACATGCTAAATTTGGAATTCTTAGGACCAGGGGTTTGGGCTGTGCGTTGATAAACAAACTTTCAACCCCCATTTAAACCCCTTAGGGGATGAATTTTGAAAAATCCTTTCTTAGTGCACCCCTAGAACTTATAAGGAACCTACGTGCTAAATTTGGAATTCCTAGGACCAGCGGTTTGGGCGATACGTTGATATACAAACTTTCAACCCCCATTTAAACCTCTTAGGGGATGAATTTTGAAAAATCCTTTTTTAGTACACCATTAGACTTTATAAGGAACCTACGTGCTAAATTTGGAATTCCTAAGACCAGCGGTTTGGGCTGTGCGTTGATAAACAAACTTTTAACCCCCATTTAAACCCCTTAGGGGATGAATTTTGAAAAACGGTGAAATAACTTTTCTTGTAATCTAATAAAGAGTCTAAACATAAAGTTTTAAACCTCTTACTTCTAAAATCGTAGACTCTCCATACAAACTTTGAACCCCTATTTGAACCCTTTAGGGGATGAATTTTGAAAAATCCTTTCTTAGTGCACCCCTAGACCTTATAAGGAACCTACATGCTAAATTTGGAATTCTTAGGACCAGTGGTTTGGGCTGTGCATTGATAAACAAACTTTCAACCCCCATTTAAACCCCTTAGGGGATAAATTTTGAAAAATCCTTTCTTAGTGCACCTTTAGACCTTATAAGGAACCTACGTTCTAAATTTGGAATTCCTAGGACCAGCGGTTTGGGCTGTGCGTTGATAAATAAACTTTCAACCCCCATTTAAACCCCTTAAGGGAAGAATTTCGAAAAACTGTGAAATTACTTTTCTTGTAATCTAATAAAGAGTCTAAACATGAAGTTTCAAATCTCTTACTTCTAAAATCGTAGACTCTCCATACAAACTTTGAACCCCTATTTGAACCCCTTAGGGGGTAAATTTTGAAAAATCCTTTCTTAGTGCACCCCTAGACCTTATAAGGAACCTACATGCTAAATTTGGAATTCCTAGGACCAGCGGTTTGGGCTGTGCGTTGATATGTCAGTCAGTCAGTCAGTCAGTCAGTCAGTCAGTCAGTCAATCAGTCAGTTTCTTCTTTTATATATTTAGATTTAAAGTCTAAAGTTTATGCCAATTAGCCCACACTCACTCATGCTTTAAAAGAGGAAATTCGACGCTGCATCGGAGAAATTCAGCCGCATCTATGCAAAATGGTCATAGAAAATTTTGACAAAGTAGTGCGTATGTGCCAGCAAAGCCTAGGAAGACATTTGCCTGACGTATTATTCCACAAATAACCCTATTTTATGTATTTCAAGATTTTATATACAAATATATAGTAACGATAAAAAATTTTGTTTTTCATCAATTTCAAATCTTGCGTCCTTTTTGGGACACCCTTTAGTTAACTACCTGGATGAAATTTAGCCAATGCGTCAATGTATCAATTAACGATATGGCTGGCCAATGCTTAGGCCGTTCGTTTAGTAGGGTAACTATGAAAATGGGCTTTGATTAGGGTTTTCTTTCTAAAAACGATGACCCGCCAGCAGGTCGATGAAGCCCCGCTGCGTGGTGCTTCTATTTCTGCTCTGAGGGACACGAACTGACTAACAAACCTAACCTAAAACAGGAGTTTGTTTTGTTCAGGTTTTCCATACGCCAAGCCCCCCTTGTGAGATCAAGTGCTAGGTTTTCCTATACATATTGATACTTGACTGTACCTATAGAAGAAGCATTAATATTTGTTACAAGAAATATTATTCAATATAATATTTTTTAATGTGGAACCACCACATTTGGTCTATATACGCAAATCATTCCTCACAGAAATTATTTACTTTTTGTTACTGCCTGTGTAAAAATTAAAGTGATGACTGTATTTTTTGTTTTTGTCATGTTCTCCACAACACATTGTGACCATAATGTCTATTGTCATACATTATAAATACATTTAATGCATTGTCTTTTTATGGCCGACAATTAGTATTACCTATATTCAATAATAATACTTAAAATATTATGCGAATTCTGTTTCTGCTCATCAAAATTATGAGCAAACGCAATTATGACAAACAATCTGTTATGCAAATTATCATTAATGACAAATACTAAATATGAGTAAGAACATTATGCGAAATGAGTTATAACAAACGAAAATATGACAATAGTTGTTATGCCATCAGAGAGGATCCCATTTCATTGTCATATTGTGGCAGCATAACACGATGCCGCGATGCTGGAACGAGCGCTCGTCACGGGGTCAGCACGGTGAGTCATTATGCTGTACTGTACTGTAACGCTGTTGGTGACTGCTTCCAATTAAGCAAATAAAAAGTGTAATCAGTCAATGTGGAAGTTTACATTCCATTGACACATTATATGGATTGAGAAGGGTTTACTTTACTGTGAACGTGAAATTAAAAAAAGTGAACATTGGTGCAGATTTGCTCTAAGGGACGAGAAAAAGAGTATTCAATCAATAGGCAGGTACATGTCTTACATTCATAAGCAGAGCTCGGAATAGGTAGTGCCTATTTACCTAAACTTCGCGGGAGGACGTAGCTAAGAGTGGTTACAACCACCAAAAATAATCATTTATTTTTAGTGAACGCGGGATTTCCTGGGATTAATAAGAATACATAATGTACTTAAATTCACACTCGGGGTTAAATTATTAATGAAATACAAGATATATTGAGAACTCAAAAATAGACTTCATACAAAATTTCTGCATTAGACAATTGTATTTCATTAATAATTTATATGGATAATGTGTTATTATTAAACCAGGGAAACCCCGGGGTGTTCAATAAAAATAATTAATTATTTTTGGTGGTTGTAACCACTCTTAGTTACGTCCTCCCGCAAAGTTTAGGTAAATAGACACAACCTATTCCGAGCTCTGTTCATAAGCCTCTACCTAAAATCTGTTATCATAGCCAATTTTACGCCGATGGCTTGGAATAAGACGATGACGCGCAAAAATAACCACCAGACAAATCTTTGGCAGGGTTCCAAAGAGCCCACGGAGTCTCTCCAGTGCTTAGTCTAGCCGCATCTTAGGTACAGACATTAATAAATAGTTGATCTAAAGTATATTTAAACCAGAACGATTACAGCTAAAGATCGTGCTTTTTCTTAATAATAGAGTACGTACCTATATTGCCTAATAGTATTTTAGGTTCTAAATTATGATACCTACTAATGGTTTGACTTTACAAAGTATACGAAACTTAGGTAAATTAGGCTTAGGTATTGATATAACAGTATGCACCTGTTATATTACTTCAGTTATTAATATAGTACCAATTTAAACCTCAATGAATGTAAGAGTTTGATAGAAATGACAGGAGTTTTAGATGCAGTAAATAATATTTTTTTAGTCCATTATTTTAAGTCAGTCATTTCAGTGCTATGAATGAATGAACGGCAATCTAATACAGACGGAAAAATGTGTCATATAAACGATGTATAGCTTGTATGGGTAGAGTGCGCTCGCGCCGCATGTCAGCGCCCTCTAGTGACATGTAACTGCAACAGTTCCAGAAGTCATAAACCCAGTTCCTGTGCGCTACTGTAGCGTCGTCCCTCATGTAACTAATGCGGCAAGACCAGGGGGACTATTCCTGTTGAAATGAAACCACGCCATCCCAATACGTATGGATAGATGGCGCTGTGGATCTTAATATGGATGCATGAAAATGATAAGATAGGTAAACATCTCAAACTGAAGCAGTCGATGAAAATTTACTGTAGGTAACCTTACTGTGACCTAGATTTTTTCATGTTCTGAAAGAGGAGGCGAGGCACCAGAGGGAAAGTAGTCTTCGTCGATACTTTGCTGAATCGCAAGAAGATTTCTTAGAGCAATAGGAAGTAATATAAACTATATATTAAAAACTCGATCACGAACGACAATAAACGAACGTGCTATTGAATGGGCTCTAAAGCTTAATATAATCATGTCCTTCAAGTTTACTTCAACCCCCGACTTCGAGATTAGGACGCCGGTGAAGCGGTACGAATAAAATTTCCTTCAACCAATGGTCAAACAGACGGAAGTCACCTTTGTTGTTGCCATTTTTATGTGACCCAAAAAATATTTAAGCATGTTACCTTTTCCATGGTGCGTGGATAGGATAGAGGCGGACACATCGCCTTATTTACGATAATTCTGGCTACGTGAGTCCACCGTAGGTGCGTACCTACCTATAGTATGAATTATGATAACACGTTTAAGGAAAGTAGCCACAACCACATACATGTTTCATGCAACGCTAAAATAGTTGATTACCGGCGAATTTACCCACTAACATCGTAGATATCGTAGTATCACTTGGTTTAATCTTGCCCTTAATAAATAATTTACTGTTACGAATCGTAGACACGGGTCAACTTAACGAAAGGCGGTATTTAGTAAAAGGAGGCAAATTATGTTAGGTTGGAGAGATTAACAGAATACTTTCAGTGAGGAGTCTTAAATGAGTAATTAGTAACATGTGTGGTCGGTCCGGAGCCCGCGCCATCAGTAACGCGCCGCCTGCCCGGGACTGCTCCGGCTGCCGGACGGATAATAAACCGACACCCAAAATTTTCTTTTCAAACAATTAGCCAAGACTTATTGCCCAACAAAATGCTTCCTTTATACACTCATTAGGCCTTTATTTTATGGCACACAAAATTGCAGTAATTTTTTTATGTGTCTTCCGGGCAATTGGGCTCGTTTAATGGAACAGTATTTATACACTACAAGCGCGCTGCGAGCGAGTCAGAAGCGAAGTTCGATACAAATGTCGACTGGTTTTGTATGGAAACTCGCCCGCAGCTCGCCTGCAAATCGCAAGTGTGATAAGGCCCTTAAATTGGGTTTGCAGCCAAGTTTTGAAATTAAGAAATAAGCCTTGGCTGATTTCAAACCTTCTTAGTCTCAAATGATGTACGAGTGGGTGGGTTGTATTTTAAAACTAAACTCATAACTCCCTCGGGAGTTATAGATTTTTATAACCTACGGGAGGTAAATCGGCTCTAGTATACGCCTGCGTGTTATAACACCGAGCAAGTGTGATGAAAAACAAATTATAGTGGAATATTGAACAAAAGTAACCATTACTAAGTAATGGTAGAGGAACACATTTTATAGTTCTCAAATAAAGAATCCTCCACGGGTAAATTGGTAAATAATAGGCAAGTCGATGCCAAAACGAGTTCTGTGGACACCCTCCGGTACTGACTTGGTTTAACATTAAATCTGAAAACTTTTTTGCTGTAGAAGAACTGTTCTGCGTTGCGAGACTTGCATCTATTTACATGTAATGTTTTTGTTGGGATTATTGTTTTTTGGGCTTTAAAGCCTGTAGATGCGGTAAGCAAACCTATGACGGAATAATTCCATACAATATAAGACTAAAGCTATATTCGTCCCATCTTCCTAACCGATTAACAGCCTCTTTAGAGTGAAATGCTAGCAATCAACACAGTTTCAAGAGACGTTTTATTGGCACTCGGGTATCCCAATAATCGCGTAACACTATCCGTTTTTACAAAACTTTACGAACGCTTGCTTGAGAGTAATACGGGTAATAACTTCGTAGCTTAGAAAAGTAAAAAGACTCGAGTTGCGAGCTATTGCTTAAAAATGACTTGGAAACACTGTAATAATGCTCCTGAGAATAAGCAGGAAAGGAAGTATTTTTCGTCGATAACGACCCCGGCGTGGGCAAGGGTGTCACATTTTATTTTCCATCCACTTTAGGATCAGCTCCTTTGAGCCGTTTCCGTAATGATAGCGGCGCGCATACATATGCGCATATGTTCGAGTTAATTAAGCTCGCAACTCCGGCAACGTACGTAAAGTAACCAGCTACATGAATAGTTACTCTGTGCCCGGTATTCTTGATGCTACACTATGCATCTAACTATGTACTTCTAATTTGGTTCAACGTTTTGTGTTCAGTTAGCGAGGTATCGAGACAATGTTTGAATAACCATAAACTTCTACCTACCTGCATCCCTGAATTACTAAAAGTTAAATAGGGACAAACGAGATGAAAACATTGTATTTGCATACTCGAAGGAATTTGCCGGGCTCTATGTCTTAAGTTGTTTATTTCATTTATACGCTTTCATTAATTAAAAAAATGCCGGTCAAGTACAAGTTGGACTCGCCCACCGCGGGTTCCGTACAAACTTGTAGTATGTAAATTGTTCAAGATAAACTGTATTGAGAGACCAACTTAACTTGTTGACGGAAAATTGTTGTCCCCATACATCGATGTAGGTCGCGGTTAGTTTAGTAACTGATAAAATAAATTTGTATTACGATTATGTGAATTTCTAAAAAAAAGGTGCAAGTTAGGAAAATCGTTACATTTTCCTGTAATATTCAGGACGGTATTAATAATCGGCAATTATTACACATTTTTCTGTTCAGTAATTACTGAAATAATAGGGAGGAATGGTATGTTTTTAACGTTTTTCGTCTTAAATCAATAACTAGATGTATAAGAAAAATTTACAAAAACGGAATCTATTGGAATGTATAAATTAAGCCCTTTCATATGATACCCCATTTGATATAAAATCCCTACTTTTAATTTTCGACATCCTATTTTGGCCCCCTTTAGAAAGAAAGTAAAAATGATATAAGATTTTTTTTATGTCTAATACGTTTCGATTAGCAGTTTTTAACATTATTCCAAATTTCTAATCAATAGCAGCAGTTCTTGAGATATCTGGCCTTGACAGACGGATAGACAGACAGACAGAGTCGCACCATAAGGGATCCTGTTTTATCATTTTGGTAGGAAACCCTAAAAATACCTAATTGACAGCAGACTACACACGCCTTATTATTAGATTAAAAGCCCTCATATTTCAGCCTGCACAAAACTTCTTGCATAAGGTAAGCAAACGCCAAAAAAATACTTCTGAATTTAGGCACTAAAGGGATGGTATTGGTGATGAAAGTTTATATAGAATTTGATCTATCGCTTCCGCGGCTAGTCTATGACTGCATTAACGCGATAGGCAATAAAATCATAGAATACTCATAGTATGTGTACAACCATAAGTAGGTACCCTATAGATATTTTTAGTACTACTGTGGTACTACTACAAACGTACTATATAAGGTGTTAATTTATTAGTTGCAGATATTTTAACACATGATACTTTACTTTAAGACAATTAACTTTAAATAGATATTAAGAAATATTTTCATATAATTTTTTTGTTTTCATTTACCGAACAAAAAAATTATTATAATTTCGTATAAAAATAATCAACATGTGCATTTAACTGAAGGCATTTAAAAATAAAATTTATTTGCAAACGACACAATTAGACGGCAAATAACATGACATTGACAATCAAGTATTTGATTTAGCGGCGTGGAGTGGCCAGTTACAGTTAAGTGTTAGGTAAAAGAGGTACTAGAATCTGTTCAGTGATTTTTCATTTAATAATCACATTAATGTAACAAGGTGGAGTGACGACATACGAAGGGCAGTAGGTGGTGATTGGAGGAGGAGAGCTGAAGATCGAGCTCAATGGCGTGCCATGGGAGAGGCCTATGTCCAGCAGTGGACTGATACAGGCTGATGATGATGAATCACATTAAAAGGGTGTTTTTACGTAGTAAATTTAATTTTCAGTTTTCTCCAAACAAACATCGTAAAAGCTATTTACTTAAATATCCTCCAGGAACCGAGTTCTATCAGCTGTATAGTGCGAATCTTCCCAGGTGAATTTTTCACTTCGAGCCCTAATCTTTCAAACAAAGACCATTGTATTCATTATGGCAGCTTTGGCCTAGCGCCAGGCGCTACAAGCTAGCTAGCGCCAAACAAAGGCCATTGTATCTATTGTAACTAGCTTGTAGCGCCTGGCGCTAGGCCATTGTATCTATTATGGCAAAGCTGCCATAATGAATACAATGACCTTTGTTTGAAAGATTAGGGCTCGAAGCGAAAAATTCACCTGGGAAGATTCGCACTATAACAATATCTGAAACTAATAAGTTAGCACTTTATATATTCTTACAGAATAAAAGCTGGTCGTGCGGGTGAGTATAAGTACCAACTTGTATATTTCAATCAACAACATGATTGATAAATTGCCCAGAAATTGAAACAACAGTCTGTGTACAGCTTTACAGTAACAAAAACGGCCACTACATCGTTCCGTATTTAAAGAGACATCTTGATGAATTGAAACAGACAGAAAAGGTTCTCGAGAAACTCTATGTTGGTAATATTCCCGAAAGCGGCCGACACAATTCTTCATTTCATTCACGTTCCCCTGCGATGAAACTTTTTCTTTGCAATTTTTCCCGTGGAGGTCGGGGCGGGCGGCGCGGGCGGAGGGGGCGGGTGCCGGGGAGCGATCAGGTGGAGCGAGTTGCGAGTCGCAGCACGTAGCGCGCCCCGCGCGGCCTGGCGCCCGCGCCGCCCGTGCCCGCCCGCTGAATACAAACTTCATTAGCCGTTTGATAATTAGCCCGTTAAACGCCCCTCACTCACCCGGCGACGATCTTCTAAACCACCTCTATCTAAACCAACGTAACTCCTACCTTTAAAAAAATCCTAGAGGCCGCAGACGATTCCATTTCATGATTCCGTAGTAAGCCGTATAGCGGTTTACGATAGGGAGGCATTCGTCATAAAATAAGGTAACAAAATCCGAAAAAGATTGGTCAATATTTCTAACGATATTGTTGAAGAATTAGTAATGATGTCGATGTCTTCTTATGTAAGTCTTAATTTAAACACTGTTTAGTTTCGCGTAGCGGTTAAAGTTAACATTAGGTAACTTATACAAAACTTGATAAGGATTTTAAGAAACTTGGGAAGCTCGCACCGTCGCATTTTTTGTCGTTTTCCAAAATGGTTTGACTAAATTTGAATGTTCAATAAAAATACCATATGTGTGACGCATACACACTTGCACGTTCTTAACGCGCACAATAAAGAATTTCATTTCATTTCATTTCTTAATGCATTGACTATTGCAGAGATCGAAATATCATTAAATAAAGGTGAAGGAATAAAAGAAAAAAAAAGTAAGCAGTGTTAAATTAATATAATACTGAAAATAATCTTTACAAGGTTACTCAAACGAACTGGGTTGGCTAAGAAAGTTATAATCAGAAACCTTTTCCAAACCAAATCACAATAGAGGATAAATCTTAATTGGAAAAGCAAATAGGATTTTTTTATCGTCTAGTCTACTACAAGAGGGCCCAACTATTCAATATACTCAAAGAAAAACTGTCGGGTAGTGTATTAAATAAAAATACTTCTTGTAGACAGTTTTATTGCCCACAGGACAGATTCCATGCCGGCGAAATGTCAGCCACCGATAGAGTTGACAGGTTGAGCATGTCACAGCCATTGGCACTTGGAAGTTTGGTCCCCACTTTTCGACACTACTTTAGCAATATTAGGAAAACAGGAAACAATGCTCGGGTGGTTGATATCGTGCGGTCAGAGACCGCGGCAATATGCGAGCGATAGGTATTGCTCGTGTAGTTTGAGTCAGAGCGTGTCATCCAGCCTCCGATCCAGGCCTGCTCGACCGCAGCCTAATCCCACGATTAGGAAACGTTACCCGTTGCGAGCGAATCCACTTGTGCAAGAGGGATGAAACTATTATGTTCGATTCAGTGACTATCAAATAGTTCGGAATCAAAACGATGTGAGTGGACGATAAATCTGTCGCGGTCGCGGTCATATCGCCAATACGTGGCAAGTGACTATGATCGCTGAGTGGTCTAATCCACAGATCATTAGCGGATTTAAGCCAATAGTCAATTAATTTCAATGCACGAATTATGGCAATGATGTAAAAGGTAAATATGATCGTCGATGGTCCTAATTTTTTATAATACTTGTCATAATCTTAATTTCCATATGCTCCTACTATTAAAGTGTTACTGTTTCTATGCAATTTTTTGTAAGAGAATTTTTTGTTGGGCAGTAAAAGATGCCATTTATTATGGTTAGTGTTAAAGCACATTGATTAATAATCTCCTTCGAGTTTGTTATTGATACTAAATAAAGAACAAGTTACGAGTAACATAAGAGAGTTTGTAAATTGATATTAAGACGTGGGTTTGTCATATTACTCCGATATAACAATAACTATTTCTAATACGTGAAAACGTCTACCAAGGGGGTTGTTTATTTCTGGGATATTATGTTCACCTGTTCTGACCTTCCTTGTTACCAATACGAGGGCGACACTGAAAGTTTTTAGAACTGGCCACTTTTAAAATATATAATGAAAAAATAAGTTTTAAATTTGAAAATGGAACTCTTTGTTAATTGTGTATGTATTCCATTCAACTGTCATTTGTTTCGCGATTTGGCGGCAAATTGAAAATTGTCTGTGTTACGTCAGGATGAATTTAACGCGAGAAAATTACCGTGCAATGATTTTTTACGACTTTCGATGTCATTTAAGTCAACAAGAAAGTTATGATAGACTTCGATTGGCCTTTCACGTTGAAGCCCCATCTCGTGCCACTGTTTACAACTGGTTTAATGAATTTAAACGTGGTCGCACTAATCTCACCGATGATCTGCGTGAGGGACGGCCTTCTACGGCGACGACTGAAGATGTGTTGTGCGGCGTATGATAGAGACTGACAAAAGAGTAACCTATCAGCAGATTCGCACAAGCTTATGCATCGGTATGAGTCAAGTCAACAAAATCCTTCATGAACATTTAGCGCTTAGGAAGATTTTTACTCGGTGGATACCTCATAATTTGACCGAAGCTGAAAAAGTCCATAGAAAAGACCCCTAAGGACGAGTGGGCAAAGTGCTTTTCTCAGTGGTTCCATCGGATGCAGCGATGTATTGATGTGCACGGAGACTATTTTGAAAAGATGTAATAAAACGAATAACTTGATAGTTTGTTCAGTTTTTGATTTTCAAAGAACTTTCAGTTTGACCCTCGTATTTTTAAACTGGGATATTACAGAAATATTTACTATTTCAGTTGGAGATGTTACAATTACAATCAACTCCCGGAAGATGTAAAAAAAATGACGCGCAGGGTCATTTCTCCAATGAAATTCAGTGATTTGATCAAATCCCTACGGTGTTTTAGGGAAAAGATAAACGAGTAATTTAAGGCAACGTGTTTTTAACACTTCACGAAAAAAGTCTAGTGATTTCGTCATAACCCTAATTATAGTTATTATATAGCTGCAATACCACTGATTTCTAACCGGTGAATTGTTCTCCTCGAAGGAAGGGCAGGGCATTTTCTCGAAGGAGGTCGAAATGAGTTGAGGTTTTATTCCTCCATAGTGAACTCTTGATTCGATGAACGACCCGCCTAAACGGTGACAATCACCTACAGGTTGCTCGACCAAATAGAGGACCCTGGGGCGCGAGGACGAAGGTCGCGCCCCTCTTCCTTTCCATACCAACGACAGCTCATTAGTTTTCTAAAACTGGAAACAAAAGTAGCCCAGTAGCAATTGCTATTCATTTCCCTAAAATGATTTAGAGATTCGATCAAATCACTGATATTCGCTACGGAAATGACTCAGCGCATAACTATTTTAACATCTCCCGGGTTGATCATCTCCCTGAGGGACTTGGTCAAATCCCTCAATTTAGCCAATGTATGTTGAACCGTACACAATATTGTGGTTACTGAAATTGTCCCAAAAAGTTTCTGGTGCTTTTTACTTGTTTCCTTACTCGTGAATAAGTGAAAAGGAGACATGAGACATACAGATCCAAATTAATATTATAAACAGGAAAGTAACTTTGTCTGTTACCTTTCACGCTTAAACCGATATATGAAATTTGGTATGGAGATAGCTTGGACCCTGGGAAGGACATAGAATAGTTTTATCCCGAAAGTCATCCCTTAAGGGGATGAAAAGGGGAATGAAGTTTGTAAGGGAAGGAATCATTTCTCAAGTAAAGGAAATAAAACTCAAATTCTACGCAGATGACGTTGCTGTCAAAACTAGTTATACATATTTCAAGGTTTGATATAAAGCACTTGAAAACGTCAATAAACTTTTTTTTGTAAATAGGGACGTGATAGAGGCTTGTTATAGGTATCGACTATCGAGATATCATTTACATTTATGTAACCATTATGGAAGACCGTGTTTGAGAAACACTTGTACTTGTAAATTGTAAGTTTTTGCTACTATTTGTTTCTATTCAGAAAAAAGTATTTTGCTCCCTCATAAGAGGGATCAAAGTCATACTGTTCTGTTCAGGGACTACAGGGTATTTTTAATTTGAACCTACTTAAAATATGCCATACCATAGACAGCTTTATTAGTATATTATACACAGGGGGCGGTATAATAAGGAATAGTCCAGATCACAGGTGTTTGCGGTCCGAGCCGCAGGCGAGGGTCATAAATATAATATGGAAGTGGTAAATTCGTCCCGTCCGTAAAAATAATAAACGTTTTATAAAATAATAAAATACTATAAATTAACCAATTTAACATCTCATTTTATTAAAAATGTGTGATGCTTTTTATTTCGGTATTTTGGTAGGTAGCGTTTGTATTTGAATTTTCCTCATAGTCGGTGTGAAAAGCAGTATTTGTCACAAGGTCACATTATTTTCACCACGGGCGTTAACACTTGAATCCCTCGCTACGCTTCGGATTCTACTTTTTCGCTTCGTCCAGGATTCAATGTACGCCCTCGCCGTAAATATATCATGTTGCTCCCTTGTGACACAATCTACTATTTCCTCCTCCATAAGAGGGATCAAAGTAGTAGGTACTTTTCTGTTCAAGGACAACAGTTTGAATAGGCCTTAACATACACAGCTTTATTAGTACATTACACACCTAAGGCGGTATAATAAGGAATGGCCCAGATCACATGTGTTTGTATATGGAAGTGGTATTTTTGTCCCGCGCGGCGAGTGGAAATGCCATTTACGGCCTAGGGTGACGTAACAAATAATAATCGTTTTATAAAATAATAATAGACTATAAACTTAACTTAATTGAACATTTCATTTTTAGAATAATGTGTGACGCACTTTGATTAATCACATATTTCGTTATTTTGGTAGATAGCGTTTTATTTGAATTTTCCTCATAGTTGGTGTGAAAATGCAGCACCTATGTGTCACAAGGTAGCAAATAGTACATTGTGTATCTAGGGCGGTAAGTAAATATTTATTTAAATAAATAGTAAAATATTTATTTAAAGAGAACTGTTATTGCAAATACATGTAAACACATATTTCTGTAACATTAATTAAATGTTTAAATAGTGTATTTCAGTATTATGCAAATATAAAAACAACCATTTTAAATCTTTACCGCTATGGTTTCCGAACGTGACTTGACATTCGCATTGTCTATGGATATAATGTCACTAATGTCACTGTCAGTTTTACAATTTTATTTAGGTTAAGTAAGGTTATTTTAATCAGATTTCCTCACAAGTGTGATGAAAACATTGTGTGTGCCACGGGCGGTAAAGGAATTACAAACTCGTGTTATTAAAGTTTGTAATTCCTTACTTACCGCCCTTGATACACAATGTACTAATACATAACTAAATAGTACGCATTTCACTTAAGGTTTGGTTTCATTTTGCATATAAAAAACCAGTTTCTTATACCTATAGGTTATCTCAAAAATAGACGTTTAGATCGAAGTTAAGATTTTTTTCTTATTTAGATTGTATTGTGTTGTTTTATTAGACTTTCTTTTAACAAATCTGAATTTTAGTAAAAAAACTTCGACTCTACTCTGACGCCGCCTCCGGTACTAACTCCGGATCCGGCTCCGGTTCTTACTTCGCCTCCGACTCCGTATCCGGCTCCGGTAAAATATATTTTAAAACACCGGCTCCGGATCCGGCCCCGGTAAATCAAATTTTAAAACTCCGGCTCCGGCTCTGTTAAACCCACCTCCGTAACATCCCTAACACTTATGTGATTAAATTTTATATTTTATTTATATGATTATTTTAGTATTTAACGAGAATAAATGTTTCACATGAATCACTTTAGTCGTATTAAAAGGAGACTGGCCAGGGCCCTGTTCATAGACGGGTAATAAAAAGTGACAATTAAACCGGAACATCCCCGGAAGGAAGAGACGAAACAAAAGAGGAAAAGCGGGCGACCGGCGGAGTACACAGAACTTAGAAAAATTAGGAAACAATGGGCAGGAAATGTGTTTTCTCGACGAGTGGCGGCGAGCGGGCGCGCATCGCCCGGGTCGCACGAGGCTTCGGACCCGGACAACGTGAGCTTTCCTCCTGATCAGCATGCTATTAGTATACATAATAATACATATATGCAAAACGCTGAAAATAATGCGCTGCGAAATAATGTTAGTTCCTCCGCTGGCAGGCAACCTCGTGGGTAATTTCAGGAAGCCGTTTTGTCTTCAGTGATTATACTTGTAACATTTTGCCAATCTTTAGCTGTACACAGTACAATGTATAAAGGAATATTTATAAACATTTTCCACCGACCTTTGTTACATAATATACTCCGTAATTTCGCAATTTTGTACTGCCTTATACTGGTATTTTCTATAATATAATGTTTACATACATACATGCGTTAGGGGCTTCAAGGAAAATATACTGCCACTTGCCTGTCTCTGATTGGTATACCTGAAAGATAAAAAAAACCTGCTTGAGAAGTTCTCTTGTCTTATTATTCGGAATAAAGGAGATAAATTTGAAAATATATATAAAACCTTGCTATATGTACCAATACCAATAGAATAGTAATCGACGGCTATTTTTAATACATTAAAAAACTCATACTACTAACAAGTAGTACATAGAAATGTGGTGTAATTTACCCGCATTAAAAAAACCAATGAAGAGACAGAAATGTTTCTTTCATATAAAGTACTAGTATTTAAATAATTAAAGGTTAGTAATAAAAATTACATAAGTTAGAAAAACGTATTGACAGGTACGTAAGTAGATCACCCTCCAAGCTGTAAATCCACCAATGTTATAAAGATTCATAATTCACAATTTTCATAAACCGTCAGGTTAGAAAGTAGGAAAATAATATAAGCATAACAATATTTAACAAGGATTTAGCGAGAGCGTGCGGGCTTAACGCGCGCGTATACACGGACGAAGTTCGTTCCCTGCTTCGTCTGCCGGTATCGCAAGCAAAAACTGCCGTCTCGTGCACGGCGTACACCAAAGTCGTTAATATTAGATCCTTCCCGGGTAAGTACGCAAACTTAAGTTGTTTTCTTGTAATTTTTAGGGTTTCATAGTTTTAAAGGAAAAAAAAAACTCTTCTAAGGTCGTTCACGTGTTCGTCTGTCAGCATGTTTCTCGTACACAGTAAAACGTAGAAACCTGAGCTTTGATGTAGTTGTAGACCACGTTTACATTTTTAAATAAGTAAACCTTTAAAGAATATGCAAATCATGTTTTTGTTTGTTAATACGTATAATAAATAAACAATATCAATTAATAAAATGAAAAATACGTGAAGCGCAAAAATGTCTACGATGACGAAGAAGTAAATAATACACACGATTGACATACAATTTTACTGTCTAAGAGTTTGGAACTCGCAAATAAAGCCTTATTTAAAATATAAAAGATTTATATTTAGATATTTTTATATTTACCTGCAGTAAAGGTGGCTCAGCAAGATGAAACGTTCCGCATAAGTAAGCCATCTATGCTTGGTTGAGGTTGTTGACAGGTATCGAAGAAATGCGGCAGCCAAGTATGTCAACGAGCATATTTTATGACAGTAACATTCCTCAGTCAGTGCCCTCGTTCGATAGCATACCTGACATCTAGAAAATACGCTACGCTTGCTACGAAACTCTCAAGCGCTACGCCGTAGCAGCAAGTCGATACAAATGTTGTAACGTATAGTTTTTAGTTTAAGGTGATTCGAGTCGGTCGGTTTTCTGTACAAACCAATAGAGGGTCATTGTTTGCTGCTACGGCATCAATTATGTTTGAAATGTGTTTCATTTTATAGCTTGATATATTTTATTTGGGAGAAATGACATAAAAACGCTCAAAAAGCCAAAAAAAAAATACATATTTCGCAAAAAAAGTTTAAATTAAAATGATACTGATAGATGACGCTAATCTTACAGGCCCAATTACATGTAATTTCTAGGTTTTTGAGACTTCTCATGTCATTTCGCGCAAATAAAGCGTGTCAAGCTATAAAATAAAACACATTTCAAACATAATCTTTATGTTTGCATGGAAAACTGACTCACTCGAATCTCCTTAAGTTCGAACAATCTAAAAATCGATAAACGCATATATCGGGGCATTTTACTTTAAAAATGTAACAATAACATATAGTTAATGATCGTCACAAAAGTAACGATTAAATATCAAATGTTATATAATTCGTCACAGACTGACAGGTTAGACGGTCTTTAAACAAAACTTAACTTTCACCTAACTGTGCGTTTTTAAATGAAATGACCATTGAAGAACAGATAATACCTAAATAGGAAAAATACTAGTAATGAAGTAAATAATATACTGCGAGACAACGACGCAATCACCTCTTATTTGATTTGCGGGTTCAAATATATTTGTCTTGGCGGTACAGGAGTTGAACCCCAACTCACGGGCAGTCAGCCAACAAACAGCAGCGCCTAAAATCTTAACCTATTTAGACTTACACTACAGACTATTCAGCCGTACATATACTACTTACCTAGTAAATAGTTTCGGTATTACCATCTAGGATGCACGAACAAAAGCGGTAGCTCAGTTACTTCAAAAGACACATTATCGTATTTTCATGTTATAAAACCGCGGTTTCATTTTATAGTTGCTACATTAACGATACGTTGGTAGCTTCGGAATTTAACTCCAACATCACTGGAAATTTCACAAAACGTAATTGAGACATTTCAGCTACAATATTATTGAAATAACACGGCTTGTTAGCAAGCGAGGTGAGGTGGCACGAAATGTGCTCGTGATATTATTCAGGTAAAACTGAGTTTATAACTTGCTAAATAAATCGCACTCTTAGATTGGCTTTTTTATATGATAAATTGTTAATCCTGTAATGTGAAAATAAACTAGTATCATAACAATGTGGTTACCTTGTGCTACAGATAAACGAAGGCATATAAATCTACATTTAAACAAGTAATAGATTTGT
Source organism: Eudemis profundana (assembly GCA_947034925.1). Classification (NCBI taxonomy): domain Eukaryota; kingdom Metazoa; phylum Arthropoda; class Insecta; order Lepidoptera; family Tortricidae; genus Eudemis; species Eudemis profundana. The sequence goes on from OX344799.1 coordinate 16,536,058, forward strand.
GAAAACGAGCAAATAAAAAAAAGGACTTTATGACTAATGCTCGGTTGCATTAACGTCCTTTAAATTTATTGCCTTAGTCACTTGCTGGTACTTTCTGATTTCACTATGGAAAAAAGTGTCTGCTTCTGCATCCGATCATGAATATAACGAGTCAGATGTATAATTTTGTGTTCGTCTTTTTAAATCCGATTCCGAAGTGAGCGTTACCGATAGCCGGCGCGGGTGCTATGTGTGATTGTGTTTCGGCGGCACATCGGTTTGTTTTTTATCATTAATAGGATTTGCAATTTGCAATGAAAGTGGATCGAGCGAGCGCCGGGCAGGCGGGGCCCGGGCAGGCACTGCGGGTATTTCGACGTAATTAAAACAAACAGGAGGCTCGCACTCCTCTCTAATTGCGTTCGCGTGGAAATAATCACGAGAATTGTGACTACGGATAGTGCCCATTCGGGCGTATTAATCTCGCATGTTACATATGTCATCGGTACTGACGAGTGCTTTACTTTCCGATAAAATAATTATATATATAGTGTTTGTTGACACAGTTTTTGTTGATTTAAAGGAGCAATGGATCGATGTTTCGCGAGCGGAAGAGTGAGTGACATAGACTACTTTTTATCCCTAGGGTTTAAGGAAATAAGTGTCTGTGCGGGCGAACCCAAGGGCAGGAGCTAGTTATCTATCTCTATACAGCGTGGGAGGGACTATACCGACAAACTTTAACTATAGATTCTAACAACTATTAGGAGTAAAAAATGTTATGTGATGTATAGTCGAAAAACGCTTACTTTCCGAGATATTCATTATTTTGTAAATGAAAAATCCCAAGTGTGTAACAAGCCCTAATAAATGTGACTAAATTACCTTTACTATTTTTTTAAAATCCTTTAACTAAACAGGAATTAACCTTCGTAGTATTTGATGGTAAGCGACTACGAGGCTAAAAAATTGACCTTTCGTTTCCATTTTAGCTTTTTTTTTCTTTTTGATAACTTTTCAGCCAGTAAGGACATGTGTATAACGAGGGGCTTAATTTACTGATTTATTTTGTTCCATAAGACTATTAATGTAAAATGACAATATTCGACCCATGTTGATATAACATTTTTTACTCGTCACACCACCAGGAATTCATGGCTAAAGTATGTCGGTATAGTCCCTCCCACCCTGTATACATAAAACAAAGTCGGGTTAGTTACACCATTTCTAACTCGAGAACGGTTGGACCAGTTTTTATGATCTTTGATTTTTTGGGTTTGTCTCTGCCCTAACCATTAAATCCATCATCTAAAAATTTAAAAAATTGAGGCGGAACGAAGTTCGCCGGGACAAATAGAAATATTATAAAATTGAAATTATGAAACGTCTGTACATTAATAGTAGGTACATTACTTACTATGTCGGTAATGGCGGTAAAACAAAGGATGTCTCAGATCGCACGTATTTGACGCCCAAGCCGAAGGCAAGGGCGATAAATATGCGATCTGAGGCTTTCTTTATTACCGCCCGTGGTAAGTACAAAATTTTACGACTCCTCCAGGCCATGAAGTGGGATTTTCCACTTTCTGGCCAGGTGTGACTTAAACATATTTTGGTGAAATTGACTAATACGAGTATTGGACTAGTCGGAGGTCTTTGAATCGTTTTATTTTGCGATTTTCCTCCGTTCGTGGGTGTGTTTGTATCTAGCCACCAGTAGCGTGGCGTCCAAAGAACTCGATTCCTACCGGCTTGCCTAATATCAGGCATTTGAGCAACTTATTCTACAGCTCGTAAGGAAAATGTACGCCAAATCTGCACCGGCTTGCCCAAGGATATCTTTTACGCCACGCCACTGCTAGCCACATCACGCCAAAACACGGCACAATTTAACAGATTTCAACGCTTTCTCGGTAATGCTATGTGTACGAAGTCGCGGTCATCAACTTTTTTTTTCAATAACTAACACGGTATTCAGATTCACTAATCTGACCAATTAACATACGATATTTATTTATTTTTAGCATATACCTATTTCATTTGAGTTCACTTTAAACTCTTTAAGTTTTTTGTCCGACCCAGATTGATTTCTTAACATGTTTAATATTTATTGCTAGGCATCTTTTTCTTTGTAGGATTGTTAGTAGCATTTTAAAGCCAAATGTTAAGAAAACTTTGTGATCCTACGATTGTTTGATGTTGAATATTAAGCTGAAACCGTTATGGAAACGGAAACATTTGTGAGTAAGAGGCTTTATTCTTTCAAGGCTTCTAAAATAAAGCTCTACTAATAATGTTTACACAGTAGCATCTTTGTGACTTTAATAGGAACGTTTCTGCTGAATGCACCAGTAACTTTTACTTACGTGAATTTAAGCTCTATTTTAACTAATACCCGTTTACTGTAGTTGTAATGGCTTCTGTACTAATTGAGCCCTGAAGAGTTCAGAAACGAGTCTAATTAGTGTTGCAATGATAACGAAGCTATGGCATGCCCGGTAAGTTAAATATATGAATATATTTGTCATCATATGCAGTCTCTACAGGCGCTTAATTACGGTTACTTATGTGCAGTTGTCAATGTATTTGCGGTAGTGTCCGACCGAAACTAGCTTTTGCGGCCGAAACTGAAACCGAAACCGAATTTCGGCTTCGGTTTTAGTTTCAGCTGAAACCGAAACTACCAACAAGGTCATGTTTCCGTGGGAAGAAACTAAATCATAACAAACATCTTTATTTTTAAAGAACATATTGGCGCCTCCGGCCCCCACCTAGTCCGATCCACTTAAGGTGGTCCGGCCAGCGACCTGGTCGACCCTAGGGAGCGCCACGCCCTCCCCGGATCCGATTTTTGCAACAGCCAGTAAGGCTTGCAAGCTTCAAAAAAAGAACATATTAAAGGGGAAGACCTAAAAGAACATACATGGAGCAAATAAAAGAAAAAAATAGATGTTTCATCGTATAGAGAAGTGAAAGAAAAGGCAGAATGTAGATTAAGCTGGAAATTACTCCACGGACAAGAGCCAAGCTCTTAAATATTATGATGATGATAATGATATTAATCATTCAGTCTCTGATTTTGGAAGTTATAAGTTATATTATAGTATCTTATGCAACAGTTGTGTAAGTATAGGCTCAAAAAATGCAAATGGCGCGAGTTGCGATACGAGCCGCTGCGGCGGCGAGTATCGCAAATAGAGACGCCATGAGCGTTTTTTGACTTAATTATACAACGTTGCATACAATACTTTTTCTACGCCTAGGTTTTAAAATATAAAAACAAAATTAAACATAGCTCGCAAACAAGGCAAATTTAACGTATACTCGCTAGTAAGTGACACGCAGTGACGATATTAAAAATACTTCTTTTTATGTTGGCATCAAAGAATTTAGTTCGGAGAGTTTTGTTTTTCTTAAAAACCGTAGGAATTTAATTGTTTGTTAAGTTGGTAGTTGTGCATTTTTATCGTAAAGTTAGATTTGAGCGCTTAATCTTAATCCTTGACCTAAGTTTAACCTAGATTTAGAAGTCTGTGGCTGTTAGCACTATCGTTTTGCGACTATAACGACACTAGTGCTGTTATGGGGAATAGAGTATAGACTTCTCTGAACTCATATCGTCGCCACCATGCTAAACTTACATATCTGCAATTTTGGTAAACTTGGATTTTAAACATATACAGGTTTAGGTCTAAAATCCAAGTTCACCAAAATTGCAGATATGTAAGTTTAGCATGGTGGCGACGATATTATGTATGTATGTTCTTATATTAGTGTTCGTGACCAAGTAAAAGACAGATAAAAGTACAGGAGTAGAAAAATGGATATATCATGATTACTTTTTTCAAATAAATTATTTGTGCTTTTTGAAATTAAGACTCGATGAAACGAAGATTGCAGCGCGTAACCTCTCAAATTCCGTTTCGGTTACGGCCGTAGTTTCGGCTCGATGGCAGCCGAAACAAAAACTGAGCCGAAGCCCGATTTTAGCCGAAACAGAAAGTTCGGTCGGACTCTAATTTGCGGATACAGTTTGGTGTGCACACTGACTACGGATATGTCGTTTAACGCAAATATTTCGAAGTGCGGGTCAGAGTGGTCGTGGCTGCTAGGTTATCTATTTAAAAAAAAAAGAAAATTAATCTTATTCGATACTAGAAACTTATCTCAGATCCTGCATAAATATTTGCAGTCAAAGCAGTGTCTCCACAACGGTTTGGCTCTTATCGCTCCCGCGCCATCCGACACTTAAATTGAAGGAAATGGAGTGACGCTGAATATTTTATCTCTTCATCGTTATTATATAATACTTAATAAAAGAGTATTAAATATTTATGATCGTGTTTGAATACTACTGATCGTGCATTTCTGTCTGGAATTTTGCATTGGCGTATCGCAGCATTGAATACGGATTGCCACCAATTATTTAATCAAAAGTCGAGTTCAGGACACTTATGAAAGCATAATATTCGATCACGTTGATAATGTTAATGTAAAATTATATTTAATTCCAACATTGTACGTAACAGGACAGATTTTAAAATAGGTATTAAACGAGTTAAGTTTCGCACGCTTTGTGGTACTTAAAAATCCCTCAAAAAATAATATTGATGTGTAATTTTTGCCATGCTACAAAACTCTATACTAAGTAAGCTATTTCTTCTCTAGAAACATGGAGAGATAACCGTTTAGTAATCCTATAAACCGGTAAATTATTGACCTCAGAACTAACGTCCCAGATGCTCGATGGCATCTACCCAGACCGTGTGTGCAAATGGCGGTTATTTCAACAATTCAAACAGTTTGTTGGACCTTAATCTTCGGCCAGTGGTTGAGAGACGCTCTAAGTTCTTAGAGGTACTAACCGCACTAGGAGTGCCAAACTCCACAGACATCACGAATGGTCGCTTTAAAGGTAGTTTTAGTGGGATTTCCGTATAATTCACGGCGGGATCTGTGCTCGACGTGACGATTTGTGGAATCTACTCGACTGTCTATGAAATAAGGCGTCTGCAACTTACTTCGTCGACGGTTACATTCATAATTTATAATACCTACATTCTAGAAACACTTTTATTTAATGGTTTCACCTAACGCTTTAATTAGTTTTAAGAATGTGGAGATACAGAAACAAATAATAATAGTAGATATATAGATTAAAACTTAAACAGCTTCATCTGAGCATTTATAAAAAGTTTGTACATCAATTAACCAATCCCTAATTGACTCCTATTATGTTAACAATATTTTTGATAATTATTTATTATCGATTGTTGTTTTGTTGATTTATTTGGATAATTAAGGAAAAATATTTCCGATACAATCTTAATGAAGGAAAGAAAGAAAGAAAATACATTTATTTGTGACAGCAAAAAGTTACAAACCATGGGAGAAAAATAAACAAGAGCATGTCGGACCATGCTCAGTGTAGGGTTCCATAGCCGTAACTATAAGGTAAAAAATACGATGTAAAAAAAGTACAACAACAAAAGAGCGTATCTTCATAGCAATTACGTCCTTTTGTTGAGAAGCGCAGTTTATCGGCAATAACTCAAAAACGGTACATTCGATCTTAATGAAAATAATTTTCGTTGAAAGTATTAATTAAGCGTTACCTTCGTGATTTTTTTCATATTTTTCGGACGCACGGTTTAGAAAATAGAGGGGGGGGGGGGGGGACACAATTTACACAACTTTCGGAGCGATTATTTCCAAATACATTCAATTAATCAAAAACATTACTTAGGAACCTAATAGTGTTTTTTAAAGAGCTGTCGAACTATGTACCACACGTTGATATTTGCTGAAAAAAAAAAATTACTGTCTTTAACATGTATGAAGAGCCCCCCCTAAAAATATTTATTTTAATTATTTATATACCAAACTAAGTAGCGGCTCATAAAAGACACCTATATTCCAAATTTCATCAATATCCATCATGTAGTTTTTGAGTAAAATGCCTGTGACATACGGACAGACAGACAGACAGACAGACGGACGGACATGACGAAACTATAAGGGTTCCGTTTTTGCCATTTTGGCTAAGGAAACCCTAATTCCGTTTTTGCCATTTTGGCTACGGAACCCTAAAAAAAAGAAAACACAAAAAAAAATAGGTTAGGTTTGTTTTTCTGAAAACTTAACGGTTTCGTAGAAAACAGTTTGTATGACTTTCGATGATTATTATGGCTATCAATACAGTTATGACTTCTAAAAATTATGGGAGACAATATAGCCCATTTCGGCAACATCGAGGGCAGACCCTAGCAGACTAGGCTTTCTGGAAGAGTTGGATTAGTAAGAGCCTTCAACCCGTTCCCAGAAAATAGGCGCGTGTTAGACGCATAAATAGTTGCCGAAAAATAGCTTGCGGCGTAAACCTATAATCTACGGATCAATTTCATTACAATGAACTTAAGTAATCTACAGTTTTTAGAGATGTTAAAACGAGAAGAAAATATACAAATAAAACGACTATACTAAAGTTTAATGGAGATGTATGGAATTCACGCACAAATTATTAGACCCATTTCAGAGTAAAAAGTGTTATACATTACACCACTTGTACTAATCCAAAATTGCTCCGGCTTACAAGACACGGCATTGCGAATAGTATTTTATAGGCGCATGTGGCCTTTTCGGAAATTGCGTAAGTTGATTTGCAACAATTGCATTCTTAATCAAACTATAGTTACCGTATCTTTTGCTGAAAATGAGTATCAACCCTTTTACCTGCTTTAGATAATACGCTCAGATATAAGGTATTTGTTTTGTGGAATGGAGTAATTGTCGTAGGCTGAGGTTGTGTTTGTGGGAGAGGTAGTGTCATGCGCATCGAACGTCGATCGGGCAGCGTAGAGCAGATTAGCACCGAGTACTGAGTCTGACCGTGGCGAAGAGAGTATAGAGCATGGAGGTGCGGGCGTCGGTCGAGCCTGCAGACGGCGCAGACAGTGCGGCGAGCGGCAGCGGCGACGGCGACGCCTGCGGCGCGGGGCGTGCGGGGCGCGCCCGGCGCGCCGCCGCGATGCTGCGCGCCTCTCAGTCGAGACGCGAGTCCCGCCCGCCCTAGCCGCCCGTAGCGTCGCCCGCCCGACCGCCTACCGCTCATCTCGCGACATAAGCCACGCGATATTAGACGCCTTCATACTCCTATCCGACTTTGATTAAAACATTCCTTCCGAATTGAACACTTTTTTTAACATCATACGAAACTCTTTAAGATTATCCCCGCCGCCGTAGCGCCACGCGTCTGTATAGACGTTAAGTATTTTCGAAGCTTTCAGATGGACCGGAAGGGGGGGGGGGGGAGGGCTGACGGATTCGGAGGGTTGCGGGGCGCAGGGCCCCTCGCGACGCGGGGTTAGTAGGTTCGCGATGTCGCGTCGTTGTCGGTCGGAATGCATTCGCGGACGTAAAGCAGTGACCTAAGGTGCCGCCGCGTTTCTCACCTGGGTCTTATCCTTGACTTAAAGAAATAGTTTCTGAATATTTCCTATTTTATTTCGAGTACATTTTATCGGTCCGGAAGTTTTTATCGTATTGTTATTGGGTCAGGCGGAACAAGATGCAAGGTCAAACCTGTCTAGGTGTCAACGAACCCTTTATCAGGTGCTTACGTCAGGTCGATGACGTCGGGGTCATCGGTTTAATGACGTTTCAAAAATAAATTTCAGTCGAGCACATCCGATAAACATTAAATCAAATTTGAATTTTAGTCCAGCTCTAACGTGGTTACTAAATTACGCTATTGATCAGTATTTTACACCGGATTTTTTAAGTGTCGGCATAAAGTATGAAGACGGAAGTGTGCAATGAGTGGCAGAGAACAGCGAGGCCGCGGCGTTAACCCTGCCCGAATTAGTGCAGCGGACGAGACTAAAATAGCGGTAGTCGGCGTGTACGGTTACATGCGCTGCGGCGCGTCAATGTCGGCGCTCGGCGCGCTGTGCCACGGCTGGTCGTCGCGGCGGCTCTGGGGTAAGCTTACACTGCATCTGATTGTAGCGAGCTGCACCCGGCCCTATATGTGGAGGAGCCGCGCTCCGCCGCCGCCCGACGCGGCGCCGCCGCCGCCGCCGCGCCGTGCCGCGCCGCTCCGTACCGCCCTCGCACCTCACACGAAAAGCTATTTTCGGGCTCATCTGTTTCACAGTATACACGCTAAATTTTACTCGTTTCTAAATATACCCAGCAAAGCGTGTCTATGATGCCAACTGTAGTAAAAAATACAATTTTAATTACAATGCTTTTAAAAGTATATTAATCACTATTGGAGACCTTGTTATGCCCATCTTTAAGTAAAAAATGTGATTTTGTAGAAAACAGCTCAAGAAGAATGATATCAACCGCGGAAAGGAAGATACATCTTAAACCTAGCAAAAAAACAATTCGAAGATGAAGAGAATGGGAGGAAATTACGAAAGTGTTAGCGTTGTTCGCTTTAGCTGGTTGACTTCGGGTCAAATTGTAATTATTATATCATTTGGTCCCCTTCAACCAGCTGTAGTTGACATCTGCTTCGCTTTCCTAGCGCCACAAGAAGATTTCAATGCGAACTCCTGTGACATGTTTCTACGAAAAGCAAATAAACATTTTTTGCGAATAACGCAATATGAATGGCGTAATATTTGTTAAAGCAATGTTGACCGGTTTACTTCTTGCGACCTGTTCGTTTTAATAACGCCTGAAATGTGATATATTTTAATTCCTAGCGTGCATCCAGACAGAAAAAATAACTTACGGATTAGTAACTTGTATGCTACAATACGTATATAAAATATTCACATTATATCATGCAGTATGTCATGATAAACTTAAAAAAAATCATACAGTAGACCAAAGTGTAAAACTATTTCTAAATAGCTCATTGTATCCAAAGTTTTCACATTATATCTTTTAGTGGCGTGGCGTAAAATATATATACTTGGGCAAGCCGGTACAGATTTGGCGTACATTTCCCTTAAGAGCTGTAGAATAAGGTGCTCAATTGTCTGATATTAGGTAAGCCGGTAGGAATCGAGTTCTTTGGACGCCACGCTACTGATATCTTTGCAGTCATGATAAACCTTAAATTTTTTCATACAATACACCAAAATGGTAAACTAATTCTAAAAAAACTCATTAATACTATTACCTACTGAAAAATATTAAAGAAAGATATATCTATGAGAACATTGAAGACTATGTACCTATGTAATAACATACGACCATAGAAATCCTACATTACAGATCACAGGGGTCGGTCATTTTGACAAGAACACCATTGGTGAAAAGTAGCTAAAATTATTACGATATAAGTAAAGCAAACTTTATATGTATATACCTACATATCTAGTGAATAACCGTTTTTTATACTTAATAGATGGTAACCTATCGCAAACACTAAAAACCATTCACCGAATTTCATTTGGCCAAAAACTATTCGAATTATTATCGTTTGTCCGATGACAGGTTTCGTATTTTTTTCTGTTCACCATTTCACGTTTAGTAAAAGTTTCGTTTGTCCGAAAAACGTTTCCCATCTCATTCACTTGCCCTATGAATTGTTACGTATTTTGTTTCGTTGCCCATTTTTCATTTACCCAATGATACTTTTCGCACTGGATACGTTTAGACATATTTTCAGTTTACCTTTTAACGATATCCCAAGTTATTTCTCGGCAGAGGTATGTTTCCCTAAATCTAAAATAAATGTTATTTTAGAAAAGAAAATTAGTTACCTATTATTAGTTTTTTAGAGAAAGGTCAGTAGGTTAGGTTGGTTCATAAAAAAGTGGCCGTTTGGGGAAGTGACTTTCACAGAAAACTTATATAGGCAGAAGGACAAAGGGGGGACGGGGGGGCGGAGCCCCCCACAAGGGGGGCACGGGGGGCGAAGCCCCCCGCATGGAAAAAAACTCAAAACAAAGGTTCAATTAGGTAAAAAAGTAGGTTAGGTTAGAACTGCGTCCCCCAACAAAAACGAACTGCTACCAGAAAAATAGGTTAGGTTAGGTTTGAACTGCGTCCCTCAACAAAAACGAACTGCTACCAGAAAAATAGGTTAGGTTAGGTTTGAACTGCGTCCCCCAACAAAAACGAACTGCTAGGAAAAAAGTAGGTTAGGTCAGACATATTTAAATAAGTTTTCACTATCGCACTGTACTACTCAGTATTAGCTTTAATAATACACAGTAACAAGTTTTATGTGGCGGGTAAGGTTATCTTTATCAAAGTACAAAGCTAGGGCTAGGGTAGATTCTTGCAGACTAGTTTGCCAGGTATAAAAATAAATAATTGTAAATTGTAATGCCAGCTGTACACATGTCGAATAGTTAAAAATCGAATCGTTACATCGGACAAATGAAATCAAAGTCAATCGAAAAAAGTCGAATGGTGAATAAATCGAAACGTTACTTCGGGTAACTGATATTACGGTGAAACGAGATTTAGGGCAAACCGTAATTTGTCGAATGATTAAAAAACCGAACCAATAAATGCCGAATCGTAATAATACGAAATGAAAATTCGGACAAACGAAAAAAAATTGAAACGATATTTGTCGAATAGTTTTTGCCGAAACGAAATTCGGACTAACGTTTTTAGTGTTTCAGATAGGTAACCTTAATAGATACTACCGGACCCGCCCGCAACTTTGTTCGTGGAGGTGAAATAATCGGATAACAAGGATCCTAGATGTTAACCGGGGCCATACCTTACCTGTATAGCAAATTTTAAAGAAATCTGTCTGGTAGTTTATGCGTGACGCGCGGACAAACATAAAGTTTCTACGAATTTATTATACTTATCAGCGGCGTGGCCTAAAAGATATTCTTGGGCAAGCCGGTGCAGATTTGGCCTCCGTTTTCCTTGAGAGCTGTTGAATAAGGTGCTCAAATGCCTGATATTAGGCAAGCCTGTAGGAATCGAGCTCTTTGGATGCCACGCCACTGATAGATCTCAAACCCGTCATCAGAAAACTCAAGAATTTAAATTGACATTCCACATTAATTTTAACTTGTTTTAATGGATATATATTAAAGTTGTTGATTAAATTACGTATTTTTAGTTTATTCATTAATTTAAAACAGAAACGCAAACTACAAATAAAATATAGCTACTTACTAAACTTAAGTAAAAATTAAACTAAACCTAAGGAAATAAACCTATCTATAATATTATAGAATTGTACAAGTGTCTTTAGGTACATATTAAAAAATTTAAATATTTTCATTAAAATAATTAAGATAGGTTATTTGAAGGTTTATAAACGGTAACAATATATTTTTTTGATTTATTGAAATGTTTTTACTTTTAGCCAGTGACATCACGCCAAAACTGTAGAAACGACTTCGACATTTTTTTAATGCTTATGTATAGGACATTTTTATCTGCATTCCGTGACGGAAAATAAGGGTAATGAATATGACTTATTCACCTTCGCGGACGAAGTCGCGGGCAACTTCTATATAAGAATAAACCTGTTAATTTGTGGTATCAACTCGTAGGTAGGTTGAAAGCTACAAACCGGAAAATTCAAAAAAGACTAGAAAGAGTCAAGTAGCATATTTTTTTTCTTACACTTTGCTTATATAGTGTTGGCTTATATATGTTATATGGTGTGGTGTTGCCTGTACTAGGAGCAAATAAATAAAACGTAGATTGTACTCCTCAAACTGAACAACATTTGTTCAGCGACATTTTAAAATAACTTATGTTTTAATTTTTACTACAATAAGTTCATTTGAAACCGCAATGTATTGCGATGTTTTTTATGTTTGTAGCGTGACAAGCGACGTCAACTTAACTGATGAACAACGTACATTGAAATTACTATTTAAGTATGAAAAATATAAAATCTAATAATTACATAATTTTTAAAAGTTGTTGAACGAAAGTTTCATTCTTTTATGGGTAGAATTTACGTTTTAATTATTTGCTCCTGTTACAGGCAATAACCCGGATATACATTTTAGTTGTTTTACAAGCACATTGTGAAAATTACAAATATATTGATACAAAATCAAATATAACCATAGAAGGTACTCGTGAACAGATTTTTAATAGAGGTTTTTATGACATACTGAACTTAAAATGGTAAAACATAAACGCTTTCGATGTTAATTTCGAACTGGCGTTCAGTGCTCAACAGCCTTCTGCGATTACCCCTTAATTTGTTAATGACATTTATGGAAACATAAATGAAAATTTAGTGAAAGTTTCACTTTGGTAGCTGATAGAATTGTATATTATTGAAGTCAAAATTTCAGTTTGGGCGCTTACAACGTGGCCGTCACACGTCGCTTTCGTCACTGTTGGACACACACATCCAAATATGGTACATTACTGCAGAGGCCGGGAAGTAAGAGGCAGAGGCCAAATACATACATATGGATGGCCGAGCGAAAGCGAGGCCAGATATTTACAAGGCTGGCAACCCCTTTTCAGGCCGATGTATGTATAGTGCTTTTCTCAAATATGCAATGAAATAAATTAAAAACACTCCAAAAATCAAACTTTATTTTTTAGAGACACTAAAAGCAAAGTATACAACAATTTATGAAAATATTTCAATTTCTTTCCCAAAAACTGTTTCACTACAGATTTTTATAGCGAATATTTAGGTGAAATATTTTAAATTTATATTCGTGTAGTTAAAATTGCAATTTAAAATTATTGGAAATTGTTTATAATGTGTTATTTGTTATGTTCATGTCGATTTTATATAAATAACTGCGGTTTTTATAATGGCTGAATGCCGTGATGCTGTGTCACAAATAAATGTGGAATTGGAAAAAAAACATCTCGCAGGCCTAGGCCGGCAATGTTGTATGAAATTCCATTAACGGCCTCTTGTCTAGCCGCACCGGAAACGAGCTACTCTGCGGCCTATTATAAGGCACGTAATGTCAATATTTCATTGCATGTTTGAGAAAACATTATTCATTTATTATTAGAATTCGTTGGCAGACGTTAATGCTATAATAAAAAAACCGGCCAAGTGCGAGTCGGACTCGCGCACCGAGGGTTCCGTACAAACTCATAAGTAGATACATGAATAGTTCAAGAAAAACTATATGGCGATTAGTTTAGTAGGAGCAAATAAGTATGTGTTAAGATTTTTGCAAATTTCTCAAAAACAGTGCAAGTTAGGAAAACCGCTATATTTTTCCTGTAATATATAGGATGACATTAATAATTGGTAATTATTACAGATTTTTCTGTTTAGTAACTTCGAAGATAATAGGGGGGGAACGGTATTTTTTTAACGTTTTTCGCCATAAATCAAAAACTACTTATTTAAAAAAAATACAAAAATACTGTTTTAATCTACAAATTAAGCCCTTTCATTTGATACCTCACTCAATATAATAGCCCTACTTTCAATTTGCAAAGTCTCATTACGGACCCCTTTAAAAAAAAAGTAAAAAAGATACAAGATTTTTTTTACATCCTATAAGCTCGGGTTAGCGGTTCTTAACACTATTCCAAATTTCAAGTCAATAGCATCAGTAGATCCTGAGATATCTTGCTGTGACAGACGGACAGACAGACAGACAGACAGACAGACAGACAGACAGACAGACAGACAGAGTCGCACCATAAGGGTTCCTTTTTTACCATTTTGGTACGGAACCCTAAAAACACAAAAGAACATTATTGTGTGGGAATATGCCGTAATTACCATGTTTGACAAGTAAAATCGTGATCGCAGTTAGTTAGTTCAGTGTATAACGGCCGCGGCTGCTGATGGACTCCCGGTTTATCCTTTAGTTGAGTCTCAAGACCGCAGGAAGATAAATGTTTTAAGGCGCTGAAACTTAAGCATTTACATTTTAGATAACGGATAACCTTTCTTTCCATTTATTTAACACTAGACGCCGCCCCGCGAATCCGCCTGCGTAAATTTCCGACTTTTTCATACAGCCCTCATTTTCAGCCCCCTTTTCAAGCCCTTATCTGGCTCACAAAGTATTTGACGCCAATATTTTTTAACTGAAAAGAGAAATTCATAGCTAGGAACAGTTTGCACAGGAAAAAGAAAAGTGGGATTTTTTTATCTTTCCAGCCATATTTTAAATTGTTTCTGTTCATAAGAACCGTCCTCGAATTTCAAGGAATATTTAAAAAAATAAATTAGCCAAATTGTTTCAGCCGTTCTCCAGTTTTACGTTTAGCAACATATTTAGTGATTCATGTTATTCATGTAGATAGATTTACTAAACGGACTATGCCACTCAGTTGGTACTACACAATATTATAATATAAAGTAAACTCAAAATATTGTTTTGTATGCCCCTACGGTAGGGTTGCCATAAGTGTGCGGTAGGGTTGCTATTTCAGTATTTTGTAAATATAAAATCAATTAAAATGGCCGTTTTAGTAAAGACCTAAACCTAGACTAAGACTAAGACCTAGACCGTTATGGTTTCCGAACGTGACTTGACATTCGCATTATCTATGGATAAACGTCACTTTTTATTTTTATTCTACTGGGTGGATTAGTTAGGTTATTTATTTATATTTCCTCACAAGTGTGATGAAAAACATTGTGTGTGCCACGGGCGGTAAAAGAATTACAAACGAGTGTTTGTCAGAAGCCCAAGACGAAGACGAGGACTTAAATAACACGAACTTACCGCCCTATATACACAATGTACTAATTTGTCAACTTCATCTTATAAGCCAGCGCATTGGAATTGTTTTCATCTTTCAATGTGACACTTTTGACTACAAAAATGAGACTTTAAATATTTAAACTGAAAGTATAAGAAAAGTGTGGAAAATTTTAAATCTCTATTATGCAATATGCATGTTTACTTTACAATAGAATAAAACTGAATAATAAATATAATAAAACTGTAGCAGGACTATGTTTGTGTGCGCATTACGCCAAAACTACCGGACCGATATCCATGAATTTTAATATAGAGGTAGATTAATTACTCCGGTTAACAGGTCTATATTAAAACGCATACAGTTAATCTTCCTATTTTGACAATGCATGCCGCTGTAATGCATAATTCTATATTCGCATAATATTTAAATGCATATTTTAATTTGCATACTATTAATGGGCATTTTTATTTTTTAGTGTACCCTGTCGAAAACAATAACCATATTTTAAAAATGTTTTTTTGTGAATGTAAGTATTCACAATAAAAAGGATATTCTGAATTTATCAAAATTCTATTTATTTTCGTACAAACAAGCACAGTTTTTAGGGTTCCGTAGCCAAAATGGCAAAAACGGAACCCTTATAGTTTCGTCATGTCCGTCCGTCTGTCTGTCTGTCTGTCTGTCCGTATGTCACAGGCATTTTACTCAAAAACTACATGATGGATATTGATGAAATTTGGAATATAGGTGTCTTTTATGAGCCGCTAGGTACTTAATTTGGTATATAAATAATTAAAATAAATATTTTTAGGGGGGGCACTCCATACATGTTAAAGACAGTAAAAAAAATTTTTTTCAGCAAATATCAACGTGTGGTACATAGTTCGACAGCTCTTTAAAAAACACTATAAGGTTTCTAAGTAATGTTTTTGATTAAGTGAATGTATTTGGAAATAATCGCTCCGAAAGTTGTGTAAATTGTGTCCCCCCCCCCCTCTATTTTCTAAACCGCGCGTCCGAAAAATATGAAAAAAATCACGAAGGTAACGCTTAATTCATACTTTCAACGAAAATTATTTTCAACAAGATCGAATGTACCGTTTCTGAGTTATTGTCGATAAACTGCGCTTCTCAACAAAAGGACGTAATTGCTATGAAGATACGCTCTTTTGTTGTTGTACTTTTTTTACATCGTATTTTTTACCTTATAGTTACGGCTATGGAACCCTACACTGAGCATGGTCCGACATGCTCTTGGCCAGTTATTTAATTATCGACAAGTTAACCTGACATTGTAGTAAATCCCTGTTAGGCTTGTGACGACTTTAATAAAGCTATACTGTCTTAACTATTTGAGTATTCAACAATATTTTGCATTTATACCATAAAATATATTTAAATATTTACGAAAAAATATATAACTTATTAAAGTAACTCATAAATTGCTAAAAGGATGTTTGAACTTCAATTTTGTGACGGGTGGTACGGTGGTACCATGATATTCTTAATTTTGTTTATTTACTTACATGAATTTGTAGTAAAATCTTTATTAATAGTAATTACATTAATTATTATTTTTATGTAGACAAACCCTATTATGATTCATTTTATTGAAAACGTCAGAAAAACAATAAAGACTTATGTCAACTCAGGCAACTGAGTAAGAGGGACAGTCACAGAACTGACAGGCCCATAAGTCTAAAGCCGGGATTGCCATGTAATATAAAAAATACAAGTAATATAAAAAAGGAAATGAATATTCATGTTTTAAATTATATATCATTTTGTTGCTTTGCCAACAACTACGACTACACTCAGTCTTACCTTACGAGTACGTCTAAACATAACATGCATAAGATACAGCGATAGATAATTTAAGCCATGAAAATTTAAATCTATGAAAATGCGGTTAAAATGTAATTTTCGATAGGAAAAAGTAACCGTTGTTCGAATACTAGGAATGTCCTAAATTTCACATACTACATTAAGTAATACTGTAACAAAACAAAAACATTTTATTGAACCAATCTACAATAAAAAAAATCCGCAACATGCTTCGTCAACTTCTAATGTATAGGTACAAATGATAAACGGTTTCAATAGAAAAGTTCTGAAAATGAATACAGCTCAGTTACTTTTTATCCGCCCATGTAACACCATCTTTATGGGGGCATTTCTCCAGAAATATGTCTGCGGTCACCTCATTTATCTGGCCCATTTTCATACTAAATGTATGGAGACAGATGAATGAGTCGCAGACATATTTCTGGAGAAATGCCCATGGGGCAAAATGTCACGAAATTGACGTCACGTTTTGTGCTAAATTGTAATTGCAATATAATCATAAATTCAGTTTTCAGTCTGTCGCTATAGTTTTTATGTAAAATACTATAGAGTTAGTTATTTTGATTCCAGAATATTTGAAAGTTAGTTAGTTTGAAAGCTACGGTTTACTATAGAAATGTGGTCACAAACGTGACTGATGAAATGTGAACGGTCTGCAGTTCACTGAAACAATCTCATTTAACACCGCAATTTCAAACACTGGAGTTTTCAAACGAATGGCTGACTGATTACACGATATTAATTTTGCCAAATGTTATATATATGAATTGGTAGAATTTTTGATGTGATTTCGATCGTCACAACTTTGACATGTCAGGGGGCATTAATTTCAAGCAGCATGACTTCAATTTAGTTTTAATCCGAAAATGATAAGATTTAATATAAACAATTCGTTCATATGACGTGCAAAAGAGTCTAGTTTATACAAGACGTTTCTTAGTAAACATTTTTAAAATTCCACTTTTTATATACCGATATGGCCGAGGGACACTTAAAACTGTGTTGTATTTGCCGCCTTAAAAAATATATGAATTATATTATGCGTATATCACGGACGAGTATTTACTAAAATCATTAGATTAATAAACAGGCTAGGTGCTGATTCGTTGAAATAAAGAAAAAAATATCCTTATTGTGGTAATAAATATTTGAACTCGAGGTTCGAGGGGATGCAGTTCAAACCTAACCTAACCTACTTTTCTGGAAGCGATTCGTTTCTTTAAGGGTCGCACTTCTAACCTAATCTACTTTTCTGGTAGCACTTCGGTTCAGCCAGTATTTACTACCTAGTAGTAAGAAAAACCCAAAAGGTTGGGATTCTGTGAACAACGGGTATAAACTTGGATTATTCTTCAAGAACGCTCATTTATATCGAACGCATAATTTTATGCCTCAGGTACACTTAACAATATTATGCGAATTTCAGGTATGCCAAATCAATCGGTATGCCAATTAACTTGTATGCGTTTTTATTATTATGCCATTTAAGCGGTATGCTCAATCATCGTATGCCTAGACTGTTATGCGTTTTCATAATAGGACTTTTAAATTATGCCTAATAAGGGACACCCCCAGTTAACACATAGGATACTTACCCAACTACGGGAAAGCCAAAAAATGTATATTAAACTTATTTTACCCCCGCGAACGAAGTCACGAGCGGGTCCACTAGCGAATGAATAAGAACGATATAAAACTCATTGTAATTATTTTGAAAAACCGTCCCATGTTTTCCTTACTACATACCAAATATGCATCCAATGAAACAAGATTTAAGAAAATAAACTACAGTTGCTTAAGCTTAGCTCGAACGTACATTTTCAGGCTCTAAACGTACGAACATTAATATTTCAATATTATTATCCCAAGTATACTTACCAGTTAAATTTAATAATTAGACCGCAATGGGTTCTGAAAATCATGAAGTAATTATATTAAAAATTCTCCTTTACCGGATAATTTCTCAAGCTGATTAATTCTGGATTTAGCTACCATTTTATTAATGCGCGCTTCCATTCATCAGGTGCTTTGTTTCCTGTTTTCCTACAAACATAATTCTTATTTAAATTTCATGTAATCGTCCCTGCATTACGCTTGTTCACCTTACTCATTCCTTGTTAATAACGATGGAAGTAGTGTTTATTGTCACAAAATTGTATGCCAGCGTTTATTATTTTATCAAATTCATAAACTAATAACAATATTTATCACGGTTGAATAAATACACGTGTTCAAAATTAAACACACAAAATAAAAATTTGCTTGCAACCAGGCAAAAGTTACAAAAAAAGGGAAACTTTATTTCTTTTTTGCCTTTATAAAATAAAAACGCTGAGAACAAATCTTAGAAACATCTTATCAACTGAAGAAAACCTATGGAATATCATTTATTTATATAGTTTTAGTTTTTTTATGTAGTTTACGTTTAGTATAAAACAAAATAATATTGATAATTCTCCTCAATTATTTAGTAACGATTTATTTTAGTGGAAACTAAATTTCAGGCTTTATTTATTTTCATTTTTAGGTTTCTTGATGTATGGCAAACTCCAGAGTAGGTACATACCAGCAACAAAAACATTCAGCTAAATAGAAATGTATAACTTACATTTCATTATTTGCTAACATCACAAAGCAAGTTGGAAAAAATCATCTCTAAGATAAATTTCACTAAAACCAACGACAAAAAACATACAAATGTCGTTTTAACCCCAGTTTGTGTTTCCTGAACTATTGTGTCTCTCAGGTCGTTGCGGTGCCGACTTTTGCGCTAACGGTTTGATGGCTTTAGCTGATATTTTTTAGCGAGAACCAGTCTCGCTTTTAGGAAAACGAGCCTTCGGAGGCATGTGCTTAAAGTCGCTTGTGCCTGATATAGTGATATCGATTGAAGGCAGTGAAGCTTTCTGGAGCCCGCACACGCGAGGGAAGGATCGTAACGCGCGGCGCACTTTGATATTATAACGAGATTACTCGAGGAACCGCTAACGGGCTGCCTGTTTGACTACTACCCGCTACCTACTAAACCATCCAGCGGCTCCTAAGTCAAAAGGAGTCGGGTTAGTTTCGCATTACGAGGCGGTAAACTCGAGCTAATGAAAACACTCTCGTGATGGAATTCACTAGTGATGGAAGCGAAGCATAAAACATCAAACAATTTCGGTTAACTTCGCGGAGGCTGCCCTTGGTCTGTGTAGTTTCTTATCTTATCAGCTACATAAGAATGATGTAAGGATTGTTAAAGATGATAACTAATTTCGTATATCATATTTTTTTCACTGTGCATAGTTATGATATTTCGCATGAGGTGATAGATAAGTATTATTTAATTACGAAATTACAAATGAGGTATATTAAGTATTTACGACTTACGTTTGTCATACTTATTTGAAAATTAATAGACATTACGAAAATAATAATAGACTTTAGGTAAAAGTATTTATTTAATCCGTTGTTAGTTTATACCAAACGTACCGTGCCGTACCGTGGGTTATCCCACGCCATTCGCATTTTTTGACCCTACTTATACAAATGTTGTATAAAATACTATTATCTACACACATATCATAATGCGTTCAAAAAGGAAAGTAAATTTTTGGTCAGCCGTTATTAAAATTGATCCGCAAAAAAAAATAAGCAGTTAAATCATTTGGGCAGCATACAAAGATTTGGCTGGCAATAAATAAAATTGGGCGGCAACTCTTGTTCAGCAAACAGTTTAAAAACGGTTAGCATTTTAACCAATATTAATCTGCTTTTTTTATCATTTGGCTGCCTAATAAACAGTCGAGCTGCAAAATAATTACTTGGGTTGCAAGATTTCACAATTGGTCAGCAGAGAGTTTAATTGAGATATACAGGGTGTCACTGTGATATATACTGGGTGTCACTGTGATATATACAGGGTGTCACTGTGTTATATACAGGGTGTCGCTGTGATAGATACAGGATGTCACTGGGATATATACAGGGTGTCACTGTGTTATATACAGGGTGTCACTGTAATGTATACAGGGTGTCACTGTGATAGATACAGGATGTCACTGTGATATATACAGGGTGTCACTGTGTTATATGTATACAGGGTGTCACTGTAATGTATACAGGATGTTACTGTGATATATACAGAATGTCATTGTGATATATACAGGGTGCCATTGTGTTATATACAGGGTGTCACTGTGATAGATACAGGATGTCACTGTCAGCAGAGAAAACATGTCTGTAAGCAGTTTAATTGAAATATACAGGGTGTCACTGTGATATATACTGGGTGTCACTGTGATATATACAGGGTGTCACTATGTTATATACAGGGTGTCACTGTGATAGATACAGGATGTCACTGTGATATATACAGGGTGTCACTGTGTTATATACAGGGTGTCACTGTAATGTATACAGGGTGTCACTCTAAAAACGAAACAGCTCCCAAAAATAGGTAGGTTAGGGTTATTTTTTTTTTGATGACCCTAAAACGAAACGGCTCCCAAAAATAGGTAGGTTAGGGTTATTTTTTTGATGACCCTAAAAACGAAACGGCTCCCAAAAAAAGGTAGGTTAGGGTTATTTTCTTTTTGATGACCCTAAAAACGAAACGGCTCTCAAAAATAGGTAGGTTAGGGTTATTTTTTTTGCTGACCCTAATAACGAAACGATACACGTTGTGAATAAATAATATAACTTCTAAACATTATGAGATGTATAAAAAATCGAAATACCAATTTTATATGAGCCCATCACAGTGACACCCTGTATACATTACAGTGACACCCTGTATATAACACAGTGACACTATGTATATATCACAGTGACACCCTGTATATATCACAGTGACATCCTGTCCTGTATCTATCACAGTGACAACCTGTATATATCACAGTATCACTCTGTATCTATCACAGTGACACCCTGTATATATCACAGTATCACTCTGTATCTATCACAGTGACACCCTGTATATATCACAGTATCACTCTGTATCTATCACAGTGACACCCTGTATATATCACAGTTACATTCTGTATCTATCACAGTTACACCCTGTATATAACACAGTGACACCCTGTATATATCACAGTATCACTCTGTATCTATCACAGTGACACCCTGTATATATCACAGTTACATCCTGTATCTATCACAGTTACACCCTGTATATAACACAGTGACACCCTGTATATATCACAGTGACACCCTGTATATATCACAGTGACACCTGCTACTTGACAGCTGACAATTACCGAATGACAAAATGCGCACACGATTGGCAGCAGAATAGTTGCGCCCATTTAGGTTTTATTGCCCCCTTTTTTTGATGAACAAAATGAAATATTTTGCTTACCTACTGATTGCTTACCAAAATTTGATTTACCGTAGATCGCTTAATGCAGCTCAAATATTTAATTTGCTGACCAAAATAATTTAGAGCAGATCAGTATATCATTAATTGCAGCCTGATTTATAAATGTTTGCTTACCATAAGTTGCTTACCAACTAGCTATTTTGGCTGACCAAATACATATTTCTGCTGACCAAAATATGAATATTTTGCTGATCGATTAAATGATACCCGTTCAAAAACCTCGAATTATGACTAGCATAAAGATAAACTGTTTTGTTAGAACAAATTTCTTATCTGTGACAATGTTATTTATTACTGCTTTATAATAACATATAATTCGATGTTCTTATGACATTCAAATTTCGACCATGTCAAAAAACAAAGCACAATATGCTTTATGTTTTGAGATTTGACCTCAATTCTCATATCAGTCGAAATTACGTTTTATTCGAAATGAAATGTCAATTGCACACAATTTTGACAAATTTTGCACGTTACTTGATTTCGAACGATATGTTGGTAGAGACCCACTCTAGTTCGTCTCTGAATTTAAAAATAGAAACTAAGCCCTCCCACCCCCCATTACCCGCATTAAAAAACCAATGAAGAGACAAAATATTTCTTTCTTATAAAGTAATAAAAACTAAGGTTGCGTGACATGCGTGAAAAAAGTTTTCATTTCACCACGATTTGACATTTTTAATTTGCGATTTTCGAACTCATTATAGAGAGCTCATAAGTAATAATGTGTGTAGAAAAAGCAGTGTATGTAACTGTCCGTAATTAGGCATTAAAACAGTCGTACCTATGTTGTTATTATGATGAAACCACACTCGTTTTTAATGCTTTTCATTATGTAACAGTCACATAAACTACTATTGTACGGAAGGTTGAAGAACTTTATTAAAATCTCTATTCCGTAATATTACTAGTGTACGTATCCGCTACCATGCATAAAATATTTGTGCATGGTACTGGCATAGCGAAATCGGCTCTTTCGCTTATCGAGCAGCTTTTCAGGGAAATTCAAAGAGTTCGAAGTACGAAATGCAGAATAGGTAAACTTAAAACTCAAAAGTATTCGTAGAAATAAAGATTTGCTACAATGAATATTATATATTATTATTATTGCAGTTTTATTGAATAGTTTGAATATTTATTGCAAACGATAGAAGGTAAGCGATCAATCGACGTCAATCAAGGTATACAAGCTCAATATGCAAGAAAATAAAAATGAAATAGTTCGCAATCGAAAAACAAACGTATAAAAGTTAGGTACAACATTGATTAAGCTTTGGTTTTAATTAATTTTACACCTAAGATAAGGTGAACGCGGCGCACGGTGCCGAAAGAAAAGACCATCTTCAATTTGAAGGTTTCCAGTGTACATCAACTTTATTGTAAAGTAAAAAAATCAAAGAGTTGAGGAATTTCATAAAACTATTCGATACGATTGAGGCATATCTACCCTACGCGTTCTTTTTATGCACCTTATCATTGGAATAATAAAAAATATTACAAACATACATACTAAAAGAGAATTAGCCTGCAACATATCATAAGCCTCTTTTCTGCTTTGCCGTAAATAGTAGGGTAAATTTACCATGGCAGAGGTTATATGTATTGATACATAATCTCTGCAATTTTCTTATTTGATCTTAAAAATATACAAAAACGAGTGTAAACTAAAATAGACATGAAGAATTTAAAAAATCTTCCAAGTCAAAAGATCCCACCAATATTTACAACTTACTTTAAGTCAAAGTGACGGAAGACTTAAAAAAAATCGGCATAGGGGTAACTGTAAGACAAAGGAAGGTTATGAGATACTTTATTCGGCTATGTTGAAGCCAAATTGGAAGTAGTAACTGTTTTCTCCCTCGAGGACAAATTCTAGTGCTATAAGGATATCGTGTATGTTGACTGTAAAGTCTGGTTAAATTTGCCGGGCGAGTGTGACCGCTGTGCCAGAGGTCGCAAAAACGCTAAAGGCAGTGGCTGCAGGCGGCGCAGCGCCGCGACTTTGTGCCATAAATCAAAAGCCCCCGCGGGACCCTCCCATCACATAAACTAAGTATAAAACACTGCGACATTTTTTACACAAGATAATATTCAAATGAATACTAAAGTATGAATCCGGAAACTGATCTCCGCGTTTTTCGGGACGCATTTTGGGAAGGATTTGACAAAATATGGTAGCCTAATACGTACGTCATACATTATTTTACAATCGATTAAGTTTTAGTTAGGTATGTATCTAAATAAAAGTAGAGAGTAGTAAGATAGAATACAACAGAAAATAAAATTATACCTCCTATTTTCCTTGGTCGTAGATCGTTAAGAAGTGTGAGAGTAAATATTTGAATTAGAATTTAATGTAATTTCTTTAAATATATATATGTATTTGTATATCTTTTACACCATTTAAATAAATAATATTATAAAATTGTAATAATGAAATATGTAGGTACGTTGAAGACATTTTGATGAACATAACGAAGATAGGGTACATGGGTATTTAGAGGTCTCTAAATGGTTTTTTTATATTTTTATATTGATGTGTTTGTGGCCACATTATGCCAACACGGTTGACATGAACGGTTTGAACCATGGTATATTGATAGTTGGATATCTCCAGACGGTTATAGGTAGGAATGTAACGATACATAATTTTGCCGATACGATACCGATACCGATATCGTAGCTAAATAATCAAGTAAGCATGTTAGACATTTGTATGCCCTTATTATATCTCGAACTTGGCTATTTTTAACAGAGACTCAACCTTGAAAGTGTAAAGTAAAAATAAATAAATTCTCAACTCAAAATTCAAAGAAAATATTTATTATGAAACAAAGTTATAATTATCAAAGTAACTATCATTGCACAAGGTAATAAACTGATACATAAATCAAGTCAGTTATTGAAATTACTTTTTGCAGATTTTTTTTCAGACAGCAATTTTTCCGCGCTCTTCAAATATCGGTTGTATATAATCGGCGATGCCGATATATCGGCCTGCCGATTATATCGGTATCGGTATCGGAATCGTTACATCCCTAGTTAAAGGATACTTTCAATCCGACTACGGTGGAGTAAAAACTACTTATGACTTTCATCTTCCTGGACGAAGTCGCGGTTATCTACTAGAAAGTATATAATAATGTAATATACATTAAATATAAGCGAAACGACTACAAAGAATAAAACAGAAATTTATACTAAAAATATGGAGCAATTCGAGGCATTTCAGCTGTCCTAGATACAAACATTAAACTGCTGGTAATTTACGTGTTTCAATTGAAGTTGTTCCAACGACTTTGGCGTGCTGAGGTGGTCGCACGTTACTCGAAATACGGCTTAGAAGGAAATCACCTGGCAGGCCATTAACCTAATTCACAGACGCGAAGACAGGGCGGAGACGCGGGCGGCAGTACCGGGCTTAATATCACTCGCGCCAGTAATAAGATGGAAATAAGGCGGCGAAGAAACCCCGCCAATCATTGCTATTCGCAACTCTACACCATCTATCTACTTTGATAAGTTAAATATCTGAATGAAATTGATTATTACTCCTTTATATTCATACCTTTAACGTCGCAAAGTAAAAAATTATTTCAATGAAAACTTTTGACAGTGCAGACAAGCACGAGGAATGCATTCGGGTTCAATATATCATTCTCAGGCTCAGAACATACGTCTCTGTCAGCCCCAGCGCTGCCGCCCGTCTTCAAGACAATAAGACCCTGATATTAAAAGTAAGACTTAGTAGATATTGCACGTTTAGGCATTATTTTGTATTTATTACTTCTACAGGGGAATTATGTGTAAATGATAATTGTAGTGCCATGGAGTTTGGATTGAGAAATACATATGGAAAATTCGATTATCAGACGAAGTCAATCTCAATTGAAGTTTAATGAAGATAATTTCTATACGGTAAGCCTTAGTTATGGAAATTGCACTGCGTAATTGCACGAGACTCCACTGCGCCCCGGACTATTATGGCCGCCTTTACAGTAACCTCTATTATTATTAGTATTCTTTTTTTTTAAGTTAACGAGATGCTGCATCTTCGTGCAATTTTAACAAGGTTTACTAGAGTTTTTGTACACTCTATGTACAAGGTATTCATGATAGTGCCTCGGAAAAAGATTGAAATATTATTAGTATTAGGATTTAGACCTACCTTTATTGTTATTTTTTTAAGAATGATTAAAAGAGTTCCGAGACGACCAAGCTAGCAAGCGAAGCTGAGTGCGATGGATTTTGGTGACCACAGCTATATATAAATCTTAAAAGTAAAAGTCTATCTTAATACCTAATTTGGTCAAAATCCAGCCGCTTCTATAGAAACGAATATAATCGCGGATCAATTGCAGAAAAAATGTACCTTTTACTTTTTTTGTCTGATCATGGTGTGTCGTATACCATTTTACTGAGAATCATGAACACTTTTCATTTATGAAATAAAAAAATGTTGTCCTAAAAATCCAGGACAACTTTTTACGTAAAAGGTACATTTTTTCTGCAATTGACCCCACAAATAAAAAAGTTTACATCCTGAACTACTGCAGATCGGGATGAAATTTTAAACACATCTTTATGGGGCGGAGAGGTGAACTAAGCCTAGATTTTCGAAATACAAACAGTATGATACAGGGGATGAAAGTAAAAGCAAGTACATAAAAAAAACGAAATTCACGTCGACGAAGTCACGGGGCAGTATCTAGTTATACAAGAAATGTTCATTTAAAGTAATAGGATTCCGTACAATGTAATAATACAATCCAGTAGAGAATTTCATTTTGACGGTAGAATTGGGTTATCCCATTATTTTGTAATGTATGATGATTCAAAAACCATTTCGAGAAAAAGGGTTGTAGGGGAATTTATTCCCTATTATCAAATAATTTAAAAAAATTAGTATTATATAGTTATTTGTAATTTATCATTTGACCTTATTTGACCTCAAATATAGTGACGTCACGGTCGTGATTGGTAAGTTGTATGTAATCTGTGATCTACCATAGTACTACATATAATCAATGTCCGGAATGAAGTAATGTGCATCGACTTTTGTCTTTTATGTATCTGTTTTGTTTTAACACTTATTAAAATTAACTATTTATAAATTGTTTAAAACATGATATGTAAGATGTTTGAAAGAATGGATTGATTAGGTATGCTATTTAAGTCCGTTTTGGACCCATCACTTTTAGGCTAGTCTATGCTATGGTTGAAATTGTCAATGTCAATGTTATTTTATTTGACAAAAAACGAAGTGTTGCCTGGCAAACAACACAATCAATGATATTTTACAGAAACGCTCAAACATATCCAAAAGTTTTAAAGTATGTCTCAAACAAACCGATTATGTAGTGACGTCATAATGAAAATTTCTTTAAAAATTTAAATAAACTTAATTTACTTGGTTAGTTGCTAAAACAACGAAATTAGTTCCTTAAATTGGCCTTCTTTATCGAATAAAAATATAAAAACTGGACCTTATTTTATTTGGGATACCCTCAATTCCTATACAGGGTGACTTCTTTTACGTGATACAAGATAATTAAACCTCAATCTATCCATGATTTTGAACAACTTTTACTATGGGGTCAACTTTGTAAATGCAAAAAAAAATCAACTGTTTCATAGAAAAGGTCATCAATAGGAAGACCAAAATGTATGAGAGAGTAGTATTTTTTTTGCAATTTATAAAGTTGACCCCATAGTAAAAGTTGTTCAAAATCATGGATAGATTGAGGTTTAATTATCTTGTATCACGAAAAAGAAGTCACCCTGTATACTTATTTTTTCATAGATGAAATTATTAAAAGTAATAAAAAACCTTTCCAAAGTAGTAATTCATTATAATTTGTACGTGTCCCTTTTATACTCCAGAGCTCCAGCAGACTTTTCGATCGCCTACTTTCGCACAAGTCACGCTATACGGGTTTCGTTTCTGCCTTCGTAGTTACCAAGGCTATTCCGCACACCAAAGTTAGCTTTTCATTTCGTATAACATGCTATAAATAATTATTTATCGGCTGTGGCGCTACACGTAATTTTATAACACAATATGGAGTGGTAGCAAACCGGGTGTTGGTTCGGGACCATATTTTGTTTAAATTTTTGCGAATGCTGCAATAAAGTAGTTAAAGCAGTGACGAGATTTAATTTCCGTTAGATTACAGGCGGCACAATGGCAGGTCTGAATTAAATATTTCAGGTGGTGCGCAGTTCTCGCGAGTTAGTGCGAGGTTGATGAAACGACATACTCTGCACTCGGAGCCGAGGGAAAATTTAATTATTGTTCCACAGCTACAGCTGAACACACTTTTAAATGGCAAAGTACATTTCTGTGACATTAAATGAACTTTCATGTCGAGTTATCATAATTATCAACTAAAACACAGACTGACCCGTTTCGCTCATAGCATCACATTCATAAAATACTGTGACACAACATTCCATTAAAGTTATGCTCATTGAATTTTGATAGCAGTCGGTACACCGTACTGAAATAATAAAAATATGTAAAGACCGAATAACTGAATAAACAAAACAATTGATATCAACCGTGGATTTGTGCTGAATCAGTTTCGTTGAATAATGAAAATGGTTCAAAATGTTATAAGGCTTCGATTTTTAATTATCAATAAAATTTCGATATCGAAATTTGTCTGCATACTTTTAATTGCAATCAACGCAGCAGTAAAACGAGTTGCACATTATTGTCGTCAAAAAAAAAATGTAGGGACGTAGACGTATAGTGTACACGAGAGGGATGTGTTTAATCCACTCGTTCCCAAAATACCGCATTCCTAAAATACGAGACTTTTAAAATACCAGATTCTCGATACATCAGATTCTGCATATACCAGATTCCCAAAATAATACACCCAACAATGTCATTTAGATCCTTGAGTAACTTACGATTTTATAATCTAGTGTAAGACGAATTTGGTAAGACAGGAATCTGATCGAGAATCTGGTATTTTAAAAAATCTGGTATTTCGGGAATGCGGTATTTTGGGCACGAGCAGTTTAATCAGCTTTTATACATTGTGAAACTACATGTAAACCGGTGTATTTCACGAGGAGATAGCTATTTTAGGCGAATCGATCTGCTAATGGGATATGAATAAAGCGCGAATGGGGCTCGAGGCTGCGGCGACGGTACACAGGCTGGATCTAATGGAATTCACTTGTATGTAAACAAGCCGCAGAACGCCCTCGTCCCACCTGAATGTACTCTGCCGAAGTAAGTAGGTAATGATACGAGACTCCGGGACGGAATGTTACCTTTGTACAGTCAGTTTAATCGATTACGAACACACTATCTTTACTTGCACAAACGCTTATCTGGCCTTTAACATGCTTCATTAACCTTCAGTTAAAATGTGAACGTAATTATCAGGTTATTTAGTTCAGCTTACGATAATCAGTTAAATAACCACATGACCAAATTCCTTATGACCGGTCTAGAAACAATGAAGCGACAATATAAAAAAAAGCAGCCAAGTGTGAGTCGGATTCGAAGTTTAGGATCCCCTTTTATTTGTAACTTTATTTTAGTCTTATTATGTATTATAATATTGAAATACATATTATATGAATATATCAAGCATCTATCTATACCATTACTAAAATGAAGCAAAAAAAATACGTTTTTTTTTGTATGGGGACGACTTTCAATTCTTGATTTAATTTTGTTTTCATTATTTGATCTTATAGTGGAAATAGAAATACATACCGTGTGAAAATGTCAAGTCGTTAGACCCGGGGACTAGAGTCCAATGACAGTTAGTCTATGTAATCGACATCGACATTATTAAGTTATACTCTGATAGTAGTTCACTAATATCAGGATGACTATTAGCAAATCATGGTGGTATCATCCAACACATATTCATGGAATGCCGTCGTAGGCCTTAAACCAGATTGAAGCGCTTCGAATTCCTTACATAAGCTCTTTGCTATAATATCGGAAAAGAGATCAGAAGTTAATCTATCGGCAACATTCCTCGCGTTTCGCCGGAAGGCACAGCCGCGCCGCGCGGCGCTGCGCCCGGCCCGCTATGGCCCTTGTACACGCGACCGAGCCCGTGCCCCCATCTACAAACTAATCGATCCTTTCCTTTGCAATTAATATGCATCCCTAAGAAAAAAATTGCACACTAGCAATTCTGAACGAGCAACCTTGTAAGGAGCAAGGTGCAGTCTTCGGAAATAATATCAGTTACATTTGTTTTTAAAAAGCAGTTTTTAGGAACATGTACAGTTGTGACAGATATATTATTAAGTCAGACATGATGTAGGTAATAGAAAACACGATGCTGAAATATTAAATATTACGCAGCAATCGTTAAAGCCATCCACAAATATGTGTATACTATTCTTGGGTTATTGTTTGGTGTATCAGTAGGCATGTCACGTAGGTATATAATATTAATAAGTTTCTGTACATACAATATAACTATTTAGGTAAACCTAATTACGTTATTATCAGATTTTTATTGGTCTAATCACAATAAAAGCAATCACTTTGCTTCAAACATAAGTACTGTGTTATTCATAAATATACTTTGTCTTCTTTTTACATTTTATTTTGGTTAATAGAGAACATAAGGTTTATGAATATGAAGATTTCTTATTTACATATGTGATTTTTTTAAGGTTCCGTACCCAAAGAGTGCCAACGGAACCCTATTACTAAGCCTCCGCAGTCCGTCTGTCTGTCTGTACGTCCGTCACAGGGCTCTAGATTTCGAACCATAATAGGTATAGACATGAAATTTTCACAGAATGTGTATTTCTGTTCCATTATAACAATAGAATAGAATAGAATAATTTATTAATCAATTCATATTACATAATTATTATTACAAAAAACATAACCTGCAACAGAATGACATGTCAAGTAATGGACTTAAAGCATAATACTTTAAGCATATTACTTTCCTTGCATATATTTTCAATATCTGACTTAGTTTTATTCATTATCATAACCATCCTAATTATTATTATTCAATTACTGACTTCATGTACTCGTCTATATTGTAAATTGTATTATTAAGTAATATAAGTTTTAGTTGGGACTGGAAACATGGCACACTTTCGATGTCTTTCACGCGCTTTGGTAATTTTTCGTAGAGGGTTGGTCCCATCACCCGGTCCCATCATCACTCAATAAATAACAAAAACAAAATAAAGTTAAAAATAAAAGGGGGTCCCCATACACAAAACGTGTTTGTGTCGATCAGTCACAGGACTGTATCTTTTGAACCATTATAGATAGAGACTTAAGACTTTCATAGAATGTGTATTTTAATTGTTGCTAAAAGATCAATTAATAAACAGAAAACTGAATCAAGAATTAAAGTTCCCGTCCCGATACAAGAAACGTGTTTTTTTAGCGTTTTTTGCTCGATTTTAATAATGGTAATAGGTAGATGCTTGATATATTCACAGAATGTGTATTTCTATTGCCGCTATAACAACAAATAATATGAATAAGATAATGCTAAAAATAAAACGGGGTCACTATACAAGAAACGTGCTTTTTGGCGTCTTTTTCTCGACGGTGGTACGGTACCCTTCGTGTGCGAATCCGACTCGCACTTGACCGATTTTTATTAATGGGTGTTTAACCTCAAGTACCAAAAAAGTAAATGTCCTTGTTAACAGTTTATCTCCTTTTTGTGAACTTTATGTTAAACTCGTTATATTTTGGTACGACAGCGATGACTATCCTTTATATTAGTATTCTTTATCAATATTTTTATTCACTTTCAAGATCTTATCGTAGAAAGTATCTTACCACGTTTCTTCTACAATTTCTGGGATTCGTCTTTTTTATCTTATCCAATATTTCTTCATCTTATTTCTTTCCGTCTTCTACCATCCAGCATTACATAGTACATCTTAATAAATAATATTTTATATTTTTTTTTTTTCAAAGAACTGATCCTGATATGCTGCTAAGAGAGGCCCCTTTCGAACAAAAAATCAGCAACTCAAAATTGTTCGTGTTCTTTAAGCTGACGATGCCTGTTTTATGGCCAATATTCCTGCCACACTCCAGGATTATCTGAACTAGACAATCAGTGCATCCAAGACGCAGATAATAGTGCAGCCTCCGTGGGGCTGATTGCCTGTAAGGCCCGATATCTTTCTGGGTGATGGTGTTTTGGACGAGGTATCTCACTTTCGATACCTGGGAAGTCAGATCAGAAGTGACAATCGTCTGAACACTGAGATTGCTGCACGCATTGTGTGAGATGCTTCTGCTTTTGGGAAAATAAACCAGCGGATATGGAAATCACACGATCTTAAACTTAGTAGTCGGTTTACCAAGCCATTATCCCCCCGTATCAGACGTGGTCTGTCTATATAAAGAAACTCGACACTTTCCATTTAAACTGCCTCTGCAACATCCTAAGGACAAGCTGGGAAGACCGAGTGACCAACACTGACGTCCTGAGGCGGTCAACAATGCAGGGCATAGAAGCGTTGCTGATAAAATACCAACTCAGATAGTGTGGTCATCTCGTTCGGATGGAGGACAATCGTCTGCCCAAAGCAGTTCTCTACTCTTAACTGGCTCATGGAACGCGCAAATTTGGGGGATACCATCTCCGCTATAAGGATGTACTAAAGAGTCACTTGACCGCCAGCAACATTTCACTAGTTAGCTGGGAAGATCGTAGCCGTAATCAGAGCTTATGGCGGTCTACCATTCGCGATAGGGTGGTAAAGTTCGAGGAAGCTCAACTCCAAAACCTGGTTGCTACGCGTCAAAAGCGCAAGGCCCGCCCGAAACCTGCCTACACATACACTTACAACAAACGTGTAAAGAACAAGTTAGACTTCGCGAGTCACATCCGCGCCCACCGTCGTAAAAACCCTACAAGTTGAGGTCGCTGTCATCGGATACGACAAAGAGGACATCATTCGAGTTATCGGGAAGTCTGTTCAAAACGTCTAAACTCGCTCTACCAGCCTTTGTATCAGTCTTAATCCATATAATGCCTTATCTTGATCTTTTGGTCTTGAAGATACCATTTTGTAGTGTAGGTCGCAGAGTGCAATTTTCAGAAAATGTGTAAAACACGAACGTAACGTAAGAAATTGTTTCATATTATTTTGGAATGTAACTTATTTTAACCACAAATTAGCAGGCATTATAGTAAATCCAGCCCGTAAGCTTTAAGCTTAGGAAGGTAAATCGTGGTGTAAGGGGTTATAAATTTGATGTTTATCTACATTCCTTTTACGCTTGTTTCAATGCAATTATTTAAATTTAAACGTTTAATTTTTTATACCAAGGTTCATGAATCATGGTACGTAACATTTTTAAATTTATCAAAGCACACGTATCAGAGTTATCGATCGGAGTCGCGAAACTTAACCCAACACTAGTCTGAAATCCCAAGCGAGTTGTACGTTTCCCAAGCCGCCCTCTCTCTAAACAACTAGCACCGTTCATGAAAAATCACGAAGAGCGCTAACCGCACGCTCCGAGATAACAAATAATGCGGCGCCGGCGGAGAGCGGGCGGGTGTCTCTCTTCGAAAAGTTGACATTTGTTGGTGTCGTAAAAATATAATGGTATAACTTGTATTTTACGAGCGCTAGAGCCTCAGCTCAGAGCTGAGCGGACGGGATAAGTGAGGCAAACTCAACCGAGTAACAATACATTTAGCTCAATCAAAACAAGGGGATCCGTCGGCATTACTTATTAGTTTACTATGTTATTCTGCGGTTCTCTCTACCGCGTACCAAGAATATTTTACCTATGCCGTAGAATCCTTCATTTCTCAGAGGTATTTAGTTTTCCCCATTACGAAGCCTTTGTTATGGTCGAATGATGTTATTAAACAAAAGCCGATATTAATTAACATGAGTTTAAAAATTGTTAATAGGTAAATACTAAATAAGCAACCTTATTTACTGTTAATACCTGCAGCATTGGCAATGGCATTAATATTAACACACTTCATTAACCAATTAGTTATTTTCTACAAAATTTCGCTACTTTAACTAAGCTCGGGCCTCTTTTGCTTTTACTATCATAATACTTAACAGCTACTGTTTGTTCTTACTAATACAAATGCAAAAATCAAATAAATTAACTACAACAACATGCTTTTTACACAAACGTTCATTAAATTCAAATTTTGAAAAAAATATGGAAAATAGTCCTACCCTACACCTATAGATTACAGGAAAACCTATAAGAAGTCTGTGCAATAATGTATAATTGTGGTATATTGTTTTGAACGTACGGAACCCTCTCCACGCGAATCTAAGTCGCACTTGCCCGGTTTTTTTACTTTTAGAATTATAGTTCTTTTTAAAGTTACTTTTTCATTCATGGACGAATTATCTACAGGTTGAAATACGAGTAAAATAACTACAATACAAATATACTGCATATCTGTAGATCAAAAACACACATTACAAACGGTAGTACATGATATAGTTAAAACAATTTAAAACGGTAGCCTACAGGGACAATAGCTGCACAATTTGTCGGTGACTTTTTCATGTAAAGATTTGTTATTAAATTCGTTTCAGTCACCTGGCATCACACCTCGTCCATGAATTGGAAATGTAAAACGGATATAGCCTATAGCTTTTAATTCTAGATAGATTCGATTTGGACCGGCGGCAGTAGGAATTTGGGATCGGAATGGAGTTCGAATAAAATCTAATCAAACGGAATTTGTGACGGATAAAATAATTGAGATTAAAGCTGCTCGTTCTATAACATTTTCGTTATTGAAGAAGCAGGAAATACAAGAAATGCTTTTAAGAGAAATGCAGTCATGTTCTGTAAGCTAGAGATATTGTAATTAGTTTTTTGTTGTTCCTTGTTATTCTTAACCAAATCCATAAGGTATATAAGGCTGACATAGATTCTGATAACAGTGAGTATTACCTGAAATAGTTTTTAAATGCCCGCAACTTCGTTTGCGGAGGTGAAAAAGAGATAATTTTTCCTTTACAGTAGTCGGATAAGAAATATTCTACAACCATCTAGATATGTCCATCTATCCCTGTATCTTACAACATATCATAATACCTATGGTCAAAGCAATGTTTAAAATACTTAATTGTAATTTCGTCTAAGTTCATTATATGCAATTGATTACACACCTAAAGCCCGAATACTTACTTATGTCAGTCAATCCGCCTATGGACAAAATTATTGAAGTCGGAATACCTAATTTTAACGATTCTCATGGACGTTATACCATAAGTCAAGGTACCTAAGGTCAAATATACCTACGGATCTATTTAATAGGAGTTGCATAAGCGAACCTATTTTTCTGATAGCAGTTTGTATTTTGTTGGGTTTCAGAACCCAGCCCATTTTTAGGAAGCGGTTCGTTTTTGTTCGGGTCACAGTTTAAACCTAACCTATTTTTTTCAAGGTTCTTGATTTACTGGAGTATAAATTACTAAATATTGAAAATTCCATTATTTTGTGCTTTAGGGATAATTTATGCAGATTATTACTTGTATAAAACATTGAATTTGTATATTCGATCTTGATATTACGGTAATATAGCTTAGTTACGAAGTAGTTGGGTCATACACGTTCAGGAAAACGGGCGTCTTTTCTGTGGACAATACAAAAGTTAACGACTTGGGTACATTTTACTTATCCTTTTATCATACAGGTTTTAAGAAAAAGACGATTTGTATAAGTCTATGAGGATCCAGTAAGAAAATTAGGCTTTAAAGCCTAACATTTTTATAATGTCCACAGGAAAGACGTATAACCTTAACTCATACTAATAGTACATTGTGTATCAAGGGCGGTAAGTAAGGAATTACAAACAAGTGTTTGTTACAAGGTCGAGGCGAAGCCGAGGGCTTTAATAACACGAGTTTGTAATTCCTTTACCGCCCGTGGCACACACAATGTTTTTCATCACACTTGTGAGGAAATCTGATTAAAATAACCTTACTTAACCTAAATAAAATTGTAAAACTGACAGTGACATTAGTGTCATATAACAAGACGACAAGTCACGTTCGGAAACCATAGCGGTAAAGACTTTAAATGGTTGATTTTATATTTGCAAAATACTGAAACATTATATTTAAACATTTAATTAATGTTACAGAAAGATGTGTTTACATGTATTTGCAATAACAGATCTCTTTAAATAAATATTTCAGTCATAAAAGTTAAAAAAGTAAGTTGGCGTTTTCTTTGAACATGACAAATAAGAGTAAAACAGAACCAGCGTTTCAAATTTAAAAAGAAAACCATTACGCCCTAGGGCGTAATAGATCATTTACGGCCCGCAAAACCTACGTGTAATGACACCATTTTCGAGCAAGTGTGATGAAAAAATATTTTTGACCCAGTACCTATCCAAGACTTAAGCGAGTTTGTCCCGTCGTATCAGTTGGATTCGTGATCATGAGCGTATAGCGCGAGGAAATATGCGTACAACTATAGCATAACCTTCTTCTATCAGTCAATTTACAATCTGTCAAGCGTTTATTTATTTAAACTTTATTGCACAAAAGAAAACTTATAGTACAACATGCGAACTCAATGCCATAAGGTTTAGGTATGGTAATAGCTATCAGTGGCGTGGCGTTAATAGAACCCAATTCCCACCGGCTTGCCTATTTTAACGCATATGACCGGAGTATCTACTACTTCTGAAGAAAAAGTGATCCAAATCTGCTCCGGCTTTACCAAGAATATATTTTACGCCACGCCACTCATAGCTATACCTTAAACGTAGGTTATACATAAGTTAATATAGATTCTATTCGAATTGTATTTTATCTTATCAACACAAAATATAAACAATAATAGAACTGGAAAGTTCTTGTAATTTTCCGGTTTTCATTTTGAATATAATAAACGCAGTTGGTGTAGCTAAGCTATTCATGCGCTCGGGCTCGGGAGGCGCAGAGGCGGTTCGTAACAGGGAATAGATTCCTTTAGTCACATTTATGGCTAATATATTCATGAAACTTTCACAAAAATATTTCTGGGCGCACACGCGTCTGCTTTGTTATGTTATAACATACCCGAAATGTACGTATATACATGCATACCTATAGCTAGCTAGTCATAAATTGAAGCAAACTTGGTAAGCGTGGATATCCCAACTCGCACCAGGCAAATTATGCACAATTTTGAGCTAAAGTATATGAACAAAAATATGGATTACATAATACCGGGTGCTTACATGTTATTGTTTCTTTAACATCTTCACTTTACTGTGTAAACGTTTAACAAAATAGTCAAGTTGCGATGCTTTCCTCCCTCAGTGTGTACCAAACGTATCTAAATGTTTAGTCCGCAATGGAAAAGTAAATTCAAAAGGGAAGAAGTAAATTGCGGTGTGAAAGATTTCGGCGATGCAGTGAGAAGCGGGGCGAAATAAAATAGCGAACGAATAGAGTGCACGTCACGTACACGCGCTCGGCGCACGCGACGCCGCGCAATTTCCGCCCCGCCGTGCTATCAGATACGAGCCGGCGACGCCCGCGCCGCTCGCACCGGGTGAACTCGACCGAACGCACTGTTACATATACAGCTCGCCGCATGGAAAAGACAGATGTTTCGTGAAACAATTTAAAATTTTTAGTGTTTTGTTTCAAAAGGAAAAGCAGCACCCGGATAAAATTACTAATGGGACCGCCTGTCTAACTATCTGACATAATCGATTTCCTAAGAATCATTTTTCGTCAAACGGTTCAAGTTAAGATCGACGAAGTCAGGAATGGATACTCCTGATTTCCGAAATAGCAAGATCGGTCCAAGCAGGACCGTTTTGAGTACAGTACTGTTATCCTCCAACCACACCATCATCTTACTACGCTAATTCAGTTGCAAGAGCAAGTAAGTCGTTATCAACTGAACCGCCGAGCTACACCTACGACTTGTAGAGATGTAGGTACATCTCTACAAGTCGAAGGTGAAGGTCAATTACGGCAATATTTTAAATAAAAAGAAAGACATACCTTTTATACGTTATGTATACATTTGTAGCACTGTTGTCGCCCGCATTCTAGCACGATTGTGAAGATCACAAAGTCAATGTGGAATGAGAGCCCAGCTATCGTGTGAATTAGCGAATCCAAATTGGTAACAAACAGTATTTAATTGAGTAGACATTTTCGGATATAGATAGCGGAAAGGTAAAAAGTATCCGGGAGTGCCCCTTTCTTAGCGAACTTGGAATGGATTTAATAATTATGCGGCAAAGTAGCGAAGCGTGTGGGGTCTAGGCGGAAGAAGGGAGTGGGGCAGGGCACGATTAAATCGCGGGCGTTTCGGCATGTAACAGGAAGTGGGTCAAGCGCCGCCGCCCGAGCTATTTATTGCGTTTCCGACCAAACTGCAACCGTTATCCAAGATTTTTCGCAAAATTATATTACTAAATTTAGAAGGTTCTAAACGCAGGTACGTAAATAATAACAATTTTTACACTTTGTGGTTAGATATAGTAACTGAATGCTTCTCAGTCACTCTTCTTTGACGTTTTGAAAATGGTCGTGGTCGACGTGTTCTAAATGGAGAACTTAAGTCCTAGTCTTATGACGACCTTACCTCATCCTCTTTTTTGATAAAATACATTTTGTATGGAATAACAAGCAAAAATCACACCATGCGCTAGAGTTGCCTCCCTTTATCCTGAAAACCAGGGTGAAATGGCATTTTCTATGAGTATTTTTTCCATTTTTAGGGTTCCGTGCCAAAATGGTCATTAAGGAACCCTTATGGTGCGACTTTGTCTGTCTGTCCGTCTGTCACAGCCAGCCATCTCAGGATCTACTGGCGTTATCGATTTAAATTTAAAATAGTGTTAAAAATCCCTAACGCGAGCGTATTGAAAATTTTTTTTGTATAGTTTTTTTAAAAGTAGGGCTATCATTTATTTATTTATTTATTTATTAATACATGTTAACATGACATCACAGTAAAAAAACCAATGCGTCATGAAACGTAGAAATAAAATATCTATTTAGGCGACGAAACGGCGTGGCCCCGTTGCATCATATCGGGTGGGATATCAAATGAAAGAGCTTAATTTATTGATTCCAAAACCATTTTTATTTTATATGAAAGAAACATTATGTCTCTTCATTGGTTTTTTAATGCGGGTAAACACGCAATATATAACATTTTTATTTTTTTCTTAAATATGTAATTTTTGATATAAGACAAAAAACGTTAAAAATATACCATCCCTCCCTAATATCTCCGAAGTTACTGAACAGAAAAATATGTAATAATTACTGATTATTAATATAATCCTAAATATTACAGGAACATTATAACCGTTTTCATAACTTGCATATTTTTTTAGAAATTCACAAAAATCGTAATACCAACTTATTTTGTCAGTTACTAAACTAACCGTGACCTAGGTCGATGTATGGGGACAACAGTTTTCCAAAAGTATTTTTTGTACGGAACCCTCTTACTCAAGACCGACTCTTACTCATGTATGTATAAGGTATGTTAGGCAATTTTATAGTAACGATGGCATAGGGATACGGATATCTATGCAAAAGTTAGTAGGGTTGCCGCGTTTTTTAGGTACATTTTTTAAACCTGATTTACAGTATTCCGAATTCTGATCGGGTAAAAGTTGGCAACTACACTTTGTCGTTTTACTTATGTTTTTAACTATGAAATTGGTTTTATGCTTCGTAAGAGATATAACTACGTAGTAATTAATATATCAAACTACCTGCGGATGTTTGTTCTTAAATAAAATACGAGATTGTTAATACATTATATGTTTTCAATTAGGTAATATGATAAGCTTTTATTAATTATCCCGTTTGCGACAAATTTTCAAATGAACGCTTTTCAACTGTTACAACAAACAACTGATGTGATTTCTATTAGTTCGGAAAAATAAATCATCAGCAACCTCAAATACATCATTAGTTTTTTCTACTCGCAAACTTCTCTCCCTACAAAAATAATAGTCGGGCGAGGTCGATGTTAGCGGCGAGCAGCCAGTGAGTTAGTTTAGCGAAAGCCCATAGAGGCCCGACAAAGGGCATTAAAACTTCTTTTTGTTCGATAACGCCCGCCGCCGCTCAGGCGACAGGTCTTGGAGGTAGACGTAGACGGGCGCTGCAATTACAGACAAGTGCCTTTAAATGAAGCGAGCTCTCGAGCACGGCGCATCGCTTCGCACCCGACTGCGCCCTCTCCGCCGCGCCGCGTCGTCATGCCACTTCCACACTCTGTTAATTTGATTCAAAGCGATTATTCCACTTAGACATCGCTAAACTTTTTTAATTGAAAATCAACATGAACACCTAAAGAAATCCATACCGATCTTTTCTAATTTATTCCTACATCGCGCAGACAAAATATAAAAAAAAAATGAAGCTACGCAGTATATTCGACGAAAAGTAAGTAGGTAATATTTGCTTGCTGTAAATTTTACTGGTTAAAAGAAGCGCCCGAGAAGAGATTTATTTTTCATGTATTATTCATTCACGTGTCCTGGAGCATTCTCATTTCAACGTGATATTTTGGCAGTGTGATAATGATATTTGTCGTAAAACCTCTTATGATATGTGAGGTAAGAAAACCTATTTGACAGTAGGTATGTTACAAAGTCGCATAACAGGCTGAATACTTGTATAAGCTAGTAGCTAAGGAAAACTATCAAAGATACTACAAAAAATACTAAAAAATCTCGAGATTGATTTTAGTCATCGAAATATTGTTCGTTCGATAAGGAGAATTTATGTGTGAGTAGGTACAATATATCAGCCGATACTTTTGCCTTTATCCTAAAAATATATATTCGACCCATAAAGATATAATTTTGGTAAATTAAAGACGTTGTTTATTTGCGCGTTGGGATTTAATTATATAAGCTGTAGAGAGAAGCAATTTTATCTCGTTTGGGTAACACGAGCTAAAATGTAAACCAAAATGCTACTAATCAGAATCAAGGGAGGGT
This sequence comes from Eudemis profundana, assembly GCA_947034925.1. Taxonomy (NCBI): domain Eukaryota; kingdom Metazoa; phylum Arthropoda; class Insecta; order Lepidoptera; family Tortricidae; genus Eudemis; species Eudemis profundana. The sequence continues at coordinate 16,576,813 of OX344799.1, forward strand.
AAACAACCCAACTCAACGCAACTGAATAATTATAAAATTAAGAGGTGGATCGTTCGTAAGTATTAAGTAAAGAAAAACTGAAATTACATATTTTGATTGAGTTAAAAATGATACGTAGGGTAGGAGGACAGTTATTAGAGCTGCACACTGCTCTTTCGGGCAGATTAGTGCACAATGCGCGACGGGCAGTGTATCCGAAGATATTGATTTTGGAAACTAGCCAAAAAAACTCCTAGACCCGGCACGCGTCAACTGCCGCGCTGCTGCCTGGCCCAATCCTGACGTCAACCCTTTTACGAATATTAAATTCTGTTTTGCCACTTCGCGATTCCACATTTTCTCGGAAAAAATATGATCTGTTTCGTAAGCCTTTGCATTATTCACCATTTTCGGCTGCGCGCCGTGCCGCCGCCGCTGTAGTGTTTGTTACTTCACAGTGCGGCTTGTTTTAGACAAACTTTTATTTCGTATGCCGGAGAAATTTTTGAAACAAAAGCAAATTACGTTGAAGAGTAGTTTAACATAGTATTTATTAAATTTTAATTTTCTTTTATTATCATAATATTTTATATCAATTAATGAGGTCCATATAGCTATCACTTAACTTAGGTCAGAAATTCAATAAACACAGCAATTTATAGGGACTTAGGTACATATAATAAAATTGTAACAAGACTATGTTTGTACATTCAATATTTTTTCAAAAAAGTAACTGATTGATACATAGTTTTTGAAATGTGTGTCTGTTTACCTGTTTGTGCGTGCGCGTATTAGTGTGACCCCGGTAAAAACACAGGATATTTACCCGACTACGGCGAAGCAAAAAGGAGACAAATTTAACATATTTCACTTCCACGAACAGATTTACGGGCGGATCCTCTAGTCTGCCGCCATAACGTAAAAGGGCACATCGAACATTTTTTTTCGACACTGAATTGAATACATATTCGGAATCAGTAAATTTCACTGATTCCGAATATATATACCACTCAACTTCGAAAAAAAATGTTGGATGTGGCCCTTTTCCTTACTAAGTAAGTATAACATAATTAGTCATTAAAAAAAGTTGTTCATAAATCGAATAGAGTTTCAAGTTGTCCCCGCCGGAAATATACGAGTAGTCCACAGTGTGTTATATACTATATAAATATACGAGTAGTCCACAACATAGTACGATAAAACAATTTCTATTTAAACGAACTTTCCAATTTTTACACATAAATACTATTTAAAAAGTTACTTGCGATTCACATCATCTTGCGTCTTGTTTTTATGAGATTCTGCACATCAGGTGTGACTGTGCCTAAAGTAGCGAAAACAAATAATACTCCCCAACATGCAAACATACACTTTGTAAACTGAAAAGGGTTGTAAAAGGCTAAAAGATATCGGATAATCATAAGCTCTAAATTATAAAGGCACAATTTGTAATTAAATAAAATAGCTTATAATAATGATATACTAGTAATTTGTTACTAATGTTGTCACTTTTTACCTGAACCAGTGAGGGCATGTAATCTGGGAAAACCGGAATTCCGTCTTATTTTTTCGGTATTACAATACCGGTATTGTAAAGGACCTCATTATGTAAGTAAAATTGTATTTTCTCCATTATATTGAACAAAATGAACAGTAATTGCTAGTATTTAGTTAAACATCTTTCTACATGTTATGTACCGGGTGTCCCAAAACTATGCCACATGAAGGGAAAGTACCTCAAATATTGGAGATAGGCTATTTTGCTGAAAGGAGACTTCATTTTATTTTTAAAAGTAAGTAATATTGCAATCAAAGATTGTTTTTTAAATTACTTGTTTTGTATGGGAAATAATTTTCTTAACATTTAAATTAAATATTTTACGCTATTTCTTTATTTTGAGATACTATTTTACTTTACTCTTTCGATTGTCATCATAAAAATACGGGGTGTTATATTTTCACTTTTGGGTCGGTTTTGTTCCTCGGGGACGACGAAGCAAATCATTTTTAGAAAATATTTGAATGCAGTATGATTTACTTTTAAAAATAAAGTTCCCTTTCAGCAAAACATCCTATCTACAATATCTGAGGTACTTTCCTTTCATGTGGCATAGTTTTGGGACACCCGGTATATGACTTACGGTCGCGTTAACTATCCTAATTTTATAATGCATTGTATCGGAACTGGCGATCGGCTAGCGCTGATGGTGCTTCGATTTATTAATTTTGTACTTATGCTAGACTTTAAGGTCTAGGATAAGTACCTACAAAATTAACGAATGTTGATTGTTGGCTGATTATTTACTGTGATTTGTAATACCTACATAATATCAAAAGTTTATTATTGTTAATTTGACAGAAGTGAGACCGTAGAACAAACAATTAAAATGATTTTCCATAAAATCGTTTTTTTAATCCCCAATACCGACCGGAGGAGTATTGAGAATGATCCGGTATTGCATGCCTTAAGTGGCTATGAGTACGGTGTTGTAATTATATCTTATACCTTGTTGCCAATAAATCTGAAAAGGTTAAAGCAGAGATCCAGTGTCGCTATAAGGTGTCGCCATAAGTAAGCGAAAATAGTAGTGTATGCAACTAACTGATATAAGATGAAAGGCCTTAAAACACGAGTGCGGTTTAATCAAACGAATCGAATGCGAGTTTCATAATAAGATCACACGTGTGTTTTAAAGCTTAATTATGTACAGTTGCACACATTTTACACATAAATTACTTTACCTACACACATATTATAAATCCTCAATTAGGTATGTATTAGGAAACCATAAGAATGACCGCCATTTCACCGCCATCGCCATGGCAGACTAGATTTCAAAAACATGACCAACTAGTTTCTCATTATAGTATCGATATCGACGTTACAATGATTTTTTCGTGCATTATTATAATACTGGCACAAATAACACACTGATGTTACATTACTAGTTACTGTAATGGTGGTAATTATACTAATTATATACGGTTTCTGAACTTATAATACAGGATTTATGATATGGGTGTAGATAAAATATAAACAATCATGTAATACTTATAAAACATAAATCAACTATTAATACAGACACTATACTTAGTAGTTACCTATCTAATGAGTAATCTATTTTTGTACAATAGGTATAGATCTGGGCCTTTGCCAGCAATGACACCATGATGGTAATACAACACTTATAAAACATGTCTTTCAAAATAATTAATGATCAATGCATGATCATTTCGATAGTCCAGTCAAGGCCATCCTAACGTTTTGGCGAATTGTGAAACAATTTATATTTCAAGTCACACCACATATCGTCGACCGTAGGCTGAATTACGGTAAGGGACATTGTTTCGCCTGCCCCTTACCGTAATTCAGCCTACGGTCGACGATATCGTCGACCGTAGGCTGAATTAGCGTAAGGGACATTGTTTTGCCTGTCCCTTACCGTAATTCAGCCTACGGTCGACGATATGTTAATCCCCACTGCAATGACTTATTTGTAATTCGATGATTGCAAACCCCCATAATCATAAATATAGATTATGAATTTTCTTTGCAGAGTTAAATCGCTTCACCTTTAATTACTTTAAGAAAACTTGGAGAAACGCGTTCTCAGTAAAAGGGTTAATCCTATCTTTTCTAACGAAATAGACATAGCATTTGCTTGATTAAAGACGAGACGGCGACGTCTTTCATAAAAGAGCGCTGGAAACATCTATTCCAAAGGAGTGTCTATCATCCTGACTTTACAATTGCAAATGTCAATAAAATTAGTACTTGCCAGCAGTCCTATACTGGATTCTAATTAACAAACTAGACTGATGCGAAATAGGTATCTAAGCAAGGACTGTACCTAGAGCTTAACAAAGAACCGCATACCGTAAAGAGTATTGGAGGAATGATTGCGGCAAAGTTTTCTTTTACATGAGCGTTCCTACTTTTCTCTGTGAGCGAGTCCGTTTCCGTTTATCTTTGGTTGTTTTTTGTTAGTGTCAGTTTCGTTCGTTTCTTTTCTCATGTTCCGCCGTTGCATTTGTCGCATCCGAAGAACACTACGGCTCAGCCAGAAACTTAGCTATCAGACATTTCGATTTCTGTTTAAAGTAAGATCTATTACTTTGACTAGTAGCAGGTACTGAGTACGGTACATACTTGATACATTGTCATTATCATTGCAGTTATTTCGGATCTCATTTGGGTACTCTCTCCAGCAGAACTGATTAATTGACGTAATGCAGTACAAAGATAAATAGAAGCACACAACAAAATGCATTTCCAAGATCGTGCAAACAGCAATAATAGTAGATTGTGTATTTACGGCGAGGGCGTACATTGAATCCTGAACGAAGCGAAGGATTCTACAATTGAATCCCGAGCGTAGCGAGGGATTCTAAAGTAGAATCCGGAGCGTAGTGAAGGATTCAAGTGTTAACGCCCGTGGTGAAAATAATTTTGCTACCTTGTGACACATACGGCTTTTCACACCGACTATGAGGAAAAATCAAATACAAACACTACCTACCAAAATAACGAAATATATACACTTACGGACAATAAATTCGGGTCGTTTTCTATATGTATTCATAGAAAGTTGCCCGAATTAATTGTCCGTGAGTGTAGGTAATCAAAGAGCATCACACATTATTATTACAAATTAAATGTTAAATTTGTCTATTACAATAGATAGTACTAGTAAGTAAAGAAATCAGTACAGACTTGAATGGCACGGCGATAATTACTGGAAATGTAGGTTTGAGGTAGGCATATTTTTCAAAACATTAATTAATTGATCACTAAATCTCAGTTTCATATGAGAATATGAGTAACATTCGTTACTCAGCAATTTATTATTCAGCAAAGTATGAATATATGCATATAGTTAAGACAACGACCTCTAGTAGTGAGGTGGAGATATAGTTTCATAATTTGATTATTATTAGGTAATAAGTTTCTAATGGCTTATTGGTCTTCTAAATAAAATTTCTAATGACTGTCATAAAACAACCAAAATTAGATCTATAAGCATAATTATTTTAGGATTGTTTAGGCAACTGGCAGAATATAAAATGACAGCGATTTAAACCGAAGCAGTTATTTACTAAGGCGCATTATAAAATTTACTTTTGATTGATTTTTTGAAGTATATGGCACGAATGCACGGAGCAGAGTTGCACGATTGAGTTTGGTTTCTCCTTGCTACCATTAATTGATGCCTCGGTCTTAAATTGGTGTAAATCCTCAAGGCGCAGATCATGCCAACCGAGCGTCGGCACTCAACGTGCCTCCTCCAATTACTTTAATTAAAACAATACCACGGCACCAGTGCTACGTTGACTCACCGCGTCTGTTTCCCATTTCCCTATTTAAATACGAAAACGAGCTCGTAGCTTGCGCTTAGCGTGCAAGATGTTGGTAATCACTTCTACACGGAACTGATATCTGTCTACCTACTCTAACATCACATGGCTCTAATTATTATCAAATTCGGTATTACCAGCTTATGTTATATCATTTCTTTTCACTTGTTTGATTAATTGTATTACTTATTGAAATTGCATTTTCACAATTATTGTAATGCTCAATGTTTATTTTAAAAGAGAAACTGGAGAGTTTCTTCCGGCGCTTCTTCTCACCAGAATGTCATTTGCCGAAGCGCCAAAAGAAAGAATCAGACATGTGAAAGAGCCCTTGAGGCCTACTTACAGAAATAAATTATTTCATTTCATTTCATTTCATTTCATTTCATTTAAGGCATGTGTTGTGCAGTCGTGTGCTACAAAGCTTTGTGATAATATTCGGTCTTTATTTAACACACGTTGTAAGTTTAGGCAGAGTTTCACAGAATTTTCAATAGTCGTTAAGCCGTAAAAGATTTAAGTTTGTAGGTACTATGCATAACTTTTGCAGTAGTCTTTCATCCTCATCTGTGTTTCCAACTTTTAGAGCGAGTGGTAGGAAAATCGATTAGGGAGTCTGGCTGATTCAGCGACTTCGAAGCAAGTAATTTACTCTCGAGTTGGCTGAAGGCGACACCTGTCGAGCGAAGTGACGGCTGATAATGCGACGCGAGCGCCATTGATGCGCAGTGAAGTGCGAGGACGCAGACTTTACTACTACTCACGTGCGTAAAATGCCTGATGAAAATTAATATGTCATTGAAGAATATTAACTTATCCTCATACATATTATACTTAAAGTTCCAATCACACACAGAGTACCAATTTACCAAATTAGCTAAACATCAAGGTGTTAACATGCAAAATTAACTCGCTGATTGGGCCTGTCAGTGTATATCTTTTACTGTTAAAGATAACATTTATCAAGCAACTTTCGGCGAAGGTAATATAAAGCTACTAAATCCTAGCATCATCTGTGGGGATTACAGTTTACACGAGGTCGGGAACGTCGCGGGGCGGCACCGACACAACACATCTCTGAACGGAGGCAACTTTACCAACTTTCTTAAGGGCGGTTAGCGAAGTTTGACGTGCTCGCGCTCGCACCGTAAGCCTAGGATTCGATACTTGGTAACAACATCCAATAGAGAAGCGGAGGCGCGTGCTTCGAAAATCTTATAACTTGCATGTGGATGCAAGTGATAAGCATGCATAATGAGATTAAATGTACAACCATGAATAATTACATGTACAGTAAACTTCTTAGTTACGAACTACTTACATCAAAATTATTGTTACCAAAGTACCGGTAAAGCCATCGAGAGCATCGTAGTAAATTCCATCAACATCTTCATTTTGCATATGACCCCATGCTGGTCTACCTGCGTCTTTGTGTACGTGTCTTAAATTACTTTTAATATAGTACTTTTTTGTTTAGGTACTCTTCACCAAGTCAGCAAGCACAATTACGCTGTTTTAGCTGTCTGTGATAAAAAAATATACAAACACGAATACTATAAATGCAACTGTCTTTTTCTTCAGAATATGTATTTTCCGTTATATGCACAACGTTATACGTTATACGGCGAGGTGATATTGTAGGAATTATAAAAGCTGTTTTAAGCCTAGTCGCAGGAGCACCAGACTGTGTTATTGAAAGTTGATGGCGGGCCGCGAGATCCCAGTGCGTACGCGGCACGCGGCAAGCGGATCGGATCAGGGCCGCAGGGGCAGGGCGCGCCATATAACTTGTACTTTCTATCGCCCGCACCGCTCCCGCTGCCGGCGCGCCAGTGGCACCTACCTCGAGTTTTATGACTTTAATCAAATCGTTTTAGGGGTGTCACGGTGTGCCCTAACGGCTGATTGTATGTGCGGATCACGTGTGCTGACCCGTACAATTTCTATCCACTAGATATAAATGCCGACGGGCTAAAATCGGATTGTTACAAATATTGCCTTTTATTATACCTATTGTATGCGAACACGCGAAACATGTATTAGAGTTACATCGTTTTATTGGTACGACGACTTTTATGCGTATCAGGGGTTTCGGGGTTTGCCTCACGCGCGACTATTTCGTTAAGATCCAATCAGCTAGTAGAGTGGAATAACGAGTAGTCTGACCCCATTAACGATTTTAAATAATATTATAATATCTTAAGTGACAAATGTTAGCTAGCAAATTATGGAGTACCTAATCACAAGTCCTTTTGAATATTATCAAACGAACATTTACAACTATTGTATTTTTAGCGTTTTTCCGACGAACGAGGAGTAAAGTAACCTACTATTAGAATGACACAGTTTTATACTGTCGTAAGCTTATCTCCACAAGACCGGGCGGTAGTAATTCTTTTCTAAAGCAGCGCGTAAAGTTATTCAAAATATGTATAAGTTACGTCCTAAGCTGGTCGTAAAACGATATTACAGACGTTATGAAGAGCAGGGTTCGGCCGGATCTCATCACTTAGGGGTGTGCAGGCCTAGAATACCTTTCAATAAACCCATAAAATTGCCTTATCCAACGCGAGTTTGGGCCCCGACTGGGCCTTCTCGGATGCTTATTAACAACAATGCACACGTCAATATAAGATAAATTTTGTAGGAGGTAACAATATGTCGGGCGTTTTAGCTCAGGTATAAGAGTAATATCATAGAGGTTTCGGCGTTCGTCTCGAGATGAAAAATGTTTTCTCGGTAACCGTCGTCGAATATTCATGCACCGGCAGCAGGGTCGTAAATTTTACGACATCGATGTTACACACCGGAAAATTGTTTGCAGATTTAGAATTTAGCCGCCTCGTGTAACTACTAACAAATATGTTTACTAGTTTGATGGCATAATAAAATAATATGGCAGATACTTGAGGGTACATTTGGCATTTGATATCGGAACACAGGTATTTAAACTAGTATTAAATTAACCTATGTTTGTAGGTAGGTAATCTGTATGTTAAATTACTTACTGTGAAGTTCTTAATACTTCATTTCATTGTAGATAAACCATTAGATGAAATTATATTTTAGGAATATATTTCATTTAGTCACTCGTATTATCTAAAAAGTTTAATACCCACATTAAGTATAAATAGGTAAGTACAGCATATCGTTTATTAAATGTCTGTAGTCGAGATTAGCTCCATTAATTATATAGTTGGTATACCAGCCGGCGCCAAAGTCTGTCATTGTTGTGCTAATAATTATAGTTTCTCACATGATTGAGACGAGGCCGTGGCACGTCATTCATCAAAATCAGTGCGCGCCTTAGGGAGTTAATACGGGTGTGAAACGGGAGCTCTACCAAAGTTTAGAAAAATTATAACTTTCAACCGTGTGAATAGTTTTACATGATAAATTTAGTAAAAACGTGGTTTTATTAAAAGTCAAACATTAATAATAGTAGTTTATGCAATTGATACAAAATGAGAGGCGTTAAACACGAGTGTGATTTTACTGGGATGTGATTTCATAATAAGATCACACGAGTGTTTTAATGCTTAATTATGTACAGTTGCATACACTGCTTTATCTACACACAGATTACTAGTATAAGCTGTCTATGATGTATTCAGGCAGCGTAAATTAAAAAAAAAACCTGTCAAGTGCGAGTCGGACTCGCCCACCGAGGGTCCGTAAGAACTTGTAGTATGTATTTAGCACACACTACTTGTAGTATGTATTTGGCCTATAAAATAAAATGTAAATAGTCCAAGATAAACTGCATTGATAGACAAACTTAACTTTGCAGTTGAAAAACTGTTGTGCCCATATATCGACATAAGTCGCGGTTAGTTTAGCAACTGATAAAATAAATTTGTATTACGATTTTTGTGAATTTCTATAAAACAATGCAACTTAGGAAAACAGTTATATTTTTCCTGTAATATTGAGGATAATATTAGTAATCGGTAATAATTACACATTTTTTCGTTCAGTAACTTCGGAGATAATAGGGAGGGGAATGAATTTTTTTAACGTTTTTTTGTCTTAAATCAAAAACTACATGTTTAAGAAAAACAAAAATAGAAACAGTTTTGGAACCTACAAATTAAGCTCTTTTATTTGATACACCATTCGATATAGTAACCCTACTTTTTTTTTTCAACATCCCACTTCAGCTCCCTTTAAAAAAAAAGTAAAAATGGTACAAGACTTTTTTTATGTCCAATAAGTTTGGGTTAGCGATTTTTAATACTATTCCAAATTTCAAATCAATAGCATCAGTAGTCCCTGAGATATCTGGCTGTGACAGACGGACAGAGTCACATCATAAGAGTTCCTTTTTTACTATTTCGGTACGGAACCCTAAAATGTCAAATGGCGGTAAATGAAAACTTTTGCTTGTCACGCAACCGTAGTTTTGTTTAAATTCAGAGACAAACTAGAGTCGGCCTGAATTATCATAGGTACTCGTATTGTTCGATATCAAGTAACGTGCGAGATTTGTAAAAATTGTTTACAATCGATCTTTCATTTCGAATAATACGTAATTTCGTGACCGTCAAGATGGCGTACACCGTAAAGATATCCAGAATCGGATGCTGCCAATAAATAGTACCCAAGGCAGGTACTTTGCAACGCCCTACTGTTCTGACAATGCTACCTCGAGATTACTAATATAAAAAAATAAAGATTAAACCCAAGACTAACCTTGAGGCAATCAGATATTTTTCCAGAATTTTTTGCAAGTTTACGGTCCTCCCCTAGGCAAATGCAACCACTCCGGGGTGCCAGACGTTGAGATTTGTGACTGGAAGTAGATAGAAATAATGGAGAAACAGAGCATTTTCTTTGGGCACTGACCTACATATTTGTACCAAAATTTTTGCTGAATCGCTCCAGTCGTTTAGGAGCACATTGACTGTGACGGACAGACACACACGCGAGTGATCGTATAAGGGTTCCGCATTTTCATTTTGAACCCTAAAAAAATTGTAATCTTAAATGGAATCCTCTATACAAACAAGTTTAGCGAGGTAGCATTCATAGTTACGTACTTTGGAAGCTATTGCAACTAGCAATTAGGAACTGCTAGCAGTTTTCCAAGGATGGGAGGAAGTGCATAAGTTTTTATGCAAGCAGCAGTCCTGCAATATCGTAAAGGCGGGTATAAAAGAAAATAGCCCAGTGTCAACCGATGCACTTTGGAAGTAGAGCTAGCTTTCATACCTGTGATTGTTCCGCATTTTGTACTTCATAGTCGTGGTTCCTTAATTAGTTTATATCTTGAGAGTAATCTTAGATTTTAGATTAGAACACAACGAAAAATGTATGTGCGGGCCCTTAAAACGGATATGGGATTAAATTATAATAATAAATATTAGCAGAATGTTAGCATATCGTCGACCGTAGGTTCAATTGGAGTAAGGGAGAGGCAAATGAAATGTCCCATACGCCAATGGAACCTACGGTCGACGATATATTATAGTTTATATAGGTGATACTGATATCTCTCTGAAACATGTAACAAATGCAGTGATGACAGTTCCTATTAGTTTTGTTCTTCCTACCCAAGTAGCACAGCTGGGTGGGAAATAGCTCGTATATCATATCTATTTAGGTACTTAAGTGAAATATATAGCCATGACTAAGTTCTATATAGGTGGAAAGAACCCTTATGCAACCAATATAGAGCCACGGGGAGAAAAATTGCAGCCTATTTTTGGTTCTATATTGAATCCATAAGAGATCTCACGATTACCTTAAGTGGCAATTAGAACTATGGGTGAAAGTTATGCGCAGTGAACGACGATTTTTATTGAACGATTTTAGGTTCTAAATTGAATCCATAAGAGATCTCACAATTACATTAAGTGGCAATTAGAACTATGGGTGAAAGTTATGCGCAGTGAACGACGATTTACATAACGATGAATATTTCAGTTCAGTCAATGAGTGATAAATGGGACGCCAAAGTTCTTTTGAGTGACGTGGCAACAATTAAGTCGGTAAGTTGTGTTTTTTTAAAGTGAATGTGATCTGCCATTTTAATTTTGGATTTATACATCTGTTTGGTAACTGATTAAAACTTCACGTTCAGGCATTGAAATAAGCACGAAATTCTTGCGAATGTTTTTTTACCGTGAAACTATAGTATGGTTTCTTTGTAAATTTCGATGCGCCCTTGATTTGATCAGGAATATTTAAAAAGAGAGTGTTAAATCATATAAGGAATTGACACTGATAAGAACTAAAACTGTAAAAACCTGACGTAATGATTGTAGGTTACGTACAATGTTAAAGTAACATCGTCACAACTATCAAAAGTCTGTGATTATGCGTCAGTGTAATAAAATTCTGTTTAAAATAAATCATTTTCAAGGACTCCAATTTGTAAAGATGGCGAAACAAAAAAGATCTTACAGTGTTTATTTCTACTTATTTGTTCTCTATTTGAAACTATCAGGTCTGAAAATCACTTATTTGTATCTTGCGAGTGGCAAAGCAGTGAATGCTATTACGAATACTAATTATTATCTCTTTTGTAGATCGTCCAGTGCTCGTGAATTAGGCCCAAGCAGCACATTAGTGAATTTTGCAGCTTATCTTATAACTTTATGTTCTAAATGAGTGGTTTAACAGTGTTTGACTACACTTATAGCTTTAAACACAACTCAACCTTATTTACGAGTTCATCCTGTCACTTATAGTTGCTTAGGAACGTTTTTTGTTTCTACTTTATTACTTATAGTTGAGTAAAGTCGATTTTTCTACTTAAAGTTGCATGCAGGTTGTAATTGTCACTGAATAAGAAGCAATATTGATATATAAGGCCCTAAAGTTACTTATGAGCCACTTTTATATATAAGTGGGAACATACCCTTATTTGGAACTTTTAATTCCAAATGACTAGTATAATAGAGTAGTATATCACCAATAGTGGCTAAAGAGATAATTTTACGGCCCTTTTGGAACCTAAAGTGATTGCAACTTTAAGGCCTAGAAGGGTCGTAAAATTATTTCTTTAGCCACTATTGGTGATATGGGCTTTTTTATTTAAAGTGCGTTCTCAACTGACAGTTACAGAACTGACGGTTAGTGTCAAACTCCATACATTTCGTTACGAACTGACAGGTTAGACGGTATTTGAACATAGCTTAAGTTTTGCCTAACCGTACATTTTAAAATAGAAATGCCCATATACTACTCTATTATACTAGTCATTTGGAATTAAAAGATCCAAATAAGGGTCCCAAGCAGCACATTAGTGAATTTAGCAGCTTATGTTATAGCTTTATGTTGTTCTAAATAAGTGGTTTAACATTGTTTGACAACACTTGTAGCTTTAAACACAACTCAAATTGTATATGAGTTCATCTTGTCACTTGTAGTTGCTTAGGAACGTTTTTTGTTTCCACTTTATTACTTATGGTTGGGTAAAGTCGATTTTGCAACTTAAAGTTGCATGCAGGTTTTAATTTTCACTGAATAAGAAGCAATAGTGCTATATAAGGCCCTAAAGTTACTTATAAGCAACTTTTACATATAACTGGGAGCATACCCTTATTAGGAACTTTTAATTCCAAATGACTAGTATAATAGAGTAGTATATCACCAATAGTGGCTAAAGGGATAATTTTACGACCCTTCTAGGCCTTAAAGTTGCAATCACTTTAGGTTCCAAAAGGGCCGTAAAATTATCTCTTTAGCCACTATTGGTGATATACTACTCTATTATACTAGTCATTTGGAATTAAAAGTTCCAAATAAGGGTATGTTCCCACTTCTATTGCTTCTTATTCAGTGACAATTACAACCTGCATGCAACTTTAAGTAGCAAAATCGACTTTACCCAACTATAAGTAATAAAGTAGAAACAAAAAACGTTCCCCTTTTATTCTAAGGCTAAAATGAGTAATATTTAAGTTGCAAGTTAGAAACAAAACAAGCAAACATATGTAAAATGTGCATCAACAAAATATCAAGTATATTTTCCCAAACATGCAATGAAATGTTGACATTACGTGCATTATAATAGGCCACAAAGTACCTCGTTTCCAGTGCGGTTTGATACTTGGTATTTAATGGAATTTCATACAACATTGCCGGAAATGTGTTTTTTTTTAATTTCCATTCCACTTTTATTTGTGACACGGCATCTCGGCGTTCAGCCATTAAAAAACCATAAACGATGTTTGCTATATTTTGCAATTTTATTTATATAAAATCGACATCAACATAACAAATAACACATTATAAACAATTTCCAATAATTTTCAATTGCAAACTTAACTACAAGAATAAACATTTAAACAATATTTCAACTAAATATTCGCGGTAAAAATGTATGCTGAAATAGTTTTATGAAAGGAAATTGAAAATGTTTCATTCTGTAATTAATTTTTTTGTCTACTTTACTTTTAGTGTCTCTAGGAAATAAAGTTAGATTTTTTAAGTGTTTTAATTTATTTCATTGCATATTTGAGAAAATCACTATACATACTTCGGCGTGAAATGCCTCGTAACTATCTGGCCTCGCATTCGCTTGGCCATCTACTATGTATATGTACTCGGCCGGCAACCCCTCACTTCCCGGCCTCTGTAGTAATGTACTATTACACGGACGTTCAGAGGGCAGTAACGTTCATTGTTCAGGTTCCTTAATGTAAAATAAATACATAAAAAACTACACACTCGTAATTCTACATCGTGTACGCAATGTGTCATGGTTGCGCTAACGCCAAACCTTTAAATTATTTAATTTACGAGGCGGCCTATGCCAAACCTTTAAATTATTTAATTTACGAGGCGGCCTATGTGTCGTGGAGCATAAATCGGTATTTGGTGAGCGTTGGGCCCCTTTACCGCTACTCGGCTATAATTCTCCGTATTCCGAAGATGTTCAGCAAGCCTTTGTCACATTAATCGTAATTCGTTCTGTAATACGTATTTCAGAGACGATTTTGGTATCGAGTTATGTGAAAATTACCATTAGGAATGCTTATATCAGGCATGTATGAAATTTTTTTCGTTGATTCAATAAGAGCTCTATGTAACCATGAAAGTGACATTCAAGCTGAACGTTGTTTTGACTTGGTAGGTTAGTTTTATGCCCACTGCCTTGTCGAAATACATGGATAACGGAAACTCCCCGTATTGGAAAATACTTACAGGGATTTTAAATGGCTAAGGATAGTAACTATTTCCGGAAATAGGTTATGATTGCAGAACACAGTTGATGCGTCAGTATATTTCCCGGCTGTCGGCGATAATGAGATGCGCGGCGCGGCGCTCGCGTCGCCGGCTGGGTGCAGGCGCATGCATGTTGGATGAGTCGCGCTGGCGCTGTACAGGTGTCGCCTTATTTTTAATGCACAGCATCTGCTGCAATTCCGCTGTGATACAAAGCGGCAATCTTTGTCGGTTACCTAATTATAAACGGGGGTTGTTCGAACGTCTTGGTGCTTTATTTAGTTTCTGTCTGTTGAAAAACTTTATTTATCCCTTCGTATACTTTACTTTTTTCAATGATTCTAAGATAGTAAGACTTAAGGACTGGTAGTTTACAACATTAATCTATAAAGATGCGGCCCAATGAAGGTTTCAGAGAAGGTTTATTCAATCAAATTTTTACAGGGGCTGACTGACAACGCACAGCCTAAACTAATACAAATATGAAATAAGGTGCTAATGGTAGAACAGCGGAGGAGCAATGAGAGGGTTTCACGATGAAATGATGATGATCAGTTAATAAAATGGATAAATTTAGAATCATCTTTTGAAAGAGAAAATAAATGTACATAATAAAAGTTAGTTCATTTAAATAAAAGTTGTAAATAGTACTGATTGTGTAATATGCTTCCCATATTACATTATCCGATTATTGACCGTCTATCAAACAAACAAAACAATAACATTTTAGTTAAAGCCAAGAACATTTTTATATCGCCAATTCTGGCATGAATTGTACTCAAATGCAACTGAACGCAGCAATGGAGCGCGTATAGTGTACCTATAGATATATGTCTGATCGTAGCGATTCTGAGCACACTCAATTGCTACGAGCGTAGCGCTTTGCTACACGCAGCGCTACGCTGGGCATTCAAACAATGAAAAGCTGATTGTTGAAAATGGTTAACCGCATAGGCTATAACAATCTAACCTGCCATATTTTCTATTCACTCATATCATTCATTTATCACAAATTCGAATGTCGATAAATTACGTTTTAGTTCTTTTGACCTACTCAGTGATTGATAAAAGTCTGGACTTTAGTCCAGACTAAACACAAGGACAGGACGCAAATTAAAAAAGAGCTTTGGATAGCTAATTCCATTCCGATTCGATGGGCGGCACAAGTCGCCTTTGCTAGAGCCAAAGCCGGTAAAACGTAATTGCGACTTCACTAAGCTGGGTTCCGCGCGGTCCGATACGGACGAAAGGGGACCTCTCTGTAACGGCTGATATAAAAGCGGCAATAAATTTAACAGGATGAACGCACTACTTACACAAAACGAGCGCGGACGCCGGTGGCCGTAACGAGGGGCCGCGGCCGCGACTCGCACCCGCCGCCGCACAGTGGGACCAAACGGTCATTTCCATCTCAAAAATCTGTAACTTTTTTGTTTATTGAGATTTATTGCTGAAATTTTGCATACGTAATCTTGAATAGTTACGCCTTTATATAATCAAAACGACTTTATTATAAAACTTATATTTATTGAGTAATATAGAGTTGAAAATAAAATTTCACAATTTTTCATACAAAAAATTCAAATAATTTTTTTTTTGTTCATATAACTAAGTATTAAAGGATAAGTATTAACTAATAATTATAATAAACTTGATTAAAGTAGGTAGATATAGCTATATTTTGATTTTTTTAATTTTTTATTTTTTTTTATTTGTAATAGCTTAAATATATAATAAATAAAAAATGTGAAGTAATTAGGCAATTTACAACTACCTAGTAACAAAAAAAATCAATCCCCGTCACTTGTCACTAGAAGTTCTTTCGCTTCATTCAATAGTTCTTTTGTGAATAGGACATTTGCACTACTATTAATACTGGATATATAGGGATCTGCTGTATAAAGTAAGGTGTGAAAAACATCTTCCATTGTAGCTGACCGCGAACACTTCCGGGCATGATTTAATCTAATTTTTTTGTAGTCTTTGTTCCGAGCTTCTTGGGCATCTTCAGACAATTGCCCTCTGGGTAAAATGGCAAAATGCTCTATGATTTTCGAGCCATGTATAAGAATTTTATGAACTGAAGATGGCATATAGTACCAGTTATAATTGTTTACATATACCCGGGCAGTTCCCAGCGCATATTCACCAAATTTTGTCGCATTTACGGGAAACCTAGATGACATAGTTTGCAGTATTATGTATAATCTCTTAATCAACTCTTCATCGACACCCGTAATTTCTGCTGAACACTCATAGTTTTGGAAGAACCTTCTTGCCGTATTCCCATCATTACTATTTCCTGATCCTTGGCGAGGTTTATCAATGTGTAAACCAAGGACTTCCCGGAAACGAGCTTGGACAAATCTTTTTTTTTCTTCTTTTAGTTTTTTATTTTCAGGAGTCGAGGCTGCCCATTTTTTAAACGCAAGATTATAAGAAATATGCAGAATCATTTCCATACATCTTATCCACGCATGTAAAGTCGAGAGTCCGTATTTAAATGCATCCTCATTCTCAACTCTCGCAGTTACTTTCATCAGGTCATTCATTTGCTTAGGAGTGTGATGATAGGTATTGTTATCACAATTGTGGTAAAATCAGATACTCTTAAACATACCCAAACAGACCTATTTTATCAAATATTAAAAAAACAACGGTAAATTTGACTAATATAACGACAGTTACGTTATATTAAGTAAAAAAAGTTCCATAAATAGGTGCAAGCAAAAATAATGAAATTGGACCTCGGCTGACATATTAGGTTCTATCTCGAAATGGCGCTATAATGACGCAGGTTTTTTTTTGTGCCTTGGATTATTTACTAATTAAGGATTCTATAAATGATAATAACTCGACATCGGCAGCTTTCGATAACAAGGAAACCTCCAATTGAAATTAAAACATACGGAAATTTTCATAGGGACTTTTCAAAATTAATTAAAAAAATACACATTTTATTTTTCTGTAAAATAATACCGTATTTACAAACTAGAGATCCTAGTGAATCTAAATATGTATAATACTAATATATTTCTTTGGGAAACTTAAAAAATATCTTAAGTCAAACTTCACGAAGGTCTAGTCTGTTAAATACGGAATTATCGAAGTTCAATGTTTCAGTGCCATTTTAGGTAAGTAAAACTTAATAATTATTATTTGTCACACTAATATCAGATAGGCCTTTTATCATAGAACGTAGAACTATCAATATTATATCAGAATTACGACTTTCGCTAAAACCATTTTTGAGATGGATAAGAACGTTTAGTCCCACTGTGCGCCGCCGCCGCGACCCGCGCCGTCGGCCATTCTAGTTAACCCTCACAAACATTGCGGCCCGCATATCGTTAGCATACCGACCACTACTGTTAACACTACATGACCATATCAAACTATTACCGACACTCACTAACACTTTTATACTACATATATACGTCACGTATGTTACTTTGCTATATAAGCGAAAGCATATTTCCCGAATAAAATAAACATTATCGTCGAACCTAAAACTCCCACAACAAAGCGAACCGGCGTAATATCATTTGGAAATACTGGAGTATTTTGCTCTTTGTTGCGACAAAAACAGCAGTAACAATGCTAGAGGAAAACAATAGTCACGTGAAATAAAAACACACTGAAAGAAAATAGTTAATGTCCTTACTTTGGATACACATGTTTATTGCTATGAAACATGGCAGCCTCATAACAATCCCTTTCACTCTCCACAAATTGGAAGGAGCGCGTAAAGGAAAACATGGCTATAAATAAAACTGGCAGATCAACTAGATAGACGGCCATTACCCGAGATAACCACGACTTATGTATATAGGCGATACGTTCGCTCGGCAGATTAACGGAAAGGGATTGCGTTTGTTTGCAGATATCGACGTGGAAGCATTTTGGCAAGTCACAGCTAGGAAATTTATTGTGTAAGATATCTTCTTACGGACTCATTAAAAAGGAGACACGTCGTACATAAATCAGGGGGCCGGGGCTCGGCCGCGGCGCGGGCTGGGCTCGGCGCGAGCGGCGCCGGGGCCGCTCTTATCGCCGCCGACTGCGCCGGCAATAGGTGTTATCCGGTTCCGTCGGCGTCGCGCCATCGCGCCTATTGTGCTCATACCTCCGGCCTAACTCGCGTCAGCGCATCTTCGCCAAGCCGCCTGCTTACCTTTACCACCTTCGCAACATTTGCAAGTCTACTTATAAAATAATATTTGCTGGTTTATTTGCTTTACAGAAAGTTAATAAATCACGTGTATGTACGTGTAAAAAACTAACTTCAATTATTACACAATGACTATTAAGAAAAGTCAACTGGCACAATCTGATTAGTTACACGAAAAATATAGGTACCAAAAAACAAATAAAACTACGAAACCGCCTCACGTACCAATAGCTTAGCTATGGATTGACTTTTAAATTGTCAGAAATGTTTTAATTCCTGTAACGAGCAGTATTGTATTAGAATTAATCAAATTATTTAAAAAATATAACTTAGGGATAACTCATGCTGTAAAATATGTAATCGCAGGTAGATTTGATCGTCCAATTGCCGTATACTTTTTTGGTCAGATCCAACTTTTACCTGAATATTTATATTTTATTAATTTTTATTTTATATTATGGGACAATCTTACACTTATCGAGCTAGTCCTAAATTAAGCCATGCTTGTATTATGGGTACTAGACGACGATAACATACTTATATAGATAAACTAGGTGGCGAACTTCGTTCCGCCTCTGATTTTTTTAGATGTTATTCTCTTAGTCGTGGCATAGAAAAACTCAAAAAATCAAAAATCATAAAAATCGGCACACCCGTTCTCGAGTTATAAATGGTGTACCTAACTAACACGACTTTGTTTTATGTATACACTAGCGACCCGCCCCGTCTTCGCACGGTGTTTCTCTATTAGATTATGCATGTATTATACATATAAACCTTCCTCTTCAATCACTCTATCTATTTAAAAAAGATTTAAGCATACATAGGGACAGAGAAAGCGACTTATTTTATACTATGTAGTACTTATATACTTAAATAGATAGAAAACATCCAAGACTCGGGAACAAATACTCGTGCTCATCACACAAATATCTGCCCTTACCAGGATTTGGACCCGGGACCTGCAGGGAGGCAGTGTCACTCCCACTGGTCTAAACGTGTCCTCATATATACTTAGTAAAACTAGATAAAACAATTTATATGTGTATTTAATATCTGAACGAAGACTATTACATTGTAAATCTAATCTGTATGATCACAAACCGTTTCTTATTAACGAATATCGCAATATACATTTTGTTTGCACATTTTAAGCTCTTTATTCAACTAAATATCCACTAAATTTTATATTACAAAGAGCAGGTTATAGCGCAGATAATATTTTACAAACAGAACGGCATTGTTCAATTTAAATTGATCGCGCAATAAATCATGTATTCAAAACCAATAAATGAATCACACGTTCAATTTAAATTCACATTTTACAACGAGATGTATACCTATTTAAATTTACCTTGATGAATTTAATTGATTTCATTATTGCAAGTCCTTAAATGTTATATATAAGACAATGATTTAAAACAAAGCAGAGCTGTCGCTACGGCTTGCAAATGAGGAATAAAGATTTGAATGGGTATGAATAAATTGAAATACACCCACCTACATTGGACACCTGAGGAAACGGGTAAGCGAGAACACTCTAATGGCATATCATAAATTTGAATGGTTAGAAGTTTGCCAGTACATTTACGACACTTTACACACAGTTAAACTTGATAAAGAGACAAAACTGCCAGGCCTGAATCTGGAGAGTGTCTGCAGGAATAACAAAAGAAACGTTACAATCATTTTAAATATTAATAACATCAAATTTGAGGTAGCTGCTGCTAATAAAACTGCAACTATTAGGTTCATGCATGGTTGTATTTAATACGTTACCTCTGTAAAAAAAATGGAGCGATTCACGAGAAATGCACAAGATTTCATTTTGAATACAATTCAGAGTAACTTCACAAAAATAAGGTCTCAGATTCTGTGTGCACCAAGTTACATTCAAATCTGTGTTGTGATTACGACTAGGTAGCTATTAGATATATATTGTTTTTAGATACAATATATTATGTTTTTAATAAATATCAATTGGCAAGGATGAATGTTGATAATTAGAAAGAAAGAAAGAAAATACATTTATTCATGACAGCACAAGATAAAAAAACAAAAAAGTATTACAAAATAAATTAAAGATACGCTGCCACAAAACTGTCCCGCCTCAGCAAAATGCTGACCTTAGAGCCAGCGCTGGTCTTCCGGTGGAACCAGGTAGGGGCGACGTCATACCGAGAAACTCGCATGACCGGTCCAAGACAGACAGTAAGGGTAATTACTATTATCTATTCTGTAGTAATGTTTGTGTCTGTTTTGTAATTAAGAGAAGGTATGCTGGAATTCCATGTTTTGAGTGGCAACGTGAAAATGAATGTGTTAATTATTTGATGCCAATTCAAAGATAAACTCCGTTGAACTTAGCAGGGCTCAGAACCGGTATTTTGCAAAAACCCCGAAATAGCCCAATATTTTGAATTATTCTATGCTTTTTATGTAGAGCCCTACAGAAATGAATTTATGTAATGACTTCGTATTATTAGATTGTCCGATTAAAAAATGAAATAATAAACCAAAGAACGAAAAGAACAAAAAAAAATACCGGTATTTTTGTATGGAGAAAATACCGGTATCCAACACCTGGAACATGGCCACTCTGAAAATTAAAATTAAAAACTGTATCAAACTAATAATATTTAATATAGTAGAAAACTTGATATAAAAAAGTGGATTTATTATTGTGGGATTATTTCTATCATAGACCGTATTATTGGTTCCTTGAACTCAGTCTTAGTGATGAACTTTCAACGCAAATGTTTGTTTGTTCAAAACAAATATGATGTGATGATCTAAATTTAACAAAACCGTATACATACATATTTGTGGAGTAAAGGCCACAACACAATTTAGTAAGGGTCGCTAGCTAGTTTGCCGGACCCATGAGAGCCCAACTTTGCGAGGCGTACTCTGCTGGAAATTTCTAACATTACGACCACCCGCTCCCTTAAATTATTGGACTTACGCACCCACTTATGCCTCGACGTGAGTGCTAAGTTTTGTTTCTTGTTTGCATGACACAATGCAGAAGCTCAGATCGATATGCAAAGGTTTTCAACATTGAATTTATGAAAATTACATATTGGCAGTCGAAAAAAAAATAAAGGTGGATGTCATTGGTCAAAGGGTTTTATTAAAATTTTCTCAGTCTTCCTATCAACCCGTGTGACGCGTGACAGGTGGTTGTGTGAACAAATGACACCAAATTGGCGTGTAGATGTTCGCTGGGCGCGTGACTCGGCGCACCGCGCCACGGCGTTTGCTCCGGCATCGACTTTAATTGACCAGCGATTTCAATTAAAGTGCACCGGTGAGTTCACGGATCGGCACTATTGGGAGTGCTGGTGCTACTATAGGTAATGACACCAGACATTCACTCAAAATGTCGTTGGCAGATCGCTCGCCGTGAATTTACGACACTGTGGACGACCAATAAATGCAAATTTTATTGTTTATGGCAGATTTAACGGCAGTGAACTCTTTTACCGATGCCGTAAAGTGGTCCTTGCACCGCCGTGCGGACAAATCTGCTTACATTTAACGTGTGTATGACAAAATCATGACCCCATAAAAAGAAGAGGGACACTTACATACGAGTACAATGTACATATCTAAATTGAAGGTGGTGGTTTAAAGGTCACCATAATTGCTCACGAAAAGGGAATAAGTAAATAGTAAGTATAAAATATAAAGCTAAGAAGGCTGACCCGCCTATCTTTGTAACCGTTAATAAAGGTTGAGGGAGGTACGGCGCGGCATCTGGAGCGCGGGAGAGGGAGATCAAGCGCGGCGCGGTCTGCCCGAGTACTGATAAGGCTATTAAAAGTTACGCTCACAGACCACCGGCTGGATTATACAGATACCTCCTACCGATACTAAAGGAAACCGTTCGTGGAGAAACAAGCCCGAAGGAAAAGATGCCGGGACTGCAATAACACAAGCGCATCTAAAACGTTTACTGCCGCTATAATGTTGTTCCCGAAGTAAAATAACTTTTTGTAATTTGGCAGCTTTGCACGGATTGCTTCAATGTTATTTTATTGAATCCTTTTTTTTAAGTATCTCGTTCAGTTAACGTATTAGGAGGAGAAATTCAAATAAACGTAATACGAAATCAATTATTCTTAGGAGCCATAATATGTTTCAGGTCAACTTTACTTATTTTAAATATACACAAAATGCGGAATTTTCTGTTATTTGCAAATACAAAACCTACAACCGGCACATAAAACAATAAAATTTAATTATCTAACTATATAAATATATGATTTAAGTATATATCATTGTTTGACGCTCATTGCTGAATCTCAATATTCTAAATTTAATTTTATTTATCACCCCGATAGGAAGTCGGTGACAAGACAAATATACATTATACAATGTTACGTTTCCATCTACATAATAAGAAGATATCAAGAAGAGAAGGTAGCAATCACGTCCGTGAAACCTAGATACCACATGGACAATGTAGGCATGAACAAAAGGCACGAGGGAGGGAATTTTGTTCAAAGCAATTATTGTGAATAGTGCTCACTTTAGCGATGGTAGAAATTCGTGTATAAATCGCGTCACAGACCACAAACAAAAACGTGCATGTGGACCGGCGCCCATTATTTTCGACTGCATAATCGCTTCGTCCGACGCCCGCATCGCTTCCCTTGCTATTTTATTTCCTCCCGGCATAGTTGTGTTTCGACTAGGCGGAGGCGGAGCCTTTCTGACTAAACTTCAGTAGGGAAATTAAACCATGTTTAATTCTGTTAAGGTTTGGTTCCGGTCTGTAGTCGCAACAGGCCGATGAGATCGGCGACAGACCAAAGCCACCGCTACGATTCTAGCACAATGTGTGTCCGCTGTAACAGGATTAAACTCATTGTTAAAAATAATCCCATTCCAAATTAAATTGTATCATTATAAATAAACGTATTTATTGAATGATATCAAAGATGTAGCTTAGTAATAGCCTATTGACTCTTGCTTTAAAATTGTAAGTCACCCATTTACAACAAGTACAGCCCGAACCAGATTTTTAGGCCCCATCGGTTTAGTTAGCACATTCGGTGCCGAAATTTTGAGTAGCGGGTTCATTTTGTATGGGAAATTGGCACTGGCACTAAAAGTGTTAGGCTCTACATTGTCCACCATGTATTCGGTATTAGAGTCTAGACTGGGTTTACACGAGTACAATTGCAATACGGTTCACTCGAATGAATAGTCACTCGAGTGAAAGTTTCATATTTCTTTCACAATTTGTTTCACTTCGTGTTCAGACGTGTCACTTTGAGTGAAAGATGCAGAACGAAACACGAAAATGAACAGAGTGATTCCACCCTAAAATGAAAGAAAGAATGAAAATACCTAACCCCTTTCTCAATTAATCTCAGCAAGTTACATAGTGCAAAAACGTACCTAAGTAGTTATATAGATAGCAGCATTTGCAGCCTCGTTTCATCAAAGACGAAGATCCACATCTCGTTATACTCTTCGGCGGTTTCGTCAACTGCGCTAATTCAGTAAATTGATTAGGTCGCAAAGTTGCCCGCAGTCTGGAGCTTACGTCCCTAGTTCTATTCGCTTCGGATGCGGATTAATTGCTCACTTAATGCGGCTCGTAATAAACCAAATCCGGGGTCCTGACCCGTCTACTTAGACATTTTGGCTGGTGGATTGTTAAGCAAGTATCTGAAATTGAATTAGTGCGAGCGTCTAGTTATAGCGGACGGTGGAAGCAGTCAGCTCGCGCCGACGTCGCTGCTCCGACCTCATCTAGTATGCGTTCCGCCACACGCCCTGCTGAACCGCGGTATTTACACTTACGATATTGTAGCCTAGCTCCCGGCACTAATTCCTTAGACGCTAATTATAATTTTAGGAATACATTTGCACTGCGATGAGCCAATGATAAACGATACTGCGTCGTATCCGCAAAAAGGATTTTTTGAAATAATGCTTCGATTTAAATGATTCATAAGGTGTGTGTTATTATCTAAATTATACAAATATACAACCTGTAAATCTAATACGGGCGAATATTGAAACGGTGGTCAGCATAGGACCTAAGAAGCATATTTAGATAACTATTGC
This sequence comes from Eudemis profundana, assembly GCA_947034925.1. NCBI lineage: Eukaryota > Metazoa > Arthropoda > Insecta > Lepidoptera > Tortricidae > Eudemis > Eudemis profundana. The sequence continues at coordinate 16,601,576 of OX344799.1, forward strand.
TTAAAACCACAATGAAAATATTTACCATACAAAATAATTCGGGCCGCAATGTAACGCAACACATTCAAGTTGACAAACACGCTAGTTGACAGTTACTTTAAAAAAGCGTATCTCGCAATGTCATAACAAGCATGTGTGCGGTACATTGCTGCTCGGTAAATTTTCAAAAATTAATTACGAGGTCACTATTAAGTGTAATTTAAAAAATCATATTAATTAATGATAACACTACTAAACGCTATATCTGGTTTAATTGTTCGCCCGTATTAGACTTACACGCTGTATATACCTATCATCCATTAATTCATAAGTAATGCTTCACGAAAGTATAGAAGAACAAAATTATTTTTGGAGAACTTTTGTTATTAGTGCTTCGGCAGATGCCAGTTGTATTTGATCAAAGAAACGATATTGCAAGAAAACTCTTACAAAGTCTGTTTTATGTAAAAGAAAAACCTAACTGTGGGTTAAGATTTAATATTTTTTAAGGTTGAGTGCGCGCCTGCCCATTTTTCTACTACACGAATATACACATGTCCGTTTTCGTCATACAGATGTCTTGTGTGCGGAGTGAGTGCTAAACATTCGGATTCAGCAACAGTACAAACAAAGTTGGCGTGGCACACTATGTCGAATTTATGTTTTTACCTTCAGATAAGTAGTATGTGCATTTCAAAAAAAACTTGTATAAAATTTTGTATGGGCACGTTAATTGTCACAAAAGTCGATAATTTTCCTATTTTGTTACCATGTTTTTTAATGATAAACAATACTACTGTTGATTATTTTTCATAATTAAGATTCTGTTGGGAATATCTTTGCCTAATTATTCAAATGCATCAATAAAACATCAACAAATAATAATAAATAATCTTGGAAACATATTGGTAACAAAATATATAATGTAAGTATTCGTTAATTGACTTACAACCTTTTTTAGAAATGAGCATATACGATTCGTGGCGTAAAAGTGAAAAGACTTTGCAATGGGTTGACTGGGCTTGAAATAATGAGGTGGTAATATTTGGTTAAGAGGCACACAAAAGCAAAAATTTACCACGCGTTTTACGTTCGACTTTCATTTCTATAATAATTCCTCGTTTTTACCTAAATTTTAGAAATGTACAAATCCTCTGCCTCCAAATTACTTGCTAATATGTGGTAATTTAAAAAAAGCATAACAGGTCAATAATGGCAAAAATTTACTGAGGCCGTACAATACCGATAGTTAGGTACGCAATCCTTAATTTGACAGAGTTAACTGTGAAATATTTAGCATTGGCTCGAAATTTATAGAACGAATTAGCAAGAGTAAGTTTGGCGCTCTACCAAAGGTGGTGGTCGGTACTAGACCTATAAATCCTACTAAAAGCTTAGCTATTCAAACGAAGTCAAGGTGTCTTTGTTGGTGGAGGCATCTTTGCTTAGGAACATACTAGTGCAGTCAAACGTTTGCCTTAGCTTGGTAATACTTCTACAATGCCTAACCTATACATATTATTTGTAATTTGTATATTTGACTGCCCTGAAGTTAAGACTTAAAGACGTTATAGAATAAACGATTATTAAGGTGTCACGGGGGTGTTTTAAGCGGACAGTAAATAATAAGCAAGTGTAAGCGAATGAAGAGAAGTCGCGGCCTGGGAGCCAGAGCAGAATGGAGCAATCAGGGCGAGAACACTCTGACACAGCAATTTGGACGGCGCGCCGCCGATGTGTTATTTTGATTGCGTCGCTTTTGTGCGGTGGCTGTTTGTACGGCCGTTTCCTCCGCGCTTATAAAAAATATTTATGACTCCGATGAGAACCGAATATTGCCTCCCTACCGCCTTAATAACTTCCTCCGTGACGGAGAACCACGGTCTCCTGAGAGGGTATAATAACGTATCTTGTTGCGTAAATACGCATACCCCATTTACTGTCACGCCACGGTTGTGAAACTCGAGAACAATGTGACAAACGAGGGGATTTTTAGTGAAGGTAAGGTACCTATATTTTCATGAGTAGAGTTTACATGAGCCTAATATTGTCGTAGATAATAGGCCGAGTTGCCTCATTGTGAGTGATCCCTCCCGGAAATTAAACCGTGCACGGAATGAGCTGCCACTCTTGAGAGCATATAGCCTTGATGCTGATACTTGACAATATTACGTTTTACGAACATGCAAATGAAATCCGAGATTGTTTGCGCACTGTTTTTGTTTAATCAAGGGATTTTATGACGCAATCAAAACATGATGAAAGCAATGAAAAAAGGAGTTAAAGCAATAAATACGCCTACTTATTGGCTGAATTTGGGATTTAATATAGGTTTAAATTGTCACGTAGGTTCTTTTAAGAATGCACGATTATTTTCTCAAGTTCTTAATTAACTGCAATTGTTGATTCAGTACTTATAAACTCATTGTCTTGTGCTATAAAAATATTATTGTTATTATGTTATAATACATTGATTTGTGATAACAAATTTGCGGTTTTAGACTATATGTTCATGCACCAATTTAATATTTCTGTTTGGCCCAGCGGTTAACTGGTAAAGAATGCCATATGGCATTAAGTTCGCCGTTTGTACTTTCCTGTATTGTGCAATAAAGTCTAAATAAATAAATGAATACAATTTATTTTAAAACCACTTCAAATTTCTTATTCAATAACAAATGTATGAGTTGTTATAAAAAATACCCATATCACTATTAGTGTACCTACCTTTCACATTTAAGAGTTCTCTCGAATTCTCTCAATGTCCCATAATCAACAGGAAGATGTACCCTTTCAAACGAAAAAAATCCAAATCTGTCCTGCCGTCTTCGAATAATCGGTGAATATACATTCCGACGAACTGAAACCTTCTGCTTTTTAGAAGACGGTTAATATATGGGTCGCATTGAAAATCATAATCCTTGATTGGTATAGCCCTCAGAGCATAGAATACTAGAGAGAGGACAAGCCGCCGGCGACCGTGTCGCAGCTGTAAGCTCATTGTGCATACTCTGCCGCCAGTACACCGTCCGTTGTTAGCGAGTGTGCCCGCGTGCTGATCACAGTGAAAGTTTTGTTTTCTGCCAAAATGCCGAGTTGTGCAATAATTACTTGCAAACATCGCAGTGATTTAATTAATTTCCACACCAATGGGATCACTTTTCACAGGTAAATACTATTTATTTCTAATAAAACCATGAATTTAACTAATAATCTGACTTGTATCCATATAAGCTTATACATGTTTGTCATTTAATATATTGTATTACATTGCTGCTGTACAAGTTACATTATTGCGAAGCACAGTGTTTACGCCGCAATGAACGGGGTACAAAACGATACATTCAATGACAAAGTTTCTCATAGTGCAGCAGCGATGTCCGCCATATTGTGCGCTGCGGATAGTGCTGCGCGGCACCTATACCACGTATCGATAAAACCAGCCCAGGATTAGTGGATGCTAAAAATAATTTAAAAATGAAAGGATGGATACTGTCTTTAATATAATATTAGGTATGAAGTATAAATGTTGTGTAATTGTTTAGCTAATAATTTGTACGTATGCAATGCGTTGATAAAAAAACTCTATGAGTGAATTTCGACATTTTAAAATATTTTTTTGTGCAAAATAAGCAATTCCTTTTCTTAAGCTACATACTTTTTTTATAATACTAGTAATACCTTTAGATATTTTAACTGGCGATTAAACGTATAGAAAATACAATAAAATTGTGGAGTTATTATTTTTTTTAGTATTTTATGTGGTAAAAATCAAATATTATATACCTATACCTAAGTTTACAAAGGGTTTGAATTGTATGGCATACTAGATTTTGCCCCCCGCGTTGCCCGCGTAGAAATCGTATTTCGCATATCCCTCAGGAACCGTATTTTTTTCCGGAATAAAAAGTATCCTATGTGTTCCCATTTAAAACTTGAACATCAGATCGATAAGGTTAAGTTGGTTAGTCAATAGTCTACTCGGTCCACGATATCGAGTTAGTATAGCGTTCTCCTTGTATAGTGTCAAATTAACCGCTTGCCTTTACCTGCACAGTAAAAATGCAAAATGAGATAAGAGAGTAGTAAATAATAAAGGCAATAAATGCATTATTTGGGTTCGACCAGGTGTAAAATATAACATGCAACAATAATTTCCATTGTTGTTGGCGCACGTGTAATTACAAAAAAAAACTGTACAAGGACTTTAGTTAGTGTCCTTATCATATTTTGAGTTCTTTGTATTACCGACTACAACAAAGCCTATTTCACTGACTTAACAAATTACTAGCGTACCAGAGACAGATGAAATATGAATCATAATAATTAGTAAGTAAACATTTGAAAACCCAAGGTGATAAATATTACGAATTATTAGTCATTAACTAAATTAAATATTACGAATTATTAGACATCTACTTAATAAATCAAATGTCTTTAACATTTTGATTGCCATAAATATAATTATTTTAAGCAATTATTAACAATGATTCCGAATATTTCAATAGGTACATTATATTATCGACAGATACTCTTTTTTCGACAATTGTTCAATATCGATATCACGGTATCGCTGGCCTAGTACCCGCAATTATCGTTGTGTGTGTGCGTACTGACACGACTCGCTGCTCATCCGCATGTACACAGACATGGAAATGATGCGCGTGTATTCTGCAATAGGAGCGCCGATATACAAGTGTGTGTGATTTAGGTGTGTGCGTGCTTTGTCTTTACAATTACTGGTTCTTTGTGTTGGTTAAAGAACTTGCGACAGGCGGATTCAATACTAAATCGACCGCATGTCCGATCTCCTTATATTCTTACATCTGTGGTATAGCCGATATGTAGTTTTCATTTTAAAGTCATTCCTTAAATATTTTTTTCCCATTGATGGGCGTGAGTTTAAGTACTATTAGTAAGATCAAATAAGTCATATCTCTGAGAACGCGATAACACTGCACTGACATTTCATTTCTCATATTATGTAACCATTACACGAGGTAGTTTCATTATTTGTAAAGAGACTCAGTAAACCATTAAATAGCTTTTCTGGTTTGTGTACTTTCGGTGAAAAATAATTTACATGTTTATTTTAATAGTGGCCCGTAATAATTAAAATGATAATTAAAATAATGTCTAGGTGAAATTCTATTTGGAGATTTCATGTGATATTTGCAGTATTGATTGGTTCGCATCAATCGCGATATGCAAATATTTGCTTCGCTCGCTGACCGGCAGGCTGGTGATTTACGCGTGTTGCGACGCTACGTTATGCAATTACGATCGCTTATTAAAAATTAACTGCAGCCTGGAAAACGACGAACGTGACCAAATTAAATTATATCAATTATAACTGTTGTTTATTGTGATAGGTGAACTGCGCGCCGCGATCATCTCCGATACTCTGTTTATGTTTATTCTGTATGTTTTGTGAATTAGTCCCAGGGATGGACATAATGGAGGTGTATAATAACAAGTAATGATGCATGTGTTGGACCGCCGCGGCGGCGCGACGCGGCAGGTGTCGCGGGAGGCGACCGTCACGTAAATCAGCGCGCCACGGGGGAGCGCTGCGCCCGACGCGCGTAGGCACTCGCGTCGATGCCGCGCTACTCCTTCCTATTCAACGCGCACCTCATACCGCACCATATGGTAAAAAATATACTTTTTTATCTGACCCAATTAAAAACACAGCAGCGGACCCGCTTGAGGGTAAAATATGTACCGGCAACACTGTGTCCCAGCACGCGCGTATCATCAAAAACATCGCAAAAAGCCACAAGCGGCGCTGGGCGTAATGGCGAATATAATGTATGCTAATGAGAGCGGGTGGTACTGGCGGACGTGACGTCGCGCGCCGGACCGCAGCCTCCGCCGGCCGCGCCTAACGAGCGGGTGTGCATTTTCAATACACAGGCCACTACCCCATCATTTGACTAGTTCACAAAGCGAAACACACCGCGTGCACAGAGCATTTAAAAAGAATTGGTAGCAGTCGATTACCAAGTACAATTAGGGGGCTATGTACGGTGGAATATACGGAACGATCCCTAGTACAATCCGCTTTAATCATTCGAATCGTGGGGCTGAACCATATTTGTTAACGGATTTGTATTCAATAAGTTAAACCAACGATTAATAAGAAAACGGCCAAGTGCGAGTCGGATTTGCACACCGACGAGGAAAAAGGTGCCATAATAGTAGGTATATTATGATACGAGTGGGCTATGTTGGTCATTCATTACCTAGTCGAGACTGTATTGACCAATGCCTACGAGTGTCATACGTTTTTCAACACACTTGCGAATAAAAAATAATACTTATCATTTAGAATTTCTGTTTTGTACATATTTATTTAGTGGTGTATCTATCCTGGTCTATCGTCATCTCGTTGTGTGGTGTCGGTGTAGTGCGGGCGCACGCCCATGAACACGCTGCGCGGGTAGTAATATCCGCGCGCTGGCTCCCACCCACGGCGTGCTCTCATTGGTCAATTGGCGGTAATTACAGCACTTTTGTGGTAATGTAAAGCAAAAAGCACTCGTGTGTAATAAGCTGCGTTCCGCGTATAAGAACTACGAAATAAGAGCGACTTTATTAACAAGTGTGTTGAAAAACACGTTTATGCCACACCTGGGCATAAAGTGGCTTTTACCGCATGCTACGCGTACGGAAAAAACCGATTTCTGGGCAAGTGTAGACTTAAATGATGTACACAACACGGGAGGTAATAAAGAAAGCCCTCGATCGCATATTTACGTCCCTCGCTTGCAGCTCGGACTTGAAACATCTGCGATCTCAGCTTTTCTTTGTTTTACCACCATAGTTGTGTAATGTACTTATTCTTGTATGGTGTTCCCTTTTTAGTTTCAACTTTTATTTTATTTTTCTCAAACATGGCATGAAATGTTGACATTACGTGCCTAAAAATAGGCCGCAAAGTACCTCGTTTCCGGTGCGGCTTGATACTTGGCACGTAATGGAATTTCATACTTACATTGCTGGCCAGGCCGGCAATGTATTTTTTTTTAATTTCCATTCCACATTTATTTGGGCCACAGCATCTCGGCATTCAGCCATTAAAAAACAAAAAACGATGTTTGCTACATTTTGCAGTTTTATTTATTCAAAATTGACATGAACATTACAAATAACACACTATAAACAATTTTAAATTGCAATTTTAACTACACGAATACACATTTAAAATATTTCATCTAAATATTCGCGGTAAAAATGTAAACTGAAACAGCTTTTGGACCGAACGTGACTTGACATTTGCATTGTCTATGGATATAATATGTCACTAACGTCACTTTGTGACAGAAAGTTTGTGTTATAAAATATTATTCAGGTTAAGTAAGTACTATTAAGTAAGTTTATTTATTTCATTGCATATTTGAGAAAAGCACTATACATACCTCGGCGGGAAATGGGGTTGCCAGCCTCGTAACTATCTGGCTTCGCTTCGCTCGGCCAGCTATATGTACTCGGCCAGCAACCCCTTACTTCCCGGCCTCTGCAGTAATGTACTATTTATTATTTGTTGTAATAGCGGTAATAAAAATACACATTATGTGAACATATCAAGCATGTAAATATTATCATTACTAAAATCATGCAAAAAACGCCAAAAAAAAAAAACACGTTTTTTGTATCGGGACCCCCTTTCATTCTTGATTTTATATTGTTTTCATTATTTGATCTTATAGTGAAAATAGAAATACATACCCTGTAAAAATTGCAAGTCTCTATCTAAAGGTAGGTTCAAGGTTCAAAAGGTAGAGCACTGTGACAGACGGACAGACAACGGAGGCTTAGTAACAGGGTTCCGTTGGTACCCTTTGAGTACGGTACCCTAAAAAAGAAAACAATAGCACCCACCAAAAGCGATCGGTAAGGCAACGGGAATGCACGAACGGTTTGATTGGAACGAAGCGTCGCATTCACAGCGCAATACTATCACTTCCAGGGGATGTTTATTGGTTTTCTTTTTCAGTTGATTTCTAGTTTTCTAGAGAAATACCTACATCAATATGTACTAATACACATAGTTCACTGTCTGACAATTCTCCAGTCTATTCAAAACCAACCATCTAAAAAAAGTAGAGGTAATCATTCTTTTATTATTGTATTAATCTGAATGAAAATATGAAAGATCGTGCTTTTTTGCAAATATTCCTGACGTAGATTGTAGGGATAATATGAGATAAAGTCAGCTCCTAGCTACTGTTTTTTCGAGGTAGATGCATCATCCATCACATGGTGTCGACTGATTTATGGCAGTAGCGAACCGGAGCGACACGGGCGTAGCCTTCTCGCGATGACGACGCGATTAAGAGCAGGGCCGAGGCGGGCCCGGGCGGGGGTCGCGAGACGACGTGACGTGCGACTCGGAATCGCGTCTTTACGTTACTAGGCCTTACATCACAGCTTTGAGTAATCGCTGGGGAGGATAGTTGCACACTTTCACAATAACCCATTACATAAATGTAAGCTGACGTTGATAAGTCTATCGTACATTTCCAGAGATAATAAAACATGATAAAAAGTATTATAAGAATGCACGGTCATTCTATAACGTGCAGATATAAAAGCGCTGGCGTGAGAGTCAAACGCAGTTAAATATACACATACGGCTATCAGCCCGTGTTCCCGCGAGAAAATTGCAAGTATACATCATAAATGCGTGACGTTTAAAATTACGAACCGCCGGCCGCCCGGCAGCCCGGCATAAATCAACACAAATATAAGTTTTGGCCAGTTTGGTATTTATTACATTAACTTCATATTTCAAGATTTTAGGAGCTCTTCCAATCGAAAACGAATGTATTTCGATCAATTAGTTATCTGAATCAAGCAAACATCCACCTTTTGGCCGTAAAAAACTCGTTTAGAATAAATATTACACTTTTATTTACTCTAAATTCTCATGTGTGCAATATTTTAGCTGGTGGTTTGCTGATATTTATGGCTTGCGAGTACTGGATATATAAAGGGCCGTAGCACGGTAATTAATTTCATATAATTGTAGGTAAACGTTATGGAGTACCTACCTATGTAACTTTATCAATAAGTAAAAAATTGCGTATCTAATGCAACATTAAAATTTGCTACAATAGAATACTTCAAACAGCTATTTAAACGTTACACTGGATTATTACAGACGAATATGTTTATGGATGTAAGGTTTCGCGCGAACGTCTTGAGCTAAACGTGACAGGGGCAAGTTTACAGACGTCGAACGGCGTGTTTGCGCGGTGCAGGCCGCTACACTGCTACAGGCTATATTTTCCACCCCGTAAACCGCTACTTGGTCAATAGACAAAGTACTTTTTGATATAAGTGAAAGTATGTCATCGTTCACGAGTCCCGAGGTGTAATGGCCCGAGCCGCCAGGCGAGGGAAATACTCAGGACGAGTTTAAATGACGCATGTGTATCAATCAAACGACGTTTTTTAATAAATTTGCGAAAAAAATTCGATGAAACAAAAACATGGCACCGGCTGTCACCATTCAGCCTAATGAAAATATATTATTTTGAAAAGAAATATACAGAATTTAATTAAATTTAAACATGAAAAAGCAAGAAATATATTTTTCATCACATTTGCTCGAAAATGGTGTCATTACACGTAGGTTTTGCGGGCCGTAAATTAATGGTTTTCTTTTTAAATTTGAAACGCTGGTTCTGTTTTACTCTTATTTGTCATGTTCAAAGGTAACGCCAACTTACTTTTTTAACTTTTATTACTGAAATATTTATTTAAAGAGAACTGTTATTGCAAATACATGTAAACACATATTTCTGTAACATTAATTAATTGTTTAAATAGTGTATTTCAGTATTATGCAAATAAAAAAACAACCATTTTAAGTCTTTACCGCTATGGTTTCCGAACGTGACTTGACATTCGCATTGTCTATGGATATAATGTCACTAATGTCACTGTCAGTTTTTATTTGGGTTAAGTAAGGTTACTTTAATCAGATTTCCTCACAAGTGTGATGAAAAACATTGTGTGTGCCACGGGCGGTAAAGGAATTACAAACTCGTCTTATTAATCGGCTTCGCCTCGGCCTAGTAACAAACACTCGTTTGTAATTCCTTACTTACCGCCCTTGATACACAATGTACTATTTCATCACACTTGCTCGTAAAGGGTGTTATAACACGCGGGCTTATAGACCAGCTCGAGCCGATTTACCTCCTGTGGGTTATAAAAATTTATAACTCCCACGGGAGGAAAAACTGTATGAAAAATCTATAACTCCCGAGGGAGTTATGAGTTTAGTTTTAATAGTACATTGCACAACTAGGGTGGTAATACAAAGAAAGGCCGAGATCGCACATATTTGCGGCCCGAGCTGCAAGCGAGGGACGTAAATATGCGATCGAGGGCTTTCTTTATTACCTCCCGTGTTGTGTACATTATTTTATGTCTACACTTGGCCAGAAAGCGGCTTTTTCCGTACGGAAAAAGCCACTTTATGGTTAGGTGTGGCATAAAATATAGAAGCTACCCGTATGTAATTTCAAATTAAGGAGGTTTCAAATCAGCCAAGGCTTACTTCAAAACTTATATAGCATATTTTTCTATTATTTCAGTATTTTTTGCAATCATTTTAATGCAATTGAATTAATTAAGTTTAAAATTTTATTTTGAAAATCGGTACTATCTGGTCGTATTGCCTGTCAAGTTTAAAAACTGAACGCAGTTCTTAAGCATTATCCTGTGGAAGACTATATTGAAAAAGTTTACAGTAAATAATTTGTATGTATGTATGTAAACACTTTATTGCACATAAAATTACACAGAAACAGTACAAAGATCAATGGTTATGTACAAAGGCGAACTTATCCCTGTAAGGGATCTCTTCCAGCTAACCTTTGAGCAAATGAGAGAGAATAACTAATGTCGAGGAAGATAGACAAACCAACAAATGCAATTAATTTATCTACACAAGTAAAGAGTAATAATTTGATTTTTGTCTTATTTTTTTGTCCTCTAAAATGTGATGAAAAACATTGTGTGCATCACGGGCAGTAAGGGGATTACAAACTCGAGTCATTAAAAGACTCCTAATAGACTTTCGTTAGTAATCCCCTTCTTACTACCCTCAGTGCACAATGTACTAAAATTATGTAGGTATATTTCAATATAAGGTGATTGAAAATGTATTAATAAAGACAGAGAGTTAAGTCGTTTGAATTGTACATACACTCGTAATAAGAAAAAAAAATATTTATCAGCGCGCAACGATGGCTCTGAGAGTGAGACGTATGTACGAGTATTATTTAATACCGGCAGGCCGATAAAAATACTTAATGGAGTTACAATATTAAGTCAATTTAATGATCATCATCATTCAACTCAGACACGTCCACATATTTTAGTAATTTTAAAATCGGCCTTCTTAATTGAAAGTAGGTATACTAATAACCGAACGTTAATTCCATTATGTTTGAGTAAGTAATAAAAGGATCAACATTTTCGCACATGAAAATGAGTGAAGAGCAGCAATATATCATAATTAATCTATTTCATAATTAAATGCTAGTAAAGTTCATGAACTTGTTTTGGTAAGTTAGATATGCGTTAGAAAAATTCATAGAGTATCCAATTCAGGGCCGATACAGACGGACTGCATGCCAGCTACGATTTGTATGGGAACTGCATCACAACTGCACGCCGACTGCGTTGTTTGTGATGACGTATCGTTAGTTGTGATGCAGTTCCCATACAAATCGCAGCTGGCATGCAGTCCGTCTGTATCGGCCCTTAGTAAAATAGAATGTATCATGCTTCCGCTAATTAAGCCATCTTTCCGCTAATTACTACATAAAATCTCATACATCACATATGTAAATACAGATCAAAGTATCGCAGATACTACACAATTATAAGTTCTTCAAAATGTGAATTGGGCAATTTTCTTTCGTTTGAATGACTGTCCCATAAGCAGATAAAAAACAAGTCAAAAGTAGAGCGCGATTGGCATAACAAACGTATATATTATTTGCAGGCAGCACACGTGGAACTCGACCGGGCCGGCGCACGGCATCAGTCCGATGTAAAGAAAATTAACGAAGCGTCGAGATTTGAAACGGCGCGGTTCCGGCAACGGGCTGCAGCTGCAGTCGTCACAAGAGCCCTAACGAGTGCCGAGGCGGGCTGCTCTCGCTCCTCGTGCTCCGTAGACCACCCTCTTGCATTTATTCATGTCGTTACCGCTAACGATAATTTTATCGTGTGCTCATTTGCCGGCGCCAGACTCGCGGCCATCCGTCAGCGAGTCCAAATCGACAATTTGTGCAACACTAAAAACTTTATTGCGGCGTAATTGACCCCGCGATAAATAACTTGCGGGGCCGCTATTTATAGTTGTGCTATTTTTACTACGGCTTTTTGCGAGATTAGCCATAAACAAGGGCATTGTTGAAGTTTCTTTATGTCAACTTTGTTATCATATATTACGACGTATTCCTAACTGATTAATTGCCATAGCCATTCCTTAATTTTCTATTTGACGCTGAGTGACAGACAATGCAAAGCTTGAACCGCTGGGTCAATGGGGCATAAAGTTCATTATTAACGTAAAAGAGTACTAATTAACGCATAACATTAAAAAAATGAAAAAGGTAGATAAATAAATTGTAGTAAGTCTATCTTGAAGTTTCCTCCAGAACGCGGTGGCGGGAGGTAATTGAATAGCATGGTAGACGGCAGTGTGCGGTAGTTAAGGACGCGGTTGGCCACTGCACGTCGCCCGGCGCACGGCTACGGCATAATTGCACAAACTTTCATGTGCTTCGCATACATTTTCATAATTAAAGGGGCAGTTCGCACCAACTGGCAAAACTGGTAGGACTTATTTATAATCACCACCGCATCAATTACATAAATTTAACTCTTACTGCTTTCCGTACTTCAATTAAGGCAACTGCTGCAATGCTTGATTTGGCATACTTTTTCCTTGAGTAAATTTAATTAACACAGATATAGGACATGTAAAATTTGATATCAACTTGATTAACAGATGGTACAACTCTCAAATCATAAACTAAATAAAAACCGACCCCGTCCGCACGGAATTCTACAAAATACACTAGGTATTTGGTATTTGGTATTTGGTAAAAAAAACCGCAATTGCATCGTGAAAAACTCGTATACCTAGAGGGATGTGAACTTCATTTTATTAATCGGCTTATGACAATCCGAATCCAGTAAAGTTGATATTTTGAAATACCATCAATATTTATCGTTGGAAAAGCTATTGACAACATTGTACGTTATTGACTTTTGGCAGTGTTTCTCCTGGGAATAGAACAATTGTTTACTAGATTTATTCAATTGAAACTGTTTTCTCCGTAAAGTAAGTTAAAGGGTTTCTGATTTAAAATAAACAATGAGTTGATTCGTTAACGAACTCGTAGAAAATTTGTAGGTACGGAGTCGTGGGTAGCTTATTAAAGATTCTCAGTTCGTGGCGGCGGGAGGCACGTGGGACTTGCTTGCGACACGGCCTGTGGAGGAGTGTCGCCGATCGGTTAATGAAATAACGACACCGAGGAGCCTCGCAGGCTGCACTCGCCCAACATCCAGAGTAATCCTCTTAGTGCACAGACCAAGAACGCCCTGCCCTCGCGTTCGGAAAACTAACGACAAATATCATCACTCTCATTATTGGCTGTAAATATAAAACGAAACATGTTATAAAACGGGAATAACTAATGAAGAAATGGCAAAAGTTAAATTACGTTGAATTAATTAACGCGAGAGCCTCGAGAGGAAACAGATTGCATAATGACTACAATAAAATAAAAAAAACTTATTTAAGGGGCGGGTTCCCAAAAATGTCATTTTAGAGCTCTGATTGAACAAAGAATTTGTTCAAGGAATTATTGATATTTGTATTTATTACTATATGAATGTGTTCACAAAGAAACTGTCGAGGGCATCCGGGCGGATACAGATTTTTTGTTGCCCTAGATTTCACCATAATTGACTCGAAAAGTACGGAAAAATCAAAACACGGCCGGCTTTTTGACCAAGCATAAATGAAAATTTGTCTTTGACGCGTAATAGTTTAACACTTTTTCCTAAAAGCTACTTTATTCATCTAGGGCCTCAGGGCGATTTCAAATTTTTACTCGTAAAGATACAGGAGAATTTTACTGGTATATCTAAACTTGCAGAAAATTTTCATACAATTCTCCATGACGTCGCGTATTCCTATCATTCAGATGCCGCTGAGCGGCTGTTGGAGGCAGACGTATCGCAAAAATTCCCAATTTGACAGGTATTACACACACACTAATGATACCAGTAACTAGATTGTAAAAAAATAAGTAGGGAAAACTACGGGGACTAATTAATGATAATTTGATATTATTCTTCATAATATTGGAGAAATATAATACCAAGTTAACGAAAAATAGAAGTTAAAGAACATTTCCTGGTTTGATTATTAAAATGCCATTGAAATACAAAAACCTATTTTCAATAACATTAAACGGAAGGGAATGTTTTGACAATTATTTGGTATCACCGAACGTGAAAATGAACGCACACTATCAAAGAAATTAGATTGTCAATGTCACTCACTATCTGTCAGTCAGTTTATGAAACTCAAGTAATGTTTTTGTTTCAATATTCACCAAAATTCGCTTATTAGCTATTATTTTATATATTTATGGTACCCAGTGAACGTTTAATAGTGATAAACAGTGTAGCAGGTCAGTTTTATTCCATGATAAGATTGATAAGCGATGTAATTTGCAGCAACGAATGAAAGCAATCTACGTCCTCGTCAAACGCAGGTATAGAAGTCCAGCTAATATAAAATCGTACTTATTTATCTTTAATCCTAATATGTATTATGAACATAAATGAAATACAGTTTCAATTGGTGTGGATATTTATCATGCCCTCTGTTGCAAAACTGGCGGTCTAATCACGAGACGTCGTATTGAAATAAGGGATCTCTTTTGTGAATTATGATAACAAGCATGGGGAAATGTAGTCAAAGAACCAATTATCACCGCAGGTGACACTGGCCTACGAGGAGATCTAGCATGCCGTGGCGTGTGGATTGCACAGAGGGAGGCGTTATTCGACATTCATGTTGTAGACACCGACGCTCCCTCTTACATCTCACGCCCTGTTGTTTCTTTCCTGAAATCTACCGAGTCAGAAAAGCAAAACAAATATGCCAACGCCTGCGAGTTGTGTCATGCCACTTTTACACCCCTCGTCACCTCCGTGGATGAAGTTTTAGCACCACAATTAGCCACCTTTGTTAAGCACCTCGGGGAAGCACTTGCATCTCGCTGGGACAGATCCTTGTCTTGCATTTTGGGCTGGCTGATAGCTCGTATAATAACCTCAATAATTAGAGCGACCAGCATGTGCATCCGAGGCACCCGCCACAAATGGAAGCCAGCAGCGAAGTTGTTTGGTTTCGGTGATGGCGCTGCCCTTCCACACCACGACTGACAGACTGACTATCATTATCATAGTTATTTTGTAGTATCCGATATTTAGTTATTTAATTTCTACTGTATTACTTCGTATTGTATTTTATACAACCTATCCCCTGAATAAATTATATTTTGTAGTTATAATTTAAAGAGCTTTGGCTTTATGAAAAATTTATGAACAAAGAAAATTAATTTATTTTATTTTTTTCAGATGCCCAGATCATTAAAACAATTTCCAGAGACCAATATCTCTACAAATCTACAATGAAGATAATGTGTATCAGACCTCTGGAGTTTTTATCTAAAGTACATAGATCACAAGATAAACTATGTTCATTGAGTATAATGTTATATGTGATATTATAAACCTATAAATATACTATTATAAAATACATAAAGTCAGTTGATTGGCCTGTCGGTTGGTTGGGAAGTGGGTATTTTTTACAAAACGCTTATATGGAGACAGAAATAGTTGAGTAAATGAGTGATATATGGAAAGCAATAAATATATGTACAAGTTTTATTATGGTGTATATGGCAACATACCCATAGGGTACATTCTGTCTGGTGGTCGGACCCAAACAACAGTTTTGTTAGAGAGAGATTCCTAGTACTATTTTCTGTGGCTGTATGCAATTTCATTTGAGGGAAATTTCACAAAATCAGTTTCTACATAGATTATTTTTTGTTGCCAGACAGTATTAAAATAGGGTAATTTTAACATATCTATGATATTGGATACATGAGCTAAGGGATCGTTCATTAATCACACAAATCTAGAATTTCCAATTTTATAAAAGATAATAAAATAAACATTCTATGGGGCATGTTCATCAATCACAGGAGGCTCAAATTCGCAATTTTAAAATAATATGAATGCTGAACGGTGTTGAATTTTACAGAAAAATATAGTCATCAAAGTCAGTCAGCAATCTAATTATCATTACAAAATATTAGTAAAAAATACGTTCAAATGTAGCACATATAAGATTAAAAGTTTTACAAATTATTTAATATTTTTAACTAGTTTCACAAAAAGAAGAGGTTTTATTTATCTGGTTGTATTTTTTTTATGTTTGTTACCTTATAAGTACATCGTTTATGTACTGATTAAAGAAAACAATTTTTAGTTAAGAGGCTATACTTTCAGATTGGTTCCATTATTATTATATTAGTATTAATTAAAAACAAATTTGCGAATTTAGCTTGTAAAAATATCCTTTATGAGGTGAAAATAAACACATTTTATTATAAATTTATTATTTCAAAATCCAGTTGAATTGAATAGAAAATAGTGCCATATCCAGTCGATTTGTATGGAAATGGCTGGATATGGCACAAACGTATTCTCACCCGGCGAAATATGAAACAAATAGCAATTTTGCTGTTTAATATAACTCGTGCAACGGTTTTCATCTCAGTCTATAAATCGGATTGCAAAAAAATTTTTTCTAGTTCAACCAGGTAAAGTCCAACTTAGGGATCTATGCAAGTTTTATCAAAATCGGTTTAGTGTTTTTTGAGATAGAGAGTTAAGTGTGTTTCATCACTAAAAAAAGTCGTTTGTTTAAAAGCGTAACTGAAAACAAACATACCAAAAGTGCTCTGGGCCTTAGGAGGCGTTATACAAGAAAACCTACACAAGGTCTAACATTCACTCACTCGTTATATTGGCATGTATTATAATACAATAAAATCCAAACATGTGCCTGCTATTTTGTCGACAAACATTTCATTGAATTTATATGCCATTTTGCTGAAATGAAGGTTTTGAAACGTTGGTCGGTAATTTAGAGATAACCATGGCAACAGTATATTAAGTACTAACCAAGATCCTGAGGCAGGCATGAAATATAAATGCAAATGTTGTTGATGTACTGACTAGTGGATCCTCTTTTAACTTTAACCAATAGTTTCAAAATTTCAAAAAAATATTTTATTCTCCTGATTGGCCGACTCACTCGCCGACAAAATTATGCAAATGATTGTTTGGATGTTTGTTACGTTATTTAATAACAAACATAGCATAGGGGTAGCAAAGCAACAGAATGGATGGAGCTGAAATTTAGCATGCACGTCTTGATTGAAACATAGGATACTTTATATCCAGTTAAAAAGTTCACTTGGGATAATAATAGAACAACGCGGGCGAAGCCGCGGGTAAATTATAGTACTTAATAACAGCAGGAGTTAAAAACAATCTAAATTAATTCTTCTGGGAAATTCTATGAAAATGTAACACAAGTTATCATTTCATCGCGTGTTTATTTATTTATGACGCAAACTTAAGTATTCATTTTAATCTAGAGTATCTAGTTAAGTATAACGTTATTCTCTAGATATATTGACACCTGAATGCAAATTCAATCTAATGCCCTCAATATAAGGACTTGCAAAAAATTGGTAATTTGGGTTACTCTCTGCCGTGGAATTGCCCTTCTTTTGAAGAATATAGTTGTGTATGTTTTTTCTAACTATAATTATTCCAATTATCTGGAAGGGCTGGCTTGCTGGCAAGGCTATCAAGCCTGGTGGGTGATACGTGGCGGTGTCCGGCAGGGTGGCAATTCCAATCTGGCTGTTTTGGAGTAAAGGCACAGAATAAGTAATAGTACTTTGTAGAAGTCGCACTATCTAACAAAACCCACGTTCGAGTCACAAAAATGCACCGAACCCTACCTTCTCGCTCTAACTCATTACACGCGCTCTTTCTGGTCGCCACGCCCACCGCTAGGGTTGTCGACAAAAATAAAATTATTAGTATAGCTTAAATTTCCTGGTGAATTAGAGGTAGTTAACCCTTTGACAGCCACAGACGGCCCCCGCCGTCAACGAAAAATCGTGACTGTCACGCCAATGACGGCCCTAGCCGTCAACGTTTTTTTACGCGACTGCGGCGAAGCCCAAAGGAGGGTTATGTGCTTGACCTGTATGTATATATGTATGTCCGTTCCTATGTCCGCTCGTAACTACTCAACTGCACATCCGATTTTGATAAATGATACATCATTAGATTCGTCTTGATGGTGCTCGGTGGTGATTTGTCTTGATGCAGTTTCAAAGTGCACCGCGGTCGGGTTTTTTTATATAAAAATGTGGTTATTAATGAAAACCTATTAAAAAACAGGCCACTTTTATGTTGCCATTATTTCTTTACCCCTGTGGCGTCAGTGGCACAGCGTACCTATTGCTTCGCCCTTGAGCGTTCAAAGTAGGGTTTCTGGTTTCTCGCCTCATTTTTTTTCTCGAGTTTCGAGAAATCTCGACTCCAATTTCTCGAGTTGTCTCGACTCTCGAGTCTTTAGTAAGAAATTGTAAATTGTTGTTGAAAATAAAATAAAAAACAAATAAAAAGGTATCATTTAATCGATCACCAAAATATTCATATGAGCGTGAGCAGAAATATGTATTTGGTCAGCCAAAATAGCTAGTTGGTAAGCAACTTATGCTTAGCAATCATTTATAAATCTGTCTGCAATTAATGATATACTGAACTGCTCTAAATTATTTTGGTCAGCAAATTGAGTATTTGAGCTGCATTAAGCGACCTACAATTAATCAAATTTTGGTAAGCAATCAGTAGGTAAGCAAAATATTTCATTTTATCCATCAAAAATAAAACCTAACTGGTCATTCACAAAATGGGCGCAACTATTCTGCCGCCAATCGTGTGCGTATTTTGTCATTCGGTAATTGTTAGCTGTCAAGTAGCAGGTGTCACTGTGATTATATACTGGGTGTCACTGTGATATATACACGGTGTCACTGTGTTATATACAGGGTGTAACGTTTCAAATGTTTATCATTGTTAAAAGCCAAAAAATGGCGAGCCTGACTTTAGCCCTTATTTCGTTTTTGCCGGAACTCGAGAGTCTCGAGAGTCAGCTATTTATTTCTCGTCTCGAATGGAGGTGAAACTCTCGAGTTGTCTCGAGTTCGAGAAGTCTCGAGCAGAAACCCTAGTTCAAACTCAAAAGGTTAAAAATATTTGCGTGACGTTATATATAACTTTTTTGTTATACACGTCATCAAGTTACATAACATGAAAACACATAACCCTCCTTTAGGCTTCGCCGCAGTCGGGTAATATACATACTTATGTACATACATACATACCGGTCAAACACATAACCCTCCTTTGGGCTTCATAGGTTTTGCTCACAGCACACATTTGATTTTGATTAATAGTTTTACAAATAATTACATAACCGATTTATTTTTTTCCAAGTGAAAAAAATGATTTTTTTTTTGCTAGAACTATCATTAACTAGTCTCACAGCGTTGATTAAGCCGAAGCAATGTTAGCTTTAATTATCCCGAGTAAAAGTACTCAGATTTTAAAGCAAAGATATTGGATTTGAATTCAAAACCGTTCTTATACACTGGTGACATGGTAATATTTTTTGCGTGAAAACGTCATATTTACTCGTATCGTGTCACCGACAGAATTACGTGGTTGAAGTTAATCCGGTTAACTATAAGTGACATTTGTATGTAAAAATATATTTATATATAAAAATGCTTGATTAAGATAATAATTGTCAGACAACTCGTAATTTAGATTAAGTGGCCGCAGATAGCAGTATGCAGTTTGGAACACATGTTTCTTGAGAGAGCGGAGAGAAGCAATAGGAAAGAAAGGTACAGTACAATAGTAATACTAGAAAAACTCGCAAAATTGATTCATCCCTCCCTATTTGCAAGATAAGATGTGATTTTAAATTAGTATTAATTAAGGTGGACATTTAAGTACACAGTTTTTAAATACGAAGGCAATACATTTACTATTTCAATAAGGTTTGTATTTTATAATTAAAAATCAGAATAGATAAAATCTCATGTGATAAACGGACATCCCCATAATTTATGTGCAGGTACGTCAAGGTCAAAGATATATATGCAAGTAATGTGAAAGAAAACAGGTAATCATAAAAAGTTCAAAAGATATATACTCATACAAATACTAATAAATATGCAACCTTCAATGGCCACATAAATATGTATAAGGCAAGTTCAAAAACTTGTATGAAAGTTACATAATCAGTAATCTACAAATGATGCAATATATTGTATGTGCTTATATTTATGTCATTCAATATAGATTCAGTAACTGCTACAGAACTTGCCTATTATTTGACCGTGGAGAAACACATTTTATAGATCTAATAGTAGTCAAGTCGGTGAGAATCAAATACTGTGGACCCCCCCTCCTCCCTCCGGTACTGACTTGGTTTAACATTATATCTCAAAACTTTTTTGTTGTAAAAGAACTGCGTTGCGAGACTTGCATCTTTTTACATGTAATGTTTTTGATGGGATCTCTTTTCATACGAAGTCGATTAAGTAGCGATATTACAATTAGATTTCATATAGTTATATAGGATAGGTTTATATTGACACAGGCAAGCACATTCGCTAATAATGTGATATAAAATTGTCATAACAATTTTGATTTTAGACCCTAATGCCAGCGTGAATAGAACAAAATTTCCAGGTTGACATACCCACCTAAAGGTTTTTAAATTTGTGCGGATTATACCTACCCTGCTAGATAAAAAAGCAATTTGCATTGAAGCTTCCGAAATCTGACCAACAATATTCCGTTTTAGTTTGAAATACATTTCTACGAGAAACAACTGACACATCAATTACGTCATAACCGAAATTACAAGGACAGGTGACAATTTATCTCTTTCACTCCAGAATATGATGTTTTGACTTAAAGCGGTTTCCCCGAGGAGGTCTGTTAAAGTGCAAAACGTAATATGCTACCAATTAAAAAAATAGCGGTCAATGACCCAGTATGTGTGTGTGCGTGAATGGGGTAAATTTCGATAACGAGGCGCCTCAGGCGCCACCTGGTGGTGAACAAGTGTCGCATGCTTTACTTTCCAGCATCTAGCCGACCCTTAAGTGTCTGGCATCATCAGCCTGCGGCAGTCCACTGCTAGACGTAGGCCTGGTAAATATATTCCAATTTAAAAAAGTTAGTGGGATGTAGGTAGATATATCATGACTCTAATCGGATCTGGAAACGACGAGAAATGAGGTGTTGTCGTTAGCTCTTAATTTGTTTATGCCACACCTGGCCAAAAAGTGGCTTTTACCACACGCTACGCGTACGGAAAAAGCCGCTTTCTGGCCAAGTGTAGACATAAAATTATGTACACAACACGGGAGGTAACAAAGAAAGGCCGAGATCGCAAATGTTTGCGGCCCGAGCTGCAAGCGAGGGACGTAAATATGCGATCGACCCTTTACAACCCTAGTTGTGTAATGTACTATTATCGTTCTCGGGAATTCGTCTTTGGTAGTAATTAAAATACAGGGTGTTTGGAAGCTAAGTGCAAAGCTAGCTAGCTAGCTAGATAGCTGAGATGTTTTTGAACATTTTTAGCCATATATGTCTTAGACGAAAATTGGTATTTTTTTTTTATTGAAAATTTTAGAAAATAAAAAATACCCAGCATTTGATAGTTATGCGTTAATAGTGCCTAGATAAGCGTTAGTTTGTAGACAATGTCTATTATTTTGGATAGTTTAATGTTTACTGGACCACATGGAATAAATTTAAAGCATCTTTGTTGCAACAAAAACAAAATGGAGGCATTCCAAAGTATTAAAAATGTCTTAGGTTGGAACGGAGTGATTTTTCAGTGGTATATAAAAATTCAAAACAAAAACTTTTAAATATTCAAACTCTTTTAAAAACATGCCTGTTTATTTTTTAAGATATCACTTGTTCATATCGCTCGCCAAATTTTTGAGTTAAGGGGTAAACACCAAACTTAGGGACTACTCACTAGGAATGTACTAGTCTTGAAATGTTACCTTAAATCGAGTTGTTTGGACGCCACGCTACTGGTAACTAGTAAATAACATATAAAAAAATGTTTTTTTAATAATTTTACTTTAATTATTTTACAAACACAGGAACAGTTAATTAATTTAAATTTAATAAATAAATTAAAAAAAACCTTAAAATAATTCTACAACACGTGAAGTCCATCCATAAGAGTGTTATCAAACAAATTCTAAATTAAAAATCAATTGTTTTGAATTTAGAACACCCGGTCTGTTAAAAACATGAATTTTTAAATTTGGAATGCTCTGAAGTGCTTTTGTTTTTATCCGACTGCGGCGAAGCCCAGAGGAAGGTTATGTGTTTGACCTGTATGTATGTATGTATCAGTGGCGTGGCGTAAAAGATATTCTTAGGCAAGCCGGTGCAGATTTAGCGTACATTTTCGTTAAAAGCTGTAGAATAAGACGTTCAAATGCCTGATATTAGGCAAGCCGGTAGGAATTGAGTTCTTTGGAGGCCACGCTACTGGTATGTATGTATGTACGTATGTCCGTTCCTATGTCCGCTCGTAACTACTCAACGGCACAACCGATTTTGATAAATGATACATCATTAGAATCGTCTTGATGGCGCGAGTGTCAGTGAGTGGGTATGAAGTTCGTTAAAATAAACAAAATGGCGGATTTTAGGCACTTTTAAAGTGCACCACGGTCGGGTTTTTTTAGTAAAAATATTTTTAATTTTTTACGACAACCAATTTCATAGTTGTCTCATGAAAATTCAACGAACGGTTGTAGCGGCTTTCAAAAATTTTATTAGCATCATATACATAGCTGATTTTAGCAACGAAGACTACGCTAACATCGTTTACATGTATGGCAGGGCTAAAAACGGTAACGTGTAACGGAGCATTGGCACGTCGAATGTACCAGGGCATTATCCAAACCGTAGATTACCTAATGTCAGAATGTTTTATAACACATTTCTTCGTATCAGCGCAAATAGGATCCATCGTCTGGCAACTGGCGTGAATCAAGGAAGACACGATGTGGATGTCGAAGAAGAAATTATTCTCGCATTTGCAGTTGACCCTACTGCAAGCATCCGATCAGTAGCTCACAATCTTAACATATCAACTTGGAAGGTCTGGATACAATGCATCGAGAAAAAAAATATCCTTTTAGCGGAGAGGGGGTGCAGGGCTTAGAAGAAACGGATCCCGCACGACGAATTCAGTTTCGCAGATTTTTATTAAATACAGATATTGACGACGCTTCGTTTTTTAACCGACTTCCAAAAGAAGGACGGTTCTCAATTCGTCTGAATGTTTTTTTTTTAATCTATCATTTGGACTGATGAGTCAAAGTTTTCGAGGGAAGGCATAACAAACTTCCATAATCTTCATCAATGGTCTGACAAGGACGAAATCCCCACTGGAAGAAGCAAGTATCTTTTCAACACAAGTTTTCCGTGAACGTGTGGGTCGGAATGTTTGGCAGAATTTTGATCGGGATTCATTTTCTGTCTGATAATTTAAATGGACCCAATTATCTTATTTTTTTACAAAACGACCTTCCATTCCTTCTGAGCCTGGGCGCCTCTAGAAAGGGACAGAGAATACGTCTTTCAGCAAGAAGGCTGTCCGGCTCATTGGAGTTTGGCTGTAAGAGAATACCTCAACAACTACTAACCGCAGTGCTGGATTGATAGAGCAGTACATATTAAACTATCCAAAACAATAGACATTGTCTACAAACTAACGCTTATCTAGGCACTATTAACGCATAACTATTTAATTCTGGGTACTTTTCTAAAATTCTAATATTTTCAATTAAAAAAAGAATACCAAATTTCGTCTAAGACATAAATGGCTAAAAATGTTCAAAAGCATCTCAGCTATCACCCCCTTAAAGCTTTGCACTTAGCTTCCAAACACCTTGTATATAATATAACTGGAAACGAAACTTCAAGATTCTCGAGTTAAAATAGATACCCAGAACGCACATAAGCCGTATAACAGATTATAGCACCAATTTAAACATGATTAAGGCTGTATAAACTCTTAAACGCTCACATGCAGCTTCTGTGCTGCATACTACCCATAGTATGGATTTCTCTCCATTGTTTGTTGCGCATCACGAAACTTAATTACATTTTCTTTAATGTACTGTATGTACTTCCTCTGGTTTTCCGTTGTGAATTGGGTAATTAAGAGTAATTTATTGGAGTATTGTAAGCATGAATAGTTTTCAGGGAAGTTTTCATCGTAAGATCAGCGTGTTACATGATTGACCAGTTGGTTTAAGCCTAAGCGATTTCACACTTCACGCCCCACTTTGTATCTTAAGATCAACTCTCCCGGTATCGATATGTAGCTGATTTAGGTTTCATTGATTAAACCTTGCCATAAAATATTACTTATTAAATGGGAATTTATTGAAATACAATCGAACTAAGGTGACGTAAATATATTGAAACTTTTTTTTGCAGAACAAGCCATTCATTAACAGTAAATAAAGATAATAATATAAGAGAACCCTCTTAACGCTATATCAAACACCGACTTTAAATGGTATAATTTTGTCATATTTTATACAAATGCAGATATAACAAGGAAAACGTAAAAGGAAGGTTTTTCCAACCCGAAATAAATATCTCACTTTTCCATTAAGGGCATAAAAGCAATTCCGCGAGAACCGAATAATAACGAGGGGCAGCGTTGTCCGTCCATGGGCTTCTCGAAATTTTATTTGCATCACGGCGGTCACCGGGGGCGCACCGATTGCCCCAATAACCGCTATTGTCGTGGTGCCGCGCCCGCGAGCGGGGCGATCGCCGGGCCCGCGCCCGCGGCGCCCCGGCCGACGACGTCACGCAGGCTAGGCGTGGGCGTGCGCTTAGCCAAATTGGCGCTCGCCGTCAGCCGCTCGCTTGTGCCGCGCTCGCTCTCCGACCGGGCGGCCCCTTGTGCAACTTTGAAATTGCATGCGCCCGAGAAAACTTCTACCTTTGAGAAAATTCCGAACGCTTCGACGTGCTCTCGATGTAAACTCGCAATAACCAGATACGTAACCACCGGAATTGCCAATCTATTCCCATATTGTTGTTGCCGAATAGTATGCTACAATAAAGTAAAAGTATACAGTATATCGTTCGTATACAAGTAGCCAAATCAACGTCAAGATTTCTACAGGTATACTGCGGTGTACAGGGGTGGGCTTTTACGAGTATGTTTAATACGAATTTTAATAAAGTTCATTATTACGAAATCATCTCAGTTAGGATTTAACATTTACCTGGTTCGTAATTTTGAGGAAGCGGCATTAAGATGTTATACTGTTTATGATACTTGCATTGTGATCGTAGGTCGATAAGACGAGCGAACTGCGGACCTGCGAATTTAACTTGTGTTATCAAGTCATCGTATTGGAACAACTCTGTAATTGGTATTGTTATTGGTAGGTACCAAATTGTTCATATGTAGGTAACGAATAGTGCGCAAATCGAGTAACCAAGTTTCTTATTTTTTATTAAAATATTATTCCTACTTGGCTTAAAATAAAGAAATACGCAAAGAGCCAGAGATAAGCATGACTCAAGAAATGAAACGTTTAGCTCTGCTCGATGACCGGAGCTGTCACTAATACCTATGCTGTACTACTATTAAATAATTATATTGAATTCGTAGGTTGTTTTTTGTTTACTGTTTCTGTTTGTATACAGGGTGATTGGAAATTCGACCTATCCCTTGAAAGGGGTTATTCTAGAGCTTATTTGCAATGATTTAAGTCCAATCAACCGGGGGTCAAAACTCAATGGTTATCAAGTTATTTGACTTTTAACTTATTTTTTTTAAAACCCGCCTTTCGATCTAAAACTGCTTATTGTGAAAAAACTACTTAAATTTGTAATAAAAAAAGGCCATCATCTAATAGCCAATAAATGGTTGATTACGAAAAATCCAAAAAACATGCCAAAACCTTTGAAAATGTTACCAATAAAATAATTTAAAGTCAAAAGTTTTTGGATTTTGTTCAAAGTTTTGTAATTCTAAGAGGCATTACTTAAAAAAAAATTACGACACTTCGCGTAAAGATTACTAAAATTAGTTCCTCAGTTCATAAGCTTTCTAAAAAAGTTGAATTGTTGACATTTTTTGCATAACTTTTTAAAATAACATTAATAATAAGAGAGGTGGTAGAGAATTTCGCCTAGCGTACCGGACCCTTAATCAGTTTGTTTGTGTCACTTTAGTTTCTCCGTGGGCTTTGTTTGTCTTCGGTTTCTTATTTTATCTCATCTTCTTAGGTTAGAAGTCACTAAAAGTAACCTTCCGTGATATTTCGGTTAGTAATTTATCTGTAAGTTCCCGGTTGCCTTAAGTTTGCACCTGGTTTCATTGGTGTAACTTACAAATTAGGTGCAAACTTAACGCAACCGGGAACTGATTGATAAATTACTTATTGAAATATCACCGAAGGCAACTTTTAGTGATTCCAATCCTAAGAAGATGAAATAAAATAAAAAACCGAAGACAAACAAAACCCACGGATAAACTAAAGTGACACAAACAAACTGATTAAGGGTCCGGTACGCTAGGTGATATTCCCTACCCTCTCTCTTATTATTAATGTTATTTTAAAAAGTTATGCAAAAAATGTCAACAATTCTACCTTTTTAGAAAGCTTATGAACTGAGGAACTAATTTTAGTAATTTTTACGCGAAGTGTCGTAATTTTTTTTTAAGTAATGCCTCAAAGAATTACAAAATTTTGAACAAAATCCAAAAACTTTTGACTTTAAATTCTTTTATTGGTAACATTTTCAAAGGTTTTGGCCTGTTTTTTGAATTTTTCGTAATTAACCATTTATTGGCTATTAGATGATGGCTCTTTTTCATTACTAATTTAAGTAGTTTTTTCACAATAAGCAGTTTTAGATCGAAAGGCGGGTTTTAAAAAAAATAAGTTAAAAGTCAAATAACTTGATAACCATTGAGTTTTGACCCCCGGTTGATTGGACTTAAATCATTGCAAATAAGCTCTAGAATAACCCCTTTCAAGGAATAGGTCGAATTTCCAATCACCCTGTATTATTCTTAAGTAATTGGTGAATCGTTATTTGTAACGTTCAATATGAGTTATTCTGTGGGGCAGTGGAAAATTATAACTTTACAGAAAATGTTTAGAATCCCTGCTTCTGTGTCCCTCTAGAGTCTATTGTTATCAGGTATGAATTACAGCTCGTATAGTGCCCTGTGATAAAAATAAAATACCGTTTTTAATCAAATTTGGGGAGCTGTGGCACAACAAATTATTATTGAGTGATACCAAAAAAATGTGGGTCTTATTAGGGTTCCGTACCAAAATGGTAAAAAAGGAACCCTTATGGTGCGACTCTGTCTGTCTGTCTGTCTGTCTGTCTGTCTGTCCGTCTGTCACAGCCAGATATCTCAGGAACTACTGCTGCTATCGGTTTGAAATTTGGAATAGTGTTAAAAGTAGCTAACCCGAGCTTATTGGACATAAAAAAAATCTTGTACCTTTTTTACTTTTTTTTTAAAGGGCTCCGTAATGGGATTTTGAAAATTGAAAGTAGGGCTAATATATCGAGTGGGGTATCAAATGAAAGAGCTTAATTTGTAGATTAAAATCCCCTTTTTATTCTTTTTCTTAAATAAATAGGTTTTGATTTATGGCGAAAAAAGTTTTAAAAAAATACCATTCCCCCCCTATTATCTCCGAAGTTACTGATCAGAAAAATGTGTCATAATTACCAATTATTAATGTCGTCCTAAATATTACAGGAAAAATATAACGGTTTTCCTCACTTGCACCGTTTTTGAGAAATTTGCAAAAATCATAACACATACTTATTTGCTCCTACTAAACTAATCGCCATACAGTTTTTCTTGAACTATTCATGTATCTGCTTATTAGGATTATTATTATTATTAGGAAGACCGTTATATTTTCTCTTCCTAACTTGAATACTTTTTTAAAAATTTACAAAAATCTTAACATATTACTTCTACCGTACCGTAGGGAGCTACGAGAGCCATCTAGCGGAGAGTAGTAAAACTAAGCGATGGTTTATATCAGATTACATAAAAAATGTCTATTAAATACAATGATCACTCATCAGGAATCGGGAAAAAAACATAAAGTAACAATAATTATTAAAAACTCTATAATAGGAGTATGTTAGGAAATTTGACACTAGTAAATACCATAAAAATGAAATACCACTAGCGCCATCTAGGGACACAAATCTAAAATAAAGTGTGCTTCAAAACATGATTCCTTCATGAAAAATGATACATGAGAACTAACTTAGTTGACAAACAATTATTTCAATCAGCCAATAACAAAAAGTAACGTTTAAATTTAAATTACAAGTAAAATTTACGCGCTATTTAGTATCAATAGATGTCGCTGTAGCATACGCTGCATCGCGCTGTTAAGATTTTTCCTGGTTTAATAGGGCTAAAGTGGGATTAAGGCAGGGTTGCTGTTAGTCGTAAGGTTGGTCTATTTATGAGCTTATATGGAACCCTCGGTGCGCGAGTCCGACTCGCACTTGACCGGTTTTTTTTTAAACGTTCCGTACGTCAAAAGAAAAAAAACCGGAACCCATATAGGATTTCTTTGTTGTCCGCGTGTTGAACGCGTGGGGGTATAAGGCTAAAATTAACACCGAATACTCAGCTCTGTAATCCTTTGGAGCAGTGAAAAAATCAAACTTCTAAGACAACGCAATCAAAAGATAAGGCCGTTTATGCTCCGTTTACGCCGCATATTTTGACGCTCACAAGGGAATGAAAACGTCCCGGGTACTTCCCTTTGACCTAGATTGCCTAGAATAATGAAATTTGGCAAGAAGCAATTTCAAGTAGAACAAGTTAATAAAAAAAAACCTAAAACCGTAACTACGTACGGTGGTGCAGAGCCCTTCGTGTGCAAATCCGACTCGCACTTGGCCGGTTTTTAGGGTTCCGTGCTTCAAAGTAACAAAACGGAACCCTTATAAGTAGGAGCACTCGTGTGTCTGTCTGTCACAGCCAATTTGCTCAGTGCCGGATTAAGCCAGCGCGAGGCCTGTAGCATTTCTTCAAAGAGGCGCTTGGTTGGTTTTAAATATGCTTAAATACCGATTGACCGGTAATTTTATACGTGACGAATTACATAACGAGGGGGGGGGGGGGGGGGGTTAACTAGAAAAAAAAGTTAGCTAACTATATCGTGTGACATATTAAATGAAAGGGCTCGATGTGAGAATCTCAAATATATATTTTTTTATCATTTTTATATCAATAGTTTTGAAGTTATTTAAGAAAATAGGCAAAAATTTACCATTCCCCCCTTATCTCCGAAACTATTGAACGTAGAATTTTGAAAAAAATAGTCCTACACCTATAGATTACAGGAAAACCTATATATAAGTCGGTGCAATAAAGTATAATTGTTTTGAACGTACGGCGGGACCCTCTCCACGCGAGTCTAACTCGCACTTGTCCGGTTTTTTGACGGTCACTATCCTTAAGTTTTTATAGTAATTTAAAACACCATGTATGTAGGTTTGCAAACATATCTGTGGTCTGTGAATGAACGAATGAGAGGAGAACAAATTTGTTCGGTCTGATAAGATGGCGGTTGTGACGGAGTGGGACGTTTTCTGCAACGCTAACTTAAGAAATTCTACAAAATGTGATTATGTGCTCAGAAATAAAGTTTAATACATTTAAATTGCGTGCCGTTATTAACTTCAATCCTACAATTGGGGGCACGACCGGGATCGAGATCCAACGACGACGACGACGACACGTGTAACGAGGAGGTTACTCGTGCATGCTGTGAATACGGTGATTCACAAAATAACGACGAAGACGCTTCAATCGCGGCCACTGGATCAACGACGACGGGGTCCAGGCAGCGATTAACACTAAGACGAGAAGATGTCGCACGGTTTAGACGAAGCGGGGGTGGCACGGGCAATGGCGGCACCGACCAACAGCATGATGTACACGGACGACCTTGTACAAAAGTTCAGCGGGCAGGATACGGCTTACTCAGTTTCGCAGTTCACCCAGGACATTGATGAAAACGCTGAAATATTCCAATGGACGGAGATGCAACAACTCATCATCGCCAGACGGAGCCTGACGGGCACGGCAGCGCTGTGGTTAAAGGCTGAGCGCCCGTTTAAGACGTGGAGAACCTTGAAACAAGCGCTGCACAAGGAATTCCCTGACACTCTGGACAGTAAAACTATCCATGAAATCATGTCTGTTAGAAGAAAGGAGAAGGATGAAAGTTGTCTTGACTATCTATTCATCATGCGGGAATTAGGTAAACGAGGTAAAATGCCGGATTATATTGCTATTAAGTACATTGTGGATGGCATTCAGGATCTGGAAACTAACAAAATGATGTTGTACGGGGTCACATCATACACCGAGCTGAAAGAAAAACTTAAAATTTACGAAGCTATTAAGGAAAAGATGAAGTCAATTCAGCCTACGCAACTCAACGAAGGAAGGAACTATAAACCAAGATTCGCCGAAAATCCAGTTAATAAGAAGTGCTACAGCTGTGGGGAGAATAACCATATATCTAGTGCATGCCCACACAAGCAACAAGGTGCAAAGTGTTTCAGATGTAATAGGTTTGGGCATATTTCGTCGCAATGTTCAACATCGGGAATCATACCTAAAGTTGAAAACAACAACAATTGGCCGAAGCAAATGTGTGTTCAAGTGAATGAGTTAGATCATGACGTAAACCATTCTTGCCACTGCAATCACGTGAATGACTTGAGTGAGTCGTGTCAACATAGAGTGAACCCATCATGCAACTGCAATCACGCGATTGGTTCTTCACTGCTAACTGACCGGAATGAGACGAGCGAGAACGAAATGAACCGGTCAATGAACGAGTGCAACTTCATGACACTGACAGATCGCGACGTGAACAAAATGGCCGGTGACGCCGATAACACATCAAATTTCAGTCAAGATGTAAACAACGACGCGAGTTCTAGTAGAAAGCCGATGAAAATGGTAACGTTATTTGGACAAAGCATCAACTGCTTGATAGACTGTGGCAGTGATCTTAATCTTATATCGGAGGACTTTTACTTGCCATTGCGTGCGCCGGAGTTTGTGCGGAATGAAATATCGCTTACGGGTATTGGTGCCGCGCGGGTTAAATCTTCAGGTTATGTGACAACAAGCATTGTGATTGATGACGAGCGCTTTGATAACATAGTTCTGCATGTGGTGCCTAAAGACGTTATGCCGTTTGCAATGATATTAGGTTATGAGTTTTTGCGCAACGTAACTTTAATAATGAATAACAATCGTGTGTACTTGTTCAAACCTGAGAAATGTTGGCTAGGCTATTCTATGTGTGGCATGGGTGTGTCTTCGGATGTTGTAGCATGTGTGCCTGACCCTGCCTTCGAGCTCGAGGTTGTGGAGCATTTGGTGGAAACATACCATATAAAGGAGAAGCGTGAAGCGCCGACAGAGTCGCGCATCGTCGTGAAGGATGACGTCCCCGTAGTCCGGCGGCAGCGCTCACGGCGCCTAGACATCGTGGAGCAAAAAGCTAAACCATGGTTTCAGGATGTCAGGATAAAGAGGATGAAGCTCAAGGTGCCAGAACCATATGATGTTGTCCCCATGAAGTTGAACAATGTCATGGAGTTAAACTGCTCAGGCGGGTCACTAAACCATACTGCAACATCAGCGGCAGACTATTTAAACCCCTGGCCCACATAACTTTATTATGATGTCTGTCATTCTATCACTTCATGATAGTCTTATATTTGTTTTTTCTTTATTTTATAGTGATTGTAACATGTCATTATTTTGATTACTATAACTAGTTTGTTTGATTATTATCATAACTGAGCTAGTCAGTAATGATATTGATTAAGGTGTTTTGTTTAACTTGGTTTTAAGCTGTTATTACATTAGTAGCAGTATGCCTGAGGACATGCATGTACGTAGGATGGCCGAGTGTAGGTTTGCAAACATATCTGTGGTCTGTGAATGAACGAATGAGAGGAGAACAAATTTGTTCGGTCTGATAAGATGGCGGTTGTGACGGAGTGGGACGTTTTCTGCAACGCTAACTTAAGAAATTCTACAAAATGTGATTATGTGCTCAGAAATAAAGTTTAATACATTTAAATTGCGTGCCGTTATTAACTTCAATCCTACATGTATTTGACTTATGGTTTAAGAGAATGAAATTGTGCATGTAAATACATAGTAAGATCTGAAAAAAAATTAACATTTTGGCCGTATCTACACGAACGGACAGTGAATTCGGGTCGTTTTCTATGAACAATTATATAAAAAGTGACCCGAATTCATTGTCCGTGAGTGTAGTTACCGAAAGAAACAAATACTTTAATTTAGATGTTTGGCTTTTTAGAAAGCAAAAAATAGTTTGCTAACGTTGTTGGAGATGGATCGGGCCTTCCAGTGACTGCCATAGTTTAGTTAGATGGTTTAGTCCCTGTGAGGTCGATTGGTAATTGCAGGGCGGGTACCTAACTTTTGAAAGTCACGAATTCCTTGTAAAGTAAACTGATTTCAGGGCAGAAACAGTGACATCCTGAATAGTGAATTCTGTAAATTAAATTTCAAACTATTTATAGTAATAGGGGCAGGTAATAGAATGAAACTATAAAGTATGATTCTAGTCCTTATGGCAAGATTTATTGCATAAACCGCGTTGTTTTTTTGTGTTGTTAGTTAACGCAAGATAGACGTTGACGTCACCGGTCCGCTACCACTTTAACGCAAAAAACTCACGATAACACCCTCGTGAATCCTCCAGTTGTACTTTCACACTTAATTTTCTTGAAACACGGTAGCGGTAAGAAATAAAGTTAAAATTAAGACGCGAGTTTATGGGGCGTTACGGGGTGGAGGGCGCAAGGTGGGCGCGGGGGAGGGTGCCGGAGGGTGGCGGTGTGAGAAGCCATTCGAATTCACCGCGCGAGCTGCGCCGTAGATAGCGGCAGGCGGAACACGTACTTCACTTCCACTAACTCCCAACTATTGACAATATTAATGCACGCTTAGCAGGGCCAAGCGACGCCGTGCAGCGCCTATCCAATATTGCAAAAATAAAACAATTCCACCGCATGCAGAACTCGATGCGTGTGAATACTCACAATCAATATCCGAGTGAACGTGCTTCACGGTTCGAACGTACTCCGATTTTTGATTCGAGGGACTCATTGTAGCGCACGATTCTCTCACTGATTGGCACTAATTTATTCCATTCCTATGAGAAGTCTCCGGAAGTAACGCAAATATTAGACGAGCTCCGGCCCACGACGGCAGCCATTAATTCCAGAATTGAAATCTGGAATTGCGGCGGCGGCGGTGGCGAATTTACATTCATCGCGGTAAGAACTTAAATCAGGTTCTCCGTTACGATTCAGTTGCGATATTATTTTATTAAAATATGTAAATGACGCCGTTCCATTGCGCACTCAGGTAGGGCTCTACGATTGCCAGGGAATCTTTCTAACGACACAATATTTTCATTACGGATATTATTACTCCTATCACTAAATTTGGTAATTTCATCAAATATTCATTTAAGGCATCAAAAACTGGTGCTCGTGAGAAAACTTCGTAAGAAGTGAATTATGAAATGCTCTGTGACGATGTTTCTGTTTTATAAGTTATGTTTATATAAGGTTTGTACCTAAGTGGGGGGTGGCCCATAAGAGAGATTTTTCGAGGTTAAGTTGATAGCTAGCAAATCATCGGACAAACCCCGACAAGGTGATTGACAATACACAACATGAGGAGTGCTTGTCCGTCCATGCACAGCGCAGGCCATATGGCCCTTCACAGCTTCATATGGAGGGACCATAAGTTGGTTAAGACTCACGATCTTATGTCATGCATGCACGACGAAGAAGAAAGGATATTGCGGATTGAAAATTGGGGGTTGAGGATAGAACATTGTTTTTGGTTCATAGCGTAAGGCTTGGTCACAACATTTTTTTTGCACCATACCTTTAATTTACAAGATTCAACAAGAAAGAAGCTGACTAGTAGATTTAAGGAACTGGATAAAGTGAATACAATTTATTTTAGAATGCAGTGCGATCACCTGGGTAAATCCCATCCTGCTTGTTATTTCAGTTACCAAATATAATACCAAAACCAATGCATTGCATTGTTGCGTTGACGATTAAGAGAACAGGCAGGTGGGGTTTTACACTGTGGTTCGCGGAGTAACAACGTCCTTGTAACCTGCCAATAAGTTTGCATAGGACCTATGCAATCTTTTGTTGTGACATGTCTGTTTACCAGCAGATAGGCCGCACGTTTCTATTTCATTTAGCGGTATAAAAAAATATATTAGTGCCACATACATCTACATTTGTTAAGACCGGATTTGTATGGGTGTTCTGCGTTTTCGTCGAACTTTGTTTGGCCGAATTTCATTTGCCAACCAACATTTCGCCGACGTTTCACTTTGACAATAACGATTAGCAAATTTTTATATGACAATGTTTCATTTGGCAGAATTATTGTAAAGCAGATTATTATAATGCCTCAAAACTTTTGGGACATAAAATTATCATTTGTCAAATGTTAGATTAGAGGAATAACGTTTTGTCAGTGCAACAGTTCCCTTTTCATACATTAGCCAACAACAAAAACTAAGTAAAAGATACATACTTTTTTCAGTTGGCAATATTCAATTTATAAATATGTTTATATGCTAATAATGAGTTGCGACTCTAGTCACCAATGTTAGTGGTACTTTTTGCCCTGAAAAACACAACTGGGAATAATGATAAAAATAAACTAATTTTTACATGCATTTATTATCCAAGCATTAAAACTTAAAGTTTTAAATTGGCAGCAATGTACATCCATATTATGTGTAGCAACAGAAATCTCATATGTGACAGAGTCCGGTTAGGTGCGACGACGAGCGAAGCGAGGAGCGTATTAGGTTTAACCGTAAGCAAACAAGGATCGACGATTTATTTAATAAAAAAAATGAAACATTTGGTAAACAATAAACAACAAAATGAATATTACGCTAACTAAAACATTCTGCTACATGAAAAGTGCCATTTTGAAAATTGACATTGTAAAAAACGAATCAAATGAACAGTTGGTAACGACGGGGTGGGGAAATAAAACAAAATCATTTGATAAGTTGGAAAATGATCAGTCGGCGAAATAAAACTCTGCGAAACGTTTGTTGGGAAGTGATAGTGATAAATAAGAGAACCATTTGTATGTTATGTATACTTTCTACTGATAAAAATGTAGAGTTATTTATTATTTTTTTAAGTACAAAATATACTACAAAAGTTAAAGTAACTGAAGTTGGTTTAACAAAAGTCTCTATAATTTAATGTAAAGTCTGAAGAAAACGCCACCCCCGGCGTAATACATGTGGTTCAGTCTGATCACGTGGACTTTCTATAAAGTTAGAAAAACGCTGCCGGCATCTTCGAGTGATTCCAGGCACAAAGCAGTTTTCAATTTATCGGGAATAAATGCTTCGGTTGGCAGCTCAGACACCCAATTACCGCGCACAAAAGCTGATTACCACGCGGTGCGGGCTCCGGCGCCGGGAGCCCGACCGGCTCGGTGCAGCGCTCGCAGCGCCCTCTGTATTTCGACGACGAAGGCACTCTTCATTTACCCCAGCTCTACAAGACGCGACAGACACACAGACCGTTTCCTTCTGATTGAAATCCACTACGCC
This sequence comes from Eudemis profundana, assembly GCA_947034925.1. NCBI lineage: Eukaryota > Metazoa > Arthropoda > Insecta > Lepidoptera > Tortricidae > Eudemis > Eudemis profundana. The sequence continues at coordinate 16,637,614 of OX344799.1, forward strand.
CAACTGATATTGGCCAGTCGTCTTTCCAATTTCAGTTAGTTAAGTCTTTTTTTACAAAAGAGTTAAACTATGATAATCGCACGGTGCCGACGAAGTTTTTTTGGATGGCATCCAAAAGACTAAGCTATTAAATAAGAAAGCGACATAGATAGTATCTATTCCTTAGAGCTTTTAAAAGCAGTAAACTTTGGCCAAACAAACTTTTCTTTCATAACTACGTCGCGAAGTGTATGTAAAGGATAAGCTGTATATCTTATGAAGATACCAGTAGTGAAGATACAAGGAATGGTAATTTACTAACTGGTATAGTGTATTAAATTATACGATAACTAGCTATTTCCCGCGGCTTCGCCCGCGTTGTTCCCGTTATTGTCCCAAAGAAACTCTTTACCGGGATATAAAGTATCCTTTGTTTCAATCCAGGACTTGGTCTACTTACATGCCAAATTTCTGCTTGATCCATCCAGTTGTTACCCCGTTGTTTAGTAACAAACATCTTCACAAACTTTCACATTTAAGTATAATATTAGTGTGAAGATTTTCGAATGTTAAAAGTTTAAATATACCTACAATTTACCAGAGATCGGAATAGGTAGAGTATATTTACCCTAAACTTCGAAGAACATAGTCGAAAAGTGGAGAGTCCTTTACAACAAAATTTTTATCCGGGACTTAAGTCTCGGAATCTTACTAAAAAAATATATTATTGGTATTCTTTAGCACATTTCTCGAACATTCTCAGTATAGCTGTCTCTTTCTAATAGTGCTGTCTCTTTCACTCCTTCGAGAAATTTCGCCATATACTGTAGTGTAGTTCAAAGGCCCATAAGGGGTCATGAAAACGGGTTTTCAGGTTATTGCGCCATCTGATAGAGGGTGTCCTGGAACAGACTGAAAACATGTTTCAGGCGCCTGAAAACAACGGCTACTTGGGTGAATTTTCAATCTTCTACTATGTGAAAGAGCCACCTCTGACACGGCCTGAAATCACCTTTCAGCCTGCTGAAAACGCTTCTAAAGCACGGAAAATCACGTTTGAAGTTTTAACCTATACCATCGGCGCAACACACATACACACATTACTTTTGCGCCGGTGGCTCTTTCACATAGTAGAAGATTGAAAATTCACCTAAGTTGCCGTTATTTTCAGGCGCCTGAAACATGTTTTCAGTCCGTTTCAGAACACCCTCTATAAGATGGCGTAATACCCTGAAAACCCGTTTTCAGGCGTTTTCAGGACCCCTTATGGGCCTTTGAACTACACTTCAGTATAGTTATGGCGAAATTTTCGAAGGAATGAAAGAGACAGCACTATTAGAAACAGACAGCTATACTGAGAATGCTCGAGAAATGTGCGGAAGAATACCAATAATATATTTGTCGGATCTCGCGTGCGTGACTGACTGTCAGGTCAGGATGGGTTAGCTGCAGAATGCTGGCCGATGAGGTATGTTGGTTAAAGAAGTGGATTCATGTCAGATCAAATCATTTATTCGTCTGATTCTTTTGGCCGCTTCGGTAAATGACATTCTGGTGAGAAGAAGGGCCGAAGAAACTCACCAGGTTCTCTTTTCAATCATCAGGCATTACAATAGTTGTTACAATATTATGGCGTAGATACTCAAGAGAGCAAATAGACAATTACGTTACACAATATGATTCTTTTCATTATTAATCGACAGAATTACAATTATCAAGTAGCAACTTTAACTACTGGCAGACGAACTGACAGAATCGTAAGACAAGTGTTGTCGCCACGACAGTCAGAAAGAGAATCGACACTCTTGTCCAACGAGCCCGCCCACGTGCAACGCAACCGGTCGTTACGTCACACGGCGTTCGCGCCATTTTAAATCTACTTAGTACTACAGTAGTCAATTGACGATCTTAGATTTCTTGAATTATCGCTGCTGTCCCCGACACGGCCATCCTGCTGAGCACACGTCCTCGTGTCTATCCTGAAACAAGCAAAAAAAAAAAACAACACAGTACGCCATTCGGTCATTCCTGACAATAATCACCAGAGTGACAAAAAAAAATAAAAACCGACAAAATAATTTTATTTTCATTTCTCCGTAATAGTTCTTTACGCTACAACTAAACACATAGCAAAGGTGACTATGAAAATAAAGTGGAATTTGTGGTTTATTATTTCTCAATATTTACAGTGGTACCAATCAACTTTCAACCAATTACCAATTGAATCATTACTTGGATATTTATGTGCTCACATATAGTCTAAGATTTATGTACCAACAGCAATGATTAGCTAAGCAAGAGACTGGCAACTTGTTCGTGGCCTATGGCAATTAAGCCCACACAGCAAGTCACATGCTTGCTTACGCGCATCCACCAAATGGATCGCCGTGCATCCCCCTGGACTACACTACGGTCTGCAGTAGACCCGACCTCCACTAGGGCTAGCCGCGCACCGCGCATCCACGGACTACTCAGAGCAGATACCGACTTCTAACGGACTACGGCTACGATCTAACCTCTAGTATAGTCGACCAACCGAACCAAGAACCATCCCTCACTAAGCAACTAATAAAAAATCATAAAGCAATATTATCGTTTCAATTATCATCCCGATTTTCCTTTTCTACAGTAATGTCAATAGGTATTTGGCTTTCAGGCATTTTTCGCAGCCTATCGTGTGCGTACTTATAGGAGTGTCTAGAGATTAGTACTTTCAAAACAAAACACTAATTTGTGACATCAAATGGACCTTTGAATTTGGGGCGAACTTTATCTAGTTCCTTTCTTGTTTACTAAATCAAAATAAAATTTAAAGTTAGAGTTCAAGTACCCATTACGAATTATAACCAAACATTTTTTCAAAAACTAAAATATCAAGGTAAGTACCGCTTTTGTCCGGCAATTTCTGTAGTGTTACAACCATCCTTGTGGTTACTCGACATAAAACCAACTCCGTAGTCCTATGCGATACATCCGATCACCACTGAGATCATTATGACTCCATAGGACATTTATCTTGATTACCAAATTTAAAAATCACACAAATTGTACTATACGGAAATTCTGAATTAATAAATTAACGGGTATTTGCCTCAAGACCATTTTTAGCACATCGCAATATTTTCAATCACTAGAAATCATAGAACCGCGCTTTTTCTCACATCAGTAAACTTTACATTACTTCCAAACATGAATGCGTAACTAGGCATTTGTAAAATCATTAAATTTAAAGGTAGTTGAAAACAACGGTTGACAACATTTATTTTCCTCTCAAGAAACGTAGTAGTGTTGATTCGATTTTATAACGGAGAAAACTATATCCGAAACAGCTCGAACATTACAATATCGTAATTCGAACAATTGTCGGGTAGAACGTAAAAATAAGCGACTGTCATAAACAGTTACTTCGTGAACTTGTTTGTTACTGCTAACTTTTTCATTGTTAATCTCAAATGGTAAACTTTAAGGTTTTCTGTCAATTTAAAAGTAAAGTTTCGCTTTGTGAGAAAATACTCGGGCCAAAAATCGTTATAAAATGGGTACGACTCACCAGATCGTATTGGGTTTCCACACACTCGCGAATCTTGCAGGCGTTGGTGCCTGTTGTTGACTAACGCGCCTGAAGCGCCGTTGCCGCCCATGTCACCGTGTAGTGGCTCATTCGTAGTGTGCCGTGATGTAGTCCAAAACGACGAATCTTCTTTTGCTCGTGGCAGCAGATCAAATGATGATATTTGTTGTGGCTTCAAACCGTACTTCTTGAAGGATTCTTCATTGTTTGTGACTATATTTCACGGTGTTGACTGTTGTGCAGTGCAAGTGCCTCTTTATTTTCGGAGATCACAATTAATGATGTTGCGGTCACACTTTCTTCAAAGCTTCCATTTAAACAAAACCGGCAGTGTTGTATATTCTGAATACATTAACGTTTGCTGTGCTGTAGTTGCTGGACTTGCTTTGTAGGTAAGAAATTGACTTCTTTTCTAGTAAAACCATTTTTGTTTTGTCACAATGATTCTACACGCAGTAAGTGCATCCGTTCGGTTGATTATCATTGACTCACATGTCCACTGTTGAGATCCAAGCATTTGCAAAGCATGTGTAATTCGCTAGACACAAAATCTCGTAAGTGCCTTTCACTGGATATTGACGAAGATGTGGAATGCCTCAAACACTGGAAATCATTCACATCCTGTGGGCGCTGATTACATCCCACGCCTGATGTCGGATATTCTCGTGATGACTGTCTGTCAGGTCAGGATGGGTTAGCTGCAGAATGCTGGCCGATGAGGTATGTTGGTTAAAGAAGTGGATTCATGTCAGATCAAATCATTTATTCGTCTGATTCTTTTGGCCGCTTCGGTAAATGACATTCTGGTGAGAAGAAGGGCCGAAGAAACTCACCAGGTTCTCTTTTCAATCATCAGGCATTACAATAGTTGTTACAATATTATGGCGTAGATACTCAAGAGAGCAAATAGACAATTACGTTACACAATATGATTCTTTTCATTATTAATCGACAGAATTACAATTATCAAGTAGCAACTTTAACTACTGGCAGACGAACTGACAGAATCGTAAGACAAGTGTTGTCGCCACGACAGTCAGAAAGAGAATCGACACTCTTGTCCAACGAGCCCGCCCACGTGCAACGCAACCGGTCGTTACGTCACACGGCGTTCGCGCCATTTTAAATCTACTTAGTACTACAGTAGTCAATTGACGATCTTAGATTTCTTGAATTATCGCTGCTGTCCCCGACATATTTTTTTAGTAAGATTCCGGGACTTAAGCCCCGGAAAAAAATTTAGTTGTAAGGGAGTCTCCACTTTTCGACTTTGTTCTTCGAAGTTTAGGTAAATATACTCTACCTATTCCGATCTCTCTATATAAACTTTCAACCCCTATTTAAACCCCTTAGAGGATGAATTTCGAAAAACGGTGATATCACTTTTCTTGTAATCTAATAAAACGTCTAAACATGACGTTTCAAACCTCTTACTTCTAAAATCTTAGACTCTCCATACAAATTTTGAACCCCTATTTGAACCCCTTAGGGGATGAATTTTGAAAAATCCTTTCTTAGTGCACATTTAGACCTTATAAGGATCCTACGTGCTAAATTTGGAATTCCTAGGACCAGCGGTTTGGGCTGTGCGTTGATAAACAAACTTTCAAATTCATTAAAACCCCTTAGGGGATGAATTTTGAAAGATCCTTTCTTAGTGCACCCCTAGACTTTATAAGGAACCTACGTGCTAAATTTGGAATTCCTAGGACCAGCGGTTTGGGCGGTGCGTTGATATACAAACTTTCAACCCCCATTTAAACCCCTTAGGGGATGAATTTTGAAAAACGGTGAAATAAATTTTCTTGTAATCTAATAAAGAGTCTAAACATAAAGTTTTAAACCTCTTACTTCTAAAATTGTAGACTCTCCATACAAACTTTGAACCCCTATTTGAACCCCTTAAAGGATGAATTTTGAAAAATCCTTTCTTAGTGCACCCCTAGACCTTATAAGGAACCTACATGCTAAATTTGGAATTCCTAGGACCAGGGGTTTGGGCTGTGCGTTGATAAACAAACTTTCAACCCCCATTTAATCTCTCGGTCTCAAACCTGTCTACGATTTCATTCCCCTTGCTGTTGAGACGGCCGGCCCTTGGGGTTTGGAGGCAAAGCTGTTTGTACAAGCCTTGGGAAAACGCTTGCGTGAGCGTGGTTGTGACCCAAGGTCTGGTTCGTACCTAGTTCAGCGTATCTCTTTGGCTATCCAACGCGGGAACGCGGCGGGTATCCTGGGGACGTTTGAGCCGGGTACGTATCAGACAAGGCGCTAGGCGTGGGGCTCTGCTATGTGTTTATTTATTTGTTATGACGAAGCGTGTTGCGGGAAATATTTTTTTTTGTAATTGCTTGACGAAGCATGTTGTGAATAATATTTTGTTCTCCATATTGACGAAACCTGTGGTATTACAATAACAGAATAGGTGAAGTAAACTTTTACAAGTTAATATCTAAATTTCCTAGCTTTGATATTTCACACATGCTATAAAGAAATGGTATTCTAAAAAACAATGACTATGGGTCAATAAATTCACAGGGTTAGGATACACATGTGTCAGAGTAATCGGAGTGCATAGGGTATAACGGTCATGTTAGTTAATAATAGGGGATTCGTCATGTTCGTTACGTAGATGACTTTGACAAGCCTGTGTGGCACATGCTGGCCTGTGTGGCACATACTAGCCTTTGTGGCGCACTCTAGCCTATGTGGCACGCATTAGCCTGTGTGGCACGCATTAGCCTGTGTGGCGCTGACAAGCCTGCGTGGCACCGACAAGCCTCCGTGGCACCGACAAGCCTGCGTGGCACCGACAAGCCTCCGTGGCACCGACAAGCCTCCGTGGCACCGACAAGCCTCCGTGGCACCGACAAGCCTCCGTGGCACCGACAAGCCTCCGTGGCACCGACAAGCCTCCGTGGCACCGACAAGCCTGTTTGACATTGACAAGCCTGTTTGACATTGACAAGCCTGTTTGACATTGACATGACTGTGTGATTGGTGTACAAATTGATCTAAGGGGTAAAATGAATTTAGTCGAAAGTTAGTCAGGGTGACCGAGTGGCGTATGATATAAACCATTGTCTATTATTCAGTCATAAATGCTACGTGCACGGGAAATAGATTTACACACGAGGACGTGTGACTATGCAGGGTGGCCGTGACGAAGCGTGAAATTAATTAGTAGTCTAAATCTAATTTGGGATGGTAATCGGTAATGAAAGCATGTTTTAATCGTTTGAGAGCGGGTAATTCAGTAACCCGAATGGCGTAGTTTTCGAACACTGTGACAATGACAACTGGAGAGTTTTGACAGTTGGTTGACATTTTAGAGAAACGCGCGCGTTCTTGGCGTGATATGTTGAGACAGAAGCTGTGGTGTTCGCGAACTAATCCATTGGCTCTTAAACTGGTTTTAAATCACAGTAATTTAGTGGCAAGTGTGTTCACATAAACATAAGTGATTAGTTGACGTAGCGGAGTGTGTCCATTTCCGAATGTTTCCTTGATATATGCGCCCAAATAGTAACAATGATTGAGACCGGTCGGCTAAGCTATTTATTCACCCCGTCATATATATTGACTTGGAGATGCGACTGCACTCTCTCGCATTTGAACCACGACTGACACAACAAACGTCATGGTGTGTGCGACACAGATATCGCTATACGAAGTCGAAATTAGCCGATTGCCTCTTTCCAAAGATCGATGTGCATTCTTTATGGCCGTTTACTGTACCTTATTGAAAGATACAATTAGACTTATTGACTTTTTCTATTTTTTGCACTTGTAATTTCTGACATCCAATGGTATATTTTTGTTGTGATTATATTATATTTTAAATATTTATTTTGACGATCATAGTATAAAAGTCATGTCAATTGACATTGTTTAATTTATACTGTATTTTTAGGGTTCCGTACCTCAAAGGGAAAAAACGGAACCCTTATAGGATCACTCGTATGTCTGTCTGTCTGTCTGTCAGTCAATTTGCTCTGAAAGTACTAGTCCGATTGAGTGAGAGTGAGATGCGGACATGTCACGAAAATATATGAATTTTAATCATGGGGGCCACTTTTGTGGGGTCAACTAGAAAATTAAAAAAAAAAGTTAGCGAACTATATTGAGTGACATATTAAATGAAACTCACGTGAGAATCTCATATATATATATTTTAACATTTTTATATCAATAGTTTTGATGTTATTTAAGAAAATAGGCAAAAATTTACCATCCCTCCCCCCCTTATCTCTGAAACTTTTTGAAAAAATATATACAAAACTTATAAGAAGTCTGTGCAATAAAGTATAATTGTTTTATATTGTTTTGAACGTACGGAACCCTCTCCACGCGAGTCTAACTCGCACTTATCTATATATATATATATAAAACAAAGTCGGGTTAGTTACACCATTTATACTCGAGAACGGGTGGACCGATTTATATGATCTTTGATTTTTTGGGCTTGTGTCTACCCCAAATAACAGAATCTAATCTAATCTAGCTATCTATTAAAACATATAAATAAATCTGAGGCGGAACGAAGTTCGCCGATACAGCTGTTTACGAAATAAATAAATCTAATCTAATCATTGAAAAAATGCAATAAGTTCAAAACTTCAAATCACTCACTTATCCTTGTTTACTGAATTCGAATACTCATACATATAAAATGCAGAGGCAAGTGCTTATCACATCTGTATGAGGTGTCACCTATGTCGAGATTGCAATAAGGTGCCCGCAGCATCCTCGGGCGACGGGCCCGTACCGGCAGATGAACTCGCGACACCGAACGCCCTGGGAAATCACTAGCGTCGCCTCTGCACCTGAATAAAAGGGAACACTGAAAACACGACTACCTAACTAGAGGAAACGCACGGCCCTGTCTGAAAACTGTAATATATATTTACAGCAAATACTATTTAGATTAGATAACTGTCAAAATGCGCATGCCATTAGTAAATTCATGTTTTATTTTGTTCCTTAACTTGAACATTTTTAAACATAGTTCATATTTTTTTAGACAATCTCGCTAGATGGCTGGATCCCTTGATTCAAGTCCGTAACAACAGGCGGCATCTACTTATACTTCTGGACGTCGCCGGAAGTCGATTGAGACAAAAAACGTGCGACCGGTTGTTTCGGAAGTCTTTGGGAGAGGCCTATGTTGAGCAGTGGACGTCTCCATGTTGAAATGATGATGATGAATGAATAATAAGGCAAATAATAATAAGGAAACTAAACGAGAAATGTATTCGGGTTCAAATCCTGGTAAGGGCAAATATTTGTGTGATGAGCACGAGTATTGTTCCTGAGGATGTTTTCTATCTATTTAAGTATGTATTTATCTATATAAGTATGTATATCGTCGTCTAGTACCCATAGTACAAGCATTGCTTAGTTTGGGACTAGCTCGATTTGTGTAAGATTGTCGCTCGATATTTATTTATTTATTATAGTATATGTTTCTATTGAAAACCGTTTTCTTCGATGTGGTTGTGGCAATTTATTTCTGAAAAAGGTTTTTCGACGTCAACTATCAGACGAATAAACGCGTGCACAATAGATCACAGTGAGGTGTCACCTCTGTTGAGATTACAATAAGGTGCAGGATCTTCGGCGGGGCCCGTGCCGGCAGATGAACTCGCGACACCAAACGCCCTGGGAAATCACTAGCGTCTCTCCAACCTAAATAGAAACGAGTGGCAAGCAATAAGGCAGTAGTCATTGATACTGCAGTTTAATCTTATGCACCTAATGGTTGGTCAGTAAGAAAGGGTTCTAAAGGACATCCGACATACTGCAATGATGAAGTGTTAAGCTTTCAGTAAGTCGGATGTCCTTACAGCCCTATAATGTGTCAAAATAGGGCGTAGTAGGGGGTAGGGGGGAAGTCTGGGCATAGTGAACACCTTTACCTTTGACTGGACGTAACAGAAAAGTTTTACAAGGAAGAAATGAAAAAAATCTCTGTTATCAGTCTTTAATCAATAATCTTTAAAAAAGAAACATAACCAGCCCCAACTACTACTAAACAGTTTTTGAAATTTTGATCAAAAAATCAATATTCTTATTATATTTATTCGCTTTGCCCAGAGTGCCGGGTAAAGTGAAACTAAGTGCCGGGCAAAGTGAAACTAGTGAGCGACTACGATAACTTTGCAGAGCGGAACATGGCAACACCTCCATTTAAAAGTCACATTTTCATAGAAATTCGACTTTTAACCGCAAGTGTTACCATGTTCCACTCTGCAAAGTTATTGTACTTCCACTCTATGCACGTTCTGTTAGCCATATAAATAACTTATGTTGCCCCTCTTACAGCTCCTGAGCTCTGATCGACCTTTATTTGATATTTATACAGGGTGTCCCTAAAACCAACGTCGATACGAAAAGGGCTGATAGACCAGCTCATAAGATACCAGATTAAGTAAATTTGACCTCAGTAAAAAATCTCTTAGTTTTCGAGATATTGACGTTTTTGCAAAACTCGTGCTAAGTGATACCCTGACTCGGTTATTTGAGTGTCATGACTAAAATATCAAGGATTTTTCAAATTTGTTTTTTGATATGGGTAGCCAAATAACTATGCTATTGGACGTAATTCTTATTTCTATTAATTTCTTCATGCTGTGACCACAGTGGAATAACAAAAAAAAATTTTTAGATTTTTCCAAATTTCACGTCTGATTTCACACGACGGTCGGGAAAAAAATATGTACCAACACAACCTGGCACATGACGTAAAAAAATAGCGCATTTATTGTAGTCTCTAAAATGGTATAACATTTTCTAAATATTGTAATGGTTTTTGAGATAATGATATTTTTTTACAAAAATAACCTGTACTGAAGTTACTATGCCATTGACTTGGCGTTCAACCAGTCGACCAAAAATTTACCTGAATGTTTGACTATTTAATTCCAAATAAAAAGCCCTTTAATCGTCTTCTCGTTAGTTTTGGTGCTAGCTAACGGACCTACTTTGACGGATGATTACGTTAAGTTTGCACCTAATTTGTAAGTAACGTCCAGGATGCCAGGTGCAATCTTAGTTCAACCGGATCGTATGAGAAATGTAAGATGAAGTGTAACTAACTCTCGAAAAATAACAAATTTTTACTGAAATCAAATTTGCTTAATCTGGTGTCTTATGAGCTGGTCTATCAGCCCTTTTCGTATCAACGTTGGTTTTAGGGACACCCTGTATACCATCTGTAATAAAATATTGTTATTAGAAAATTGAACCTCATAAATATAAACTCACGGGCAAAAGAGAACAGCTGAACACAAGGTCCGCTTTGCCCGATCCACTTTGCCCAATCAGTCAGTTTACGAAATTGACCACGTTCAAAAAACAACCATTGCTTCGTTCTCAAAGAAATGCGCTGCAAACGGAAGATAATATTTTAATAGGCCATAGAAGCATCGACAATTAAGATTCGAGAAAAATACTATGACAAGATAACAGACAATGTACTTACAATTAAACATCGATCTTTCGATCTTCTGATCGACGACGCGCGCAACAATCGCTCCCTAGGACGCATGCCGCTGATTGAGCGAAGGATCCCGAACAACCTATAGGCGCGTGGTGCGACAAGAGCGAATAAGTCGGGAAAGAGAGGCCGCATTCACTTTGCCTAGGGTGTTCGCTTTACCCGACCTTCCCCTAAACGCGAGCCCAAGAAAAGGAATATGTACTGAATAAATACATATGATCAACTAAGTAGTTTTGTGACAATAAAACTGTGTGTGTATGAGGGATAACATAGATTAAAATAATTTTACCAATACTCCTTAGTGCATATGCAAATATTTCATTGATACTAGCGATGAGTAATTTCTGAAAAATTTCATAAGGTATTAACGGCAAAATATGTCAACTGTTGAAAATTACATCAAGATTAGGAGACATTTCTGACAGAAATGTTAGTAGGCTAGCGCAACGACCTACAATGTGTCTTGGTTTCCGACTCAAGAACACGCCACTTTACTCGGTCTTGCGCAGTTTCTCGATTTTTTTGCTGTCTCGAATTTATTGTCATTATCTTAAATGTCAAATGAGTTTTTACGTAATTTATGGCTAAGTGGAAAACTCTCGTCTGACCAATAAGTTCCTATAGTTTTTGTATGTTAAGAGTATAATATGGTACCTTTATTGTGATAGAAATCACAGTACTCACAATACTTAAAGGAAATATGTTGAAGTAGCGTGATGAAAAAGTTGTTGTTTATCCATAAAATATTAAACTTACAACTGAAAACTACAGAAACTTACATGAAATTGAAGTGAAATTTTCACTTTAGAAACTTACAAGCAGCCCATCACTAGTTGAGATCAATGCCACAGACCACAGTATAATACAGTAATTTTTCTTCCTACAAAAGATACATCGTGCGCTTGAATGTGTGCGCGCCGTGTACGAACGCACTACAAGCAAAGATTTACCAATCTGGATCTCCAGTATGGAGTGCACTCACACAGACGTGCGATCGTGCGTCTGTGTAAACACGTGTCGCGCGCTCCTAAAGGGCCGAAGTCGACCTACTAGTTTGTCTTTAGACTTTGACAATTTGCCCTTTGCCCTATCCAAATGGCTAATTATCATCCAAATATACGATATATCCAAATATAAAATTATGATTTTCTGTTACAAAATTGGTAATTTGTACACGTTAAATATGAGTGGATAGTTGTGATTAAAACGTAGTTTAATGCACCCTACCTACGTCTCGCAGCCATTGTAGTCGGCCTTCATTAGCAGTGTAAACCTACGCGCTCTGGCTGAATTATGGCGGCGTGTCATACGCTTAAGACGTATGCAAACAAGATTTATGTAATTAATTTAGGAGAATTACTGATAAGAGCCGGCTCGAGAATACACATACGTTATGGAACACAAAGGCCAGGATGATATGAGTATACGGTGCCTCTACAGCTCTATAGAGCCTACCTGATTGGAGATATGAGAGTTTATTATATTTTAATGTTTTAATAGTGTATATAGGTAGGTAGTAACAGTGCTACATAATCATAAACACAAACTTATTTTAACCTCCGGTCCTGAATGCAACTGTTATATTTGTGAATAGCTTTTACCCGCGGCTCCTCCTGCATCCTTCTCGTTATTATCCCAAGGAGTTTCCTACCGGGATATAAAGTATCCTATGATTTAATCCACGACTTGGTCTTATGACTTGTTAACGCGTTATTTAGTAAAAAACATGCAAAGATCTTCACAAACTCTCACATTTATAATATTAGTAGAAGGTAAGCTTACTCCGAGGTTATTACTTATATCTGTCAAAATTGTAATAATATAGTAGTCAATTCTCAGCGTTATCTAGAATGAATCTAGCTTAAAAATAATATCTTCATGAAGTCTTTTATATGAACGTACATAAATCTTTGAGTTTATCTAAACGAAAATATTAAGGAAGGAGACAATGGTCGCGGCGAAGATGCCTGTCGTTTAGGCAGGGGCGAGCGTTGCGGCGGGCGGCGCAGGCGAGGCGCGAGCGGCCAGCCGACAGCTACGGCCGGAGATATTTACGTTTATCTTCGGGTAACGGCTTCATCGCAAGCTTTATTACGACATCCACTCACGTAATCCTCCGCAGCCGTCATAACTCCTCGTTTGCCGCCCGCCACCGCTACAATGTTCTACACCGCTTTTCCACTAGCACTACATGGACGATGCATTCACCCCACCGCCGCAGGACCGTTCAAACGCTTAGTTTTTATAGTTTACGAGCACATCCTTTAGAAGGATATACTGGTAGTTGGGATAAGTAAAAAGGAAGGTACGCAAACATTTTAACCTACACCGTTTCACGTAGACAGCGGATTATATTTTTTACTGACCAATACGAAACCGCGAGAATTTGTACCTTAAAAATGGTTTATTATGAAACACGAGTGCAAGTCACGCATGGAGGGTTTCGTACCTACCACAGAGTATGAAACTCATTTTAGTAGCAGTGAACATACTAATCGTTAAAAAATGCTAGGGATGGAACATCACAAGGCAAAAGTTGGATTACTACTAAGGTCGAAGAGGTTATAGATGGCGAATAATAGCAAATGTTCCCTTCGTTAATCAGATAATTCGGATGTTGAATAATGTTTAATTTTACAACATAATATAGTCACATAGAATGGAAAATACTAAATTATCATAACACAAAAGAAATAAACCAAAAATGTATAAAAAATATAAAGTTATGAGACCACAAAGTTTAAAAAAAACGATACTTTTTTTATCGTCAAAGAAAAATTAAAGTCAATTTCGGAATGCTTAAATAACACTGAAAAAATAAATGTACGACAACTATGTGCTTAAACGCACTTTTTCGTGCTCAAAATGGTAAAATGCTATTTTTTTCATATAACTGAGTACAGCGATAGAAGCGATGACGTCATAGGGAGGACCCGTTTCGTATAGAGCGTTTTCAATGCTCAGTGCGATCTGCTACTTTTGATTACAATTTGTGACTGTTATACTTATACAAATGTATTAGGTGTCATGTAGATATTTGTTCCTCACAAATAGTAGAATCGATTTACGACAGAAAAAGATCGAGTCAACAGGCGAATTGATAGAATACGTTACATAATAGTAAATCATTAACGCAAAAATATATACCACGTTTGTGAAAGGTTACGGGGAACTAAACGCCTTATTACCCGGAAGCTCAAACGTTCACAACAAACGATCACGCCAGAGAAATAAGTACACACTTGTGCACTCAATAGTTATTCGGAATAACGCGACAAATTTACGGTGGTTCGTAACGTTCAGTATTGAATTTTAGATACATTTTTTGTACGACATGTTTCTACTGTAATATTTTTTACTACAGGGTGGGAGGGACTATACCGACATACTTTAGCCATGAATTCCTGGTGGTGTGACGAGTAAATAATGTTATATTAACATGGGTCGAATATTGTCATTTTATATTAATAGTCTTATGGAACAAAATAAATCAGTAAATTAAGCCCCTCGTTATAAACATGTCCTTACTGGCTGAAAAGTTATCAAAAAGAAAAAAAAAGCTAAAATGGAAACGAAAGGTCAATTTTTTGGCCTCTTAGTCACTTACCATCAAATACTGCGAAGGTTAATTCCTGTTTAGTTAAAGGATTTTAAAAAAATAGTAAAGGTAGGTATCTTAGTTACATTTATTAGGGCGGAGTTTTCATTTACAAAATAATGAATATCTCGGAAAGTAGGCGTTTTTCGACTATACATCACATGACTTTTTTTACTCCTAATAGTTGTTAGAATCTATAGTTAAAGTTTGTCGGTATACTCCCTCCCACCCTGTATATTTTCACAGATATTTTCAAATTATCTCGAGCTCGAAATGCATAAAACATCTTTTCAATCTAAATTCTTCCATTTTCTCCACAGTCGTAAAATACAGAAGGGTAATCCGCAATCGGCTTACGGCCGAGGGAGTTTTTAAACATTTTCACCTCCAAAGCAATTTCCTAAACCGGTTCATCAAAAGGATTCAATCAATTTTTGCTTATTCCATTCTGTTTAAATAAGGACCCTAAGGTTAATAAAGACGCGTACTTTGATACAGTGAGATAAAGGGATGATTCCAAAATGTAAAACCAATTCAAGAGGAAAGTTCAAGCGAAATAATGTGATCGTCAAATGTGGTTACACTAAATGTGCAGAAGCTGAACAGCGTTGCAGAAAGGCCGAAATCGAGCGGGTGGATTTGGTACAGGGCAGCTTAGTGCAGCCGCCGGAAGTAGGCCTCTAACCGCCCCCGTATAATAGCTTCCAAATTGACCCTTCCACTTCAGCCTGCGACCGCCACGTCGCCGTTGCTAGCGTCAGCATTATCGTAATATCTATATTATAACTGCATGTACCTGTTATACCAACTCGTACATTTTCCAACAACCTCATTCAAAGTGACTTCCTGACTCAATCTCGCCCGTGTACTCGCAATTATGTTGCCACTGTCGAGTAACACAAATTAATTTTCATACAAAGGCATTAACACGGCGTCACATCGGAAGTTTCGGAAGTGTTATTTCCTTTTATAGCAAAGGCAAACGTCAACCGACCGACGGGGCCGGGTATGAGGATAGTCAAATACATAAAAGGGACGAGTTGCGCGAAATACTGGCATTGTAGGATCCTAAGCCCCGTTTAGATTAGATCAGACCTTCGAAATAACAGTGAATGAGGACGTGGATTAACTACGGTCCGGGGCACTCGGGCCCGTGCGCCTAATGGGGCACCGTTACGGGTAATGAGGGGCGCGGGGGGCCGCCTCGCCTCTATCTGCTCCCGGCCTCTCATCGGACATATTTTGTGATTAGGTATTCAAATCACTACCATCGACTGAGATGCGATTATTGATTTTCACAAATAAAATTCGGCTTGAAAGCAGCTTTGCCAGTTTCTACATACCGTCACTTATTTTTTTTATTAAAGGTACCTACGTTTTGTAATCAAACTAAAAACATAACTATATCAGTTCTTATTTCGATATGGTAGGCACAATAGGTATAATTTGTATTATATTCACGCAAATACAGCAAAACATTCTGGCCATCACTGACAAAACAAGACGAGTTCGTTTGTCAAATACGTGTGTAGATGTAAATGGGGCGGAATCGCGGTAGTAACCGCGGATCGATTCAGGTTTTATGCTACGAGTCCCAGCGGTAGAAGCAGAAGTAAAGGTTGAAATTCATTTTTCAATGTCAGAGAAGAAAATTCATTAAAACTTTGAAATTACTAATGGCCAAACGGACGGAGTGAAATTCGCTCTTAATTTGTACCAAAACTTTTTTCACGAATTTTAAGAAACGAAACGACTTTGGAAGTGAAGAAGTCAGGAAAGTGTTAATGATAATTGTTTAATTTGTTATTTATTTGGGTATCATTTGTTTTCCTGATCACTGTTGGCTTTCATCTTGCAGTGGTTTATATTAAGGTGATTCGAGTCGGTCGGTTTTTCATACAACCCAAAAGAGGGTCATTGTTTGTTTCTACGGCATCAATTATGTTTGAAATGTATTTTATTTCATAGCTTAATACACTTTATTTACGCGAAATTACCCGAGAACACGTAAAAAGCCAAAAAAAATAATATAATTTGGCAAAAAACGTTTAATTTCAAATTGCTGATAGATGGCGCTGACATTTAAGGCTTGATTGCACGTTAATTCTGTTTTTTTTTGAGACTTCTTATGTCATTTCGCGCAGGCAAAATGGATTCTTGAAAACGCTAGCATAATAACCTACCTTGGAAGTAATTCAAAAGACGAGTGGAGTGCTCATATTAAAAGTAATAAATCTGCGCAAAAGATGACGTCCCGACGGCGTTCACCAGCGGCCACCGGCACCCGTCCCGCACAACCATCCGATATTAGTTTACTTTTCCTCTCCAACTTACTTTATTAGCTATCCAACCGCAAAAGCTGCCGATGATAGTTTTTCAAGTTATAGAGAAAGCACCATGCCAAGAAGTCTTATTTTGTTTATTTATCATAAGATCCAGATAAACATTTACTAACAGCAAATGAAAAAAGTTTTTCAATGATCATTCGGTTATCGTAAAAGTAAATTGTTTATGATGTTTCGTTTTCGTATACAATCGAAACTAATTCGGAAGGATAATTGAGTAAACTTCGGTAACTGAGTAACACTGAAATTTGTGAAGATGTAAGACAAGGGGAATAATAAACGGGCGAGTTATTAACATAGATGCAAATGCGTCGTTACGGTGCAATAGCACGCGCGGGACCCGCCCGAGGGTTCGCGAGGCGGCGAAGCGGCAGGCGGCGTGAGGCCCCAACTCCCACAGCACTCTCCGACTAAGATACAAGACTCACCAACTTCGCGGAACAATGATATCTCTTAACTGGCACACTCCTTCCTACAAAGTAGGCGCCAAGCGCGATGTGCACTTATAAATTACCGCGGAGCACGTCCCGCGTAAGTAACGCATGAAAACTTTTGGTATTTTTGCAACTGTGTTACGCTAATAGAAGCAACGTAGAATAGTTTATTATATTTTACATTATATTTAATAACAGAAGCGGTGATTTTACTTTGTTGTCGTTTACCACAAAAATGTGAACCCCCCCTGTGGTGTTCAAATTTACTTGGTTCTACAAATTGGAACAGTTACAACAATATAAATCAGAATATTTTATTTTAAATTGGGTAAGAGCTGAACGGTTTTCAAAATAAGTTTTTACACGAAGATCCAACATGTTTTGCTGTCAGCAGGAAAAAATACTTGGAATCGTGTTTATCGAGATCCGAATGACGGCAAATCCGTGACAGACTAAAACAGGTCAAGCGGCTTTCCGTTGACAACAACAGCTTTGTTAGGGAGGATTTTATTGGCACAAATATTGTCCAAGTCGAGTCGTGGCGCACTCTCCTCGTGATTTACCGAGCTGTTTACGCGAGCCTCCCTATCCCGAGCTACTGACATTTTTACAGCGCCACTTGCCCGAAAAGCAGACATTTTATACAACACAAATCATCTTAACTATATTTTTATGAAAATTTTACCACCAGCTAGAATGCTAACGGAAACGTAAATGTTTTTCCTAACTTAATGAATTCCACAAGGGGTCGGTTAGGTAATTATGAATAAGCACACGTATAATCAACTCGATTATTTGTACCGCAACAATGCTGTAGCATTTAAATACTTATTTAGAATTAAACCACTAGTCCAAGTTCCACTATATACAGTATACTTTGCTAATGACTATAGTCTGCCCAAGCCAAGTCTGCAGAGGTCAAAGAGATTTTATTTAAAAAAATACATATGGCAACATCAGAGCAAGAGAATGAATTAGTCTTGATACTTAGCAATCATTCTTCCGACTACGACTTTTCTGAACTATACTCCGAATTCTAATTCAAGACCAAAAAAACCGATCAAGTGCGAGTCGGACTCGCGCACCGAGGGCTCCGTACAAACTCATAAGTAGATACGCTAATAGTTCAAGAAAAACTGTATGTCGATTAGTTTAGTAGGAGCAAATAAGTATATGTTATGATTTTTGCAAATTTCTAAAAAACAGTTCAAGTTAGGAAAACAGTTATATTTTTCCTGTAATATTTAGAACCTGACGAGTAATGATTCTATTTAATAGCAAGGACCATTAAATCAAGAGGACTGTCATTCTCCATACAAAAAGCTGTTCCCCGAATTTGCAACGCCATCTATGTATAAGCTTGGTAAAAAGAATTATAATATTATTTACAATTATTCAACTTTGCAAACGTGACACAGTATTTAAATGTTAGAATTTATTTATTATTAGCTGTTTACGAAGTAATTGTTACTATACTATATTTCTTTGTTCAATTATAACATCGTTAATTGTTTAGTGTTTTAGCGCCATCTAGTTTTTGCCCGGAAATCCCCTAGCGTGAAACAGGCCATCGCTTAGTTTTGCTACTCGCCGCTAGATGGCCTTTTGGATGGATTTTTTAGTTTTTGAAAATTTCTAAATAAATATTAAAGTTAGGAAGACCGTTCTATTTTTCCTGTAATATTCAGGTTGATATTGATAATTAGTAATTATGACACATTTTTCTGATCAGTAACTTCGGAGATAATAGGGGGGGGGGGGGGAGGGATGGTACGTTTGCACTTATAAATCAAAAACTAAATATTTAAGAAAAAAAATAAAAATGGCGTTTTAATTTACAAATTAAGCCCTTTCATTTGATACCCCACTCAATATAATAGCCCTACTTTCAATTTTCAAAGTCCCATTACGGAGCCTTTTAAAAAAAGTAAAACAGGTACAAAATATTTTTTATGTCCAATAAGCTCGGGATAGCTACTTTTAACACTATTCCAAATTTCAAATCGATAGCAGCAGTAGTTCCTGAGATATCTGGCTGTGACAGACGGACAGACAGAGTCGCACCATAAGGGTTCCTTTTTTACCATTTTGGTACGGAACCCTAAAAACTACGACATATCTGTCACTGTCATAAGTGTCAAAGTTACTTGTATCATTGTCAAGTGAACATTTCTGTAGTAGCCAACCATTTTATATCAATAAATACATTATTATTTATTTATTGAGGCTAACACTTTTAATACAAAATATATAATTTTATGGAACTGTGAGACAAAGTTTAGTTAAAAAACTTTAAAAACTATTTATAGCAGTGAGGTTGACAATTCAAACATAGAATTAGGTCTTCAAAATTACATGCTTAGTCGGTTTTCTTTTTCATTCAAAAAATTACGACATTATGTAGAATCTGTAATAATAATTTTGTCGATTACAGAAATTGTATTCTTAAAAGTCAACCAGGTAGATGTCAGTCAGTGTGTAATGGTGCCTACTGCAGCTTTTTGTTGATCTTTATTACATCTTTAAATTAACACCACTTAGCACGCATTCCCAACAATATAAAAAAATACCAAAAAAAAATCAAATAATTCAAAAGGCGAATCCACCCGGGTGTTCAGGCGTAAGATAATATAAATCCAGCCTTCAACATTGCACTGCCAGTAATAAACGCAAATATTAGCTGCGTTACTTTCATCAACTCCATTAACAGCAACGTATGATGCTTTGATAAAGGCTAAGCCTTTCACAAAGACAAAATCTTGTAAGTAGGTATATATTATCAAAATTAAAAAATATGCCAGTGGTGTAAGATAGAAAAAACCAAAGTACCTTTTGTTAAACAATTCAGTTTAAGAAATAGATTATTTAGGCATAAATGTATTTATGCATACATTTGTTTTGAAGAAATACAGATTTGGAATACTAATTACATACAAATTACCTCGACATCGATTATTTAAATATCAATTACATTTCGAGGAAGCATTTGAAGTACAAATACAAAACATGTATGTCTATTAAAAATACGTATTTCAATTACAAGTAATTGAATTACTGGCTAATCAAGAAAAAAAACCGGGCAAGTGCTCCGTACAACCTTAAATGAAGGCTATATTTTTTATGATTTAATTACAAATGTATAGTTTTCAAATTTGTCCCTATACTTGTAGTATAAGACGGTATTCATTACGAAATTTCATAGTTCTAGGTATTATTGACACCCTATATATGATTGCTTGACATCAAAAACAATATCGATGTTTATTAATTCAAATCTTTTTAGGTAGACATTTGCCCCCCTACTAATTCAATAAAAATAGCCCTTAAGCCATCGAGATGTTAACGGAGTTTACACGTTAACTTTTCTGTTTAAGTAGAAAAGTTCTGGAGGCGTTTTCATATTTGGGCGAAGGCCGTCAGCCCCAGAGCAAGGCGGGTTGTCATTACGCAGCGCCGAGTTGTCGGAAAAACAATCTCACCTCGTCGGCATATCAGGACAACACACTGTCAAACAGTAACGACAACATTTTTCAATTATACACCCGTGTAAACAACTACATTACGAAAATATAATTTTAATCTACAATGTTGAGCCTAGTGTGGGTGGATTGTCTAAAATTTTATTTAAAGTAGGTAACATATCTTATGTCAACTATTTTACATTAATAATTAGGTATCGATTTTAAACATATATCCTTTAAAATATTGTCTTTGAATAAAAAGTTACGTTAAGGGATTCCTTTATAGCCTACCATACTATGAATTTTCCTACCGAGAAAGTAAACAGTTAAATATTGTTATCGGCGTACGTTACATCAAGGTGAAGAGGGCCAAAGTAAACGAAGTTATCCCATTAGTGAGCCTATTTCAAGACGCAATAAATTAAACCCAAACAAGGATGCGCCGAAATCCGATCCACGGTAAGCAATCGTCCTCAATAAATTGGAAATTTACCTTGGAAAGGAATCTACGGTGATAAATTTCACGGAAAGCGAATTCAGAAATGAAAGTTGGGTAGCTTGCTTTTCCTATAACAAAAAAGTTTTTGATGACTCCGCGCATTCCGAAATGCTTGTTTCATTTTATGACTATTGGAAAGCAGCAATTGCAAAAAAAGAGCCATATTGAAACTTGTTCAAATTGATTCCAGTTCCATTATGGGTGGAGCTCGAAAAAACACTAATGCTTCCGAGGAGTTGGTCGTTAATGATGTAGCGAATTTGTAGATGTGCGGAATCGAGTTGGAAAGAGAGTAATTGTAGTGTGATACAAAGGCAAGTGGGAAGGGTTTTTGCTAATCCTTTTATCTTTGCTCAGCACGCGGTGAGGCGAGCGTGCCTGAAGCCCGTAGCTTACCGCGTGGGGGCGCACACCGCGCACCTGTTCTACCATGCTCAGTTCCTGCTCTAATTTGCCCTTTTCTTTTATCGCTAACGTGTCTTAAGGGCTTACAAGCGGAAGGTGAGGAAAAGTTGTAAACACAATTAAATCCCTCAGATGCTTTAGGTTTTACTTTATTGTTATTCATTTGGCAATTTGCGTCAAGTAACACAGTCGTATTGAATGCGAGTTTAGAATGTTGTAGAATAAATAGTTAGTATTATTTTCTCAATATGCAATGAAATATTGGTGTTATGTTCCTTATAATAGGCTGCCAAGTATTACGTTTCGGGTGCGGTTAGACCAGAGTGCAAGATGGTCTTTTTTAATTTCCATTCCACATTTATTTCTGACAAGGCATCACCATGATCAGGCATTAAAAAAAACTACATATAAGCCATATTTGCTTTTTTGTTCGTTATGACATTCTGAAACTACGATTATTAAAAAAAACCTGGGTCATCAAACAAGTATATCGTCACTACTTTAAAAAAAACTCGTATCTAAAAACGTCGTAGAGAAAAACGTCAAAAATTACAAACGAACTTCATATACACTTACTATGTTTTTATCTGGAGTCAGTGTCAGGTACGTGTTTTCTTAAAAGTAATGACGATATGCACCGACGGAGAGCTGTAATGACGACGAACTAAACTCATTTTATCAGGCAGTAAACCAATCGATCGACTCTGTATGTACGAGAAATTTAATTCTGATGGGAGATTTTAATTCAAAAGTTGATACAATTCAACTTCAAAAGGAAGGAATCTTTGTCAAACATTCTTCGGGCAAGCGAAACGCACGTGGACAACGGTTGATAGAGTATGCGCAAGAAAAAAACTTAAAAATAGTCAATAGCATGTTCTACAAAAAACCTCATAAAAAATGGACATGGCGTTCACAAAATAATCAATATAATAATGAGATCGACTACGTATTGACTAGTCAGCTAAAAGTTGTTACCAATTTCGATATTATAAATAATCTCAACTTCTGATGTACTTTAAACTTAAGTACAAAGAAAAGCAGAAAAAAAATCAAACCAAACAACAACCATACTAGAAAACTACCTTACATCTCAGACGAAACTGGAAAGTTCTGGGAAGTAAGCTAAAGCAAGCTACTAGCAAATCATCTAATATACAATGTCAATACAACGAAGTCGTGTCAGAGATAAAATAAATCATACGCCATTTTTACTAAAACGAGAAGGCTAGGAGAATTCCAGCCTCGTAACTATCTGGCCTCGCTTTCGCTCGGCCATCTATATGTACTCGACCGGCAACCCCTTACTTCCCGGCCTCTGCAGTATTGTACTATTATTATGCAGGAACTGTAAATATTTACTCGAAAAAATAAATATAGGTCCGCGTTTACAATAATTGAAGGTTTAATTAAAATTGCTAACGATGAAATAAAAACTATCGACGCGTAGACAATACTCGCTAACTCAGGTAAATAACAAAACAAGTTTGTTCTTAATCACGGCACGATAAGGAAGGTAGGTACATTAAAAAGGTCTGGCGTGACAACAAATCTAAAGGAAAAATCTCCGGCTCTGAGAGCCCAACGGTGATAAACGAGAAAAACTTTGGAACTAAATGGAGCATTCGAGATGGCGAAGCTGCGCTGCTCTCGCAGAATAATACTTCTCTCCAAGAAATAACACTTATAGTCCGCGAGGCTTAAAATCAAATGTTCCCGTTCTCTTTACGACTTTCATGCGAACGGCGGAGGCGTGTCTTGAGGAATTGCGACAAGAACTAATGCCAATTTTATAACTTTGAAATTTATACTTTGACCTCACGATCCTACCCCGAGTCTCGATGGACGTCTCGAATCTACAGCGTAATAATTAAATATAATAAACCGAAGTCACTCGGTTAACTATAGCTTTATTCTCCGTTGTTAATTCAATTAGGAGTCTGGGAATTCATGATAATTTAATATTGAGAAACGTCTTAATGAAATTAATTTCCGTAATTGTATTTGCAAGCTTATATACCAACCGTTTGACTTTTGAGTTGTAGGTTCTAGGATGCGGTTCCTGTAAGTAAAATGTACCTGTAAAAGAAAAATACATTTAGTATCATTGGATAAACAAAAGAATTACGTACACAGGATAACAGTAAATATAAAAAAAAAAAACATATTTGGTTCAGAAACCCTTAATTAAAACATTTTGGTTTTTCTATTGAGATTATCTTAAAACAACTAGTGATAAAAGACGGAGGGTAGCGGGCGCTTTGTTTCGTGCAGACGTGCAGACGGCGACGGGACGGGACGGGAAGGGCAAGGGCAGATTACTCCAATTTACATTAATACGGGTTTTCCGGGAGCTGTGTGACGAGGCGAGCGCTCAGCGAGGTGTTCGGAGCCACCGACCGGACCAAATCACGTGTCCCCCGAGAATATCTACCTCTGAACACAAGGATTATGTTATACGGAAATAATTGTCGCGCCGCGTTAACGGACCGCCCCCAACATATCTCGCGATACAAGGGTCGACGCGTTGTTTTTGTTGCTACTAACTTTCTCAATTTGAATAATTTTATTGTTGGGTACTTTCATAATTCATGGTAATTGGACTAACATGACTCCCCCCGCAACAAGAGCCGGAGGAAGTTATTGTAAATAATAACTATTCGCTAACAAAGTTCCACTTTAGTTTACAGTCTGCCAGTATACAGTATTCATTCACCTCTTATCGGGTATGTGTTGTATCAGATATAAGTGAGTTTAACAAAAGGTCAATAATGCTGAACACGGCACAATAAGTTTTCGAAATAAGAGTTTATAGCTGCAATGTACGTGTAAACTTTTGGAATATTTTTATGGATTTACATTGTTTAGTTAGTTTTAATTTATTTTTAGTTCGTTAGAAGCGAGACGTGTTTAGTTTTAGAAATATTTAGGCTAGTGTCTGATCGAAACCGAATTTCGGCTTTGATCTCAGTTTCGGCCGAAACCAGAACTAAAACCGAAACTTCCATATGAAGCCATGTTTTCGTGAGAAGATAAAAAATATATAATCATAATTAGTTAGTCTTCATTTTAAATAACATATTAATAATTTAGTCTCTGATATTTAAAGTAATCATTAATATAACATTTTATAACTTCTTATTTCAAATAAATTATCTGTGCTTGAAATAAAGACTGACTGAAATCCCACAAATTCAGTTTCGGTTACGGTCATAGTTTCGGTCGGATGGCAAACGAAACCGAAACCCGTTATTTTGCCGAAACTAGGCCGAAAACGAAACTGAAATTTCGGTCGGACTCTATATGCTATTTCTGAATACAAATATATTGGCACTATAAGTCTGTGGTAAAGTCAGACTTAGCTGCTTTAATGTTTGTAATCATGACGGGTGTGCCAGGAACCACAATACAAGTAGCTTAGTACGGGCCGCAGAGAGCACACGAGCGTTTATCACGACGTAAAGCATCTGTTACTAAAAAACAACGTTAGAAAGTAGTATTAAAGTCCGAGAGGGATAAATGCTTTGTGTTATTATGTCTGCGATAAAAGTTAACCTGCCAGGCTCACTGATGGTATGGCCAGATACGGCACCCCTGTGTACCAGAATGCCATATTATAGAGCTAGCTGCTGACGAATAATCTGAGATTTCCAAGAACTGTTAGCAAGGTGAGACCATTCGTTATGATAAGTTAGCGAGCAACAACACAAACAAAACCTTCAGTTAAGGGGACACCGAAATATAGTCAGCTCATTGCTGATCCGGGGCGACAGCATCGCGTCAATGTTCCTTCATAAGAAATTGTGATCCTCAATACTCAGAACCGTGCTGTGTTAGCCTCGCCAGCCAAGAAGAGTCAGTTGAGGTTCCGGTCTACTGCGTCATGATACTCGTATATCAAATATGCGCTGAAACGCTTAGATATCACAAAACGCGCTGGAGCGGACGGCATCCCCTCCATATCTATAGTGAGAACCGCCGATAGTCTGTCATTTCCCGTGGCATTTATCTTTAATAAATCTGTCCATCTTGTTACATTTCCATCTGCTTGGAAAGACACTAGAATAGTTACTGTCTTCAAAAGTGGAGATCGCTCATTAGTGACCATTACCAGCTTTACTAAAGTTTTTGAGTCTCTAATTTGTCTAATGTGTACTTGGCACGTATCCCAACTACTACTAAATAGTTAGCACGGTTTAAAAAAAACAGGTCCTGCGGAACAAACCTTGTCACCTATGTTGAAGATCTTACTGATTTAGTTGACAAGCGCACACAAGTTGATGCTGTATATACCAATTTCAGCAAGGCATTCGACACGGTGACTCATAAAATCCTCCTAAACAAATTACAGATATACTCGTATGGTGTTTCGAATCCCTTGCTGAACTGGTTTCGATCGTACCTGTGTGGACGTAATCTTCGAGTGGTTGTCGACGGTCGTAGTTTTAGTGCAAACGCTGCTACATCGGGTATACCACAAGGATCGCACCTTGGCCCTTACTTTTTTATAATATTTATTAAAGACATTAATCGGTGCTTTCTAAGTTCAAAAGTATATTTATTTGCACATTTACTTATGGGTGATATTACCTTTAGATCAGATTATATCAACAATAAGTAAATTTTCAGATTCATTAATATTCCAAAACGACCTTAATAGACTTTCAGAATGGCGTGTAACAAATAAAATGGCTTTAAGTGTAGAAAAATGTAAACACATAAAGGAGACAGGAGATAGAAAACATAAGGGATCTTGGTGTACATGTCGATCGTAAGCTAAAATTCACCCACCATATTGATGAGGTAACCTTGAAATCTTCTAAAATGCTAGGTTTTGTACTAAGAGAGTGTGTTATCATGTACAATGCCTTAGTTAGGAGCAATTTGGAATATTGCAGCGTAGATTAGTCACTTTGCTTCAATGTCCACATACATAGAATTGATGGAGTCCAGAAGAAGAAAAAACTAAGATAGAACGGTACCGGCACTGCATACCCTAGTGGACGGCCGTGTCGTGATAAAATAACGTTACATTAGCAAAAAAAACTTATTATTGGCTTGGATAAAATCACAGAGAGGGCGCTAGTTATTACCTACTAACCATCTAGTATTAGATCCTTTTTGAGGTTGGTTATGATACGCTGGTAACGCACAAAGTGTATTATCAACACCATATTTAGATTGTGTAAAGGCACACGTCAAGAGTAATACACCAGTAATTAAACTGGTGCGGATATTGAAATATATTATAGGTACAACCAAGGTGACCCGAAACACGAAGATAATGTTGTAGGCCTTCCTCGTCAAATAAATCCAACATTATGATACCGTTGGAGGTCTATAAAGTTCAGACAATGTATATGTCGCAGCCAACTGGTTTGATTAACCATTTGGTTAGCTGCCTAGCCTTTTCACTAAACGGCGTCATTTAGTTAACTGCCTGGATGAAAATTAGCCAATGCGTCAATGTATCAATTAAAGACATGGCTGGCCAATGCTTAGGGCTAGGCCGTTCGTTTAGTAGGGCAACTATGAAGTTAATGATGGGGCTATTTCTTCTCTGAGGGACACAAGCTGACTAACAAACCTAACCTAAAAAAAGGATTTTGTTTTGTTCACTTTTTCCATGCTGCCCTCGAGCCCCCGTTGTGGGGGGCTCCGCCCCCCTGTCCCCCCGTGTGAGATCAGGTTCTAGGTAGGACAGAATAGATTTATACAACTAAATTTTGACGGACTCGGCTAGGCCGGTTATTTAATGTTGTCGAACGAAAGTAGTTTGCCTAGCCGTTTTTATAGAAGGGCTAGACGGCCCGATGTTCATCCAGGCACTTAACTAAATGGCGCCGTTTAATGAAAAGGCTAGGCAGTTAACCAAATAGCTAATTAAGCTAGTTGGCGGCGACATTTATAACACCAAATGATAGCCTGTCTCTATGTTCCTTCAAATTTATTTTGATAAGGAACGGCTATCACTATCTAAAACATATAGGCTTTTTTATTTAAAATGTCCTCTTAACTGGTTGTTAACAGGTCGTCACAAAACTGACGATTAGTATCAAATTCTATATATCTCGTCACCAACTCACAAGTTAGACTGTATTTAATCATAGCTTAAGTTTTGGCTAACCGTACGTTTTAAAATAAAAATGCCCATATATTAACTCTTTCACGACCAGACAAAAAAAATAACAATACACTAGAAACCGACAGAGCCTGCTAGGTACGTGTATAAAAAAACAAACCAACTAGAAAACCTGCTTTGTTAATGTTAGTTAATTACATAGATACATATTGGTTATGCACGAGCAGAATTAAACCGATATAATAGTAACCAAAAAACTATTGCCAGTTTGCTTATAAGTAGCATTCGACTGATACAAATAACACCGTAGAAATACATGCGCACTTGGAATACGATAATACGGGCGAATCTGTTCTTTGAAGTCACGTTAAAAATGGAAAATTGAAACGGGAGATCGAGCAAAATTACATTATTTAATTTTTATGCTGCGGTTCCAAGGAAATACATTCTACTGTCTACTAAAGAGCTATACACGCTGTGTCATTTTACTTTTCTCATTACAAACATTTCCCGTTTCTTCATTTAAAAGCTTGGGTTGGTTTGCCTAATAAGGCTAAAAGCATGTATGGTGAATTAAAGCAAAGTAAAATAGCGCATACTAGTTGTGTCATCAGTATAACGTGGCGATATTATCGTCGTCTAGTAGCGGTGATCGGCACGTACGCGTCGAGTGCGCCGGCCACGTCAGCGAGCCGGCGCTGAATGGCTGTGACACCGCCCGAGTGTCACACCATCAATTATGTACCTGATTGACGACTTAACCGAACGCTTCTAGCACAAAAGCACAACGTTCCCTACAGATTTTACAGAACAATAGGATGTGTCGCGCTTTCCAGGCACCGATTTGGTCATATCGATGGATTAGTATCACGTCAAGCCGTATCATGTCACGTGATAGAATATCCCGTTAAATTCATTCATGCAGAAACGTCACAGGAAGCTCCCTATCTTGACAGTATAACCCAGAATACAAGTGAAATAACCACATTTTTTACTAAAAAAAAACCCGACCGCGGTGCACTTTGAAACTGCATAAAATCCGCCATTTTGTTTATTTCAACGAACTTGATACCCAGTGAAACTCGCACCATCAAGACGAATCTAATGATGTATCATTTATCAAAATCGGATGTGCGGTTGAGTAGTTACGAGCGGACACAGGAACGGACATACATACATACATACATACAGGTCAAACACATAACCCTCTTTTGGGCTTCGCCGCAATCGGGTAAAAATAAAATAAAATACGCAAGAATCATGTTTGTAATAAACATACCTACCGCGTGATGCAATTCGATGTAACTCGTCTCATGTAAAAAATATATTACGGAACGAAAAACGGCCACAAGTACATCAGATTAATTACATTATACAACCCAGAAACCAAACATTAAAATGAGTTAGAGTCGAAAGAGGGAGAGCATTGGAAATGCACGTGTTACATTACGTACTTTTCACGCTTCGTAAAGCGCTGCGGAAAAAAATCTACTTTTATATAGGAATGGAAACAAATTTCACTCAAAGGGCAATCTCATAATGGAACCAGTTGGCTTCAGATGTGAGTGCGAGTAGGTGCATTACATTCACGTAGTGGAGGCTTGGTGCTAACCGCTAGATAGCTTTCTATTACGCTGAACGATTGGTGAAGAGCTCTATTACTGTAACTAGACCCCTGTGCGCTCGTGGAACAAAACAATGTAATAATTCTGTGGAATATGGTACTAATTGTAATATGGTGAATTAACAGTAACTCTTCGTTACTGTTTACGACATGTGACGCACGGATTTGGGTTATAGCAAGTAAGCATTAATATACTATAAATAGATTTAACTAGCTTTAAGACACGTCTTTGTCATCTGGTCTTCGTCTTGAACTTGCTCTTACTATAGTTACACAATATAACGACTATCATCATGAAGGAGTATTACTTCGAACCCCCATAAACCACCATCTCCAACTTCTACTATTACATGGCGACCCATACCAGCGAACCAAAGAAAATAAAGAAAAAATAACCAGATAATCAGAAGAAATCAAGAAAGAAAATCAAATAAATCGAGTGTGAAGAAAAGTATTTACAACAATAAAATTATTGAAGACTCAAGAAAAAAGTTATGAAGAATGAAGCCTCAAATTATGTTTAAAAAAGAAACTTAAAATTAAAATCGAAAAATAATATGAAGCAAGAAGAAAATCACTATGAAAGAAGCCAGCAAGTCTCAAGAAAAGAAGAGCGTTGTCCAGGGTTATCCCGGCTCGCAATTCAAGAGGTGTCCAGGGTTATCCCGGCCCACTTCAAGAGGTGTCCAGAGAAATCCCGGCCCATGTTCGAGGGAGTCTAGGGTTAGCCCGGCCCGTCATCGAGCATCAGCAGCATCATCGAGCGTCGTGCCCGCCAACGTGACCCGCGGCCCGCCCCGAGGCTACCTAGCGCAGCGTCAGACAGATTGATCCACTTACCTACTGGTACATTGACTATAACTAATGTAAGTTTTTAAAATAATATTGTGAAGTAATATGATTAGGGTTCTCATAAGATTTTTTTTTTTTAAATAGTTTATTTACCTATGTGTGTTAACTACTGATACAGTATGTTATTTCGTTTCGCGATAATTAAGGTACATTAAGTTAATAAATAGTAGATATTGGTTTAAATAAACTAATATTTCAGAAACTAAATATAATTAAAATCTAGTTTATTATTGCATTTTATAAAAAGATGTGCTTAGCAAAATTAATCAGTTCGTTTTTTTTTACGTAAAAATTTGAATCGCTGTTTTGACCATTACGATTCTACAGGAATTTAAAGTATTTTTTTATTTGTATAAAGATATAGGTATTTCGCAATATGATACAGTATGTAGAGCAATATTCTGCTCGGTCAGCACGCGGCGGTCATCGCGCCCGCGCATAGCGTCGGCATTATGTCCATTATAGTTAGATTTTAGTATGACCTACTTATCAATAATATGTATATGATTTTGCATTCCAGTAATAATATTTCTCCAGGTTTTTTTATATTTCAAAGAGTTTATCACCAGATATACCCGCATTTCTAGGTCTGATCAACCTAGAGTTCGGGATAGCATCAAATCCTTAAATTGTCTAAGTAACAATATAACTTGAATAATTAATATACAGAAGGTTTGATATCCGGGTACGGTACATATTATTTCGATTTTTGTGTTAGGGAAGTTAGAGCACTAGTCCTTCGTGTTTGCTCATGGTGTTTTGGACTACCGTGCCCTCCGTGAAAACCGTTGGAGACTTATAACGTCTTAATGTATTTGTGACTCTAAGTACAGGCAACCGAGAGTTAGGCCTGATATGCCGGTAATTAAGGGTGACCATGCCCTTGGGTAACCATTCCCATTTGTGTTTTTGAGAGGATTGAAGGGTGACCATGCCCTTGGGAAACTATTCCCATTTGTTTTTTTTTATTAGGAGCTAAGGACTCCGATGGCATTAGATATTTTATTATTGTGTAAATGTACCGATACCTAGGAAATGTTTACTAATGTGTACGATTATAATTTATGGCTAAATAAAAGTTATTTTGAATTAAATTTTAACACCTTCTTGACCGATATGGACAGTAATTTTGATAAACTTATGTATTAACTAAATGGTGTAATTTATGTAATTTCAGTTATTATAATATGTTTAAATGTTTTAGTTCATTTTATAAAATAAAGTGTTAGTTTAAATGCTACAAATAAGAAACAAAAATGTAAAACTCAACTGCGTTCGTCACATTTTTTTTTGTTGCATGAGGGGGTGAAGAGTGAACTTTCGGGGGAGATGTAATATGATGAATTAACAGTAACTCTTCGTTACTGTTTACGACATGTGACGCACGGATTTGGGTTATAGCAAGTAAGCATTAATATACTATAAATAGATTTAACTAGCTTTAAGACACGTCTTTGTCATCTGGTCTTCGTCTTGAACTTGCTCTTACTATAGTTACACAATATAACGACTATCATCATGAAGGAGTATTACTTCGAACCCCCATAAACCACCATCTCCAACTTCTACTATTACAAATCATTTGTACTTGTTCAGGTGTATTTGTTTAGAAACTTCTTCGTACTTAAATAATCTTAACGGCGACTGACAGATCATCAACCATCTTAACTAGAGATAGGGTTAAGATTAAGATTAACATCTGTAGAGTTCCATACAAAATTGATCGCGGTGATGAATTGAAATGCGACCAGGGTAAGAAAGATCCTACACGACAGCGCCAAAATTTGCTTCAATTAAGAAATCTATGCAAACTTTTTTCTACAGCGTGGGAGGGACTATACCGACAAACTTTAACTATAGATTCTAACAACTATTAGGAGTAAAAAATGTTATGTGATGTATAGTAAAAAAACGCTTACTTTCCGAGATATTCATAATTTTATAAATAAAAAATCCCAAGTGTGTAACAAGCCCTAATAAATGTGACTAAGATACCTTTACTATTTTTTTAAAATCCTTTAACTAAACAGGAATTAACCTTCGCAGTATTTGATGGTAAGCGACTACGAGGCCAAAAAATTGACCTTTCGTTTCCATTTTACCTTTTTTTTTTCTTTTTGATAACTTTTCAGCCAGTAAGGACATGTTTATAACGAGGGGCTTAATTTACTGATTTATTTTGTTCCATAAGACTATTAATGTAAAATGACAATATTCGACCCATGTTGATATAACATTTTTTACTCGTCACACCACCAGGAATTCATGGCTAAAGTATGTCGGTATAGTCCCTCCCACCCTGTATAGAGTGTAGAGGTAAGGAACAAATCAGTAAATCGTAACAAGGAATTAAAAGATTACGAGACAAAAGGCCAACACAAGTTTTCATAAGAAATTTAACGCACACTAAGGAAATAAAAATTCTTGCGCCTATTTACATTTATGTACTTTTATGACCTTTCATTAGCTTTCATTTCCGGTTAGGACACTTGTAGTTGTGCCTGATTTTCCAAAGTAAAAAGTGACATCATGCCAATCAGCCACAGTTAAATTTAAATTAATGAACGAATCCACAACCCAGAATTAGTAGCCCGTTCTAAACGAAGCATTAAATAGCCTCACTCGACAACTCCTGTCCGAAACTCCAGAAAGTGAAATAGGGAAATGCTATAAAGACTGTTGAAGTGATCTCATTTGAACAAAGTTTGTCTATCACTGAAATTCGGGGTGTAATTTGCGAACAGGGGAAACTTTCACCTTATCACGAAATTCCACGTGGAGTGTTTTGTTGAAAATACTAATTTTATTCACTGACTAACAAAGTTCTTCACCGTTACAAACATTAAAATATAAAGCTGATTTCATATAATTTTAATCTTGTACTGACTTGATTATACGTTTGATTTCTTTTGTAAAGCTATTGACTCGGACGAGTAGACTTTTCAGGCGATCTCGAATTTTCAACAAACGATTAGAAAGAAATATGAGATAATTGTTAGAGTTGGAGGCAAGAAGTTGTCACGGACGGGTAGGTCCAGATGTTGGCGGCACGTGACGATAACGAGCGAAACGCAGCGTGACTCCGCTGCCGGCCCGCCGCCGCCTGCTCGGTCAGCGAGCGTAATTGGAAAGACGCTCAGCCCGTACAACTGCTGAGCGTGCTATCATTAGCGTCACTCACAATTTTGTACCTCACGGCTCCACATTGCCGATATGAATTTCAGCGTTCATTAACTGAACCAATCCGAGCAGCATCGCGGTGAGTTTTGCTAGCAGGAATGTATTCATAATTTATGCGATCGAGCTTTGTAAATTGCGTTTTTCCTTTAATTAAGTACTCAAAACCATATGAAGTATACGTTTTCTACAAACGATATACAGTGTAGGTGTCTATTACAAACCTTATTAATATATTGAACTAAGGTGTGTTTGCCGCAGAGCTTTCTAAATACTACTATGGAATATTTCACAAATAACCACCCAGTCTCGCAGATTACTGCATTTTGGTTGACCATAACCGCTGCTCGTAACATAATTTACATAAATGGTTATTTTGTTTAATCATTATAAATCACAGGAGCATAAATTAAATGCGCTGCGGACTATAAAAGTGTCAGGGATTTATAAAGCTTTAATCACTATTTGGATCGTTAGCTTCATAATCTTGGTTGTGGTTCAACGTGCGCTTTTTAGCTGCAATTGTTCATACCTAGTATAATAGGTATTTGAGTACTAGAGTAGAGAAATAGAATTCTAATGCATACAACCTTGGTGTGTGTGAAATTCGCCTTGCTTTAGATAAGGGCGTTTATTTCAGTAATATTTTCATAAATCTGCGAAAATACTAAATATGTATTTATCCTTTTTTGGAGCTGTGTTTAAGTTTCATTCGAATTTTGCGAAATCACGAAGAAAAATTACAAAATATACGACGTTACCAGATTGTTCAGAATAAAATAAACCCGCTTTATAGGTAGGTAGTGGAGGCTTTCTCAACCGATAGTATCTAATCCTTATATCAACAAGCATATATGTATAGCATAAATTTACTATAATCTCGTTAATTAACCTAGAAGCATTTAGCACGCTTCTTTCGATATGTATAAAAATCCGAGTTGAGTTTAATGAGGACCAGTAGAGTTAGGAAAGAAACCGTGTTGCGTAACTAAACGTTAGGGCGGCGACAGTTTATGTGACGATTAGTGAGCATAGCGTAGAAGGCTCGGCCGTTCAATTTGCCGCTTCACTTGACACAATTCGACGCCTGACTCGGGGACAATCGCACTCCAAGCCCCGTCGACCTCCTTATCTCCCGGCGAGGTAATCTTTCCTTCCCTCGGCGGCAATAACTCCAAGTGGGCAGGATTACCTGCGAAGGGGCTTCGTAAGGAAACCACCTCTACAAAGGTTATCGATTTCAACATTGTGTGCACGCGTCAGATCAGACCTTTTTTTATTGCGGTTTGTCTTTGGCACACTTCACATCAAACGTAACTCATTGCACAGAGGTTGAATTAGATTTCCACGTACGGGAAAAGGTAACAGCGGTTCAAAATTAATAGAGGAAATGTAGTTGACCGCTTATCTGTAGCAGGTATCTGGACCAATACTCATTTTAATCTCACTTATCTCGATTGAAATGAAATTTCAAAAATATAAGCAATGGATAATATGCTCAGATAAACGGAAACTATTATTCTATATAATTAGAAAGCACTAATAGAATCGCATGTAGCGTTAAAAATCATATTTCGCGTTAAATATTATAAATTTATAAATGAAATAAGAGGCGATAATGTAATTTCAAATTTAAACGTTAAAGTGCGAATCACGAAATAAATCGCTTGAGAAGGTACGTTTGCAAATAATTTCGTTGGTATGTAAATGCGCGCACGTAAATTCCACTCCTGTCTGCGCGCGGAAATTGAATCGTTCGAGAACTATGCCAATACATATAATTTTTAGGATAACACAGACCCACCGCTTCGACCTTAATCAAATTCATAACCGGAACACCTATGCGATGAGAATTAACTGATGCTAGAGTGGTCTCTCGAATCGTTATTCGCGCGTTAGTGCTATAATCTGAGTACAGGCACAGATGTGGATAAAAATTAAAAAGTCAAGATTTTGCATTTGCTTTGCTTCAATCGTGGAAATAAAATTTTAAGCTATCCCGAGCTGACATTAACTAGAAGTAAAATATTTTTTAAACTTTTCTTATGATGCGCAAAACGTAATACCTACATAAAATATATATCGCAGAGATGTGCAATGGATGACAACTCGCCTTTGTACATAACCATTGATTTTTGTACTGCTTCTGTATGATTTTATGTGCAATAAAGTGTTTACATACATACATACATACATACAACTATACTGTACAGACCTTCCAAGTTGGCTTTACGGCAGGAAATTAGAAATTAACCTATTCCATGTATCGTTGTGATTGTTGTATTAGTGTGAGCGCGAGTATCGGAAGGCGCGGCGCG
This sequence comes from Eudemis profundana, assembly GCA_947034925.1. Taxonomy (NCBI): domain Eukaryota; kingdom Metazoa; phylum Arthropoda; class Insecta; order Lepidoptera; family Tortricidae; genus Eudemis; species Eudemis profundana. The sequence continues at coordinate 16,673,460 of OX344799.1, forward strand.
GCTGTGTGCAAGCGTCGGAGGTCATGGCAGCAGGGACGCAGGGATATTTCAATTTGGCCGGAGACGCGACCCGAGAGGCCGCGCGGCCGCTGCACGGCTCGCTGAACCGGAAGCCCGCTGCGGGCTTCGCCAAAGAGCAAACACCGCCTCCGCAATCTTGTGCCACGTGGACCATGCCGAACACTCGACCACGACAATCTACTAGTACAATTACCTACTCCACTACCGATACCTATACCTAAACATTGAACGCATCTTGTACTCGACTCTATTCAATCGGTGCAATCGATAGGAGGAATTCTCATTCGATTCGAATTCAACCAAAATTTATGCTTTAGTGCTAACTCAGAATTACTACGTGCACGCTCCGGCTCGGCTCGTATGAGAGAGAATAATCGTCTAAAATTTACGTTTTGTTTGATTTTCGTGTTCTATAGTAAGCCAACACGACTGGCATGGCACCGTATGTAGTGTTAGCGGTAAAATGCGGATCAGAGGCAAAAGCCAACATTGCTTATTGAACTTTTATATTTCCATCGTCCCTCGCAAACTGCAACCATTTTTATCGAAATTGAAAACAAAAGAGGTTCGAAAGAGGCTACGATGGTACAGCGGTGTAAAGATATCACGAAACATTAGAAAGGGTCAGCTTGATTTTCGTTCATCAGCGAACTTCCTGTGTACGGGGAGAAATGAGGAAAAAGGAATAAACCCTCAGCAGAGCAGCCTGCAGTCTTACTTCGAAATTAGATTTAAACCGGTTGACGGTATGTCAGCAAGCCGTATTAACTTAGGAAAGTAGATGACGATTGGGTACTTTGACATTATTACGAAAGTACAGCTTTAATCAAAAAATAATACTTTTAGGCAGTACCACAACGGGTATTTTATAAGGCGAATGTAATTATATTATTCGTATTCAACATTAGTTTATAAAAAAAAAACAGGAAATCCTTTAATTATTATTGGGTAGTTATAATTTATACCTGCATGTAACATGCGGCAGCAAAGCACATGAATTATTAGTCGGCTTAAGGTACGTAGTACCCATATCTCAATTAGGTCTAAGATTTATTGCAGCAAACATGTGGGTATTAATCCTCAGAAAACGCAATCACAATCATTATAATGGCTACTCAATTTCGAAAAAGTTTTATCTATAAATAAACTTGCCTGATTAATCCTGATATATGTAAGCATTAAAATTAAAAACTGAATGTCTATTTTAAGTAAACAATGTATTGTTAATATTTTTGTATAAGAATTTTCAGAGTTGGTGGGTCACGCCCTGCGGCCACCCATCGCGCTAGTATTTTCCTCTCATTTTCTTTCTTTCGGAAAGTAACGAACTGTGTAATTACATTACAGACTCTGGAAACAGGGGCCCGGCCGGGCGCTGACGACTGAGCACATTATGCCCGTTCTCCTTCCAATTTCTTACTTTCTAAACTCGGATTGTACATAACACGATGTCTCTCTTTCGGTTATTTTTCAGTAGATTCGAGCTTGTAGTCGCGCCGCATATCGTCATGAAATATGAAGGTCAATTACAAAGTCACGAACTGTCGGTATACTTAATACTTTCCTATGAAATACAGATAAATGTGCGTTCGTAAAACTACAATAAATCTCCAAGTAATATAAACGCGCTGTCGACATCGGCGGGCGAGGCGTGCGGGGGTAAGCGGGTCGAGGGATGCGGGGCGAGGGAAAGGGCGGCAATTTTTCTCTCCGCTGACAACATGATGTAACGCCAATATCGCACGCTGAGCGATTAAGCCGCGCACGCCGATATTTCAGACTTGCCCCTACTAACTGTCAAAGTGTCGACGAGAGCTATGAATGCTCGCGTCTGCGAAGTAAACGCTACATATCACAACATTTTGTATTTGAGCGAGATAAAGTTACAGTGCGAAATACTAATTCAACAACTCGAAAAATGTACTTAAATAAATACAATGAAAGTAGAATGGATTGAAATGAAATTTGGCATAGAAGTAGACCAAATCGTATACTTAGTACACCAAAATGTTAAAAGTTCCCTTGGGATAATAACGGGTATAACGCAAGCAAAGCGGCCGCGGGAAAATGCTAGTTTTTTTTTATAACTGGATGATATTTCTTTACAGTGTAAAACTAGAAACATTTGAAATGTTCCTAGCTTTAATAATGGTGGTTAAGACGTACTAAAACCTCATATTTTGTAGCAGTCAACTTTGACTTTGACATGGAGTCAAACCGCCTTGGCCAAGCCGGAGCAGATTTGGTTAGTTTTTTATATACTTAAAATCCCTAATATTAGGCAAGCCCGTGGGAATCGTGTTCTATAGGCGCCACGCTAGTGCTGACTGTACATAAGCATGCATTTAGATACCATTATTATTTTTTGGTGTATTTCTTATGCCTCGATGATTTAATGAATGGATTTGAAACAAATTGTCTCCATAAAATAACCGTAATCTCGTATCGATATCTACCTAGTAAACCCGACTCGGCCCAATAAAATAAAACTACGTAGCTAATCTCGAGCCAAGTTTCTTCCTGTCGCTTGAAAAGATAGTTGGCAAGTCGAATCACGCAGGCAGGCAATCACTCGATAATAAACGTGGCGCGAGCTGAGTGCGGCGCGCTGTACGGTCGCACGTACTGCTGACGCCGCCTGCCGACTGCAACCTTTTCTAATACTATGAGTACAACCTACCAATCTTCCTCTACATTGTAATCCAATCCAAATCATAAACTTCAATGCTAACTTCAACTTTTTTAATTCTGAAGAGACGGGGAGCACTCAAATAAATGACTTTATTTATTCTATCCCTGTATTCATAAATAACCAGGGGTCTGGACACTGGTGGTGGAGTCGATGATAAACGACAGTGAACCGGCGCCTGAGCGTCGGCCGTTGGTCGCGAAAAATACAACTGTCATCTTGACTGATGGTAAAATAACGCCCGCGTCATGCTCCGCTCTGCATGCCAAGAGCTATTGTCAGTCTTTCATAGCCTGACCCTTATTACACGGATTACATAAAGGCGACCCAGTGGAGGTGCGGACGCCAAATCCCAGCACCGCATGACATAATAGATTCTCGAACAATGTACCTTAGTGTCCGACCGAAACTAGTTTTCACGGCCGAAACCGAAACTGAATTGCGGCTTTGATCTCAGTTTCGGCCGAAACCAGAGCCGAAACCGAAACTTCCATAGAAGGTCATGTTTTCGTGGGAAGAAAAAAAATTACAATCATAATCAGTCAGTTTTCATTTTGAAATAACATATTAATCATTTGTGGCTGTCCATCAGAAAAGGGACCTTACGCCAACGCCATAACCATAAGGACCGTTTTTTGATGCACTGCCACATTTAGTCTCTTTCATTTGGAGAATCATTAATTATAACATATAATAATAACTACTATTGACAACGGGATATTTACGATGTATGTTGTATGTATGTTGGAACTAGGGAATGCAATTACCGGTAAATTTACCGTCTTTTCATACTAAAGTTAATTGCATTCCCTAGTTGGAACTCAATAAAACAAACATACATGGTAAATATCCCGCTGTCAATAGTAGTTATTATGTGAATGACCATGTTAGCTTAAAATTATAACATATTCTAATACTTATTCTTCTTCATAACTAAATTATGTGTACTTTTTGAAATAAAGACTGTCCGATCGCAGCACGAAATTCCTTAAATTCAGGTTTGGTTTCGGCCTTAGTTTCGGCCGGATGGGAGCCGAAACCGTAACTAAGCCGAAACCAGTTTCGTTTTTTTGCCGAAACTAGGCCGCAATCGAAACCGAAATTTCGGTCGAACTGTAATGTACTGACATCGAACAGTGGCTCTATCCAACCAACAATACTAAGATGGCACTGAAATTAGTAATAATATTAGGGATGTAACGATACCGATGATTTCGATCAATCATGTTTTTTTAAATATCATTAAGTAAGTCTTCTTCATGTACAGGTACAACCCATTTAAATTAAGTTTTAGGGTACCGTACCAAAATGGTAAAAAGGAACCCTTATGGTGCGACTCTGTCTGTCTGTCACAGCCAGATATCTCAGGAACTACTGCTGCTATCGATTTGAAATTTGGATTAGTTTTAAAAATCGCTAACCCAACCTAATGGGAAGCGAAATGGGAGGTCGAAATTTTAAAGTTGTGCTGTGCTATTATTTATATCAAGTGGGGAATCAAATGAAACGGCTTAATTATCGAAATATAACGTATAGAACGATAACGAACAAAATTGACATTTTTGAAATCAATACGTCCTATGTACCAAGGGAGTTAGTTGATAATCAACTTAATGATTACTATGTTTGAGTCTAAAGTAATTTATAACAAATATTAGTATTAAGTTTGAGAAGCCTGCAAATTCGAATAGGTTGCATATCGTTTAAAAGACAAAAATCTGTGATGGGTTACAAACCTACTGACGTGAGAAATTCATTTGACACCATAGTTTTTCTTAAGGCTTACTTGAACCTGGCCAAATAGTTTTAATCTTGTCGTGGATGATGTAATACAAGAGCGATATAGCCATTGAACAATTAATTAAATGCATATAGTTTATTCAATACATGATTCAAATAAGCATTTTGATGTGGTTCTGTTTCTTGGGAAAATATATTTATTATTTACTTAATAAATATTTATTTAAACAATAAATATTTATTATTTATTTAAACAATAAATATTTATTATTGACATAATTTAACCGTTTGACATAATGTCCGAATTTTGACTGATAGCCGATTTTGTACTAAGTATTATTTCCGCCCCCTTTGTACTAATGTCGTGGGGCTGATTTTCAGCGTCAGTTACCCTTCCATACTTATTATATTTCGATGGGCTTCATTTGCAGATTCCAAAACCATGTTTATTATATTTTCTTATTCGTGTACTTTTTTGATTTAGGACGAAAAACGTTAAAAAAGACCATTCCCCCTATTATCTTCGAAGTTACTGAACAAAAAATCTGTAATAATTCCCAATTATTAATATTATCCTAAATATTATAGGAAAAAACCGGTTTCCCTAAATTGCGCAGATTTTTAGAAATTTGCAAAAATCGTAACAATATTTGCTGCTACTAAACTAACCACGACCTATGTCAATGTATGGGGACAGCAGTTTTACAACAGCAAAGTGCAGTTTGTCTTACCACACAGTTTATCTTGAACTATTCACGTTTCTACTTACAGGTTTGTCGGAGCCCTCGGTGCGTGAGTCCGACTCGCACATGACCGGTTTTTTTATTTATAATGAATTGTACCTCTGCAGGAAGTGGGAGTAACCCGCCCCACTGTATGTACGCCTTTTATATGTTCAAATCTGAGTGCGGGAGCCTTAATTTTCTTTTCCGATACTCTATTGTTACTTGTTATTCGTAGGTATAGGTCGAATCATAAGAGCTGACGCGGATTTAGTATGAAATAAGCACCCGTTGCATACAAAGTCCGCGCTAACCCTTAGAATCGACTATAACTCTTCCACCACGGTAGGTACGCAGCATATCCTAAGACTGGTTATACCCATAATGAATTCCTTGTCGCCGAAATATACCCACAAATATTAATTGGTTTCATATCCCATCCCATCCCACTATCCCACTAATATTATAAATGTGAAAGTTTGTGAAGATGTTTGGATGTTTAGATGTTTGGATATTTGGATGTTTGGATGTTTGTTACCTAATAACGGGGTAAAAACTGGATGGATCAAGCTGAAATTTGGCATGCAAGTAGACCAAGTCCTGGATTGAAAGTAACTGTAAAGAGTTCCTTTGAGACAGTAACGGGAACAACGCGGGCGAAGCCGCGGGAAAATGCTAGTATAAATATAAAAGGGTGCACGGTGATTCCGCTCCCGTACAAGGGCGGCCATAAATACCTCAACTCCAAAAAAAGCCATTTTTTCGATTTTAAACTATAAAGGGTTATTATACAAGCATGAAATATATCATTAATAACATTTTTAGACATTTATAATAAACTTGTGTGACTATTTTTATTAAAAAAATATCTGTAGTCAAAACCATTTTATAAAACGTTATTATTTTAAACATAAAGCCATTAGATAAAAACATTTTGTAATTAATGAAAACATAAATGAAACAGCATACTACATAAATAATAAAAATATTTATTTCAAGACTATTTACATATATACAAATAAGGTTATATTAAAACAAAGCGATTACTTACTATTTATACATTCAATATTACTTACTATTTACACACAACAAGTCCAATACAGATTTAGACAAAGAACTTTTTTTTTTAACAGGTAACCTTCTCAAACTTGATATTAGGGGATCTGAGTGAAGAAGAAGTCGATTAATCAAATCAGTATTAGTCAAAACGCGGTTCATTTTTCGTGTGTGATCTAGTCGAAATGCTTTATAGTATTTGTTACTCGCTTCAGCTGCTTCTTCAGACAGTTCTCCTATTGACAGTAGGCCGTGATTGATAATGTCAGCACCATGAATCAAAATTTTGTGGACAGAAGCAGGCAAATAGTACCATGGATATTCGGCAACTAATTGCCGTGCAGTTTCTAAAGCGAAATCTCTGAATTTTGTCGCATCAATGTTATATCCCGAATTGATACACTGAAGTACAGTCCAACAACGATCTAGGAGATCCTTCTTAATACCCGTAATTTCAGCTGAAATATCTGAGCTTGAGAAGAACCGCCTAGCAGTGTTGCCATCGTTCGATGTCCCGCTTCCGCCACTTTTGGGTTTATCGATAATAAGACCTAACTTTTCCCTAAATTGCGATTGTATAAGTTTTTTTTTTTCAGCTACAAGTCGTTTATCGCTATCAGACCTAGCTTGCCATTTCTTAACCTCTAACTTGTAAGAGAGATGAATGAAATATTCAAAAAATCGGATCAATGCGTGAAGTGGAGACATGCCATATTCATATTTACTTTCGTCAGTTGCTTTGCACAAACATACATCAATTTGATTCATCTCACTTGGTAAAGCTTTACATATATAACATCTAGTTGAAGAAACATCACTAAGTGCATTACACACCTTACCATCGACCATAGTAAGTTGTAAGCTATGATTAATTTTGTATTCGCATGCATTTGTCTTGAAGATAGTCGGTTGCAAGTTACTTATTTTCTGTTTGAAATAAGTCTCCTCTTCAACTGATACTGCAGTTGTTTCCTTAAAAAACTGAAAGCGAATAGGTCTGCAGTATCGAGTTGAAGAAGGACGAGGATTTTTCCACAAAATGATTGAGTTTTCCTTATTATCCGGGTTTAAAATAAGTTGAAGCGGTACATATGAAGTAACAAACAAGCTACTATCCACAAGAGAAGAATCTGAGAAAGTTTGTTTGTACTCGCTATGTCCTGTACTACCATCAAATCCCCATTTCCCAACCAAAGATATTTTATTTAAAGACTGGTCAGGTATTTTATCTAAAATATCTTTTTGAGACTCAAGAATCCGAGTGGCAGTGTGATCTAACAAACTCTGAAGTTCGACTTCGGCTGATGATTCAGTAACGGCTACAGTTGTAGGGTAACATCTCTTTTTAGCCTTTACAATGCGTTGATAGGAAGGCATACAATCTTTCAGTATATTATTATGTATAAAATTCTTAATTAATAGATATTGCTTTCTAGAAATCTTACCTTCTGCAATAAGTGACAAAACTTTGTTTTCGTCGACTTTTGTAGAAGTTAAGCTGGAATCAGCAGAAGCATTGAGCAGTGTATTTACAGCAGACTCGTCAAAATTAGATAGTTCCGCCAGTCTCCTTCTTTTAGTGCGTTTACTACTTTCATTAAAGTTTTTCCTCGGACGGCCACGAGAAGTGGAAGGGGAGGGGTCGACGTTATCATTCTGCTGAGAAATACGCTGCTCGATACTTTGGATCACATCAATGTATTCTACATCATTAAGCCACTCTGCATATTTATGTAGAAATATAGACTTTGTACATCTTGTTTTTTTCCAATAACATGCAATTCGTTTACATAAATTCCTTATTTTAACCCTTAAATTCTCTATGCCAATATTTTCGATGTTATCCGAAATAATTGATGTTTCCGTCAGTGTAGTAAAAACATGTTGAAATTTTTCTGTATCAGTTCCTTGTCCAGAGTGCCAAATATCAAAAACACTACGTTTCGAAATAGAACACCTTAAAAATGTACCTAAAACAAAGATAAAAACATTTTTTAAAAATCGGATTTTTTTCGGCTACCCTACTCTTGTTCTTTGAAACCCCTTTTACCTAAGAAGAGGTCAAAAAAGGTCGATGAAAGTTACAGCCCTTATTAAGGACACTTCCATCTATAACATAATATATGTGTCAAGTGCGGCAAACCTCGGCATCAGAGTATAACTCTCAATGAAATCATACTTCTTAAAAATTAATCGTAAACAACAGACCTCTACTAGAAAATTATTTTAAAATATAAGCACGCATATTTATATATAAAACATAATTGAAAAATAAAGTACATACCCTCTTCTTGGATTTCCATAGTAACACCACGTGGACACACGCAAATAATAATAATAGTACACAATAACAAAGTGATTAAGTTGCGGCGACAAAAACACACTACTAATTAGGGTCGAGATGCGTTCACTTTCGTTGCACAAAAGTAAATGATAATAGTACTTTATTGCTGTGCTATATATAGTATTTAGAAGATTGTCTATCGGTGAATCATTTTACTTACTTTTTAGTCCAGGATACGCTCATGACTTTTTTCGATTTATGGCCTACGGCGGAATCACTGTGGGGTGTGCGTTATATTGATGTCAATAATTAGGTAACTAAATGCACTTGAACAATAGATTTTTAAGCTTGTGCTTCTTACTCTTAGGCTGCAGACCAAAAAAAAAGTGCAGTAATGAGCCAGTTCAGGCAGTACTGCAAAGGCCGACTTTATATAATACTGTTCTTCCCCTATATGTACCACAGTGCAAATAAACGTTTTGAATTCGACTTTCACAAAGTAATAAATACGCCACCACTTGGTTACCCGTCGCAAATATATGTTGCGTTTATTAAGCGGGGTCCTACAGTATATCATTCCAAATTAAGTTAGACCCTGTTATTACATTATCAATTGCCCCGGCAGAATCCCGTTAAGAAAATCAATGCTCTAAGAGAAAACTATAGCGCTGCGAGTAATAAAACACAAGCCGATTGATTGTTGGTATTGCGGTCACGTTGCTCAGTTACTGTTTTCACGTCTGACGTAATAACGTTAGCAACAAAGTTATGGTATTTACGTGACCCGTTAGTCAGTCGCATTCCGTTTATCCCTTGATCCTCTTCGTATCTTTCACGGCTTTGAGGTATTTATCAATCGGTGGAGTAATTAATATACGCTGGATTGTGTGAATAAGCTTTATCGATACCAACAAAAACTATTTTCATACGTCAGATAGAAATAACTAAATATTTTTACAAAAAAAAAACCGACCGCGGTGCACTTTAAAAGTGCCTAAAATCCGCCATTTTGTTTATTTTAACGAACTTCATACCCAGTGACACTCGCGCTATCAAGAAGAAGCTAATGATGTATCATTTATCAAAATAGGTTGTTCCGTTGAGTAGTTAGGAACGGACATACATACATACAGGTCAAACACATAACCCTCCTTTGGGCTTCGCCGCAGTCGGGTAAAAACGAGGAGTTCAAAATAAGTCACTTTAATAAACGTTAATGTCCTAGAGTCTGGCCAGTCGCATTTGGCAGTAGCCAAATTAATTCTGATAACGGGTCAACTTCTGTTAATGAGCTGCAATGTATACATCAAATTAAACGTATATTTATAGGAACTCCAATTTTAAACCTGACTAAAGCTTTTATGTCTTTCCTCAGGGAGACTACAGAAGTATCAGAAAGAGATGGGTATATTTCATCCGTTCGGAATTTAAAGTGATCAGCAATCCAGTCAAAAAGTCATTGTGCGTCAAAAGGAAGGGTTGTCAATCGAAGATATTTTGAATTTGCCTCTCTTTTTCACTGCCAAATACGGTTGGCCAGACTCTAATCATAATATCCAATTTCTATGGTGGATTAGGCAGATGAAATTGCTAGAATTACCATAATTTTCGTGAGTAAGGATATTCGTCATAAAGCAAGTCTTTTATCCTAGATTTGCCCAATATTTTACTTTCCTAACGTTATATTTCGTACTTGAGTGAACATTTGACCTCCTTTTTAAAAGCTTGTCTCGTACTTTATAATATTAATATTCAACTATTTGATCAAAAGCATCTGTCATACTTCGTATATGTTTGATCTAATGAAGCAATATTAATGATTTGATTAGAGAATGATCCGTCGAAGCGGTTTGGTCAGTGCTGTAGCTTCACCTGTGATTGAATGTGGAATATATTTCACTCACGCCGCGAATATTTCATTAAAAGAGCTTTGTAAAGCCTCGCCATGCATCACGGGTCGTGTTAGAGAAAGCCATGTCGACGGCATGATCCACTCGGCTTAGTATAGATATTAATACGTAAAATGTGATGACGTGTACCATGCGACAAAGGCCGGAGATAAAAAAATATACATATTCATTAATTTCATTACAATACCGACCACGGGTTCGGGCAGGACTCTAAATAATAAATTTATCTGTTGATAATTCAGCTTGTCAGTAACACTGACTGCCATTTTATATTTATAAGAGGTGTATTAAACAAACGTCAAAAGTGGCGTGTAAACTGGGAATCGTATTCAATTTTGCCGACATATTTCAACCATTTACAAACGTGTGAGTTGCCAAATAAGAAAATCGAGAAGAGGTGAATCCGGCAAAGCAACATACATGTATACATAAGACGAGGATGAGGAGGGTAGCTGATTCTAAGACGAAAACTTAGTATGTACGCGAGACATGAGGGGAAGGCGCGATGGGTTCTGGGGGGGATGCACGTACACAACTTTAACAGGCAAATCCGAGTTCGGCGGGAGTTTATTACCCTAGTCATATTTGCACAATTGGAGTGGGTGTTGGCGGTCTAGGCGCGCAAGCCTCGACGACATATTTCACAGGAAGGAATACTTTGAGAGATCCAATTTAAAATCGAACTCAAAAAACAAACCGTAACATTTTATTTTCACTGCCATTTATTGTAATGCAATTACTTATGACAAACATAAATAATAAGAGTTTTAAAAAAATCAGTAAAGTACAGACCAGGGTTTGTACCCGGTTAATCTTGTCTTGAAATTACAGGATGCCCGCAACATCAGAGCCAGATAGAAGAAACGGAAAAACAAAATCTTGAAATGGAAACAGAATACACATAGGAAGTGGATGAAATTTACACAAATTAAACGTAAAAGAATTTTACGACTATTGAACTCATACAAAGATAACTCCGACAAACATGAATCTTGTGACAGCAAAAAAATCGGACAAGTGCGAGTCGGACTCGCCCACCGAGGGTTCCGTACAAATAGATTAAATATTTTTAGGGTTCCGTACTAAAATGGTAAAAAAGGAACCCTTATGGTGCTACTCTGTCTGTCAGTCTGTATGTCCGTCTGTCACAGCAAGATATCTCAGGATCTACTGGTGCTATCGACTTGAAATTTGGAATAGTATTAAAAAACCGCTAATTTAAGCATATGGAACAGAAAAAAAATCCTATACCTTTATTACTTTTTTTTAAAGGGGACCGAAATGGGATGTCGAAAATCAAAAGTTGAGTTAATATATCGAGTGGGATATCAAATAAAAGGGCTTAATATGAAGATTTCAAAACCGTTTTTATTTTACGACGTGTAGTTTTTGATTTAAGACCAAAAATGTTTAAAAAAATACCATTCCCCCCTATTATCTCCGAAGTTACTGAACAGAAAAATCTGTAATAATTACCGATTATTAATATTATCCTAAATATTACAGGAAAAATAAAACGGTTTTCCTAACTTGCAGCGTTTTTTAGGAATTCGCAAAAATCGTAAGACAACCTTATTTGCTCCTACTAAACTAACCGCGGCATATGTCGATGGATGGGGACAACAGTTTTACAGGAGTAAAGTTAAGTTTGTCCCACCATACAATTTTTTTTTAATTATTCACGTATCTACTGACGATTTTGTACGGAACCCTCGGTGCGCGAGTCCGACTCGCACTGGACCGGTTTTTTTTATAATTGAATTACAAATGCATAGTTTTCAGATTTTTCCCTTTACATGTAGCATAAGACCATCGAAATATAATGTATGGAAGGATAACGTCTAACAAAATTGACGTTGAATGTTGCCCCACAACACCCACTTTTTAGGGTTCCGTAGCCAAAATGGCTAAAAAGGAACCCTTATAGTTTCGTCATGTCCGTCCGTCCGTCCGTCCGTCCGTCCGTCCGTCCGTCCGTCCGTCCGTCCGTCCGTCCGTCCGTCCGTATGTCACAGGCATTTTACTCAAAAACTACAAGACCTATACTAATGAAATTTGGAATATAGATGTCTTGTAGATGCCGCAACTAAGTTTGGTAGTTAAATAATAAAAATAATAAAATCTAGGGGGGCACTCCATACATGTAACAGAAGCTAAAAAAAATTTTTTTCACAAAATGTCAACGTGCGTTACATAGTTCGACAGCTCTTTTGAAAACATTTTAAGGTTCTTAAATAATGTTTGTGATTAAGTGAATAGCTTTGGAAATAATCGCTCCGAAAGTTGTGAAAATTGTGTCCCCCCCCCTCTATCTTCTAAACCGTGTGTCCGAAAAATATAAAAAAAATTACAAAGATAACGCTCAATTAATACTTTCAACGAAAATTATTTTCAACAAGATCGGATTAACCGTTTTTGAGTTATTGCCGATAAACTGCGCTTCTCAACAAAAGGACGTAATTGCTATGAAGATACGCTCTTTTGTTGCTGTACTTTTTTTACATCGTATTTTTCACCTTATAGTTACGGCTATGGAACCCTACACTGAGCATGGTCCGACATGCTCTTGGCCAGTTATTAATATCAATACGTTTTATGTGTCAAGTGGTATTGATAACCAACTTATTGTTTACTATGTGTGAGTCTTAAATCATTTATGACAAATATTAGTTTTAAGTTTGAGAAGTCTTCATTTTTAGGTAATTAAGCTTCATTAGTAGGTTGCATATCGTCTAAAAGACAAAAATCTGTGATTGGTTACAAATAGGGAATGCAATTACCGGGAAAATTTTGAAACCAGTAATTTACCGACTTCGGTATAGTTCAAAACCGGTAAACCGATAAATTACCGGTATTGGTTATTTAAAGTAAAAAGACGCGAAAATGTTGTTTAATTTAAGATTTCTGCATAATTACCATCCATAAACTAAAAGAAATCTGGCCAGGTGCGAGTCGGATTCGCATACGAAGGGTTCCGTACCATCGTCGAACAAAAAGACGCCAAAAAACACATTAATTTATTGTATGGGGCCCCTTTTTGTTTTTAACTTTATTTTTGGTTTTTATTATTTGTTGTTATAGCGGCAAGACAAAGTCTCTTTCTATTACGGTTCAAAAGATATAGTACTGTGACTGATCGACACAAGCACGTTTACTGTATGGGCACGCCCTTTTCTTTTTCATTTAATTTTGTTTTTATTATTTGCTGCTCTAGCGGCAATAGAAATACATAGATATTCTGTGAAAATTTCAAGTCTACGGTTCCAAAGCTAGAGCCCTAAGACTCACGGACAGACGGACAGACAGAAAGACAGACAGCGGAGGCTTAGTAATAGGGTTCCTTTGGCACCCTTTGGTTACGGAACCCTAAAAACAACCCAAATCGTGTAAAATAAGATTATATTGAAAAACGCCTTTGTGAGATACTCACAAAAATCATATTCATATATGAATAATTATGATTATAATGCAGATGGTTTTCATTGCTTATTAACAAACTAAACACAAAAATAAAAAAAGTCAGTAACAAATAACATTAATATTTAAATCTGTCTCTTTAAATTATGAATATAAAAAAAAATCTAATAAACTGCGTACAAGTAAAATTTTAAAACACACATAATATATTGGTTTTCGAATGATATTTTTTTTTATAAATTTGTGATATTGAGATACGATAGCTCTTTCTATATATTTAATAAGGGATAGAACATTGACATTGAGTGAAAATTAAATATAAGAAGGAATCCTAAATTGCCTAACTTTTAGGTGCTAGAAAACTTTTTCAACATATTTGAAGCAAAAAAAAAGGTAATTAAATCGTTAATTCACATAAAATCCGGTTTACCGGTAAACCGGTAAATCGGTATACCGGTTTGCATTCCCTAGTTACAAAGCCTACTGACGTGAAAATTTCATTTGCCGCTACAGTTTTTTCTTCAGTACTAAGTGCTAGCTCCGCCCCGTTAGTACTTATTCAGTTACGCTTCCATACTTATTTATATATCGATACTTTTAGACTCAAAGGGCGTAAACGCCGCAGGTTCTAATGGCGTTTACGCCCTTTGAGTCTAAAAGTATCGATATTTCGATGTTTAAGACGGTATTACTGTCCAAATTTCATAGTTCTAGGTCAACGGAAAATACCCTATAAAAGTTGGTTTCCTTGAGAGTTTCGAAACATACGTTTTTTGCGGCATAAACGGCCGTATTTTTTTTTACGTTAACTTAGAAGTCTAATTTTTCCCCAGCTTCAAGGCACCGTAGACTTGAGTATATGGTTTTATTTTCAACTCGATATCTCCACGCGTTCCCGAGAGAAAGGGTCTTGACAGACAGATTGACAGACAGGCGGTCAACAAAGTGATCTTATAAGAGTTCCGTTTTTAGGGTTCCGTAGCCAAAATGGCAAAAACGGAACCCTTATAGTTTCGTCATGTCCGTCCGTCCGTCCGTCCGTCCGTATGTCACAAGCATTTTACTCAAAAACTACACGATGGATATTGATGAAATTTGGAGTATAAGTGTCTTGTATGAGCCGCTACTTAGTTTGGTAGTTAAATAACTAAAATAAATATTTTTAGGGGGGGGCACTCCATACATGTTACAGAACCTAAAAAAAATTTTTTTCAGAAAATATCAACGTGTGCTACGTAGTTCGACAGCTCTTTCAAAAACATTTTAAGGTTCTTAAGTAATGTTTTTGATTAAGTGAATACCTTTGGAAATAATCGCTCCGAAAGTTGTGAAAATTGTGTCCCCCCCCCTCTATCTTCTAAACCGTGTGTCCGAAAAATACAAAAAAAATAGCAAAGATAACGCTTAATTAATACTTTCAACGAAAATTATTTTCAACAAGATCAGATTAACCGTTTTTGAGTTATTGCCGATAAACTGCGCTTCTCAACAAAAGGACGTAATTGCTATGAAGATACGCTCTTTTGTTGTTGTAATTTTTTACATCGTATTTTTTACCTTATAGTTATTTCCCTTATAGTTACGGCTATGGAACCCTACACTGAGCATGGTCCGACATGCTCTTGGCCAGTTATTTTCTTTTGAGGAACGGAATCCTAAAAATGGCCGGGAATGTGTTAATATATAAACGGATTGAAACACAAACCTTATAAAATACGCATGATTTAGAACGCGTAACTTCGTGCGTGACATAAAAAAATCAAGTTGAAATGAATATTAATGACTAACTTTTGTGTTTTTTAATTCATTTTAATATCTACTAACAATTTAACTATATAGACATTCTTTGAAATGGTTTACCAAAAATTTGAAAATCCTAATGATTACACGTAATTACAATGATTTTTTTCCGGACCGTTAATTAGCTTTCATGTAGACTTATGGCATCCTGATTCTGAAAATAAAAATCGTTTTCATCTATCAGCTTTAGTTTTGGAGATATGACATGTATGTAATATGCCTACCCTCACATAAAATACCAAAAAGATATACGGAAAATAAAAGTTGATAGATAGAAACGGCTGGTAGATTTAAATTCACTGTATCAAAAGATAAAAAAAAAGTGAAAAAAACTTCCGGAAAATTTTAAAAATTAAAATTTTGTAACCATGTGTTATGGATAACGGTTTAGCGGTTACAAGCTCTGGCGTAAACCACTGTACAGTTACGAGGATGCATTACGGAAGTAAATAACTACCAGTGTAAGGAATTAATTTAATTATTTCCTTTTTGTAAATTAATAGGTAACCACGTAATTAATTGTTAAATAAAAGGGACGCTTTTACAAAACGCGAGGCCAACTCTGGTGATTAAGTGTCTCATTTAAATGCAGTCTCCCGGCGCGGACGCGGACGTCTCAAACGCAAAGGGAGCGCCGCTCGCGGAAAACGGAAGACGAGTCTCTTCACAAAAGGAAGGAGAGGTATTTAAATTAGCGTAGTCGCTGAAAAAGTGCACTAACAACATTAGCGAGTGGAACAATGGCTGAGCACACAAAGAACCGGAACATACCGACTAACGTATCTGACCGTCGACGCGAGCGCCATTTGTACTGCACACTACGTGCCCGTATTTACGTGCACCGAACACCTACACCCGCATCCGGAATCTAAAACTTCAACTTCTGAAATATTGCAACTTTACACAGCCTTCTCGAAAATCTCAAGAAAACTTCTCAATTTCGCTGTCTTCAAAATGCGCTGCAATCCCGTGTAAGTTAACATTGTTAACACTAGTGGTTATATCTTTAAGTATCAGTAGAGTCTTCTGTTTCAGTATCAGCTGTAATAAATAATATTTAAATTTTTAAACAAATTAGTACCTAACTAAAAATTTTAAGTAAAAGTCAGTTTAAACACTTGGTAAGTTAAAGAGGTGCTAAGCTGTATCTGCAATCTAGTAAATAACGCTCAAGGAGCAGAGCTCACTTTAATGAACAGAGCGAATCTCAAGTTAAATGGCCGCTTTAACTACGCGTCATGGAAATAATGAGGTTAAAAGAAAATTCATTCGAATTCACATATTTACACTTTATACCGCAGTCGGGGTCGGGACAAATAATAAATGTTTGATATGGGATAAAGGGATTATGTTAATGTTGAAAAGGCAACAATTATGCCCAAACAAATTAGGAACAACATTAATATATCCTCTGTATCCGGCAACTTCCCCGCAATAAGCAGAATGTATTAGTGTTATTTATCTTAGCTCGAGCGCCAACAAAGTTTTAATTGCAAGCGCCGATACAATTTGCGTACAAATGAATTTATTCGCTGAATCTGTAGTGCAATCGTGTGCGGTGTGTGGGCGGGCGGCGCGGCGCGCGCGAGGCGGATTATCCGCGAGTGCAGAGCCGCTAATTGCGGGTAACGAGCATCCGCGCCACCCGCGCCCGCCTCCGCCTCCGAGCCCGTGCCCGCGCCCGCCTCCGCACACGCCCCGCTTATGTTTGGACTCGCATCTCTGATCAACAAGCGGTTCTTTATCAAAACATTGTACCAATCAATTTCGATTGCAACGAATAAAAGTTAGCCAAATCCACAGGTAGTATCATTATAAAATCAATGCGCTAATGCTGTGGCGTAATCGGTAATCGAAAGCGCGTGTCTGTGTCCACATAACATATTCGTACGTATTTTTACGTAACGTGTCCTGTATAACAACATGTAGACAGTGTGTTCGACCCAATATATTGACTGAAATATTTTGATTCTTAAGAATTTCACACTTTCATCACTAAGAACCCACTCCGGGGGCGCTAGACTCGTAGCAGCTACGGGATAGTTGAGGATTTTGCCTTGTTATTGGCTACGAGCGTAGCGCGCAGTGCTACGTGGTTGCGAAAGTATTAATGTTGATACACCACAATCTATTGTCTCAATATGTCGAAAGATTAACGATTCTCCGAAGTTTTGGTACTTTTGTCTATATTTATCCGCATTTTGGTCCATATTCTACTCTGGTTTTGTCTTTTACGACATCATAATATACGTTCGTGAAATTACCGCGACATTTCAATTTGCTACTCCATTATTAGAAACAGTACATAGCTAAAGTGGCAAGATGGAATGGAAATGTCGTAGTGATGTCGCCTAAAATTAAAATGCCGAATTCGAATAGCCACCAATAGTCAAACTCAATTTAGCACTAGAAATAGCATTTATTCCATAAAAAAAACCGGAATTCGTCTTACATAAAAAATCGTGAGATCATGTAGCGTCAGGTCAGGCATCCTTTTATTTACTAACTATTATTAACTTTTCATTTTGAGACACTGAAATTAATTATGTATTCGCGCGGCTACTAATGCCTGTTTTGATTCCCCGAACAATCAAGCGTCATAGATACGTAAACATGCGAGCTTGAGCGAATAAATGAGAACTATTTCTGGTCTTCTAGGACCTTCTTCGATTAGTGATCTCTAATTAGATAGACAGTGTCAAAATTACGAAAAGTTGATGTAAAATATTTAGTATATTTGTACGATGGTCGACGGAACAGATATTTCAGGCTGTTTCCTGCTTTTACCTTCAGCACAGATATAAGGCTCTTAATAGCCCTTCAGCTGCTTTGAGAAAAGGATAGCCGTGGTACACAGACCGTGTTCAAAGTATAAATAAAGACAAACAAGTAGTAAGACTTCGGCCGTTTAAGAGAGCGCGACACTTATTTACACAGACGCACGATCGCGCGTCAGTGTGAGTGCACTCCATACTGTGGCATTGGTGCGCATTGGTAAATGTTTGCTTGTGGTGCGTCCGTACACCGAGCGCACACATGCGCGCGCCCGATGTACCTTTTGTCGGAAGAAAAACCACTGCTATTTGCCGTGTTTGAGCGAGCGTGCTTCCAAATCGCCACTGTGTGAAAGCTTTTCATTTAGTTGCTGGTGATGCTTTGTATGCAAAATATAGTACATTTTTCAATTTTGCAATAAAAATCGAACGTGCAACAGTATTTAATAACAAACGTGTCGGGTCGAAACAAAAATAACCAAACAAACAAGTTCAGCGCATGCACAAAGTCGCACAGGCAACACAACAGTAAAGAGACAGTGCATTCGGGCCAGCGGAACTGGCACAGCAGTCGGTATCCGGCCTAACAAAAGGGTGATAGCGTTACGTGCGTAAATCAAACGTCGCACAATAACAGACCCTCCCGGACCCCTCCCTGCTCGGTCTCCTGGCCGCTGCCCCCTTCTCCTCTCCGCCGGTCGGTTCACATAAATCTGCCATAGAGAAATGTGCTTTACTCCAGCTACTACCCCGACGAACATCCTCATATCTATGCCAATAGGTTTTCAATGTCAATCCTATTTCAAATCAGTTTAAAACCAGCCGTTCGTCAGCCCTACGGCTATCTGCTTCGAGTAACATACAGCAAACCCTTTTTATAGCGGGCCATTCATTATTCACGGAACACGGCCCACACCAACGTAACGGAAATTTATCAATTTTAGTACCGTACCCGTACTAAGGTTGCCGGGATTATCGGAACATTTCATTACATGTTTCTTCATGGTACAGCGTGTTAGATAATAATTAGGATAACGAAACCTTTATTAAGCCCAGGTCACATACATTTCGTATAATTATTGCTGGTCATGGTGGAAAGCAGGTTTGCCGACGAGTATTTAGCGCCAACGCCGTAACAGTCAGTGCGGGAAATAACATTTGTCGTCCGGACGGTACGATACCATCGTACTTCGCTCCATTCGCTGCAATTAACGCTGCACAATGACCATATAAATCTTCTGTGAATGCTGTTCGTTCTCGCATTCTACATAGGTATCCCCGTCGAATAAGCTGAGCAGATTATATGGCATCGGCGACTTCGTGCATTGCGAACCATGATGTTGTGTCTAGATTAGCCAGAATCGATCGTGATGGTGGCTCAACGAAAACAAAACGTAGACAATTAATAACTGTAACTATGATGTCGGTAAGGAAAAGAGTAATGCCCGGGTGATGCGGCGGGGTTCGGGGGTGCGACGCCGCTGCCTAATCTCACCTATACGTCTCGAGCCGGAGAACAAACAAGCCGCGAGTCGAGATTACGCTCCGAATAAATCAATGTTACGACGCGTTAAAATATTTAAGCTCACGATTAATGCGGATCGCAATGCCCGTCTTATCTGCGGCGCGCGCCGCAGCGAGCGCAGCTGCGCAGACTGCCGATCATTGCCGGATTCCGCAACAGATTAATCACGACAAAATACAAAGCAACGCTACGCAAACAAGTATTTGGCTATTAATATCAATCTGTTTCTTCGTTAATTATATTTTTTTATTAATTGATTGAAGGGAATTGGTTTTGCAGTGACAGTAGAACTTGAAAGTTCTATACTAAATTATTTCGTTGAAGTTTTAGGTTTTTTTAACCTTAAGTGTACAATAATATTAAATATAAGTAGTTACAAAATAACATGTATAAGAAAGAGGGTGTGAGTCGTGAGGTCGGGATGTATAAAATATTATTATTATACTAGTATTAAGGCGTTTCGAGTAGCTCGGTTCATACAGCACTATCTATTAGCATCGTTCAGAACAGAATGTCTAACTCAAAATATGTATATTTTGGTTTTATGAGTCTACACATGTTACTTTGCGGTTACAAAATGTATCAAGGTTCGAAATAAAACATATTTCAACCATCATTGACGCAGTTAAATTAGACTGTTAACCCTCTTTTTATTTGTATGTCTCGAAATTAATAAACTTGCTGTCCAAGTTTGTTATTAATAATATTCTTATTAGTTTAGTGCAGCAATCTAGATACAAAGAGGCTAAAATGAATTTCACGCAGATGCTATGCGAGTATTATCGGGTATTGCTACGCCGTAGACGCTCTACAAAAACTCATAACGGGCAACAGTGTACCGCGTGAACTAGATAGTTCCTACAAAAAATATAATTTTCATGTATTTATATATATCGAGGCCCTATTTCACACTCGTATTAATTAAATATTTTTTTAACACTAAAATTATACTTTACAATTAGACAAAAATGGTAAAAAAAACGCTTCGAAATGGTAAATTTGGCGGAAGGAAACGACCAAAAACGCACTTAAAGCAAGCCCGAGTATGAAAGTTACGATTATGACACTGATAGGACAACAAGATAAATACACATAGGCTTTAGACTTATAACATTCCTCTTTAGCACCGATAAACAATGAGCTAAACTTGTATTGTTGTGAAATAATTGTACTTACCTATCTTTATTACCACATTCAAAATGCATCAAACGCAATGGGTAACAAACGGGTAACCACAATCAGTACCTAACTCCCCTCAGTGGCGGCAAATCAAGCAATGAAAGTTTACGTAATCAATGGAGCGTATTCGTATGGTTAGATACGAAGCTAATTTACGAGGATACTTAACCGGAAGCTTATCGTATTCCGGTAATGTATCGCGAAATTGCCATAGAAGTTTTACAAGGGCTCGTTAGGGGAGCTGTAACGATAACCGCGCGAGATAACTGTTTCTAATCAGACGTAATGACGGAGCGGCAGCGCCGCCGCGAGGCTTCGCTCCCTCGACTACTGTCGCCTCCGCCGTATCCTTTATTTAATTCATTAATAGAGCACCGAGTACGAGCTTCGTAGTTCATAACGACACATCTCATTACCTACATCTCTCCTAAAAATCAATGCACCAATCACATAAATCGACAACAACTTTCAAAACTCTGTCATAACAAACTTCTTATAATAGGGAGATTCCAAAGTTGTCAGATTAAATTCCTCAGACTTTTTTTACTATAAGAACTTTCCGAACCGAAGAGGATGGGCACTCCTGATATAACGATATACTGCGGAAGTAATAAAATAAAACGATTTTACATCTCAAGGGGGAAACGAACGTTTTTGTCGAATGGGAAAAGTCGCGAGCGACTTCTCATTCCGCGATAAAATCTGGAACGTTTTACGGCAATCTTAAATTCGATTACCGTTAAACAACAATCTGAGAATTTAAACGACTTTTTCGCAAATTCTATATTAATTTGTTTGGCGTGTAGAATTAATTCTCAGCCACTATTTAACGAGCAAACTCGTTGAAGCAAATACATAAAGTTATTTTCTTCCAATAAATATTCGCTCATAAAATAAGCATACCTCGGATCGCTCTGCGCGAAGATATTTTAAATAGTTTCCAAGTGGTTGAATAAATCCGAACAGGGTCCAAGAGCATGAACTAATAGTGATTTAAAAAGGAATCCAGTGAGGTCCGTGTGCCGAAGCACGTTCGACTGTTTGTAATATGCGGCTCGGTCGGACACATGAAAAAGTAGCCGACGGCGTCGGAGGTGACCGCGAGGGCCCGCTCTGCGCCGCCGCATAATGAACCGGTCACGTAGCCACATTTCGTATTATTTCCCTGGGACGCGTCGCGTGACTTGAATAAATGTGGGCGGCCGGTGCGCGGCCGAGACCGAGGCCGACGCGCCTCCAGCGGCTCCGGCGCCTCCGCCTTGCCTCCTTCGGCCCTCCACAAATAAACCGCTTTACGCACGATTCACCAGCGGAGATTCATTATTCTTGCGCTTACCGCACCACTTTTGAAACATACACCTCTTAACGCTTACCTTTGTAACAGACTCAAGAATACTTTTTTTCTACAAAGCAATCATAATGTCGAAGGAAATTAACAGTCATGATTTATTTATAAAAAAACCGTGCCGGACGTACCGGAGAAGTGCGAATCGAACTGGCCCACCGAGGGTTCCGTACAAATTTGTAGGTAGGTTTTAGGTATATATATTAAAGTAACAGTAAAAGATTTTTCTTCTTTCTTCTTATACTACAAGTGTAGGACTTGTAGTATAAGACGGTATTACTTTCCAAATTTCATAGTTCTAGGTCAACGGAAAGTACCCTTTGAATTTTGGTTTCCTTGAGAGTGTCGAAAATTACGTTTTTTGCGGCATAAAGGACCGCATATTTTTTCACGTTAACTTAACTAGAAGCTTGATTTCTTCAAAGCTTCAAGGGAAGGGAGTAAGTATATGGTTTTAATTTCAACTAGATTCCTCCACGCGTTCCCGAGATAAAGGGTCTTGACAGACGGACAACAAAGTGATCTTATAAGGGTTCCGTTTTTTTCCTCGTGAGGCACGCAAGCCTAAAAAATTATGAAAAACTACAGACTATGGTTGCTCTAACATACTATTCTGAAATTGATAACAGGTTTTTCACTTTCCTTGTCTCAAATTCATTAAAGGGTTACAGTTGTAAAAAAATACAAAAATAACTGTGTCATAAATAATGAAATAAGCGAATGAACTATAAAATTGAATGGAAGTACAGGTTGTGAATCGTCACAAGAGCTGGCGTGGATTTAGTATGAAATAAGCCCTGGCTGACTTGTACTACGTAGTAGGTACCAAAAAAATGTTTTTGCTAAAGACGGCATAACGTTTTTCGGTAGGAGAAATTAATAAAGTTACGAAGTAAGATAGTTTACTGGCGTAGGTCTTATTTAATTGGTTCTGGTAAAACATGGCAAGCAATCAGTCGGACTTGCTTTTAGAACTGTGATTCTCTATTTTTTATCACAGGTCCACGACGTGACATAGAAAACTAGTGCGGCCCGACTGCTGTTACTAAACCGTTTATCGATAAATGTGTCGTTCCTAGGCAGAGGGTCTTAATTACGACAAGTGTCGCTAAAGATGAAATATCAATATGTAGAATAATAAAAGAAATCAAAATACACAGGAAAATGGAACAGTGTGCACCATGGTCCATACTGGGACTCGAACTCAGTACGGCAGAACTTCTATTATCCCAACCAATTGGGATCGAGACTAGTTCGGATAATCAAAAGTTCCGATAATCGAAACATGGGTTTTTGGGACAAGATCATAAACTACACCTTATTACATAAACACAGTGCGTACATTGTGTATCTAGGGCGGTAAGTAAGGAATTACAAACGAGTGTTTGTTATAAGCCCGAGGTGAAACCGAGGGCTTTAATAACACGAGTTTGTAATTCCTTTACCGCCCGTGGCACACACAATGTTTTTCATCACACTTGTGAGTAAATATTAATTAAAATAACCTTACTTAACCTAAATGAAATTGTAAAACAGACAGCTGACAGTGACATTAGTGACATATTATATCCATAGACAATGCAAATGTCAAGTCGCGTTTGGAAACCATAGCGGTAAAGACCTAAGACGGTTGATTTTATATTTACAAAATACACTATTTAAACATTTAATTAATGTTACAGAAATATGTGTTTACATGTATTTGCAATAACAGTTCTCTTTAAATCAATATTTCAGTGAAACAAGTTAAAAAAGTAAGTTTTCGTTTCCTTTGAAGATGACAAATAAGAGTAAGACAGAACCAGCGTTTCAAATTTAAAAAGAAAACCAGTACGCCCTAGGGCGTAATAGGTCATTTACGGCCCGCAGAACCTACGTGTAATGACACCATTTTCGAGTAAGTGTGATGAAAAATATATTAAAATTTCACATAAATAAATACGTTACGCGTGCGGAAAATCGCACTTTATGGCTAGGGGGAGATGTAACATTTTGTACTTACCACGGGCGGTAATAAAGAAAGCCTCAGATCGCATATTTATCGCCCTTGCCTTCGGCTCGTGTTTTACCGCCCTAGGTAAGTAACGTACTATTAAAGACCTGAAACATGTCGAATAATTTTAATGCATTGTCGCTCATAGCGGTGGCGGCGAGTAAAAATTTATATTAGGCGCCAAAGTTCGGATAATTGAGTATTCGGATAAACTAAGTCATCGTTCGGATAATTGAGGGTTCGTATGATCGAGGTTAGGACAATTGAGGTTCTCAAGATTTCCAGACCAGTGTCTCAACCAATAAATCAGCGGAGTAATTCCTTCAGTTCTGGCCTCTACTTTAACTTCTGTAGGTATCATATCTTTTTAATAGGCTTTTAACGTAAAAACCATCTATGCGCATTATGCACCTCCTTTAAACAACAGTGTCAAAAAGAAATATGATGTTTCTTTTTGATGATGATTGTTTTATTTGTTTTTAATGTGGTAGATCAGCGGTCGGCAACCGCTTAGCAGCCAAGAGTCATATAGAAGCTAAGGAATTGACTCGGGCCGCATTTTGTTAACCATTTGTGATTTTATACTATTCGGAATAAGGCGACGGCAATACAGACCGGAATATAGGGCCGCAAGTGAGCGGTTCTAAGGCCGAATGCGGCCCGCGGGCCGCTGGTTGCCGACCGCTGTGGTAGATAAACTACACTTCCGTTATTGCTTTAAAATGCTATTGAAAACAGACTACAGCGAATAAAGAACGTTATACAAAATAGTACATTACACAACTAGGGTGGTAATATAAAGAAAGGCCGAGATCGCAGATGTTTGCGGCCCGAGCTGCAAGCGAGGGACGTAAATATGCTATCGAGGGCTTTCTGTATAACCTCCGGTGTTGTGTACATAATTTTATGTCTACACTTGGCCAGAAAGCGGCTTTTTCTGTACGCGCAGCGTGCGGAAAAATCCACTTTATGGCCAGGTGTAGAATAAAATGTATTTTTTCAATCGTTGTTTAAAATCACAGCTCTCTCTCTCTACTTATCGATATCTCATGGATGATAAATTGCCGAATTTTGTCTTTGTGTCTTTTGTGTCTGTAGATAATCTGTTTTGTGTAAACAATAACTTTTAATGTCGAGTGGTTACTTGAAGGAAAAGCTAAAAATTCATTATTTATGTCCTTTCATCATCTTACGAAACATCAATATTCCACATATAAGGGCTACTTTAAATGCCATTTGCTCCTGGCTTAGAGGAATCCATTATTCGGGGAATTAAAACTTCAGAAGTTAAAAGCAATTGGCTTGCGCTTCGTTTCTATTTCCACCCCTAGCTACTCCGGCGAGGGGCATAAAAGGTGCTTACTTTCATAAGGCAATCATAACAATCTACAATAAGCTCCCAGCTTTACAACGTGATAATAGTGCTAGCTATCGAATACAGAATATCGAAAGTATACGCAATACGTATATATTAACCCGTATAGTTTAATTTAAAGCGACCAAAAAGTTTCACAATATGTCAATATGTAACCCTTTCCAGTAGTTATGCTCATGTGACTAATTTAGTCGTCGCTGACTTTACGCATATGCTGCACGGCAATAAAGACATCACATAAGGCGCAGACCACACTCTCCGAGCTCGGTATTAGACCCGTTAAGCACTTTATTGTGCGGCAGGCTCGCTCATAACTACCCATTCTCTCGGGGACAGCGCCGGACAACAAGCGATGTTATGTTTATTTCAGATAAAGTCCAAGTTATAAAGCTACCCGTCGATAAGTACGTCCCCTACAATAGATAACTTTGCCGATTCAAGTTGGTAAACGAGGATTTAATATCAGTTCATAAATAACATATCAAGTGTGTGTGTTTTTTTATTTGTTGAGTGGTTATTAGCATTATTAGATACATAACATTAACATACCTTGGATTGCCTCGAAGTGCCGCGTGGTGAAGGGCGTTGAAACCGTTGTTGTTGGTGAGTGTCATGTCAGCCCCGTGCTCCAGTAACAGAGTCAACATATCATCTCGTTTCTTCGAGATTGCATCGTGTAAAGGAGTATCTCCTTCAGAATCCTGAAACAATTTGAAAATGTGTGATTAGTAGCCGATAACAATAAAGGCCCGTTAGAAAGGGTGAACGCATATTTGCAGAGTGCTAAGTGGTAAAGAAGGGGCGAAACGATGAAACCATCAATACTATCAATCTGGTGGCAGCTGCTAGTACTGTATTTGACTTCTGAATTATAAAGCATCGCCCGTTCGCAGCACCGCGACAATTTTCTAAAACATCAAACCGCCCGAATGAATAATTAAGGCGTCGGAGAAGACGTTTAGGGCGTGGATTATGGCGACTTGCATATTTTATAAGCATCCGAGAGTGGTTAAGGCGAGCAGCGAAAGGCGCGCGAGCCGTTCGCCCGCTCGGCAACGGCGCCGGGCGCTGCCGGGAGAGCGGGCAAAATCAGGAATGGTGTCGAGTTCCGTAATATAGGACGGCGCAAAAAGCGCGGCCACCGCGTCATTATCATAATCACCGCCGCTGCTGCGTACCGCGCGCGCTGCCTACGGTGCCGCCCAAGCCGTTTCGCTTTGTGAACGAGCATTAAGAGAACCGAGCGTTGTGCTCTGTCATTCCGCAATTCATTTGCTAGGGGCTGATGAGTGATTTTCGTTTGCATGTATATAACTAAAAATAGATAGTAAGTAAACAAGCGCGTTCAGTGAAAAGACGTCTTAGTCATCGGTATTCATATCTCTAATTAGCTGGAATGATTGGCGGATCATATTTATGGATTAAAGCATGGCCGGTTCTTTTATTCCATAAATATGCTCCGTTGATCTAAAGCTAGAGGTAGAAATCTTAAACGTTATTTAACTCAGAAAATATTTAAGAAGCGCCAAAAGAATGGAAAAGAATAGAATTAGACATGTAAAAGAGCCCTTAAGGGCCTTACTTGCAGAAATAAATTATTTAGATTTTTGAGATTATAATTATAAGCATTATTTTAGGTATACTAATCAGCAATTATCAGATGTTAATAACGATTTCGCATTGTTATTTGTTTATTTAGACTTTATTGCACAATACAGGAAAGTACAAACGGCGAACTTAATGCCATAAGTAGGGAATGCAATTACCGGTAATTTACCGGACTTTAGTATGAAAAGACGGTAAATTTTACCGGTCATTGCATTCCCTAGCCATAAAGCATTCTCTACCAGTTAACCGCTGGGCCAAACAGAAATATTAAATTGGTGCATGAACATATAGTCAAATCCGTAAAATTGCGAACACAAATCATATACATTATACATAAATATGCTGTAAAATATACCTACATGCATACTATTACATGTACCCAGTATAAAATATCATGTTATATAAATAATAAATAAATAAAAAATAAATAAATATTAGGGGACAATCTTACACAAATCGAACTAGTCCCATAGTAAGCTCAATAAGGCTTGTGTTATGGATACTAGACGACGATATATTTAATAGATACAAATACTTAAATACATAGAAAACATCCATGACTCAGGAACAAATATTCGTGCTCATCACACAAATAAATGCCCTTACCGGGATTCGAACCCAGGACCTCCTGCTTCGTAGGCAGGGTCACTACCAACTAAGCTAAAGCGGTCGTCAATCATTATATCGAACTTGACTTAGCTGTGTATCGTAATATTAAACAGGAATTAACGTTTGGAGCCTCATTTAAGCGGCAACTCTACCAACCACCCTGACTCAAATATTATTATAAAATATTTCTAATTGATTGGGACTATCTGTGGAATTACGTCAATGTCGACATGTTTCATCAGCATAGGAAATATTATGTACATATTATATTTTCGTAGCCATGGATAAACCAACATTTCTCCTAAAATTCTTTACCATACTTACATAATATTTTTTATAAGGAAGTCATGCTTTTTTCAGAGCTATATATACATGGACATATAATATAGAAACACTTAAAAATCATCAAGCCTAACACGGCCTGTACAAGTAGAACATAAGTCCGCCAATTGTACTTTTTTATTATTGTGCAATAAAGTTTAAATAAACAAATAAATAACATGGCTGATAATCTCTCTACTTTATTTTACTAAGATCTTACAAATAGACAAGACCAAGGTTATTAATTCTGCTGCTTTTATATGAGCGTTTCGTTTGCAAACTTGGTCGATATATATACCGGGTGTGGCCTGTAATACGAGCAAAAAATTAAACCGTAGATTCTATTCCTCAAATAATAAAACTTTTGTTCAACCACTTTTTAAAAATATGTAGTCCTAAGATTGTCTCTTTTTCATCTAAAGTGATTAGTATTTTCAATGTACATCAAAATCCGTCTAATTGACATTGCTTGTCAATCTTGTCACCCTATAGACGTAATCAATTTCGCAATACATTGCGTGTTCGGATAAACTTTAAAGTATGCTAAAAATCAATCCACAAGTTATTTTTAAAAGTCGCTGAATAAAAGTTGTCTAGTTTGAGGAGTAGAACCTACGGTTTAATTTTTTGCTCGTATTACAGGCCACACCCGGTATATGTCATCATTACCAAAAATTTGACAACAGGCTTCTTCTACGATTTTAAGCTAACATGGTCATTCACATAATAACTACTATAAACGACGGGATATTTACCATGTATGTTGCAACAGTGCCGAAATATCGGGAACTCACAAAAACAAACATACATGGTAAATATCCCGTCGTTAATAGTAGTTATTAGGCTTCTTCTAGTATATGGGAAAATAAGGAGCCTTTCATCCACGAAAGTGTTACGAATATATTGTATATATTCGACTCAATTCTCAACAGATGTGACATCTCGCTATGCATCAGCGAGATGACAAAGCATATGACACCCATTCACATCACGCGGCTGTAGGTAATTCAGTGCAAGCCCGACCGCAGACATGGAGTAATTTAGCGCAGAATGGTAGCATTAAATATTAATCGTATTGGCTCATAGGTGGCCATTACAATCTGTAATTCATGATGTTCACGCCCTGAAGCCTTCATAACATGCAGATGTTATTATTGACGCATCTGATGTACAAATACTGATCTGCAAATAAGCCTCTCTAAGCTCTAATACATTTACAAAATTTCGGGTCAGTGAAATACCGCGCCATATTTCCTAAAATACTCCAGGGTTGTGAAATATTTGAAACCCGTTTTGATCTTTAATTAATTTTAGATATTATCTGCAAAAATAACACTGAAATTAACAGCAATTTTAGGTTTAGAACTTTAGATCGAACTCGTAAAAACCCATGAAAATAAAGACATTAACGAAGTGAAATATCGCAAAAATCACAATTTTTGGATAATATTTTTATGATGGGTATTGGATATTGCCAGGTATTATGAAGAAAAGTATATTATGTAAATGAAACAATGGGCTAGACGACTAAAAAAAACTGTTTAGTCCGTCAGTTAGATTATTAAAAAATATTGTACACGTATTTTTTCTTTTGTTTGACAAACAAGAAATGACGAGGATAGAGTGCTTAGAAGTTTCGAGTGACGTCACTCCTAGGTACAATTTTCACCTAGAAGTGACGTCACAAGCCCCCACTCCAGAAGTTTGATGATCTATAACTTTGTCGATTTTTAATATTTTGATAAACCAAAAAATACGTGTCCCATATTTTTTCCATAACATAGTCAAATCTAACCTACTTTAAGATCTCACATTTTTAAATAACAGCAATTGTTATAGGTATCCAATAAAGCAAAGAAATAGAGTTTAATACTTGTTCGTAATGTTATTTTGTTCCTATAAATACATATTTGGATTTTGCATAGGACTTGGCACTCATTTAGATCTCCATGCTTTTTGCGGCGAAGCCCACAGCCTAGCATAATTTTTGTATTGAACTTGGCTCTCCTTTTTTACATTTATGTTTTTGGTGGGATATCATTACTTTTTGTAAAGAAAACTAGGCAGGTATTGAGATTTAATGTTTGTAACGGTTCCAACGATACAATGAAAAAAATTTTTGTATGGGGACCCCCTATTTTTTTACTTTTTTTTATTTTTATTTTTTTTTCTACTCTTACACACAATTACCGAGCTAGATTCCAAATTTCATTAACGGTTCCAACAATACAATTAAAAAAAAATTGTATGGGGACCCCCCTATTTTTTAACTTTTTTTTATTTTTAGATTTTTTCCTACGCTTACACACAATTACCGAGCTGGATTCCAAATTTCATCCTTCTAGGTCATCTGGAAGTAGGTTAGGTTTAGCTACTATATATAGATCAGTCAGTCAGTCAGTCAGTGCTAAAATTTACGACTTTTTGACCTTCATATCTTTATAACCGTTTGAGCTAGCTTCATGAAATTTGGGCTTCTAGATGTCCTTATGGATATAATTAAACACACGTAATTTTATGTGTTTACGTTAAAGAGGTTTTGAGTTATAGAAGGGTGAAAAGTGGTTCGTGTAATATTACAGTTCTAGCCAGTTTTGCTTGAACTTGGCTTGACACGCTGCCGTGTGTCTAGATTATATAGTTTTTAACCCAGTCGTCATCCCCATTGTCAAATATTGAAAAACACCTATTTCTATTATTTAAATTACAGTGACCCCAAACTTTTGCTCTTGAGTGTATTAGCTAGTTGTAAATTTACTAAACGCTTTTCTTCGAATATTTTATCGTCATATTACGGGTGTTTAAGAGCTTAACTACAGCACCACAATTAAGGCCAGTTTATATGTGTATGAAGACACTGAACGCAGCTGTGTATACTCGCTATAAACCGGGGCGAGGCAGTAACAAGTGCCGAGGCAAAATAAGAAATTTGATTTACGCCGAAGGCAATATCCGCAGGTGCATATAAGCTGCAGCCACCGGCACCGCTCTGGCGACAGCGCTACGTAAATTATGGCACTTTACGGCCTCATCATAACACTTCACGTTAAGGCAATTATAATTTACATCCATAACGCGTGACATTTCCAATCACTGTTTTTGCGATGTATTAAAATTTTGCGTCATATCTGGTATCTTACACTTTACATAGTAGTATCGTACCATGATGCTCCGATTAATTATACCTATACTGCGTTACTGCAGTCACTCAGTAGGCATGTGCATTCGACATAAGCGTTCAACTTGCCATATTGTATTTCTCTTTTTGATTTCTCGGTTATGCTTAATAGTACATTACACAACTAGGGTGGTAATACAAAGAAAGGCCGAGATTGCAGATGTTTGCGGCCCGAGCTGCAAGCGAGGGACGTAAATATGCGATCGAGGGCTTTCTTTATTAACTCCCGTGTTGTGTACATCATTTTATGTCTACACTTGGCCAGAAAGCGGCTTTTTCCGTACGCGCAGCATGCGGAAAAAGCCACTTTATGGCCAGGTGTGGCATAAAGATATAAAACATGAAAAAATAAATAAGTACATTGAGTATAAAATTGCGGAAGTACCGCATAAAATCTCTAGGTATTTTCTTTTCCTTGGGTATGAACTTTTTTATGATACTCATCACGCCACTAAAAATGGAGATCGTGAGCAACTTTTTCCATTACTATCAAAAACAAAATTAAATGTTGGAAAATAGCCACGGGTTTATAATGACAAGCGGAAACATAAGGAGCTCCCAGAGATACGTTATTTGTCTAAATATGTATTTGGAACACGAGAATTTGTAAAATAGGGGAAGTGGCAGCCAGTTTATACGTTTGCCACACACAAAAATAAAAGGGCAAGCGGTTCGCTTCTCTGGAAATAACAAACACAAAACAACAAGGTAATTACTCAAAGATAAGAACAACGCGGCAAGCCGGGAACTAAAGTGGGCGACCCTAGCGAGGCGAGGCGGGCGCGGTGGGGCGCTACGGCCTGATGCCGAGGCAGATATCGCGCCCCGCGAACCTTGTCTCGCCTCGCCTCGCCTCGCGGACTTAGCTACCTGCCCGTCCGACGTTAAAAATTCGTCAGCCTTGATTAAAATGCCAAGCAGTCGTCGCATTATTGTTGACGAACAAAGGGTGACTGGTTTATCAGCAGAATTAATGCGAGTACTAAAAGTAAGTGCTGCTCATGAAAAACGAGAACAAAATGTGCCAGTGTGTTTCCGGCGAATATGAAGATTTGATTACAAGTTATGCCTACTAATTATGCTCTGGAGCGCCCCGACGACGAGATACCGAGAAAATTATTTGATAAAATGGTAAGTGGAACGATAAGACACATCTAATTTAATAAGGCGTAAAAGAAGATATTTTGCTCAAGTTACAAACTATATTCGTACCGTACAAACATGTAGGTATGTTGTTCTTTCCAGAGTTTATGTTTGGATAAAAATTACTACAGAGAAACCAAAGGTTTTTTTTTTCTATAGCATAATTCAAACCCGTTAATAAAAACCTTGATGCTCGATGGCATCCAGGCGAAACTTCATCATTGACGAGGCAGAAAGAAAACAACTAATTGTTAAATTCCAACCCATTAAGTCGGGTATTACGGGAGGATTATTCACGGGCCATATACCGCGGCATCAGAGCTCGGCTGCGCCGGGCGGTGCTCGCCGCACGCCGCTCGTCGTGCTAACCCGAAACTGATCGCACTGACTTTTGGCGTAGCTTTACTTCCTTCTTATTTCAGTTCTGAAACGCGACGAACTTTTAGAAAATCTATGGCGTTGGTGTAAGAAAATGTAGGTTTATGATATGTGGCGTTATATAATTAATACGACACAAATGCTTTGAAACTTAACTTAAAAAGGTTTTTCTGCGTTCTTATAAGTGTAGTATTTTCTTTCGCGTTAAGTTTTGATAATTTGTAACAAAAATCAATGGAATAACTAATCATTGTCTATGCTGTTCTAGTATCCCTATTTATGCTTACAACCTTCAACGTAACAAGTATGTAAATACAACAACATTAAAACAGTTTAATATTATAATATTGTTAATATTCAAGCTCCCTCCATTTTGACTATACAAGACAAATTAAATTGTTTTACTTTAATTTTTTCCCACCACAAAAACTGATATAATTAGAACTTTAACACTTTAAGTGCGTCTACGTTAATTGATCCAGAGTTAATACTTATCAACTAAATAACAAAAAAATAGCTATAAATATCACCCAAACCCGATTAAACTCGGTACATCAACCTTTTATGCAGCGATTTACTAGTACGTCTGAATCTCATCTCAATACAATATATTACGGGCAACGAACTAGAATAACTCGTTGAGCACTACCCCTATTTATGACCGCAGCTAAATATTTCCCTGTTTGAATAACAAATTCGAATAAAACATTATCAACGAAGTTTACCATAAAACTACTCCAAACCTAAACTATAATGTAATAAAATGTAAGTATGCTGAATACTTATACTTTTAAGAAAAATCACGCACATTTAAAGAGAACTATAGGGGAGACCGGGTATGGTTGTCTCGCGGGTTGGTTGTCACAGCGGCCATAAAATAATACTAAACGAAACATTAAGTACATCGATCGGTGCTAAAAGATCGCAAGAGCTGTACATCCTTCCGTACT
Source organism: Eudemis profundana (assembly GCA_947034925.1). Lineage (NCBI taxonomy): Eukaryota > Metazoa > Arthropoda > Insecta > Lepidoptera > Tortricidae > Eudemis > Eudemis profundana. The sequence continues at coordinate 16,707,477 of OX344799.1, forward strand.
TCACCAATCGATGCACTTATTCCTTCGTTTAGTATTATTTTATGGCCGCTGTGACAACCAACCCGCGAGACAACCATACCCGGTCTCCCCTACCAGAGCCGCAATTCGTATCTCTAAGGATGCGTTCAGTTTGCGCCTAGTCTCCATTACACCGAATACCAGCAAGGAGGCAAACTACCTAATATGTACCAACGTGGTAGATTACTATAAAAATATGTACATCATGAGATATCCTATTATGTAATTAGTCCCTGTTGATTTAAATTATGACTAAAACATGAGAGCAAAAAGCTTATTAACATTCAAACCTCTACTTCTTTGCTTTATTCCTGGTAGAACCTAAAGAAACAGATAAGTACTAATTACTTATGCCATATAAATCCTATTGTAGTAGCAAAGTTTCTAATGTACAAAGTTTTAGCTGAGATTTGCTTATAGAGGCTTTGCGTCAGGGAATTTCTGTTTTTTTTTAAAGTTTCAAGGAAAAGTCCAATTTATTTTAAAACTACAAGAGTACAAGAGAAAAGAAAATGAAGATTACTAAAATCTAAATGATTTTAGTTATTGACGATTTTCTTTAAGGGCAGGATTTCCGAAATCGACCTCCGGGAGAATCAAAATTAAGTAACGAAATATTCATATTTTTGGATCGAAAAAGAAATACATTATAGTTCAAGAGTGCTTCTGTGTTTCTGTGCGGTTCAAAACACGATACTTTTAACTTCGCTCGATCATAATTCGTCACGAAAACAGGTAATTTTTTAACAGTTTTTCCAGTTTTACTGGAGTTCTATCACACTTATACCACCAAAAAATATGTCAATCGATAGATAATGACATTTTACCGGGACCTGTGCGGTTAATTTTTTTTTAAATAATTTATTTTTTAGTAGCTCAGTACTATATAGCAACGTAGCCCACGCGCTGTGGCTTCAGATGCCCGCCGGGCTTGTCCGAGGCCGGACCTGTGTCGCTTTCGAGCTCGTGACAGCTCTCCTCACTCAACGGACAAAATAAACGTCACGCTAGAATCACAGCGTATACACTCTAACAGTAATCCAGCCTTTGATATCGAGTGACACGCTGACGTCACTTGAAATTACGAGTTTACATATCGATATTAAAATGAAAGACTATTTAACTTATCATTATTTAAATTTTAAATCGGGCGAGCTTTAAATTATTGTTTCAAACTAGGGCTCCTGATATCCGTGATACACGCCGAACCGTAGCTACGTGTTCTTAACCCCGGCGGTACTAAGATCACGAATTTCACGGACACGGCTAAATACGTAGCCCGTATCTGCGTTCGTGTCCTGATTCACGTGACACGCCAAGGTACGTATCTCGGCGTGTCACGTGAATCCGGCCCGTACTTGCGTTCGTGTCTCGGCTACGCTCGGGTAGCTAGCGCACGTCTCGTCGGATTGGATCAACGGCCCGCCTAAACTATAAGTGCCTTTTCACACGTCCCGGTTGCCGGGTAGCCGGCGCCGGGTACCCGGCGGCGAAGTGTATGGCCATGTACGTTAGCTTACGCCGGTACGTATGAAAGTTAACGTGCATGGCCATACACTTCGCCGCCGGGTACCCGGCGCCGGCTACCCGGCAACCGGGACGTGTGAAAAGGCACTAACAGTTAGGTATATGTATAGTGCTCGACCAAATGTCATATAAGATCCTGGGCGACGAAAGAGGGTCATAATTTTTTTCAAAATGGCGGAAAATTTTCAAATTGGTCGTAGAGAGTTGAAATTTTGCATCGGGGTAGCTTTCGGGCCCCTAATTCAGATTGTTAAAAAAATTTTTTGAAATTCAAAAAAAAAAAATTTGTATGGCGTTTTTTTTTTGAAGCGCATTGGCGTAAAAACGGTGGCAGATAGGTACAGGGTGCTCGACCAAATGTCATAGAGGTTTGCAAGGAGATTCTAACTCCATTTTTTTTTTTCAATATGGCGACTTCAAAATGGCCGCCGATTTTCAAATTGGTCCGATGGGGCCCAAATTCGGTATCGGGGGGTTTTTGGGGCCTACAAGTCCGAATCTGCAATCAGATTTTTTTCGTTCATACAAAAAATATTTTTAGGTATAACGCGTATCGCATGAACGACACATAGCTCGTTAAAAGTGACATCTGTCATTTTAAATTCAAAATGGATGCAATTTTTAAAACCTGCGCTCCCAAAAACGTGTAAATCCACACCTATGCCGGTTTTTTTGTCAAAAAAAAAAATGCATGCAACATTTTAAATCTGCACTCCCGAAAACCCATAAATCCATCCATACCCGTATATAAATCGGTCACTGAATTTAAATACTTGGGTCATTGGGTATTAATTTCATTAATTGATAATTACCAATTGAAATTATCAGGTTTAATGTTCATTGTTAACACTAAATTAAATTTTCGCCTAAAACGGTTCTAAGTTTACTCTTCGTTTAACATTCGACATCACAGATACCAGATACAAACTTAACCAGGCCGTATATTATAGTAGAACTACTGTTACACTTGTGCTATGGCACATTTCACATTTGTAAGTTCATTTGAGGTCAAAAATTTACGCGATCGCGCAGCGGGCGGCGGGGAGCTCGAATTGCTTGTCGTCTTCGAACATCCCCCCCTTAAATCGACCTTAGTAAAACCCTACAATAATGGAATTATAAAACTCATGAATGTATTTTGTTTTATATGTCCAAACTGCGTACGCAAAAAAGAGATGGCAATGAATGAGTATAATTACCTAATGATTCTACTGGGCACTAAGATACACACGCATTTAAAGGACATTAATTTAACGAGGACCGTTATTTCGTAATTGGCCAGTACCGGTGTTTATGAATGACGATAAATATAATTGTGTGGTTCGACACAAGATTAAAGTAAGAAACAATTGATGAAATTCACTGCATAGCAAGGTTGTTGCAATTAATTAATTTAATTAAGAGTAGTATTTAAAATATTGGGTTATATATGTAATGGATATTCTATGATGAAACGTTACGAACAGCGTTTACGCGTTAGGTGATTGATAATGCGGAATTAAGCCGGAATGGTGGCGCACAAGCTCTTCATTCAGGCAATACTCATTCAGCGTTCCGAACTTCGAAGGACACTTATAAATATGTGAATACATAAGGGCAATGCGACAAAGCTTGTAGAAAGCTTCATAAATCCCGCAGTCCATTAGTGCTTCAATGGCCATACTACGCAGTTCTTTGTTATTCAACCGGACCGCAGGCGCGGCGAGAGCTTGTGCTTTCGATATCGGAAAACGTTTAATGTACTCTGCGAGATTTAGCACCGAGAACTGCCAGCGTCGTGCCTCGCGTTCATCCGGCGCGCACCTCTATTCACATTTTAAATTCTTCCCTTTAAAACACTGATTTAGATTTAAAGCCCGCATTCCTGGAATTGCTCCGCCAGCATTAAAACTTGGATAAAACGCAGTTGGCAAGAGGTGTAAGATATAATAAAGGTAACCGTTACAAGAATAGCTTACGAAAATTCAACAAATGCCTCGACATTATTGGGGGAAAGTATTTATTAGAAGAATATTACAAAGGTGCGAGTTTGCCGATCGAGATTACGTCGAGAGGACTTTTTCTATCGCTGCGGCTAACGCACAGGTGCCGGTAATGTGGACGAATTTGATTTGGGGTCAAACGTCATAGCACGAAAGGGGGCTAAAAGGAAAGGACGTATAATTCATAATATCAATATTATTATACCCATAAGCTATGATATACAATGTAATTGCAATATCTGACATAAACGTTTAGCAGTTTCGGTCTGATTTCACAATTGAATTCCTCTAATGAAATTGCTTGCGCGGCCCAACATCCATAGCTACATCATTCCAAATACCAGAAAATGCTTTCTGACTTGAACCAATTTTAGAAAAATCACTGTTAGTGGCACTTTTGTTCTTGTTCTATTTTAATAAACTAAATAAGTTCTAAAGGTTTTAAGTAAGTATTACAGGGATAAGTTCACCTTTGTACATATCCATAGGTTCCTATTATTTTATACTAGCATTTTCCCGCGGCTTCGCCCGCGTTGTTCCCGTTATTGTCCCAAAGGAACTCTTTACCGGGATATAAAGTATCCTATGTTTCAATCCAGGACTTGGTCTACTTGCATGCCAAATTTCAGCTTGATCCATCCAGTTGCTATCCCGTTATTAGGTAACAAACATCCAAACATCTTCACAAACTTTCGCATTTATAATATTAGTGGGATTTGTTTAAATTTATTTGCAAGAACTATAAAGTATTTAGATACTACTACCTACAGACTCCTCCTCTTTTACTCCTTTTAGCAAATGTCTTGGTATCAATAATAAGACATGTTGTTTAGCGCAGACAAAATGTATCGAGACATTTCAACCACAATTATTAATGTTGTTAAAGCGGATTATTTACCCTCGGCCGATTCGAATCAAAAATACAATTACAGAGTGACACTTTTCACTGTGCAGCAAGTATCAAATCAATACAACGACGAATAATGGCGCAGTTAGATGGTATTATTTTTGCAATAACTAAAGTATAATTAGTTACGGCTGCGCGAGACGGAATTCTACTATTTCATAAATCTAAAAACTTGAATAGGCAGGTAATAAATATAAGAAGCGAGTGGCGAAGAAAGAAACCATAAAATTTCAGGTGACGCCGGCCCTTCCATAAATTTATCGACAGGTCGTGGTAACAGGCAATAAGGAAAATATTTATGAAGTAGAGTAGAGACGGGTCCGATTTTCATTAGCTAATTATTAGTCCAAGCGAAAATGTCGGCGGCAACGCTGGTCCATCAGTTCTTTGGTACGATTTTATCACGTGGGCTATTAATTAAGTTGAATATTGTAAATTGGTTTAATACCTCACTAAAACATAATATATGTAGGTTTCATGTATAAGGCCGACGATTTAGGGTGAGTTGTTTCAAACCATCTGTAATAACAAGTTACATGGGCAACATAATACTTTTCTATTTGTGGATGATTGCCAGCGTCATTTATAATTTTAATTAGTATGTTAACGTTCAAAATTTTTTTCGTAAGTTTATGATATAAAATTCACTTATAAAGGAAGTGGACGTCATTGGACCTATAGGTTGTTTGATGATACATACACGTGTTTTCCTTGTGCACAATTAACAACAAAATGAGACAATTTCAGGCGAGTTCCTCATGCGTGGCGTTTAACAGAGCTATCTCGGGTCGAATTGGCACGTTTAATTGAACGCCTGTTTCACCCATTAGGGCACAGGACAACAGTTATTGGCAGTGGGCAGACGCCAGCCCCGAGCTCAGATCGCGCACTAGAGCATGTCGAAAACGCTACGGCCTACGGGTTCGTAGCACTGCTACGATTACACGTAGCATTTAGCGTTCATTACAATAAAGCTACAGGCGCAACTCAAATAGAAATACTCGTAATTTTGTAAATCGGACTGTCATTAACAGAATTCTCGGTTACTAAGTCTTGAGAGACCAAAAATCCTCATTTAAATAAACAGAGCGAAAAGCTTCTCCTTTAGCTTTTGTTTCACCATGAAAGCCGATACCTTGATTGTCCTCTGCCGAAAGAGATATTTTAAATATTATTTTCGGAAATAGTATTCCTCCTGAATGTGACAAGACCAATAAATCCCTTAATGGTGTCGTAAAATTTCGGCGGTATTATCTTGGGAAAACCGGGCTATTTTACATTCACCTGCGAGGTTTCCCTCCACGTCCAATTTATGTTAGTGGGCACAAAACGAACGCTGACAAATGTGAAAATAAAACGAACATACGTTTTATCTCTACGCTCTCGGAGTCGGCTTTCCTGCTCGCGGCAATGCGGGAGGATGCGGGGTGCCGCGGGGAGCGCGGGGCGGGAGCGGCCCGGCCGGCACGCCAGGGCGCGGCTCTGGCGCTGATGGTGCCACCGCTGCACGCTGCTGCTACCGCCGGCGACCACTCCGGCCCGACCACCCCCGACGTTATTTAACAATACAACTAACATGATGCGATAAATACAGTTGCAATGTAAATATGCAAATTTCCAATTTTATTGTAAACATTAAAACAAGTAATTTTAATATGCAAATTTGATTACCATTTTAAAGTGTTATGACGATAATAAGCTGTGTTCAGGTAATTGGAAACAGGAATCAAACATATTAAAGGGAAAGTTTAATTGACACAACCGAAATAAACGGGCCAGTTGTACATTCATTGGATAAGTTGGGATTGTTTTCAAAATTCCATACGCAAATCCCCTTTTGTTTATTTGATATAATTGGTTGTAAAATAGTAGGTAAATACAATTTTAAACATGGCTCTTCTCATTTTAAGCATACCTGAATTAATGAACAAATTGACCATCTAACAGCAATCTAAGTATAACTTAGACATGCAGTTTATTCAGGAGATCTTTTTGTTTAACGTAGATTTATTTTATAAAGATCATTAAGCAGGAGGCCTAACTTTGTATTAAAATCCCATCCGTAACACACGGCCAGTGCTATTATTTTTTTTACTGGACAGACGACTTAAAAAAGAACTTAGACTTAAATTGCGTTTTGATAACATTTTTTGAAATACAGCTAATTTGACTAACCGGTATTTATTTATGTTCTGGTTTGAAAGAAAAAGTGAGTGGACCCTAATTAGGGTGCTGCTATTTATTGCAACACAACGAAAAAGCGGTACCGTGCAGCCCAATAAAGCCCCAGGCCTATTAGACTAAGCGGTTTTAGGGACTCGTGCAAAAAGTAGCTTCTGCCCCAAGTGGGGGCTGTTCTATTGTAAACACACTTTACAGCAACGAAAAAGAGATTTTCATACAAATGTATCTAAAGTATATACAATGTCTGTATTATCTTGTTATACTAGGTTTCTATTATTATAGCTACATTGTGGGAGCCGTGGAATTCTTCAAGATGCAAGGAACCGCGTGCAGCTGACATTTATTATGGAAACGTCTTAAAAGCGTCCCTGGACTTTCCAACCACTCGCGTACTTCTTACTTAAGTATACATAGCTACATCTATGAATTCTACGGCGATGAACGAAACTAAGTGGAACTTTTCCCAGGTTGGCGTATGTAAAAGGAATTTCGAAAGAGCTTGGTATTCAATAAATAACCCTTTGATCCGTCAACTGTGAATAATAAAAAGTAAACAAAAGTTTTCTGTTCTAGACTACGAATGGATAACTTTTTTGGAACTTTCATAATCTTTTTAACGATATCTGTCTGTATTGCTCATCGAAATAGTAGTTGGTCAATTGGCCTTGTAAAAGGTAAAACAGGAATGACTGTTACAAAATTATTAGTCTAGCTGCGAATGTGAGGTTATAGATATGATAGATTGTATTTATTTTTATTTATTTTTTTCCCCTGTATGATTAACATTTGACCGTGAGCATAACGCGTTAAAATTAGTGGCTAAGATTAATTATGAAAAAAATGCTTAAGTTCTTTCAGTTTTCGAAGAAAATGTCGATTGCCTTACTTGCATCATTTTTACCTTGGGCTATGTCTCAACAGTATAATTCAACATAAACATTTCATCTACAATTTTGCATGTACCTAACTTCCGTATGTTATCAACCAAACAAAATGGAAGCTAAAATCGGTAACGGACAAATAAATTATGATGATACATTATACACACAATGCTTGGATTTAAAACTAGCTACTTAGTTCAAGTATATAAAATACGCATAATAGTACCACTTGTATTGAACAGCGTTGATAAAATGTTGTCGTTTTGTTTTTATCATTACAAACATGGCAATCAATGTATGTCAAAGCCTAATACTCAATGTGATGAAGGATCACTCAGTGTATCGTTGTCAGGTTAAAAACCAATTTGTCAAAATATAATTAACGTGGCCTGTACAAGTTGTGAAATAGACAAGAAAGAATAACTTCTGAAGAAAATATCAAGAATGTGAAAAATAAGTTTTGAATGGAAAACACTTCACCGGCTATCTATCTAAATTGATAAAATATTTAAATTCATTAACAAAAAAAACCGGTCAAGTGCGAGTCGGACTCGCGCACCGAGGGTTCCGTACAAACTCGTCAGTAGATACGTGAATAATCGGTAATTATTACAGATTTTTCGGTTCAGTAACTTCGGAGATAATAGGAGGGAATGTTTTTTTTACGTTAAACGTTACGTTAAGTTTTGTCTTAAATCAAAAACTACATGTCTAAGAAAAAAAACGGATTTGGAATCTACACACTAAGCCCTTTCATTTGATGTCCCGCTCGATATAATAGCTCTACTTTTGAAATTCGACATCCCGTTTCGATCCTCTTTAAAAAAAAAGTAAAAAAGGTATAACAATTTTTTTTGTCCAATAACTGGGTTAGCGGTTAACGGGTAACACTATTCCAAATTTCAAGTCGATAGCATCAGTAGATCCGGAGAAATCTTGCTGTGATAGACGGACAGACACGAGGAACAGACGGACAGATAGACAGAGTCGCACCATAAGGCTTCCTTTTTTACCATTTTGGTACGGAACCCGAAAAATAACCGAGATGAAAAATGAATAACATTGACTACACCATATTTACTACCACCACTGCGGCCCTAATCCGACCCTCTTAAGGGGACCGGAACCAGCGACCTGGTTCGACCCCAAGCGCCCCCGTCGCCCTGTTAGTCCGATCCACTCAAGGTGGTCCGACCAGCGACCTGGTTCGACCCCAGGATACGCCACGGCCCCCACCTAAAGGATTGCAAATAGTCAGGCTTAAAAAAAAACCACCGCTGCGGCTACGGCTTGTTCTAAACTTCAATTCCATCGCCGTGTAGACGCCAGTCTGTAATCCTAGCGTTTCGTTCACGCGAGCCTAAGACGGCCAAAGTGAAACTACTATTTGCAGACCCAGTACTTAATCCGCAAATACGTATACATATGAAACTTGCGTATATATTTGAAGGATAATAATCCATCTAATCATTTTTGTCTGTAATGATGTATTATTCGCCATAACAACGAGCATTATATTGTTCCTGTATATGTCACATTTAAGAAATACCATTGACAGTCAACACAATTGCAAAGCTCTTAATTTGGCGGAGGGAGGCAAGATAACAAAGAGCGACAAGTAACATTTCATACAGGTGTGCGGGGAAATAATGTTGCAGAGTAAGTAGACATAACCGGCGTAGGTACAACTTCGCCGCCGCCTCGAAGCACTTCTGATAACTGTGCATATCATAAAACTTTTGTATTTACCACCTCAATTTGTCTTTGTAAAAGTTTTCTTTTCAGATACGATGACAGTAGATATTGAAATGTGATGTTTTATTTTTGAGAAAATTTGTAATTAGGATACCTACTTGGACACTAACTAGGGCGTTAGGTACCTACTAGTTTTGTTTTCCCATTATTCCGACACATAAAAAGCTTCAGTGAGTGGGAGCCGCGTAATGAGACATCAAATATATAACTAGAACCAAGGACCTTAAAATAAATAGCCGGACGGAGCCTCGCCAACAGATAACTGAAGCCTATCTAGTACGCTGGTTGCTTTGTACTTACAAGCCGCACGCACACATCAATAAGTTTTTTCCTACTACCTTGACACATTGACCTGACCAACAAGCGTTAAGGAACCGGCGAACTAGACGTGCTTTAGTTCTTTGTTAGCGATGGTCCGTCCGGCTATTTATTTTAAAGTCCTTGACTAGAATCTAAAAAGAACTGATCCAACGCGCTGTTAGACCCTGCAGTTGTTTCGATTTTAGTATTTCTACAATAAGTCCGTTTGTAAATCAGTTTTAATGTGTTGAAATCATGAATGCGACACTCGCGACAGTTCACTTTTTATTAATCGGATTCACGAGTTTAACGATAATAGTAAAACATTAATAATAAGAGTATACAAAAAAACCGCTGACACTGACGGACGCGTCAAACGTTACAATTTCCTTAAATAATGTACGTAAATAAGGGAAAATGATAACGCGACAGCGAACGAGAAACGCGGCACATGTAAACGCACGCCCAACACCCCCGCCCGCCTCGTCCAGCTCCTCATCGGCCTCGCCTAGCGACGAGTTCGCGACCGCGGCCGACACCAGCGAGTCGAGCGACGACGAGCGCGGGCCGCCGCCCCCGCCGCCACGACCACCTGCGCGACGTGGAGGGCCACCGCTGCCGGCACGCTTGGGGCCTGCGGGGCACTCTGCTCCGCCTACGGCTCCCGCTACCGGTGGTATAGTGCGTCGCATGCGATGGTCTCAAGCCATGAATGAGAACTGCATGCGCGCATACTATGGGGCTACAGAGGGGGGAACCAACCTATCGGCGTACCGTGACCGGGTGCTGCCTCTGTTTCAGGCCCTTGAACCATCCATCGACGTGTCTGCCAACGGACTTATAGCGAAGAGTCTCGATCACCATCTCAAGAGACTCTCGCTAGATGGCTGGATCAAGGGTCAGATACAGAAAGCGGTTCTTCTGGACACGGCGCGCATCGTCAGGAGGCTCCTCTCTCTGCAGCCCTAACCACCGGTAGCCTGGGCCCCGCCCCGCTGCCGGCGGCACCCTAGGTTAGGTTTTTTATAATGTGTTTATATTTTGTAATTTCATTTTGTATTTTACTTTTTATATAGATATTGTAAAAAGCCTAATCTAAGAAAATAAAGATATACCGAAAGAGTATTAAAATTATTATGATCGTGTAACTTTATTAATAATGTAAACAGTTTTTAGTGTCTAGAAAATAATGTTGCATGAAAAACTCAGTTTTAAGTTCTGATTTTATTTTATTTATTAAGTTGTCGTACTGCTATATACCCCAACAGGGTTAATTTGAACGCAAGCTGTAATAATGCTACTTATAAGACCTTATGTAACACATGATAACAGTGTAATAAATGAGTTATGAATTAATCAGTGCATACTTGACTAAGATATTTTTATGATAATTAATTGACTGAAGTACAAAAGTACTTTTGCGCCGGGTGAGCTATTTCCCATAGTCCCAGAGTAATTACACGGAGCTGCTCACAAAGGGCGCGAGGTGAGGTCGACGCGAGCGGCGCGGCGCGGCGCGGGCCCGGGCGCGGGCGGAGCGCCCGTAATGCATTGCCGATGTTCGCCGCCTCACGACTTAACGCAAGATCTCTCCAGCAAACTTTCATCAGGTAACAATTTAGTCGTTCACTGAATCCTATTACGGCATTCCGAGACAGATTAAAAAGCGCCGAGTTTTATGCCGATGTTGACGGAAAATTTTTTGTTAAAATGTTACATCGCTCTTTGAGATATGCTCCCAAATACTTAACTGTGGATTTCAGCCCCGTATTTTCAATGTTTCAATCTAGTTTAGCGCTTTCCTTTTCTTAGTCTTGCGATAGAGAAATATCTTAGAGCTGAAATGAACTGTCAAAAATTTAAATGCGGATTGCAGTAACAGCCTCAAGAAAACTGTACTCAAGAGTATAACTACTTATTAATTTACAAACAAGACACGAATTTTTTTTTTAAATATAAAAGGGTGACAAACAATAGTACATTACTGCAGAGGCGATTTCGGATTTCAGGTAGTATCATCCAATTTACTATCTTAAGCCATAAATATCTTTCTCACAAAGCTTTTAGTTTATCCATAGAAAATAAAAATCAGTCCAAAATCTAATTTTGGTGACGTGTCCTTTAACCCTTCGCACGTTAAAAAATACTGTGGTATAAAGTAACTATAAACGAATCTGATTTGTATGTAGTCCCCTTGAATTCCCTATTGCCATAGATATATTTTTAATAAAACCTTTTTTCGACCTCTACAAACTTAGCGTAGTCCGACTCTGCCTACAACAGAGCAGCCAAATAAATAAACCGTTACCATCCCGATCCGTTCCACGCGGTAAAAACAATTATGTAATTTTAAGGCATTTTTTATACAGTAATCTGGCTCAACGTTAGAAATGATTTATTATTTACATAGAGCACTTTGAGTTGAATAAGTTTAATTGAATGCGAACAGTTAGAGATTTGAATGAGCGCGGAGCGAAGTTAGCACATAAGAGGCTTGCGATTAGAGTAGTTGAGGACCGCGAATTCATCGTACTCATAATGAAGCGGTGGAGAAGAATCGCCACGATATCGGGACCACGTTACTCATATTGCGACCATATCTAAACATTTTAGTAACAACAAAAAACGATTAGACTTATTCGTTATCCATAATACAGTAAATTAGAGCACATATGTTTTAATTTTTACTCTGATTTATTATTTTTAATTCTGAAAATCATAGAGTTAAAATTACCTTATAACATTTACCTGAGGATTCAAAAATCAGCCTTTAGTTACGAAATCTGTCCAAAATGAAATTTATAAGCATAAATTATATGTAATTTCTACGAAAACACACGTTTTACTGCAAATTAATTATTTTTATGCATGGTTTATTGTCTCATTTATGTAATTAGAAAACGACGCTTTCGACGAATCTTATCTCCACGGACGCGGGAAAATGGATACAACCACTGCCACATGTCCAATACGAATACATTCCAGTTTATTAATATGCATTCTCCCAGAAAATGATCTGCTTTATGGTGACGTTGTCTTAGTCAAACTTCGCTTGCAGTCGCATGAGATTTAAACTTTACCTCTGAGAGCTTTTTGTGATTTGATTCGAGACTCTTACTACAAAACTGTCAAAGGCAGATCGTAGATCCGGTTTAAAACTTTTCCCATACTAACTAGGTTTTATTTTACCGCATCTTCCCAGCGTTTGCTGGAGCATTTAACGCATCACCCGCAGTTAAAACGATAACCGATGTTTTGTAGAAATCATTTCGCGATGCCACGAGTAAAACGTTTTAAACGAAAATTCACTTCATATTTTCAACAGGCTGCCATCTGTTGATACAGATCTAGATAGATTCCAGCTAGTAACGGATGGTAATGTAAATATAAGAGAAATCAGTACCTATATGTTTGCTCGATCGGATTGGTTATGCAAAAAACGCCGGCGCGGCGGTGTCCTCGCAAAGTGGGTGCGTATATTCTGTATAGAAATGTTCACAATATCGGAAAAGAGTGGTAAAAACGGCACAATAGGGAATTGGTAAAAAGCAGATTCAGATCACGGCCCTATGTAAAGCAGCGAACGAGTTAGATATTCGTTGATGGCCCCTGCGCCGCCTGAGTGCCGGCCCCGGCCACCGACGCCGCGGTCCGTACTTATAATCTAATATTCGCAATTTACGAGGATCGCGGCGGAGCTCCCAGCGGAGCCATAGTACTGTCATCGCGCCGACATACCTGCCGCCTGCACTTACCCCGCCGTTAACTCTATTGTAGCTTTTTACGAGGCTAATTTAACATTTTTTTAAAATACATACGTGTAACACATTCCCCATGCGAAGCAAGATTTAAAAGTAAATAGGGTTGGTTCGTGTTGGCTGAACATTAAAAAATATTTCAAATCATTTGTTGCGTATGAAAGTTAAAATCCAAAATAATAAGTAATAATTTAGTGTTCCTGTAAATATATGGTATCGTCCATAAAGTAAAACGATAAATAAATATATCCATTGAAAGGCAGCTAAGGCTGGGTTTGAAAGCGTCAGCACAAAAGTCTACTCCGGATCTCCTCACACTTAAGTAAATCTCCAATATCCGGCCCGATCGGATTCTGAAACTACATCCTCATATACGTACGTATCAATATTACTATGTATCGTTCAGTCCATGCTTTCGCAAAGACTGCATAATGTATCGAGGGTTCCAAGTAATTATAATGGCCTGCTTATTCTGTTTATAATATAAAATTAAATGTATTTAAACATAGAAAGTAAATGAAAATGTAGGTAAAAATTTAAGAGTGTAATTACTTAATAGAGAATATCTTAAGGCAAAACAAAAATCTATCATAACAGTAAAACTGCGCGTGGCCACTAATATTAAATATCACTCGGTATATCTACATATCCAATTATATTACACATCAGTTACAAATTAGAGAACTAAAATACATTGACTCTCCGCTTTTGCGTACGTGCTGAGCTTTGTGAAGTGCACTCTACGCAATAGTGATAAGAGCTATTATTTATACTAATTACTTACCAAATTTGTGTGGTGCAGGTTAGATAGATACAAAAGCTGGCGTTGAATTTGCTGTGCGACGCACTCATTAATCCTGCTGAATGACATTTATTTGTGCACAGTAGCTAATTGCTAGAAGCGTTATCAAAATTGTAATCTATGTAAAGCGTATTATACTCATACTCATTTATTTTGTATTAATCATACAATGTCATCTTATACAATCAAAAATAAAATAAAATAAAATTAATCGATATCGTTATATAAGGTCCTAATTTATTAGTTGCAGATATTTTAACACATTATACTTTACATTAAAATAATTAACTTTAAATAGAAATTAAGAAATCTTTTCATATAACTTTTTTGATTTCATTTACCTAACAAAAAAATTAATTATAATTTCGTCTAAAAAAATCACCATGTGCATTATCACATGTCACAATAACACTATCAGTCATGTCAACAATTGTTTGTCGTAAATGTCGTAACGGTTCGGCGAGACAACTGCAAATGTCATTGGGATGGTATTTATCGACGTGAAGTGGCCAGTTACAGTTAAGTGGTACGTAAAAGAGCTACTAGAATCTGTTCAATGAGTTTTCATTTAATAATCACATTAACAGGGTGTTATTACGTAGCAAATTTGTTTTTCCTTTTTCTCCAAAAAAACATCGTAAAAGCTATAATGTTTCATTCTTTAATATACTCCAGAGACGGAGTACTATCAGCTGTAAAAATATTTTTTTTTTCATGATTATCGGCGATCAGTCACAAGATGACAAGACTATAAGCTGATGTGTTGAGTGGCAGATGACATGTAGGCGTAGGGGCCAGCGCCTCTACTATCCTTTAAAGAATATCCTTCCTTTTTAACCTCTTCACAGTACGCGGAGGCTCTAGAAGTAGTGTTGCCAGAGGGTTAGGATGAAGTGACAGGCGTTCAGCATATTTCTTTTTGTGCTTTTCTATTTCAGCCTGAATTGTTGGGATTTCAAGATGTTCATGGATCTCGTCATTTCTAGAGAACCATGGGGCATTTGCTATGGCACGCAGGATGTTGTTTTGAACGCGTTGCAAACATAGTATGTTTGTCTTACTGGCCGTGCTCCAAAGTGGGATGCCATATGTCCAAACAGGCTTAAGAACAGAGTTGTAGATTAAGAGTTTGTTGTCAACTGAGAGGGCTGAATTTCTACCCATGAGCCAGTGGAGGTCTCTGAATTTTAGATTTGTCTCGTCTCTTTTCTTTTTAATGTGAAATTTCCATGTAAGTCTTCTGTGTAGATGGAAACCCAAGTATTTGACACAAGCAACGTCCCGTAGAACAGCAGAGCCAAGTTTAACAGGTGGACAGTCCTTTTTTCTGAGAGAGAAAGTGATGTGATTGGATTTTGGGCGCTTGCACGGATGCACCACTTCTCTAGCCACATATGAGTCTTATTTAATACATGTTGTAGTTTGTTGCTGGCTTCTTCTGGAGTTTTGTCGCTGGCAAGATAAGCTACATCGTCAGTATATGTCGCAACAGTGACATCCTCGGAAGTTGGTAGGTCCGATGTAAAAATATTGTATAACACGGGACCAAGCACTGAACCCTGCGGCACACCGGCCTCAATTTTGTGCAAATCAGTTCTGGCATCACCGTGTTTCACCTGGAAGAGTCTATCTGACAAGTAGGATTTTATTATCAAATACCATGAGTGTGGAAGTTATCCTTTTACTTTACACACTAAGCCTTTGTGCCAGACTCTATCAAAAGCCTGCTGTACGTCCAAAAAGGCCGCCGAACAGTACTGCTTCTTCTCAAAGCAACTTCTTATCTCGTTGTAGACACGGTGCATTTGCATGATCGTCGAGTACGATTTTCGAAATCCGAATTGGTGCTTAGGAATAACATCACAATCGTTCAATTGTACCTTTAGGCGGGCTACGAAGATCTTTTCCCACAATTTCGAGGAAACCGGAGTGAGGCTGATTGGTCGGTATGAGGAAGCTTCATGTGGGGGTTTTCCAGCTTTGTGTATCATAATTATTTGAGATATTTTCCAGAGCTTCGGGATGTAGGATATTCTAAAAATAGCGTTGAAAAATGAGGCGAGAAGAGTAAAAATATCTGCAACTAATAAATTAGGACCTTATATACACCGTGGGCCCGTATAACCCGACCAACTTTAACCATAGATTCTAACAACTATTAGAAGTAAAAAAAGTTATGTGACGTATAGTCACTTAACGCTTACTTTCCGAGATATTCATAATTTTTAAAATAAAAACTCCCAAGTGTGTAACAAGCCCTAATAAATGTGACTAAGATACTTTTACTGATTTTTTAAAATCCTTTAACTAAACAGCAATAAACCTTCGCAGTATTAGATGGTAAGCGATTACAAGGCCAACAAATATTGACCTTTCGTTTCCATTTTAGCGTTTTTTTTCCTTTTTAATAACTTTCCTTTCAGTAAGGACATGTTTATAACGAGGGACTGAATTTATTGATTTGTTTTGTTCCATAAGACTATTAATGTAAAATGACAAAATTCGACCTATGTTGATATAACGTTATTTACTTGTAATACCATCAGGAATACGTGGTTAAAGTTGGTCGGGTTGTACGCGCCCACGGTGTATAGGTATATACAATATTTTTCTGGTTTTTTTTTTCTCAATAGGAAACATTTTAACAGTGTCTAAAAAGTGTGGTAATTGGTTATAACTATGACGCTTCCGTGTAGAAATAAAGCGTTGTAAAATTTAGAACCGTTATCGATGGTGCTTTTTTTGGAGCTTCGCTGTTAGCCAAATATTGGTTTCAATTTGATCGGGTGGACCGGGGTTTTATCAGATATCACAGAACATCGGCGTGCAGTGTCCTAAAGTCAAACCGAATTTGATTAGTTAGTGAGAATAACGCCTTTGCACTTTTTCTCCTCCTCACATTAAGTCGTTTAATATAAATTCTCTGATGGTGTAAGAATCTATGGACATATCATGTGGACGTCATGGTTATTTAAAATCGATATACTACAAAAAATACTTCATTCACTGTTGACAATATACATTTTTACTCTTTAAGTTTGGTTTGGTCAAATCTATAGGAAGGTATACCTTTAAAGTAATACTTGCTTAGTACATTTTATAATAAGTATGTGGGTTTTTGTTTTGATATTTTGTTAAAATTAGAATATAAAAATCACTACATAGTATAAAATAAAGTCGCTTTCTCTGTCCCTATGTATGCTTAAATCTTTAAAACTAATACACAACGGATTCTGATGTGGTTTTTTTTTAATAAATAGAGTGATTGAAGAGGAAGGTTTATATGTATAATACATGCATAATATAATAGAGAAACACCGTGCAAAGCCGGGGCGGGTCGCTAGTTTAGAATAACTACTACAAATCCTGGAAATTCTACCAGAAAATAAAATCACTTAAAAGAAACAAAATAGTCACTCATCCGTAACAAAACGATGTTTTCATCACAATCAAATTACGTAACGCAACCCGGCGTGAACTTTTAAAAATATTATTTTGTCACGTAGCGTTACAACAGTCTGGAAACAATATTCGCCTACACATTCAGAACAAAGTGAATGTCAACACAACGGCACAAAATAATGGAGGCCCGCGGCGACATATTTACTCAAATTTGGAACCGGGACGTGCGGAGTCAGCAGTCTATTACGTGACCGTTAATAGCATTCAGACAGGCGCCCCGGAGAGGACGAGCCTGCTCCTAAGCTAAAATACCTCGCACGACACAAGTAAACTACCCCCAGTACTACAATCAACGGACGTTGCCAATACCGTGTAATAGGAAACCTCTATACTAATTATCTATTCCGTTAAATCAAACCGATTGTATTGTAAGAATATGAAGCGACTTCCTTTATTACTTAATCTACAATGTTATGATATAAACAAACCGTAGCTATTAAGTAAGATATATTCGTGGTAAATTAATATTTTTCAATCGACTAGTCACCCTGTAACTTCGTCCGCGTGAAAATCGGATTTTATTAAACTTTCTTCCCTTTTTTCAACCCCTTAATTTTGAAACATCATTTCTTCACCCTTACATGTCTTAAAACTCATGTCTTTCAAATTTCATTTAACCATGGCACTATCCACATTATCATATGTTATTAGTTACATATATACAAAATCTCCTGCCAGTTTTTACTGGTCGCATCAACGCCGCTCTTTTATTTAAGGTCTTCGTATACTATGTCAATTTCATACCGAGTCCCGGATCCCGGCCATTTCTGCTGCACGTTTCTGCATCATCAAAAAAGTTTGCTTACTGTAGCACTGTCGTTGTGCTGATGTGTTACCCCGAGCCCGGGGCGGGGAAAGATCTATAAATTACTGGAACGACAACTCGTTCCGTGCCAGATAAAGCTACGCCGCGAAACAATGCCGCCCGGACGAATGCCTGAGCAAAGAGAACCGTACGTCTTTATGAACTATTCTCTGATTCTGAGATCGTCCCAAAACTTTCTCATGCTTTACTATACATTGGGTATTCAGATGACACTTGTCCTATTTATCTATGTACGGGTGCCCTTTATATGTACAAAATATAATTGGCTTTATTGTTCTAAGTATACACGCCTAATATATCAAATACAGCTATGTTGGTAAATAGATTCATTTCATTTGGAAGTCACGACTATACTCAATTTGTTTCAGAATTCACGTTCAAAGGCGAACGTTTCTCAACTTCCAATAATTTAATAAAGAAAGTTTATTGGAGTTCGAGAAGCGTGCGTGGCTGGCACGCTCGCCACAAAAAGCCGAAAACTTTGATTCAATTAAAACAGAAAGTTGGAGGAAGAAGTTACGAGCGCGGCCGAAAGTGTTCGATGCGGTGACGTTAAGAGTGGCGAGCGGCACGGGCGCGGCAGGCGCAAGAGGCGCCCGGCCGCTGCGCTAGCGCTCTGCCGGAGCCCGGGCTCCAAACCGCGGCGCCACATGCCTTCGCCGCACTACAATCACTAAATCAAAAGTTAAACCTAACGGTTTCGCGACTCACGCTCCAGTTGGGCTTTCGCCTGACGACAGAGTGCTCCCGTTTAATACAAACTCACTAACAAGTTCAATGTTGAACTTTATAGCTAGTAAAATTCTGACGCTTAGGTGCTCCAGTTTATTCAACAGACCTTAATCGTTAAATGTCAATGAAACACTGGCTGGACACATTTCACAAGCAAAAAAGTTTCGGGTCCGGTGGGACACGGCCGCGCAGCCTGCGAAAGTCGCTGTAGGGAATAAGGGGTGACGAGCATTGTTATGCAAATTGAGGTCGTTATTTCGCTACGAGTGAGGAAAGAGCGCGACAGCGACCGCCCTGCCTGCGCCCCGAGCCCGCACCGCCCGCGCACCGCAACGCGGAAGACGCTTTGCATAATTGGTAACACAGTAGCTACACGGATAGACGAGAATCAACTGTGCTTGCTGTCTTGCTTGCTGATCGCAAAAAGTGGCCAATCTACAGCCAGATTCTTACTTAATTTAACAATTGAAGGCATGTTTACAAAAACAACATAACTGCACGGGATGTGACTTATTAGAACTTCACATTATATAGATAATAAATAAATAACTGGCTCTTGAGCATGTCGGACCATGCTCCGCTTGCTCAGTGTAGGGTTCCATGGCCGTAACTATAAGGTAAATAAAAAATACGATTTAAAAAAAGTACAACAACAAAAGATCGTATCTTCATAGCAATTACGTCTTTTTGATGAGAAGCGCAGTTTATCGGCAATGACTCTAATACGGTTTATCCGATCTTGTTGAAAATAATTCTTGTTGAAAGTATTAATTAAGCGTTATCTTTGTAATTTTTTTTATATTTTTCGGGCACACGGTTTAGAAGATAGAGGGGGGGGGGACACAATTTTCACAACTTTCGGAGCGATTATTTCCAAACATATTCACTTAATCAAAAACATTACTTAAGAACCTTAAAATGTTTTTGAAAAAGCTGTCGAACTAAGTTTTTTTAGCTTCTGTAACATGTATGTAGTGCCCCCCTAAAATAGTATATTACACAACTAGGGTGGTAATACAAAGAAAGGCCGAGATCGCAGAAGTTTGCGGCCCGAGCTGCAAGGACTTTCTTTATTACCTCCCGTGTTGTGTACATCATTTTATGTCTACACTTGGCCAGAAAGCGGCTTTTTCCGTACGCGCAGCATGCAAAGCAAAGCCTCTTTATGGCCAGGTGTGGCATAAATATTTATTTTAGTTGTTTAACTACCAAACTAAGTAGCGGCTCATACAATACACCTATATTTCAAATTTCATCAATATCCATTGTGTAGTTTTTGAGTAAAATGCCTGTGAGACAACGGACAGACGGACGGACATCACGGTATACGGTAGTTTTTGTTCCGACAAAAGGTACATCGGGAGCGCGCATGTGTGCGCGCCGTGTATGGACGCACCACAGGCAAGCATTCCCGGCTGCGCGATTCAGGGCTGAGCCATCTCAGCCATCGCTGCGAGCGGTCGAACGCACAAAGTCAAGTATCGAAGTCGTGTATACCTAGTGCAGTGTGTTCGGATGTTTGAGGAATAGTGTTTTAAGTGTATCCATTAATTTTACTAACAGTTAAATGAAGTTTCATTTTTTACCACCTAGCATAATCGACGTTTTTCTAAGTAATTGATTATCCAAAATAAAAACTTTTAGGTACTATACTTTATCTATTTACTAGTATTTACTTTCAAAATGTCGAGACGCAACTATATTTACAATTATTTCATATAGGCACATACATACTTACTAAAATTGTATTATAAATAATAGCATTGAATTTGCACTGAGCTCCTGGTCTATTGGAGTTCTTTGTAAGTTGTCGCGTGAGACACATGCCGCCGTCACGTGGCACGCACAAAGGATGCCGCCGAACGATTGTTCGTTCGAGGTCAACCTAATAAAAGTTACGTCGTGGTAAGTAGGTATTTTACAGAACCGACGGGCGGCAGCCCTGTGCCTGTGTGCACCCTACGTGTCGCGCGCTCCTAAACGGCGAAGACGAACTACTTGGTTGTCTTTATACTTTGACGGACATGACGAAACTATAAGGGTTCCATTTTTGCCATTTTGGCTACGGAACCCTAAAAATGACCACAAGTTAAAGACTACATCATTAATTATTTTAGCAATCTTATTTTTTTTTAATCATTAAAATAGCTTTGTGCCTTATGCCGTTTTTGTAAAAAAAAATTGTTACTTAAGTTCTTTTTGTAAAAAAAAAACAATACTTTTCATAAAAACTAATTTTTTACATTTTGATTGATTCGGGTTTGATTGGCAAATTTAGTTTATTGTAATGGTAGTTTAATTCTCTAGTTTATATAAATTCTACATTCCATCATCGTTATCTTCACCATCCTTATTTTAAAGATACAAAAAGTGCATTTTGGATAATCGGGATCATCATAGGACAATATCTTTTTCAGCACTGTAGCGCCTTCGAGGCCTAACAGAATGAGGCCAATAAGTTGCATTTGCACAATATATAAGAAGATAACTTTCCTTGATTCCAACTATTGATTGGTTTCCTTGTTGGTTCAATAGTAAGTAATGGAATCAAATCTCTGTGCACTACGATGGCAATCCAGGAAGATGTAAGCTTGCGACCTAATACCTTTAAGCGGCCTGAATTTATCGGTCCTAACTTGCGATTCGATAACGAGCAGGATTTCGAATAAGACCCCCGCTGCCTTACCAACTTTAATTGTATTTCGAAGCTGTGTGATAGTTCCTATAAACTCGCTTTAGCAAATTTACGATGTCGTAGTTGTATGCGGACAAATTATTTGTTGCTTGGACCGTTACCTCTATGATTAGAGAATATATGACGATTTACTACGCGATCTTTCTCCTTAAGGTGATTCGAGTCGGTCGGTTTTCCATACAAACACAAAGAGGGTCATTGTTTGCTTCCACGGCATCAATTATATTTGAAATGGGTTTCATTATATAGTTTGATACTGTTTATTTGCGCAAAATGACATGAAATCTCTCAAAAATTAAAAAAAAAAAAAAATTTTAGCACAAGACGTTTAGCTGATAGGTACATCTATCAGAACCTGACATTTAAGATCCAATTGCAACTTTATGTTGGTTCTTTGCGACTTCTTATGTCATTTCGCGCAGACAAAATGTATCAAGCTAAACATAATTGATGCCGTTGGAGCAAATGACCCTCTTTATGTTTGTATGGGAAACCGCCCGACTCGAATCACCTTAAGTCAAATATTTGGAATAATCTAGTATCAGGAATGCTTAACGCAGCATCTACATCCATGCACTTAAAGCGATTGTTTTATTATGATGAAAGTTTCCTCAAGTTATGTTATGATATGACTAGTTAATTTCGCGCCCATTATCATACGCGACGGAAGCGACGTGAAATAATGTGACACTGCCACATGACAGCCGCCATATATTTTACTGTACCAGCACTACCAGCAGTTAGCTAAGGGACGCAGTTCATCTCCACTACATTAGTATGTTTTATAGCGCTTATATTATATTTGGAAAGACTCTTTGTATCAAAAGATACCTTTTTTACGTAAAGACATCAAACTGATGAACGGAATGTCATCTTGAATTTCATATAGGTACAGATAGAGACTATAACAAAACGGACTTTCATAAATACCTAATCGGGGCCATCCTAAACGCCGTAGGAGAACATTTCTCAAAGCATAATCGGCGGTTTTGCTAAAATTACTAAAGTTGCGGCCATCATATTCATATTTTTAGCCGAATTATCCAATATAATAAGTTTTAAAAGAGTAAGAGCCGACTTTTAAAAGGAAAAGTTCTTGGAAAGCACGTAATGGCTCATCCCACGATTCCTGCGCCCGAGGCAGAGCAAGCGGACCGGCAGCGTCAAATAAGTTTCTAATTGCTTATATTACCAAGTTATATTCGCTCTTAGAAGTAATTAAGACAGGAAGTTAAAACCGCATTCACGTATTTTAATAGTTAAAACGTACCAAGGTTTTTACCTTCAGTACACTCTCAACTTTTTCTAGAAAATCGCTTTTAGAGTGCACGCGCGGAAACTAAAAGCACTTTGATATCTTTATAACCCACAAAGGTTTGTACCTTTAGTAAAGAAGCCCATTGAACCGAAGTGTTGAAATGCAGCCGAGTGGAAAAGTCATGAAAAATAGCGTCCCTTCTTATTGCGGCGTAAGCCTCTCGAAGCGAGGTGACAAAACGCTCGCTCGCAGCGCTCGCTGCGCGCTATAAAAGTGTCGTACACGCCGCGTGTGCACGTCGCCTACCTGCCGCACGCGGCCCACCGCCGGCCGCCACCCTCCTCGCTCACACCATAAAAAAACAACAAATAATACATATTATTTCAAATAAAACCCTATAATATTTAACTAACATATATCATAAACACATGTTTTAATTAAGTGAATTATTGTAATTTACACGTATTAATTATCGATATTTAAACTCTTTCCAGGGGAATAGAATTTCTTTTTTAATTTTCTACTATATCAAATAAAACAAAATTCCTTTTAAATCTCCTTGTACGTACATTTAAAAGAATATCTGTCTGAAGATGTGCGTCAAACTTTTAACAAATGTTCTTTCAGTTTGTTATTAAAATATTTTCTACAAAGTAGCTGTTATTGTAACGAAAAGGAAATAAGAGTTGGGAGAGAAACGTTATGTTACAGAAGGCAGACGCTTAAATTTAAAAGATGGGAGGAAAATGTGTATGCTATTCTTGCTTTCAAGTTGGCAATAACGCCTTGGATATGGAGCGTGCTCGTGGCGTTACCGGCGCCGTAAATTACGGACCTACTGCCACCGAGCGCGCTTCAGCCGCGGTCGCTATCTTGCACAGGAATCACTCACTGTCCGACACATCTCGGCTACACTTATTTAAATTCTAAATAAATGATACGGTGCTACCGACACAACGCTAGCTGCATTTTAAGCGGCGCGTGCCGTGCAAACATGAAAGCATACTGGAAATTTCACAGCCACATCAACTTTAGTACTAAAATAAAACTAATCTGCAACACTCATAATGCCGTCAAGGGGTTTAGTGAATACATTATACAACATCGCAAAAGAATATTTCGCAAGGAAAATACAAAAGGCCAACTTAAATTCAGTGCGAGTGTTTACGAGACAGGCGCCCGAAATAAACAAACCAACAGTAAAGCACAAAGGCCGGAGTTTTGGGAAATGGGTGCTCATTCTCTATCTCATCACTACTGACTAACAGATGAGACTTTAGGGGTAGCCAGGAAGTTATCCGAATGTTATTGGAGAACGTTCCGCACGATGCGCCATGCTGTGCACGGAGCACGTTGCATATTAATAGCGTTAGATTCAAAACACCGTGCGCTGTAATACGCTGAACATCTTTACGCTTAGCGTCTGTTCAGCAGATCCTGCACATAACGAGTAACCGAATAACAACAACAATTCCCAAAATTCCGTGCGTAAATGGATGCTTAAGCCTTAACTGAAATTAACCTAGCCTACATTACAGTAAGAACACTAGCAGTAGGTATCTCAACTAAACTGTACACATCGCTGAAGATAAACAAGCTTCACACCTTAATTTGAAAACTTGTCGAAAACAGCCTTTCTCCGCTTACAATGTAAAGATATTCGTATGAAATAAAGCTCAACACCTGTGTAAAAACTAGCAGTAAAGGGTTGCAATGAACACAGGAGGGTGTAACGGGTGTGAGTTTGCGGCTGGGGGGGCAGCGGCCGGCCGTGGCTTTCAGTAGGAACTCCTGCGAAAAGGCAAAGTTACGTGCGCCCGAAACCCTCGCCAACACGTGTACACTACATGCTACTTAACTATAATAATAAAAACGCGCCAAGTTTAGTCAGGCAGTAGTCGCTGCTTATTAGGAACTTGGCGCATTGCAAAAAATATCTTTATTTTTTGTGCAGTTGCAAAACTAGTAACAATGTCGGGAAATTGTATATTAATATATCAAAACCGGTCAAGTACGAGTCGAACTCGCGCACCGAGGGTTCCGTACAAAATCGTAAGTAGATGTAGAGGTACGTGAATTGTTCAAGAAAAACTGTATGGCGGTTAGTTTAGTAGAAGCAAATAAGTATGTTTTACGATTTTTGCAAATTCCTTAAAATGGTGCAAGTTAGGAAAACCATTATATTTTTCCTGTCATATTTAGGGTTATATTAATAATTGGGTCATTATCAAAAAATGATGTCCGTAGTTAGGGCTTTATAAAACAACCTCTTAATCGTGTTCCTTTGTGTAACGAAACTTACCATACAATTTATATGGTTTTGCACTTACATTTTGTTTTATAAAGCCCTACACCTAAACTACGGACATCATTTTTTGAGAATGACCCAATTGGTAATTATTACAAATTTTTCTGTTCAGTAGGTAACTTCCAAGATAATAGGGGGAATGGATTTTTTTGAACGTTTTTCGTCTTAAATCTAAAAAATGGTTTTGAAATCTACAAATTAAGCCCTTTCATTTGATACCCTACTTGATATAATAGCACAACTTAAAATTTTAAACCTCCCATTTCAGCCCCCTTTAAAAAAAGTATAAAAGGTATAAGATATTTTTTATATCTAGTAGGCTCGGGTTAGCGACTTTTAAAACTATTCCATTTTAAACCGATAGCAGTAGTAGCTCCTGAGATATCTGGCTGTGACAGGCGGACAAACAGACAGACAGAGTCGCACCATAAGGGTTCCTTTTTTACCATTTTGGTACGGAACCCTAAAAAAGGGGTAAATATCCTAATTGTACGTACCCACATTAGCAATACCTAATTAATAATTTGGCAACGGGGTGTAAGTCATATTTAAAAGGATAAGAGTAAAAGGAAAGGGTAATTACCTACAGAAGAGGCAGGCCGGTAACGAATATTTTAGATGAGTAAATACACAAAGCTACAATTTCGGTGCGGCGAGGGCGGATACAAATTAAAACATTAACAATAGGTAATTCCCTGAAGCTAACGAGCGGCTCGCGCCATTATCACCCGCCTATGAAACTGGATTATTATATTATTATCGTTTTGTGACCACCTATACAATTATCGGAAAAGTAATTGCGTTTGTTCGGCCGAGTCATAGCTGAGTTTTATTACATTACATGCGTCTGTGAGTAATCAATTGCCCGACAAACAATGGATTGTCAAAATTAATTTAGGCCAATTATTCCGAACTGTAATACCTACATGTAAATACGACGTTTACATTTCTACGTGACACGATGACTTGAAGCCTGGATCTAATTGTATACTCTGATTTATACGCGGTTTGCTATAGACTATAGCGTTAATTGAAGCAAAAGAAAAGTACGGAATTAAATTACGAAGTTCATAAAAATAAAGCATGTCGGGAGGAGGCACTACGAGAGGGCATAAAGCGTGACGCCGTAAAGGCAGAGCATTAGGCGGCCGCTGCCAGAAGCTGTCCATTATCTATTCGGAGCTATTTTAATTAGCATTGCAGTAATAATAAAGCGGGAGCGAAGTTTTTGTGGCCTCTCGGGCGACGTCTGCGAGCCGGTGTCGGCTGCGCCCCGCCTCGCCTCCCGCGCCGCCTCTAGCAGGCCGCGCCAACAACTCGATAGGGAATACTTAAACAACGCCTCTCTCACTTTACTTATAAACTTATGCGTGCTGAAACTCTAAATATTATACATTTTTGGCAAACGGCCCGAATGTTAAATCGCCTGAGTGTTTTCAAATGGTTGTTTCGGCTCTGCTCCACTCGTTTAACGTCCTAAATGTACGGTTGTAAAAAAAATTATTGCATTTTGCGCTTCAATAGCTTACGTAACCTGATTCTCGTGGTTACTATCACAACATACATATTAGCATTAGTAAGCGAAACTTAGCACCAGATTTACCACCACACCAATTAACACCAGACGTTTTATGCTCAATCGAACACACTGTTAACTGTACATTTTGTAAGCGAATGGCAACTTTATTGCAACGTGTTAAAGTCTATGGGTGGTCAGTTAACAGTGGCTTCGCTTGTACGTGAAATGAAATTACAGCAAAATTTATCAACACTAATAAAAAGCTATCTTTAATTAAATGTATGCAGTCCTTCAAACTGCAAAGTCTACACGTACTTAGAGGTGGCCGCTCGGGCTTGGTAGTTTACTAATCCTAAACACTTGGTTACAAGAACACTGTATTTACTAAGCTATACTTAGCTGATATTTTAGCATAGAACACGTTCAATTCACAAGTAGAATATTATGATTTTCACAGTGTTTACCAAGGTACATTTTTATTTAAAGAAAATCGGCACATAATAAATTCATTTTCGTGTGAAGATAAAGGACCTGTGCAATCTAAAAGTTATTTATCATTGGCATGTTAGGGAGCTTCGCCTCCGGCTCCGGTAAACAGGAACTTCAGTTTATTTTACACCTCCGGCTCCGACTCCGCCTCCGCTATTTTGTGTTTCATACCTCCGACTCCGGTAAATTTTAACCGAAGTTATACCGGAGTTAAGAGAAATGCATTTGGCCGCGTCAACGACACACACCTATACAAGTTTGACTTGTCGCTGGAAATTACTTACCTATCTCTCATGATTGCTCACTTTTTGAATGAAATGGCCACTTAACAGAAAACGACGACGTCCACTTGACAGAAAATGTTCTTATAGTAATAAAATAACTTAAACGGATTAAATCGCGTATATTACTACATTTTAAGTCCCGACGTTTCGTAACCCTTTTCAGCGTTCGTGGAAATTGAAACAGGAAATTTATGATTTTCTCAGTCTACCCGCGACCACGAACGCTGAAAAGGGTTACGAAACGTCGGGACTTAAAATGTAGTAATATACGCGATTTAATCCGTTTAAGTTGTTTTATTACTATGAGTGATAAACGTGGAAACCGAAGACAATATTAGAAAATGTTCTTGTAAATTAAATTAACAGTATGATTAAGTTTGGTTATTTAAATTTATTTATTTTGTTCGGGAAATGAAAACCAAAAATATCATTTAAAAAGTTTTCTTAATTTCTATAAAAAGTTCATTGTGTTGATGTAAGTTAACATATCTTAAAATATTGGTACCTACCTAATTTGTTAGCACCTTATATAACTGACGGGTTGTGAATGCCATGTGGTATGAAATCCGCATTTTCCACTTACTTCTGTTCTACAATAAATTTTAAATATAAAATTCAGGCTTTTATGTTAAAGTACCTACTGCTGTTTTAAATAAAATCCTGAAAAGTGCGGAGTCCTGTCTGGAATGGCCAATATTTCGAATAAAATAACGGCGTAGAGTGGGTCGGTTAGCATTACATTTTATGTTGGTTGTATTATAAACGAGCGTGGAATACGAGAGGTAGTACATTCGAGCGGTGGCCCGGTATCTCTAAACTAAATCTGCCCGGCACGATAGCCTCGCAATCGCGTCCCCAGTACCTCTTGTTTCACGCACCGCCTGCGACTGTAGCGCTAGAACAATACCCTGCTCTTGGCACATTTTGTGGAACCTGTCTTGTTTACCTTCCCAGTTATATCTCGAAGCCGAGATTGCAGTTTCGTTATTGTAAGACTCATCACAGGATTATTTACTTTTAAATTCTTCGTTTTTAAGGCTCTACACTCCCTTGTATCTCGTGCTCGTACATATGACTATATTCATTGTTCTAAAAGTTTAATATTTTCATTTGCGTTTAGATATCGAGTTTACATATTAAGTTAATTTATTTAATTGAAGCGAGAGCTGGCTATGAACACGGTAACGCCGCGGGGAGGGGGCCGGCTGGGCCTCACGAGACACGTCCCCCAGGACGACATTACATTTCGCTATAA
Organism: Eudemis profundana; assembly: GCA_947034925.1. Taxonomy (NCBI): domain Eukaryota; kingdom Metazoa; phylum Arthropoda; class Insecta; order Lepidoptera; family Tortricidae; genus Eudemis; species Eudemis profundana. The sequence continues at coordinate 16,736,419 of OX344799.1, forward strand.
ATTTCATCCACAGCCGCCCCAGAACTCGCTTCTTCGAGTAAATCTTTCATATAAAAAGTCCTTTGTTTTCTCTGCCTTAGATAGGTATTTCCAATCGAAGGGACACGCTGCAACGTAACGCTTGATATTAAAAAAGTTTTTCTATAAGGACTACAGAGTCCACGGAGCGGGCCAGGATTCCATTGCAATTAAACGTATTCTTTTTACTTATTTTCTTCGCAATCTGGAGAGTCTTCTTTAAATGGCAGCGAAAACAGTTTCTTGTGGTAATGGCGAATCAATATGGTATTTGATAACAATCAAAGTACATTAATTTATACCACACCTGGCCATAAAGTGGCTTTCTGGCCCAGCGTAGACATAAAATGATGTACACAATACGGGAGGTAATAAAGAAAGCCCTCGATCGCATATTTACGTCCCTCGCTTGCAGCTCGAGCCGCAAACTTCTGCGATCTCGGCCTTTCTTTGTATTACCACCCTAGTTGTGTAATGTATAATGCTAACCATCGAACTAAGTTTCCAAAACTCGCACTCATTTTCGTGCCACTAGTGATTTTAAAATGACAAAAACTAAAAATAAGGCACCATGTAGAACATAACGTCATATGCCAGTATTTCATACTAAACTGCATACTTTCGGAGCGTATTGACACTTCATACATAAAAAGAAGTTGATTTTATCTGTATCAAATATGTAACCTATTGCAGCCGAATAATAAGCATTAGTCAGTTAGGTGCTGTAATTTTTTTTTACAGATAGCTTACGTATGTATGAACATAATTATAGATTTACACTAAAAATAGAAAAATTTCTCCCATTTTTTTTCATAATAGTACAAAAATACTCGTATATGAATACTTTCATTATTTTATTACAATCACAATAACCCTCACGATTATGATTAAGAATGCCCTTTTTAAAACCCTGGATGAGTGTTTTGTACTGGGTGAAAGGTTTTTCTCTCCTTCCATTGGCCTCAGTTTCATTTCAACTTAAAAAAAATCGGTCAAGTGCGAGTCGGACTCGCGTACCGAGGGTTCCGTACAAACTAGTAAGTAGATCCGTGAATAGTTCAAGAAAAACTAGGGCGGTTAGTTTAGTAGGAGCAAATAAGTATGTTTTAGGATATTTGCAAATATCTAAAAATACCGGCCAAGTGCGGATCGGACTCGCGCACGAAGGGTTCCGTACCATTATCTATAATAAAATTGCTATTAATTCTCGAAAGGAGGCTTTTGCTCGTAAATCTTCGAAAGGCGCTAGATGTAAATACAATAAATTGAAAAAATATTATTAAACATGTATTTTATTCTGTTTTTAGTATTTGTTGTTATAGCGGCAACAGAAATTCATTCGGTTCATGAGATACCCGAGATACGAGGTTTTCAAGGTAAACGAGCAAAATATCACGTTTTTTGTATGGGAGCCCCCCTTAATATAATTATTATTATGTTTTTAGTATTTGTTGTTATAGTGGCAACAGAAATACACAATCTGTGAACATTTCAATTGTCTAGCTATTACGGTTCTTACCCTTTGGGTACGGAACCCTAAAAACGGTGCAAGTTAGGAAAACTGTTATATTTTATCCGTAATATTTAAGATGATATTCATAATTGGTAATTATTACAGATTTTTCTGTTTAGTAACTTCGAAGATAATGGGGGAATGGTATTTTTTTGAACATTTTTCGTCCTAAATCAAAAAGTACATGATAAAATAAATGGTTTTATTTGATTTTTATTTGATACCCCACTTGATGTAATTAATGGCACAACTTAAAATTTCCGACCTCCCATTTCGGCCCCCTTTAAAAAAGGTAAAAAGGTATAAGATTTTTTTTATATCGGGTTAGCGACTTTTAAAACTATTCCAAATTTCAAATCGATAGCAGCAGTAGTTCCTGAGATAACTGACTGTGACAGATGGACAGACAGACAGACATAGTCGCACCATAAGGGTTCCTTTTTTACCATTTTGGTACGGAACCCTAAAAATGGCCACGCTCAGATACAAGAGACAAGTATGTAGATTTCGGTAATAACAAGCTTCAACAAGCGCGTTATATAATCAACATTGTTAACGTCTGTACATTTTTAAAATTTAAAGTTCATTTTAGCCGAATATTAAAAGGTCAGTAATTAATATTTGAATTTAACTGCCTCAGTAATTAAATGCCCAAAAGCACAAAATCCCGAACAATAAAGACAGCTGCTTCGCGCAGAGAGCAACGTTGATCTTTATTATCCATCCTCGCAGTTTACAAAAGCCGGCAAAAGGAGTTAGAATAAGTATCCAATCTAAACAGGGACAGGGAGGCATTTGTCCGGCAAAATGTCGCTTGGCGGGTCAGGTGGCACACGTTGAAAGCATTGAAAGCGTTCATAAATTTGCACGGTGCGAGGCTTTACCGGACGCAGGTGGCGCAGGCACTGCAGCTACTACAGCCTACTACTACTCGTACTAAGAAACGTTACACCCTCATTATTACATTCCCTATTGCTAATGCCATTTGGCTCGCTGTTATCGTAAATTTATGTTCCTGTTTTTTGTGTGTTTTACTTTACAACATGTGACATTTTACGAGGATTTCTATTTGCTTTGCAGATTATAATGGTTTAATGGTAAATCTGTAAGCTTTGACATATTTTTTGAGTCAGAATATAAGATCAAACATGTTTTACTTTACTTTTCAGCTCCCGAGTGTTCGGTTTTTCCTGCAGTTTTGTACAGTATTCGTGTCAAAACAGTGCAATGAGGATATACATGAAAATAAAGGGTTAATTCAATGACACAAGGGAAGCAAAATCAAAGAAACCGTTACAAAATAAGATCAAATAGTGAACACAACTCTGTAACTTGATTTATATAGTATAGTACCAGCATAACGCGATCAAAGTTCGTCGAAGCGACGTGTTACGAGTAGAGGTGGATCGACTAACGAAGTAAACAATCGACACAGACGATCCGCGTCCGACGGGCAACAGAGCCCAGCGAAGACAAAGACCTGACGAATCTGATTATTATATCCTGTTCTACTACCGGACCAAACACAAACGTAACGTGTGCATTTGATCTATCGTGATCCACAGTTGTTTGCTATCTATAAACTTGCCTAGATCATTTTAAAATAGAACATTTATAAAATCATGATTAAAATCACATCATAATCGTAGTCTACGTCGAATTTACGAATTGCGCATTACATACCTGAATACGTAGGTTTTAGATAACTTGTTTGCGTACTTAATATGGCAATTCGTAGTGTAAAAGTGGGATAGATGCCTAGAAGGAGGATAGATGCCTCACTTTGCAAGTGGCACCCCCTGTAAGTGATATATTCTAAAGGTTTACTTAAAATGAAAGCTTACCATCCTCCACCCGCTGGTCGGCTGGGTTCAAAACGTCGAAACCTTCAAAAATTCGTCGATTTGGGTTGCGTGTGATATTTGTGCGCCCAGAACTTTTGATGAAATAAAGTAAGTATTTATGTTTTTATACTTATGATCTGTATATGTATCAAATATAAATATGTAAATGTTAATGAAGTACTTTTTTACACGATTAATTTTGTTTTATTAGATGGCATCTATCCATGCGAAAATAGATAGACGCTCCCAACTTTTATAAGAATGAATGTGCTTAGAGTCACCTATACCACATCATATATTAATGAAGCGCAAGCGAATAAAGCTTATAAAATTGAAATTTTCTTTCATTAATTTTTAAGGGCAACTATCCCACGGGTCAATCATCTTCAGCCGTAAGGGTTTTATATTTCGTTCATAACTAAACAAATATAAAATAAACTATTAATTTACCCTTATTATTTTAAGCATAGATAAATCGAATGACTCCAATTGTTTACAATTATTCAATGCTCATCTTGTGCGATTTAACCTCTAGCCGCCCACCGTACATGCAAAATTGACAATGAAATTTGAACCTACTTGACATGGAATAGAGATGAATTTATTATTTTTTAGTTTGAAAATAAACAATGCAAATTGAACTTTATTCCTTTTAATAAGGATTTAAATTACATTGAAGTATATAGGTATGTCCTTTTTATAGGCCTTTGGGCGGCAGGAGGTTAAATGCCCATTTTAAAAGTTGGGGCAACTACCCCACTGTTACCCTAAGAATTGTATTTTCTACTTACCATGAGTCTTTACACTAGTACAACAGGTGTTTTATAACAATATAGCCTTCTTGCTAATTGCATTTGCAAATTAAGGGAGGGGCGATTTTTTTTAGCTCTTGTTAGTATATATTTAGTGAACAACGACCGACCGTAACAAGCGAGTATATATTATACTATATACAGTCGAGCACTGAAGTGATTCCAGAAAGGGTTCCTTTTAACTATTTAAACACGGGACGTAACCCGAAGTGATAAAAAGATCGCAAAATCGCAGAGTTTTGAATCTACTCGCTTCGAGACGTTCGACATGTTTTTGAATGACAATTCCAATTTTCTGATCAAAGAATGCCCGCGCGGTGTTCAGTTTGTCGAGGCTTTGTAGCCGTCTACATTTGAACATGGCTATTCGAAAAAGCAGTCGAACGTCTGTCTCCCCAGATACGAGCATACCAATTCATGAATACCTTTAGTTTTACTTTACAAAGGTTACATTCTGCAGCGCTGGCACGAATACATGCAAAGAGCGGGGGTATATTTTCATTTGAATAGTTCCACTTTGCCAAATGTTGATATGTGAATTGTATGCTAGACATTCTATAAAACCAACAAGGCGAATGAGTTGTGTATTTAAAGTACTACTTAAAACTCCACCGTCGATTGCTAAAATAGTCGAAGGCATCAGAATGACATTGAATGTCTTTAACATTACATTCAATAAAGACATAGTAAAAAAAGATCGAAGAGATAGGCGCGTGTAGTTCGGTCAGATGGAATAAATGAGTGCGTCTCAGATTTATAGGACTCTTGGAGAGTGGGTGTGGAAGAACAACAAATGGGACCCTGTGATACGCCTACTACTTAACTCGCTAGAACAAAGCGGTAGAAATAATTGCACGGTGTTTCCTCGCTGGATTTATTGATTACATACTTGTTTTGCTTTTATACAGTATTTGATTCGTAAGAAAATTATAATCAATAATTTCCTTCGAAAACTCATTTTATAAATTGTTAGCAATGCTATACCAGGAGTAACATGAGGAAACCGAATAATTTTAACAACGTAATCCTGAGGTCGTAAGAAGCAAAAAATGTTATATAAACCCAGGTCGAAATATGATTTTAATTTTTCTTAATGTTTTCATACATAATTAATTTTCCTTCACTAGTAAAACAAGACTTTAGGATAAGAATGAATTTTCCTTGTCAGACAAATTGTTTCAAAGCAGGATTTACGTAAAAGTGCAATCATAAGGGTGCTTTGTACTGGAGATTTCATTACAACTTGTTTAAACAAAAACGCAAATATCTCAAAAACCAAGCTGAATCCAGCAAACATTATACGACATTTTTAACTTCAATTATGGTCATGAGTACGCTGTTAAAATTATTCGGTTTCCTCATGTTACACCGTGTATAGCGAATGCAAAAAAAGTTAATTTAAAAAAACATCGTTTTACTTCGATGTAGGCGAAAAAATTATATCAATATCAAGAACTTTCAAATGGACTATTTTAATCGTTATATTGATTTAGATGTTCACGATTTTCATTAATTATTGTAACAAAACTGGGCTCAGTAGCGTAACAACATGATATATTTACCGTTGAGTATATATATCATGTTTTTATGAGATGAAATCCCGTTTTGTTATAATTATAGTTCAATCATGTTCATATAGTGTCGTAGGCTAAGACTGAATTTGGGTCACTGAGCCAATGGAGAACTTCTACCGTCATATCATAAGTCTATATATGCATGAGACTCGTATAAAGACATTTTATTTTTACAATTTTGTAATAATATAGATTATAGATAGACACAGACATTGTTGTAGAGTCACTGATGTCAATGCAATGGAGATTAAAAAGTAATGATTTGCCCGGCGCAGTAAGCGATTCTGAGGTGTACATGTACGCGGACGACGTTGCAGCAGTCGTGACAGCTCCAGACATAGATCAGCTGGAAACATCTTTAAATGCCGTAGCCACACAATTATCTGACTGGTTCGTACAAAACGGTCTCATACTAAATTTAACCAAGACCCATTTCATACAGTTCGACCTATCTGGCCGTAAGCGTCGTCCGCTGCCTGTGCGCCTCGACGGCAGCAGCGTCGAGCAGGTTCAGAGCACCACGTTCCTAGGCTTCCGAGTTGACCAAGGCTTAACGTGGGAGAGCCATATCGATTCCCTGTGCGTCAAAATGGGAAGGGCATGTTTTGCCCTGAGTCGACTCGCTACTACTCTTCCTCAAAAACCCTCTCCTGCTACTTCGCAAGTGTGCAATCGCTCATTCAGTACGGGCTAGAGCTCTGGGGACGCGCCGCTGAATGGCAGCGCGTTTTTCGGCTGCAAAAACGAGCCGTAAGAGCGATTGCACGAGTGCCATGGGATGAGTCCGCTAAGACATTTCCAGGCACTAGGTATTCTGACCCTGCCCAGCCTACTGTTGCTGCAAATAGCCATATACACGAGAGAACACTTAGCGGACTACTCCAGGCGAGGTGAAGGAAGCAGCCGGGCCCTGCGCGATGCTCACAAACTCGTCACGGTACCCCGTAGATTAAAAAACGGCCAGAACAATTCATGTCATGGGCCCAAGTGTGTACAATAAATTGCCAACGACGATAACCAATGCGTCTAACGATATATTGTTCAAAAATAGACTCAAAACATGGCTGGTTGAGCAATCGTTCTACAGCGTAGATGAATTTTTTAAATCGTAAAAAAAAAAAATTAATGTTTGTTATAACCCTACCGCAATGGATATAAAATGAATTCTTATAATTAATTGATTAATGCTGTATTTATTTAATTGAATATAAATCTTACTGTATATAAATATTGACTTGTAATTATTATTACCAATAAAGATTATGATTATGATTATTATGATTATGATTAATCTCATTTATTTTACCTTTATAAGCTTCTATCTATTTAAGTATACATATATCTACACATATAAGTATGTATATCGTCGTCTAGTACCCATAATACAGGCATTGCTTAGTTTGGGACTAGGTCGATTTGTGTAAGATGTCCCCACAATATTTATTTATATTAGCGGCATAATTAATAAATGTATATTGGCCCTGTTTCATTCATCATACTCAAAGTACTGACCATAAACAGTTAAAATCTTGGGCTAGAAATAAGTGCGCGAGGACTAATTCGTTCTAAAATCGCATAAAAGTTCTTTAACGTAATAGGAGAATAATTTGACGTAATAAGCGTGAAATCACCTAGGTGAAAAGTTTACCCAACCAGAATTAAATTTTAGCGTTATACTCCAACTTTGTTTTGGAGAACAAAACAATAACTCGTGTCCATTAACACCTGCAGCGGCTACAGTTGCGCACATATGAATTATTTGGGCGATGCGAGGTGTACCGGAGAGTATTCCGCATTCCGGGCGTGCGCTTGCAACGGGCTTGGTTGGCCGCCTGCGAGCTCCCCGACCGACTACGCCGACACACAACAGTGAGCGGCGCGCCGCCTGCATTCCATTCTACTGCCTCAATACAACACCTCTCTCCGCACATTTGCGTACCTATACCCTCTGTCGCGGCGTCCCATCGCACGCAACTGAATTCACGCACATAACAGATAAAAAACTATGCCTCGCCGCGTCATCTAAAAAGTGGACGAATATTCTGTTTTCATGTTTCGTATACGAGTTACATTAAATGTGTGATGTATTAAAATAGAGAGTATTATTCAACGTTGATTGAAAGAAATCTTGATGATATATATCAAGGCGAACAATCGTAAGGTTCGCTCTCAGAAGGAGAAGACAGGAAGAAGCGTGGCGCGTTATTTACGACTCGTGATTCCGGTGTAGCGGAGACAGTGCAGGAAATCTAGCCACGACTCGTTGCTCCCGATGCATCCTTCATCCGTTTAATGTTGCATTGAGCATATCAACTTAATGTTCATATTTGGCATAGGTAGCAGTAACAATGATCGCTACGAGGTTTTAAGTTGGCTTTCATTCAGAGCAAAGCCGAATTTCCCATCCAGTTGTTTTTGTTAAGCATAATACGCAGTGTTATATTCTCTTTGAAGATTCCGGAGCCAATCTAAATATCAAATACTCATTAGTCGAATTCAAACCGAAAACGAAAATAAAATGTAGACGACGCCGAAATAGGTTTTTTTTTCAACTGTTCTACGTTGAAAGCTGCTAATTTAAGCGAAGCATCGAAGATACATTTTTATCAGGGGAGCAAACTTGCAGGCGTTTCAGGGACATAAAACCTTACTTAGCGAGCCACAAATCCTCGTAACGCTAAGCCGAGATAAAACACTAAGCTCGCAACGAGGCGGGGCTGGAATTTTTCACCTGCGGGTGCAGCCCAGACATAATACGAGAGGGCAAGTGTGTGCCGCGCGATATTACTCACACAAGAATTATGATGTTCTGTAATGAAACCCTAGCCCCGAGCCAACTTATCAACCTTTTTATATTATGAATCTTGGAAGTTTTCGTGTTTCCAAGAAAATCGCTCAATGGAGCGATGCTCGGCTCATATAAAAGGCCGTAATACAATCCCCACACCCTAGTTGATCCCACGCATACTGAGCCATGTTGGCACATGAGAATGTAACAATAGGAGACTAGTTAAATATCAAGTAACCGCTTGGTTCACTTGATACAAACATTTTCTATCTAACTAAACAAAATATATGTTTAAACCTCTAGAGATGTAAAAACCTATAAATGGATTAACAAGTGTACCTATCTAGGAATCGTCCGTCCTTTTTTTAATACTGCGTATGAGGGTAAAAACAGCATAGAAGGAAAGAAATAATATATTTTTTATACTAACCCATAAAATCATAATCTCTACACAGATATATGATACATATGTGTCGTAGCAAGAGTATGATGGTAGATTAATTTTTCCAATAAAGTAACTGGGGAGGGTAAGGAAAACATAATAGAACATAAATACGACATTTTTAGTCTGCTTGCCGGTTTGTTGTTCGCGCATCACATAGAAACTACCAAGCCAATGTCCATGACCTGTGTCCATGACGGTTTGTCGAATATTATCTTTGTCCGATACTCTTTCCGCACAAGTTCCTTCACAGGTATAACTGTCATTTTAGAATAATTATAAAAGAAATCTAACCTATTCCCAGTGACTTGCGAAGGTTTTTTCGTTTAAAAGAAATATTCAGACTAATAAACTTAGGCCAAAAAGAGGGAGGGAATTTGGTGTATCTACAAGTCGATTATGACCGCGGTTAAAACGTAGGATATTTTCGCTCATGCCCAAAATACCGCATTCCCACAATACCAGATTTTTCAAAATACCAGATTCTCGATATGTCAGATTCCTGTCTTACCACATTCCCGTTGTTACACTAGATTATAAAATCGTAAGTTACTCCGGGATCTAAATTATTTTGGTGGATGTATTATTTTGGGAATTTGGTATACGGAGAATCTGATATTACGAGAATCTGGTATTTTAAAAATCTGGTATTTTAGGAATGCAGTATTTTCGGAATGAGCGGATATTTTTTAGCCTTAACTATGGCGAAGCAAAAAGACTTGGTATTTTTTTCACCCCCACGAACGCAGTTACATGCATCCTCTAGTTAACCGTAAAAGGAAAATAACTAAATATTTTTACTAAAAAAACCCGACCGCGGTGCACTTTAAAAGTGCATAAAATCCGCCATTTTGTTTATTTTAACGAACTTCATACCCAGTGACTCTCGCGCTATCAAGACGAATCCAATGATGTATCACTTATCAAAATCGGTTGTGCCGTTGAGTAGTTACGAGCGGACACAGGAACGGACATACATACATACAGGTCAAACACATTACCCTCCTTTGGGCTTCGCCGCAGTCGGGTAATAAGTTTCTGTAAAAAAAATTGAGATAAGTTTTTATTGCCAAATGTACTTTTTTGTATAATATTGCATTATCATCTGATACATATTCTTTTCTTACATATTCTTGCAAAATTTCAGCTCAATCAGAAATCGGAAATGGGTCAAATTGAACTTACAGACACCGGGACAGGTGAAACTAAATAACAGCTTGTAAAAAAACACTTGCCATCTACCAGAGATTGTGCAAAGTAAAAATTGTTTTTGTCTAAAATAAATCCTTTCGGCTAAATCCCGTTTATTTTTTACCCAAAAGCTTTTAATAAACCTAATCTTGAAGCATTACAAAACAGCTACTCTCCGGGATTAGCGGAAACCGTAATAAATTACGCGTTCGCTCGGTTCACTCATTCAAAAGCACTTGTCGCAGCAGCGAAGGCGGAGGCGCGTCGAGCGGCGGGCGTCGGCCTCCGAGATCAGCAAACAGAGAAGAGTAATAAAGCCATTAATTCCGCTTTACGTGCAAATAACATAAATCAGACTGGAGCGCCTCGCGCCGCAAGACCGCTCGGAGCGGCACGCAACGCCGCGGGTAAATTAAGCGCCTGTCATACGTCCAGCTCTAAGCGCACGCCACGCAACCCGCCGCGCCGTCACCAGATTAAACCAATCACTACAACATAGCGTTTGCAAAAACACAACACCCCCTATTTGACTAATCCCTGAAAGCTTTCACTTTAACGAGAACATTGTCGATGGACTAGCAATCAATGTTTAATTAATCGCCTGAGACCGGCAATAGGTACAATGGCTATTTGTTTTTCTTTGATAGAAAATGTAGCAGTCAGTAAACAACTAAACATAGCCATTTTCCTTAGCGCTAACGGTTTTCTTTAAAATGCACTCCAATGAAATTCATTGTATTTGCTAAGGCTTTAAATTTTTCTGTCGACTGAAAGGAATCGGGCGCATTTCACTAGACAACAACAACAACAATATTAATGCCGATGCTTCTCCTTGCAGGCTGAACTCGTTCAGGGGATTAACGAAAATTAGATTTCAATAAGACGCTTGAGTCGAAGCGACGAACAAATCTAAGCCAGAGCCGAGCAATGCGCAGACGGTCACGATCCTCCTTTTAATGCAATGTCAGCAGGCCGCAGCCTCGCCGAGTCCGCTCCCTACTGCGGCGCCTCTCGACTACACACCGACCAAACATCTAATCCATGCCTGCTAGATTACATTACGCTAATAGGTAGGCCCCGCAATCTACCTATAGACAGCTAACAAAACGCATATATGACTACTATAGAACAATTTTAACGCTCTGACTAAAGCAAACCGTCATTCGAAATAAAAGAGTACTGTTTCAAAGACTACTAAACCTAACTCACCTATGTTGTTTTGTTGGGAAAAATTTGAATAACATTAGCATTAATATTATAGTTTACCTCCCCTGTACAGGAGCTGAACGTGAAAAATGACTTCGGATTACGGCCCACATAAACTTGGGTTAAAAATTGTGAAAGAAATATAGCTAACAAAAACAAGGAAAATACCCAGCGGACGTTAAACATAGAGAGCTGTGCTGAATAAAAAGGTCGCTTTCCAAATAAATTATTCCCCAATTCGGCCGTTCCGATTCAAATTGAAAGAGCGTCTTAGTATAGAGATTTCTCTAGCCGCGAAAGAAGAGAGAATACAAATAGGCATATAAACGGAAATGAAATGGCTTCGGCAGTCGTATGGATCGGAGGACATTTTTCAAGCAAAGGTAATATCACAAACGTTAGATACAAAAAAATAATCAGAATAATATTTCTGACAGTAAAAACCTTCTGTAAAAATATTAAAATCCAGTTATCTGCGCTTATATTTCTTGCCCATTCCAATCGATGGAATGGGCAAGAAATATTACATATCCATTAGATATTCGCACGCTATACACGTTCTCCAAAGATAGCTCGCATAATTCTCACAGGGATGCCGCGTAGCCCTACGAAACAATAGCAGATTATCAAACAAAACGACGTAGATAGTCCTCGGAATAGGAGGAATAGGGCGCGGGTTGAGGCCCGCAGGATGTCCGCGTCGCGACTCGAATGCCAGATGAGAAAACAAACAAACTCACTTCGCAAACGGCTCTTTTCCCTTATTACTATTAATATCATATTAAACTTTTATATGCGACTCTTTGCATGAGCAAGCATGTTTACAGATTATAAAGAAGGCTTTGTGCCATTAAACTTGCTTTATTGTTGTTACTTCCCTAATGCGCAGAAGAATTACAGTATATAGTTAAGATTAAATGTTTGGGGGACTATATATTTTAATGTGATATAATTTGGCAACACTGTACGTTTTTTACTAAATGTATGGCTTTTGACACCTCCATCTTTTTTACTACTAGAGTGCACTTACTATGAGAGTGCACCTTTGTCAACAGAACTAGTGAGTTTTTATTTAGGACTGTTGTCTGTGTTATAATAGACATAATTTTATAAATAAACGAAAATAATAGAAGTTAAAAGGTATCTATGATAGCAATATCGATTCATCTGCCTCGGAACGTACCTACGTACTCCATCGACATATATGTATGCACCGTTCAATTGCTCGACAAAGACGACTAGGAGGAAATGTAGTTCTTCCTCCTGCTTAGACGATCACATAGAGAAACTTGGAACCGGACCGCGCTTTGTAACAATCGACGTTCGTAAGTGGCCTTTTACCTGCACACAATGACTGAGCCCGGCATTCATGAACCTTTACAATACCAGACTTATAAACATCTTTCAATGTACAATTATAATTAAAATGAAGCGAAAACAAATGGATAGAAAAGTTGTTATCGAACACTGAGTTTGTATGTACTTAGGTCAAAAAATATAACAATCCAAACACTGTAGGTACGTAGTATTATGTGACAATTCAATTATCCTTCAGTCAGAGCGACGCAATCTCACTGCGTCTCAAAACAAAGACCCTGCTAATAGTATCGCGCAGCGGATAAACAGCGCGACACCGAGTTTGTGTTGAAAAAATAAAGGCGCGACGACGCCCGAATAAATGAGAGAGGCGATAAACAGGAGGATCCGTTCGGAGCGGAGGGTCGATATCGAAATACATTACTCCCCGATCCGAGTGTTCCGATTCAAATTGAAAGAGCACCTCCAACATGAGATTTCTCAGGCGGCGAGTGGGCGCAGAATATAAATCGACGCATAACCAGAAATGGAAGGGCTGTGAATTTCCGTTTGGTGGCAAGCGGCCGCGCAGTGTTTGCTTATAATGTTGCTTAACCAAACTAGAAAACGCTTCAATGAATTATGGGCGTACAGTTTGGGTTACGTTTTTCTCGGTTGCCTTCTATTACTTGGGACAAAAATAACTACTTATCCGAGATCTTGAGCCCAGACATAGCCGATACTTCTACTATACTTTATTAAGAGCTAAATAAGGTTGTCAAATTATTTTGGGTGTGTTCGCCCTGCGGCTTCGCTCAGATGTAACAACTTTCACTAACTTAGAATAAGATATCTCATTCCTTTTAACGTGACGTGAACTAAGTTTCATAGCGATTGCTTTACGAGATGAAACGTTAAAGTTATTCAATCCTTTCAACTCATAATGTTACTTCAAAATATTTAGGTTACGATATTTACACTCCACAATTTAGGTTTTTAAACTGACTTCAATTGCGGACTTCTTTCTTCGATTTAACTGGATCAGGATTATACGAAGTTGAAAATTTTCAGATAAATGAAGTGCTCTATTGACTTAATTGTGAATACTTTTGGAGTTCAAATTCATACTTAGTTAGGTATCTTAAGAAGCCGTATGCCTACTGTTTTACAAATTGGAAATATGTAGGTATTACGCATTTTTTCTCCTTTGATCACTTATTTGGAACAAATGAAGTAGCTAATCTCATGATTTCATCTCATTTTTATCATCCCCAAGAAGTCTGACTCCGTTTTCATAAAGCTGTCCGTCACGTAAAGAAATTCGAAACGCACGTTATTTTAACTCTTTCCACCTTATAGTTAGGAGTACACGGCGCCCCTCATCGCGTATTCTGTCCAATTCGCAACACGCCCAGCAGATATTTACGTAACAGGCGCCTTTGCTGACTTCTGGCACCGTCTTTTACTTTACGGCTAAAGAGAAGCACATATTAAATAGATACACACAAATCTTTACTAAAAAATAAATAGTGACTTTGCACCCTCCATAGACTTTGTATTGAAGGTATGCTATTCGACTGACCTAGTCGGATGTATTACACACATGAAGATTGGATTGCTAACTTGCGTCTCGCTCTTACACATTCGCATACGTGTGAGAGGAGACTAGAATGTTTTAGCTATTTAACCGTCATTGGATGGGCGCGAAGCAGAGCAGATTGCTGAGCTTTCAGCTACGCCTCGAGTTTGAACACGTAGCGTTACGCCGTAGCCTTTTCGTAACTGGCTACGAGAATGCTACGACGTAGCGCAATAAATGTGATTGAATTTAATTAACCACTAGCTGCCCACCATACATGTAAAATTGACAATGAAATTTGAATCTAAATGAAATACAAAAGAGTTAAATTTATTTTTGTCTAATTTCAAAAGAAACGAAACAAATGCAACTGTATTCCTTTTGATACCGATTTAAATTACCCCTTCGTCCACATTCATAATTAAGATTTCATAACTGGTTATGAATATGGATTTTTTCAATGTTTCGTAACTAGTTATCAAATAATACTTTTGTTCCATTTTCATAACCAGAACCCCCTATACACGTATGGTTCCCTGGTACGTTTATACTCAAACATGCAATTGGGTATGAGATTCAGATAAACTCAAAATTGAGTCTACATACAAAATTTTATCCAAATCGTTAGAGCAGTTTTAGACGTCAAAATAAACGTCATGTTTTTTTACAAACAGCATAATGGCGTTCAGCCATTAAAAACCTATTTCGAAAAAATATTGGTAGGTATTGTAATCGTAACTTAGTCGGGTAAATTGTAAAACGAAATCTTAATAAAAAATTGAAAACAAGAAATAGATTACATGAAAATAATAATTTAAATTTGTCTTTTTGATATATAGTAAAAAATAATAAAATAAATGCTTGTCAACTTAAACAAACAAAACGGTTGCTTCTTCTGAGCAATGTTTGTCAACTTAAAACATAAAGGGTGCAATTATTTCTAAACAATGGCCGACATCTATTTCTTTTGCCATTAATTCTTCTATTGTTTGATTAATTTCTTTGTCGATTTCGACGTAGTTATCATTTTTTCGTGTAGTCTTTGTGTTCTTCATTTTAAATTCTTTTTCGAAAATGTCCAAAATTTTAGCTATGGATGGCCTTTTCGGCCCAACAAAACGGTTTATTCTAGATGATTAGTATTCGCAAGTGTCCACTAAGTATTGCTATCTTCACATATCTTAAAGGATGAATTTAAGTAATTTAACAATACAAAATCATAATTCCGAATCCAAATACATGAATAGGAGGTTCTGGTTATGAAAATGGAACGAAAGTCTTGTTTGATAACTAGTTGAGAAACATTGAAAAAAAAATCCATATTCATATACCATAACCAGTTATGAAATCTTAGTTATTAATGTGGACGAAGGTATTTAAACCACATTGAAACACACATGTCCTTTTAAAAGGCCGTTGGGCGGCAGGAGATTAAGGCGATAAGACCTTTTGATGAGCGAATTTTCAATACTTTCTTTCGTATACCAGAAACGTAACATGATAATTAAAAAGCTAATACATAATAAAATCGCCCTTCATATCGCATCTAATTAACACTGTTGTATCATTAACACTATAAGTACAGTAATTTTAAATGCAGTAAAAGAAAGTGGACTGAATGTTGTCATTTGAAATTTCACAACCCACACATTTTTCGTACATAATTCAAAAAGCAGATTTATTAAGTAAGTACCCTCGAGACGTCTTCGCCTTCATATTTCTCAAACGTCGAGTTTATTTCGAAACCTTTTAATGAAAGGAGGATTTTAAATGTTGAATAGAGCGGTAGGTACGTCTATTACGAGGAGTGGTGTAGGCAGTGATGTACAAACAGAGTCGCGAGGAGGGCATTTAGCCCGTTAAGGTTGATTGTGAGAGAGCTCGAGTCGCGCCGGAGGCAGCGGCCGGCGCGGGCGGCGAGGCGGCGAGGCACCGCGGGCGACGCCACTCTAACTTAATAAGTACGAGACGACGCCATCCCTGAATCAAGGTGACGCGCCTTCACAATGCCCTATTCAGATTTAAATAGCTTTACGCCCAATTGCGTTTCAATATGCCGCTAGCTCGCCGTGATAGTTATTTCATTAAACAAAGATTTCAGAGAAAGTTCATAGCAGGAATACCGGAGTCAATTAAGAAATTTCTAATTTCGCAGCTATCAGTTCGGAATATAAGCAATTAAGTTTTTTAGAAATTTTAATGAAACAATGTTGATTAATTTTCGTAATTTAATACGATTGTTTTACACAGCTAATGCTGTGTTTGAGCATTAAAGGAAAGCTTTTGTTTGGGTTAGCTTTTAGATACTTGGAACATTTGCTAAGCCTTGACTGAGAACGCCACTTCTCAGCTAATCAGCGTTCCTAGAGATGCCGACGAGCGTAGCGTTTGTTTGAAACACTGAGTTTAACTAACTAAATTAAATCCACTCCGTCTCGTACAACTAGGAGAGATTGCGTTAAAAGCAATCTCTTGTAGATGTACCTAAGCGTCATGTCGAGATGAAAAATAAATGTCACATAAATTCCGTATGACTTTAAGATTGTTACTTGAATGAAGTTGCCGAAAAGCGTAATTATTATTTAGGAATTAAGAGTTTTACGACAATTTAATAACGGCACGTAGAAAATATGCCGTTTCCCGGCGGTCCTTTTAGTTTACCCGTGCCCAGTACGTAATAACAACGTCACCTGCTTAAGTTATGATTTACAGCACCTGTTAGTAGTATCGTAAAGGCATCTAACACACGCGTTACCATGAGAACAGTAGAGCGGGACAAGCGAAGGTTAGAGGGGCACAAGGATGGGACAAAGTTTGGCAATTATGGCGACCGCATGTCTCAGAGCGTCGCGACACTCATTACCGAGTGAAACTCGAGCCTAGATTAAAAGTCCAAGAGACACGGGTCCCGGGAAACGGCGTGGCGGTACCGCGGTGGATGAGATGGGGATTAATGCCGACACATCTAACCGGAACATCGCTAACATTTCTGCGACAGGATTATGCTGGTTTAAATGGACTGAAGTAATCAACCTTCTAAAAGTAGATAAGACCGTGAGTCGTCACGATTATTGCTCTACACACTTTTATGTAGCTTCACATGCCGAATAGTTAATAGTTAAGCACTTATAAGGTAAGACATCGTAAGCAATTAGCTTTTAAATTAGCAAATAGTTTGGTCTAAGAAATCTGTAGAATTTAAAATTGGCGGTAAATTTTAATGTTACTTAATTTGCGATACTGACACTATATACTTACGTAATAACAAGCCAAAATACAGTCATCACAATAGTACTTTTGATTTTTTACTCGCTAAATACGCAAAAACAACATATTTGCAAAAGTAATAAATTTAATAATTTCTCAAAAGAAAAAGCTCCCGCCCGCCCTTACCGCTCTTGTATTATTTACAGGTAGGTATGCGTGTGGGTGATATGATAACAATTTTATGAAACATTAGTCGAATTCCGCAGCTTCGCATATGGGCACACTTCCCGACTGGAAACGTTTATACTGGTGCTTAAAAAACTATATGTTATGTCAATCCAGCCCATATTCTTTTTTCTCAATGCAAAAAATCACGTATATCCGTTGCTCCGCTACCCCGTAAAAAAAGGGCAAACTAATTTAACGAACAAACACACTTCGGCATTTATTATATAGGTAAGGATATCTATTTGTATTCTGATCCTGTTACTTAACAAGTAGGCACGTCATACATAACGATAACGAGGCAGTTACAGTAACTAATTAATCCGTCCCCAGATTTAATTTAGTTTGGTGCGCGCTCGTCAAAAGTTTTTCGACATAAGCCGCTTTGAAACAAATTATAATTGTATATTGATTACACTTGTATATGAACTATACAATTTTAATTCAACACATTTAGTTGCATTAAGGTTAATAAAACTGAACGTCCTTTCAAGTTTGCTGTAAACTTTGCTCTCATCGAATCGGAATAAGACAACGGAAGCAATGGAATACTAGCGCTGATTAATATAATGCAGCAGAATTTCAATATCTAGAGAAACAGGCGCAGTGGTTGCACACTTTGCTAAATAGCACATGAGACCCTAGTTTTGATTACCGGTCAGATGAATTCAGAAGAGATTTTGGGCCTCGGCGCCCCAAATAGCAAATCGTCAGGTGACAACCAAAACTCACTAAATACACAAAACAAATCACTGAGACAGTCTACCTTATTCTTTCCAACCCTGTTGATTTTCCTTGAGATTTTTTGGGAGTTTTGGCTTTCACCCGACGAAATATCAGTTTGAACTTAACACTTTCGCAACCAAAGATTTCGTAACGCAAAACTCATAGCCGATAACATGAGGAAACCAGTATGTAGCGGAAATTTACGTCAACGGAGCGGGTTTCCGGTGAATAATACACGAGTGTGGTTTTATGAAACGAGCCGAAGGCGAGTTTCATAATAAGATCACACGAGTGTTTTTTTTATCCAAACCAAGACAGGGTGACCACTATTTACAACAATCAAAATTCCCTGACTTTTCCCGGTTTTCCAGCCGTTTTTTCTAGTTTTTCCCTGACTATAATCTTAACCCTTAAAGGCATGATTTTTTTTATCGTTACTAAAAAAAAATATGTGGATACCTAATGGCGTAATAAATACTAGAAAAATATAAAAAAAAATTAGTAAACTTGTAATCTTTATGATATGTGCTATGATATGTAAAGCCGCTTTCTGGCCAAGTGTAGACATAAAATGATGTACACAACACGGGAGGTAATAAAGAAAGCCCTCGATCGCATATTTACGGCCCTCGCTTGCAGCTCGGGCTGCAAACTTCTGCGATCTCGGCCTTTCTTTGTATTACCACCATAGTTGTGTAATGTACTATACTTATTTTGTTAAAAACTGTTATAAACACACTCAACGAAAACCTTGAATATTTAACTTTTTCAAAATTGCCACCATTTTGCTCAAAAAATCTAATAACTTTTTTTAAATACAATTTTGCCAAAAATATTTATGGATGTATTCGGAATCTAACACGTAAATGTCACATTTATTAAAAAAATAAATGTGATTTTGGATAGCTGCATATTGCTGCACTGGCCATCAAATATATGATGCAGATATACATCATTATGCATTTAAGGGTTAAATGTAATAAGGATGAAATATACAGGGTGTTTGGTCCATCGTTTGCCAAATTAAAATGGCGGATAAGTGGGGTTATTTTCTATCCCTCTACGCCCTCTTTCTTTTGTTGTTTTTAAAGAATTTACAGGGCCGACGCGTTTAAATTTGAATAAAAAAAAAAACGATGTAAAAAAAGTACAACAACAAAAGAGCGTATCTTCATAGCAATTACGTCCTTTTGTTGAGAAGCGCAGTTTATCGGCAATAACTCAAAAACGGTTAATTCGATCTTGTTGAAAATAATTTTCGTTGAAAGTATTAATTAAGCGTTACCTTCGTGATTTTTTTCATATTTTTCGGACGCACGGTTTAGAAAATAGAGGGGGGGGACACAATTTACACAACTTTCGGAGCGATTATTTCCAAATACATTCACTTAATCAAAAACATTACTTAGGAACCTTATAGTGTTTTTTAAAGAGCTGTCGAACTATGTACCACACGTTGATATTTGCTGAAAAATTTTTTTTTTACATTCTTTAACATGTATGGAGTGCCCCCCCTAAAAATATTTATTTTAATTATTTATATACCAAACTAAGTAACGGCTTATAAAACACAGAGATGAAATGTTTATTGCATCGTGATGTGTAACGTTTCACGGTTGTATCAGAGTTAAAATTACTGATATGTTACTGCTAGTTTTCTTTTTACTGCAACATGTAAAAATTTAGTCAAAGATGAATTTTGATTTGCATTAAAAAAAACCGGTCAAGTGCGAGTCGGACTCGCTCACCGAGGGTTCCGTACAAACTCGTAAGTAGATACGTGAATAGTTCAACAAAAACTGTATGGCCGTTACCTTAGTAGGAGCAAATAAGTATGTGTACGAATTTTGAAAATTTCTAAAAAACGATGCAATTTAGCAAAACCGTTTTATTTTTCCTGTAATATTTAGGATGATATTAATAATTGGTAATTATTACAGATTTTTCTGTTCAGTAACTTCGGAGATAATAGGGGGGGAATGGTATTTTTTTGAACGTTTTTGGTCATAAATCAAAAAGCACAATATTAAGAAAAAAAACAAAAATAGTTTTAGAATCTACAAATTAAGCCCTTTCATTTGATATCCCACTCGATATAATAGCTCTACTTTTCTTTTTCCACATCCCATTTCGGACCCCTTTAAAAAAAAAGTAAAAAAGGTATAAGATTTTTTTTCTATCCAATAGGCTCGAGTCAGCAACTTTTAACACTATTCCAAGTTTCAAGTCGATAGCATCAGTAGATCCTGAGATATCTTGCTGTGACAGACGGACAGACAGACAGACAGACAGACAGACAGACAGAGTCGCACCATAAGGGTTCCTTTTTTACCATTTTGGTACGGAACCCTAAAAACTAATGAGACCCACGTTCTTAAAATTGTTTTAAAAAATTTCTAATGATGTACAATAATCCCAAAGAACCTTTCATGATCTTTATTTTTTCCCGATTTTTTGTAACGTACGCAACAGGCAAATTAACGATGCCCAAACATTGACGCTGTATCTTTGCGGGTTTTCATTTTTCGGTGACCAGGCTTGCAGGTTGTGAAGATGTAAATTCCCTGACCTTCAATAAATTTCCCTGACAATTCCCTGACTTTTCCATGACTAGTGAAATTCCCTGACATTTCCCGGTTTTCCCGGTTTTCCAGAAAGTGGCCACCCTGCAAGAGGATTCCAGGCTTGAAATTTGGTAAAATGATATCTTATAATAAGACAAATAAAAGCACCTGAGAAAGCTATATATTTCAGCCAGGGGCAGTAGTTTCGTCATGTCCGTCCGTGCGTCTGTCCGTATGTCACAGGAATTTTACTCAAAAACTATACGATGGATATTGATGAAATTTGGAATATAGGTGTCTTGTACGAGCCGCTACTTAGTTTGGTAGTTAAATAATTAAAATAAATATTTTTAGGGGGGGGCACTCCCATACATGTTACACAAGCTAAAAAAAAAATGTTTTCAAAAAATATCAACGTGTAGTACATAGTTTGACAGCTCTTTCAAAAACATTTTAATGTTTTTGATTAAGTGAATACCTTTGGAAATAATCGCTCCGAAAGTTGTGAAAATTAGTTTGAGAATATATTGTTGAGAATATAAAAAAATTACAAAGATAAGATAACGCTTAATTAATACTTTCAACGAAAATTATTTTCAACAAGATCGGATTAACCGTTTTTGAATTATTGCCGATAAACTGCGCTTCTCAACAAAATGACGTAATTGCTATAAAGATACGCTCTTTTGTTATTGTACTTTTTTGACATGGTATTGTTTACCGTATAGTTACGGCTGTGGAACCCTACATTGAGCATGGTCCGACATGCTCTAGGCCAGTTTTATTTATTTTAAATATGTAAATGAGATGACAGTGCAATATTATACAAAAAAGTTCAGTCGGCAATAGAGCTAGTGCTGTAAAGCTAGTGTCAAAAATCATTTTTTGACAAAAACTTATTTTTTCAGCATCTCTTTTAAAAACTGGTTGCGAAACCGTGAATAATGTCTCAGTTTAAGTTTAAGGTTTCGAAGTTTTATATTGCGATGAAATATATATTCCTTCCTTGGTTTCAAATTCGAATATTCGAATTTGAAACAAAGGAAGGAATATATACTCATAAGATGATGAATCAAACCTGTTAGCGTTAAAATTATAACAAAAACATAAATATAGTCTGCACAACTACTGACAAATTTGGACATATGACATCGCGCGATTGGATCTCATCGTGCGATCACGCGACCCCACTTGTCAATTAGGACACGTGTTTAGGCACCGAGCGAATGCTCACCAATTAAGCTGAAGGCTTATTATGTATGTTGATTTCGAAAAATAGACTATTAAAATAAAAGAGTAATCGTGGGGTCTGGTAATTGGTAGTCGTCGACGAGAATTAGTGAAATTAATTGATGTTTTTATGCATGCAATGTCCCGTTCATATGCGCCCCGCGAACCGAAAAGAGCCTGCAAACTCCTGCATCCTCACACTGTTTTTAATTTAGCACGTTATACAAATCAGGGCCCGGACACGTACGAGGAAGACATCGGGAAAACTCTGCAATTACAACTTTTACCGAACTCTGTTGACCAATGACGCTGGCGTTGCTACGGTTAAGTTATAACGAAAACTGGGTTAACTAATGATAGCCAACGAACTTAATTACGTCATCGTGCAATGGTAACGTGACTTAGTCCACACGCAGTCGCCTACGGTCCGTTGGTACGTCACAAAGTAGAACAAACGGACAGCGTATGCTTAGGCCGGCTTTACACCTGTAAGTTTTACTTACGTAAGTAAGGACGCAGCTATACGTTAGACTGAGATAGCTGACTGACTATCTCAGTCTAACGTATAGCTGCGTCCTTACTTACGTAAGTAAAACTTACAGGTGTAAAGCCGGCCTTAGTAATTGCATCAATAGGCTTGTGTCCTAAATTTTTTTTCTGATGTAAATTGGATTCTACTATTTATGAGGAACAAATATATACCTATAACTACTACACTTGGATTACTATAACAGCCACAAATTGAAATCAAAAGTAGCCGACCGCACCGAGCGTTGAAAACGGCCCATACAAAACGGACGCACCCTGTGACGTCATCTCTTGTCCTCGCAGTACTAAGTCTGTATGAAAAAAATAGCATTTTGCCATTTTGAGCACGAAACAGTGCGTTTAAGCACATAGTTGCCGTACATTTATTTGTTCAGTGTTATTTAAGCATTCCGAAATTGACTTTAAGTTTTCTTTAAGACGATAAAAAATATCATTTTTTTTATCTTTGTGGTCTCATAACTTAATATTTTTATACATTTTTTGTTTATTTCTTCTGTGTTATGACAATTTAGTATTTTCCAATCCATGTGACTATATTATGTTGTAAAATTCAACATTAGTCAACATCCCCATTTCACGCAATCCTAAAAAGACACTAACCTGCAAACTGGGATGTACAGCGAGTTGTAACAACGTCCTCACGACGCCCAGGTGTCCCTTGTTGACGGCTATGTGCAGCGGGGTCTGGCGGCGGCGGTTGCGCGCGTTCAGGTCGGCGCCGGCGGCGGCGAGCGCGCGTAACGCCGACGGCTCGTCGCCGAACGCCGCGTGATGCACCGCGCGGTCGCCGTCCCTGTCTTCGGCGTCGGCGTCCGCGCCGGCTTCCACTAGTGTTCGGATCACTTCGAGGTTACCGTTTTGTGCTGCCGCCTGGTCGAACAATAAAAGTACGTAAGAAATTTTATGCCACACCTGGCCATAAAGTGGCTTTTGCCGCACGCCTCGCGTACGGAAAAAGCCGCTTTCTGGCCAAGTGTAGACATAAAATGATGTACACAACTCGGGAGGTAAAAAAGAAAGCCCTCGATAGCAAATTTACGTATCTCGGCCTTTCTTTGGATTACCACCCTAGTTGTGTAATATACTAAAGTGGTTCTTATTTTGAAGGTTTAATAAGTGCAATCCAAGTGCAACCACCTAATTTTGATCTAACGCACTTTGTAACGCCAAATCAACCATATCCTCGCCAAAAAATAGCTCGAGACAACATTATCAAACTTTTAAAGGTATGAAACATTAGGCTTACCTACTTTTCAGATAACATGTTTATTGCATAAGAATGTAAGCATCATTACCATAGTCCATAATTAGCCTTATACAGGAACATTGATAAGTAAAAAAACATAAATAAATACAGGTTTTCCTTGCAAGTAACACTTTCAAAAATGTAGTGTAGAACATAAAAAATTACCTAAATATAACGGAACCTCACAAACAAGCTACACATCAAACGTTGTTGCGAGTAACAAGTGGGGATAAATAACTTACACAAAATTACCTCTTTCGAGCTTAGCATCTCGTAAACGCAACATAGTATCGAAAGAAGGTTAGGACATTGTCGCCACTACACGCGATAAAGTAAACCTATCTAAATATTCTGATTAGCCTTTTGTGCCTACATACCTTTTAACAATCGTGATGAATGTTAGCAAAAGAGTATCATGATAACATAATTTAAACGAAAGCATTTTTCTTTGAACCCTTTCAGTCTTGGGATTTATACAAAACTAATCTACTCGTAACCTAATGGTTGCTATATAACAATTAACATTAATTTATAATGTTGAATTTTTGAATTTTGATTTTCTATGATCTCCGTTGGTCGAAATAAAAGCGTTATATATTTTTTTTTATTTATATTATGATGATGATGACCTTCTCAAAGTAATGAAAATTGTACGGTCTCAGAGAAAACAAAGTGAACGACAAAATGAAAATTTCATGAAATAAATATTTCAAGAAACGTTTGTTGACAAAACAACAGGCACCCGTAATTTCGCTGATATAACTTTAACATTTTAAAAACCCGAAATAAAAAGGGGTCTTAAATGGAAAAATAATATACATGTATATAAATTACAAACTCTGGACAAGCTTTGTAAATACAGGGACGAATTATTAAAATGTCAATAGATTGAATAAAAGTGTTTCCGAATAATACAACAAGTACCTAGATTCTTTAAAATGACTAGCTTACTGACTGACTGAGCCTTTGCAGTATAAATATTATCTGACTCACTCTTGCGAGAAGCAACGTACGTGAGTGACGGGTGTCCGGGCAAGCCAAGTCCCGGCCAGTTTTGCTACCCCTTAAATACACACAAAAGCAGCGGGACTTTCCTTTGTAAATAACATGTAGCCTATTATAGCTTGGCAATTTCGTTCGTGACACTCCCATGGTCCGCGGGCGACGGGGGCGGGGGTGTTATTAAATGCGCGCGCAGCGGGGACCGCCTGACAAGAGCCATGCCTTGGTAACTCAATAGAAAAGAACTGGACCGCTTTGCTTTGACTGCCATCTATCTTACATTACAAAAACCATTTTAACATCATGCGTGATTTGGTCATATCCCTTAGAGATTTGATCAAATCTCGATTTTGGCCATTTCCCTGCGACAACGTAGTGGAAACGCAGAAACCGCCTTTTTGCCCTCGATTTATAAATATGTACATTTGTTGACCGGTAATGAAGGATAGATGTCAGCACAAGTACCTACGATGATTAGAAATTTGGCCTAGTTGCCTCTCTTTAACCTAGTATAATATTCTAGTCTTTGCGTTCCCCGCCTCCCGCGCAGACCATGGGAGTGTCACCAACGAAGTTGCCAAGCTATACACGCCCTTTTAGTTACTCTTCCGTAGAAGTCCTAAAACTATTGTCAGTTTGAAATGTTATTTTTAAAATGAAATCTTAATTTACTTGAGTACCAAAAACCTCTAAGAAAATAGTAACTTATAGATTATTCATCGTCATGGGTGTCTTCAAAGGATGTCAACGCGTCCCTATTATTCGCCTCCGCTATTCGTCACTCCGTCCGTCTGTCACAGGACTGTATTGTTTGGATCGTAATAAGCAGAGACTTGAAATTTTTACAGAACTGTTTTTCTCATTGCCACTATAACAACAAATAATAAAAAAAAATATAGCTCCCATAACAAGAAACGCGTTATTTTGGCGTTTTTTGTTCGACGATGGTACGGAACCAACTCACTCTTGGCCAATTTTTTACGCGATCGCCAATGTGAACAGATCTTGAAAATCCTTTTTTACTCAATAATCAAAAAGAAAATTCGTTTTACTTAAGATAAGAAAGATCGTGCGATATTAGTCGTGCGAATTCAAGGAACACTATCTTGAAACCGAAAAATATAGGTCATGCTATCTATTAGAAGTTATGAAACTGAAATAAGTACCCTATGATATTCTAGGGAAACGAAGAAATGTGGGCAAAAATGACCGTTAAAATTGCTATCTAAAATGGAACGAGGTCCTTCACCCGAGCGAGTATATCGGCGCAGCGCAGCAGTTTGTGGTCGCCTTCACCACTCACCAGCTCTTCGCTCGTGTCCCCCGTCACTTGTGTCTCAAATAACTTCTCGGCACAATGGTAGGGCATATTTACAACATTGCTCGCGCTGCCCAAGACGCTGTTGACGTCGGCGCAGGGAACGTGCGCTGGGCGCCAAAAAAAGGAGGGGGGGGGGGCGCAAAAAACTTAGTGCCTACCTATTTAAAAAAAAAACAATCCAAATTCGCAAACACGGCGACATAAAGTCTTGGATGCACCCCCCTCCCACTCCCAGCCGCAAATACACTGTAACGTAAAAGTTACATATACTTTCCACTTTAAATAACTAAATTCATAATTATTTGAAAACTTAAATTTTCTAACAAAATAAATCGAATAAATATGGAATCGTTAGCATTCTACAGTGCAAAACTAACGGGACATCTTATCGTGAGTCTATTGTTCGACCGCGGAGACAAAGACGGCGTTCGGCTTATGCATTTGTGTGCGTGAGCATGAGCTCAGTCTACGGCGTGCATCCGCTGGGAGCGGTCGTCTCAAGTTTTAAAACTTTATCGTTTGCGTTCACGACAGGAATGTCGTGTCTTCACGCGCAGCGGTAAAAACTTCATCGTTTGCGTTCACGACAGGAATGTCGTGTCTTCACGCGCAGCGATGGAAAAACAGTACTCACGTAATGAGTAACTGAAATAAATCAATATTATATTTTCTGCCGCCGTAGACTCACCATTTTCAACGATGTAACTGTTTTACGTATTCGCGCACCCGATATATCGGTAAGTGTTGAACATATAGTATCGCCCTGTGTAGCTTTAGGTATTAAGTATGGTTAAACTTGTAGATGCGATAGTTAGTCACGCTTATTATAATTTTGGTTTTAACTTAATCCTATTAATGTTCTAGATTGTGTTTTGGCATTACTTCCCCTTCAAGCTTAAATGACTAGCCTTTTTCCTGTAACCTCCGTTCTGATCGTGAGCACCTTCACCAACTACTTAGGTACTTAGCGGTTTCCTCTTTGCTTTGCTTAACCGAGAAGATGCTCACGATCCACGGCAATTAAGGTGCAGATGAACAAATAGGTGTTCCTTCGCAGGGTGCGACGAGATTGCGACGTTTTGGCTTGCGACGTTTGGTCTAAGAGATTGCGACGTTTGGCCTAAGAGATTGCGACGTTTGGCCTAAGAGATTGCGACGTTTGGCCTAAGAGATTGCGGCGTTTTGGCTTGCGACGTTTTACTTAAGAGGCCGCAGTTTTAACTTATGACCGCTCGCTGGACACGAGGCGAAGCCCGGATCCGGAGGCCATTACCCTCCGCCTACCAGCCAGCACCAACTTCACTCCTCACCGCAGACCATCAGCGACGCAAGGGGAGTACCGCGCCACGGGAGTGAACCAGACGGGCATCCGACCCCTACCCTTATTTATTTCATTTAAATTAAAAGTAATTTTGTTAAATAAAATTCAATTGTGTGACTATTGGTGTTCATCATTTATGCGCCATCACCTTAGCTGACCCTTAAATGTCACACTGGCGCCCTTAACGTGGTTTTTTTTTTATGGTCTGGGTTCACTTCCGTGAGTAGTTGTGTGTTGTGCATTTATTTTATTTTTTTTGTGAAACGTTCTTTGTTTTGGTTGCTAGTAACTTGCGTGTACCAGCCAAATTTTATAAGTTGATTGTAATTTTTATTGTTATTTTTTTTTTTTTATGTACTTAGTTTAACTGTGTCAATTTTTTAATTATTGCTATTGCTTGTGTCTAATATCATAAAGCATATTAGCATCAAAGTAGCTATTAATTTTAATTTTTTTTTTGTTTGTTGTTTAATTTGTGTTTATGTTCGCTTTGCCGCAAAGTGCTTAATTTTAACGTGGCGATAATTTATATTCACAGTTTTGTTATTTTATGGTGTTCGGTACGCGCAAGTTGCTTGATTAATGCTTATTTTGTTTTATTTTTGTGATTGTTGGTTTTTATTTTAATTGTTTTTTTTGCTGAGCTTTACTCCACATTTCATTGGTCATTATATCAACCATAACGTTATACATCGCATTTTGTAACAGAACGGAGTAGGTTTTCAACTGTTCAACACTTATCGTTTTATTTCGAGTTTCCGTTTTAAATAAAATGGCATTTCCGATAAAATTTCGGTCACTTCAAAAACATAAGTTTTGACATTTAAATATTAGTCACATTAC
This sequence comes from Eudemis profundana, assembly GCA_947034925.1. NCBI lineage: Eukaryota > Metazoa > Arthropoda > Insecta > Lepidoptera > Tortricidae > Eudemis > Eudemis profundana. The sequence continues at coordinate 16,764,916 of OX344799.1, forward strand.
ATCGTCCCTCATTTTACTCATAAAACAACAAACTAGTATTTGTATTGGTCATCAATTTTATTATTGGTTGATGCCCTGCGTAGTGGAAGGTCGCGTCAGGTTTGTAATTCAAACCTGTCGTTTTAGTGTATGGATGTATGAAAGTAGTTTGTCTAGGAAAAGAGTGCAATTGGAATACTTATACACAACATTAAGTTGTAAGGATTTTATTTGAACAGAAATAAAATCCTCGGGGACGAGCGGGGTAATGTAACGTAAAAGTTACATATACTTTCCACTTTAAATAACTAAATTCATAATTATTTGAAAACTTAAATTTTCTAACAAAATAAATCGAATAAATATGGAATCGTTAGCATTCTACAGTGCAAAACTAACGGGACATCTTATCGTGAGTCTATTGTTCGACCGCGGAGACAAAGACGGCGTTCGGCTTATGCATTTGTGTGCGTGAGCATGAGCTCAGTCTACGGCGTGCATCCGCTGGGAGCGGTCGTCTCAAGTTTTAAAACTTTATCGTTTGCGTTCACGACAGGAATGTCGTGTCTTCACGCGCAGCGGTAAAAACTTCATCGTTTGCGTTCACGACAGGAATGTCGTGTCTTCACGCGCAGCGATGGAAAAACAGTACTCACGTAATGAGTAACTGAAATAAATCAATATTATATTTTCTGCCGCCGTAGACTCACCATTTTCAACGATGTAACTGTTTTACGTATTCGCGCACCCGATATATCGGTAAGTGTTGAACATATAGTATCGCCCTGTGTAGCTTTAGGTATTAAGTATGGTTAAACTTGTAGATGCGATAGTTAGTCACGCTTATTATAATTTTGGTTTTAACTTAATCCTATTAATGTTCTAGATTGTGTTTTGGCATTACTTCCCCTTCAAGCTTAAATGACTAGCCTTTTTCCTGTAACCTCCGTTCTGATCGTGAGCACCTTCACCAACTACTTAGGTACTTAGCGGTTTCCTCTTTGCTTTGCTTAACCGAGAAGATGCTCACGATCCACGGCAATTAAGGTGCAGATGAACAAATAGGTGTTCCTTCGCAGGGTGCGACGAGATTGCGACGTTTTGGCTTGCGACGTTTGGTCTAAGAGATTGCGACGTTTGGCCTAAGAGATTGCGACGTTTGGCCTAAGAGATTGCGACGTTTGGCCTAAGAGATTGCGGCGTTTTGGCTTGCGACGTTTTACTTAAGAGGCCGCAGTTTTAACTTATGACCGCTCGCTGGACACGAGGCGAAGCCCGGATCCGGAGGCCATTACCCTCCGCCTACCAGCCAGCACCAACTTCACTCCTCACCGCAGACCATCAGCGACGCAAGGGGAGTACCGCGCCACGGGAGTGAACCAGACGGGCATCCGACCCCTACCCTTATTTATTTCATTTAAATTAAAAGTAATTTTGTTAAATAAAATTCAATTGTGTGACTATTGGTGTTCATCATTTATGCGCCATCACCTTAGCTGACCCTTAAATGTCACAACACATAGATATCATATCCGCTAACAAAGGGGGGCAGTTTGGATGCGTGCCCTGGGCGCCGTTTTACGTCGCTACGCCACTGCACTCGACTTCGCCTCGCCGTTAGTAGCCTTCGTCAGCTCCTCGCTCGTGTACCTCGTCACGTGTATCTTGAACAGCTTCCAGGCACATTTCAGGCCAGATTTTAACACTGCTCGCGCTGGATCTGTCTAGTGGAGGTCAGCATACAGTCGCCATCAGATATATCTGAGCTGTCAGTGTACTCATAAATATCTGAACACGGCTCTAATGCTATGAAAATAGAGCCGTGTTCAGACATTTATGAGTACACTGACAGCTCAGATATAATATCTGATGGCGACTGTACCTGTAGCGCGAAGACGCTATTGACATCGGCGCCCTCCGCCCGTGCGAGGATATCGGCGCAGCGCGCCACATCTCAGTTAGTTGCCGCCTTCACCAGCTCCTCGCTCGTGTCCCCCGTCACGTGTGTCCCGAATAGCTTCTTGGCACATATCTGCCAGATTTTAACACTGCTCGCGCTGGATCTGTCTAGTGGAGGCCAGCGTACCTGCAACTCGGTGTGTCCACCGAAGACGCCATTGACATCGGTGCCCTGCGCCCGCACTCTCCGCCTTCACCAGCTCTTCACCTCTATCCCTCGTCACGTGTGTCTCGAATAGCTTCTTGGCACATATCAGCCAGATTATAACACTGCTCGCGCTGGATCTGTCTAGTGGAGGCCAGCGTACCTGCAACGCGGTGTGTCCGCCGAAGACGCCATTGACATCGGCGCCCTCCGCCCGTGCGAGGATATCGGCGCAGCCACATCTCAGTTAGTTGCCGCCTTCACCAGCTCCTCGCTCGTGTTCCCCGTCACGTGTGTCTCGAATAGCTTCCTGGCACATATCAGCCAGATTTTAACACTGCTCGCGCTGGATCTGTCTAGTGGAGGTCAGCGTACCTGTAGCGCGAAGACGCCATTGACATCAGCGCCCTCCGCCCGTGCGAGGATATCGGCGCAGCCACATCTCAGTTAGTTGCCGCCTTCACCAGCTCCTCGCTCGTGTCCCCCGTCACGTGTGTCTCGAATAGCTTCCTGGCACATATCAGCCAGATTTTAACACTGCTGGCGCTGGATCTGTCTAGTGGAGGCCAGCGTACCTGCAACGCGGTGTGTCCGCCGAAGACGCCATTGACATCGGCGCCCTCCGCCCGTGCGAGGATATCGGCGCAGCGCGCCGCATCTCCGTTAGTGGCCGCCTTCACCAGCTCCTCGCTCGTGTCCCCCGTCACGTGTGTCTCGAATAGCTTCTTGAGGAGCGCCGACAAGCGCTCGCCTGAATAAAGGAAAATGCATTAGCACATCAACATGGCTGGAACAACTACGTCACGCAACAAAATATATCTAACCGTTGAGTGCACTGCGAGAGAGGCAGTTGCTAATGTGACGCAAGACAAGCGAATTCAGTCAGTTAACCCTACTATATACTTGTTTGAACAATCGACAAAACCAGAAAACGGAGCATGTGATAAAATTTGATCATGTGTTGAATTGTTTACCTGAAGAGTTTTCCGGAATGGTACCGATTGAGGAGGCCACTTTAGTGACAGCGTTGGGGTTGTAGGTCCACGAAGTGTTGCAAACCTCCACTTTCAGGTCGTTGTCGTGGTATATTTGCTGTACGCGACCGATTTTTCCGAGAGTCTGCAACAAACATAACATTTTTAGAGTCGTTCGCCAAGATATACGCCGGAATTCTGTTAAAATGTAAGAAAACTGGACGTCAATATTTACCAACCAGAATTGTAAGCGTTAATTTTAAGTCAATAGAAACTCGAGGTGACAAAAATCGCCAACTGCGGCTTGATACAATACTACATTTATCTTGACGCTTTAATATCGAACAATGCTGATTGCGTAAACGAGTAACGGTCGGTAATCATGTCGTTGCAAGTATACGGCGCTGCTTTCCCGCGTAAACAAGTACTTTGAGTGCAGCTATCGCCGTCCACGTTGCAGTACAGCTTTGACGCGCTTCGACGGCGTTCAACGGCAGAAGATGAGATGACCGCGAAGCCTCCACTACCGCCTGATGCGGCCGGCACTCATGTTACCACAGCACACCTGCGGGGACAGTACTGACCGGCGCCATAGCCTCGGCCCACTCGCCGTGTCCGCGCTGCAGCGCCTTCACGCGCTCCTGGTCGGCGCACACCTGCACGAGTCGCCGTGCCGCCGCCTGATGCGGCCGGCACTCATGTTACCGCAGCACACCTGCGGGGACAGTACTGACCGGCGCCATAGCCTCGGCCCACTCGCCGTGTCCGCGCTGCAGCGCCTTCACGCGCTCCTGGTCGGCGCACACCTGCACGAGTCGCCGTGCCGCCGCCTGATGCGGCCGGCACTCATGTTACCGCAGCACACCTGCGGGGACAGTACTGACCGGCGCCATAGCCTCGGCCCACTCGCCGTGTCCGCGCTGCAGCGCCTTCACGCGCTCCTGGTCGGCGCACACCTGCACGAGTCGCCGTGCCGCCGCCTGATGCGGCCGGCACTCATGTTACCGCAGCACACCTGCGGGGACAGTACTGACCGGCGCCATAGCCTCGGCCCACTCGCCGTGTCCGCGCTGCAGCGCCTTCACGCGCTCCTGGTCGGCGCACACCTGCACGAGTCGCCGTGCCGCCGCCTGATGCGGCCGGCACTCATGTTACCGCAGCACACCTGCGGGGACAGTACTGACCGGCGCCATAGCCTCGGCCCACTCGCCGTGTCCGCGCTGCAGCGCCTTCACGCGCTCCTGGTCGGCGCACACCTGCACGAGTCGCCGTGCCGCCGCCTGATGCGGCCGGCACTCATGTTACCGCAGCACACCTGCGGGGACAGTACTGACCGGCGCCATAGCCTCGGCCCACTCGCCGTGTCCGCGCTGCAGCGCCTTCACGCGCTCCTGGTCGGCGCACACCTGCACGAGTCGCCGTGCCGCCGCCTGATGCGGCCGGCACTCATGTTACCGCAGCACACCTGCGGGGACAGTACTGACCGGCGCCATAGCCTCGGCCCACTCGCCGTGTCCGCGCTGCAGCGCCTTCACGCGCTCCTGGTCGGCGCACACCTGCACGAGTCGCCGTGCCGCCGCCTGATGCGGCCGGCACTCATGTTACCGCAGCACACCTGCGGGGACAGTACTGACCGGCGCCATAGCCTCGGCCCACTCGCCGTGTCCGCGCTGCAGCGCCTTCACGCGCTCCTGGTCGGCGCACACCTGCACGAGTCGCCGTGCCGCCGCCTGATGCGGCCGGCACTCATGTTACCGCAGCACACCTGCGGGGACAGTACTGACCGGCGCCATAGCCTCGGCCCACTCGCCGTGTCCGCGCTGCAGCGCCTTCACGCGCTCCTGGTCGGCGCACACCTGCACGAGTCGCCGTGCCGCCGCCTGATGCGGCCGGCACTCATGTTACCGCAGCACACCTGCGGGGACAGTACTGACCGGCGCCATAGCCTCGGCCCACTCGCCGTGTCCGCGCTGCAGCGCCTTCACGCGCTCCTGGTCGGCGCACACCTGCACGAGTCGCCGTGCCGCCGCCTGATGCGGCCGGCACTCATGTTACCGCAGCACACCTGCGGGGACAGTACTGACCGGCGCCATAGCCTCGGCCCACTCGCCGTGTCCGCGCTGCAGCGCCTTCACGCGCTCCTGGTCGGCGCACACCTGCACGAGTCGCCGTGCCGCCGCCTGATGCGGCCGGCACTCATGTTACCGCAGCACACCTGCGGGGACAGTACTGACCGGCGCCATAGCCTCGGCCCACTCGCCGTGTCCGCGCTGCAGCGCCTTCACGCGCTCCTGGTCGGCGCACACCTGCACGAGTCGCCGTGCCGCCGCCTGATGCGGCCGGCACTCATGTTACCGCAGCACACCTGCGGGGACAGTACTGACCGGCGCCATAGCCTCGGCCCACTCGCCGTGTCCGCGCTGCAGCGCCTTCACGCGCTCCTGGTCGGCGCACACCTGCACGAGTCGCCGTGCCGCCGCCTGATGCGGCCGGCACTCATGTTACCGCAGCACACCTGCGGGGACAGTACTGACCGGCGCCATAGCCTCGGCCCACTCGCCGTGTCCGCGCTGCAGCGCCTTCACTCGCTCCTGGTCGGCGCACACCTGCACGAGTCGCCGTGCCGCCGCCTGATGCGGCCGGCACTCATGTTACCGCAGCACACCTGCGGGGACAGTACTGACCGGCGCCATAGCCTCGGCCCACTCGCCGTGTCCGCGCTGCAGCGCCTTCACTCGCTCCTGGTCGGCGCACACCTGCACGAGTCGCCGTGCCGCCGCCTGATGCGGCCGGCACTCATGTTACCGCAGCACACCTGCGGGGACAGTACTGACCGGCGCCATAGCCTCGGCCCACTCGCCGTGTCCGCGCTGCAGCGCCTTCACTCGCTCCTGGTCGGCGCACACCTGCACGAGTCGCCGTGCCGCCGCCTGATGCGGCCGGCACTCATGTTACCGCAGCACACCTGCAGGGACAGTACTGACCGGCGCCATAGCCTCGGCCCACTCGCCGTGTCCGCGCTGCAGCGCCTTCACTCGCTCCTGGTCGGCGCACACCTGCACGAGTCGCCGTGCCGCCGCCTGATGCGGCCGGCACTCATGTTACCGCAGCACACCTGCGGGGACAGTACTGACCGGCGCCATAGCCTCGGCCCACTCGCCGTGTCCGCGCTGCAGCGCCTTCACTCGCTCCTGGTCGGCGCACACCTGCACGAGTCGCCGTGCCGCCGCCTGATGCGGCCGGCACTCATGTTACCGCAGCACACCTGCGGGGACAGTACTGACCGGCGCCATAGCCTCGGCCCACTCGCCGTGTCCGCGCTGCAGCGCCTTCACTCGCTCCTGGTCGGCGCACACCTGCACGAGTCGCCGTGCCGCCGCCTGATGCGGCCGGCACTCATGTTACCGCAGCACACCTGCGGGGACAGTACTGACCGGCGCCATAGCCTCGGCCCACTCGCCGTGTCCGCGCTGCAGCGCCTTCACTCGCTCCTGGTCGGCGCACACCTGCACGAGTCGCCGTGCCGCCGCCTGATGCGGCCGGCACTCATGTTACCGCAGCACACCTGCGGGGACAGTACTGACCGGCGCCATAGCCTCGGCCCACTCGCCGTGTCCGCGCTGCAGCGCCTTCACTCGCTCCTGGTCGGCGCACACCTGCACGAGTCGCCGTGCCGCCGCCTGATGCGGCCGGCACTCATGTTACCGCAGCACACCTGCGGGGACAGTACTGACCGGCGCCATAGCCTCGGCCCACTCGCCGTGTCCGCGCTGCAGCGCCTTCACGCGCTCCTGGTCGGCGCACACCTGCACGAGTCGCCGTGCCGCCGCCTGATGCGGCCGGCACTCATGTTACCGCAGCACACCTGCGGGGACAGTACTGACCGGCGCCATAGCCTCGGCCCACTCGCCGTGTCCGCGCTGCAGCGCCTTCACGCGCTCCTGGTCGGCGCACACCTGCACGAGTCGCCGTGCCGCCGCCTGATGCGGCCGGCACTCATGTTACCGCAGCACACCTGCGGGGACAGTACTGACCGGCGCCATAGCCTCGGCCCACTCGCCGTGTCCGCGCTGCAGCGCCTTCACTCGCTCCTGGTCGGCGCACACCTGCACGAGGTCGCCGACCGCGAAGCCTCCCGTCGCCGCGCCGCTGCCTGATGCTGACGCGCTCATACTGCCGCTGCACACCTATTGGCACAAAAGTATCTCTGATGTAGGAATAGTGCTTAACATTACACAATAGGCTATTTGATGACAGATCAGCTTATTTTTATAATGTATCAAGACGCTCAGATAGTATGTAGTTTCCAAGAAAAACTGACTTGTGACGTCACTGCTCAACATGATCAAATTGGAGTATTTTTTTGTCATTGTAGTTAGATTTTTCCGAGCAGTTTTAGAAACATAAAAACAGAAACATTGATTAAATACTCTAATTGAACGAAATATACCAAATTACACGTATATATGTCGTACGACGCGACTCGCACCAATCGAAGGCGAACGCGAAAGACACAATAGGGATGACGACTGCGTTAAAAATAAATAATTCCCTTTAGTCCGTCAGTTAGATTATGGAAAAATATGGGACTCGTAATTTTTGGTTTATCAAATTATTAAAAACAACAAAGGCATAAATCATCAAACTTCCGGAGTGCGGGCTTGTGACGTCACTCCTAGAGGTGAAAATTGTAACAAAGAGTGACATCACTCGAAACTTCTAAGCACTGTATCCTCGTAATTTTTTGTTTGTAAAACAAAAGAAAAAATACGTGTACAATATTTTTATGCCACACCTGGCCATAAAGTGGCTTTTTCCGTACGCGCAGCGTTTCTGGCCAAGTGTAGACATAAAATGATGTACACAACACGGGACGTAATAAAGAAAGCCCTCGATCGCATATTTACGTCCCTCGCTTGCAGCTCGGGCCGCAAACTTCTGCGATCTCGGCCTTTCTTTGCATTACCACCCTAGTTGTACAATATACTATTTTAGTCGTCTAGCCTAATACCTTAGTCAGTACGGCGGGGTTAAACGTCCACCGGTTGCCACTGGGGTAGGTGACGACGATGTCGTGGTCCTCGTCGATGCCGACGACGGTGCCGGTGGTGCCGAGGCACTCGAACATGCCGTCCGTCCAGCCTCCGTGCCCGATTTGCAGTGACTGCACGATCTCCAGATCAAGGTCGACATTCACCTGAAGTTAAACAAAACGTGCCACTTAACTGTTGTAGTTGCATTCCTATTGTAGACTAACAGGTTAGAAAGAGTAAATAACAATTGGCTGTTACCCACCTTCCTTTTGGATATGCATCATGTTTAGATGAGATACTTTCTATCCAAAATAAAGTGAAGGTAATATACGAAAAAGACCTCAAGTGTACAGTCGAGCAAAGAAAGACTGCGCCCTGCTGTAAATATTTGTATGTTAGGGTGTATACCTGTCTCCTTGTTCGACTGTACCTGTATGTATGCAATGGTAACTAGTCGAGCTATCCTGTCTCACCCCGGCATCTCTTGCGTACCTTGGGCCTTGCTCTCAGTTGTTATACACCGTGGCGCTCACTCCATATAGATAAAAAAACACTGCGTACCCTCTAATTTCTCCCTAGTAAGGATAGGAGGGTAGAAATTAGTAAGATAGGTGGTATCTTAACACGCTATCTATCCTATTAACTTCTACTCTCCTACCCTTAATAGGGTAGGAATTAGAAGGTAGTGCAGCATAAACTGCATGGTTGTTTTTAGGTTTATTGTCGGGGCTGTCAATGCTGTCTGTTTTGTATTTGAATTTTAAATTTAGGTTTGGATTTGTATGACGTCCTGTCAAGGGGATTTAGATTTTTTTTTTGACATAGACGAGCTTTGAGATCACGTCGCTGGGGCGTGGAAGTTTTTTTTCTCCGTGATTGTTGCACGTTTGATTTGTGGTTGTTGGTCCGTGAGGCCGATCAGTTTGTTGGCGGCACAGTGCCGTAGTGTTTTTTCTGGTTGCGTGGCGCTTGTGGCCAGCCCGAACGTCTCTGGCGTGTCCGGTCTCCATATCTTGGTGGTGGCGTGGCCACCTCCCGCCAGGCTTGTGGAGCCGTGGGCGCGGACATTATTTTGGCATTTTCGGCTGGAAACCGGTAAGTCCCATTGGCAAGGCTCCGTTTCTGTTGTTAGTTCTACGTAGTCCGACAGTAGTGTTAATAGTGTGTAATTTGTTGCAGTAACTTCCCCACGGGAGCCTGCTATATTGTTCAGAAGCTTAGGCGTCTCCGTCAAGGGGCCGCCACGGTGGAAGGGGCGCGGCTAGCGGCGCGTTCCTGATCATTCTCCTAGCCCGCACGCGTGGGACTGTCGTCGGATCCGCGCGGACATCCTGTCGGTGGCGCAAGCCGGTCGGGCCTTACGCCCGAGTAGGGCCCTTACGCGGGTTCGCCTTGCTTGACTGCTCTCCGTTCAAATCGTACCACAGGTGACAGTAGGGGTTCCGATCGAGACTTGGTACCTTAGTTCAGTTTATGTGTGCACACACCAACAGACTAGGTAGGTCGCGGTTGGCGCTCGACGTCCACAGAACGAACTTTGCTCACGTGCGGTCTCTTCAAAATTCTAAAAGAGCATTTTCACGCTAGTTTCCTGGTTCGGCCAACTTTTCGTCATTTATTTTCATACCCGCTGTCAGGTCTCTTCACGCGCGTGGGACCCTACCGCCGTTGTGGTCCGCCACCCTAAAATCTGCATTCTTTACTACTCGACCCGTACGTCCAAATTACCCGTTCTTTTGTAATCCCGAATTTGCCTTTCCGTAGTCGTGAACGCCGGAATTGTTTGTGTTTCTTTTATGTTTTTGTAATGCCCGTTGGAGTGTAAGTTGTTTTATGTATTAAGTGTTTTCCATTCCTTTATATTATATTTTGTACGTGTAACTCGGTGTTTTCTTTTTAATTTAAAAACCGGTTATGCTGCAGTAGCCAGTGTCTTTTTCTTTATGGAGTGCACGCCACTGGTTAAAGTGGTTGTACACCCTTAACTGTATTTCAATAACTAAGCGAGTTTCATACCTGATCACCGACTTGTAAGCCATGCGGGCCTGTACGGCCTGGGCCTAGTTCTCCCAAGAGTGGTAAATGCTCCTTATAAACATTTTGACCTTTCACGTCATTCATAACCTGAAAACAGAACGAAATACAGTTTTTAATAGTTCGAAAATTGAAATCGAAATTGTTATATGTACTTATCTATAACATTAGTATTGTATGAAATGTACAATACATATGCCATATTTCAAGTTGATCCTTTTAGTGAGAGTGGTGGAAAAAATATATCATGAATTTTTTTTTTTGCAAATTTTTAATATGTGTTGGGGCATTTCACGAAAACGTCTACTTTGCCGGGCACGTGACGGCTATGGTAGCTACCTTATAACAAATAAAAAGTCCTAAATGACATTATCAATTCAGAAACTAAGTTATAAAATATTGACATACCAAAAATGTACTTCCTAACTTTGTTAGAAGTATGAAAAAAATGGCGTCACGTGCCCGACATTCTGGTGGAATGCCTCTGTTAAGCGACACAGAGCAAATTAGTAGAGATCTGCACACAACATTTTTGTACTTTCCAAAGAAAGTCGCATTCGCTCATTTAGTATCATCCACAAATTACGTCACAGATTACACATTGATGGTCCAAATTCGAGTCCCAGCCGCGGCATTTAATTCTAAATTTTCGCTTCAATAAAATCATTCAGATCCTGTTAGGAGACGTTTCTGTTTTAATGAATAAAAAATACATCATTATTGCACTTGCTCTGAACAAAAATAAAATTAGGTACTTTTTTTTTAATTGATTGCTGCACAAGAACTTTTATAAAAGTGTACATACTAGCCCTATCACAAAATATACTACAACAGAGGAAACAGCATAAAACTTACAACAAACACTACTTAAAGTTAAAAGTTACCTTAAGATCAGCCATTCCCTCGAAACCAACTCTGTAGAGGTTTTTAGCTCCATTGTCCCAGACCACGTAAGCTGCTGACCGAGGGCTGGCTGCGGACCAATCTTGGATCTCATTCACTTTCCCTCTTCTTCCGTTTCCTCCATCTTGGTCTTCCCATTGCCAATCAACCTATAAATAATACATTACAACATCAATAAACATGTTGGATATGCTTAACCAGCTCTTGGACTTGTGCACCTAAGAATTTTTACTAACACAGCACAGTACCTATATTTGTGTAAAGTATTTACTTTTTATCAATATCGCGATTTATTTGAAATTATTTGAGATACATCGCGAATTATTTGATATTTTTTGGAGCCTAAAGGCGGCTACAGCGGAATAATATAAAAAAGAAATTAAAAATAATATTATGATACGAGACATGTATGTTTTCATGTTGATCAACTTATTGTTTTAAAACAGATATAAACCCCTCCAATGGTAAACATTCATTTCTCATACTTGATTTCTGGAGTATTTTCTTGAGTCTGCCAACTAAGGGCTTATAAAATTTCATGCATATAGAATGAGGTAAAAAACACTTACTCCTCTAACAACTCTAGCCCCAGGGAATATGCCTCTGACAGCTTGTTTCTTGCTCTTACGCCGAGGCTCTACCAGGCATCGCTGCGCTCCTGGAGCACTGATGCGATAGAACCTGTGCCGCAGATGATGCTTGTCCCCATGATAGCACACAGAACACAAATCATAGTTACTGCACTCGGCACACTTCCAACGGATACCTAGCATAATAAAATAAAAGTATATATTAGCTTGACATGTTGGCAGTACATTTGTTAATATATTAAGTGGCCTTAGACATCTGAAATACTTGTTGAATTAGGCTATTTTCTCTATGATTTGAGACAATTGAGTTTGCAACTATTTTACTTAAATAATAGGCAACTTTCATGAATTTTACTTATTTTTCATGGAAAAGTCCTGTCAAACATCACTACATCACTTTATGTTACGAAAAATTCAAGCTGAAATTGCTTTGTTTGCTCTTATATTCCACTAGGTACATGTATAAAACCAAATATCAACAAAACTATTATATATACAGCGTCACATTAGCCTTTGGACATACCCTGAAATCCCCCCTGTAGAATGACTTCTGAGGAAAGCTCTAATAAGCATATTTTTTTAAATTAGGAGCATAGACAAAAATTTAATTTTCTAACAAAATTTAAGAACTAGAAAATTGACAAAAAAGTAACGTACTGTATCACACATATGTAATGGCTCTTGTTATTGTGCGCGGATTAGTAGGGCATCTCCTGTTTTCTCCGTATCTCTCTCTGTAAGTCTTCAACGCAAGGTTGGCATTCTGGTGACACTCTCCGTAAATTAAAATAATGTTTACATAATCCTCAGCACAATAATCGTTTTCCATATTAAACAATGTGTACAAATTATTTTTTCGAAAAATTCATCATAGGACACATGTCAATTTCACACCAAATAAGTGGAAATATTTTAAAAGAAAACTATACAATAGAAAAAGTTATCATACAATTCTATGAGGTTGCATTTGCTGATGGAGTTTCAATTGCCATGCCTACATACAGGAACAGGATGCTCAAAAGCAAAAATAGTAATTCATTAATTTCTCAGTAATTTCTACTCTAATTGTTATGATATTTTGTATATTAGTTAGAAATACCCTAATCAACATGTACCTTTCAGGTTTGTCCAGAGGCTAGGGACACCCTGTATACTTCAATCAGTTGGCAGAAATTATCAAGACTTTTGTCATAGTCTTCATTGAACACATTCCAAATGTTGTATAGAGTCTTAAACTGTAGTAGACTTTAAGAAACATTATCCATTAAAATATCATTCATTAGATATACAAGTACCAGGTAATAAAATTATGTACAACATTTATTACATATATTGTCACCATTCCTATTCAGGGGTTACTAGTATTAATCAACATTTGTGCAGCTGTGAGATAATCAAGCCAAATTAAAATGAATTTCTTCATAGCAATGAATAAATGCTATCCATATAGCATACAAACTGCAGGACGATTATGGACAAGACTGACAAGGGACAAAAAGAAATGGAGAGAGTTAGGGGAGGCCTTTGCCAAGCGGCAAACAGACCACATCAGAAAATAAGGAAAAAAAATAGAATGTATAACAAACATTTCTCTGACTAATGGGCTTATGAGTCATTTTCAAAACAAATGTACATAGTTAAGGGCCTAATAAAAACAAAATCACAATCGCTTCCTCTGTGTTACGAAAGTTAGGCATACAAACTATATGGGTAACTTTCTTAACAGTTTTGTTTTAATTAAATCCCTTAATTGTGTATAATTTTTTTGAATATGACTCTTATATTATTATTATTATATGGGTAAGGCTCAAAAATTGGGCTTATGTAACATAAAAGTAACTAAAAATATATGTTACTGAGTAACTTAAAAGTTACATAAAAGTATTCTAAAGGGATATTCACAATGTCTACAATACAAACACTTTTTGTACTAAGTGTTTATTTAAGAGATCAAATAGGTATATAAGGTCCTAATTTATTAGTTTCAGATATTTTTACAGCTGATAGTACTCGGTCTCTGGAGTATATTAAAGCATGAATCATTATAGCTTTTACGATGTTTTTTTGGAGAAAAAGGAAAAACAAATTTGCTACGTAATAACACCCTGTTAATGTGATTACTAAATGAAAACTCATTGAAAAGATTCTAGTAGCTCTTTTACGTACCACTTAACTGTAACTGGCCACTTCACGTAGATAAATTAAAAGACATTTGCAGTTTTCCCGCCGAACCGTTACGACATTTACGACAACAAATTGTTGATATGACAGATAGTGTTATTGTGACATGTGATAATGCACATGATGATTTATTTAGACGAAATTATAATAAATTTTATTGTTAGGTAAATGAAATCAGAAAAGTTATATGAAAAGATTTCTGAATTTCTATTTAAAGTTAATTATTTTAATGTAAAGTATAATGTGTTAAAATATCTGCAACTAATAAATTAGGACCTTATATACTTTGGTACATTTTTGAACAAAGATGAATAAGTAATTAAAGGCTGATAAACAAAAGCTGTCTTCACAAATAAAATTAAATCATAATTTTTCCCCGGATTACTTGTTATAATCATTGTAATTATGTAAAATAAAATAAAAAACACGTTACTCTTCTTTGTGTTGCGCAGTTGGGTATAAAAATTAAAACAAACCAAATATTTTAAACTCAAAAACCCGACTGCAAGAACTTGTAACTGAAAAGAAAGCGTGAACAAAGCTTAACTTTACTTTTATGTTACGTAACTTAAAAATAAATTAAAATGGTAACATATGTAACTTAAAAGTAACATAAAAGTTAACCTCTATTCACTTTCATTTGCATTATATAGAACAATAACAAACATATTAACTCGAACACGACACCTAGCTATAAACTAATATGAAGATTATATTAATAATGTATTACGTAATACAAAACAGAACAAATTTACCATGAAATTCACTCGTAACTTTTAAATTCCATAAAAAATACTCGGCACAAGTTGAATCGTCGCACTGAACTACCCACAAAATGGCCGACCAGTGAGAGGTATACCAAGACTAAAGAATAAATAGTGTTGCCGTTATAATGAAATCAAATTCCGCAAATCAACTGCTAAAATAGCAAGACAGAACGGTTACTTAAATTAAGTAACTTAAAAGCTTCAATATGTTGACTTGTCTTATGTTACACGTAAATTATTATTTTAAATGGGCAATGCTAATGTTAAAGCTCGAAAAACGTTGCATTAATATATGACAGTTATAAAAAAAACTCCAACATATCAGTATAATATCACAAAACTAAAAAACGATAATTACAATCTTTCAGGAACATTTTTGGGACATTTTTATTTGTATGGAAATCGATGTAATTGCATAAAAGAAAAAAAAATTGGAATACAAACACAGAGATTTACATTTGTTAGTGGACTAGAACTAGTAGAAAAAGTTTTGTATTTTGCACGGAAAATTAAAAAAGTAAAATTTTGTAATTACTTTTCGTAAAAACAATGCCGGACGCTTACAACTCACGAAATCATCCCTTTTTTACGGCCTTACCCATATAGCATACTGATGACATAATTACCAAATATTGGTTGTTGGCGGCATGTATCACACATTGTTCCTTCATGTTTGACGCCAGTAGGGGCACTGTCGAGGATCCTCAGATCATATGCTCCAGAGCATCTATAATTTGCTGCAGTGCCATTGTCCCATACAACCACAACTTCTTCAGGAGATTCAAAATTTCTCACAGTACCAACATGACCCTCTCCACCATCCTGTAACATTTGTAGGTATTTTAAATCACATGAACAAATATTCAGTCATATTTGCAGTACTAAATGTAAACAATGTCTGTTAGGAAACACCTCTTTCTGGGGTTTACGAGAGCACTCAGTTGCAATAGTAAGCTAAGTAATATTCTTGTAATGTAACGATAGAGAGAGTATTAACAAATATAGGAGTTTATCACAGAAAAAGAAAACTTTCATCCTTTGTAATTTGCGTTCTCCGCGCAAGTACGCATATGTAAATGAGATTTAATTAAAATTATTTCGACACTATGCCGATATTCTATCCTAAATCATAAGTTGAAATGGTATATCAAATAATAGCCAGCTATAAGTCATGTATCAGCACCTGCTTGCCCCACTTCCAGTCTGGACCTCGTATCACGCGAGCTCCTACACCTTCCATCATGAATCTAGTAGCTCTAGAAGATGTTGAAGAACCTGGAACACTAGGTTCCATAGTGCCGTTTAGTTTTTCAGACAATATTTAAGAGTAAAAGTCGAGGTGAAAACTGAAGCTGTTTCTCATTGAATTAGAACTGACAACTGTCAAAACAAATGACAACAACATTCAGTTCGGAAATTAATAACGTGTCAAATTATTCTCGTTCAGAATCATTCAATAACGTTGATGTCCGTGTAAGTAAAGCATACAATCAGCGGTTATAACTGTATCTGGAACAGAGCAGCAGAGGCTGTGTTGCCAGTCCATACAATTTTCTGACTTTACATAATATTTTAAGTCAGGTTTGAGAAATTTTGAATTTAATACACTAAAACAGTGTTTATTTACTGTCACACTATATTGAGTGGGAAGAGATAGGTAGCATTTGTCGCGCGACAAAGAGTCGCGTGTCACAGTTGTGCTAGAGGTACAGGTCGTCACACCATCTAATTCATCATCTTTTTAGGGTTCCGTAGCCAAAATGGCAAAAACGGAACCCTTATAGTTTCGTCATGTCCGTCCGTCTGTTTGTCTGTCTGTCTGTCCGTATGTCACAGGCATTTTACTCAAAAACTACATGATGGATATTGATGAAATTTGGTATGTAGGTGTCTTTTATAAGCCGCCACTTAGTTTGGTATATAAATAATTAAAATAAATATTTTTAGGGGGGGGTTTATTTAATGAAGTAATTACTTTTCAGTACCACCGTCACCGTTACTCTGTGTTTTCAGTCATGCCATAAGGCGGTGATAAGCATATAACATATTTAACTACAAATTTAAATGTCAGAAAAAGCGACAAAAAAAATTGATTATTTCAATTCAATATTGTATAAGTTGTCGTTGTATAATAGTATGATTTCCTAGTTCGATACGAATAAATTTATTAAGCGCTTCGTCCTGAACCGCAGACGAACCCACCTCCCGGGTAGGTACTTACGCGACTGTGCTAAACTATTAGCATATAATATTGTAGACCCCGTCATGCTCATGACTAATATGAGATACGCGTCGTGCTCGTGAACGGGTGCCGTTTGTGGGGTCCGGTCTGTTCACGCTTGCATGGGCTATGTTGAATGTGTTTGATAATTATATACTAGTGTTCAAGCTTAGTTTCGGTTAGCCGAAACCCGTTTTTTTGCCGAAACTAGGCCGAAACCAAAACCGAAATTTCGGTCGGACTCTAGATATTTCTGATTACTGCACCGGCAGCCCCATAGGTGTCAAAAAAGGAAAATGGAAACAGAAAAAAAAGTATATAAACGTCAAATTTATTTGCGGAATCGTTCAGGTTTCAGACAGAAATAATTATGAATTATTTTGTTGACCAACCAACCGATAAATTTAAGCTTTGAGCTTTATTTAGATCGTATGAAGTAGTTTTTATTTTGCGGCAGTGAGAGACGCGTAACTGGAAAGATATCAACATTCAGTGGTTTTGTAATACGAGCTTGCTCGAGTGCTCGGAGAAGTTTTTATAGATAATTGGAGCTCCGCTTACTGCTGAGTCTAGATATTAGAGAAAACAATTTATGGCCATAATGTCCAACCACCGTAATAAATACGAAAAGGCGAGAAGACGTCTGGCTGCTGTGACTTTTCTATCCAACATATCTCTCGATGGGACGTTCAAGGATACGGAATTATGTCATGTCTTTACGAAGACTGAGAAATTCGACACCAAGGCCGTTGAGCTTATGAATGGGATCGAGAAGGACAAAGGGCATGAGAGTTTTCGCCGCAAAATGCCGCAGTTGAGTCCTGCGCACCGCGTCGGCGCCGACAACCACTCTGTGAGCTCGGACTCCGACCCCAACACCAGCATCACACCAATCAAAGGGGCTGCCAATCATGTATTTAGAGAAAGGTATGCAAAACTTTGACTTACATGTATATAATTATGATATTTTATGGGTAATGGAGTCATTATAATGTATAATTCATAAAAACATTTAATTTACTTTTCATCACACTTGCTCGAAAATGTTGTCATTACAAATAAGTTCTGCGGGCCGTAAATGGCCTATTACGCCCTAGGGCGTAATGGTTTTCTTTTTAAATTTGAAACGCTGGTTCTGTTTTACTCTTATTTGTCATGTTCAAAGGAAACGCCAACTTACTTTTTTAACTTTTATCACTGAAATATTTATTTAAAGATAACTGTTATTGCAAATACATGTAAACACATATTTCGGTGACATTAATTAAATGTTAAAATAATGTATTTCTTTATTTTGCAAATATAAGATCAACTAAAATGGCCGTTACCGCTATGGTTTCCGAATGTGACTTGACATTCGCATTGTCTATGGACATATGTCACTAATGTCACTGTCTGTTTTATTATTTTCTTGTCATACTGGGGCAATTAGTAAGATTATATTATTAAGATTTCCTCACAAGTGTGATGAAAAACATTATGTGTGCCACGGGCGGTAAAGGAATTACAAGCTCGTGTTATTAAAGCCCTCGGTTTCACCTCGGGCTTATAACAAACACTCGTTTGTAATTCCTTACTTACCGCCCTAGATACACAATGTACTAAATTGCACATTAAAAGAGGAAAAGCATAAGAGACATAAATCTAAAACAGCATATTAAACGGAATCCTGGTATAGAACAAGTTTATCAGCAAAAACTTATAAAACAGCTCTTTAATTTAATTACAATGTTCCAAGTTGTTAGAAAATATTTTTATATTATTTGCAGAACTTGTGGCCGTGGGGTAGACCTCGGCTGCTGCTTGATGTAAAATGAAATAATGTATAAAATTCTATATATTTTATTAAATATAATATTTTTTGTGTTTATTAGGTGCTCATCAGGAAACACAGAGTCATTCAAAGAAAGGCAAGCAGCTAGTCGAGTGAAAAAAGTACACCTGTCTTCACTCACAGGAATTAATATTGACGACAAGAGCAGTTCAGAAAGCTTGACTTTTGGTAATTATCTTATCTATCTAATCTGTGGAAAGAATATTTTGATGAACGGTCAAAGGAAAAGGGAATTTGGTACAGGACGATCCAACCAGAACTATTAAACACTCCATGGATTGATTGCTCGCTTAACCGTCAAGAGATTGTCACAGCATTGAGACTTCGCTCCGGACACATTCCATTAAATAAGTTTGGTTTCATGATGCGTAAAGTTCCTTCTCCATTATGTGCTGAGTGTGACATGATAGAAGATGTGTACCATATCTTGATGGAATGTGTGCGGAACGAGTCACTGAGGAACCAACTGAGGATTTCTAACAGTATGTTTTTAGAGGTAGGCGGGTGCAACAGTGCTCTGGCATTTCCTTTGTCGGAAGATGCCAGAGCACTGTTTAAATTAGCGAGGCTGGGTCTCGCTAATCGAGGAAGGTGATACTGCTTGTGATGGCTCAACGGAGCGACATAATCGCTAAGCGATAAAGCTCTTCTCAATAAAGATTAAAAAAAAAAAAAAAAAATCTTATCTATCTAATCATTCTTTTCAAGATCAAGATAAGTGATAAAATATCAATGATATGAGCATTGAATTGGACAGCAATGTTTATCTATATAGTAATATGGCCATAACTGCAATGATTAGTAAATAAATCAATAGTCCATTATATACATTAACATATACACAACAAACAATGTAACTTTTGTTAAAAACTTTTAATAAATTAAAAATTTAAAAAACCCCCGACCAAACATAACAAACGACTTGATGACCTTGAAGACCTGAACCGATTTCCACCAAACATAGCTAAGAACACTCTCGACTGATATACCTTTCAAACAAAAAAAACCGCATTAAAATCGGATCATCCGTTTGGGAGCTACGATGCCACAAGGACATTTACACACACAGACACGTCTAACTTATAACACCCAGTCGTTTTTGCGTCGGGGGTTAAAAAAGAAGCGTGTCAGGCGCGCGAAATACGCGTGCTGGCGCGCCGCATCCACCGCGCCCTGAAAGCGTTCTTTATTTTACGCCACACCTGGCTGTACGTACGCGTAGCGTGCGGAAAAAGCCCCTTTCTGGCCAAGTGTAGACATAAAATGATGTACACAACACGGGAGGTAACAAAGAAAACCCTCGATCGCATATTTACGTCCCTCGCTTGCAGCTCGGGCCGCAAACATCTGCGATCTCGGCCTTTCTTTGTTTTACCACCCTAGTTGTGTAATGTAATATTGTTTATTCGTTTTAATCACTCTTTTTTCACATGAATCTCGCTGTAGACGCGTGTCGGGCACGAATTCGCGGCGCGCGGAATTGGCGCGCCCTGAGCGCTGCGTACGAAACGCTGATGTTTCGTGCCTAACACTAACAATCAGTGAAATATCAAAAACTGAAAATATCAATCAACCAGTGTTATTATAAAAGTCTAAAAATTTAATTTTTGTTTCAGGTCGTTTCCGTACAAGCAATACATGTATTCCAGAAAACCAGATTGCTACTAAGGAGTTGCGTTTAATTCGTCCTTTGACTAAAGGAATATCATTTCGAGATGAGAGGCTTGCATTTGCACCAAGTTTGGGTGTGCCTTGTGCTGTATTCAGTACTATCCCGTATTCTAAAACTGTTAGAAACCCACGGTACGTATAAACTAGATTTTCTTGTTATGAATTCGTTAAGAATATCCTTTAAATGTTACATTGTTTTTTAGGTCTGATCATAGAAAAGATGGTGTTCGTCGGCGCAACACTTCTGGTCCAAGACCGCTGTCTGCAATCACTGACAATGCGGTGGATCCCTTTGATCTTCTAGGTATGGAGAAGGAAGAGAATGGTCAAGACATTTCTTATTCAAAACTATTAATACCATCCAGAGTCTGTACAAGAGAGCAATACAGAAAAATGTATGAAGGCGATTTCAGTGACAAAGCCAATTGGAAAATGATGAACCGTCACCCTCACGTGATAGCCAGGTAATTTAAGTTTAAATATAATTTTGGGACTTGTCTCAAACGTATTCAGTGTTTAATGTTTGAAATTTTCAAGTTGGTCATTAAAACTCGCTTTGGCATGCCATTAGACGTTTTATTGATCACAAAGTTACACTGGGCATTAACAAATTCATTTTCACTTGCAGTGTTTTAGTGTGTCATTTTGTTTTGTCCTTCTAGTTTATGAGTGTTTCATAACATTTACTCAAAACTAAATAGGTATTCACTAGTATTCATTACAGTCTGTATAGACTTAGATTAGACATGACACGAACGTGTTTCGTGACCGAATCGCGACTATCTTACATTGGCTCTTACATTTCAGACCACAAGCATACCCTCATTTCATCACTAACAAATTTAAATTTCAGGACTAAATTATTGACGAGGCACACGGATAAGAAATGGTAAACAATTAAATGTTTCTCCTAAGCTATGCAGCACCCATAATATATTTAGCTAACGCTATTTTATATCTATACCATCATTAGTGCCTATTAGATGAAATTGATGCCTAGGTTAAGGCCCCATTTAGACGGGGTGAGAACTCGTATGCGAGTTTGATTACATTGCGGGCTACCTAGGTACGATGAGTAGTTGAATACAGTTGATCGATTAATCGCCGCAATGAAATGAAAATCGCATACGAGTAACTCGTACGGGGCGAGAACTGTTCGCGCCCCGTCTGAATGGGGGCTTATTTAGTACTTTATATTTTAATAGTAATTATAATTGTGAAGTATGCTTTACTTATTAGTCAATAATTACCTTGTTTAGTTTTAACTAAAAGCCTCCTAGGCTAATACTAAGCTATTCTAACAAGTGTACAACCTTTATCTATTCATCCATCAAGCTTTTAATTTTTATTATAACTGCAGATTTTGTCTAACAATGAATAACATACATATAAGGGTACGATATATACACTAGGCTTACGTAAACTTCACTAAACTTCTTTGTTTACTGACCTAAGTTTTAATTCATCAATAACACAAGGAGATATTTTATAGACATATCCTTAAAAACATTATAGTAAATATGCTTAAGCATTAAGAAGTAAAATATGAATTATGGTAGGGTAGAGTAAGTTAAGCTAAGTATGCATGAATTTAGAGTCCACTCGGAACCCTCAGTATGACATAGTTAAGTTGAAAACCTTCCACTAACCTTTTTTTAATGACATGCTAAACTAAATATATTTGACTTTATGCTCTATATAGTATTATAATTATAACTACAAGTATGCTTCTGGAGTAATGCATGTTTTGAAATATTTTACCTATACCATTGAAATCATTAATTTAACTATTTATTTATATTTGATTGAATCATTAATCAACTTAAAATCATTTGATATAGGTAAGATAAATAGTATTCTAGCAGTTCCGACCTCTAACGAGGCGAAACTGCTATACGAGCTTATTAAATATATTATTAATTTAAGGGATGTGTAGTGTAAGAGAGCCACGATGTGGGTGGCATATGTAAAACCCTCTATAAATAAATAAAGAAAAAAAAAAGCATGCCTCTGAAGTAATGCATGTTTTGAAATATTTTACCTATGCCATTGAAATGTGCATGCATCCTTCGGTAAAGGAAATAACCTTCGATATGTTTATGTATTACACTGTTATTGAAAATGGTTGATATTGTAGGTGTTTTTCCTACGAGTCGTCGCAGAGGCCCGCGATGGCAGCGTCGCCGCCTCTATCGACCATCGACAACAAAACTTTCGATTGGGATGAAGCCTCAATAATAACACCTAAATATGTAAGTACTTTTTTCTACTCCTGTACTGTTATCTGTCTTTTACTTGGTCACGAACACTAATATAAGAACATACATAATATGAGTTCAGAGAAGTCTATACTCTATTCCCCATAACAGCACTAGTCTCGTTATAGTCACTTTACGTTATTGCTAGCAGCCACAGACTTCTAAATCTAGGTTAAACTTAGGTCAAGGATTAAGCGCTCAATTTTAACTTTACGGTAAAAATGCACAACTACCAACTTAACAAACAATTAAATTCCTACGGTTTTTAAGAAAAATAAAACTTTCCGAACTAAATTCATTGATGCCAACATAAAAAAAGTATTTTTAATTTAAGTATATTTTAAGTAAAAAAAAAGTTTACCATAGACACATACTGTCAGTCAAACGTCATATTTGCCTTGTTTCCAGGTTATGATTAATTTTATAATTTAAAACCTCGTCGTAGAAAAAGTATTGTATGCAACCCACCCACCCACTTATACAACTGTTGCATAAAATACTATTATGCAACAGTTGTATAAGTGGGTTCAAAAAATGCGAATTGCGTGAGTTGCGATATGAGCCGCGAATGCGGCGAGTATCGCAAATAGAGACGCAATGAGCGTTTTTTGACTTAATTATACAACGTTGCATACAATACTTTTTCTACGACTAGGTTTTAAAATATAAAATACAAAATTAATCATAACCTGGAAACAAGGCAAATATGACGTTTGACTGACAGTATGGGTCTATGGTAAACTTTTTTTTTTTATTTAAAATATACTTAAATTAAAAATACTTTTTTTATGTTGGAATCAATGAATTTAGTTCCGAAAGTTTTGTTTTTCTTAAAACCCGTAGGAATTTAATTGTTTGTTAAGTTGGTAGTTGTGCATTTTTACCGTAAAGTTAAAATTGAGCGCTTAATCCTTGACCTAAGTTTAACCTAGATTTAGAAGTCTGTGGCTGCTAGCAATAACGTAAAGTGACTATAACGACACTAGTGCTGTTATGGGGAATAGAGTATAGACTTCTCTGAACTCATATTATGTATGTTCTTATATTAGTGTTCGTGACCAAGTAAAAGACAGATAACAGTACAGGAGTAGAAAAAATCTATATTAATAATTTAGCCGGGCCCTACGGTAGACCTGAACGAAAAGCGTCTCAAAAATTAAAGCGTAAAAAAATAACACTTTCGAATCGACAACTTATATCCGCAAAATTCGTATAACGGAGAAATAAGCGTATAAAGATGTAAAATAATTCGAATAATACCAAAAACAGTCGGCCATGTTTGCTTGCGTCAATTCGAGTTCGTTCTGAAATTGTCACAGTTTAGTGCAAGGGCACGTAGCATGCGACTATAACTGCGGGCGCGGCTGTACAAACTTGGCATGGGTAAGAAAACCGTTATTTATTTTAACTAGAAAAATCATACGTTTCCATAATTTAATTTCAAAGAAAACAATATTTAAACGGGAATATAATTAATAATTTACTGACATAATTGAAAAATAATGTAATAATATTGGCAATAATATTGTACAATATTATTGAAACATAACCCAAGAAAAAGTAACAAACATGGGCGAAGGTCTCAGATAAATTTCTAAACGAAAAAAAAGGAATAGGCAGATTTTTTTTAATCCCTCTGAAGGTGAAGTGTTAAGTTAGGGGCGAAACTCTGTAGGTAGCTTTTTAAGTTTTCTTAAAGGAGATTGCCGACTTTTGGTACCAATATCGTCATTAAATTGTGTCACAACCAAAACGATACCAAAAACTTAGTTTTATTTTTTTAACCAGAGGGATTTTTTTATTACTGAATTTAAAATGGGAAATCTGAGATCAATTAAAAAAGAATGTCTTGTACGATTTCCGCCGCCACCATGAAAAATTTATGATTTCCTTAAAACTGTATTTGACAGACAAAATCGGTCAAAATCTAAAAGGCCTATGACAGTGGCACCACCGTCTACACAAATGTATACAAAAATTTTAATTCCATAAAACTCCGCGGTTCTTTCTTATACGAACTGCATTCAGCTGTCCTATACCCAGGAAAGTAACATGTTTGTCTCGTTCTTTCTTAAGACTACTTCTCACATGAGTGTAAAAGACAAAGCTAACGTCATAGATACGTCTTAATACAATTAATTATGTATGTAGTTTTCTTGATCTTAGCACGAAAATTGACAGCTTGACATTGTGTCTTATTCTAAGTTTAAATATTAGGTACTTTATAAGACACGTCTTTTCAGTTTTGTGTCGAAGGTCGTGAATCATTTTAAATTCTTATTTATTCTATTTGGTACAAATAACTAGTGATATTTCGCTGATACTTCACTATATGAGACATTGAGCGTAAATGTAATGTTACAATATTTTTTATCTCACGATGTATCAAAATAGTTTCAAATAACTTTTTTTATAATAATATTTTAACATTTTTAACAATCTGAATAGGCACAATAAAAAACCTAAAACAGGTATCCGAAATGGCATGTCATACGACTAAGTTAAGTGAAGTCTCGTCAACGTCAGGAATTAAAGTTATTAGGTGATTTTGTATTTGGCCGGTTGACAAATACTTTGACGATTTGCTACGCAAAAACTCACTTCAAAATCTGGAAATCAATCTCAATTTCCTATGGATCCCCGAATACGATTTTAATGGGATTTAGCGATTAGGAAAGGCAGTTTCTTGTTCTTTAAGATACAGTCGGTTTCGTGTTGACACAATGACTTTTGATTTGGTACGAGGCCCCATAGACGCGTCGGCAATCTCCTTTATTCTGACTTAAAAAAAACACATTAAATTATACCCGTTTTTGGTACAAAGACAGAAAAGTGAAAATAAATGTTTATGATTTAGGTGAAAACACAAAATTAACCAGGCGTTTGAAATATTCGACCATAATACAGATAAACTTGAGGATGCAGGTCTCAATGTTTTTAGGGTTCCGTATCATAATGGTAAAAAAGAAACCCTTATGGTGCGGCTCTGTCTGTCTGTCCGTCTCTCACAGTCAGATATCCTAAACTATTGATGCAATCGATTTGAAATTTGGAATACTTAGTTTTAAAAGTCGCTAACCTGAGCTACTGGGCGTAAAAAATTTCTAATACCTTTTTTACTTTTTTTAGGGGGCCGAAATGGGAGGTTGAAAATTTCAAGTTGTGCTATTGTATTAAGTGATATTTTTTAGAAATTTAGAAAAAATCATAACACATACTTATTTGCTCCTACTAAACTAATCGCCATACAGTTTTTCTTAAGTTATTCACGCATCTACTTACGAGTTTGTACGGAACCCTCGGTGCGCAAGTTCGACTCGCACTTGACCGGTTTTTTTTTTCATGTTTGAGGTAGGAATAGGAACGTTGAAATAAGGTTTTCGAAATTTTTTTTTCTACCTACGGGAAGCAACATAGAGGATGCCGGTTAATTTTACCTCCATAAGATGAGTCCGTAAATTTTGAAGAACATGGTAAAATTAATAAAACAAAATTTAAGGTTTGTCAAATCACGCACGCAGCAATCAAACCCAACGTAGTAAGGTGGGAGTGAAAAAAAAAACCGACAGAGTTCGCTTCGCACGCTGCGCACCGCAATCTGCATTGATGATGTAGATGCTAACCCCTTAGGTTGAAGTAAGACTAGGCCGGCCACGTCTGTAGTATGTATCCAAATAGGCGGGCTAAACTGGCTTCGAAGTAGGTGCGACATGCTGAATGGACAGGACCGGACTGGGCTCCCTGACTTCCCACGAGTACGGGGCCCAATAACAACAACCACAAGCCGGGGGCCAGGCCCGTAGGGGCTCCGCGGCGGCTAGGAAAACTGGAAAACACCAACTTAACTATATGGCCAGTCCGACGACGCTAGAACAGGCCGCTGCGAAGATGGTGAGACGACCTGAATGCATTTCTTAACGGCTGTCCAAAGTTAGCTCGGAACCGGAACGGCTGTCATATTTTGTAATTCAAGGACGAGGGCTTAAATTAAAAATTTAGACCATGTTGGGGTGGGGTGAGCCCGAGGTACAGGCTGGGTGGCGAGGACGTAGCATGCCACGGTGAAAATGGCAGGACAACCTAGAACCTAGACGTATTTTTTAACGGCTGGTCTGGGTGGTCCTTTGGACCAGAACCATTGCAAGCGGGATAGATTTACCTAGTGATGGGTCGGCGGTAACATTCCCGTTACCAGTAAATTTCCAACTGGAATATTACTAGTAACTTACCGGTAAGTTACCCACGATCGGTAAGATTGGGTAATATTGAAAAAAATGTTAGAAAGTAGATGTTTTATTCGTGTTAAGTACTAACAGAGTTTACATTGCACCGATTTATAATGATAAAAGTTACAAATCTTTTTTAAGTTAGTAAATTACCAATCTTACCAGTAACATTCTCAATGTTACTGGGTATTTTCTCAATGCTACCGGTAATATTACCAGGTAAGATACGAAACTACAGTGTTACTTGAAATTTATTGATCAATTACTTAGTTCAAGGTGCAATATATTATAAGACTTAAATATACTCACAATAACATTCAATTTCGACGTGCAGTTTAAGAACTATTGCACGATAAAGTTCCTTAGTTTTGTCACAGACTGACTGACTGATGATCATCATAATTCTAAGGTACTTCTAGCAGACCCACAAGCTCCAAATTTTTAGCTGTTAGGCTATCATGTCATGCAAAACCTAAAAATAATGCAATTTCATAATCATCAATATAAACTGCATAAGTAAGTTTGTAATCCTATATAAATACAGGCGATTACAAAGTTACTTTGGTAGTCCAAATAGGAAATAGAATGGATAGACTGCGTTGCAAAACTTACACCTTTTTACATGTAATGTTTTTGATGAGATCTTATTTCTTTTTGTAAGTGGTCTTCCTTTATTATTACATTCCAATCCATTCTATTCCCATATTTGAACTACAAAACTAACTTTGTAATCGCATGTATTTGTATAGGATTACAAACTTACTTATGCAGTTTATATTGATGATTATGAAATTGGAATATGTTAGGTCTTGCATGACATGATAGCCTAACAGCTAAAAATTTGGAGCTTGTGTGTCTGCCGTCTGCTAGAAGTACCTTAGAATTATGGTGATCATCAGTTAGTCAGTCAGTGACAAAACTAAAGAACTTTGACGTGCAATAGTTGTTAAACTACACGTTCAAATTAAATGTTATTGAAAATATATTTAAGTCTTATTATGCTCTATATATCCCTGCAAATTCAAGGTTTCTAGCTTTAGCCAGCACAAAACTACAGGAGGCTGAAAATGGCTTGAATGGCTTTGAAAAAAAGATGGTACGGCCGTGCCTTTGTTTTCCTCGACTTGGCGGGGCACTACCGTGCCTCCAGATATTCATATATTGCTCCTTGAACTAAGTAATTGATCAATAAATTTCAAGTAACACTGTAGTTTCGTATCTTACCTGGTAATATTACCGGTAGCATTGGGAAAATACCCAGTAACATTGAGAATGTTACTGGTAAGATTGGTAATTTACTAACTTAAAAAAGATTCGTAACTTTTATCATTAAAAATCGGTGCAATGTAAACTCTGTTAGTACTTAACACGAATAAAACATCTACTTTCTAACAATATTTTCAATATTACCCAATCTTACCGATCGTGGGTAATATTACTGGTAATGTTACTGGGAATATTCCCGCCTTTAGTAAGTTACCGGTAGCGACCCATCACTAGATTTACCCTTCAGTGGGACATTAATAATTAGACTAAAAAAATGTGATTTGGCTCCAAAAGGGGTAAAATTTTGAATAGGAATCTATTATTTCAGATATTTGAAAGTAAACCTTGATATGTAAATTACATACCTAATATATTAAATATTTGTGACGTTCCCTGAATTTCAACAAAACTTAACTACATATAGAACCCACATTTCTTAGATGTCGGTTAAAAATAAAAGGCTTCGAAAGATAAATAACAAAATGTACCTAACTGAAGAGATTCTTGGTAATGCTATTTCTGACGAGGTGAAAGGGTTAAATGGGGTTTGTAATTTTTTACATTTTACCCGGGCGAAGCCGGGTTTTCAGCTAGTACTATTATAATTGTCTCCAAACGTTTTGTTAAATTCAATTTTGCCACCATATGTGCCACCACGTTAACTTAGAAGCTTGATTCACAGCTTCAAGGGACCGTAGACCTGAGTATATGGTTTTTATGGGTTACCCTCATCTGGCAGAATAATATTGATCAGAAATACACTCCGCAGAACATGTTTCGTAGAAACACATTTAGTCGAATGGTAGTTTTGCATAAACTTTATTTGGCATTATTATTTCTAGGCATAAAATACATTTTGTAGCATATCATTCTGCAGATAATGACTTTCGCAGATTTTTTTTTAGCATAATTTTATGTAGCATAATAGTCCTATAGCATACCTACTTCTATTATGGCATAATGATTTTTCTGCTTGCAGAAAAGTAGGTTAGGTTAGAACTGCAGCCTCTTACAAAAACGAACGGCTGTTATAAAAGTAGGTTAGGTTAGTTTAGTAAATTATAAGGATAACGAAGAAAACGGGGGGACGGGGGGGCGGAGCTATGGAAAGGCCAAAAAAGGGGGGACGGGGGGCGAAGCCCTCCACAAGGAGGGCTCGGGGGGCGAAGCCCCCCGCATGAAAAAAAAATATTACACAGAAAAAGTAGGTTAGGTTAGGTTTGAACTGCATCCCCCAACAAAAACTAACTGCTTTTAAAAAAACTTGGTTAGGTTAGGTTTGAACTGCAACCCAAACAATTTTATGCCACCTAAATATTATGCAAAAAAATTATCTACGAAATGACTATTCGTTTAGCAGAGGTTCCCAAAGTGGGTGCCGCGGCACCCAGGGGTGCCGCGAGCGTGCGCCAGGGGTGCCGCTAGCGTGTGCCAGCGGTGCCAGTACATCCCTTAATTGTCACAAAAAAATGCAATTAAGTGTAAAATTTCATATCATATAATAGCAACACCATTATTGTGCCGCGTCTACTACTCGTCAGCCATTTTGTGGTTGTAGTGCGTCTATTTGTTGCAAGTAGCTCTGGGTTATAGAGTTTCAATTGTCTTCTTATTCCTTATACAAAACTGTTTAAATGGTAATATTAGTGACTTTAATAAAATGTGTAATCATTCAAGTTTAATGAAGGTTAGCTGCTAACCTAATAATAACCCTCTTAGCCTCAAAATATGATTTCTATTTATCTTATTTTCAAGTAAATTTATAGTATAAGTACATTATTTTCGAGGTGCGGAAAGTAGGCAATCACCCGTTTCCGCCGCAGAGGCATATATAGTGCAGCCACTGTGTCATCCATCGGCATTCTTTGGCGACAAGAAAGATGCCACAAGATTTAAAAGTCGTTAAATTAGGATACCTTTCCGTCATGTTCGAAAAACTAAATGAACCACCACATCTCGTCAAGGAAAAGGAGGAGCGCAATTAGCCAAAATAAAAGCATTGCGTAAAAAAAAAATTTTTTGCTACGTGTGTTAGAATGGAGATATCTCCAACTTTTCTCGTTTGCAAAACTTTGTCAAAGCAAATGAGATCCATCTTCAGCCGAGTTTCCTCGAAATTATTACTGCCCACTTGGTAGATTTGGGAAAAAACCATTGTTGAGTATTTTCCTGATATTGATTCTGAGGATGTCTACAGCTGGATGATGAACCCGTTTCGTGCGATCTGAAATGTAAACCTACTGGGTTGAATATTGAAGATTTTCAAAATTTGCTGGAAATCAGTGAAGACAGCACTTTGAAACGTAAATACCACAACGGGAGTCCAGAAGAGTTCTGGATGCAAGTTTATGCAGAAAATAATGCTGTTGGCAAGATTGCAATAAAAAGACTTGTGCGTTTTACTTCAACTTATCTATGTGAGTCTGCATTCTCAACATATGCGTGCATAAAAAACAAATACAGGAGCAAACTTTCAGCGCCGAGTGATTTAAAAGTAAATTTGACAAAACTTCCTATCAACTTAAAGGAAATAATGAAAAATTCAGTAAAACAGTTTAATTCTTCGCATTAAAGGTGAAATATGAACATTATACTGCATTGTGTTTTCTTGTTTTCCTAAGTAGTGGAACCACTGTAAGAGTAGGTGTGCCGCCAATCTTTTTTTGCACGACAGGGGTGCCTCGGTGAAAAAAGTTTGGGAACCCCTCTAAACTTTAGAAGACTGTTATGACCATCAACATTATGCCAACATATGATTCGGGATTATAAAATTCTGCGAAATGATTTCTGCTAAGAAAAATTCTGCGTAAGGTGTTTCTGCCAAACAATACTTCTGCTAAGTATTATTATGCGAACCAAATATATGTCAAAAAAGTTTCTGCCAGATAATAGTGAACCGGTTTTTATATTTACTCAATACCTCCACGCGTTCCCGAGATAAAGGGTGTTGACAGACGGACAGACATACAGACGGTGATCCTATAAGGGTTCCGTTTTTTTTCTTTTGTGGCACGGAACCCTAAAAAATGATGCCTAAAGTGATCCGCGCGGCCAAAACCCTTGGGACATCGACCAATTACTGTATATTGTTACAGGTGCAATATTGTCCCAACGTCCTGGACGATCCAGAGCTAATCGCGGGCAAACACAGAACACTACTGACGTTCACGTCCTACATGACCTCTATCATCGACTACGTCCGTCCACAAGACCTAAAGAAAGAACTCAACGACAAATTCAGAGAGAAGTTCCCACACCTCAAACTAACGCTTAGCAAATTGAGAAGGTGAGGAAAAATCTTCGTTCGGTAAATCTCTTTCTTGTCGGTATCACTCTTGACAGAATGGTCGTGGTCATCACTTCAGGCGTTGGTGGCAAGCTTCACAACACGCCGCCAGTCTTCTCTGATGGCCGCCTTCCTCGTGCATTCATGTAGTGATGATGAGCCATTTACTGCCGCTCGGTAAATGCCTAGCTATAAATACAGTTATCTTTACGAATAGAGCGGTAATTTTATAACTTAACTGCAGGATGACCCGACAATCGTCTCATTATTTTTTGTTCGTCATTGTTTTGCTGTAAAAATAACCCGTAACCGTGTATTGAATACATTTTTTTATTCAATATCAAAAAAAGTAAGCACACGTACACATATATGATTAAAATATTCAACTAATTATGGAAATGGGTGCCAGGTCAAGGAGTACCTACTGCCTGACTGCATTCTGTATTTGTCCCTTGATCCAGCAACATAGCAAGCCTCGCGACAGTAAAAATGAAAAGGTGCCAAGCAACATTTGTCTCACTTAGGAACTTTATCTTTTCCATCGTCGATTTTTTCTGATTAGGGAATGACAACACGTTTCCTTTGCAATGGGGTTCATAATTATAGATGCGGCTAGAGATGTGCCATTCCCGGGAATATTCCCCGTTTATATGGGGAATATTCCCGGGAACGGCACATCTCTAGATGTGGCATTTAACACGATATATTTTTTACAGTATTAAAAAGGAAATGCGTAAGATAGCGAAACACGATAGTGGCGGCATCGATTTGTTGTCCGTCGCTCAGGCGTACGTCTACTTCGAAAAGTTGATCCTAGCGAATCTTATTACGAAGAATAATAGAAAGTTGTGCGCCGGAGCTTGCTTGTTACTGTCTGCCAAGCTGAATGACGTCAAAGGAGAAACATTGAAGGCTCTAATAGAGGTAAGTATAAGAAGTTTGCCTTGCCTTTGTACATAACCATTGATCTTTGTACTATCTTGGTATGATTTTATGTGCAATAAAGTGTTTACATACATTCACACAAGTTTGCATTGTTGAGCACTTTGCCGATTTTCTACTGTAAAAGGGCCAATCAATTTTTATTGTTTGTTATTCTGTCCCGTTGTCCAAGAGACAACAGTGACAGAGTTTCTTAAAAACACTGTTATAATATATGCTACTAATGTGCACAGGAGATGGGCCATAAAATTATGGGTATACCTATAACTACGGCAAAATTTAAATTTGATGAATTTTAACCATAGGAAACATGGAAAATCGTGGTTTTAAAAGGTTGTCCAGGGGACATGGCAACGAGGTGCAAGAAAAAGTTGAGCGACCTAAAAACTTCTTTCCCTCAATTTATGCCTTAGGTATATATGTACCTAATACGTTTGGGCAGCCTTTAAGGGCTAATTTAGTGAAATGTTTTCTTCGGCAATATCAGTGCTCATTCTTATTGACTACTAGCATTTAGCCGCGGCTTCGCCTGAGCTATTCCCGTTATCATCCCAATGCAACTCTTTACCGGGATATAAAGTACGCCTATGTTTCAATCCAGGACTTGGCCGGTTGTTAACCCCCAAACGTCTTCACAAACTGTCACATTTATAATATTAGTATGAAGTAGGATAAGATAGGATTAATAATTACGTTGGAGCAGCCTTCTAAATAGGACTAATCTAGTGACCATCAGCATTGCCCTGGAGCGAACTTTGTAAACGAACCTCACATAACATTTGCAGCGCATCGAAACAACGTTCAGAGTGAACAGAAAGGACTTAATGAAGTTCGAGTTCGCGGTCCTCGTGGCCTTAGAGTTCGGTTTGCACGTGCCGCCCTACGAGGTGTTCCCTCACTACCAGCGGCTGCTGCACGACTCGTGACCTTGGCGCCGCCTGGCCCTGGAGCCGTGCCTCCGCGCGTGCCACCGCCGCCGCGCCAGCATCGTCGACAACTTCCGCGCCAGCGCTTGGATGTGAGTCAAGCTGTATGTGCTAAAGCAAACGGTAGGGAGTTCTTCAAACGCATTTCTAACATCAAAATGCACGTATTTCGCCTAAAAGCTAAAAGGATATTTCTTCAATAATTGGAAATTTCGAACAGTCCCCTG
The DNA here is from genome assembly GCA_947034925.1 of Eudemis profundana. Lineage (NCBI taxonomy): Eukaryota > Metazoa > Arthropoda > Insecta > Lepidoptera > Tortricidae > Eudemis > Eudemis profundana. The sequence goes on from OX344799.1 coordinate 16,798,338, forward strand.
GCAATTTCCCCGTCAAATTATAGCGAATTAAACAGTAAAAGTCGTTTTGTAGTCGATCACACACACACATGGCTGCTGATGCCAGTAGCGCATCGAGTATGGTCAGGACACGAAGGATCGGCGAGTTTCTATGTGCCACCGTAACACTGGGGACAATAAAATGACATACATAGTCATTGAAACACTACTTTATTATAATCAATTATGAAGTCGCCTTCTTAAGTTCAATAGAAAAATCTTACAGAATTATAACGCATCGCTAATATCAAAGTATAAAGAAGGACAAGTAGTCTAACTTCGGCCGTTAGCAGCGCGTGACACGTATTCACACGTACTGCTATTATATTATACTGTGCTAATATCATCAATCAATCATCAAGAGTAGCTGGCCCAAGCTGGGTTACAACGGCAAAAGACAGAAAAAAGTGGAAGTCCTTGGAGGAGGCCTTCACCTGACGAGGGGTTCTTGTCCATGTAATGTATATATTATGTTATCCTGCTGATTATCACAATAAATTAACTAATATTAGATTTAATAAAAATACTTAAAAGTGACACTGTGATGACAATTAATAATATAAATATAACTAATATAGTGTAAGCGACATGTAATGCAACTGGACTAGAAATAAAAGGCTTTTTTATTTTTATTTTATTTTTTTTTTATTTTATTTTATTAATATCATCAAAAACTTATAAAATTCTGGGTTTGGGACACGCCAGGGGACGGTTTTTTGAGGTGTTTAAAATTTTGTAACTAAATGGGCGGACTAGAGACGTAACAGAATGGTACCCAAGGGAGGAAAAACGAAAACAGGGTAGACCATTAAAAAGGTGCAGGGATGACCTTCCACAAAACTGTAGAAGAATATCTAAGGATAGATCACAGTGGAAGGAGTTAGAGGAGTGCTATGTCGCAGGACAGCCTGACGAACAGTCAGAGAAATAAGGCTACAATAAATAAATAATAAAAATTAAATGGGCATTTATAATTTTGGTATTATATTGGACAAGCCTAAAAATATGACTAATATTTAATATGAATACAATTTTCCTTGATATTTATTTAATCGCGATTTTCCAAAAAATCCAAAACCTTTCTAGTTAATAGAGAAATGCCTGTAATATCCTCGTAACTGGAAATTTTGCACAATTTTTACTTGGATTCGTTTATTTAGGAGAAATTACGAAATCATTTTGAGTTAGGAAATGTGTTTATGAAATCTTATTAAAAGTTAATTGGAAAGATCTTCATAGCGCGAGCAGCGCATGCAGACGAGCACTACGCACATAAGCTCGTTGTACGTCAGTGTGTATTTAGCTCGTGCATACTGTTGACTCGTATGAACGCCAATTATGTAAGTACGAGTACAATGGGGATGACGACTGGGTTAAAAATATTTATAATTCTATTTAGTCTGTCAGTTAGATTATGGAGAAATATGGGACACGTATTTTTTGGTTTATCAAAATATTAAAAATCGTTAAAGTTATAAATCATCAAACTTCTGGAGCGGGGGCTTGTGACGTCACTCCTAGGTGAAAATTGTACCTAGGAGTGACGTCACGCGAAACTTCTAAGCACTCTATGTTTGTCAAACAAAAGAAAAAATATGTGTACAATATTTTTTAATAATCTAACTGACGGACTAAATAGTTTGTTTTTGTCGTCTAGCCCATTGTGTATGTACTGAGTTGACGGTATGATTGTTGATTTATTTACTTATAAGTAGCTTTAAATAATTTCCTAGATATTACCAAATTATAAAGTTTAGTTAAACTAAATTACAGCCGTTCAGTGGACTGGGATATTATTTGATCAAGATATTAGATTAAAGCAATCAAACACGTGATTATGTTTTTTAACATAACTGTCGCACTTTACAATATGATAAGCTTGTTATTTGTTTGACAAATCATGCGCTATCTGTAAGTGTTATGTACGCTTTTTATAATTATACATACACTGCAGATAAAGAAAGGGCTAATTTATTGTAAAGTATCACAGTAGTTCGCATTTTCATTCAAACAAGTCAGTGAGGTCGTTAAATACTTGTTAAAGTGCCCTGATTATGAAAACGATGGCCTATAATACCTACCATCTCTGTGTACAAACGTTTGATGTAGCTGTATTAAAAATAGCTCAACATTTTAATATAGGGTTAATAGGGAATAGGGAGTAAGCTTGAAGGTTAGCGTAAACTATATCGAGGCCACTGCCTCGATAAGTAAAGCATTGATTTAATAATTCAAAAATTGGCTTCTACTCAATATACACTCTTAATCCCGAACAACGAATAACTTATAGCCTGCCAAAGCAACTTTGTTACAAAAATATGATATATTTTTGTAGCCAAAATTGCACGATTATGTACGTTTTTTTAGTCGCAAATCGAAAGTATTTCTATATTTGGTAAAATGGTATCTCATAATAAGATAAACACATCTTATTATTCGTTGTTCGGGATTTTTGGAAATATTTACCGAGGGCCTTTCGTCGATCCGGTGATGGGTTGTTGGCTGACATACCTACCAATTCAATTTTGAATGAATGAGAAAAAAATACGATTAGGTAAGTACGTTAAAAAGAGTGAGTGGAATGGGTTGATGTAGTATGCGATAAGTGATAACCTTAAAATTGGTATATTAGTCCATTCGAACTTAGCCGTGACGCGACGGGATATATTTTTATTAAAATTGAATAGAGATATTTTTAATGATTATGGAACTGTGATAAAAAGTGAAATTACTAGAGTTAACACCGACAAAGATATAAGTACCTAAGTATCTAGTGATTACTGAAGTTGTGTAAGAAACAAAAGATTCGTAAATATTAGTGTTTCCATAATGCGAAAGTAGGTGTTTACTGTTGTTTATGTAATTCACTTAATAGTAAGTATATTATGTTTAATAGTTGAATTGAATCAGACTAAATGCATTAAAATATTTTTGTAATATAAAAAGTATAACTGTTGTCTGCTACATTTTTTTTTCTTGTTACACCCAACTCAACTTGCGTAATACTTAGAGCGCTGTCATATTATCCGATACGAGCAAGTAAAATATATGAAATATGTACCTACCTTTCACATTGTCCGTTCAGATTCTTCCGATATCGGATATCGGAACGGACACCGATATGTTAGCGGCCGATAGTGCTTGTACGTGTGCTATACGTGTATAATACATTGTCTTTGTGTGTGTGGGAATTGGGATGGAATGTATACAATAGCTACTATCATTACTATCATTAAGTGTGGACAGATCTTTTTATGCGACCCAAATGTAATAGATACAGCAAGTATAGTACATTACACAACTAGGGTGGTAATACAAAGAAAGGCCGAGACCGCAGAAGTTTGCGGCCCGAGCTGCAAGCGAGGGACGTAAATATGCGATCGAGGGCTTTCTTTATTTCCTCCCGTGTTGTGTACATCATTTTATGTCTACACTTGGCCAGAAAGCGGCTTTTTCCGTATGCGCAGCGTGCGGAAATGCCACTTTATGGCCATGTGTGGCATAAAAGTTTTTTATTAAAGTCTGCTATTGTCCACACAAAGCTTCTGAAAATGGCTGAATCGGAACGATTTTATCGGAGACATCACACAATATCGGCTATCGGCCATCGGTGTCCGATACCGATATCGTATCGGATAATGTGAAAGCGCTCTTAAAATCAGTAATATCTGGCCGCTAGACCACACATTGAAGAGCAATTGTGTTAAGCGGGTAGTATGGTGATATTTTTGTTGTTAATCTAAATCCCTAGATTCAGAACTCACCTGAAACATTGTGAAAATCTGAAAATATTCCTAGTGATATATTTGACGATTTATCCATTAGGTAACGTTTTTGTTTGATTTTGGCAATGTTAGTAGGGCTGTAATGTGGTCATTGCGGTTACGGTTGCGGTAGTTTACCATTTCTACATACATAGAGTAATGAAGGCTGAACCCGAACAAAAGCGGACAAAAAACCTTCAAATGGTATTACCGATCAAAGTACGAATAAACTATTTTGATACTTTTCTTATTTTATTGTGTTCGGTTTCCGCGATTATCACTCATTGTATAGGTAATTTCACCAGAGATAATGAGGTGAATGATTACACACACAGCTACATGAAGTACTCATTGCAAAAAAAAGTGAATGAATGAAATGAATGAGTGAGTAAATAAACACAAGGCTATAGTTTAAACAAACTTTTTGGTCTATCTTGCAATTCACTGTTGAACCTGCTATCGGTACGAAAAAAGAACAGTAATTTCAAAATCCCGTTGTCATTACAAATGACAGTGTTGTTGTGTGCGTGGCCTCAACTCTCGTGAAATTACCATAATAAAACAACTTAAACGTTTAAGGCCGGCCTTACACAGTCTGAATCCGAATCTGAATTCATACTCTGAATTCAGAGTCGAATTAAGAACGCACGGAATTGCATACAATTTAACTATTATCCACACACATTCTGATTTTTTCAGATTATTCAGATTCGGATTCAGACTGTGTAAGGCCAAGCTCCGGAATTCAGATTCGGATTCAGACTGTGTAAGGCCGGCCTTAGTTGTTTTTATTTTATTATTGTCTTCGGTTTCCGCGATTATCACTCATAGTAATAAAACAACTTAAACGGATTAAATCGCGTATATTACTACATTTTAAGTCCCGACGTTTCGTAACCCTTTTCAGCGTTCGTGGTCGCGGGTAGACTGAGAAAATCATAAATTTCCTCTGTCAAAATTACTGTTGTGCAAACCTACCCACTTTAAAAAATACAAATTCAATATTAGTGTTGCCAGATGGGCCTAATGTGTAAAGATGTTCACACACATGCCAGAAGGGCTTAAAAACCTAAGTTTAGAAAAAACTAGAGGCGCTTCCAAAAGGCATACTTAATAAGAAAGAAGGCCAAGGAAACTTATCAGCCACGCCTCATGCAAAAAAGAAAATAATTTAAGCAAAAGACTATTTTTGGTAAAACAAATCAGAAAAAAGTTTAGTGTTGCCAGACGGGCCTAATGTGTAAAGACGTTCACACACATGCCAGAAGGGCTTACTATCCTAACCTTAGAAACTAGCGGCGCTTCCAAAAGGCATACTGGATAAGAAAGAAGACGCCAAGAAAACTTCATCAGCCTCGCCTTATGCAAAAAAGAACATATTTTAAACAAAAAGACTCAAGGTATCAGTGGCGTGGCGTCCATAGAACTCGATTCCCATCGGCTTGCCTAATATTAGGCAGTTCAGCACTTAATTCTAGTCACTCATTCCCAAAATACCGCATTCCTAAAATACCAGATTTTTAAAATACCGGATTCTCGATACACCGGATTCTCCGTATACAAGATTCCCAAAATAACACACCCAACAAACTGATTTAGATCCTTGAGTAACTTACGATTTTATAATCTAGTGTAAGGGGAATGTGGTAAGACAGGAATCTCATGAATCGAACATCTGGTTTTTTGAAAAATCTGGTATTTTGGGAATGCGGTATTTCGGACACGAGCGATTCTAGTGCTCTTAAAGAAAATTGAAGCCAAAGCTGCTCCGGTTTGCCCAAGGATTTCTTCAACGCCACGCCACTGCTAGGTATTCTATTTTTAGAAGAAACAAACACCGTTCAGTGTTAAGGTTTTACAGTGCTGTGTCTCGCCCGCCCCTTGATGAGATGTAATACAGGGTCCCAGGCAGGTGGTAGAGACAAACCATCTTCTCTATTGAAATTAGGATACTTCTTGATTTCAATAGCCTCGCGAAGCATCCTTGGAAAATAGCGCTTCTCCTTAGCGAGGATCGAAGCATCATCAAACTTGATCGAGTGGCTAGGTTTGTCCATGACATGCTCGCAGACTGCAGACCTGTTACAACGACGGTGTTTGACATCAGCCGCGTGCTCCTTCACCCGAGTGGAAACACTTCGTTTCGTCTGGCCAATGTATGAAAGACCACACTGACAATCAAGCTTGTATACATACACCTTTTTTTTTTTTTTTTTTTTGACCCCGGGAAATGCATAAAGCTGCATACCACTACGTAACCTAAGGCCATCGGGGGTGACAGCCAGATGTTACGTATTGGTTATGTGGGGCTCTCCGCTCCTGAAGGGATTGGCCTACCCACTAAAACCCAGGGATGCTACCAACCTGTGCCTTCACGGTGATGCCGTGGGATCGGTGTCAAGCCACCACGACATCACCAGCACCTCCGCCCTAGGGCGGACCCTCTCCAAAAAAGGCACACTGTAGCATGGCCAGTGTGCCTTCCCCACCTGCTTCCCTCCGGCCAACCGGGCCGTCCCCCAGGGAAGCCAGGAACCAACACCAGACACACAGGGTCCGCATGTGTATCCGGTGTCAGTCCCTCCCTCGCCGCCACGGGAGGACAAACGCCCCTGCCCCGCAGCCGTCTACGGGAGGACAAACGCCCCTAACCCGCAGACACTCCCGCCTGTCCTTACGGACCGCGGTGGGCCAGTCCTCCGCCTCCCGCCCCCAGCACATGAGGTAGCGGCAGCCTGCAAGGCTGAGTTCTCGGGACGCAGAGGACTAGTCCACCGCCACCACGCAGCGGCACAGGTCACCCGTCTGGTGCCTGCCCGCAGTGCCCCCCAAAAGGAGACGTCGGAGGGATGCTGCCCGTGCCCGACGCTCCGCCCTCGCGTGCCGCACCTGGAGAGTCCTCTAACAGAGGAAACCCGGTGCGGGACCCCCCAACCCCCCCTGACAGGCTCATTCGCAGCATCGGCAAGTGATCAATTAGGGGCCCCTAAGAAATCACTTGCCGTTGCTCCCGGGGTGCACCGGCCAAGACGCTTCCCTTTCCTGCGGATCAACCGGATCAAGAGGAATGAGAAGAATCCAGACACTCTGGGAGGTTTCCTGTCTAGCACCCCTTGTATACATACACCTGCACTTTGCAAAGGGATGTTACACTTCACGGGTCTGAGGTATTGTGACATCTTCTTCAGCGGCTTAAAATATGTCTTGATAGAAGCGCGCTCCAAAATGTGGCCGATCTTATCTGTAACCCCTTTGACAAAAGGTAACACAGCAGGTTTCCGCTCAACTGTCGGGGTCTTCACACGTGGTTTCTGACTGGCACGAGGTATCCTGAGACCATTGGCTCGAAGAGTACTCCTGACATGCCTGACATGACCACGAACGCTGAAAAGGGTTACGAAACGTCGGGACTTAAAATGTGTGTATTTAATCCGTTTAAGTTGTTTTATTACTATGTTTTTATCTTGTTTAAGTATTTAGGTAGACTACCTACTCGCGACCATGAACGCTGAAAAGGGTTACGAAACGTCGGGACTACCTATACGCGATTTAATTCGTTTATGTTGTTTTTCTTATTTTGTTTATTTAGGTGTCACTAACGAAGAAGAAACGCGTACTTTTTCACAATACTAAGGTCCTCTTTAGAAAACTACTATGGAGATGTTTTCCATATACTAAATCTTTCTAACAATAGTACATTGTGCACCGAGGGTAGTAAGAAGGGGATTACTAACGAGAGTCTATTAGAAGCCCGACGCCGTAGGCGGAGGGCTTTTAATGACTCGAGTTTGTAATCTTCTTACTGCCCGTGATACACACAATGTTTTTCATCACATTTGCGAGGAAAAAAAAAATAAAACATAAAAATGAAATAAACTAAACGCACCCGCTAAGAGACAACTTCAACTGTCAACTTTTTCCAAGAATCTTATATACAAACTGGATATTGCATGCCGAACATTTTTTTGAAGCCAGAAAAAATGGCCTTGAATTACGTCACTCCGATCTTGCATCTCTTTCTGACGTGACTGACATATCGGTTATTATTAGTGTTGCCATAGTACGCAGGAGGTGCTACCGGTTAAATGAGGATTTTGATTTGGGTTCTTTTTTTGTATAATACAAAGAAAACTAAGTAAATTTGATTGCAGAAAGTTTTATAAGAAAAATATAAATTTCTGTTGAAATTAGCTTATACTAAATTAATTACATGGCGCCGCATCACAAGAGAAGCGATGGCGCAAGAGTCGACCAAGACATGACCACGACCACTCTGCCAAGAGTGCACGACTAAGAAGAAGAGAAATTAATTAGGTGATGCCGGATAATTCGTATTTCTATAAAAAGTAAGATTTTTTTATAAATAACCTGGCAATACATCAGTGTCGAAAAGAGATATAACATAGGAGCAAAGGTGAATGAACCAGGCTTCAACTCATAGTTCGGCACGCAACATCCAGTTTGTATATAAGATTCTTGACTTTTTCAATATAGTCTTCCACAGATAATGCTAAGAACTGCGTTTAGTTTTTAAACTTGACAGGCAATGTCGCCAGATTGTACCGATTTTCAAAATAAAATTTTAAACTAAATTAATTTAATTGCATTAAAATAATCGCAAAAACTACGGAAATAATAGTAAAATATACCATATAAGTTTTATTTTACACTAAAATTGGTTTTCGTAGCCAAGTTTTGAAGATGTGAAATAGCCTTGGCTGATTCGAAACCTCCTTAGTCTGAAATGACGTACGACTTTTAAAACTAAACTCATAACTCCCGAGGGAGTTATAGATTTTCATACAGTTTTTCCTCCCGTGGGAGTTATAGATATTTGTAACCCACGGGGGGTAAATCGGCTCGAGTTGGTCTATAAGCGCGCGTGTTATAACACCCTTTACGAGCAAGTGTGATGAAAAAGTTGATTGCATATTCAATCGTGTGACCAACCTATAATTATATGAAGGTTACTTTTAATTTTAAAATACAGCGCGGATAAACAACAACCTGTCCAAATTAAATTATAATTGCTACTTAACACTGAATGTGTTTATGCGACTTGCAATCCAGTCACGCATTTTAAACAAATAAATGGGTCGTACAGATTTCGAAAAAAAAACGTATTTCCTGTGGACAAAACAATGATAGTTAACAACTCGAATACACATCACTATGTTTTTATTATACAGCGTGGGAGGGACTATACCGACAAACTTTAACTATAGATTCTAACAACTATTAGGAGTAAAAAATGTTATGTGATGTATAGTCGAAAAACGCTTACTTTCCGAGATATTCATTATTTTGTAAATGAAAAATCCCAAGTGTGTAACAAGCCCTAATAAATGTGACTAAGATACCTTTACTATTTTTTTTAAAATCCTTTAACTAAACAGGAATTAACCTTCGCAGTATTTGATGGTAAGCGACTACCAGGCCAAAAAATTGACCTTTCGTTTCCATTTAAGCTTTTTTTTTTCTTCTTGATAACTTTTCAGCCAGTAAGGACATGTTTATAACGAGGGGCTTAATTTACTGATTTATTTTGTTCCATAAGACTATTAATGTAAAATGACAATATTCGACCCATGTTGACATAACATTTTTTACTCGTCACACCACCAGGAATTCATGGCTAAAGTATGTCGGTATAGTCCCTCCCACCCTGTATAGGCCCAGAAGAAGAAGAGTGGGTTATTTGCCTATACGGGTTCAGTTAGAAAATTAGGCTTTTAAAGCCCCTAGTTTTGTGATGTCCACAGGAAAGACGCGAACACTTAACTCATTCTACAAAATCTGTATGACCCAAATCAAATATCCATGCTATAAATGTGTAATTTGTATTGTACCCCAAATTAATTTTTGTTTTCAAGTGGTTAGTTCCATGCATTGTGGCAGTGGACGTCGTCGGTTGGCCACTGGCCAATTATACAAACAGGTCTTCAATTAATTCGGCACGCAATACCTATTGCACTAACCGCCCATATCAATTGCCCGGCGTTTCATTTAAGATCCCTAACAAGCAATTAATCGAGCGAGGAAACTACCGCAATAGTACTGTGTCATACATGACATGAACGAAGTATGTAATGCACAAAATACTCGTAGGTATACACTATGATTGGCGGCCAAATTGAAAACCCCAATTATATTTACTAATTAATCGAAATAAGCATCATTTCAGCATAGATAATAAGTGCATTCAACTTTCTACTTTCTAATTTTTTTTTTACTTCAATTTTCATCTTCTAATATCTATCCTTGTCATCTCTGGGCTTGGCTGTATTTGTAGGTACGTATCTTGACATCTTGCTAGAGTCCGACCGAAGTTTCGGTTTCAGCCTAGTTTCGGCAAAAAAATTGGTTTCGGCTGCCATCCGGCCGAAACCGAAACTGAATTTGAGGGGTTTCGTGCTGCGATCGGGCAGTTTATTTCAAAAAGCACAGATAATTTATTTGAAATAAGAAGTTATAATATGTGTATTACTCTAAATATCGGAGACTAAATGATATTTAAAAATGAAGACTGACTGATTATGATTGTCATTTTTTTTTCTTCCCACGAAAACATTACCTTATATGGAAGTTTCGGTTCTGGTTTCGGCTGAAACTGAGATCAAAACCGAAATTTGGTTTCGGTTTCGGCCGAAAAAACTAGTTTCGGTCGGACACTACTTGCCAATTCCTTTAATTATATTGCTATAATTTAACTATAGTCTATTTTCCTATAGATTAACATAACTAACCCTAAGCATTTTTGTATAAAAAAAAAGTTAGGTTCACTAACGAATAAATAAGTACTGACCGAAAAAATATTGTTTTATGTCCAAATATACAGGTGTAATCGTTAAGTGTTACGGACTAATCGCATGTAAACACTAAACGATTACACTCTGTATAAAACAAGCGAATACAATTAATTATGCATGTGTCGCATCCAACTGGTTTAATTCGTTATTTGGTTAACTGCCTAGCCTTTTCACTCAACGGCGCCATTTAGTTAACTGCCTGGATCAATTAACGATATGGCTGGCCAATGCCTAGGCCGTTCGTTTAGTAGGGTAACTATGAAGTTAATGAAATGGCTGACCAATGCTTCTAAACAACTATGACCCCACCAGCAGGTCGACGGCTTCTATTTCAGCTCTGAGGTAGCCCCCCCCCCCTCCCCCCCTCGTCTTCCTAGGTAAGATCAGGTTCTAGGACAGAATAGATTTATAGAACTAAAATTTGACGGACTCGACTAGGCGGGCTATTTAATGTTGTCGAACGAAAGTAGTTTGCCTAGCCGTTTGATAGAAGGGCTAGACGGCCCGATGTTCATCCAGGCACTTAACTAAATGATGCCGTTTAATGAAAAGGCTAGACAGCTAACCAAATAGCTAATTAAGCTATTTGATTCATGCATGCACACACATGTTTTTGGTATGTGTTTGGTACATGCATTCAAAATTGTTAGACGTGTAAAGTAACCGTGAAAAGAGAATTACTTTTCATTTAAATTTAATAGGAAATTTAACATTTCAATTATCGAGGCAAACGGCAATTTGCTCTAACTACCTATTGCCACATTAGTTCTTATTTACAAAGCTGTAGCGGTGAAAATCTGTCAAAAAATGTATGTCCTACAGTGCCAACAACCGGGTACTATTTACCATTAGAAAAAAATGGGTGTAATCTGATCGTAACTCTATTTCTGTCTCCTGTTTTTAAACAGATGCTCAAGTAAAGAATAAATTTGTGAAATCAAAAAGGACACAGTGTTCTTATTGACTTTACTACTTGTACTTAGTGACTGACAGACAACGCACATCCATAGAAATTATGAGGAAATTTAAGTATTTAATACTTATTATTACATAATTTAAGGCACTGGTCCCACCAAGAGCGAGAAAGCGATTAGCTATCGGCGATTTTCTCGCCCAAGAAACGAACAAAAGATAAGGATCCTGTGTTAGTAAAAGAGACACATATATTAATAGTTCATCGCTGGCTGTTCACACTGCCGGCGAGTAAATTTTCTAAGAGAATTCACTCGCCCGCGAAGAAAAAACTCGCCAATCGCTACTCGCTGCTCGTTGGTCGCCGCTGGTGGGACTAGTGCCTTAATGTTGAATATAAATACCTGACGAATTACATAATGTTTTATTTTATTGCCATCCATATATGATAAGTAAATGATTCCACTTTTTACATAATCAATATTGCAGTCAACACACTATAAATCTAATTTATAATTTATGAGGCTTTCTAGATATAGTAATTCCACCAGGTCAGCCAAAATCTTGTGGGGTCATCGGTGGATTTTGATAAGTAAGTAACTATTGGTTTTAGTTGCATGTGTAACTTAGGGCCAGAGAAAAGTAACAAATGTTTGAAACGATATGGTAGGTAGCAGTGGTAAGAGGGGACAATAGAGAGATCTCTCTCCAGGCGGGTGTTGTGCCTGGGGACCGAAGTCCAATGAGAGCTAGTCGGAAGTTGTATTTATGCAACCGACTTAGAAAACTTCGATAGCGCGTTGTAGAACAATGTCATAATTGACAGATGACAGGACCGTCGCCCACATGGGCAAACCGGAGCAGCTTTGGTTTCAATTTTCAGAAAGAGCACTAGAATAAAGTGCTGAACTGCCTAATATTAGGCAAGCTGATGGGAATCGAGTTTAATGGACGCCACGCCACTGGTAGGTAGGTACTTTTCTGACAGATCAAAACAGATTGGTGCTTGCCTGTGTTTTGTCGGTTTCAACTGGCTCCTATGTAAGAAATCTATCGCCGGGAGGGAACGATTATGCAAATCTAAAAAGAAATTGCCATTTTCTTGATTGTGATATTGTCTGCCAATTTTACGTTATTTCTACTTAGAATTACGAGCTCTTTCCGTCCCAATAGGAGAAAAAAGTGAAAATTATTCATAGAACCCATTATCAGAACTGTATTAGGTATAAAGAGGGAACCCTTTCTTTTAAAGAATGTTTCAACTCTAATTATAAATGACGGAGTTCTGAGGAAACTAACTAAGAGTATAAATAAAAAATACGGCTGACTAGAGAGCTTCCTCCATTTTGTGACGTCCGTTAAAAACTTGACTCCTCTCCACTACTGCATATGTAGGTACTCGCAGTATATTACTATGTTCAGTGAACTGATATTATTACTGCTATTAAGATTACTCTTAGAGCATTTAGACTGGAGAAGCCTTTCATATTATTTCCCCTCTGCCAAAGGCGCAAGCACAATGTGCATGCAGATTATAAAAACTACTTCAATTAATCGATTATACGCAGTCTCGAAATCGTTCTCAGCGCATGACGAGCTCCGTGAAAATGCCGTTATGTGCTGTTTTTGGGTGCAAAAAACGTTACACCACATCAAATCTACAAAAAGATGGAATATCATTTCACATGTAGGTAAGTAAATATTTGCTTTAACTTCACTATATTTACATTATTTTCGTATTAAACGCTTTATTTAAAGTTCGAAGCCAAGTATCGATTATATAAAATCGATTTGAAGACATTCATTTAGATCCTAACGGAAAGAACAAAATGGCGTCTATTTTGACGTTTGACGTCTCACCGTATTTCAGGTAATAAGGACTACTGTCTTCAACATTTTGTATGCAAACACAAGCCAATATGACACTTCGCAACATTTGTAGGGAAGCCAACTCTTACTTAATTGAAAAATGAACCTTGTGTCTACGGCTATAAGGTCGATTCGTTAAAAATTATATCAACTGTTTTAAAGTGTACGTGAAGTCATAAATCTGCCACAGTAGTGCTACGCTATTTGACGAATATTTTTTCGATAAAAAGTGAATAATTTAATTTACTGTAAATATACAGTACTACATTAAATTGTTACCACTGAGCTTATTGATATCGGGTTTTACTCGTAAAGTATATCATAGTAGTGATGTTTATTTTTACTGACAGAAAACAATTCTTGTGAATAAATTGTACATAGTACCTAAACGTTATGTAGTCTTATTTTGATAAGCTCTATGGTGCTGAATTTAAAAATACATAAATAGATTAATTTTTTTCACAATATAATTGTTATTTATGTGACTGGTGCATAATGAGTGAGAGGCATTAATACGAGCGTGGTTTTATGAAACGAGCCGAAGGCGAGTGCCTAATTAAGTACAGTCGCATACATAACTTTATTTACATGCATATCATAAGTTTTTTACAATATTAACAAATATGGCCTGCGTTTTCAAGTGGTACCTACTATTAACTTATTTGTAGGTATAAAACCTAAGTTTGAATAAAACACAAATAACTAATAAGAATTTAAAACTTTCATGTTTCAAATATTTGTTCTTTCTGTTTCTTATATGAATGGTTTTATTAAAGCAAAGAAAAAAACCATGCATATTCCCTATTGTTCTTAAAGGTATTCTATAAAACGTAACCTTGGTGGTACCTATTAGATATGTTAAATAGTGTTCATTTCGGATCCACCTAATTTCCTATAACCTAATTTATTACTGGTTTGATATTATTACGTTAAAGTAAACTGCTCCAGCTCTAGCAGGTTATTCCTCGAAATAGTTTTCGAAGTAGACCACATTGTAAAAATTTAACCAAACCTAATTGTGTAAGTATCGATAAAGAATACCTAGTCATATTGGTTTCTTATTTCTAATCAATTTTTATTATAACACTTTTATTAAAATTATACTTCGACTTAGTTGTTTAAAGTATAATGTTCATGTTTTAAATATAATTTTTTGAGATTCTAAGTGAAATAGAAAACCGAATTAAATGCAGTAGTAGCATATTTATAGTAGTATATTCAATTTTATAATCCAGTAAATTATTCCATAATTGACGAAATATTTTTATACGTACACCAAGGCGCCATCTTCACCGTCTCGAAAAAATATCGATATCGATATACGCCAACCACTTCGCAGCCCAATAATCGGTTCGAATTTTAGGCGATTACGCCTACATCCTATGAAGCGAGTTGTGTATTTACTTGCTTTTTATTGCATTTTTTTGCATTAGTGTGAAAAGTTAAATTTGTGTTGTTGTATTTTTTTAGTATGAGTGCGTAGCAATGAGAGAGACTTTTGCATTTGTGGGTAGTTTTTTTATATGTGTGTTACCCTGCCCCCCTCTGAATGCGGCAGACTTTTTTGTTCGGAAAGATGCGTTGAAGGCGCCTCCTGTCTAAATGCTCTAAGAGATTACTCCACAACGTTTAACATACCTCGTCACACTTTGTCGGGCACAATTAGATACTTTTGTTTACATATTTTTATCGATATGATTTAGAGAGAGCTACCTATAATAATAAAACTAAATGGTCCAAAACTCCAACGAAACTTCTGGTGAATTGGTTGTCACTCAATTCGGAACTCACTTTGGATCAATAAATACAAAAGCATCATCTTTCAAATTGGTGTATTTTTACAAGAAACTTTACTTTGTTTTTTAGTTTAGATTTGTAGTGATCTCGGTGAAACATACTGTGTCTTCCATAACTGCTCTTCGCGGTGTCGTCATTCATCAGATTGCGACCTATAAAAAAACGATATTAATAACAATACCATTGTCTGTGAAAAGGTACAGAAATAATACGTGACAGTTGGTAGAGCTAACCCCAGTTCCATAGCTTCCACGGTCGCCAGAATCGCCAGATGGAGGAGTCTTCGGCGAGGTCTACGTCGGAAGAGTTATTGAGCGGCGTGGACGCGGAGGCTGGCTCGGGGAGAGTCGTCTCTGTTTGCAAAGATTCTTCATCCCCCCAGGAATAATTCAAAAGGTATAGTGCGGCGTATAACACCAGTACCTAGCAATAAACATATTTCCGTATAAAATACCAAAACACATGAAAAAAAGGATTTGCAAAAAAGGGATAAGACTCGAAATTCACGTTAAAAATCCACAAAATTAATGTAAGAGGTCTGAATATGATCCCCTATAATAACAACAGAATACGCATTACCGTTATCTACTTATCAATTTTCCTAGGAAGTGACTAAGTCTGTCCACAATTTCAGTATTTTTAGGGTTCCATACCAGAATGGTAAAAAAGGAACCCTTATGGTGCGACTCTGTCTGTCTGTCCGTCTGTCACAGCAAGATATCTCAGGATCTACTGATGCTATCAACTTGAAATTTGGAATAGTGTTAAAAAATTATCTTATACATTTTTTAGTTTTTTTTAAGGGGACCTAAATGGGATGTTGAAAATCAAAAGTTGTTATTATATTGAGTGGTATATCAAATGAAAGGGCTTAATGTGTAGACTCCAAAACTATTTTTGTTTTTTTTCTCAGACATGTAGTTTGTGATTTAATACAAAAACGTTAAAAAAGTACCATTCCCCCCTATTATCTCCGAAGTTACTGAATAGAAAAATCTGTAATAATTACCGATTATTATTATCATCCTAAATATTACAGGAAAAATAAAACTGTTTTCCTAACTTGTAGCGTTTTTTAGAAATTCGCAAAAATTGTCAGACAAATTTATTTGCTCCTACTAAACTAACCAGTTTTTCAAGACCAAAGTTAAGTTTGTCCCACCATACAGTTTATCTTGAATTATCCACGTCTCTACTCCCTCGGTGCGCGACTCCGACTCGCGTTTGCCCGGTTTTTTTATAAGAATAGGTATATATTTCGCTTGTTGCAGAGAAAAAAACTTAACTTGTTACTGTGAAAATAGATCAACTCATTACTATAAGACATAATATGAATAAAATAATCTATGTACCTATTTAGACGAAAGTGCGACATGCGACTTCCAGACTTTCGAAATGGTATTTAAGCTTGTTCCATTTTCACAGCGTAAGTTATGGTTTCTGTTTACTTTAGGTACCTTTAAACTCATCCTTTTAACGGACAGCTAATAATAGGACAACTTAACTCGTCTATTATAACGCGTGAATGCGCGGAACATTGTGTTTTCTTCACTTTTATTAACTTCCACAATTTGGAGCGGATGTTTCATTATTCATTATTGGCATACATAATTGTAAGCGATTATTTTACAGACGTCTCTGTGAAGCAATGCGACAGCTTAATAACTGTCGCATTGCTTCACAGTAGTGTATATAACTCGAAGTAATCTTCGTTACAGTGACCTAAATCAGGTTGATAATATGTTCATGTATCGTTTTAATGACTTCAAGTAAGTATAATCGAACATTAGCTACATAGGGTAAAGGCGCCAGTAGGTAGGCTTCTTTTTCGCTGCGCTCTTGGCAGAGCGGTCATGGTCATCTTGTCATGAGGAAGTATTGGGCTGTTGTTGCCCGCCTTACAATGTTTCGCCATCTCGTCCGATTCCTGGCACTTCTGGTCAGGGATCGTTACCGGTATTCATTAAAATTGAAATATCTTCCTTAATTTGCAACATTTCCTTGATATTTTTGTAATTTAGGTAGCATTATTATACTATTATATAAATTCATTAAAGAAATAAAATATTCAATAATAAGCGAGATACCGAAATAGAATACCGGTATACGATCCCTGCTTTTGGTGCATTCGTGCAATGTCTACCTATAGTTAAGCTGTAATTTAGGCGTAACTTGGCTGGCCCACAGTGTAATAAGACATACTTAGGCTTACCTACCTCTGTTTTCTGTTTCATTGTTAGATAAAAAGTATTCTATAATAATCATCCTTGCAGCCACCATAAATAAAAGAGTAAGGTAACATTACCTTCATTTACGTACTTGTCGAGTTTTTTTTAACCTTCGTGGAGATCTCTACCTAATGTTGAAGTATCGACTAATGAGAGCTTTCATTCACACGTCAATTGAAAACTTGTCATTTCATATAAGAAAATTACACCTTAGAAATATTATTATTTATCATATAGGATAAGATGTTTTACGTTGATAGTCAAAGGACGATCACGCGGCGCGACAGCTCCCTTATAACAACCGCCAGGAGTTCTCATTACGCCGATACTCCAAGAACTGCTCGTGGTCAGTCCAGTGTCGCCATCGAACATAGAGATTCCATAAATGTTCGACCTAAGGGCTCCGTCCAGAAAGAACTCGTCACTCTATTTTTCGAGTCGATGCTTAAACACATCGTGGAGTCGTGGGACGTTCTTGTACAGGAAATATCTGAGACGGATATAGAAAAAACGAGTGAGGTCGCTGTATCAAAAAAGAAGGGAAAAGAATCCGGTAAAATGAACATAATCATTAAGGAATAGATTCCGTACACTGTCGCTACAGGTCGCGCTAGAGCTCTTATGGCTTGGGAACTGAACTGGAGGTAGCGAGAGGATTACGCTGTCAGTTGCCATACCTTTTTTTTTTTTTTTTTTGACCCCGGGAAATGCATAAAACTGCATACCACTACGTAACCTAAGGCTATCGGGGGTGACAACCAGATGTTACGTATTGGTTATGTGGGGCTCTCCGCTCCTGAAGGGATTGGCCTACCCACTAAAACCCAGGGATGCTACCGACACCTGTGCCTTCACGGTGATGGCATGGGAATCTACTAACGCCACGCCATCACCAGCACCTCCGCCCTAGGGCGGACCCTCTCCGAAAAAGGCACACTGTAGCATGGCCAGTGTGCCTTCCCTCACCAGCTCCCCCCCGACCAAATGGCCGTCCCCTGGGGAAGCAGGGACCGGCACCAGACACACGGTGTCCCGGTCCCTCCCTCGCCGCCACGGGAGGACAAACGCCCCTGCCCCGTGACCACGTGTAGTGGGGATGGTATCCGGGAAAACGTCCCTTCAACCAAACCACCACTACACCCCCATCCCTTGTCAGCAGTGAACTCTGCTATTGCAGAGGACACGCCGAGGGACCGTCAGGGTGGAAGGGTTAGCCTCCGGGACCGGATCATAGGCCCTCTGCCTACCGCATCCCTGGCCAACCGAAAGTAAGGCCAAGGGCTAGCAAAGTCAACGCAACGCGTCGACAGTTCTAACCCTTGCCCAGCCCAGATGCTGCCCATTAGCAATGTCTTGGTCTAGACGAGAGAGGTACCCATTACACAAGACATCGGGAGCAATCGGCAACACCTAGGTTACTCAACCACCCACCCTCGCTGGCCGAGAAGTAGCGATGGGTTGGAAAAGTCTACACAGGACGATTCCAACCCATTGCCGACGGCCGAGTGCTTGCCCTTTTCCGTGGGTTCCAGATCCATGCCCTCCCCCCCCTGCCCGTAGGCCCCCGAGGCCCCTCTCCCACACCAGTCCCCGGATCCTCGGGAAAACTGCAAGCGGTTTGTCAGGTATTAGCCACCAACAAGCAATGGCCATTGCTTGTTGTTGTTTCCAGGGTGCACCGGCCCAAGCAGTACCCTTCCATGCGGATCAAACCGTGATCAAGATGGATTGGTAAAGCTCGAGCACGCGTGGAGGAACCTGACTTGCACCCCTCAGTTGCCATACCTATCCATAGGTACTTTATCAGATTCTGTGTTCGAATACTTCGAATCCTCAACTCACGCGCGATCTTTAGGCACGTACGTATGGATAATTCACCCGTTTTAGGAACATGTCTTACTTAGGTAAAGCGTGATATTTTCAATTGAATTCGCGAATAAGGTCAGTGAAAGGTTTTGCAATAATGAACGGTAGGTATAGGTACTTATATACAACACGACCCAAAAATCATGATTTATAAAAAATAAGTACATATCGATTAGGGATGTAACGATACCGATACCGATACCGATATATCGGCCGATATATCGGTATCACCGATATATCGGTATCGCCGATATTATACAACCGATATTTGAAGAATTTGCTGTATGAAAAAAAATCTGCAAAAAATAATTTCAACTTCTGACTTAATTTATGTACTGGTCTATTCTATTACCTTGTGCAATATGTTAATTAAATCTTTGGTTCTTAATTAAAAAAAAATGAATTTTGAGTTGACAATTTATTATTTTTACTTTACACTTTCAAGGTTGACTCTTTGGTAAATATAGCCAGTAGTCATTGCCATTAGTTATAATAAGGACATAAAAATATCTGAAGTTCATACTTCATTATTAAGCTAAGATATCGGTATCGGTATCGGTATCGCCGATATTAACTACTATATATCGGTATCGGTATCGTATCGGCAAAACTGTGTATCGTTACATCCCTAATATCGATAACTTTAGACTCAAAGGGCGTAACCGCCATTAGAACCTACGGCGTTTACGCCCTTTGAGTCTAAAGGTATCGATATATAAGTTCTTATCTCAAGACCGTTTGAATTTGAACTATTCAAGGTGTCGTCTTTTATAAGCGTTACTTTAATTTTATCGTGGACCATATGTATACCTACGTATATTCTAAACATAACTACTAGGGATGTAACGATACCGATACCGATATATCGGTATCGCCGATTATATACAACCGATATTTGAAGAGCGCGAAAAGAAATTGTTGTATGAAAAAAAATCTGCAAAAGTAATTTCAATTACTGACCTAATTAATAAATTGGTCTATTACCTTGTGCAATAATAATTACTATGTTAATTATATATTTGGTCATAAGTCATTTATTCATAAACAATATACATTGCGTTTGAAATTGTAATTTATGCATAAATATTAAAATTATAACTTCAAGCTAAATACTTAATACTAACTTAACAAGAGCTAACATAACTTAAATTTTCAATAACAAATTCCCTACCAATATTTATTTACATTTATGTCATTTTCCTAACATTTACACATACATAAATAATATTTAACACATTCACAAATCATTACAATCCTTGCAAAAATCATCCACGGAGTAAAGACACTGTTTCAGCAAAAACGCTTTGATCTTGTTTTTAAACAAATTTACACTAGTCAACAACTTATACTCAATTGGCAACTTGTTGAACAAAATTACCGCCTGATAACCTGCCGAGTGCTTTACTACTCTGAGTTTAGTGTTTATCGATCGAGGCAGGTCTTTTCTTCTGGTGGACAGACGCATTTGCCTCTCTTCGGGCGTTTCTATATTGCCAATGTGCTTAATTAGATTGGAAAGTACCACAAGAATGTAAAGGCTCGGAACAGTCAGTATCTCGTATTCAGTAAAAAACTTCTTGCATGACGTTGTTTGTGATACCCTTGCTAAAATTCTGATCGCTCTTTTTTGTGCTACAAAAGCGGCCTGAATATTATACTTATAACTATTCCCCCAGAACTTTATGCTGTATCGTATCCTTGATTAGATCAAAGCATAATATACCATCTTTAGCTGGGCCAGATTAGCTTCATCTCGAAGACTCCTGAGTGCATAGCACGCCGAACCAATAGAATTGGTTACAGCTTCCAGTTCATCTTTCCAGTTTAGGCTGGAGTCGATGTAAACGCCGAGAAACTTCACAGAGTCCGCTTGTTTGATCGTGGTCCCGTCAGAAACAATTTGCAGAGCGTCTTTCCTACTAGTTGTAGTCTTAAAAAGCATAGCATTGGTTTTGCTACTATTTAGTTTCAGATTGTTTACGTCGAACCAGATCTGAAATGCTCTCATGGCGTTACTTGCTCTTTCATTTAGTTGCTGGATTCATAATAAACAATAATAATTTTGTGTTGACAATTTGTGACGTTCCGCAGGTAAAGGTACCTTATGGCGGGTAGGCGCTTACGCTGTTATTAACGGCACTCCTATATTAATTTGATGCTACACGACGTAAGTGCCTACCCTCCATAAGGTACCTTTTCCTGCGGAACGTCACATTTATTTATTTTTACTTTACACTTTCTAGGTTGACTCTCTGTTAAATATAGCCAAGTTTTAGCTATACATACAAATAATAAATCTGACATAATAAAAGTCCATACTTCATTAGTTAGCTAAGATATCGGTATCGCCGATAATTTACTACAAATATCGGTATCGGTATCGTATCGGCAAAATTATATATCGTTACATCCCTAATAACTACCTACAATTGTCTTTTACCGTATAGCGAAGTCGACCAAAAGTAAACAGACATCGAAGGATTTCTCTGAAGCTGCTCAGGTACGGTATTCACGATTTTTTAAGATTCAGCATGTCCACTTTACTGTGTACTAATGTTGTACCATTTGATGTACATTTGAGGTACTTAAGATGGTACACACCATCTTAAGTACCATAGTTTACGACGAATAAAGAATAAATAATTTCAAATCTTATTGTGCATGCCGCAGATAGAGATATGTAATGCTTGGTGGTCGGGGTCCGATGAGCGCGCGATCATTCACTTCCAGAACGGAAACCTCTACGAAGGGAACATATCGATGAAGTGCATGCATGGAGAAGGCCGTTTCCAATGGGCTGATGGTACGGTTTACTTGGTAAGTAGTGGTTTATTTGGGATTAAAGATTTTTCTTATTTTCTTGAAAAGTTAGCATTTCACTTATATATGAGAAACAGGCTTTTGTATTTTCTTTCTAATTTATGAAATATGTGACGTTCCGCAGGAAAAGGTACCTTATGGAGGGTAGGCACTTACGTCGTGTAGCATCAAATTAATATAGGAGTGCCGTTAATAACAGCGTAAGCGCCTACCCGCGATAAGGTACCTTTACCTGCGGAACGTCACATATATTCATTCGTGCCTACGTACTACATATCTGATTTTGATAGTAAAAGTGTAGAAGATGGATATGGTCAGTATCGTCCACTGTAGGGCTCGCGGTCGTGTCCGGGTTTCGTGTAAACGTTTCTATTACCCGTTTCTGAGTAACACGGACACGGTTTTCTGGCCCGTTCCGCACGGGTAATTAGGAAACGTGTAATTAAGATCCGTTTCCACGGGTACACGGGTACCCGAAAAAACGGATCTTATTTACCCGTGTCTCCGGATCCGTCCTTAACGAGTAGCGAAGGTACAAATCGTGGTTCGAGCTACAAATTAATAGACACAATACGTATAAGTTTCGAGCATATCTTATTCCGTGGTGTATAATATGTAAAGCCGAAAGTCAATAAACAGTATATTGGGCTAAGGGTTCGGCCTTTTAAGAGCAGGTAGTTTTTGCATAGAATACGAGTAGACATTTTTATATAAGACTTCGAAGTTCAAATACTAGCACTTTTTAGGGTAAAAACGAGACCCTATTACTAAGAGTCCACTGTCTGTCTATCTGTCTGTCCCTAGGCTGTATCTCATGAACCGTGATAGCTAGACAGTTAAAATTTTCACAGATTATGTATTTCTGTAGCATCTATAACAACAGATACAGAAATGGTACGGAAACCCTTCGTGCGTGAATCCGACTCGCACTGGCTGGTTTATTTATTTATACAAAATAGAGTTACGTTTATATATTTTTTTACATAAATAAAATAGTTAAATAATTGTACTTACTCGGTGGTCGTCGGGTTTGTTGACTTATGGTGAATTGTTAATAAATGTCTTCCAATCGCTCCTGTCGTCTATATAGTAGTCCTGATTAATATTACAAGAAATCTCGTTGTTTGTGCGATAATTGAACAATGAGCAATAAGCTTTGTCATCGACTCTTGTGGCAAAATTCCACACCCAATTTCTTCTATTTTTTTAACATTTAATAAAAATCTATCGCATTAACAGTATATAACAACAAAACCAAACACAACAAAACAAAAAAAAACGATTTTAAAGTAACTTGCAACGAAACTGTATTACTCTGGAACTGGAATCATAGGTACTAAAAAACAACTAGACTAGGTACCTTATTTCCAAAATCTTACCCATTTCTTGTTCATTCTAATTGTTTTTGCTCTGCCTTTTTTCATAGTAAACTACTTGTTAGTGCGATGCGGCTCCAAATCAATAAAAAACATTTACTTATCTAATCTTTTAAGATTTTGCCGGGGCATTTGTTGAAATTTTTGGTGCATAAGTTTTAACCTTATTGCTACGACATAAAGCTTATAATTGGTAGTCGTACTTGTGATGATGGTTTGGGAACCTACTTCTTTGTTCGCTTCGTCAGACAAAAAGGCGTTCGGCGTTCAAGTTTATTACCTTAACCCTATTGTGAAAGTCACTCAAGTAAACTTGAATGATTACCAATTTTAGGATTTATCTTAAAGAAATAAGCAATCTTATCGCAAGTTAACTAAGGTAACATGGACTTTTGTGGTTCTCGGGTAAAATTCAGTTATGAATAATCACATGATAATGGCGCTTATGTTTATCTTTTTTGCGCCATTGGCAGATGTTTGTTGTTTTTGCGAAGTAATTCATAATTATATTCTAAACTGTTATTTTTAATTGATATTTTAGTATATCTGCAAACCATATTCGTCACATATCTGATATGCCATTATAAATAAAATGTTGTTTTTAATTAATTGACTTAGATAAGACGCAATAGGTTTTAATTTTATTAAATCAAAACCTAACACATCAGAATAAAGTTTCTAAACTAAGTACGAGCAGATTTAGAATAAAATACAGCAGAAAATGTAGAATAACGATGCCTACTTCGATTTATATAAAAAACATATTTTAAGTAGTTGGCTAAATATGATTTTCCAACACGGTTACAAACTATTATTAAACATTCGTACGCCAAAAGAGTTCATCTGAAGTCAGCATTAAATAGTAGATATTGTGTGCCTTGACAACGACTGTTTCGGTTCGTTCCTACCCGTTCGGGCCGGTTTTAAATACACGTGTACCCGCGGACACGTAGAACGGGTACGGGTACCGGACACGTTTCTGAGAAACGTTTCCGGTACCCGGCGGGTTTGTGTAATCCGGGTTCTTAGTACCGCCGGTCTTAAGAACACGGGTATCCGTTTCGGCGTGTAACACGTGTAGCGGGAGCCTTCCAGACGTACATAGTTGGGCTAAGTTATGTAAAAAAAACAAGAAATATTCTGTCAAGAAGTATCTAATTATAAACAAACAGTATTTCCTACATTCTACACTCCGTGATAGCATCATTGTAACGATATTATCTAAAATTCTACTCATTCAGGGACAATTCAAAAATAACGAAATGGTCGGGAACGGGATGATCCAATGGAAGAATGACACTTGGTACCAAGGGGAGTTCATGGGCAACCTGAGACACGGACGCGGGCTCTACGTTGATTCACGTAAACAAACGTCTTACGTGGGCGGCTGGCACCTGGGCACCAAGCACGGCCAGGGCGCCATATACTACTCACCGGATTTCACTAACTCTTACGACGGAGAGTGGGTTAAGGTAAGTCTGCGTTTAAGGCACTGGTTCCACGGCCGGAGAGTAAGCGAGTAAAGTTGGGCGAGTAACAATTCATTGCGGTCTGACGGGGCCTGTTTCATATACGTGACAATCCGACAAATTGTCAGTTTTTGACAAAAAAGACGTATTGTCACAAGAAATTCAGTTTCATAAACGTGACAAATTGCTGTTTAGTTAAAAGATTTAACCCATTCATTGCCGAAGACGCGAATTCGCGTCATCGCTTATAAGGCGGCGGCACCGCGGGTAGTGTAGAGATTTGGAGCGTCGGCAATGAATGGGTTAGAAAAAATTGTAAAAGTAGGTATCTCAGTCACATTTATAAGGGCTTGTTACACACTTTCGGGCCCACGTTGTATGTGTAAAAATTTGTGAAGATGTTTATATGTTTATTGCTAAACGCGGTAAAAATTGAATGGATTGAAATTAAATTTAGCGGTGGTGCCTATTTTAACATATGTTTCGCAATATTTATGAAGCAGTAACAACAGGACTCGATCAAAGCCTGTCATTTTCAATAGCCTGAAAAATTTCAACGGAACATAATTTAACCGACTTTTCTTCTCTCATTCATCTCAAACCTTCCATCTTCCATTCATACATAGAATCACTCCATTACAGTGCATTATATAAAGTCACGCATATTTGTGGATTCAGCCGCCCATTATCCCTCGTGGGATGGGGACTGAAATTCGCCTTTTCACAGTCATAAAAAAAACTCGAAATAAGACCAAAGTGCATAAGCAGCTGGCCCGCGCCCACCCATGGCCCAACTAAGTACTTACCTAGCTATGGATACTTTAGTACCTTATCGCTTTAGTTCTTTAGCAATAAAACAACCTATTGTTTACCACTAGTTTTATGTAAGTTAGCATTGTAATTTTTCTTTTGGTGTGCCATAAAGTATGATTGTGTTGTCTATTATTGTATTAATCTGACAAACTAAAAGTGCCCCACTTGGCATGTACGATTTATTGTGATAGATGCGAGTTACCTACGTGATTTTGATTTTAGTACAAAATATGCCTCTTCCACAGAATATAAGACATGGACTTGGATCACGCGAATACTGCCACAGTAGTGGTTATAAAGGAGAATGGGACACATACTTGAGAGAAGGCAAAGGTTTGATGATATGGCCCAATCACGATGTAAGTATTATATACAAAATTATAAGCAGCAGCGAAACCTTGTATGTCCAAGGACCTTAAAATAAATAGCCGGACGCAGCCTCGCCAACAGAGAACTGAACACAACACGTGCCCTGGGCGCCAACAAAGAGAAATGTAGGTACTAATTACCTATACAAAAAAATACCATCAATCCAAATTCGCCAACATGGCGAAATAAAAGTCTTGAATTCAACCCCCTCCCTGGATTATCCGCCCCAGGTGTCACCAAAAAACAAAGGAGCGCAGTTTGGATGCGTGCCCGGTGCTGTTTTATGTCGCTACGCCACTGCTAGTACATAAGCTGGCTGCTTGTACACTTACGAGCCGCACACACACATCTACTAGTTAGGGTTCCGTACCAAAATGGTAAAAAAGGAACCGTTATGGTGCGACTCTGTCTGTCTGTCTGTCTGTCCGTCTGTCACAGCCAGATATCTCAGGAACTACTGCTGCTATCGGTTTGGAATAGTGTGAAAAGTAGCTAACCCGAGCTTATTGGACATAAAAAAATCTTGTACCTTTTTTACTTTTTTTTTAAAGGGCTCCGTAATGGGATTTTGACAATTGAAAGTAGGGCTAATATATCGAGTGGGGTATCAAATGAAAGAGCTTAATTTGTAGATTAAAATCACGTTTTTATTTTTTTTCTTAAATAAATAGTTTTTGATTTATGGCGAAAAAAGTTTAAAAAAATACCATTCCCCCTATTATCTCCGAAGTTACTGATCAGAAAAATGTGTCATAATTACCAATTATTAATGTCGTCCTAAATATTACAGGAAAAATATAACGGTTTTCCTCACTTGCACCGTTTTTAAGAAATTTGCAAAAATCATACCTAACACATATTTATTTGCTCCTATCCTACTAAACTAATCGCCATACAGTTTTTAATGAACTATTCATGTATCTACTTATTAGGATTATTATTTTTATTAGGAAGACCGTTATATTTTCTCTTCCTAACTTGAATACTTTTTTAAAAATTTACAAAAATCTTAACATATTACTTCTGCCGCCGCCGCCGCTTACGAGAGCCATCTAGCGGAGAGTAGCAAAACTAAGCGATGTTTTATTTCAGATTACATAAAAAATGTCTATTAAATACAATGATCAGGAATCGGGAAAAAAACATAAAGTAACAATAATTATTAAAAACTCTATAATAGGAGTATGTTAGGAAATTTGACACTAGTAAATACCATAAAAATGAAATACCACTAGCGCCATCTAGGGACACAAATCTAAAATAAGGTAGCTTGTGGCAGCAATATTAATTTAATAGACAAAAGTGTGCTTCAAAACATGATTCCTTCATGAAAAATGATACATGAGAACTAACTTAGTTGACAAACAATTATTTCAATCAGCCAATAACAAAAAGTAACGTTTAAATTTAAATTACAAGTAAAATTTACGCGCTATTTAGTATCAATAGATGTCGCTGGAGCATACGCTGCATCGCGCTGTTAAGATTTTTCCTGGTTTAATAGGGCTAAAGTGGGTTTAAGACAGGGTTGCTGTTAGGCACTTGTCCCACCAAGAGCGAGGAAGCGATTAGCTATCGGCGATTTTCTCGCCCAAGAAACGAACAAAAGATAAGGATCCTGTGTTAGTAAAAGAGACACATATATTAATAGTTCATCGCTGGCTGTTCACACTGCCGGCGAGTAAATTTTCTAAGAGAATTCACTCGCCCGCGAAGAAAAAACTCGCCAATCGCTACTCGCTGCTCGTTGGTCGCCGCTGGTGGGACTAGTGCCTTAGTCGTAAGGTTGGTCTACTTATGAGTTTATACGGAACCCTCGGTGCGCGAGTCCGACTCGCACTTGACCGGTTTTTTTTTCCTATTGCGAGCAGCATGCACACATAGGTAGCTGGCGGACTATACATGCTTCAGTTGATTGTTAGCGAGGGTCCGTCCAGCTATTTACTTTAAGGTCCGTGACGTGACATTAGGTACCAATTATATTATATTCTATTCCATATCTTAGTGAGCTAAAATAATACTATATTTCAGTTTTACAGTGGCGATTGGAAAAACAACGTTATGTCTGGTTTCGGCATTTACATTTGGGATATGTATTACAATAACACGATGTCGTTACCTTCGATAAATGTTTTTCGTGGCGAATGGCATAAGGGCAAACGCAATGGCTACGGTGTACTTAATTTGGGTTATGGCCTGGGCTCACATTACAAAGGTGATTTCAAAAATAATCTGAAGCATGGAGTTGGCAAATTGGTCACCAATAATGGACAGATCCTTCGGCATAAGGCGTTGTTTATAGATGATAATCTCGGGCCACATGAGTCTGACAGTGAGTGCGGCCAACTGGCTCGAGCGCCCAGTCCCAAACAGCCTAAAATACACGAACCAATCCAATTCGACTTATGTGACTCCAGCCCAAACCTCATTTATCATGTGCAACAATCAATAAATAATATCGATCGACAAACAGAAGTAAGAGAGGCTATGATCAGTGACTTCATCGAAAACAACAGACATCTTGAATTCGACGTCAGCACAAGACACAAAGACGAAGACCCTAAAGAACAAGACTTGAACATCAAAGATTTAATCGCTTTTGAGGAGATTTCCCTGCGTAAAGCTCTACGATGCTACGAAACTGAATTAAGAAACATTTACTACAAATATGCCAAAGTATGTAACACTGAAGAAATTGATTTTACTCCGAATCTTATCCGCTTATATCTTTGGCAATTGTATTTCGATTGTAATATTCACCAGAAAGGTTTGACGCTAGTCCAAATAGATAATTTATTTAGTAAAAATCCTGAGTGGCTAGCTTGTAATCCACACAATCCATTTGAAAAAATATACTTTTGGCAATTTGTGCACTCTCTTATTACTGTGGCCAGCGAGTTATACGCCAAAAGGCAGTTTCCTGGACCGAAGCCGGATACGATTCTAGCATGCGCATTTAGAAGATTTATGGAGAAGGATGTCTTGCCAGGTTTAAATAACAACAAAGGTATTTTGGTTTGGGTAATGACTTGTTTATTTTAAAAACCGGACAAGGTGCCAGTCGGACTTGCCCACCGAGGGCTCCGTACAAATACTTTAAAATAAAAAGTATAGTCCATATATACAGGGTGTCCCTAAAACCAACTTTTATACGATCAGGGCTGATAGACCAGCTCATAAGAACCTAGATTAAGCAAATTTGACCTCAGTAAAAATCTCTTAGTTTTCGAGATATTGACGTTTTTGTAAAACTCGTGCTAAGTGATACCCTGACTCGGTGTCTTGAGTGTCATTGCTAAAATATCAAGTATTTTACAAATCTGTTTTTTGCTATGTGTGGCCAAATAACTATGCTATTGAACGTATTTTCTATTTTTGCTAATTTATACATGCTGTGGACACAGTACCATAACAAAAAAAAATTATTAGATTTTTTTCAAATTTCACCTCTGACTTCGAACTAGCGTGGTGAAAAAAAAATGTACCAACATAACCAGGCACTCAACGTAAAAAAATTGCGCATTTATTGTAGTTTCTAAAATGGTATAAAATTTACTAAACACTGTAATAATTTTTGAAATAATGATATTTTGTTACAAAATTAACTGTGTGCCGCCTTCATCTCATACGATCCGGTTGAACTAAGTTTGCACCTGGCGTGCTTGACATCACATACAAATTAGGTGCAAACTTCACGTAATCGTCAATATCTCGAAAACTAAGAAATTTTTATGAGGTCGATTTTACTCAGTCTCGTTTTTTATGAGCTGGTTTATCAGCCCTGTTCGCCATTTTGTAAAAGTCGCGAATTTTGATAGCCTGGATCAGTCTTTCGAAAGTCATGACTTCAAATTTCAGTATTTTCTTAATCTGCTTTTTGTTTTAAACATTACTTAATAATTATGCTATCATACCTTATCAAAATAAATTAGATTTTACGTGATTCAAAATATGACCTCGGATTTGAATCGCGTAATACTTAAAACAAATTTACCATGCTACAATAAAAAAAAAATGTAGTTTAAAGTAGTAAGATTTTACACACTAGACACCGTAGTTTTTAAGATAATAGCATTTTAATTCAAAAGGAGGTTATACTACAATATTCCATTGGTTAAATTTCGTACCAGAATTTGAATTTCGAACAGAAAAGGTATGATAGCATAATTATTTGGTAATGTTTAACAAAAAGCAGATTAAGAAAATACTGAAATTTGAAGTCATGACTTTCGAAAGACTGATCCAGGCTATCAAAATTCGCGACTTTTACAAAATGGCGAACAGGGCTGATAAACCAGCTCATAAAAAACGAGACTGAGTAAAATCGACCTCATAAAAATTTCTTAGTTTTCGAGATATTGACGATTACGTGAAGTTTGCACCTAATTTGTATGTGATGTCAAGCACGCCAGGTGCAAACTTAGTTCAACCGGATCGTATGAGATGAAGGCGGCAGACAGTTAATTTTGTAACAAAATATCATTATTTCAAAATTATTACAGTGTTTAGTAAATTTTATACCATTTTAGAAACTACAATAAATGCGCAATTTTTTTACGTTGAGTGCCTGGTTATGTTGGTACATTTTTTTTTCACCACGCTAGTTCGAAGTCAGAGGTGAAATTTGAAAAAAATTGAATAATTTTTTTTGTTATTGTACTGTGTCCACAGCATGAATAAATTAGCAAAAATAGAAAATACGTTCAATAGCATAGTTATTTGGCCACACATAGCAAAAAGCAGATTTGTAAAATACTTGATATTTTAGCAATGACACTCGAAACACCGAGTCAGGGTATCACTTAGCACGAGTTTTACAAAAACGTCAATATCTCGAAAACTAAGAGATTTTTACTGAGGTCAAATTTGCTTAATCTAGGTTCTTATGAGCTGGTCTATCAGCCCTGATCGTATAAAAGTTGGTTTTAGGGACACCCTGTATATCGATACGTTTAAACTCAAAGGGCGTAAGCGCCATTAGAACCTACGGCGTTTACGTGCTTTGAGTCTAAAGGTATCCATATACTATATTTTTTATGATTTAATTATAAATGTATTGCTTTCAGAACTTTCCCTATACTTGTGTAAGACGTTGTTGCTTGTCAAATTTCATAGTTCTAGGTCAACGGAAAGTACCCTATAAATTTTGGTTTCTTTGAAAGTCCGTACGTTTTTTGCGGCATAAAAGGCCATATCTTTCTTTTACGTTAAATTAGAAGTTTGATTTTTTCACAGCTTCAAGGGACCATCCATAGACCCGAGTATATGGTTTAATTTCAACTCGATACCTCCACGTGTTCCCGAGGTAAAGTGTCTTAACAGACGGACAGACAGACGGACGGACGGATGGACAGACGGACAACAAAGTGATCTTATAAGGGCTCCGTTTTTTTCCTTTTGAGGTACGGAACCCTAAAAACACCTTCGAAGCTTTTATAAGAAAAGGCTATATGAATATGGTGACACTTATTGCAGCTTCTTTTTTATGACGTGTCAAAGCACACAGATGGTAGGTTACCTGTGCAGTTTCCATGAAAAACTGTCTCGTGACGTGACATCTCAACATGGTTAAATTGGTGCCTTGTTTTTTTTTTTTTTTGTTTTTTTTCATCTTACTCGTAAAATCACTAATGACTGAATGTAGCTGGATTTTTACAGAGCAATTTTGGAAACATGCTGTGACGGTTGTTTGAATTTTGCTGCACGATGTTTATTTGAATTTTTAAATCCCTAAAAAGTATGCATATACTTAAATTACATATTATCATTATGTAACATCGATGGGTAGTGATCAGCAGTTTAGTTAATTTCTTATTTTATCTGGTCTACAATGAAATCTCACTTCGAAATAAATATTTGAAACAGTTATCGATAAATTTAATATTGACGTTTTTGCCACAAACTTCTATGTCTGATTATTACAAAATACCCTAATACGATAACCTTTTTTTAAGGCTACCTTGTGAAAGGCTACGGGGTGTTTATGCCGTTGAAGGGTCTGTACGCGCTCTACCGCAGCATAGGCGAGCCGCACACGGTGCGCGCGTTCCTACGCAGCGCGCGGTACTCGCACCACGACTTCGAGCACCCGCAGCCGCCTGTGGTCGACGCGCCCGACGGTTGCTCACCCATCGGACGAAATGCTTACGTGTTTGGAGACGAAATGAGCTTTCCAGTTGGTGCGTGATTTTATTATTTATTTCATATCTTGCAAATTGATAATCTCGACAGATGAAATAACTTTACAAATATAATTAATCGGAAAGTACCTAATAATAGGTGTATAAGAAGAATGTGATTGTGCTAGAACAATTAAATAAGACTGTTACACAGGGCGTTCCACGACTATGCAGCATAAAGGACATGCACCTTAAATATTGTAGATAGCCTAGATAGGATGTTCTGCTGTAAAGAACCCTTTTTAGGGTTCCGTACCAAAATGGTAAAAAAGGAACCCTTATGGTGCGACTCTGTCTGTCTGTCTGTCTGTCTGTCTGTCTGTCTGTCTGTCTGTCTGTCCGTCTGTCACAGCAAGATATCTCAGGATCTACTGATGCTATCGACTTGAAATTTGGAATAGTGTTAAAAACCGCTAATCCGAGCCCATAGGACAGAAAACAAATCTTATGCCTGTTTTACTTTTTTTTTTAACTGGACCGAAATGGGATGTCTAAAATCAAAAATTGAGCTAATATATCGAGTGGGATATCAAATGAAATGGCTTAATATGTAGATTCCGAAACCGTTTTTATTTTTTTTCTTAGATATGTAGTTTTTGATTGAAGACAAAAAACGTTGAAAAAAATACCATTCCCCCCCTATTATCTCCGAAGTTACTGAACAGAAAAATCTGTAATAATTACCGATTATGAATATTATCCTAAATATTACAGGAAAAATAAAACGGTTTTCCTAACTTGCAGCGTTTTTTAGAAATTCGCAAAAATCGTAAGACAACTTTATTTGCTCCTACTAAACTAACCGCGACATATGTCGATATATGGGGACAACAGTTTTACAAGAGCAAAGTTAAGTTTGTGCCACCATACAGTTTTTCTTGAATTATTCACGTATCTACTGACGAGTTTGTACGGAACCCTCGGTGCGCGAGTCCGACTCGCACTTGACCGGTTTTTTTAATACTAGATCACACGAGAGCACCTTTAAAAATATAACGTGACGTTCCCACAGGTAAAGGAACCGAAACTAAAAGCAGCAATGAGGCATTATGGTGGTTTCTTTCTATCTTTCCAATAAAAGTTTAAAAAAATTATATCTCCGTATCGACACATTTATTATTGCATAATATTACGTGAATATTATTAATTGCAGGTTATCAATAAATGGATAACTCAATATCGGCCACAAGGTACCTTTACCCGTGGAACGTCATAATATAATGTCTCCATACCGCAAAAATATCCTATCCACGATATTCCTTGTCCAGCGTGGGTACATTGGACTCCAGACTAATACAAAGCTACTCTGGAATCCAATGTATCCAAATGGATACACTGGATAGGGAACGTGTTAAGCTACATACTACCTACCAGTGGCGTGGCCTCCAGAGAACTCGATTCCCATAGGCTTGCCTAATATTAGGCAGTTTTCAGCATTTAATTCTAGGGCTCTTAAAGAAAATGGAAGCCAAAGCTGCTCCGGCTTGCTCCAAGGATTTCTTCAACGCCACGCCACTGCTACGTACTTGCTCTCCGTGTCGCAAAATCGTGAGACGCCCTGTATTCCTAAGCATTTAAGTAGGTACCTAATTGAAATAACTGTAAATAAACAAAATATAAATACATAAAGACAACTAAGTGTCCGTATATGTTTATTTTATTAAAGTGATAACGTTGTTGCTGAAACATTACCTAAATACTTATTACAAATTTATTTTCAGAGGGGTATATAGAAAATTGTACGAACGAAGATGCGGAAAAACCAGAGTTAAAACTATTCAATTTTGGTAATCTATCCTGCAGAACGATCATAAAGATATTTGCAAAAATATTCCCACAGGTCTTTGGGGACCAGAAAATATTAGATTTGGACGTTGAAATAACGTTTTACGAGTTTTTTGAAGCGGTTATCGCGTGTACTGAGGAAAGCATTCGCCAAAAAGACGATGATGAGTGCCAAGAGGTGGCCACGCACTCCTCACAAGCTAAACCTTCAAAGAGCTTCAAAGCGACCAAATAATTTGAATAAAATAAACCCTTCCTCCGAGTTTTTCCCTCATGGCTGAGGATAGTGTCCCAAAAACAATTGCCTCTATGTATACAGTCTTTTGGACTGTCTAAAAGAGACTGCACTTATCAACCCTCTTAATAGCGTTGCACCAACGCGCTGAAAATCTGCCTACGGAGCGTTTACCCTCTTTCTCAAGTTTTGTCTGTGACCCGTTTGGTCAAAAATTGGCCACTTTGGCTAATCGAGAGTTGTGCCTCTCTTTGAGTTTTTTAAATGTGTTAAAAAAGGTAAGCTCTTTCTCAAGAGTGGTAAAGTGTGGCCTGTTCTGTTATCCACTATACTACTGACATCATTTGGACTGCAAGTATCAATGCATAAACAACAGCTTCCGAGATGGAGAAAGGGCCTTTACAGTTTGTTACCTATAGAAGTTAACATGTCCTCGGGTGAAAGGTAAGCTAAAGCAGAATTGGTTTAGGTACCTACCTATACCTACTATTCATTCAAAAGCAGTAGAATAAGATGCTAAATAGGGCAGCCGGTGCGAACAGGTTCTATGGTCACTTTGCTATTGATGCCTTTGCTGAAAACTTATCTTGACATTAGAAATTGTATTTTAACTTTAATTAAACTTAGTGTATGAATATAAAATTTGATGTTTTATTTAGTTTATACCTTATACCTATACCTATTTGTTTGTTTTAAACCTAACGACTGCGTTTACAACTACTTTTACTAAGCTGATTCTTGTGATATGGTTATGATTATGTTATGAGACAGTACTACAACATTAAAATTTATCATTATGTTGATGGCTGACAAGGTAGTTACTGACAGACAACGTACAGCCTAAACCACTGTAGATAACAGGAATTATTTATTTAATACGCATATAGGTTGTACAATACTTTAGGGTAGACATGAGTAGTTCCTGAATGAATGATTCAAATGAAGTAGGTACCTTTTATACCAGTATTACCAGTCAGTGTTACTCTTCATTCACTATATAATTCAGTTTTGAATCACATACTTCAATACCTACAGGGCTCGGATACCTATCAAGACTAATTAATCTTTCTTGTGATGTTGCCATGTGCATTTTTTGTAATAAAACCTTTTTTGACTTCTGCAAATTTAGCGTAGTTGCACTCTATCTGATACTGACTCTAGGGCCCCGTTTCACGAAGCTACAAGTTACAATTTTACAAGTCTACACTTGCAACATTGGTCAAATACAGCAACGCCATTGGTTGATTTGGCCAATGTTGCTAGTTTAGGCTTGTAAAATTGTAACTTGTAGCTTCGTGAGACGAGACCCAGGTAAAAACGCAGTAAGTGTATATGAAGTACGTATGTAACTTCGACGTTTTTCTTTACAAAGTTTTTAGATACGAGTGTTTTTTTCAAAGTAGTGACGATATCTAGGTATATCAACTGAAGTAAATGGACCTGTTGAGCTACTGGGGACGTATAGATGCTCTAAAGAAAGGATTTTACGAATATAAATCCTTAAAAGGGTTGAAACGGAATAAAACAATGTATAAGAAAGTTGGAAATTCACGCGGACGAAGTCGTGCAGAGGTCGAAAAAAGGTTTTATTTCAAAAACCACACATGGCAACATCACGAGCAAGATGATTAATTATTAATCTTGATACTTGGCAAATATCTTTCTCTACATACCTACCTATTGAAATAAATACCTATTCACATTCTTGGACAAATTGATCTAGTTTCATTCAACCAAACTAAGCAATGCTTGTATACATGTACATATTTAAATACATAGAAATTATCCAAGACCCCGGAACAAATCGCTTAGTTTGGTTGAAACTAGATCGATGTGTGCAAGATTGACCCAGATATTTATTTCAGTAGGTACCTATGTAGACCCATTTTGTAATAAAGGGAAGAATTATTATTGCCAAGAACTAAGATTAAATAATCCTCTTGCTGTAGTTTCCGCATGTTGCCACATATATATTTCTTAATAAAACCTTTTTTCGACTTCTGCAAACTTAGCGTAGTACGACCTAAATGAGTCATTTTCAAAAAAATTGTACACAATTAAGGGATTTAATTAAAACAAAACTTAATTTATTCCGCTGTGTTACGAAAGTTACCCATAAAGTTTGTATGCCTCACTTTCGTAACACAAAGGAAGCGATCGTGATTTTGTTTTTATTAGGCCCTTAACTATGTACAATTTTTTTGAAAATGACTCAAATACTGTTAGGTGGCGCAGCGGGTGAGAACAATTAAACAATTCGTTTAATTCAACAGTCTGGTTTGTATTTAGTATTTAGTAATTATTTTACATATTAAGTAACCACAACATAAGCTATTTTTATTTGACAGGTGTACCGTGTACCAACAGAACAAAGCAACATGGCGGCATTAGTGCTGTGCCATAGAAGTAGTGATGTTACAACACTCCTCCTCACAACGCTAATGAAGAAGTCCAAGTTTGCTTCTCAGAGTGGCTAGTCTAGGTCCTGGTAATGCCTTCGTTAAAATGTCCGCCTCCATGTTTGCAGTGCACATATACATTATATGCAGAGTGCCTTCTTTTATGCATTCTCTGATATAGTGCATTTTGAGGTCGATGTGCTTTGACTTTGATGATACAATGGGGTTTTGACCCAGCTTCAATGCAGCCTGATTGTCATTCCAGATTTTGACCTTTATTATATTGACACCTAGGTCTCTGAACAATGATCTGAGGTGTATAGCTTCTTTTGCAGCTTCGGTGAGGGCTACATACTCGGCCTCAGCCGTGGAAAGAGCTACACATCTTTGTTTCTTGGATGCCCAGCTGATAGCTGCTCCGGCATATTTGAAGCTGAACCCGGAACAGGATTTTCTATCCAACTTGCACGCTCCCCAATCGGCATCAGCCATGCCTTCCAATGGATTTTGGATTTTTGAGTATGTCAGTCCGATATCAATTGTACCTTTTAAGTATCGCACAACTCTCTTCGCTGCTTTATAATGTTGTTTTCCACAGCAGTCATTGAATCTTGATAAATAGTTGACGGCATACGATATATCGGGCCTTGTAGCTACTGAGAGATACATCAGAGTCCCGAGCAAGCTTCTATAAGGTAAGTTGTCTTCTATTTTGCTTGGTTCTAAACTTAGGTTTACTTCCATTGGTGTTGTAGTAGCATTGCAGTCTTCCATTTTAAATTTCTGTAATATTTCTTGTATGAACTTTTTCTGAGTTAACTTTATGCCTTTTTCTTTATACTCTATGTCAATTCCTATGAGTCGTTTCGGTCTTCCCAAGTCCTTCATTTCAAATTTTTCATTTAATATTTTCTTGATCTCAGCAAGTTTTCTGGCATTAGAGTAGGCAATGAGGAGGTCGTCTACATATATGGCAACTATTATTTTCTCTCCTCCTTTCGCTAATATGTAGACACAGGGATCAGCTCTTGATGCTTCAAATCCTAATTTCTTCAGCTCAGTGTCCAATTTAGTATACCACTGCCTGCCCGCTTGCTTTAGTCCATATAGTGCTTTCTGAAGATGACATACTTTTTCTCCTTCTATACCTTTTATGTCTTCCAACATTATTTTTGACTTGTTGTATAAGGTAAAATCTTCTTCATCACATGCCTCTACCATGATTTCGGCAACATATTGCTCTACATACTCAGGAAATTTCATGAAAACATTTTCTTCTAATTCGCCGTTTAGGTATGCAGTCCTGACGTCCATTTGGTTGAGCTCTAAATCTTCTTCAACTGCTAGTGCTATTACAGATCGAATGGTACTCAATTTTGCAACTGGTGCAAACGTCTCATTGAAGTCGATGCCTGGGCGTTGACCAAATCCACGCGCTACCAGTCTGGCTTTCTTAGTTTCTTTATTTTCTGGACTCAGTTTCTTTTTCAGTACCATTTTGCTATCAATAACTTTCATGTCATTTTGTTTTTCCACAATTTTCCATGTTCCATTTTTAATATGTGCCTTTACCTCTGCTTTAATCGCCTCATGCCATTCTCCATTATTTTCATTTTTGTCTTCTATTTCACATAAGAATGTGAGGTCATTGGCTTCTCTATCGTCTGGCTCATGATATTCATCGGAAGATTCTGATGATTCTATATTTAGTGTGTAATCTTTTTGCCAGGTAGGAGCTTTTCGTTCTCTATGAGGCCTTGCATTTTCATTTTCTGGATTTTCAATGCTTGGTCTTTCTTGATCCATATTTTCTATGATTTCAGGTCCTTCATTTTGGATTGCTTCTACTTCAGGAAAACTTTTGCGTTCCGGTTCGAGAGATGTTACTGTCTGCTTGTGAGTATTTTTCTGTGTGAATTGAACTTCTACTACAGGTGAGTCTTCTTTCTTCTTTCTTTGTTTTTCTTTCTTTTTAGTATCAGTGTTTTTAATAATCTTATTTTCTTTTTCAGGTTGCAGCTGCTCCTGTTTATTGAAGACGTCGTGATAGTTCTCTTCATTATGGTCGCCATCTTTTGAGAAGAACATCTTGTCAATTACTCTTACATCTCGGCTAATTATTATACTCTCTTTTTCAGGAATGAAGATGCGAAATCCTTTTGCTCGTTGAGCATAACCCATGAAAACTCCTTCTGTAGATCTTGGTGTAAATTTTCCTTTTCTATGCTTGTCCAGGACAAACGCCTTACTTCCAAATACATGTAGATGGTTTCCAGATGGGGTACGCCCGGTCCATTTTTCATAAGGTGTACATCCCTTCAAGGCCTTTGCAGGACTTCGGTTGATTAGATAATTAGCTGTGTAGATCGACTCTGCCCACAGTTTTTGAGGTATGTTTCCTTCAATCATTAGGCAGCGAGCTCTGTCAAGTAATGATCTGTTTTTGCGCTCGCTTTGACCATTTTGCTGAGGCGTATATGGTGCTGTGAGCCTTCTCTTGATACCATTTTGTTTGAGATATTCCTCAAACTCTTTGCTGCAGTATTCGGTCCCATTATCCGATTGTAAGCTTTTTATTTTTTTATTATGAAATTTCTCTACTTTGGTTTTGTATTCTTTGAATTTTTCAAATACCTCGTTTTTGTGAGTGATGAAGTACACGCAGCAGTACTTGGTAAAATCATCCAAGAATGTCAGAAAATACTTAGCTCCAGCCAGCGTCTCGGTATTTACAGGTCCGCACACATCGCTGTGGATAATTTCCAATGGCTGCGTGGATTGGGGCTCCTCTACCGAAGAAAATGGTAATCTAGTCATTTTTCCTTTTATGCACACTTCGCAGTCAGGTAAATTTCCTCCTCCTAGTTCTAGACCTTTTATTAAGTTTTTATTTGCCGCTAACTTCAGGTCATTTTCATTGAGGTGACCAAGCTTCCTGTGCCACATTTCTATATTGTTCAAATTTCGGGCCACATTTGCTTTTTCTCCTTTGGTGTAGTATAGACCATTTTCCTTCTCAGCCGTTAAGGTTATTTCACCATTTTTGTCCTTGACATATGCTTTATCTTTAGTAAACAATACACTGTTTCCTTTTTCTGTGATCTTTGCCACCGACAGTAAGTTTGTAGCTAATGTAGGAACATATAATGTGTCATGGAGGTTATAGGTTTCATTTTCAATATTTATACGCACTTTTCCTTTGCCTTCCACTTTTGCTGTGTGATTTTCAGATGCTAACCTCAACGATGTAGATTCTGAGTTTATGCTGACAAAATTATCCTTT
The DNA here is from genome assembly GCA_947034925.1 of Eudemis profundana. Taxonomy (NCBI): domain Eukaryota; kingdom Metazoa; phylum Arthropoda; class Insecta; order Lepidoptera; family Tortricidae; genus Eudemis; species Eudemis profundana. Next base: position 16,838,329 of record OX344799.1, read on the forward strand.
TGAGCAGACATGTGGGATGTGCACCCACTGTCCAGGCACCATGAGTCCGCAGAAGTGATGGACAAACATGTAGGTGTAATGCTGAAATTCTTCTCTTCTCTTTTTCTAAATGTTTGGTTTTTATTTTTGTTACTCCAGCATTCCTCGTTTGTATGTCCTTTCTTCTTACATTTTTGACAGTATTTTCCTTTTTTCTTCATGTAAAATGCACCTTCACCTTTATCCCGTTGTAGATCTTTACTTTTCCTTGCTTCGCTCTCTTCTAAGATTTTGATTTTAAGTTCCTCAGGCTTCGGTAAGGTGTCTCTTGATTCCACTGCTATTCTGAAGTTCTCATACGAGTTCGGCAAGCTGTACAGCATCATAATGCTTAGTAAGTCAGGATGCAAGTCAATGTTCATGTCAGCTAATTTTTCAACTATGTCCATGAAGTTGTTCAGGTGCTCGCGCACGTCACCGCTATCCTGTTTCTTGAGTATGAGTTGCTTTAGTAATGTAGCTTTTCTAGCCGGCCCTGTGCTTTGGTACGTATTTTTCAGTTTGTTCCACAGGTCATATGAAGTTTTACATCCTTTTACTTGCTTCAATTCCGAGGGCGAGATCAGCAGGAGCAATTCAGATCGTGCTAACAAATCCTTCTGTTGAAAATCTTTGTTCGCCGCCGCGTCAGTTGTAGTCGGTTGGGGTATATCCCCGCTGGCGTATCCCCACAGGCCATTTTTGATGAGTACTGCTTGTGCTTGGAGGCACCACGTATCGTAATTTTCTTTTGTTAATGCTTCGATGCGATGGTACGACGATGATGACATAGCAGATGCCGCCGGCGACGTGCTCATGGCGCGCGACGCTCGATTTTCACCAACTACACGTGAACCACGCTCTGCTACCAATTGTTAGGTGGCGCAGCGGGTGAGAACAATTAAACAATTCGTTTAATTCAACAGTCTGGTTTGTATTTAGTATTTAGTAATTATTTTACATATTAAGTAACCACAACATAAGCTATTTTTATTTGACAGGTGTACCGTGTACCAACAGAACAAAGCAACATGGCGGCATTAGTGCTGTGCCATAGAAGTAGTGATGTTACAACAAATACCTACATAGGTAGGCCGTTCTTAAACAGTGCCTATACTATACTTACCATTCCCCACCTCTTTGCTTATATGACCGTCAAATTTTAACACTTGTGTCATTTGACATAGGTACCTAGGTACAATTACAAGACTTCTAACTCAAGCGTCAAAAAACGAACGAGTTTAAGAACCTTTCGATTTTTTTATTCTATTTTCACGTTACTTCCAAATATCCGAATATTACGAATAAATTAAATATTCGAATATTTGAATTAAACTTGTGATAATGACGAGAGCAAAACATGCTACAGAAAAAAAGCCTGAACAGATCTTATTCTCAAAAAATACTTATGTGCCGCCCAGAGTAAAAGTCGAACACTGGGATTATTCGGCGCAGGCCGAGAAGAAAGACAACTACGTTTATCGGGACCGATTAAGCAACCATCTAAGTACATACAACCGTTGGGGTGACAAGGATGTCGGAACAGGGTTGACAGAGACTAGGCGCATGCACGCTCAAGTGTTCTCCAGGGCCGATCCTGTGTATTCCTACAAACCACTAGTTAATTTTACTTCGTATCCTTGCACCGAGTAAGTATGAATGATACTTAATGTGATTCGAGTCGCTCGGCTCTCCATACAAACGAGAAGAGGGTTAAGAATCGACATTTGGTTAAAATGTGTTTCTTTTCATATCCCGATATATTTTATCTGGGCGAAATAAAATAAGTCCCGAAAGCCAGAAAAAATATACAATTGACCTTTAATAGTAGATGGATATATTAGCATAATTCGAAATTAAAGCTTTATTTACTAATATTATTACTTATTACTGTTAAACTTGTTTTGTAACTTAGAGCGTTCGTGGTAGTCTGTGCGGAAAGAGAATAGGCGTGGCGAAAAACGGAACTAACCTAACCAGTATAGCCACAAAACAGAAAATACGGCACATACGGTAGAAAAGCATTACAGCGCTCCCAAAATTAATCCTATTCTCTTTCCGCACAGACTGTACCCGTGTACCCGACAATTGGCATAAGCCAATTTGTTGCTTGTTATTTCAGTACTCCAGGCAGGAATAGGCTGATGAAGAGAACTCGTTTACCGCAGCTGCCGCCCGATTACGGTGTAATGGACTACGCGACCACACAACAAGACGATTACAGAAACCCCTACCCGGCCGTAGCCAAACCGGTAATTTACCTATACTACCCAGTACCCATCCAAAACGTCTACATAATTATGCCCACATGGTCGGACTGGCCATAGTCGTGGTGGCGTTTGTCAGCCGAAGTTTAAATAGCCCCACGAGGGCGTAACAATAAAACGACAGAGCGGGCAAATTGCCACGGGCCCCGGCTTAAGATGGAGCCCCGGCCGTGAAGATAGAAGGATCCTAAGAACATTTATTACAAAAATTGGGATGGCCCCATCCGCTGAATGCCACGAGCCTCGGATGTTAGTTTGGCCACTGCTCCTATCCCATGAGTATCTCCACAACGCAACCTTTATCCCAGGCCTGTAGGGAGCTATTATATTTTCACCAAGTCCCATCAGGCCCAGCCGGACCCTGCATCCGATTCATATTATGAATCAGAAAGTGTTTTATTATACCTTGTACGGCACATTGGGTCGATTTTTTCTAAGAACCGGTGCTACTTTTTTATGCCCAAAAAATGTACGTGACTAGAGTTCCCGAAGAATTCGCTACACAAAGAGTCCGAGCGCCCGAACAGACAAAGGGTGATAAGATAGTTTGTCTAATGAAAGCTGGACCTGAAAAAAAGCGGCAGATTCAAAAATCTTCATAGTAGTTTATTAGATACGGGCCTTAGTAGTGTGAAAAAGTACCTACGCGTTTCTTCTCCCTTAGTGCCACCAAAATAAGAAAAGTATCAAAATCGTTTATTCTTGCTTGGATCCGTAAAGTAAAACTATGTGAAGGTTTTTGAATTTGCCGCTTTTTTCAGGTTCAGCTTTCATTAGACAAACTCCAGTATTTAGCTTGAGCTAGTTTCTGGACACGTAGAGGGTTTACAATATATGTGTTACCGGAAATGTATGAAATCTAGGAATTATATACAAATCCTAGGAAATGTATACAATTCCGAAGCTATTTAGGAAATTTATAAAATATTGTTTTAAAAATTATTTATTACACACATATCCTGGGAAATGTATACATTTCCTAGGAATTGTATATAATTCCAATATCGTATTGGGAAATGTATAAAAAGCTTTTTATCTTGGACAGTAAGTGGGGTATGTTGTGATCGCAAGATACCTAACACTCCTCCTCGCTTCGCTCGTCGTCGTACCTAGCTGTGGCTCTGTCACAGTTTTTAGGGTTCCGTACCAAAATGGTAAAAAAGGAACCCTTATGGTGCGACTCTGTCTGTCTGTCCGTCTGTCACAGCAAGATATCTCAGGATCTACTGATGCTATCGCCTTGAAATTTGGAATAGTGTTAAAACCGTTAATTGGAGCATATGGAACAGAAAAAAAATCCTATACCTTTTTTACTTTTTTTTTAAAGGGTATCATTTAATCGATCAGCAAAATATTCATATTTTGGTCAGCAGAAATTTGTATTTGGTCAGCCAAAATAGCTAGTTGGTAAGCAACTTATGGTTAGCAAATATTTATAAATCAGGCTGCAATTAATGATATACTGATCTGCTCTAAATTATTTTGGTCAGCAAATTAAAGATTTGAGCTGCATTAAGCGATCTACGGTTAGTCAAATTTTGGTAAGCAATCAGTAGGTAAGCAAAATATTTCATTTTGTTCATCAAAAAAAAGGGGGCAATAAAACCTAACTGGTCATTCACAAAATGGGCGCAACTATTCTGTCGCCAATCGTGTGCGTATTTTGTCCTACGGTAATTGTCAGCTGTCAAGTAGCAGGTGTCACTGTAATATATACAGGGTGTCACTGTGATATATACTGGGTGTCACTGTGATATATACAGGGTGTCACTGTGTTATATACAGGGTGTAACTGTGATAGATACAGGATGTCACTGTGATATATACAGGGTGTCACTGTGATAGATACAGGGTGTCACTGTGTTATATACAGGGTGTCACTGTGTTATATACAGGGTGTAACTGTGATAGATACAGGATGTCACTGTGATATATACAGGGTGTCACTGTGATAGATACAGGGTGTCACTGTGTTATATACAGGGTGTAACTGTAATATATACAGGGTGTCACTGTGATATATACTGGGTATCACTGTGATATATACAGGGTGTCACTGTGTTATATACAGGGTGTAACTGTGGTAGATACAGGATGTCACTGTGATATATACAGGGTGTCACTGTGATAGATACAGGGTGTCACTGTGTTATATACAGGGTGTCACTGTGATACACACAGGATGTCACTGTGATATATACAGGGTGTCACTGTGATAGATACAGGGTGTCACTGTGTTATATACAGGGTGTCACTGTGATACATACAGGATGTCACTGTGATATATACCTGGTGTCACTGTGATATATAATCAAAAAATATAACCCTAACCTACCTATTTTTGGGAGCCGTTTCGTTTTTAGGGTCATCAAAAAAAATAACCCTAACCTACCTATTTTTGGGAGCCGTTTCGTTTTTAGGGTCATCAAAAAAAAATAACCCTAACCTACCTATTTTTGGGTGCCGTTTCGTTTTTAAGGTCATCAAAAAAAAATAACCCTAACCTACCTATTTTTGGGTGCCGTTTCGTTTTTAGGGTCATCAAAAAAAAATAACCCTAACCTACCTATTTTTAGGAGCCGTTTCGTTTTTAGGGCCATTAAAAAAAATAACTCTAACCTACCTATTTTTGGGTGCCGTTTCGTTTTTAGGGTCATCAAAAAAAAATAACCCTAACCTACCTATTTTTGGGAGCCGTTTCGTTTTTAGGGTCATCAAAAAAAATATATACAGGGTGTCCCATAACTGACACGTCACAGTGACACTGGAGGTAGACCAGGTCAAGAGGTACCAAACCAACTTAACATGACCCCAGTAAAAGAGGCACGGTTTTTGAGTTATTGTCGAATTAAAGTTGTTCATGAATTTTGACCGTTTTAAACATTATTAGTGCCAGTGTGCACTCGGAAAGGTGTCAAGGTTAGTTTTTTTTATGTGTACGGTAACATGAATTGTTTATTAAGGTTACATTACAGAACTACTACTACTTTGATCTTGAATAAATTCACAGCGAAATTTAATTTCGACTTTGACCACCAGTAGTAAAAAAAAATTACGGTCGGCGGGTCATGTTAAGTTGGTTTGGTAACTCTTGACCTGGTCTACCTCCAGTGTCACTGTGATGTGTCAGTTATGGGACACCCTGTATAACACAGTGACTTCTTCTTCTTCTTCTTCGTGTGAAGGGATCAAAAATATTAATCTAAATTTTTTTTTGCCAGTATTTCGCCACCTCTATTCCTACACAGTGACACTCTGTATATATCACAGTGACATCCTGTATCTATCACAGTGACACCCTGTATATAACACAATGGCACCCTGTTTATATCACAATTACATTCTGTATATATCACAGTGACACCCTGTATACATTACAGTGACACCCTGTAGTTAACACAGTGACACTCTGTATATAACACAGTGACACTCTGTATATATCACATTGGTTAGAAAATAATGAACTAATGCCTCAATTTAAGATTCACCAGGTGGGTAGTTCGTTCACCAGACTAAGTTCCATACATGGTGGGTCATTAATCATATTAAATAGACAATTAAAATTTAAGGAACGCAAGGATATTGTATCCTTGTCTGTTGAACGGACCATAGAACTAAGTGCCGTAGAATTAGATCAATTTATTGTTGTTTGTGTCTATAGGCCGCCATTAAGTGATTTCGAACTTTTTGAAAACGTAATGGAATCTGTGCTTCATAAAATAATTGCTACTTCTAGTAAGAAATTACTTATATGCGGCGACTTCAATGTAAATATTTTGGAAAATTCAACATTAAGTGTCAGACTGTTGAATCTTTTCAAATCGTGTAATCTCAAACACATATTTATGGAGCCAACAAGAGTGACTGCTACTAGCGCCACCTGTATTGATAACATTTTCACTGATATTCTTCCTAATACCAAACGTATAATCAGCAATTTGGAATCAGATCATTTAGGTCAATTAATTGTATTTGAGTCATTAAGGAATAATATCTTGAGAAAACAAATTACTTTTGTACCAGTAACTACGGACCGTGTCGAACGAATGAAACATAGTCTAGTTCAGGCGCTACCCTTTTTATCTTCCGACACGACTCCTAGCGACATGTACAATTCATTCTTTCACACCTTTATGGAACATTATAACGCAATATTTACTTCTAAATCGGTCGTGGTTAGTGGTGCACCAGTTTTTAGTGAGTGGGCTACTGTGGACTTACATAAACGTAGACAGGAATTGTATGCCTTGTATGAAGAACGGCGGTTCAATACGAGTGATGAATTTAAAGAGCATGTGAAACAATATTCGAAGAAATTTAAGATAGATTGTCATTTAGCTAAGCGTAATTACTTAAGCCAGAAAATAAGAAATAGTTCTGATATTATTAAAACAACCTGGAAAGTAATTAATGTGGAGACTGGTCGATCGAAGCACTCAGTAAACGATCTTAAACTAAAAATTGATGGCAAAATTGTAGATTCCAATTTAGAAGTAGCAACAGAATTTGAAAAGTTTTTTACCGAGATACCAGTATCCACAACTAAGCATTTAAATTCATCACCTTCGGCTGCCGTTACACTGTTAAAAGATAACGCCCCAGAATGTAGTAAAGACTTTCATTTTGAACATGTTAGTACTTCAGATGTAGTAAAGGCGTTTAAATCAATTAATGTCAAAAAAACTAGTGACCTTTGGGGAGTCTCTGTCCATGCTGTTAAATCCCTAATAGAAATCATAGCGCCTGACTTGGTAGTCGTGTTTAATAACTGTGTTGATTGCGGTGAGTTTCCTGATCTAATGAAATATAGTAAAATAACACCTTTATTCAAAACAGGTAGCACTACTGACCCCACTAACTTTAGACCAATATCTGTGCTACCAACTTTTAGTAAAATTTTTGAGAAATTAGTTTTGTCCCAATTAATGAAACATTTTAATACAAATAACTTAATGCATAATAAGCAATTTGGTTTTACTCGGGGTCGCTCGACAACCGACGCTGGTGTCGAGCTAATTAAACATATTTTCGATGCCTGGGAGGAGTCATGTGATGCTTTAGGTATTTTCTGTGATTTATCCAAGGCATTTGACTGCGTATGTCATGAAACATTGATCGGGAAGCTGCACTACTATGGAGTCAGAGAATCGGCACTGAATTTATTTAAGTCATACTTACAAGGTAGAATTCAAAGGGTTGACGTGAATGGACAGCACTCACCGGGGTCATTGGTCTCGATGGGTGTACCGCAGGGATCAATATTGGGACCATTCCTGTTCCTTATTTACATAAATGACTTGCCATACCTCGTTAAGACCCACCATGATATAGTATTGTTTGCAGACGACACCTCACTTATCTTCAAAGTCAAGCGACAGCAGCAAGCTTACAATGATGTAAACAATGCTATATCTAAAGTAGTGAATTGGTTCAATGTTAACAATTTACTGTTAAATGAAAGAAAGACTAAATGTATAAACTTTGTCACGCGTAACGTAAATCGCGAGCAAGCAAGTGTCATTGTGAAGGATGAGGAATTGGAACTAGTTGATAGTACAGCCTTTCTTGGTATAACATTGGATTCTAAACTCCAGTGGGGTCCCCATATTGGTAATCTCTCGAATAGACTAAGTTCTGCAGCGTTTGCAGTCAACAAGATCCGACAATTAACAGACATAAAAACAGCTCGATTAGTATATTTTAGTTACTTCCACAGTATTATGTCGTATGGTATTCTGCTGTGGGGCAGTGCTAGTGCTTCAGAGCTTAATACTATATTTGTTCTGCAGAAGAGGGCTATTCGAGCGATATATAAGATGAATTATCGAGACTCACTTAGAGATAAGTTTAAGGAAATTAATGTAATGACATTGCATTGTCAATACATCTATGAGAATATTATGTATGTACATAAAAATATCATGAATTTTAAGAAGAACTGTGACATACATAATATTAATACTAGGAATAAACATAAGCTCGCAGTGCCCACCACTCGGCTCCATAAAATAAAAACATCATTCATGGGTAATTGTGTAAGGTTTTATAATAAGCTGCCAAGGAATATAACTGAATTATCTATTAACAAATTTAAGAATTGTGTAAAGCGTAAACTCATGTCTAAGGCTTATTACAGCACACAAGACTACATGAATGATGAAACACCGTGGGATTAACTGCGACTGGAAATAGATATATTTTAAAAACAATGTTTGATTAGTTGTCTTTTTCTGTTTTTGTACTTGCCAATTGTTTTGACACTTAGAGACCATTTACATCTCTAAGAAAAAATGGACTTAATTTAGTAAATAAGTATTTTCAATTTGTATTTTGACGTTTGGAGATCCTTTACACCTCCAAAACATAATATTTTGACAACGGAGACTCTTTACATCTCCATTAATTCTAGTATCAATTTATTTTCTATTTTTTTATTTGTATTGTTTGGACGCATAGAGAGACCCTTTACATCTCTATAAATGTAGTTTTTAAGGTAATGTAATGTATATTAAATTATTAAAAGAGAAACTGGTGAGTTTCTTCCGGCGCTTCTTCTCACCAGAAGGTCATTACCCGAAGCGCCAAAAAGAAAAGAAGACAAAGAATGTAAGACATGTAAAAGAGCCCTTGAGGGCCTACTTACAGAAATAAATTATTTTATTTATTTATTTTATTTATGATATCCTGTATCTATCACAGCGACACTCTGTATATATCACAGTGACACCCTGTATACACTACAGTGACACCAGTAATTAATAGCCAGTAAAAATATTTTCATTTGTGACCTAGACGATCATTACAGTGAAACACGAGACCAAAAACTGAAAATTAAGAAAAGTGTGAAAATCTCGAAAACCAAGGGACTTTTACTAAACCTAAAAGTCGATTTTCTGAACCAGCCTAAGGTGCCCTCTCAGTGGGTAGAAGATTGGCTATTAATTACTGGACACCCTGTATAACACAGTGACACTCTGTATATATCACAGTGACATCTTGAATCTATCACAGGGACACCCTGTATATAACACAGTGACACCATGTATAGTGATATCATAGTGACACCCAGTATATATCACAGTGACACCCTGTATATCTCAATTAAATTGCTTACAGACATGTTTTCTCTGCTGACAGTGACATCCTGTATCTATCACAGTGACACCCTGTGTATAACACAATGGCACCCTTTATATATCACAATGACATTCTGTATATATCACAGTGACATTCTGTATACATTACAGTGACACCCTGTATATAAATAACACAGTGACACCCTGTATTTATAACAGTGACACCTAGTATATATCACAGTGACACCCTGTATATCTCAATTAAACTCTCTGCTGACCAATTGTAAAATCTTGCTGCCCAAGTTATTATTTTGCAGCTCGACTGGTTATTAGGCAGCCAAATGATAAAAAAAGCAGATTAATATTGGTTAAAATGTTAACCGTTTTTAAATTGTTTGCTGAACAAGAGTTGCGGCCCGATTTTTATTTATTGCCAGCCAAAGCTTTATATGCTGCCCAAATGATTTAACTGCTTATTTTTTTTTGCGGATCAATTTTAATAACGGCTGACCAAAAAATTACTTTTCTTTTTTAAAAGGGACCGAAATGGGATGTCGAAAATCTAAATTTGAGCTAATATATCGAGTGGAATATCAAATGAAAGGGCTTAATATGAAGATTTCAAAACCGTTTTTATTTTTTTTTCTTAGACGTGTAGTTTTTGATTTATGACCAAAAAAGTTTAAAAAAATACCATTCCCCCCTATTATCTCCGAAGTTACTGAACAGAAAAATCTGTAATAATTACCCATTATTAATATTATCCTAGATCTTACAGGAAAAATAAAACGGGTTTCCTAACTTGCAGCGTTTTTTGGAAATTCGCAAATATCGTAGGACAACCTTATTTGCTCCTACTAAACTAACCGCGGCATATGTCGATGTATGGGGACAACAGTTTTACAAGAGCAAAGTTGAGTTTTTCCCACCATACAATTTTTCTTGAATTATTCACGTATCTACTGACGATTTTGTACGGAACCCTCGGTGCGCGAGTCCGACTCGCACTTGACCGGTTTTTTTTATCTTGGACAGTGTGTGGGATATGTTGTGATCGCAAGATACCTAACACTCCTCCTCGCTTCGCTCGTCGTCGTACCTAACTGTGGCTCTGTCACAGTTTTTTTATCTTGGACAGTAAGTGGGGGTATGTTGTGATCACTCTTCACTAATAATCGTACCTAAAAGTAATTATAATCATCAATATTATGGCTTGATAAACACATATCCGATTGCCATTTAGGAAATGTATAGATTTCCTAGGAAATTTGTGTAATATAATTTATTTCACACATTTCCGGGCGATTTTAGGAATTACATACTTCTAGGAATTGTGTACAATGACGGATTACATACACTTCCGTTGACATATGCATGTCAAAATTTGTGGTTCGTTTGCGTGCCGAATTTTTTGGCGAGATAGAGATACGCGTACTGTATTTTAAATTTATACCATCTGATTATTGTCATGTCTCAAGCAAATAAATTTTAATTTCATTTCATTTGTACACTACAGCCGCAGTTACTTAATTCTTCATTATACCACATGTTATACATCAGTTGTTTTTACAGTTGACTATGGCTTCACCTCCATGGCTGTTGAATCGCGTGATCCGATCGGACTTGACTCACAACCACGGCACAGCGCCCCCACGCGGTGACTACCAGTGCCTCGACACGCACACACCCATCGGCCACATCCGACAGCTCAGACTCTTCCGATACCAGTCTTTTGATCCCGCAACTTGCCTTCAAGACTTTCCCACTCTTAAAACTAGCTTAGACAAAAATTAAAAACCCAACGAGATTTAATTCAAACCACTTTATGTCATGACAAAAGATAATAGCTTCATAATCAATCATAATAGAACATGCAAATGAAATCAATAAAACACAACAAAAAGTTTAAAACGTAAATCCAACAAAATATTAACATTATGTATGTAGGTATGAAAGTTTATATTTTATTGCTTTAACAGGGATAAATTGAATGTATTCAACAGAAAAATCTTTCTCTTATTTCTTAAGATATAGAACTAAAACAATATATTTATGGTAAAGAGCATTTTATATTTCACTTGCTACCCTGTAAAAACTGGTAACTTTAGAAATATATTATGCAGTTCTATCCAGCCAGGTATGCTGTTATCCTTTGTAAAGAGATAGCGGTTCATCTCTCAGAATAACGGATAGCTGTTTTTCTATAAGTTAGCTCAATTTTAGTAACATTTTTGCAATCCATAATCATAAATTTGCCAGATTTTATGGCAAGGTTTTTGCAGAGCAATGCATGATGTATTAATGGCATTAACCTCATTATAAAATTGAAGGAAACAATTTATGTATTCAGCATAAAATAATTCATTTCATTTTTAACATGATAAGGCCACTGGAGAGTTTCATGTAAAGCATACATTTTGGTTAATTTAATACCCACTTACCCTGTAACATTACTTGAACACAATGTTAAAAGAATTTATGGTAGCTCAGTAAATGAACAGCAAAGTAAACAGAAATAAAAATGTTGAATCTTACTAGAACTAAAGTACAATACCTACATATGTAAAAATATAAAAACAGAATAAATTAAAATATCATAGAAAATATTTCTAATGAGTACGCTTTCTCTTGAAATTTTTTCCCTTCTTGGACTTAAATTTACGTTTTAGTGAGGTGCGATTAGTACTAGTCCCTGTGATTTCTTCAGCCAGCATACCCACAGTTGTCAACTTTTTTCTGCGGTTTTTCTCAGCTTTAGTGACTGGAAGTCTGGTGAGATAATTCTCTTCATATTCAATTCGCTCCTGTTCCTGTTTGGATATTGAGTGTTTCACATGGTTTCCTGTGGTCACTTCCAATGGAGCTTCTGAATATTCTTCACGAAGTTCACTCATGACTCTTGAATTGAGGAATTGCTTCTTGGAGCGTTCTTTATTTTTCTTCTCATTATCAACTCTCGAGGAGTTTTCTTCAAAGTGTACTGCTGCGAGTTTTGGAGGGACATATATATTAGATTTATTTGTATCTTTTTTAATTTCATCATCTTCTAAGGCATCACTAGAGTCGTCACCTTCATCATCATCTATCTTACTAACTAAATTAGCAGGATTTGCACGGAATGATTGTGGGTCTTCTTCAGTTGTAGAACCAACTGCTGCAGTTTTGACAAGCTTATCAATCTGGTATTTTAATTTAGAATCTACAGGACGAATCTTTTCAAGCACAGTTCTTATCTCAATAAGCCTATCAATAGATGGATCTGAATCAATCTTCTCACCAGAACATTTCCTTAATACAATATAAGTGAGATTGATTAGATAGCTGAGGAGCATTTGGTACTTCATTTCTAAGAAGCTTAGTCCTTTGTCCGTGGTGATTTCCCCAGTCTTGACTCGAAGGAGCATGTTGTCCACCAGTTGAGAGACTTGTTGCACATTCATGTTCATTTCTTTTAATAAGTTTACAGCTTGAGGCAGATCAGGTTGCTCAGTTTCTTCTGCCGCCTGAGAAAATACGATATATTTATGTTAATTATGCTTATCTGACATGAATATTAGTCATTTTCAAAAAAATTGTACACAATTAAGGGATTTAATTAAAACAAAACTTAATTTATTCCTGTGTTATGAAAGTTAGCCATATAGTTTGTATGCCTAACTTTCGTAACACAGAGGAAGCGATCGTGATTTTGTTTTTATTAGGCTTTTAACTATGTACAATTTTTTGGAAAATGACTCATAAACAATTTAACATTGGCTACTAGTAATTAATAAATTCAGTAACCTCTGTGAAACAATTTAATAAACTATATGTGGCTTCTTGGGTTTCAGTCTCTGAAAAATTGATTTATCTGGATATATACGGCTATCCGTATTTAATATAAACGTAAATTAAAATCGATTTCGAATATTACAACTTTTGCAAATTGAGTCATAAAATACTTATTACCCTATTTCATTGAATTGAAGGCATACAAGGGAATAATATAAGCTTTGCATTACATACATTGGACATTTCACTGAAATCAATAATTCTACAATAGTTTTGGTAACAATATTGTTATTAGCTTACCTGAACCATGTTGCATCGGGCTTAAATAACCTCTTATTTTTGTCAAATAAATCTAAAGTTTAAGAGATATTTATTGTTTATTACACTTGTTGGACTGTCATGCAGGTATTAATCTATTATTTTACATGACAGTGTTGATAACAATTATCTATTTACGAAATTAACACGAACTAAAAAATGTGAAATTGCGAATGAATGAAACCGACGCGCACCTCAACTCAATGTTTGTTAATTGTTTATGGATTTATATTTTTTTATTTTCTTTGATCGCTTTGTTCTATTCTTGTCTATGAAATTATGTTCAGTGTGTTCCACACGAGACAATTCGGTTGGCCAATTTGATCAGCTATTGATATTACTTATATTGCGTGAAATTGTATTGCGTGAAACTCCTTTAACATTCCATTTCACGTACCTGTTGAGTTGAGATAGTTCCTAGTCTGTAGACTAGGATCTGTGGTAGTATGGTATTGCCAGATCGGATCTTTTTATCGCATTTTGTTTAATTTAGACATACGGTGTATCAATTTCGAATCCTACGTTAAAGCGGACGTTATCGGATATTTTGCTACACTTATAGTATCTGGGCGGTTCTCCTCAAAACATTATTCTTGACCAAAAAAATTTCTATTTTACAAACCCCGCGACAGAGCATCTTTATTAAGCCAGATGTATACAATATACATACATGAAAAACATAACGTTTTATTATAAAGGCACGGAACAAAACCCATTAATTTTAATTATATTTACTATTTTGTTTAAAATTGTGTTCTGATAATGACTGCTTATGATAATAATGACGTTTTTGTAGAAAATAATGACGGCTCGTTGCCAACAATGATTTTCGCCTGAGAATCAGGTCTGATGTATATTGATTTAAGTGTTTTTTTGTTATGGTTTATGATATGGACGGCAAAAATAAAATTCGAACACATCGACACTGGAAATTTCAAATTTCGTAAGGGACATTTTGTCGTAAGCACTAGAGATGCAACGAATATTCGGCCACTATTCGGTATTCGGCCTATTCGGCCACATTTTGACTATTCGGGCGAATACCGAATAGTAAATTTACATAAAGTCGAAGGAAAAAGAAGGATGAATAAATATTATAATAACAAATTATAAACAGTAATGTATATTAAATATTAGGTTAACCATCTTTCACATTAATTTCAAGCATATATAGAACAATAGCATAAACAACGAATTAGAAATTAAACTACAAATGAAATATTTTTTTTTAAAGTTAACTTAAAAGTTAATCCGTTAATCGAAATGTTAACTTCGTTTATTAACGGTTAACGGATTAACGAGTTAATGCCCAGCCCTGCATTTAACTTTTGTCCCACGATAGTACATTACACAACTAGAGTTAGTTGTGTAATGTACTATTGTGGGACGAAAGTTAAATGTGATGGCATTAGATAGATAGATAGATAGATAGGCATTTAAAAAGTAAAATCTCTGTGGCGGATAGGATATTTTTAATTCGATAATCAGATCAAATCGAAGTCGGGCTCTGGCAACACTGTAAAGTTTAGTTCGACTGCGGTATGTATGCGGAATGTCATTTTATGTATTTTATCAATAAATATTTAGAAAAATGGACAAAACATTTATAGTAAGTATTATTCATATAACTTAATGTTAGTATTTTCTTCTCATGTGCCCAATTTATAAGTATGGATTTATTTCAGGTACATTCCGTGGTGATTATTATAAGTCTCATTCCCTTTAGTAATGGATTTTATGTACCGGGAGTAGCTCCCGTAGAATTTAAAAAAGGCCAAAGAATTGAAGTGAAAGCAGTTAAAATGACAAGTATTCATACACAATTACCGTACGAATATTATTCATTGCCATTGTGTTTACCGAAGAATGGTACGTTCGTATATAAATCTGAAAATTTGGGCGAGGTATTGAGAGGCGATCGTATAGTAAATACACCATATGAAGTCCATATGGCAGAAACTATCAAGTGCAGACTTTTGTGCCATCAAAAACATAATCCAATCAACTGGAGTGTTGAGGAGTCAGAGAAGGTTGCGAGCCGTATTGAACATGAGTACTTTGTACACCTGTAAGATTATTCTCTTTTATTGATTATTTATTTTTTCGTTGTTTACAGCTGGCATGTGAAATTAATTATGCTTTGACAATTTTTTAAGGTTGGTGGATAATTTGCCAGTGGCTACAAAGGTTCTAAGCAGTGACACATCAGAGAGAAACATTGAGCAAGGCTATAGGCTCGGTTTTATGTCCAAAGGCAAGGCTTATATCAACAATCACTTGAAACTGCTCTTGAAATACCACAAGCATAGTCAGTAAGTTATGTAATCATCAACTTTTCTAAACTTACTACATGGTTTTGCTTATAAATTTATTCTTTAAGTTCCTTTAAAAAAATATGTTTTTGTGCTGTTTTCAGGGATTCTTATAGAGTTGTTGGTTTTGAAGTCGAAACTGTTTCAGTTGATAAAGATGAGTTCACATTTTCTGATGATTCTTGCCAGTTTCCATCAGACCCAAAGCCTCAACTGGTCAATGAAGACACTGGTACCAAGCTGTATTTCACATACTCTGTAGAGTGGGGTGAATCCGACATAAGCTGGGCATCAAGATGGGACATCTATTTGGGGATGAAGGATGTACAAATTCACTGGTTTTCAATTGTCAACTCCATTGTTGTTTTATTCTTCTTATCAGGTACTTAACAGTTCGTTTTCTTATTATAATACTTAATCTTTCTAAAAATCATCTAATCTATCTGAATCCTTTAATTTCACAACATCATCACACCAGTTTTCTCAATGGCCGACCTAAAAAAGTACTATATTGATAGAAGTCAATCAAAATTCAAAACCAACATTTCACTATAAGTTCAGATTACCATTATCTGTTATTTACCAGAAGTCAAGGCATCCTACAAAAGGAAGGAAAATGGTATCTGAACCTACAGGGAATTGGATAACATATTCAGTGTCAAGTACTATTGCATAGTGACTATCGTGTACATTTTGTATTGAAATTTGGGAGTGTGATACTGTAAGTGTTAATAATGAAATCAGGAAATTGAATGCAATTGAGACACTAGAACTACCATTGTGCTCTGTTTCCTGTTGTAGTATTTGTAGCACAATGATATTTTAGGTATATTGACGATGATCATGGTGAGGACATTGAGGAGAGATATTGCCCGATATAATTCTGATGAAAGCATTGATGACATGATGGAAGAGACTGGTTGGAAGTTAGTTCATGGTGACGTTTTCCGACCTCCACCCAAGAGAATGCTTTTTGCAGCCGTTATTGGCAGTGGTATTCAAGTTTTTTTGATGGCTCTTATTACAATTTGTAAGTACATATATTGTGATTCAAACTGTTGATATTTTTATTGAGATTTATCAGGTGAAACTTGAAAACTTACTTATTTAAAATATTTAACTGTACAGTTAGAATCAGTTTTTGACATAGTTTGACAAGTTGTAAGTGTTATGTCATAAGTATAAGATTAGTTCGCTGGCACTGAAATGGTCTTTTAATTCAATTTTAAATTTTTCAGTTGTGGCCATGCTGGGCATGCTCTCACCAGCTAGTAGAGGTGCTCTGATGACAGCTGCGATATTCCTCTATGTGTTCATGGGTCTGATTGCTGGGTACTACTCTGCTCGCCTCTACAGCACTATGAAAGGCAAACAATGGAAGCAGGCTGCATTTCTGACAGCCACACTGTACCCGGCAATTGTCTTTGGCACCTGTTTCTTTTTAAATTTCTTCATCATGGGCAAACATTCTAGTGGTGCCGTACCATTCTCCACAATGATGGCTTTGCTATGTTTGTGGTTCTGCATATCACTCCCATTGGTTTATTTGGGTTATTATTTTGGATGCCATCAGAATCAAGCATTTCAACATCCTGTAAGGACCAATTTCATTCCAAGGAAGGTACCAGAGCAGGTCTGGTACATGAACGTTTTGGTGTGGTAAGTGATAAAAATGTTGTTTCTACCATTACTTGGGTTGTTATTTTTTACATACAATATTCCATAATAAAAGCAGTAGTTGAAATAACCATCGCAAGATTTGACCCACACAAGATATAACCACGGTAAGCTAAATAAAACCGTTTAAAAATGTGTCACAGAGGTGTAAATGATACCTTTAATTTTGAGACAGCAAGTAACAATAAAAATGCAAAACAAAGTCACCATAACACTATGTAATGTATTAGTACATTGTGTAAACCTCCTTACTTCCCCAAGGAAATTCTTCCTTAAGGGAATATCTTTAGTTCAAAACTAATTTCGAATTAGTCCTATAGGTAGTAACCGTGGGCCATAGGAGGCCCACGAAACAAAAACATAGCAAATGTTCTGATTTTACTCCAAATACCTAAATCTGGTTTCAGAGTGACTGAAATAGCATTATACGAATTTTTCTATTTTCAGCATACTGATGGCGGGAATTCTTCCGTTTGGAGCTGTGTTCATAGAACTGTTCTTCATCTTTAATGCGCTTTGGGAAAATCAATTTTACTACTTATTCGGATTTTTGTTCCTAGTCTTTTGCATTTTGGTGGTATCCGTTTCACAAATCTCTATTGTTATGGTATACTTCCAATTGTGTGGTGAGGTAAATATTATTTTATTTAATAAACATATTAATAAAGAGTAGGGTTCTCAATTCACTCCAATCTTGAACCAATTTATATTTTTTTTTTTATTAGTTCACTATAATTCAAGGATATAACCATACTTTTTTTTATTAATTAGATTCCTAAAAAAAATAAGCGTGCAGGTTTTCGCTGTTTGCGAACCGATTTATGTTTTGTTTAGAGTAAAATTATTTTTTTAATTTCGTTATAATTATTAAAGACAACAGAACAGATAAAAAGACTTAAAACTATGTAAGGTTAGTTAGTCATATAATAATGATTGTCTGTTTAATTTATACACTTTATTCGCTTTTATTTACATAATCGAAGTCATTACCACAATAACATACACTATAACATTTTGAAGATAAGCATTTAAACATACATTTCAAATTTTGCAGGATTATCACTGGTGGTGGAAGAGTTTTATTGTTTCTGGAGGCTCTGCAGTTTACATTTTAATTTATTCAATATTCTACTTCTTTACTAAATTGGAGATTACTGAATTTATACCTACACTGCTTTATATAGGCTACACAGGTAATATATACCGTCAACAGCCGTAACTTTGCCTAGGCCACCTAACTTTGCCTGCTTGATTTCATAAACTTCCTCTGGGACAAGCTGCACATAAAACTATTCAATATCAAATACTAGTAGGTTTTTACCTACTAGACTAGTATTCAATTCAATACTTGATTTTTAATAGTTTTATGTGCAGCCTGTCTCAGAGGAAGTTAATGAAATAAAGTACCAATGCCGGCTACAGAATTAGTTTGCCATTAAATCTATTTGTGGAATTGTATTCAGCTAATAATTTGTTATGTTTCAGGTCTTATGGTATTGACATTCTGGCTTTTGACTGGCACCATTGGATTTTTTGCGGCTTACACATTTATTAGGAAAATTTACGCAGCGGTAAAAATTGACTAGACATAAGAATTAAACATATTTCTTTGTGTGTGCATATTTTAGTTTGTAATATAATTTATAAATTATGTAATTGTTGCGTTGATCTGATTGACAAAGAACAAGTGTTTTTGCTAAAGAGTTAAATTGTGTAAATATGTAGGTTCTCATTATAATTACCTATGTGCATTTTAGAGATTATTTTTTGTAATAAAATTTAAGTTACATTCTGTATCTTCTTAATTCCTGCGTATCTTTTGATTATACGTTAACACCGCAAGACAAGACAAAAGCAGACGGGTAATAAACATCAACGATATAGTATTTAGGGTTCCGTACCAAAATGGTATATAAGGTGCGACTCTATCTGTCGGTCTGTCACAGTCGGACATCTCAGGAACTACTGCTGCTATCGATTTGAAATTTTGAATAGTTATAAAAGTCGCGCACTCGAGCCTACTAAACATTAAAAAAAATTATTACTTTTAATTTTTTTTAAACGGGGCCGAAATTATGTACTTTTAGAATAAGGACGAAAAACATTCAAAAAATACCATTCACTATTATCTTCGGAGTTACTGAACAGAAAAATCTATCATCCCCAATATATTGGAAAATATAACGATTTTCCTAACTTGCACCGTTCGTTAGATATTTGCAAAAATTGTACGGGCTTCCACTAAACTAACCGTTTTTCTTAAACTATTCACGTATCTACTTACGAGTTTGTACGGAACCCTCGGTGCGCGAGTCCAACTCACTTGACCGCTTTTTTACTATATCCTGTAATTCATGTAAAGTGAACCTTTTTGTAAAATATGTTCTGCAAGATCATCATTCCCTGACGACATTAAATTTAGTTGAAATAATTATGTTTAATTTTATAGTTTGATACATTTTGTGTGCGGGTGTATTTTCAAAAACGTAATTTCGCTGTCATGACATATTGGCGAATACTGAGAAGATTCTGCCTTAATAGAATTGGACTTTTGGTTACAATGTAGAATCAGTCAAGTTCTAACAAGTAACCGACGAATGCCAGTCCAGTGAGGAGGAATCTTTTAAATATTGGTGGCCAGAGAAATTACGCCAGCGAAAATACACCCGAGCACATAACATGAGAAATCCCAGAAAACCACAAATGTTCGAAATCGGTCATTGATGCGATGCGGCAGCGCCATCTATTGGCATCATCCGTCAAAAATTAGCTTCTGTAAGTGTTCTACAATAGTTTTTTTTTATGCTTGTACACTGCTAGCCTTTAAGGCTGTAACAATAGTCGGACTGCATGGAGGTAGGTGGCCGCAGCTGAACCCCGGCTCCATGGGAGTAAAACGTTGGCGTGCTAGGGCTCTCGAACCAAGGTCAGTGTACCTAGCTGAATACGGTTTGTATATAGGTCTTGTGAGTTGTAGTCCTGTCTAAAATGCAGAGGAGATTTTGTGCGGGGCTAACGCGGTGGCCGACCCCGCCGGCGTGCCGTGCGCCGTCCGGGTCGTCACGGCGGTGCAGTCTGTCCCAGTAATAGTCGGTGTCGTGTACTACGTCGGTGTCACTGTCGTGGTCGCTGATGACGTCCTCAGGGTACCATCGTTTGATGGTGGCCGTGATGACGTCATCAGGGTCGGTCAGAATGTGTCTCGGTCGTCGCACTAGCCTGCGCAAAGCAGCACGTAGTGCGACATTGTCCGTAATAGTCTGAGTCAGCTGTACTAAGTCATCGGCTAAGTTATCCACCCTGCCGGGGAGCTGGATGTCGACAGGAAGAGGGTCCTGAGGTGGTGGTGGGGCGGGGACTTGGAAATCCTGTGGTCGAGGTAAGAAAAAAGGTGGCAACTAGATAGCGGCACTATCGTTTAGTTTCTGTCATATCACAAGCTTTACACATAAGGTGCGTTCACACCATTTTTTGATTTAGTATTCTTTCATGCCGTTGAGATTGTGACGCAAATAAGAAAAGAATAGTATGCGTTCAGATACTAAACTCCTCATTAGATTTAGGATATATCGGTTTAATATTCATTTTTAGTTTTACTGGAGTCTGTCTGAAAACTGCGTTCCTTGAAGTATTAGGCCAGCCTTACACAGTCTGAATCCGAATCTGAATTATCTGAAAAAATCAGAATGTGTGTGGATAATAGTTAAATTGTATGCAATTCCGTGCGTTCTGAATTAATAAAATATGCATTCTATCGTTTGGTCTAAACCCACCTTAATATAAATTCAGATTCGGATTCAGACTGTGTAAGGCCGGCCTTAATCTTTTGTTTTTGAACGTATTCCTCTTACGTCAATGTCAGAATAAATAAGAATGACCGCGGAGTAGGACGGAAGGAATGTCATTTGGTGATAAATATTATTTTATAACGTAGTATTTTAAGATTCAAAATTTTTATGTACAAAATGGAAACCAAAGTAGCAGTAGTCACTGGTGGTAACAGAGGCATCGGGTTCGAGATCGTTAAAGGGTTATGTGCGAAGTTCGATGGCGCTGTGTACCTTACAGCTAGAAACGAAGAGAGAGGGCGACAAGCCGTTAAAAAGCTTGAAGAACTCGGCCTAAAGCCCTTATTTCATATTCTGGACGTTACAAGTGAAACAAGTGTTCAAGAATTCGCCACATACGTCTCCACACATCACACGGGCATAGACGTTTTAGTAAACAACGCTGGAGTTCTCGACTTTGATAAATCTGTTTCATCGTACGAAGATGCAAAAAGGCTTATGGATACGAACTTTTTTAGTTTATTAACAATATCGAAAATATTGTATCCTCATTTAAAAAACAATGCTCGAATTATAAACATCAGCAGTGACTGGGGCCTGCTGTCCAACATCCGGAAACAGGTCTGGCTGGACACGCTGGTAAAGGATGACCTCACTGTTGAAGAGATTTTGCAATTTGTTGATGATTTCTTACAAGCAGCAAAGAATGGCAAAAGTTCGTTTGCAGCTTTTGCAGGGCATTATGGAGATTACAAAGTGTCAAAAGTAGCCATGTCGGCTCTAACCTTTGTTCAGCAGAGGCAATTTCGCGAGAAAGGCAAAGATGTAGCCGTAAACTGTGTACATCCCGGCTTTGTAAAGACAGACATGACAAAAGGAATGGGGGACTTCACTCCAGAGCGAGGTGCCCGGGCTCCACTGTATCTGGCGTTGGAAGCTCCCCACACCCAAAAAGGCACCTTTGTGTGGCATGATTGCCACCAAGTCAACTGGGACGATTAAGGATCAAATGGTTTTATGATTGTTAGTGTTACAACCATGAAAATCCTGTGATAATAGTGTCACATACACTTTAAACAAGTACCTACTATAAATATAAAGATTTTCCTCTATATATTATGTTTTTTTACCTGCATTTTAACACTTTCAGTGCCAAGGCCCCAATTTTCCA
The DNA here is from genome assembly GCA_947034925.1 of Eudemis profundana. Classification (NCBI taxonomy): domain Eukaryota; kingdom Metazoa; phylum Arthropoda; class Insecta; order Lepidoptera; family Tortricidae; genus Eudemis; species Eudemis profundana. The sequence goes on from OX344799.1 coordinate 16,860,727, forward strand.
TACAAAATGAACCCGATAGTTGGGATCTCGGCATTGAATGTGTAATTTCAAAAGTATGTTTTGGGCAAGTTGTGTTCTTTGTCTTACTTGAGTAGCATGAAGTTTATGTATTGAAAGGGTTTTAAAGCCATTCAGAAAATAGTTATCAAATCATTTTTAGGGTTCTGTACCAAAATTGTAAACAAGGAACCCTTATGGTGCAACTCTGTCTGTCTGTCCGTCTGTCACAGCCAGATATCTCAGAAACTACTGCTGCTATCGATTTGAAATTTGGAATAGTATTAAAAGTAGCTAACCTGAGCCTATTGGATGTAAAAAAATAAGTTTTTAATTTTTTTATACAGGTCTGTAATGGGACATTGAAAATTGAAAGTAGGGCTATTATATCAAATGGGTTATCACATGAAAGGGCTTGGTTTGTAGATTAAAACACCGTTTTTGTTTTCTTTCTTAAATAAGTAGTTTTCGATTTATGACGAAAAACGTTAAAAAAAATACCATTCTTCGAAGTTACTGAACAGAAAAATCTGTAATAATTACAAATTATTAATGTTATCCTAAATATTACAGGAAAAATATAACAGTTTTCCTAACTTGCACCGTTTTTGAGAAATTTGCAAAAATCGTAACACATACAGTAAAAGGCGATAAAGAATGCACATCGATCTTTAGAAAGAGGCGATCGGCTAATTTCGACTTCGTATAGCGATATCTGTGTCGCACACACCATGACGTTTGTTTTGTCAGTCGTGGTTCAAATGCGAGTGAGTGCAGTCGCATATCCAAGTCAATATATATATAGAGTTGCTAAAACTTTTACAAAATTAAATTTGTACTATGACATCTATAGGAATTTGTCGATCTTTAAACCCACATTTAAATATGCTAGTAGTATAACATCAGTTGCTAATGCTCAGTCAACCCCTTTTAGGAATATGGGCGTGAATATATTTATGTATGTATATCATTTTCCCCCAACAAACAATAATTAAATATAATTACATCGTGTTTTACAGCTCTATATATTCTACGTGAAATTAAAACAAAACAACAATAAAGTACTTAGTTCTAAATTCAAATTCTGATGAACGATTAATCTAATAATTGATGTACATGGAAATTAGCATTCGTTTGTATTCGGAAATGCGATGATTGCCGATGTGCATTCTTTATGGCCGTTTACTGTACTTATTTGCTCCTACTAAACTAATTGAATCGCCATACAGTTTTTCTTGAACTACTTATGTATCTATTTATGTGTTTGTACGGAACCCTCGGTGCGCGAGTCCGACTCGCACTTGACCGGTTTTTATTTATTTATTAGGTTGACAGTTGATTATTTGTTGCAAATATTGAAATGAAGTAACAACTTTTTCAGTTACTATGAAACTGATTTGTTTGAAGTTCTGAAATTTGGAGTCTGGAAGTTCCCAATGAAACTGCTAATGATGAAAAATAAAGCCGTTTATAGGGAATACAAAAACGCCAATAAATACCTACGCCGTTTTTATTTTAGTGTCGCGCAGTGCGTAAACAATAACTTGCACTTTTATTAATTATACTATCCTGGTTCCTATAGTTTATGTGACATATCTGCGTGTTTTTGTTTAGTGATAGGATATATATATGCATACTTATGTACTACAAATCGTTACTACTTTAAAATATACTTGTATCTGAAATCAACCTCGATAATAAGGCGGTAAGTGCAAGCGCATAGGTACCAGCATTAATAGCGTCATATAGAGATACTATAAAATGCGTTTTCCGTTAGAGCAAAATAAAATACCTACGTGTTTTTTTAACCTATTATAACCAATTTCTGCGGTTTCGGTTATAACCGATTTGCATTCCCTAGCCGTATAAATTAATATTTTTTTTAAGTAATGCACCTAGTTTAAATGTGGCTTTCCTTCCCCTCTACAATCCCCACGGACTAGTTTTATTTATTCATGTAAATCAGCAGAGTCCAAAAACATAAACATAATAATTGTAAGTAGACTGTGCCATAGTGCACTGTGTTCAAACCAGATAATTCAAAGTACAGTATTATATTTAATATGATAATTGGTTACTATGTTAGCTGATACACAGGTCAATGTTTGCTTATCTGAAATATGGATGGAGGTTGATAAATTTGTATAATGAAGCATAATAACAGGACATTGAGAGAGTCTATTACATACATAGTAAAGATGTGTTTAAAAACGGCCGTATCTTTTCTTTACGTTAACTTATAAGTTTGATTTTTTTCACAGCTTCAAGGGCCTGTAGACCTGTGTATATGGTTTTATTTTCAACTCGGTACCCGCACGGACGGACAGACAGACGGACAACAAAGTGATCCTATAAGGGTGCCGTTTTTTCCTTTTGAGTTAGGTACGGAAACTTAACAATACAACTGTTTGAACTTAATATCTTAGACTCAAGACTGACAAGTAATACTGAATTTAAGCACAGTATTTACAACTAGAGTTGTGCCGTTCTCGAGAATTCTCGGAAACGTTCTCAGTTTTGTATGGGAAATGTTCTCGAGAACGTTCTCTCTCCATACAAAACGAAGAACGTTTCCGAGAATGGCACATCTCTATTTACAACGATGTATCAACCACCCAACGTACCCAACCATGATAGATTAAGTGTCATTCTATCTATTTTGTTGATAAATATTAGGGATAATCGAGAGATTTACGTAGGTAAATGTAAAATGTGGATAGGTAAGTGATACATGATAAAAAAACACCGGTCAAGTGCTAGTCGGACTTGCGCACCGAGGGTTCCGTACAAACTCGTAAGTAAATACGTGAATAGTTCAAGAAAAACTGTATGGCTGTTAGTTTAGTAGGAGCAAATATTGTATGAGTTACCTACGATTTTTGTAAATTTCTAAAAAACGGTGCAAGTTAGGAAAACTTATATTTTTCTGTAATATTTAGGGTGATTATTACAGATTTTTCTGTTCAGTAACTTTGAAGATAATAGGGGGAATGGTCTTTTAGCATAGATACCCCACTTGATACAATAGCACTACTTAACATTTTAGACCTACCATTTCGCCCCCCTTTAAAAAAAGTAGTAAGATTTTTTTATGTCTACCTAGTAGGCTTGGGTTAGCGACTTTTAAAACTATTTCAAATTGATAGAAGCAGTAGTTCCTGAGATATCTGACCGTGACAGACGGACAGACAGACCTACTGAGTCGCATCACAAGGGATCCTTTTTTACCATTTTGGCACGGAACCCTAATTATATTCGTCTACATTTCCTATATAGCGCTGGGTGGCGCCGAAGATAATAAGTTAGTACTTAGTAGGTATATCTCAATTTCAGTTATCGCGCTGAAACTGTAATTATGAATTTTATCTACGTATCTGTATTTATACTTATGTAGGTAAAATACGGTATCTACGTGAAGTATAAATAGATACGCCCCCCATGTAACCAAGTAACACAAAAGTAGGTACCTACATAGCAAATCTCATTATGGATTTTCCAATGCGCGTGCAGCTCTTTATAAGGTTTCAGTTGCTGTTCGCTGTCCTGCTTCCAATCTACATAATTGTATTACAAAATCGCGATGGCAGGGTAGTAAAAGGGTACACAGAAGCCAGACTATTGCTGTGTGGGCACATGTTGGAGTTGTGTGAATACTTATATACGTAAACTGTGTATCTACCTACTTACGCTTAAAAGGGAAAGTATACTTATTAATGTCAATGGATACTTGAAGTATGTATACCAACCAACCTACTTCTACATAGCTCTATAAGATCCAATCCATTTATGCCACACCTGACCTGGCCATAAAGTGGCTTTTTCCGCTCGCTGCGCGTACGGAAAAAGCCGCTTTCTGGCCAGGTGTAGACATAAAATGATGTACACAACACGGGAGGTAATAAAGAAAGATCTCGATCGCATATTTACGTCCCTCGCTTGCAGCTCGGGCCGCAAACTTCTGCGATCTCGGCCTTTCTTTGTATTACCACCCTAGTTGTGTAATGTAGGTACTATATATAATAGGTCGTTATTCTCACTTATGATACACATAGATTTAATCCATGAAGGCGAAACTAGCTCTTGGTAAATTCTACCATTACATATATAAATTACGTAGGAATTTATCGCCTGCTGACAAGCAAAAGTCACTAAGTAACAAATACCTACTTAAAGCAAAGCTCGTCGTATCTCAGTCTTGATTAGATACGTTCTTTTGAAGAGCAGTGACATAAGTTTTAGTGAATTTTGATTGTCACCAGGCGTTATAAATATATGTAATAGCCATAGCGTGGTTACCTATTGTTACTTTCTCAGAGGAAAGAAACTATTCAGCTGCAGATATCTTTCCGATGATGATGGTATCTTGTTTTTAATTAGTATATTGGTACCTAATGTAATTGAGTTTTAATTATAATTTAAGAATCTTAGTTGCATTGCCCACAAACTATCTGCTTTGCCCTAAGATTAACCGGTAGAGAATGCCCTATGGCTATGGCAGCGGTCAGCATGTGGCCCGGCCCGCAAACAGCTCACCCGCGAGCCTCCCTGGCTATTTTGTATGGAAAGGTCGTTATATTCAGAATCGTTTAAAGTCACAAATTATTAACAAAGTGCGGCACGCGTCAATTTCGTTAGCTTAGCTACTATATGGCACTTGGCTACTAAAAGGTTGCCGACCGCTGTCCTATGGCATTAAGTTCGCCTTTTGTAGAATAAGTTTTCATTTGTGCAATAAAGTTTATATAAATACACTAACAGGATAAAGATAAACAAACCTTTTTTTCTACTCCTGTACTGTTATCTGTCTTTTACTTGGTCACGAACACTAATATAAGAACATACATAATATGAGTTCAGAGAAGTCTATACTCTATTCCCCATAACAGCACTAGTGTCGTTATAGTCACTTTACGTTATTGCTAGCAGCCACAGACTTCTAAATCTTGGTTAAACTTAGGTCAAGGATTAAGCGCTCAATTTTAACTCTACGGTAAAAATGCACAACTACCAACTTAACAAACAATTAAATTCCTACGGTTTTTAAGAAAAACAGAACTTTCCGAACTAAATTCATTGATGCCAACATAAAAAAAGTATTTTTAATTGAAGTATATTTTAATTAAAAAAAAAAGTTTACCATAGACACATATACTGTCAGTCAAACGTCATATTTGCCTTGTTTCCAGGTTATGATTAATTTTGTATTTTATAATTTAAAACCTCGTCGTAGAAAAAGTATTGTATGCAACGTTGTATAATTAAGTCAAAAAACGCTCATTGCGTCTCTATTTGCGATACTCGCCGCATTCGCGGCTCGTATCGCAACTCACGCAATTCGCATTTTTTGAACCCACTTATACAACTGTTGCATAAAATAGGTACTATTATTGTAAACTGCACTTTAGTTTCTTTTTACCCGACTGCGGCGAAATGTGTTTGACCTGTATGTATGTATGTATGTAAGTATGTATGTATGTATGTCCGTTCCTATGTCCGCTCGTAACTACTTAACGGCACATCCGATTTTGATAAATGATACATCATTAGATTCGTCTTAATGGTGCGAGTGTCACTGGGTATGAAGTTCGTTAAAATAAACAAAATAGCGGATTTTATGCAGTTTCAAAGTGCACCGCGGTCGGGTTTTTTTTAAATAATTACTATGGTATACTTTTGAAGGTGACTGCCCTTCACAGTTCACACTGATCTCCATGCAGACAATGTTGTAGATACTTACGACGGTCCAAACTCTCTGCAGCTTTCGTGGTCGCAGGGTAACTAGCCACGAACTTCACGACTACGAATGTTATTAAGGGTTCGAAATGTCAATGTGTTAAATTAAACAGTATATGCAATATAATTATTTCCAATTTTATTTAAGTCTACAGACAGGATAGAAACAAGTAAGAAAGAAATGTATAATTCCTTGGTCCTACAAAACGTGTAAGTAATCTGTTTTGCTATCAATCCAATACGAATAGACGAGATTACAAAATTCCTTTAGTACTCCATATCTTCATCAAATTGATGTCTATCACGCGAGTGCTACGTATTTTGATTTCATTACTACATTACTCGACAAAATGAAATGAAAACGTCATAACAAACACTATTAATTTGGAACGACCGCGCTCCGACGCAGTTTGTATGTGTAACTTGCTAGCACACGTCAGCCCACCCCATTACAATGGATTGTTTGTTTTCAGTGAATATTATATACATATGAGATTCCTTCAATAGGTACTGATAACATGATATTGTTTGATACAAGGTTAGAAAGAAATCAAAATTTGAATAACTGCCACAAAAAAAACAAAACATACAGACGAATAGAGAACCGTCCTTCTTTTGGAAGTCGGTTAAAAATAGGTAGCGTTGTGGTGGCTTGGGAGGTGGAGTAGGTGGACACTGGATCGTGTGGTTCGAATCCTAGCGGTCGCCATGTGTGAGTTTTTTTTTTAACTTATGTACATTTCTTGAGTACCTACTGCTGTGGTTACCTAAGCTCGTACTGCGAAGGAAAAAAACATCGCGAGGAAACCTGCACATTCCCGTTCCCGGAATATCACACTTTCAAAATACCAGATTCGCTATTTATCAGATTCCGCGTACACAGATTTCCAAAATAATATATTCTACAAGATCATTTCGTCATTACTTTTAAAAAACACGTCTCTGACACTGACTCCAGGTAAAAACGCAGTAAGCGTATAGACGTTCGTATGTAACGTTTGACGTTTATCTCTGCGTCGTTTTTAGATACGAGTTTTTTTAAAGTAAGTACCTAGTGACGATCTCGTTTTTTGAGTAGGTACCTACCCTACGATTTTATAATATAGTGTAACGGGAATGTGGTACGGTAGGAATCTGATAACTCAGGAATCTCATATTTAAAAAAAACATGTATTCTGGGAATTTGGGTACGAGAGGACTTAGGTTGACTGAAAATATCTCCCTTATACCGGTCGATTGAACTGTTCAAGCTATGAACTTGAATACTTAGATACTTCTATATAAATATCGTCCGTCGACGATTTTTTCCCTCATATACAGGGTGTCCCTAAAACCAACTTTTATACGATCAGGGCTGATAGACCAGCTCATAAGAACCTAGATTAAGCAAATTTGACCTCAGTAAAAATCTCTTAGTTTTCGAGATATTGACGTTTTTGTAAAACTCGTGCTAAGTGATACCCTGACTCGGTGTTTTGAGTGTCATTGCTAAAATATCAAGTATTTTACAAATCTGTTTTTTGCTATGTGTGGCCAAATAACTATGCTATTGAACGTATTTTCTATTTTTGCTAATTTATTCATGCTGTGGACACAGTACAATAACAAAAAAAAATTATTCGATTTTTTTCAAATTTTACCTCTGAATTCGAACTAGCGTGGTGAAAAAAAAATGTACCAACATAACCAGGCACTCAACGTAAAAAAATTGCGCATTTATTGTAGTTTCTAAAATGGTATAAAATTTACTAAACACTGTAATAATTTTTGAAATAATGATATTTTGTTACAAAATTAACTGTCTGCCGCCTTCATCTCATACGATCCGGTTGAACTAAGTTTGCACCTGGCGTGCTTGACATCACATACAAATTTGGTGCAAACTTCACGTAATCGTCAATATCTCGAAAACTAAGAAATTTTTATGAGGTCGATTTTACTCAGTCTCGTTTATTATGAGCTGGTTTATCAGCCCTGTTCGCCATTTTGTAAAAGTCGCGAATTTTGATAGCCTGGATCAGTCTTTCGAATGTCATGACTTCAAATTTCAGTATTTTCTTAATCTGCTTTTTGTTAAACATTACTTAATAATTATGCTATCATACCTTTTCTGTTCGAAATTCAAATTCTGGTACGAAATTTAACCAATGGAATATTGTAGTATAACCTCCTTTTGAATTAAAATGCTATTATCTTAAAAACTACGGTGTCTTGTGTGTAAAATCTTACTATTTTAAACTACATTATTTTTTTTTATTTTAGCATGGTAAATTTGTTTTAAGTATTACGCGATTCAAATCCGAGGTCATATTTTGAATCACGTAAAATCTAATTTATTTTGATAAGGTATGATAGCATAATTATTAAGTAATGTTTAAAACAAAAAGCAGATTAAGAAAATACTGAAATTTGAAGTCATGACTTTCGAAAGACTGATCCAGGCTATCAAAATTCGCGACTTTTACAAAATGGCGAACAGAGCTGATAAACCAGCTCATAAAAAACGAGACTGAGTAAAATTGACCTTATAAAAATTTCTTAGTTTTCGAGATATTGACGATTACGTGAAGTTTGCACCTAATTTGTATGTGATGTCAAGCACGCCAGGTGCAAACTTAGTTCAACCGGATCGTATGAGATGAAGGCGGCAGACAGTTAATTTTGTAACAAAATATCATTATTTCAAAAATTATTACAGTGTTTAGTAAATTTTATACCATTTTAGAAACTACAATAAATGCGCAATTTTTTTACGTTGAGTGCCTGGTTATGTTGGTACATTTTTTTTTCACCACGCTAGTTCGAAGTCAGAGGTGAAATTTGAAAAAAATCGAATAATTTTTTTTTGTTATTGTACTGTGTCCACAGCATGAATAAATTAGCAAAAATAGAAAATACGTTCAATAGCATAGTTATTTGGCCACACATAGCAAAAAACAGATTTGTAAAATACTTGATATTTTAGCAATGACACTCAAAACACCGAGTCAGGGTATCATTTAGCACGAGTTTTACAAAAACGTCAATATCTCGAAAACTAAGATATTTTTACTGAGGTCAAATTTGCTTAATCTAGGTTCTTATGAGCTGGTCTATCAGCCCTGATCGTATAAAAGTTGGTTTTAGGGACACCCTGTATAACGAAAGTCAATCTTTGTTTTGTTAAAATTATGGACAACATGAGGAACAACGACTCGCTATCCTCCCAACTAACCAACAACCAAGTTTATAGTCGTCCAGGGATTAAAAATATGTAGGCATCTGCATAGTATGTAGACCGATATTTTTAGTTGGTATATACATAACTGGCCCACTTACGGCACAGCCGCGATCACCTCCGCACTTTGAACTCCTTCCGCTATCTTGATGGTTTTAGATTTCTTTGTGGTTTAATACATCCTCCATGGAAGAAAAGGGAAGAGGCCTACATCCAAGAATGGATAAACAAAAGGCCACCATGATGATGATGATGACATCCTCCATTATCTTCTCGGATACTTAAAATCGTATCGTTTTCAGGTAAAAGGTTTGCTAGTTGCATTTTGCTAGTTGTTTATAGAGTACTAGCTTATGCCCGCGACTTCGTCTGCGGTGTAAATTATAATTAGGCATTAATCTTTATAAATAGTTTCTGATATTTGTTCATAAACTTGGTTGTAATTAAACAAAACCCTCAAATATTGGGCCCAAAACTGCACATGCACAATGCACATTTACCGCGAAAATCAATTCTGTAGTCCATTTAAGAATTATTTCCAAAAAATTAAATGCACTTCATAAACCACCTGTTACATACACCAAAAAAACAATCCACTAATTGCTATATGCTATGCATAGAGTATGAAGCCTTTTACTTTAAAAATTGTACGGTCCCTAAACAAACTTTCAACCCCCACCTACTCAACCCGTTGTCGAGATAAATTTGAATGAACGATGAAATCATTTGAGTTCTATTCAGTTTAATCAGTTTTAGATACCCTACTTTAAAAATCGTTTGGTCCCTTTACAATGTCTTAGCCCCCATTTAACCCCTTTTGGAGATGAATTTCAAAAAACGTTAAAACTACTTTTTTTACTCTTATTGAGGAGTCTATGTACGATGTCTCAGAGCTCCAACTTCTAAAATCTGTTGGTCCCTGTACAAAGATTCAACCCCCATTTAACCCGTTTTGGAGATGAATTTCGAACTACTTTTTTACTCTTATCGTCTATGTACGATATCTCAGGTAACGGTAAAACTACTTTCTTCAAACTTTATTGACGAGTCTATATACGAAGTCTCAGATCTTTTGGTCTCTATACAATATTTCAACCCCCGTTTAACCCCCTTTAGGGATGAATTTCGAAAAACGGTAAAACTACTTTTCTCTAATCATATTGAAGGGTCTATTTACAGTCTCAGATCTCCAACTTTAAAAATCGTTTTGTGCCTATACAAAGTTTCAACCCCCGTTGAACCCCTTTTAGGGATGAATTTCGAAAAACGGTGAAATGGAGTTTCTTTGCTTTTATTGAAGGCTTTATTTTATATACGAAGTCTCAGATTTCCTACTTTAAAAATCGTGTGGTCCCCATATAAACTTTCAACCCCTAGTTAACCCTCTTTGGGGGTGAATTTCAAAAAACGGTGAAATTACTTTTTTCTACTAGTATTAAATAGTCTATGTTCGAAGTCTCAGATCTCCGACTTTAAAAATCGTGTGGTCCCCATATAAAGTTTCAACCCTTAGTTAACCCTCTTTGAGGATGAATTTCAAAAAACGGTGAAATTACTTTTTTCAGGTTATATTACAGAGTCTATGTTCGAAGTCTCAGTACTCCTACATTAAAAAACGTGTGGTCCCTATATAAACTTTCAACCCTCATTTAACCCCCTTTGGGGATGAATTTCAAAACGGTGAAATTACTTTTTTCAACTTATATTAAAGAGTCTATGTTCGAACCTCAGATCTCCTGCTTTATAAATCGTGTGGTCCCCATATAAACTTTCAACCCCCATTTAACCCCCTTTGGGGATGAATTTCAAAAAACGGTGAAATTACTTGTTTCAACATATATTAAAGAGTCTATGTTCGAAGTCTCAGATCTCCTACTTTAAAAATCGTGTGGTCCCGATATAAAAATTTCAACCCCCATTTAATTGGGGATGAATTTTAAAAAATCCCAACAACCACCCTATTGTGAAAATTTCAGTAGTTTCGGCTGTGCGTTGATGAGCCAGTAAGTCAGTCAGGACTTCTTCTTTTTATATATATATATATATATATATATATATATATATATATATAATAGATAGACTAGCAATACACTTATGAAGATGCAGGCAAGATGTACTTTTGCCTGGAAACGTCATATACGTGACATTTGTTATATAATTGTATTTCTGGGTACTAAATGATTAAGGGTTGTTTTAAAATCAAACACTACACTGATAAATATTCATATATTAAACTGGCCTAAATAAATTACAAATCCACTGACAAAATTCCCAACAAAAAAATATTACACATACTTGTACCACGTGATTGGCTGAAAAAGCCTGAGACTCACGAAATTATTTTCATAGCACTATCGATTGACCAAGGGTGGGTCGCGATTATCGCGATAGATCACAGCGTTTAAAGACTATAGTCGTGTCATTCAATTAGTGTTACCGCTAGAATTGATAACAAATGTATTGGAATAACATGACACTGAAAAGTCAACGTGGCACACGGTTATTCGCCCTTGTCTAAAGGAGTCAGCGATTGTAAAAATAGAAATGCTACTGAGTAACCTTGTTTCTAGTCAGGGCCCACAGGTCATAGATTATACCTATTAAGGTGATTGTTACTTTCTCTTTTCTCGTAGGGCATCCGCTAATTTTATTTAAGGACATGAATAACATTAGTGATTTTATTAAAATGTTTATATAAGTTTTAGAGGGCGAGATAGGAGAAAATAAGAACCACATGGGGTGTATAGTGGTGACTGAAAACCCCGCCACGAAACTACACTCGCACAGAACTCGTGAAAATGATAACCGTTTAACTCGGGGTCTGAATATGTGTGTGTGTGACCGGTCGCGGTGCATACGGTTGTCACTACGGTCTATTTGGATTGCAACAGGGATTGCAATCGGTTATTTTGAGTACGAAAAAACCTCGAGTTTTAACCGAAACCTAGTTTTTTCCATACAAAAAATAACCGAGTTGCATTCCCGAACTGTAGCTCGAGTTCGAATCGGGTGCCGAGTGTACCTACCCACACTAATACTTGCTCAACCGACAATCGTGCTATGCTTAACCGTGCTACAAAGCAAGTATTGTTAAAATTAAAGGTGAACTAAACGGTTTGACCGCACTATTTAAATACTATATATTTCGTGTCTATAGCGTACAGTACATCTATACTCAATGTTTTTGTCGAAACCAAAATTATTCCGTAGCTGTGCAAGTCTTTGTTAGTAGTTCAGTTCAGTCGTCTGCAAGGTGTAAAAGTTCACATCAATTATACATCGATAGAGTATGCAATATTAATTATAATGCTTACGTTGACACTGGTAGGTATAGACGAGTTTTCGTAGCGGGTACTCTTTGGTGTGCTAGCCGTTATTCACCCTTGTGCAGATTCAACGCGAGACGCCACACTTGCAATGAGAACAATCATTATGATAAAATTATACTTATATCAATTAACTTAATCTTTAATGAACTACAACAAAGAAGCGTACATTTAAACCATTGCATCAGGTGCTGCTTATTGCTAGTGTAATATAGGTAAATTATATATATTTCCATCAGATTTAGATTCTTACCAATATTTTTTTTACGAAGGGTTTATGTACCTCTATAAAAAGGTCATATCAGGTATATATGTCGCAGCCAACTGGTTTAATCAGCCATTTGGTTAAATCCCTAGCATTTTCACTAAATTATGACCCGCCAGCAGGTCGTCGAAGTCCCGCTACGCGGGGCTTCTATTTCTGCTCTGAGGGACACAAGCTAACTAACAAGCCTAACCTAAAATTTAAATGAAAAGGCTAGGCAGTTAATTAAATGGCTAATTAAGCTAGTTGGCGGCGACATAATATATTGTATGTATTAAATAAATATCGATAGCTTCATTGCCCTTCCCACGTCTTTTGCGGTGATGTATCAATCAATTCGTGGGTAGTGGCTTAAGGCACTTAGGGCCGATACAGACGGACTGCAACCCAACTGCAACTCCCTACGATTTGTATGGGAACTGCATCACAACTGCGCAGTCGGCGTGCAGTTGTGATGCAGTTCCCATACAAATCGTAGGGAGTTGCAGTTGGGTTGCAGTCCGTCTTTATCGGCCCTTAAATCTTGAGTGTTCCAACGACTACTTACAATAAGTACCTACTCAGATTCTAAAGCTCGAGCCTATATAAATTATAATGACACTGCTTAGGTATATATTATGATGTGATGTTCCGGTTTCGTGTAAAATTATACTTATTCTATTTTCAAACTAAACAAAAATAATCTAAGTTGGTAAATGCAAAACTTGCGAGCAAGTGTTCTGGTAGATAAATTATCACATGGCGTTTCAACTCGTAGATAGATTAATATGTACCTACGTCAAACAATTATAATTCGCCATTTGTACCTACATGAAAACATTTAAAAAATATACATAATAAGGTAGATAGTTAAATATTTACCCATGCGTACTACGTATCTTTACGAATATTGGTAACCAAATTAGATAAACATAGGTAAGTAACAAGCGATACCATTTTTGAAATGAGTTTTGCTTAGGTATTGTACTCGTAGGATACCTCCTACGATCCTTAATAAGCTTGTTATTGACTTTTTATTCGTGTCTTATCAGAAATGCGATTTTTTTTAATCGGAACATGGGAGCTTTGCAATTAACAATTTAAATTAGAACTAAGCAAACAATCAAATATAAAAAGCCTCATTTAGGTTTAGTAAAGTCCGCACCTGCCCTCCTAGCACAAGTAATGCGTATTAACATTTAGATACCGAAGGTTGCTGTTAAGCAAGAGTCTCGTTATTATTTTACTTCGTTTTTTTCTGAGACAAAAAAATCGTGTGTTATCCTTCATGTGATTTCAAAGAAGACAATCTTGAAGATATGCGTTGTTTTATCTTTAAAACACAACTTGTGTTTTAAAGATAAAACAACGCATATGTTCCTGTAATAATGAAATAGGGGCAAAAAGTCTCAATTTTTTTTAATCTGAATTAACGAGGCATAATATAGCAAGTATTGCATGTGCGATTAACAAATGCTTGGCATCGAGCTAGGGTGGCTGGCATCTACATAAATGTAAAATAATCCATCGCAATGTGAATATGGTAAAATCAAGAAAGTACAATGGTGTAAATTATTCTATAAACTTTCTAATACTAATGAATTGTTCGAAAATTATGTAAACGTACCTATAGGTAGGTATTAATTATTTTTTTGTCATTATTTTTAACACAATACGTAAGTCTGAAATAACTGTTGTCATACAATAATAAATCATTACAATAACCGTAAAATAATAAGGCATACCTACATACTGGGCTACAACATCTTAACTCTAAATAAATAAAGCGTTTCACACTCGACTAAAACTAACACACTTTACTTTGGTTTTTAATAGACTACTTACTCTTACATTTAATGGTCTGCAGTGTTGGTCACCAGGCTTCTGGTATGAACTCCTAAGACTAATGTATATATATACATTATACTTTTTATCACGTTGACAAAGGACGGATTTATTGATTTCGGATGTTTCGATCAAAGGTACAAACTGTACTTACTACTACTGGTATCTATCTATGCTTCAGTGTTGACACTGCCGCTTATTTCTTCGACGCTTTTGACAACATTAAGTACATATCTAACGGTTAACTCTTGCATGACTCGTCGTGCTCAGCAATAAACCACTCACTCTTAAGGCGCTACACTTAGGGTAACAATTAATGCCTTGGATTCACAGAATCACTTTTCTTTTAACTAACAACCGTAGGTACATTTGTACTAAGGCGGTGCATCGATTACAATAGGTACAATACAAATTATTATTTTTTATCAGAAATGCACATTACGAAATTACATTTTTATCTTTGGTCGCTTAAAAACGAATTGACATAAATATCCAAATTCACGTTGCACCACGTAGCCGTACGTAGGTGACAATATCAACGAAACAGGGTAATTTTGGCTGCAACTGACTTAGAGATCGTAGATGACGCATGTTGGTTGGTGAGAGTTCAGTTGGTGACGATAGGCGCAAGCGGCGTCGGGGATTCATCCCCGTAGTACCGGTAGCGGAGCGGCGCGGGCGGCGGCGCGTCGGCGTCGGCGTGCTGGGAGTCCCGGTGCCGGCGCAGGTCCACTTTGCGCTGGAACGCCTTGTCGCAGAGCCCGCACGAGAAGGGCTTGTAGCCGGTGTGCTTGCGCATGTGCGTGATCAAGTTGGAGCTCTGACTGAACGCCTTCGAGCACACCACGCACTTGTGGGGCTTCTCGCCTGCAACAAACGTTCTTTGTCAATATTGAATCATGTGATTATGCGTTACATACCTACACTGGCGAACGTGTATGGAAATACTAGCAGTAGGTATCTAGGTAATCTATTTCATGAAATTCACAAACGTGACAGGGAACGCACAGCTTTAACCAGTATGGGGAATTTCGGAAATCTTTGGATAATGTAAGAGAGTGCTAATAAAGGTTTCTTGAACAATCTCTATGGAAATTCCAATGGTTTGTCACCAATTTAATAGAAAATACTTATGCCTACATATGCCTGCGCGCAGAAAATAAGCAATTATAGCTACTAATAAATTAATAAAAACTGAATGGAATTAAATTTCCCGTCCCGATAAAATATTCATTAAAATTAAATGTCCAATTTCTATATTGAAGACAGTAAATCAAAAACAGGTGCGTACTAGACGTGCGCGCCGCCGCGGCGCGCCGCCGCCATAAGGAGCCGGCGCGCCGCCGCCGCCGCCGGTAGTTTAAAATTCGCGCCGAGTTAGAGTCGAGTCAGTCAGTTGGCATGGCAAAACTGTGACGCCGATTGGAGTAATCAATGTAAATCAAAGAATCGATCGTCATTATAGAATTCTCGGAAGCAACATGCGTTGATTTGGATGTTATTTCCAAACCTTCGTTAGTTTCAAAATGATTTCCTTGAAAATTAATGAATGCCTCCTTTTTTTTTCGAGATTATCGAATCTCTAAACTTTAATTTGTAGGTACGTAAAAAAAATTAAAATCCAATTTGAAAGGCGTCGCTTTCTGCAGTATCCATTTATGTAATTAAGGTTTTGTTTAGCTACCATAGCATTATATATACACTCGGCGTCAAAAAAATCGCACATCCACAGAGTTGAGCAAGGGAGCACTCTAGTTGGCCTCTCAATTAACCGGGCAAAAACAAAGGTTATGGTCGTGGACCGAGCTGAACAACTCACACGGACAGGAGAACTCTCTAACTTACAATTTGTCAGTGAATTTGTATATCTGGGGCTACCTAACCTCACCTAACCAAGGGGGAAGCGAGAGGGAAATTCGAAGGAGAACTCAAATGGCCAAATCTGCCATAAAAAAGAAAGTCTCCAACAACACCAAAATGAGTATTGTGAGAACTCTGGTCTCTTCGATTTTTCTCTACGGCTCGGAATCTTGGACAATCCGGTCAGCAGAACGCAAGAAAATAGAGGCATTTGAAATGTGGTGCTGGAGACGAATGTTACGCATCCCATGGACAGCCAAGAAAACGAACGTCTCCATCCTTCAGCAGTTTGGGATCCGGACAAGGCTATCTACCACTTGCTAGCAAAGGATTCTTGGTTATTTTGGACACTTTGCCCGCCGTGACCCTGACAACTTGGAGAAACTTGTGGTTGTTGGGAAGATAGACGGCAAGCGGTGACGTGGCAGGTCTCCTACACGATGGTCAGATCAGGTTTCCGCTCTCACAGGCCTTACAGTGACGAGCGCCATGAAGAAGGCCGAGGACAGGATGGGATGGAAGCGATTGGTGACACAGGTCATCGTAAAAATTTCAAGACGGACACGACCTTCAGCAATGAAGTCAACGACTAGAGAGAGAATATCGATATCACTGAAAGCTTGTTTAATGCTCTTTCAATTAACAACTGTTTCATTTTATGAAAACTCGTGGATTATGTAGAGGGATTCTAAAAAAAGTGGGAGGAGTACGGGCTCACGATTTCTGCCTCTTTCCACACGTTTAAACAAGTGTTTATTGGTCAATCGTGCCTCGATCCCTATTCAGGTTTGTTAACAATTACACCTGAAGAGAAAAATCAAGGAATTATTCTTTGCAGATGATGCTTCTGCTGATGACGCCGATCTTGTCGTAGCACTACTTCAAGCACGAGTACAGCAGGGTAATGTTGCCTGGCAACACAATCTAAGCCATTTCACTGTTCCACGAGTATTCCAATGGTTTGAAGACACTAAGAGGCTTAACCAGAAGACAAAGATTCTGACGATGACAGTGCATTTCTGAGAGAGACGACCGCTTCATCGTTTTAACGTCCCTGCTGAATCGGTTTTACAACTGTCCGGCTCTTACAGCAGCTGGAAGCTGGCTGGGTTGGAAGAAGCCAACAAGAGAAGAACATCTTATCTCATAGAGCTGCCGCAAGTCCCAACACACAGCATCGCAGGACACAAGCATGCATCGAAAACATCGTGAACTGCGGCGGTGACTCGTGCATGTCCTGGGGCGGCATGTCAAGCGCAGGAAAAACTGAGCTTGTGTGAGTTTCTTAGTCAGGTGAAGATCACCGCCAGGGAGCCCTGACTGCTCGATGATTCATTATGGTGATCCTAAAAAATCAAGTGGTATCTTATACAGCTTTTATCATTCGTGGGTTCACTTTCACGAGTTTCACGCACGCTAACGCCCGCACACACAGTGTATTAATTGTCAGCGGCTTACTGGAGGAGTTCAGGATTCCTTTTTTGCATTGGCCAGCAAGAAATCCAGTCTTGAACCTCTAGGATGAACTGAAACGATGAGTAAGGTTACGAGATCCCGTTAGCAGTCAACGTTTAAGTTGCCGTAATGTACGAGTGAGGGGACATTCCCCAGGAATGTATCACCAAAGAATAAAGTGAAGTTTGGATAGCGATTGAGACACGATTGGCCAATTAAAATTTGTTTGAACGTGTGGCAAGGGGCAGTTCGCCGCGAGCGACATTTGTTTCTATTGAACTTTGCTTCTAACTCGCCCGCAGCTCGCCTGCAAGTGTGATAAAGCCCTTAATATTGAAAGCGATACCTATTTGCAAAGTTGAAAAATCTCACGCCGCCGGCGTTACGCCGCCGCCGTGGATTTTTTCGCGGCGCGCCGCCGCCGGTTTTTTTTCGATCGGCGCGCATGTCTAGTGCGTACTACTTGCCTGCGTTGTTTGTAGGTAATGATTTCGACTTGTATTTAATTATAACATACGCGGCAGCCCACTGACGACGGCGTGCCATCACCTCGTAATTAGGTTTATAAGCAAACCACTACTTGTCATAATCATTGCCTTCTTTATTATTTATCGTGCCGTTCTCAAACTGATTTAATATGCAGAATCGTTAAAGGTACGCCGACATTTATTAGCTTTCAGTCTGAAAGCGAGCTGAAAAAATAACCACGAAGAATTCACAATGGATTCCGTTTTAAGCATCTTTGCCAGGTATTTTAGTGCTGCAAAAAAAGGCTCTATGATTCTATTTTGTAAATGTAAACGCCACCGTGCCTTGAATTACGTTTCTCAAAAACTTCGTAAATTAACACCACAACTGTGGCTCTAGTGATTAAGGGGTAGAAGTCAAATTTATACCAGGAACAAAAGGTCACAACTCTATTGTCTGACTTAAGCTCTTTTAAGGTTATATGTGACTTGTACCCCTTTTCACTAGACCCACAGAATTCCAAGACAGTCGTGGATATTGTTTAGATGTGATGTGGGTGAGCAAAACGTCTACATCATGGACTGGGTTTAAATTCAGTAAGTAGCTCCAAAGCGAGTATGTGCAACATGGGAACACAATAAAATGTATTGTAAAGATAGAACAGGGTTTAAGGTTGGTTTTTGCCGATGGCTGCCCAGTTCGGAGCGCCACGTGAAGGCCTGCGAAGGCTGCGCGGCTAATTGCGGGCCGAGCCGCATTTTGGAATATTGATGATGAGGCATTTATCGGGAGGACGAGTATACCATGTACGGCCGCTGTAAATCATTGGGAACAGAGCAGCGACGTGACGAGACGTCTCCGGCCAAGACAAATATGTCCGTCACATTTTTTAGGTAATTCGTCTTGTTGAGTTTACTGGAAGTTGTCAGTCCGTTATAAAAAACGATCCTCTTTGATCGCTGCAGCGTCGATTGCGGTTGGTCACGTAGATAGCGCTAAGTGCCGGCTATAAATAAACCGCCAGAACCAGTATAAGATTTATATAGGTTCAGCTACTAGGTAGTTTTTGTAATAAGTACCGACAGCTAATTAATGTAGGATTGTATTTTTACGGTGGCCCATATTGGGAACATAACCTGGGTCCGTGTATTACCTGCTCACATAAACGAATAAGTACTCTAGTCAAGTTAATGACTAGTTGTGTACACATACCTACCTACCAATAAAAACCATATGTATAATTGAATATTATTTAAAATTTAACGAATAAAACTTGACTTCTGTTATACTAGAGTTAGTACATAATTCTCGGTTTGTCTACCACCTCTCTTGCCTCATCACAGTCATCACTCAATTACTCAAAGATTAACTGGAAGTAACCCCGCAAAAGGGCTAAATTAGCCTTTGTTCGTAAACCACTAGTATGCAAATTTGTATTAGTTTACATAAATACAGACATACATGCTTAAATCAGTGAAAGAAACTTTAATGAGTTACATACGTAGTGTACTTACACTAAACATTAAACTTTTATCGTTTTCAGTAACACCCTTATTCATACAGTCTCATCACTGGGTACCTAAGTTCTTTACTATTAGAGTAAAACTTTAATTGGTAACACTTAAATATGCCCTTAATTTATTACATTTGCTCATGCTGTCCCTATCAGGAGTCGCCCAGTGACGAGTCCGTATGAATGAGTGGTTTAACAGAAGGCGATACACCTTCGATTTAATGAACTTGTCTCGGAAGAGGCGCACTTCGGCAATTACCTCGCTCTCAAGCGGCTCGTTAAAAGCGATGAAAATGGTTGAATAATGATCATCCTGCGATTGTCCCTTCACTTATACGATATGCATAATTAAATAATTAATAAAGTATTGAAATAAAAACTATGGTATCCAGCAAAACTTTTGCAAAGTATTCTTACCAAAGATTTCTTCAATCGCTTATTAAAATCACCGCTGACTTAAATATCTGTTGGCTGGCACCCTGTTTGGAAAGTTTGAATTGGAAATAATACCTAGGGTGAGGTAAAGTTGTAGTGACAGTCCCGTTAAGAGGGCTATTACCGGCCGACTGTTATGACAGACGTTGTAATTTGCTAAGTAATACAGTAGAATTTTATCATCAGAATTTTGTTCTGATCAAAAATATTTAAACTGAATTAGGAACTCGCTCCTTTCACATGTGAGGGGATTATGGATGTTGGCTTCTATCACTGATTAGAAAATATAATCAGATAGGTATGTTTTACTACCGTAGTACTTACCTATCACCAATGCCAAGGTAACTGTAGCCCAAAACAGGAATATTGTTATATTTTTTACAAACAAAAATGAACGCTAGATGCAGTGTAAATGTAAAATAAAAAGCTGGGATTAGCTCCTACAAAACAGGCACGCGACCTTATAGTTGACTGGTATACAGAATGCCATTTACATTAACTTGTCAATAATTTATTTTTGTACAACTAAGGTTTACGAATAAATTATCCTTTACTATTACGCAAATCTGGGTTTTGCCACGAAAGGATAAAGTACTTTACGGTACATACTATAACATCAATCGAAATGCCTCATTGATGGTTTCTGGTTTTGATTACCTAAGCCGGTCTACACGTGGCGTCATAATTTGAATAGTTGGTTAATTTGTTTGAAACTATGAGTATTAAATTGCCCTGTTTTTATGTCAGCACTGAATACGTAAAACAGGAAAAGTTATTAACTACCATGATTACCTAATTACTTAGTTTATGCCGCAAAAGTAATGAAAACATACCTGCTACTCATAAAACTTACCAACATTTTCACACGACACTTACGAAATGTTACTTACTGTAAGTTACCTATACTCACCTAGGTAATTCTTGTCCGCGTTTCATTCAACGCAGTCACTATCCTAGCCGCTTCATCAACCATTTCCCTGTGGTGTAGGTTAGAATACCATTTTCAGTTATTTTCTAGAAAACCAGGCATTTTAAATAATAACCGAAACTGGTAATCCGAACCTACAGGGAAATGTGTTAATAATGCGATCAGGAAAAAGAAAACATCGAAAGCACATCAGAGATATTATAAGTAACCGCTCGTCATACTGCGTTACTTAGTCTGGTCAACCGTATTTGGCAGGGGAAAAAGGCGCCAAATTCAAACCTTCGTTTTGGCATTACTTACAATGTCAAAAAAACTTACAATGAAATTTGGGGCTGGATATCCCATGGCACTAGAAAACCAGGCTGTGTAGCATAACTGGCCGCGACTTCGTTTCTCGCGCGACAGAGCATCACCTGTCACTGTCACAGTAGGTATATTGAGTGGAACGAGATAGATAGCAGTGGAACGAGACAGATAATGATGATCTCGGATATGCTGACGTCACAAGCTTTATATCTTGCCGTTTTGTGAAAATAAATTATCCGAGTAAAATGCGTTTAAAAAAAAGGAATGTTGAGCTAGTAAACCCAAATGAACAAATAACACGTAATAACAAATAATATAATACAAACGAAAAACTGACTGGGAGGGCTTTCGCTCATATTTACAAGACCACGTTAATCTAAGGATTCCACTGAAATCGAATGAAGATCTTGAAGAAGCCTGCAAAAACATCACTAACACTATTCAGATAGCAGCCTGGATCAACACCCCGACAATTAAAGACTCATGCGTAAACATAATTCACCCTATTGAAATAAAAAAGAAGATAGCTGAAAAAAGCCGACTGAGAAGCACATGGCAGCAGTCTCGACACCACTCCGATAAAACAAAACTACACAACAGCACTCGAAGAACAGAGAAATTTCATGGTCAGAAAAACTTTGGAGAATATGACACCAACAGGAAGAGGTGACTGCTCACTTTGGAAGGCTACCAAACATCTAAACAAACCCCAACAGTCATTCCCTCCCATTAAATGCCAGACTGACAAATGGGCACGGACCGTTGAAGAAAAAGCCGAGGCTTTTGCTACGCACTTATCCCAGGTATTTACACCTAACGGAGGGCAAGAAGACGACACTTCCTTCGCTCATATTCTCGAGCAAGATATCCAACTATGCCTACCGCTCAAACCAACATCGCTCAGAGAAATTGCGAGAGAAATTAATTTACTCGACTCTCACAAAGCACCCAGTTTCGACTTCATAACTCCGTGGATTCTGAAAGAGCTCCCAAAAAAGTGGGTCACTTTTCTAACCTGCCTATTTCATGTTATCATGCGAACCGCTTACTTCCCGTACCTATGGAAGATCTTACAGATCGTAATGATCCACAAGGATGGCAAACCTCCACAAGACTGTTCGTCATATCCACCAATAAGCCTCACTCCCGTACCCTCAAAGCTGTGGCAGAAAATATTTCTCAACAGACTGACCATCGCAATGAGTGATAAATGAGATTGTTCCCAGTCACCAGTTTGGATTCCGTAAAGCGTACTCTACTGTTGAACAAGTAGGTACATCGAGTGTACCACTCCGTTAGACAATACCTCGTAAACAAAAAAATACTGCTCTGCTGCATTTTTGGATGTGCTTTTGACTGAGTCTGGCACAAAGGTTAGCTTTGCAAAATTAAAAAAAATCTACCTATTCTGGAGTCCTACCTCACTGATAGACTGTTTCAAGTCAAACAAGGAGAAGCGCGATCATCACTATACCTTATTGAAGCTGGAGTGCCCCAGGGGTGCTCGGACCTGTGCTGTACAACATCTGCACAGCAGATTCCCAACTACAGATGAGGTCACTGTCGCAACGTATGCTGATGATATTGCTTATCTGGCCATAGATAATGATCCCATCCCACTACAGCAAGTGCAAAACTGCAGCGAGTAATGGACTTAACCACAGCCTGGCTTGAAAAGTGGCGTATTCGAGCTAGTGCACAGAAATCTAACCACATTACCTTTATCCTAAGAAAGGTACATCTGGCAAACAACATCTTACCTCAAACGGACTGTGTGAAATACCTTGGGTTTCATTTGGATAGGCGCTTGACATGGAAAAACCATATAAAAGCCAAAAGAGATCAAGTCAACTTAAAATTCCGCAAACTTATTGGTTGCTGGGAATAAACTCAGTGCTCTCACTAGATAATAAATAATTAATCTACAAAGAGATTCTAAAACCTATCTGGACGTATGGCATTCCAATACGGGGAGTTGCCAGTAAGAGCAATATATGTAGCATGCCTACAAAGAGTACAAAATAATATTCTAAGAAGTATCACCAATGCTCCATGATTCGTAAGGAACGATGAAATACACGAGTATGTAACAGGCATGGCAACAATGGCATCAGAAATACAACGCTTTAAGGAGCAACATATTGCAAGACTGACCTTCCACCCCAATCCTCTGGCCTCTGGATTGCTTGACAATACCAATGTGGTTAACAGACTAAAACGTAACCACGTACTCTGAGTAGTGAATGAGGTACAGGTCTCTAAACCTACAAACTCCTCTTTAACTCCCAACTAATCTGATTATAATCTGGCGACTGATCGCAGATAACAAGACATGACAAAAAAAAATTGCGAGCCAATGATTTATCTCATACCTAATTTTTTTTTTTTCTCTTTATTTAACGAGCTTTGTCACTTAAGCGACTATGCCGCTCGGTACTAATACAACATTTAACTAATAACTAATCAACACTTATAGATAACATGCTAGGATCTAGCGTTAAGACCTTTTTTTACTAATTTGTACAATAATTTAGCCTCTTTGGAATCAATCTCATACCTAATTGATTCTGGGTGATAAATTTTCTTAAATTATTGATGTTCTTAATCAAGATTATGTTGCCTTATCGTGAAATAACCTTGTTTGATGTTGGGAAAAACATACCTGGTTTTCTTGTACGTATCCTGAATATCCTGAATTACTTTTCTTTCGAACAGAGAAAGTATACCCAAAGAGATAGAAGAACTTCAGACAGGTTTAAAATTAATATATGTAAATTTAATGTGATGTACCTACACTGCTGCTCATTAAACTAAGTTTACCGTTTCCAAAATCAACTACGCCAAGTGCGGCTGCACAGACTATCTTTGTCGCTGACTGTACCCTGTTATATTTTTCCAGTGGTCTCACCTGTGTGTATGTAGGTGTGTTTCTTCATGTCGGACTTCTGATGGAAGCGCTTCCCGCAGTACTGGCAGGGGTAGGGCCGCGTGTCCGAGTGGATGAGGAGGTGCGTCGACAGCGTGCTCGATCGCTTGAAGCATTTCCCGCACTGCTTGCACTGCGGCAAATGAAATTTCATTGGTTTTACTTGGACAGCAATTAAAAAAAAACTGGACTCGCCCACCCAGGGCTCAGTAGGTACCTACATATAATAAAGTACCCTATAAATTTTGACTTCCTTAGTAAAGTAATTTTTTTTAATGATTTAACTAAAAATGTATAGTTTTCAGATTTATTTCTGTACTTGTAGTATAAGACGGTAATTACTTGCCAAATTTCATAGTTCTAGGTCAACGGAAAGTAGGGGAGACCGGGTATGGTTGTCTCACGGGTTGGTTGTCACAGCAGCCATTAAATAATACGAAACGAAGGAATAATTGCATCGCTCGGTGTTAAAAGATCTCAAGAGCTTCACCTCCTTCCCTACTTCACAAATCGATGCACTTATTCCTTCGTTTCGTATTATTTAATGGCTACTGTGACAACCAACCCGTGAGACAACCATACCCGGTCTCCCCTACCCTTTAAATTTCGGTTTTTGCGGCATAAACGACCGTATCTTTTTTCACGTTAACTTAGATACTTGATTTTTTCACAGCTTCAAGGAACCATAGTCCTTCCGCGCGAGATATCGAGTTGAAATTACTCAATTTCAACTCGATACCTCAACGCGTTTCCGAGATAAAGGGATTAAAGGGTCTTGACAGGCGGACAACAAAGTGATCTTATACCTAACGTCTTTGCCTTTTGAGACACGGAACCTTAAAAAGTGTTCAATTCAACGGTCGGTACTTAAAATTTTTGTAAACACCCTCTAATTTTCCGTTGCGCCACGAAAATTTATTGATTTGACACTAACTTTCAGTTACGTTATAAACCTTAACTATTCAAAACATGTACACAATTTTTTAGAAAACGCTCATTTAAGGGTGATGTATACATTTTCGTGATTTTATGATTAAGTACAACACAATTGCAATTAAATTACATAAAAAGAGTTTCCGAATTTCGCACAAACAAAGAGTACCTATTTCCAGTGCGTCCATACAAATCGTGCGTTCATTATTAATTTGACGAGTAGCCTCGGCCGCCGATGTCCATCACCTTCAACGGTGACAGCCCGCAATAAACTAATTACAGACTTCACCCGCCAGCTTTCTTTGATTTCCTTCAACCATCCTGATGGCTAAAAAACACTTTTTTCCCTGCCCAGTAATTAGTTTCTATCAACGGGTTATTACACGTATTTTACACGCGGTGGAACCCGATACCCGGTCGATGTTGAATTAAAAATACGGCTACGGTTTTTCACTAAGGTTCGTTGGCGATTATTAATTCAGTAACACAACGAAGTATTACATTTTAACTAGAAACTCATTTTATCGTTCTCTTAAAGCTTTTTCATTTGTTCATTAGAAAAATTACTTGACATGACAATATTCATTCCTACAAGTATGTACCTACATACGCAAGTAGAACAAATTCGACCAAGTATTGCGCCATATCTCTAACAGCCTAGACTCAAATTCTTAGCAAACAAATTCTTGCCGCTGTTGCCACTGGATTGTTTGTTCTGTATTAGACAATAGCATTTCTTTAGATTTATTTGAACAGATGTTTCTGGCATGCCACGGCATAATTTCGTCACTTGACGGAGTGTGTTCAAATTTCATTTTGTGAAATAAATCCGGGCCACATTAAGTGTTGATGTAATGTAATTTCGTCTGGGGTTTTTCACCTTTAACCGAAATACATTTCTTAAACTTCGTTAGCCACCATATGTACCTATTTATTAACTTAGTATTCTTATATCATTAGTTTTACTTATTTATGCAACGTAATAACCTAAGTCCTAAAACCATTCAGCCCTCTCACGTTTTTAACATTTTTGAACCTCCGTAATCCTACATCGGCGTGATAGCTTGCATCTTTCATAAGAAAGCAATGAAGCCACAAAACTGATTGTATTTAGCCTCATTACTTTAACGATTAAAGGTGTAATGAGGGGCGAGTAGCGGCTATTAATCGGCCGGTTAGCCGTTAAGTGCGGAGCGCGGCAATCCGCGCGGCGCGCGGTGACAGTTGGCCGGGCAGCTGCCTGCACTCGCGCTTCACAAAAACCGATACTTTTTTGGCCGCCTTTTTATACAGTCGATGCACTCTCTTATAAACAACACAGGTGCTAGGGGATGACTGTCCACACATGGTTATCGGTTTATAATGCAAGAGGATTTCTTAAAACACAGGCAAAAATGTAGACTTAAGTAATAGGTTTTCCTTTGATTGCACACGAATTGACGAAAAAAGTTCTTAATTTTTTTAATTTAATCCCCTTGTCTGAAATCAGTAACCGTATGATGCTACGCTTTGTCGCGCGATAAATAAATGATAAAGCATCCATCACGTTTTGACAAATAGTGTGTGAGAGTGGCGGATGCTTTATCACTTATTTATCGCGCGACAAAGCGTAGCATCATAAGCCTACTGAACTATATTTGTAAAACTTCATACCTCTTCAAACTTAAGTACCCAAGTTTTGAGAAACCCTAGAACATAAATGTAAGTTTTATATGAAAGAAACATTTTTTGTCTCTTCATTGGTTTTTAATGCGGGAAATTTTACACCACAAATTAATTTAATTTAATTTTTCTGTGTACTTTGATTTCCTGTATCTATATATGTAACATAAATGTAAGTTACTAAAGACGATCTAATCCCCGATTCGATTCTAAAACAAAGTATGAATGTATCGGCTCATAATGAAAGCCTCGTATTTATTTGATTAAGCACTTAGCTAGGCCGTAACGAGAGGCACGCGAGCGCCACGCGCCGCCCCTGCCTCGCGCGTTGAAGCTTGCGCCCGGCCAACGGAAACGGAGGCTTACATTCATGATGAATGTTTACTATCTTAAGCGTTGATTGTAGCCTATAAAAGCTATGTAAAACTTTCTATAATTATACTCAGCTGGAAATAGTATCTTACCTTAGAAAGCAATTAATTAAATACATTTACATGCCATTTCTTATCTTCTCTCATATGGTCATTTAATTATCATTTCATTGTTATTTTTATAAATAACATCATAATTTCGTGTGAGATGAGAATGAAATGTTCTTGTACTCGTAAGTAGATTAGACTTGTATTGTGTGTGTAGTGTAGGTACGTTCCGAGTACCGCCGTATCCGCCCGAACATCGCATATTCGCTGCCGCGTCAAATGCTACCACTTAATTTAATGATAAAGTGTGGAAAACTCTGAGTGGCGCTGCAACATTTTTATCGCCGTATGACACAAGGTAATTATTCCTCCAATTATAAACGGCCGCGCTGTGATATTAAAAGTTGGAATTTTGATTAAAACCGATGCGGATTTTTATAATGGCGGCGTAGAAAAAACGAAAGGTACAAAAATGGCGAGAAGACGAGCAACAGGCCTGCACAGCGACGCGCGACCCGTTTCGAAGCGCGACTACTTATTAAGACAAGGGCAGTTTTTGCTATTTGATTTGTTAAAGAGACTCAAACGGGCGGCTACTGGTTTGCTATTTAAAAACATTTCGAACGGAAACTGGACAGTTATTCTACAGGTTATTCTGGACCCACAGGATGTCGCTTCGCTGATTTCAAAGTTGTCCACAGATTATTTCGTCCTCTAGACCGCTTGTATTATCTTGCCCATAAAATCAGGCAATTACAAGAGAATGTATAAAGCTATAAAATCCGTTCGATATTGATATTTACGTACAATTTACAAGTCTTGTGAATTCATAGTGATAGTGGTGTTCAAATCCTGGTAAGGGCAAATAAATACATATTTGTGTGATGAGCACGAGTATTATCCTGAGTCTTGGGTGTTTTCTATCTATTTAAGTATATATTTATCTATATAAGTATGTTATGTATATCGTCGTCTAGGATTTCTTCAACGCCACGCCACTGATGGGTAGGTATACCCATCAGTGGCGTGGCGTTGAAGAAACCCTTGGGCAAGCCGAAACAGCTTAGGCTTCAATTTTCTTCAAGAGCACTAGAATTAAGTGCTGAACTGCCTAATATTAGGCAAGCCGATGGGAATCGAGTTCTATGGACGCCACGCCACTGCTACCCATAATACAAACATTGCTTAGTTTCGGACTAGGTCGATTTGTGTAAGATGGTCCCCACAATATTTATTTATTATTTATGGGTATCATTTAATCGATCAGCAAAATATTCATATTTTGGTGAGCAGAAATATGTATTTGGTCAGCCAAAATAGCTAGTTGGTCAGCAACTTATGGTTAGCAAACATTTATAAATCTGGCTGCAATTAATGGTATACTGAACTGCTCTAAATTATTTTGGTTAGCAAATTAAATGTTTGAGCTGCATTAAGCGACCTACGGTTAGTCAAATTTTGGTGAGCGATCAGTAGGTAAGCAAAATATTTCCTTTTGTCCATCAAAAAAAGGGGGCAATAAAACCTAACTGGTCATTCACAAAATGGGCGCAACTATTCTGGCGCTATAACGCAAAAGGGCACATCTGACATTTTTTTTCGATACTGAGTTGCATACATATTCGTAATGGGTAAGGGCGGGTTGCATAAAGTTTAAGGTCATATTTTTGATACGCATACGAGGATTCGACATACTCATCATTACGCATAACTGTAAATAATCATACAATTATGCGCATAATGTTTTAATCATAATGTTTAAGAACATACTGTGTAATGGGCATAAATTAGATGCCCATAAAACATTTAAGCTTACTTATTATAATGGACATAAATTGGTTGCACATAAAACAATTTTACCATACTGTATAAATGCATAAACTGCAAAACGCATAACCCTAATTTTCTTAGTAGTTACTTTGCTTTATTACAACATTGCTATTACAGATTTTTTTTTATCTTGGACAGTAAGTGGGGTATGTTGTGATCGCAAGATACCTAACACTCCTCCTCGCTTCGCTCGTCGTCGTACTAACTGTGACTCTGTCACAGTTTTTGTATCTTTGACAGTAAGTGGGGTATGTTGTGATCGCAAGATAATTAACACTCCTCCTCGCTTCGCTCGTCGTCGTACCTAACTGTGACTCTGTCACAGGTTCTTTACTTGGACAGTAAGTGGGGTATGTTGTGATCGCAAGATACCTAACACTCCTCCTCGTTTCGCTCGTCGTTGTACCTAACTGTGGCTCTGTCACAGTTTTTTATCTTGAACAGTAAATGGGGGTATGTTGTGATCGCTCTTCATTAATAATCGTAACTAAAAGTAATTAAAATCATCAATATTATGGCTTGATAAATGCATGACATTTGCAATTATTACTGCAGTCCGTATCCGATTCATATTCGGGAATAAATCTTATCCTTTCTTCGACGCTTTTATCATTACTCGTATCACTCATTTTACACTTTTACTATCCTCAAAAATACCAAAACGGTAAAAATCACTGATAAAATACGTAAATAACACTGCTACTTGACAGCTGACAATCACCGAATGACGAAATACGCAAACGATTGGCTGCTCGCGTCACGTGGTCTATTTCGCTCTGCCCACAATACTGCTGATTTTTCAAACTAAACGCAATCCACTTATCTACATATAGATAACCCTTCTTTTAATATGCACACCTCTCAATTAAACTGCTTACAGACATGTTTTCTCTGCTGACCATTTGTAAAATCTTGCTGCCGAAGTAATTATTTTGCAGCTCGACTGTTTATTAGGTAGCCAAATGACAAAAAAGCAGATTAATATTGGTTAAAATGTTAACCGTTTGTAAATTGTTTGTTGAACAAGAGTTGTCGCCCGATTTTTATTTATTGCCAGCCAAATCTTTGTATGCTGCCCAAATGATTTAACTGCTTATTTTTTTTTTGCGGATCAATTTTAATAACTGCTGACCATTTAATTACTTTCCATTATTTATATTTTCCTTTAATCACAGTAAAAGAAGTACAATCGTGAATGGACTTACTTGGAACGACTTCTCGCTTCGATTTTCGCTCTTGGTGATGAGTGAGAAATTGAGATCAGCAGTAGGGGTTTGGAGGGCAGCGAAGGGTTGATGTTGAGGGGTGGAGGGGCAGCGGCAAGGGTCGGGAGTGGAGGCGCGCTCGTCGGGGCTGCGGCAGCGCTTGACGAGCTCGAGCGGCGCGTCGTGGTCGCGGGGCTCCCAGCGAGGGCTCGGGGACTCCGGGCCGGGCCGCTCGCGCTCGCACGCGCTGCCCGGCGACCAGATCTGGCGGTTCTTCGTGGACAAATTCAGTGGCAGCTCCTCGTCGTCGTCTGCAAATAAACATGCAAGTCACACAACCGTTCTTCACGCCACTTAAGCCAGCCAGGTCGTAGAGAACGTCTGAAAGACTCGGAAATCTCTACAGGTGTGCAGTGTTTGCCGAGACTTACGTCAATGTACGTTGAATAAGTACCTATAACCTATAGGTAATAAATCTTAAGGAACGTTCTTGAATGAAATAATATGATTATTGGCTTAGTTAGTCTGAAGCTATGATTGTGAATATCACTTTGAAGAGTGCTACCTACTCGTTCATCTTCGTAGGTTAGTAACGTATGCTAATGTTGTTACTCTCAGTAAAATTGCTAGATCAATTCGATATTAATTGTTTAGCTTTCTTCGATAGTACCTAATTTAAGTATACTAATATTCTATAAATGCATTTGTTTTAAAATAATGTATGGAGGATTGAGACCAGTGTAAGTGTAGATGTCTTATTAGCATATGCTAATACGACATCTACACTTACACCCTACAGAATATTCTAGGTCATATTTAAAAAAAATATGCAGTAGCTCACATTTATGTAGCTTGTTATACAATCGAATTTTACCTACGATAAAATATATAATTTTAATGACAATACGTTCATTACAAATAATAATCTAGAGGTGAATTTAAAGTTGCGTAAATATCATTTTGTCGGAAAATATGATGCACCTGAGCAATTATACGTTTTAAAGGTTACATCTGATTTTACGTTTTTACTGAACCAGACAGACGATGCAATTAAAATGATTACATACATATATATTGTGCATTTGTACAATATTTGCCTTCAATGATTAACCGGAAAAAAGAAAATGTTCATCAAAATTCTAAGCTCTGTTCTGTAATAGGATGTGTGGTGCACAGTATGTACCTATGTGTGCCAATATTACTAATTTGACTCTTGTAGCAGCTATTACATACTTATATGTACCTACTTATATCAAATGTGCTTATGACAAATAGTACTTTACACAACTATGTTGGTTGCGGCCCGAGCTGCAAGCGAGGGACGTAAATATGCGATCGAGGGCTTTCTTTATTACCTCCCGTGTTGTGTACAGCGCAGGAAAGCGGCTTTTTCCGTACGCGTAGAGAGCGGTAATTTAATCATTTTTTCCAGATTGGAATTCACAAGGTCTTAATGAGTACTAAATAGTATTCCTTCATTATTAACTACAAGTACTTAAGCTAAGTAGCTGACTATTATTTGTATGTTTTCGCTATCTTTACGGCTGGATCCTCACCGGTGCCGAGGTACTAAAACGCGACAATTTGAATAAGTAATCAGGCTTGAGCGCGAAAGGTACCATCCACGAGTGCCTAAAGAAAAACGACGGTTTTCGCCGAGGAGGTAAACGACATTTAAACAACGTTGTATCGTACGAGTTATTAATCAGCACCTCACTTACACCGATAGCTATTCTAATGAGGCGTGTACCGAAAGAGGAAGCCTTGTAAGGAGGCCGAGGCGACGAGCGTATGTCGCTACAGGTTTTCGACTGTTTAAGGGATTTAGGTTAGATAAGAATTGATTCGTGGTAAAAATTAAATACAGTCATAAAAACGCAGAGTTTTTCCGCGGTTAATGCAGAATGTTTGGAGCAAATATAATCTCACGTTCATACCAGGATAAGAAAGTGGACCTAATAGAATAGTTCACTGTCCCACCAACAAACTGCTCCGCATTTTAGGGAAGTTGTGAAAATATTCAATTTGTACTGTGTATATGAGAATATAAATAATTATGGAGGTAGGATAAGGTTTTGTGTACCTTCTCTAGGCGGCGTATGTCTGGCATGTTCGATGGGGACCCGTGGGTACTGAGGCGAGTGCCGTGGCAGCAGCAATGGCCAGACCCCTCCGCCCGCTCCGTACAGGGCTCCCAGACCACTGCAGTACATCAGTGCCCCGAGTTCTGCGTACAATAGCAACAACTTAGGTTGTAGTCTTAAAATAACAATCAGGAAAGAAATAAAGTATTGTGCCTCGAATTACAGGCTTAAAAATTTGAGCATAAAATGTTAATTATCAAAATTTTTATTTTATGGCGGCAATTTTTGTTTCACTTTAGATGGGCTCAGTACTTGGTAGGTATAGAAATATAAAAAAATACAATAGAAGATATTTGTCGTTTAACCCGGCTTACCTGTAGCTCTGGCATATTGCTTCAAAGCTCTTCCCGCTATCTCTATGTCGCCTAGCTGCAGCAGATGATGGGGTAGCGAAGGCGAGTGTGGTGGCGACTGAGGAGATGGTGGGGACTGCGGGGAGACACTTCGCTCGGGGGAAGGGAAGCGGTGCGCGGGTGGCGGGGAGGTCAGCTGGAACTGCTCCGCCAGCCGAGAAAGAAGAACGTGCCGGGACATCCTGGAACAAACGAAACCGTTAATCTATAAACCAATGGACGCCTAGCTTCAAATCGTTTCTGTCCAGCTTTACTATTCTGGTAGATCTACCATTCAAGTCGGACACCGCCCACGGTGAAGGAGAATGAAAATAAAATCAACTGTGCTGTCACATCAAATCACTACACCCTCCCGGGCCGCTAAGTTACCGTGGCGTGGCCGTGAATTATCATTTCAGTTGTAGATCCACACAGACTACTTAGGTATATATTGATTGTGAATCAGAACTCAACAAGATATGGCGTTGCAAAGCCGACAAGCATATTTTATCCATAAAACTTTGGTGAAAGAATACTTATTGATTGAATAACCAATTGGATAAAAAGCTGAACCTGGATGTGCTTAGATTGATGACTATAATTGGTGTATCCTTTTTCGTTGACAGCAGCGGACTGCAAAACACATTTATCAAGATTTCACAGGCATTAGTGACCAATTCTAAAGTAGCGATATCATCGTAGTTTTCACGTGACTGGCGTCATTACGTCGGCCATCTATTTGTCGACACCGCTCGCCCTGATTAATCCATTCGCTTGTGTTGACAGCGAATCGCATTAAAAGCTCAATCAAGTAAATGTAGAATCAGAATAATGGAGCGCCGCGGCGCCCTTGCGTACGCGCATTAATAATGCACACTTCAGTAAAAACAATCTTCATTAAACTAACGCACATTAGCCACCCATTTGAGCGATGGACGTGCCTTACGTAAACTCCAATAAACTATAGCTATTCCCATTACAAATTAACAGAAACTTTATCATGCCTTCACATCAAATTGTCAAAGCAAATCAAAAATAATGACTTCCAGCAATGATTTGCTGAATTTTCTAATTACCGTAATGTGTATATATGTGTATAGATGTAAAGCGATACGAAAGTTAAGTTAAACGTTCCGAAGGTGCACCTTATAGTTTAGGTCCCGATAGCGATCTTATTTATGAAGCAATTGTGTAATTTCATTTCTTGTCCGCAAATGGGGCAATTGATTCGAGCTATTACAGCTAATTGGCTAACGAGTGAACTTACGAGGGGGTTGTGTGTCGCAATGCCTTGTATCAATAAAGCTGGTCTCATTAGATCGCGAGTGGCAATTATATATGTGTCGCCAACTGCTGCCAGTAGTTTTCCCGCGCGTGTCCAGTGGGAACTCGTGCAAGTGTCGAGAAAATCAATCAGCGATAATATTTTGCGTATTTGCATCGCATTCCAGCGAACTTTGGTATTCTTGTTTTATTTATTTATTGTTTTGTTTATCTAGTCCTCCTTTAATCCAATAACTCGATTAACTTGTTATTCTACATTTTATTAGGATTCGGAATAAAAAAATGCCAACTATTTACCTTGGTAAAACGGTATGGAGACTAATTAACGTCTAGGTTGTATAATCATAATAAGATATAAACCCCATCCAGATGATCGCCGTATTCTCTGAAACTTTGCCACACACAGACCGATGAAACGTGTATGTTGTCTTTATATACAAAATAGGGTTAATTAATTGTATAACGTTTTACATTTAAATGAATAAATATATTGGGGGTCACCTTACACAAATCGACCTAGTCACAAATTATGCTTGTACCTATTATGCGTACCTACTAGACGACAATACTTAAATAGGTAGAAAACATCCATTACTCAGAAACAAATACGCGTGTTCATCACAAAAATATTTACCCTGACTAGGATTTGAACCTGAGACCCCTTGCTTCTCAGACGGTGTCATTCCCACAGGCTAAATGTGTCAACGTGTCACCTAACCTAGCCTATTTTATTTCTATGGATGTCATTCGATTTCAAAGAATGAATAAATAAATAAAAAATAAAATAGTTTATTTTTGCAAGTAGGCCCTCAAGGGCTCTTTTACAAGTCTGAGTCTAAATATGTATGTATTATTTCATTTCTTTTCTTTTGGCGCTTCGGGTAGTGACCTTCTGGTGAGAAGAAGCGCCGGAAGAAACTCACCAGTTTCTCTTTTTTAAAAACAGGTATGACATTATTACATTCTATTTCATTAATACGTTACAATAAACTTATAACTACATTTTCAGAGATGTAAAAGGTCTCTAGGCGTCAAAACAAGACAATTAAAATAATAGAAATAAATTGATAATAAAAATTCATGGAGATGTAAAGAGTCTCCGTTGTCAAAATATTAAGTTTTGGAGGTGTAAAGGACCTCCAAACGTCAAAATATAAAATAGGAATGTTTATACTAGATATATTACAGAAATGAAACTATTCTGCAACTCACAC
This sequence comes from Eudemis profundana, assembly GCA_947034925.1. Lineage (NCBI taxonomy): Eukaryota > Metazoa > Arthropoda > Insecta > Lepidoptera > Tortricidae > Eudemis > Eudemis profundana. The sequence continues at coordinate 16,896,003 of OX344799.1, forward strand.
GATATAACTTAAAAACTAAATTAAAATAAAATGAATACAGTTTTTTCTTAGAGATGTATATGGTCTCTAAGTGTCAAAACAGTTGACAAGTTCAAAAACAGAAAAAAATCAACGAAAGAGACATTATATTAAAATGTAGTTATTTCCAGTTGCAGTTAATCCCAAGGTGCTTCATCATTCATGTAGTCTTGTGTGCTGTAATAAGCTTTGGACATGAGTTTACGCTTTACACAATTCTTGAATTTGCTATGTTGTGATGTTATGTTGTAATGTTGTGATGTTATCGATTTAGCTATATTAATTAATGATTGCGGAGCTTAGAAATGTCACAACTAAGTACGATGGAAAGCGCTAGAATTACCCACTTCCGTGTAATTTGCAGCGTATGACTTGCCGGCAGCGGCACCGGCGGTATGTAGAATGAATAAATAACGAGCTGAAGACTGCCTTCAGTACCGTGTACAATTTGTCAGTCAACATATAGTTTGTACTTCTTGAGATAGTAGTTCGTAGGTTTCAGAAGTATCTGAAGTATAAGACTCCGGAGTCTTTATGATTTCGGTCAAAATCACTCTGAATTTATTGTTACTTATCGTCAATGTGCGCTTACCGATGGTAAGCTATCTTATTATGTACCTACGTTATTTTCCTGATATAGTTTACCTGAACAGAGTTTTCATAAGTTTTTAGAGTTCCGTACCAAAATGGTAAAAAAGAAACCCTTATGGTGTGACTCTGTCAGTCTGTCCGTTTGTAATAGCCAGATAACTCAGGAACTACTGCTGCTATCGATTTGAAATTTGGAGTACTGTTCAAAATCGCTAACCCAAGCTAACTGAACATTAACCAAAATCTTATACCTTTTTTATTTTATACCGAAATCACAGTTTTGATACACATAGTTCGTGAAAAATTGTCAGATATCCTCACGAATCACGATACCTTTATACTTAAAACTTTTACTGTAGAAATATTAAAATGTTGCTATATAAAAAAACTATCGGAACATTAATATGCACTGGGGCTCTAAAGCAATAACAGGACATGTGTAGGTACCCGTTTTCATCACTCTTGGCTATATAAAGACGAAATGAAGAATATTCGAATATACATATTTCGAAGTAATTACCGAAATTATTTTTTTGCATTTTAACTGATTATTTGGTCCAATAGAATATAACAATTGTTGGTTATAAAGCTTATAAGTGATTTTCAATGTGTAGGTAGGTAAGTATTAGGTGCTTTCAAATCAAAGTTTCTAATCTTGCTACGGTACGTCACTTAATTAAAATCCTTAAGCAGGGCTCGGATACCGGTATTTTCTCCATACAAAAATATAGATATTCTTTCCATTCTTTTCGTTCTTTCGTTTATAATTTCATTTTTAATCGGGCAATCTAATAAATCGAAGGAATTACTTAAATGCATTATTGAGCACTACATAAAAAGCATAAAATAATTCAAAATATTGGGCTATTTCGGGGTTTTTGCAAAATACCGGTTCCGAGTTCCTTAAGTTCCTGTTACCTCGCCAGCGGAGTTCTTAACGGATTGCTAACCCAATAATTCATCATGGGTGACCCACATAGCTGCCAGAGTTAGCTATTTCATACATATATCAGCATATAATTCGAGGAACCGATAGCCGATGGGGCGTAAACGTACTCGAATGGAGACGACAAAGTGGAAGATGCAGCGTAGGTTGCCCCCCCCCCCCCCCTACAATTATCATCTGAGAACTTGGTTAAGGGAAGCGATGTAGGTAAACGCGTGCGACCATTCGTTGTATAACTTTTTGGGGGAGACCTATGTTCAGTAGTGAGTGAACGTCTTCGGCTTGAAATGATGACGATGATAATGATGAATCTCAATATCGTGTATATCGGTATCAAATAGTCATTGACTTCGCAGTCTAGCCATTATTTGTTATAGTTCGCGAGTGTTTTCGGCTCTGCAACGGATCTATTGTTTTAATTTTGAACACATGTGTAGACTTTGGCTGCCGTGTTTATTTATTGAGACATGCAAATAAAACGGGACATAACGTACGAGCTCCGATTTATCTATCAGATTATTACTATTTTGTTTAATTCGGAGACATTCGTATCAAATTTCAATTTAGGTATCCCATCATAGTCGAAGAATTGTTTTCAGTGCTTTCCTACATTCTTAAAAATATAGTATGTATGTCCATATAATGCATACTATTGTGAGATACTAGCGTTAAGTAGCTATTAAACTGCCTTGGTACATCTCATGCTGTGTTTAATAAACTTTAAATTCTTCAATGCTAACTATACCATGGTAGAGAAAATAACATTCAACTAGGGCCTTTAATATGATCTTTAATTTGCCAAATAATTCCTCACTACCACTGCTTAATTAATTACTTATTAACTATTTGATTAACTAAAACAAAGCTGTTATTAATCAATAAACTGTTAAAAGAAATTATTTAAATCAAACTATCAAAGATTCAGCGAAGGGCGGGCGGACTTACCTCGATCGGGCGGGAAACTGCAAATGACTTTCCTAGCACTCACTGTTGATTACACTGATTGACTTTAAAGTTCTTTGTCTTGATTTTATATCCACAAATTATTATTTTCAATTGAAATCATAACTAGGGATTACGTGGGGTGGGTATCGGGAATATGCGACCGCGCAGGCTGCGGCGCAGACGGCACGAGGTGCGATGCGATCGGCGCTCGGCACCTGACTGAGCGGAGGCTCTCGCGCCCCGACCTACCCGACTACGGTACCACTATAAAGTTCTTTTTTCAAAACTCTAACAAAAAACGAGCAGGTCGGGAGGCTGCGCATTAAAGAAATGATTTGATGAAACGGCTGCTTGACAGGTGGGTCGCGTCGCGCCGCATCGAGTACCGGTTAATTGTTGGTTGCACTTAGATACGCCGACGGCGGAGAGGACGCCCTGAAAAATGGCTTTTGTACATTAATGCCCTCAAATAAGCGGTTGCTGCGGCTGTGACATTAAAGCTCCCCTATTTTGAGATGCTACTTTTAACTAGAAGCAGGTTTATAAATTGCAGTTCGGTTGAAGAACTTGTTGCTCTTGCACCTTTACAACTCTTGATTTTTCATGTAAATTTGAAACTGTTCATATTTGGTTATTTTTATTTCACCTTCGTTAATCTTCAGGGTAATCCACACTACGATAGGTATATGCCGTTATAATATACTGTGTAATCAGTGGGTAATCCTTAAATCCGAGTACCGTAATCGTATATGTCGAGATTAGAGATTTTAGGGTGCGCGGGAAGCTCCGTTAGTTCGGCCGGCGCGCCCCGCCCACCGCACCGCATTGGCTGCCGTCTAGCGCTGGGCGGGGCGATGCTTAGATCTGACTTAGGAAAACAAGAAAATTTTCTGTGTTTGTCGTCAAGTCTGAGATATACGTATAACTATAGCAAAATTCTTACGCGATACCTACATGCTACATTGTCACAACTTCATAAATAAACAAAAGTGTCAGAAAATCCTTTGAATTTATTTGGTAGAAATAGATTATTATGCCTAAAGAGGTATAGAAATCTACAGTGAAAAATATGTAAAAATAGCTCAAGCAGACGCCTGCAAGAGCAGCTGACCGAGCCTTATTTATTCACTCGGTCGTTGTAACACGACGTGTACAAAGAAACGTGACATACATATCTACACTAGACAAACAGATAAGTAGGAATGTTTTAATGATTTTACATTCCTGTTTTTTGTTTAGTACTCAGGCCAATATATCGAGATACAAAGAAGCATTTAAATATAACTTTAACCTTTTCCTCTTTCCAAAAAAACAACGAGTTTGAGGAAATCCTTCTTCGTCTCTTTTTTCTTGATATCGGTTAAAATGTTAACGTTTCTTTGATGCTTATAGGATTTTCAACAAAAAACAAACTAAGAACATTATCAACTGTAATCCGTTTTTAACTCCTATTTTTGTAAATATACGTACCAGTTACTGTTAATAAATAGGTACCTAATAAGTAGAGACCGGATCTGATGTAGCGATCTCAATATTAATATGGATATGACTGGTATAATTTATTATTTTTTCTACACACAAAAACAATGTAACTTATCGTAACTTCTTCTTTAATATTTCTTCTTCACAATGCACAGTAAAAATTAAGACCTTATACAACCAACATGACATTGCACTAGTCATATCCATATTGATAGTGAGATCGTTACATCAGATCCGGTCTCTACTAATAAGTAAATATTGCTACCTAGATACTGTTGACAGTCGAAATCTGTGGAAAATAATACAGAGACTCACTTATGTAAAATTACGTTGAAAATAAAAGTTTCATCGGTAAACCCTATTAACGTAATTATCTACCCGATCAACTCTTTGTAATGGCAATCTCGGGGAATTCAATTAGGCGTCTAATCTGCTTTGGTTGCATCGTGTTGCGTTACAGGCCGTAAGGCTTCAGGGGAGGTGCTTCAGTGCGCGAGGGCGCGTGCAGGGGCCACAGCGTAACAACTACAGAGGTTGCACCTCTTACATTGTGTACATTCTTTTAAATAAACATATATATCTAAAGGTAAACAGACATTTAGAATTACTGACTGACATGACTTTATTGTCCATCTGTCTATGAAACATAAAAACCCCTTTTTCTCAGGAACTGGTGCAGGTATAAAATAAAATTAAAAAGTATAAAATTCACGGAGTAAAATAATAAATGTCTATAATATTTTGATACTCGAAAAAGCTTTAAGGTACTTCCCGTTAATCCAAACTCAAATTAAGAAAAATCAAGTAGGTATGTAAAAGAGTGTACAGCCAAAATCAAGTCTTTTGGGCATAGTCAGAGCTTCGACGGCTTAGAAAAATAAATAAAAAATAAAGTATAAATTTAGAAATTTAATTTATTTCTCCGTTTTTATTGAGCCTAATTATTTAGTATTTATAAGATCTCTAAATTGTGTACCGCTTCTCGTCAAAAAATAAAAATCCAAGTTTGACCGGCCAAGGTCATAATCATAGGATCTTTGATATTTTTTTATAAAAGTATGCTTAAAGGACACCCGAGAGTTCTCGTCTTGCATTTACAATGATCTAACTAAACTATTGGTTTATTGAAAAAAGTGAGCATGGAAGATTTTCGGGGCAAAAGGAACATTGTGTAATGATCTCTGGTATATGGAATGCAATTATTTTATTTGTCTTTAAGATTACTAATAAGTCTAATAACATAATTCACTGTTCGTTAAACTACACTGTGGGATAACGGCGAGCGAGTCGCGTGGATGCGCAGGCGTCGCGGGCAGCGGCGCGGGTCAGGGTGGAGCGGGGCGCGGGAGCGGGGCGTCACGGCCCGTTAGCGCGGATCCTCGGCGCGTGCACATGTCGCCCCGGCACGCGCCTGCGTTTTTATCATCCTTTTTCTGTTTTTGTTTTCTCCCTTTGTTCGAATTTTGACTTAAATCGGCTTTTTCGATTCCGAGTTAATGAAGCTCTGGGTCGGTTGCGATTGTTTTTGTGATTCAGATAAAAACGCGGACACACGTTTTTAAGCGGACACTTGTTGCGTTCAATCATGGCTTGCGCGTCACTTATCACTTATGACTTCGTAACACTAGTTTCTCATGTGAAAAATAAATGTATTTTTATTTGTTTGGAGTTTTAATCTGACAGCGTTTCTTAGATTGCATCGCAAGCACACCTTACAGCTTTTAAGTGTAGGCACTAGATAAGTAAATCAAAATAAAACGCTCGGAGGGTATGTTTCAGCTGCGGGCAAAACCGGTACCCGGCCGCTGTCGCCGCTCGCCATTCCTCGCAGTCAACTTTTATTAATTGGGCAGATGAGAGCCACGGCTACCATGATGAATACTTCTACCTTATAAGGCCACCAGTTTGCGAAACCTTTTATAGATTCTCAATTAAAAGTGTCTATTATAGTTAATAGGACGCTCGGACATAGTAGCGTTTATAGAAAAAGGAATATTTGCTTTAAGTACGGGATAAAAAACAGGTAATATAACGGAAAGGACGATTAAGTGGAATAAAATATAGCGTGGGGGTGCGGGCGGCAGGTGGCTGCGGCCTAGTGCGGGCCGGGCTCCGCCGACACGGCACGGCGCAACTGACTCGACGTCTCAAGATTTTATCGAGTTAGAAACGAATTTACTCTAAATTACAAAGATATACGACGTAGTCGATGCGACGAGACGTTATTCAGTAAAAGCTCTTCCCTTACCTACTAAGTATCAAACTGGTAGTGATATATTTCAGCAGGATTCAAAAGGAGAAAGTTTTATTATTGACTGTATTTTTGTATAGTTTATTACGCTGAAGCATTCTATTGATTAGATTATTAATATTTAGTTCCTGTTTTCGGGGTGGAAAATGTTACCATCTATACTTCGCCAATTGTAAAATGTGACCGCGTTTTTCTGAAGCATATTTTTTAAAGCCCGTTCACTCTTATGTCTCTCATCTATTAGAGTAGGCCTGTGCCCAGTTGTGGGACGTATATAGGCTGATGATGATGCACAGCCAAGAATCATGTATAAAAACCAGGAATGTTAGTTTTTGATTCATTAGTTGTTAGTGTTTTATCAATCAACAGGAACATCACTAGGTGTACTCTCAGACACGCCCAAGTAACCCGCGACTCGCCTTAACGGATTTATGTAGTCTGCGGGTCGACGCGACCGGATTTCAATACCCGATCCCACGGAAAACACAACTAAACTTAATTTTGCCATCAATATTCTCGTGAATTGCGAAATTTGTTGAATAACCGAGAGTGGATGATGATAATAAATTTGGGCAGAAATGTTAATTTTCAATGGAGTAGTTATTAGAGCATTGTAGATATATCGATGATGGGGAGCATCACTAGTCGCAGCCTCAGACACGGGCAAGAATTTCGTGACTCGCCCGCGGCATATGCGCCCTTAACGGATTTATGTAAAGTGTGCGGGTCGCGTGCCGCACATATGCCTCATACCTACGCGATAAATAAATGGTAAGGCATCCGTCACGTTCTAACAAATAGTGTTTGAGAGTGACGGATGCTTTATCCCTTATTTATCGCGTGACAAGACGTAGCATCATAAGCCTAGTGATTTCTATCACCAATTTACCTGTGCTCTAAGGGAAAACACAGCTAACCGTAGTTTTGCCGTCAATATCCGCGTCAATTGCAAATTTTGTTGAATAATCGCACTCTCGATTATTCAACAAAATTTGGTCATGACAATTATATAAATTTTTGATTTAGGTATGTAGCCAACATATCGATGATGGGGAACATCACTAGGCGCACCCTCAGTCACGGACAAGAATCCCGCGACTCGTCCGCGGCATGTGCGCCCTTAACGGATTTATGTAAAGTGTGCGGGTCGCGTGCCACACAGATGCCTCCCATACCTACGCGGCCTGATTCCAATCACCGATTTACCGCAGCTCTTACCACTCTAACGGACGACACTGGCTATGTGTTTCGTAATTAGAAGATCTTTATAATAGTGCATTTCGTATAAACATAGTATAACAGGGCCAGTGGTGCGCCATTTCTCAGTTTAGCTTTACCTATACCGGGTGGAATGAAACGAGCGTCTTTCCTGAAAATACGTACATATAGTGTAGTATATCAAATATATGAGTTTGATGTAGAATCAACCTGTAATTTAACTGTCTAATGCTTGTAATAATAAAGAAAAACAAAACTATCCAAATAATATTTTTTTAATATTATACAACAAACAAACACACACAAACTGTTTTTTCTGCGATCTCGGCCTTTCTTTGTATTACCACCCTAGTTGTGTAATGTTAATGTACTATTTTCGATCTATAAACTTAGCGTAGTCGCATTATGTTTGATTTGTTAGTTGCAACCTCTTTGTTTATAATGATAATTTCCGTATTATGATGTTTGTGAAAAGTTCAGTTACAAAAAAGGTATTAACCGTTTCCCACTTATCCACTGCTGCGACATACACTCACACACTTATATACTGTGTATACTTTCTTATGTTATTATCTTAAGGAAAATTTGTATGTATCGTGAGCAAAATAATACAACCTACATATTTCATATGCAGAATTCAACACTCAACATACGAGACGCGCCCACACATCATATTCAGCATACCTCTACTCCCACTCTCAAGTTCCTATTTTACATATCAGTAGCTGTTATAGCTTAAGCTCAACTATGATATGATATGAAACGAGATTATGTCCAGTGTAACGTCCAAGCCTTAGCCCGCGGAGTCGCCGCCGCCGGCGTAACCCACTCAACTACTGCAGAAAAGAAAATTGCCAATACACACCCTTATATAAACACAATAAAACCTCTTTTCCATTGCAAGTATCCAGTACCATAGCTATATTTGAAGACGTTGCGTTAAACCAGTAAATAGCCATGATTTATACGATCGAATCGCGCAGAAGCGCCATTGGCTTTTATTGCATTATTACAAAATTTATTCTTATTAAAGCTGCTTGTATTACAGTACCTGATAAAATATAGCCCATCGGTTTATTGTAAATTGCGTGAGAAATGATATTCAATAAATTAATCACTGCATCATGGAATATACTCGTTATTAAAGCAGCCAAATTATCACATTTAATACGTTAAATACGGTATTTTGATTAAAGATCATTCGGTCAGTAGTATATATAAAATAATGAATTATTTGTTTCCAAGAAAGTATTAAAATTTCTTATACGAATATAACACTCGGTGATATCGAGCATCTATCTCGATTACAAAAATTCCATAGAGTAATAGGGTTTATATTCATACAAAAGTTTCTATAGGTCTTCTAAATGGTATATACACCTCACCTACACAAGCGTAATTTCCTTTGCAAGTTTCGGATGCGAGTGGCAGCAAAATTCTCCTCGTGTAACTACGGCCTTTGGGCCAAAAAAATCCGGAAATATATTTCGAAGGTAAAAGTAGAGTCGAAAAAGGCCTGCATATGAATAATTACGAATTCGTGTTACAAGATTGAAGGCCCCACGGGGAACAGTTAGCCAGCGAGTCATATGGCGGGCGGAGCGCGCGTCTACAGAAACCGTAAAAGATTGGCGAGCATACGCAACGCAATCGCGCTTCGAGTGCCACAAAGCCGCACGGCGCATTGTATCGCGCAGGCGGCGCGCGCGTTGCACAAGCTACAACTCTTCTATACTAATTGCGATCATTCTTGCGCGCTCCCATATTGACTGAGCACATGTTGCCGGCTCCGAGGCCGCAGACTGCTGATGTTGCGGTTTTCGATTACTGCACGCGTAATTACTACGCGCTCCGAACGAAAACCCCAAGTTTACGCTATTATGTTATTTTATAACTTTTATTAATCAATATTAACTCGCCATTAAAAATAAATCAACAGCAGTTACTGGTTGCGGTAGCCGCGCGTTGCGCGTGTGTGTGAATAATCACAAAAGTACGGCTTGGAGGGGTATAAATACTTACTTGACTTTTGATTATTTCATGCTATCAGGAGCGTACACGGGTCTTTGACAATTTAATAGCATATGTGCGCGCACCTGCCATTGCAAAAAGTAGGCGCACGCTTCAGGCAGTGAGGCGCGGAATTCGTCGCCGCGGCCATGCCCCTAGCCTATCTTATACGCTATTTATTGGTAATTGATTGGTAAGGTGTATAGGTTCTTCATGTACAGTTTTTATTGTTCACCATACAAAGACCTTTTGCCGTACCTATTAATGCGTTCAATTTCCCAATATTTTGTGGTCATAAACGATACCATATGCGTACTTAGGTAAGTATCCAAGCAAAGTTTTTGAAAAGTTATTGATTGGAAATCCATATATCATCTATGTTTAGTTATGTCGACTGTGACCTGGACTTTTTTATGGTAAGAGTGAATATACATCTTCTGGGTAAGCGTGCACCATCGTAGATCCTGTCTCCACTTTCCGTCAGGTATGACCAAGATCAAACGTTAGCCCACTATTGTCACTAGATATTATGTAAGTATAAAATTAGAGTTTATTTAATGTGTATGGAACGCGGTTAGAAGCAAAACTCGGTCAGGAGCGGCAGACAAGCGCGAATGCGCGGACGCAGCGCAGTGAAGATGTCTGCGCGAGTTAACGCGCGCCCCGCGGCCGGGCTGCGGTCGCCGCGCGCATGTCCGCTTAATGAGTATTTTAACTACTGCAGCTAAATCATACCCCACGTCCTTCATGCTCACTGTACTAGCCTTACATGCTACCCGTAATGAGGGGTTTCGAGCGGTGGAATAGATTTAACATCAAGCCCGGAGCTCGCCTAAGTGCCTTTTGAGATGAAAATAAAAGTGCAGAATGCAGATCGTAAACAGACACCGTAATCAAGGCGCAAGACGTGCTCTGGGTATAAGTGGGTATGTAATAAAATTCAAGTTCAAATCTTTCTCGCATAAACCGGCAAAAACCACTTCGTATATTTCTGGCTATCTGTAAATTTTAAATACTTCAGCAAAAAAACTTTTCAAATTTTTTCTAAACATACGAGTACGAGTACTATTTGAGCCCAAGGCCTCCATCCATGCATTATTGAATGTTTAAAAGTATACTTTATAAGAAATAGATATATCTATATATATAAAAGAAGATGTCCTGACTGACTGACTGACTGACTTACTGGCTCATCAACGCACAGCCGAAACTACTTAAGCTAGGAACTTGAAATTTTCACAGTAGAGTGGTTGTATAACGTAAGTAAGGGATAAGAAGGGATTTTTCGAAATTCATCCCCAAAGGGGGTTAAACGGTGGTTAAAACTTTGTATAGGCACCAAACGATTTTTAAAGTTGGAGATCTGAGATTGCGGACATAGACCCTTCAATATGAGTACAGGAAAGTAATTTCACGGTTTTCCGAACTTCATCCCCGAAAGGGGTTAAATGGGGGTTGAAACTTTGTATAGGGGCCAAACAATTTTTGTAGTTGGAGATCTGAGACTTTGTAAATAGACCCTTCAATATGAGTAGAGAAAATTAGTTTTACCGTTTTTCGAAAATCATCCCCAAAAGGGGTTAAATTGGGGGTTGAAACTTTGTACAGGAAACAACGATTTTCAAAGTTGGAGATCTGAGACTTTGTAAATAGACCTTTCAATATGAGTAGAGAAAAGTAATTTCACCGTTTTAAGAAATTCATCCCTAAAAGGGGTTAAACGGGGGTTGAAACTTTGTATAGGCACCAAACAATTTTCAAAGTTGGAGATCTGAGACTTTGTAAATAGACCTTTCAATATGAGTAGAGAAAAGTAATTTCACCGTTTTTAGAAATTCATCCCTAAAAGGGGTTAAACGGGGGTTGAAACTTTGTATAGGCACCAAACAATTTTTAAAGTTGGAGATCTGAGACTTCGGACATATACCCTTCAATATTAGTACAGGAAAGTAATTTCACAGTTTTTCGAAATTCATCCCCAAAAGGGGTTAAATGGGGGTTGAAACTTTGTAAAGGGACCAAACGATTTTTAAAGTTGCAGATCTGAGAGTTCGCACATAGACCCTTCAATATTAGTACAGGAAAGTGATTTCATAGTTTTTCGAAATTCATCCCCGAAAGGGGTTAAATGGGGATTGAAATTTTGTATAGGGACCAAATGATTTTTGAAGTTGGAGATCTGAGACTTTGTAAATAGACCCTTCAATATGAGTAGAGAAAAGTGGTTTTACCGTTTTTTGAAAATCATCCCCAGAACGGGTTAAATGGGGGTTGAAACTTTGTATAGGGACCAAGCGATTTTTAAAGTAGGAGATCTGAGACTTCGCACATAGACTCTTCAATATAAGTTGAGAAAAGTCATTTCTCCGTTTTTTTGAAATTCACCCCCAAAAGGGTTTAAATGGGGGTTGAAAGTTTATATAGGGACTAAACTATTTTTGAACTAAGCGATTTAAGACTTCGTACCTACATAGACTTTTCAATAAGAGTGAAGGAAGCTAATTTCATCGTTTCTCGAAATTCATTTCTAAAATGCGTATAACGGGGGTTGAAATTTTGTATACAGACCATACGATTTTTGAAGTAGGAAATCTAAAACTGTTTGAACTGAATAGAACTGAAATGATTTCAACATTTATTAAAGTTTATGTCCAAAACGAAATGCCTAATTATAATTTACACCGCAGACGAAGTCGCGGGCATTAGCTAGTACATACATATATGTGGTGGCTAGATCATCACTTTGATCACTTCATGAAGTGACTTATTGTAGGTACCATCAGGTCACGTGCAATTTGATTGCAAAATACAAAAAAGTACAAATGGCGGATGGCCTTAAAGCATCCTATACCAGACAAATAATGGGCTAAAACTTGGTGCAGGGCCTTTGACGTCAATAGGAAAACTTAAAATTAATTTGCAAATATACTTACGAATATACATACATACGTACGTACGAGTATAATATATCCTCATGATGACTGTGAGTGGTAATACCGTTATTTTTATATTTCAATAAACCCCGCCAAAATATGCTCGTGACTGTCTCCGTCGCCTGCGGGTCCTCCTCGTGAGCCTCCGCGGGCTAAGTCCGCGTAACTGATAGTACTAATTTGTCTTCGGCAGGAGCATTCGTTCATTTAGTCATTAATAACATTTAAATAAATCGCTTGGAAGAGCGGTGGAGTGGCGGGCAGGTGCCGCGAAGGCCGGCCCAGGAGCGCCCGGGCGCCTCGCCTCCAGTTAATTGATTCCAATCTGAGGCAAGGCCCCCGATAATTCACTCTGGGCACTGTCCAGCACGATTATTAACAGCTGACCGTAACGTCGGTAAGTAACACTTTGCTTGGTACAAGTACAAATTAGTGGATTGTAAAAAAAAATATTCCTACGACTGTTCCTTTAGACTAAACTCGTTGTTTGCCATGCAACTGCTTCGTGAACGTAAAACAATTATTAACCATTTTTAATTACAAAACTATAGTCCTGCTAGAAAAAAACATTACATGTTTTGGCTGTCAGGCTTCTGCAGCGGACTTTCCGTGGTATTATCCCACAATTCTATATTTATTATCTAATAATCAACAATTAACATTATCAATACATCACAAAATGTTCCTAACGTTATTGAGATTAAGCTTATATAACGACTAACTCATTGCAAGAATACCGCCTGGGTATAAAACCCAAACTGCATATATAGATTTCGATAAAAACGCACCCAATAAGACAATTTTTTTACCAACAAAACCTTGCAATTTACCTTAGCATTGAGTTCTTTAAATTCCCATACCTATCAAAAAGGTATTAATAAAATAATTTAAGGCTAAAGATTCATTAAGATGGCAATTAAACAGACTGGGTAGTGCATATAAAGGCGCAGTACGTTACGCTTGTTGTCGAAAGCTTCTTAATCAGGCAGAGCCGATGCTTCTTTGCACAAGTAACTCGTTTAGGGCAAGCGTAAGATATTCCGTGCATCGGATTCCGTAGAGCCTTCACATATCAATATGAACGCACATATCTCAATTAAATCCTTTATTTAATCTCGTACTTATGTTTTTAGTAATACTAACTATTCCTACGAACACAGTAATTAATATTCTCTTTGGCTACGAATACGTAGACCGCGCTACGCGTGCTACGCCGTAGCTGATATTTATTACCATTAGATGGATACTAACAACGGGGGAAATTTTAAATGTTGTGATGCTCATAATATGATACGGCACTTAATACCTTACAAAATTACGAAGTATGCACCTTGTTTCTATTGTAAGAACATAATTTGATACTATAGGCGGTACAGTACGTCATATACCTTTCAGTGGCCTGGCGTAAAAAATATCCTTGGGCAAGCCGGTGCAGATTTGGCGTACATTTTCCTTAAGAGCTGTTGAATAAGGTGTTCAAATGCCTGATATTAGGCAAGCCGGTAGGAATCGAGTTCTTTAGACGCCACGCCACTGATACCTTTAGACTCAAAGAGCGTAAATGCCGTAGGTTCTAATGGCGTTTACGCCCTTTGAGTCTAAAGGTATCAATATAAGATGTGTTTTAGTTACGTCACACCTGGATATAAAGTGGTAATAACCGCTCGCTACGCGTGCAGAAAATCCCACTTCATGGTCTGGGAGAGACGTAAAATTTTGTATTGTAGTATTGACAATGAAGTGTTTCTTAATTAATAATCACAATGCTAATATTTTTTCTTTGGTCAAGATAATTAGTCTACTGCAAAAGAGATTAATGTTCGCAGTAGACAATCGATCAAGCCTATGTAGCTAGGACTAGTTTGAATTGTAAACTATTATATTCAAGTACGAGTACCTAGATAATTATTGTTCCTATTACTTATAAATGTATACATAATCAATTTCTGGGCAATAGCTCTAAAACTGTTGATGATGTATTTACAGTAGTTTTTTTTTATAATTATAGATACACCGAGCAAATGCATTGAAAAATCAAATACGATCGACTACAGCTAATGCCGGGTTTGAACCCGCACCTCTGTCATTCATTTTTTTATGTCATGGGAAAGGTAAAAAAGCACACAGGTCACCTGATGATATGATAAGTGACTTTTGAGGCCCATGGACATTTGCAATGATAATATAATCTTAATATATACTAGATTTTCATTTAAGTTAAAAATAATATACTAGGTAAGAGTCATCCCTGAAAAACACTTTATCCCCTCCGACCCATCCAACTGAGCGAACCCCAGTCGCTAAAGGACTTATTACCACACGCATAAGATCTAAGCGCATGGCGAACATTAGTATGGCGGGTCCCTAAAAACTCGCTCTCCGACCGCGGCGGGCGCCGCCGTCGAAGCCCCGATTTAATTGCGCCCATTAATCCGCGACCGACCGCTTCCTCTGCGCAAGCGCATCCTTTTTATAGCCGATTTTACAGTAAGCATTATTATAATAACTGAAAATTACCGGCGCAGGACGTTGTACATTCGGACCTTGAGTTTTCTGAGCGGTTTCATTTAAATAACTTATAATTATATGAAAAGCTTTTTTTTAATGAACTTACTGTAACTAGTTACTGCCAAGAGCAGGCAGGTATGCGAATGTCGTTGCTATTATGATAGTGATGAATGAATACAAATGTCTAATTAGTAAGACGTACAAAGAGTATATTCCATGATTACACCAGCTTGGTTAGAGTTGACAGTTTAAATACGTTAATTAACTAGACCGATTAAAATCAAGAAGAAAAAAATGGTAATCAAAGGGCGAGTGTGCAGCAAAGTAGCACTTTCCATACTTGTACACAGACAGGTCGGAGTATACTCCATTCCCTAACGATGTGCGAATCCCACTAATATTATAAATGCGAAAGTTTGTGAAGATATTTGGATGTTTGTTACCTTATAACGGGGTAACAACTGGATGAATCAAGCTGAAATTTGGCATGCAAGTAGACCAAGTCCTGGATTGAAACATAGGATACATTATATCCCGGTAAAGAGTTCCTTTGGGACGATAACGGGAACAACGCGGGCGAAGCCGCGGGAAAATGCTAGTAAAATAATAATATTAGGTAAAAAAATGCGATTTCATAAAATCGTCTTAGATGAATTATATTAAAAGCTACTGTTAGAATTTGATTTGAATCAGGAAATTTTGTCATTTATGTAGGTATCATTATATTATTTTAGCAGAAAATAATTTCTTAGTACCAGTTTAATCGTAAAATAAAATAATGCGTGCGATATAAAATAACATTAATTTAGCCAGATTTTGCTCATTGTTTAAAATAGTGTCATTATTTTTTACTACAAGAGTTAAAACTTTAATCACACACGTAACGGTAAGTTTATTTTCTCTTGAATTTAAGCTCATAAGTTATGAAACGGACTACTAAAAGTGGTTAACAATTAATATGTAATAGCGTATAAAATGAACAGAGTATCAGGCCGTGCGGTGCGTGTGCCGGCGTGCGCACGCGCCTAATAATTACAGGCAAAAGGTCGCGCGCGCACATTGCGCCGCCTGCGCCCGCGCCTGCGGCATCAATGCCATTTGATTATGCGCATTGTACTAGTACCGTTAATCTAAAAAACTCAACTACAGCATAGTTTGAAAAAGAAAAAAAGATTAAAAAGTCGGAAAATGATATAACACGAATTTAAGTCCGTGGGAGTCATTCTTGTCGCTAAGTGCCTAAAGTGAAACGCTCAGTGATACAGTTGGATACTTGCAGCAACAGAGATCTCCGTTATTAATTGAAAAGAAGATTTTTAGCAAAAACGTTTAGTTTCAAATTATGCTTATAGATGGCGCTGACTTTAAAAGGTCAATGGCACGTCTATTCTGGTTTTTAGAGACTTGTCGTGTCTTTTCGCGCAGATTAGTAAAATAAACCCCATTTCCAACGTAATTGATGGAGTGGAAGCAAATGATGACCCTCTTTGTGTTTCTATAGAGAACCGACCGACCCGAATCACCTTAACTTATTTTTAGAACGATCTAACCAATTTATTACACTACCTTAGAACAAAACAAATAAAAACCCTCTACTTCGAGTGCGGTTTGCACCGCACGGTTTGGGCCAAGAGAAAAAGAGTATGATTACTTATTACAGGCATATGAATAAATAAATAAATAAATAAATAAATAAATATTAGGGGACAATCTTACACAAATCGAACTAGCACCATAGTAAGCTCAATAAGGCTTGTGTTATGGATACTAGACGACGATATATTTAATAGATACAAATACTTAAATACATAGAAAACATCCATGACTCAGGAACAAATATTCGTGCTCATCACACAAATATATGCCCTTACCGGGATTCGAACCCAGGACCTCCTGCTTCGTGGGCAGGGTCACTACCAACTAAGCTAAAGCGGTCGAATATCGGATATGAAGCATTACATTTTAATCATTGCGGTGACAACGCCTCTGCGACCTTTACTATTCGGATTGATATTGATAATCCAAACCTTCAAGAAGTTACTAAGAGCTACCTAAAAATATTGAACTGAAAAGCTTTCCAGTTAACTTAAACTCTTAGTAACGCTTAAACTCTTGTAAAAAAAGAATTAATGACTCCAGCGGGCCATTAATGCATCAGTATTCACTGAAACTTTTTTTATTTATATGGTGCATACATGTAAATTAACTATTTGCATCATTTAGTAGCAATTGACTACAAAAAACCTGTAGAAGCCTGTAATTACAATAATGCATAAATATTTGTAGAAGCTTTGAGAACCAATTACTTAGACTATGCCTCTATATGAGCATTGTGATCTGAAATAGGTTACCTAGCACTAGATATGAGCGCCGATGGGCATTTTGTACTTACCACGGGCGGTAAAAAAGGAAGCCTCAGGTCGCATATTTATCGCCCTTGCCTTTGGCTCGGGCGTCACATCTGAGACAATCTTTGTTTTAATCCTAGGTAAGTAATGTACTATTATATGTCCGTCTGCTATTTGTTCTTCCTATATACATCGCATTTCTCAACCGGTTCTCGTAATATTTTGTGAGCAGGTTCAATAATTATCTACGTTTTTTTTATATTTTTTTAATGAAGAATTAACCTTAAAAAAGGCGCCAAATTAAAAAACAACCTTCATATATGGTATTACCGATAAAAGGATCACGACTATGACACTTTTCTTACTTTGTTTATTTTGGTGGTATTAAGGGAGAGGAAATGCTTATTTTTCACATTACTATAGCTTGGCAACTTCGTTGGTGACACTCACATGTGTGCTTTTTGTTATGTGCAGCCGTAACTACTTGTAAAAGTTACCGCCAACACGAACGGCTGCCTGCGGAGGCTGCCTCCGTCCGTCACCAAGCTATAATAAACGTATTTTTCTACTCCTGTACTTTTATCTGTCTTTTACTCGTACTTGGTCACGAACACTAATATAAGAACATACATAATATGAGTTCAGAGAAGTCTATACTCTATTCCCCATAACAGCACTAGTGTCGTCATAGTCACATTATAGCACTAGTATGTGTAATCTTCTCATTTACTCCTAGACTTACTAGACTACATTTAAAAAAATATCTAATCGATAGGTGTTTCTATAGCTTAACAGATTTTTTTAATGATAAAGGAGAAGTTTGAAATGTTTATCTTAGCTAGCATTAACGCCTAATGCCTATTAACGAATAAACCGTAACCTCTTAACTTGTGTGCCTGTACATAATATCTGGTTTATTGAACCTTTAAATCACCCTCTAAAAGTTATAAAATATGTGTTTAGTGTTATGTCCACCTTATTAATAATTGTAGTATCGTATATAATAAGTTAGTTCTCTTAAGATTTATGTTGCTGTGCCCTTACAGGGCGTCACGTGTATACCTAATCTTAGTTCCATCTTGATAACTGTAATGTGACATGCAATAAATGTTTTGAATTTGAATTTGAATTTGACTAACCTTTACGAAAACATTCGCTATACAATATTTCATTACAGTCATATAATATTACCTGCTCTTTTAACTTCTAAGATATCGTTATCATCTATAATCTAAGTTTCAAATTCAGCTAATTACTCGTAAATCATAAGGGAAGAGATCGCTCTTTAGCGATAATATCGCATATTTTTTAACATTGTTTTTTATGCAAGTTTGTATTATAAAACTATTATGAGGAGCAATTAAGTATTTTTGTATTTTATTGTATTGTAATATAATTCGTTTTATTGCCAGCAATAAAAAAAACAACTTTACTAGATCATACCTGACTTATTATCTTATTTCTAATCTGGGTTATAAATGTTGTAAGTATACGTAGAATATGTGTTTACTCAAAACACTTTATAGACGAAGGTTCCCAAGTCACGCGATGCGGTATTTAAATAAAACGCATCAAAAGGCAGTTATTTTTTAAAATGCACTCATTTACCTGCCCCGGGTATGGGACCAAGGTATGAAGTAAATCGCCACAAAGAATTCGTAAAGTTATGCAGAATAATGTGTGTAAAGTATTCTTATATGTTAATAGTGCGCATATCTGGTGGATCAAACCAGTAACAAGAAACCCGTACATCTCCATTATAGATTTACTTTTTCTTACATTATGTTAACTATACAAGAAAAACTGTTTTATTTCGAATGGCATTGCTCTAAATATGGATCTTAATTTAATTATTTATGCTCTAGGCTAAATTTTAGATCTCAAGTTTTATCTCGTTAATATTTATAGATTTGTGTTATATCCAGTGACAATATGATGCCATACGTAAATAAATAAAATACAATAATATTACTTATATAATTGTAACTACCTACTAAACTTCAAAAACCTACGTCAGCATTAAAAGTTGGCCTTAAACATCTAAAATTGCTAAAAACCACCACAAAGAAACTAGTTCTCTAGTAAAGAAGCCGCAGACGAATCGGCTACGATGCAAGAGGTAACCAGACACGCATGTAACTCTTTAGACACAAATTTTAAAAGGCAATTAATATTACTAACGTGTAATACCTACATCAACAGAGAGGACAGCAACCGATCGTTGCTTAACCCGTCCCAAACCGTAATCCTGAAGAGAGTAAGTTCGTGGAGGCATTAATAGCTATATGAAGTGCGTTTATTGGCCACCTAAAGCAGATGTGGCGGCGAGTCGGGCGGATTGTCACAATCATAACCAGATGAAATTCACGGTCAGTGGGCCCGTAATTGTGGCTCTGTTGTCCCACCCCTCTTAGGGCTGCCGACCTCGACCCTACGAATGTCATGCAATTTGCAAACAATGTATCTTAAACAAAATTGGTAGACTGTTTGGTTTACAGGCTTTGCAACTATTAGATTCAGACGATTATTTTAAAAAAATAGTTTTCCCGAGAGATCGCTGTACAAAAAAACAGAAACTTTCTGTTATATTGTTTACCTTTAATACACGTACATATACTAACGTATTATTTATTTTATAATGCTATATCCTTTGACATAAACCCTTTATAATGAACCCGTGAACCAAACAAGTTTTGGTAGAACTAAAAAAGACAACTAGGTACCTAGTTAAAGCTACAATACTAGCTAGTATCTGCCTACTCGTACCTATAATTTATTGTAATCTGAAACCACGAGCCTAAACAAACAATATAATAACTGGGCCGAAGGAACAGGCCATTTGGTGTCAACAATTTGTCTTTCTAATTCATACAAATTCATATGAACGCAAATTCGTATGATCGCAACGGCGGTTTATTAATAGATTGATTAGTCTTTCTTATATATTCTACCTGTTGTTTGAAATAACCGACTGTGTCAGACATTGTAAATTCATCTCATTGTCAAGTTTCTTGGCAGGTCAACTGTCAGACGTCCAAGCAAAGTGTTAGGCTAGGGGCAGCCCTGGCGGCAGGCCGACACGTAATTGCAATCGGCCGTCAGTAATCAACCGGCTCCGGCGTTTATCGGAAACATCTTTATTAAATTTATTGAACCTCCATCGCCATTGCCACTGGAAATAGGCAAAGAATGTCAACTAAAAAATCTTGCGAACATAAAAGGTGTGCGTCTAAAGAATAAATATGTCTCCTAATGAATATAGAAAACGACATTTGCAGACAACTGGTTGGTACGCCTTAAAGTTAAAAAACTGTAAGCGTAACGTCCTTAATAAACAGACATAATGTACCTACTTTACTTACTTACGTGTACACTTGTCACAACTAGTGTTAATGTAGGTAATTGTTTAATTTTCCTCGTGGATTTTATTTGTGTTATTTTTATTTCACGCGATTTTTAATTTTTAATTATTACCGATCATGAATACAGACTTCATTTGTAGGTGTATTACCTTCTGATGAAGCCTTTAAGTCACCCGCGTACTGATAACTTTTTCAGATTCGATAGCAAGCAAAGGTTGGGTTTACAACTTGCAATTATATTAGCAAGGGCGATCACGTTCAAATACCCGCAATTCGACAGCTGCCCGCGAACACAGCAATTTATTTGCGCCTAAGCCATAAATTCGTCCAAGTCACATCCGAACTAAGCATATTTTTCACAAAATTACATGCGGTGTAATCGCTGTGATGCATTCGCGGCTATAAATAAAACGTTTGCGGCGCAAGCGCGTTGAATCGAATCCGACGATGGTTGGAACTCGTCCGAGGTGCACCTGCGACAATTTTTATAGTATAAATTTGCATTAATTCATTTAGGCCTGTTTTCATCGCGACGGTGTATAAATGGGTTAGCCGGTAAGTGGTGGCTCTAGTCAGCGCCGGCGGGGCGCGGGAGGGGGTAATTGACGGAGTGTGCGCGGGAGTCGTAAGGCGAAAGCCTGTTTTTATACCCGTAAAGCGGATTTTGATTATTTCAGGCGGGTAATTCCACGCGCAACAAAGTCTAATTAAACCAAATGTGTTAGAGCAGACGCAAGCTAGCAATTTAATTAAAGGTGTCTTTGGCGCGCATGGAAGGCTCCTCTTTAGTGTTATATAACGGTGGTATCGCTAAATGATTGTGTTGATTGGTCCATTAGAAAAACGAAACTTGATACATTTAACTGTATTTAATAAGAAATGTATTTGAGTAGCTTTAAAGATTATAAGAATGAATTTAACCCTAATCTTTATAAATTCAGATTTTATAGATAAAAAAAGCTCACCTTATGTTTACATATGTTATTGGGTACATATTGTATGACAAAAATTAAAATGAAAGTATCACGTTATCGGAGCTCCAACCTGAACAGTCACAGGGACGCTATAACCTACATTATAGTCGCGGCATGTATAAGTCAGGTATAGGTCGATTCACAAGTGCTGGCGCGGATTTAATATGAAATAAGCAGTAGCTGCATACAAAATCCGCGCCAGCTCTTGTGAATCAACCTTACTTACATACAACTTCGCCTCTGAACATCTCACAGCCCTGCTGCTGTCCAACTGACCTTTATGATTTTTTTTAGCATTGACGACAGCCAACGAATTCCAAATAATTTAGAATAGAAAAGTTGAAAAATTATATGCCTCAGGCAGGATTCGAACCTGCGTCTCGAACACATATACATACGTCACCATCCTGGGTGACGTATGTATATGTGTTGGAGACGCAGGACGTCACAAAAGGAGACTGGTTGAATAATTGGAGGGCTTGGGTATAGCTTCGGTGGCGCAATTGGTAGCGCGTCTGTGTTGGTCCGGAAAGCCGTTGGAGACGCAGGTTCCAATCCTGCCCGAGGCATATAATTTTTCAACTTTTCTCTCCTAAATTATTTAAACTGACGTTTGTTTCCCACTTGTCCAGCCCATAAACAAGACAAGTAATTAACATTTATAAGTACGAGCGATTCTGCTTCAATTCGAAATAAATTCTGGTATTGAAAGGGCCGGGTGTAGCAAGCCTACGCTACGAATAAATCTCACGAGTGACCTTAGTGGTCAATACAATAAACAGATACTTGCTAATGTGATTAACACGCTCATTTAAATTAGACTAATACTTTTAAAAGGCCACATAATGCAAAAAGGATATGAAAATCCGGAAACGTCGATTATAAATATTTATGCCACATAAACCTGGCCGCTTTCTAGCCAAGTGTAGACATAAAATGATGTACACAACATGGGAGGTGGGAGGTAATAAAGAAAGCCCTCGATCGCATATTTACGTCCCTCGCTTGCAGCTCGGGCCGCAAACTTCTGCGATCTCGGCCTTTCTTTGTATTACCACCCTAGTTGTATAATGTACTATTGTGAACAATTAGAGGGCAAACGAGTTCGAGCCCGACCTCCAACCAAATGGATTGATCAAGTTATCTTATCATTCTCCAAAGTGCTCAGTTGCCTCCGTCGGTCGCCGTTCATGTTGGCGGTAACTTGTGTAAGTAGTTACGGCTGCACACAGGTGAGTGTCACCAACGTAGTTGCCAAGCTATACCTACATTCTTCAGTCATGAGAATATTACTAAAGAAAATGGTGGATAATATGACAGTTTATTTATTTATACTTTGCATTTTATAAAGTACCGCCAATCCACCTTTTGGATTTAATTCCTAAGTCATTTTCGACCAATCGAGCAGCGAGTTTATATCTTTAACATTTTTCCATTGTGAGACTCACGTCAATTGTATTGTTATTTCCTTCAGAATTTCTCATGATTGCCGTTATATAACTAAACGACTTGTCGTTCAAACGTATCACAAAAAATTATACTAGTATTAGAATGCACGTGTTTAGCCGTGGACATGAAAATGCACTTGAAGACGGATTGGTTCCTCGAGCCGACGCGGCGCCGGATCCGGGCCAACCGTCCCAACGGGAGTTAACGTATCTTCCATTTTTCCGAAACGGTTACAACGATCCGGGTTTATTCAACGGTTATTCCTAACTTTAGTTTGTTCGAGCTAATTTATTATTACGCTTCTTGCAAGTTACTGAACTAACGAGCCTTGTAGACACTCGCCCATCAAGTAAGTGATACTGGCTTCGATCTAGTGAAATCGATATTAAATTTTTGTGTATTATGCATAAAAATATCACTGTTTAATTCACTTTAAAGCGAGATTTTTATGCGGATTTTTTTCGAAAATCTTTTTTACTGGAAACTATCTTTTCAAAATGTTTCAAGAATATTCCAAACCTATTGAGAATATATTTTAACTTGTATACTGCTATGTGAGAAAAATTATCACTATTGTAACACAACGCTCATGTTATACACAAGTTATACACTAGTGTTTCATTTCCATATCACATTTATAAGAGTCACTGATATTGCTCTATATTTATACCGCAGAAACTGCACGAAATACATTGCATCTTCGCCCGTATAATTTAAACTATACAGCACACTAGAATTCCCTCTAGGAGCAATATCGCCAATCGATCCACGGTAATAAAATCATTATTCATAGGTTATTAATACGGGCCATACAAAAGACATCAACGGCATGGCGCGCGTTCCACCGCTTGAGCTTCCAATTTCTCCCCACAATAAAACCATATGTAAAATAAAACCACGTCACTTTTTATGATACACCTTATGATATTCTAAAAAATCCAAGTTTTTCTTTAATGTAAAAAGTTGTGGGGTGAAGTTAAGAAGCCGTTAGCTTAAAGTACAGTGGACGTATGTTGCAACTGGAAATGACAAAATGGTGCATAAAGGCAAAAACCGGACAAGTGCGAGTTAGACTCGCGTGGAGAGGGTTCCGTACGTTCGAAACAATATAACACAATTATACTTTACTGCACAGACTTCTTATAGGTTTTCCTGTAATCTATAGGTGCAGAACTATTTTCCATATTTTTTTCAAAATTCTAGGTCCAATAGTTTCGGAGAAAAGGGGGGTGAATGGAATATTTTTGCCTATTTTCTTAAATAACATCAAAACTATTAATATAAAAATATATATTTGAGATTCTCACAGTGAGCCCTTTCACTTAATATGTCACACGATATAGGTTGCTGACTTTTTTAAATTTTCTGGTTGACCTCCCAAAAGTGGCCCCCATGATTAAAATTCATATATTTCTGTGACACGTCTGTGTTTGGGTCATTAACCTTAATATATTTACCAAATTTCAACTCAATCGGTTCAGTACTTTCGGAGCAAATTGGCTATGACAGACAGACATACAGAGTTACACGAGTGATCCTATAAGGGTTCCGTTTTTTCCTTTTCAGGTTCGGAATCCTAAAAATGATGAGGTACTAATTAAATCTAAAGTATTTCTATAAAGTATGAAAAATTGCGTTTTAAGCAGTTTCTTTGACTCGAACAAAATGACAACACAAAAGCTTAATAAAATTAGTTTCTTTATTGTATAAAGATAAAGACTGAACACGTTTGAATCCAACATTTATATGTTACCGCCGTTAAACGCTTTTCCACCGCCCCCTCCGCTCTCACATTACCTGATAGCAGCCCGAACGGTGTCCGCAAAAACTAACGAAATGCTTTGAGAAATGGCTCGTCTTGGCAGAGGCACTACCGCGCCCCCAGATATCAAAGATTTTTCATTGTGTTTGTTTTATTACCACATTGGTGACCGAAGAAATTACGAGCTTTGTTGATTTAAACTCTCACGATTTTCGTTTTTATTATGACAGGACGAAAAAAAATGTGTGCATATATTTACCTCAACGTCTCGGACGTGTCGTAACTTCCATGGTCGCAAATGGCCAGCTCCTTCGCGACCATATATGCTATATCATGTTTTTACACGATTAAGTCCTGTTTTGGTTTAATAATAACGAGACTGTTCCTTCCAGCCACTGTTTATCATTGGTAAGGTTCCGCAGGGACTAGCCGCGACTCGCCATATGGCAGCGCACATGCCCCGCGCCCAAATTGCAGGTTATTTCTATCGCTTTCATTCAATAAAACGGTTCGGGTACGACACGATTAAAACAACAGCCAGACTTTGGTGGTCTATTACCATAATGAACTCTCCGCTGCATCATTTGATAAATCTGCAAAAATAACTTTCTCTACGCTTAAAGCAAGTATATCTTTTTACCAATTATATGGAATAGACCTCCACTTTTGTTTGCCAATCTGGTCGGTATAGTGCAGGTTAATACGTACGTACGTATGTATAATTGCATGTCTGACTGATGCATATTAAGGCTGAATAACAAAAGAAAAGTACAAATTTTCTAGATTATCATAAATTTTGCGGGCGCTTGTTTTTTGTTACCTTAGATATTGCCTATTCAGTCTGAACTTAAACAGATTTCAATTACAATACCTATTCGGTAAAAAGGCTCGCTAGAAGACAAACTTATTGTTTTGACACGTGCCAAATGTCACTACTTATCTTTCACGTATTTTTTACTTATTCCGCTAAGGATAACAAAGATCCAGCTGCGCTGAAATTATGTGTAAATTATGTGTAACACATATGAGCATGAGTTTCCAACTATATATCACTTTAAATAAAAAGAACCTATAAATTGATCTAATAACAATTTCTAACGCACCAAAATATGAAATAAATTTGAGGCATTTAATGATCTACGCATTAATCTCGCAACCCATAACTAGATGAGACGACTAGCGTAACAAACATAGTTAGCAACGCTAAGCAGCCATTTGCTAAACGCCCCACAGATAGAGAATCCCTCTCACCCGCATCTAATCATGTTTCAACCCCGGCAGAGAGTGGCGACGTTTTAATTGTTACACATTGTTTTAGATCGCAATATGCCGAGCCGTTATCTGATGAAATATGTCCGTTATGATTGGCAAACAAACAGTATGGCGCCGCCATATGTCGCGGCACGTGCGCCGGCGCATCGCGAGCTGCTCGCTCAGGGATGAAACGCGATTGTAGACTTTAAAAAGTTTAAAGATTAGAAATTATAAGTAAAATAAGTTTTCAAGTTAGTGTTGTGAGTTAAGGATCTGAGTCGTAAACTACAAGACTCGAGTAACGACTGGCGAACTCGGAAGGCTTAAACCTCTAAGCTTTGAAGGGTTCATGCATAAGTATAGTCGCGGAATAAAAAAGGTTCGTCACTTTTAAACCTTAACACATTGAATATAGAATAGAATCAACTTTATTATATTTAATTATAGTTACAGTTTTTCTGGCCTTATTTTACATATATGTCTTAAGTATAAGATCTGAGTGTAAAGTAAATGGGGCTCAGTTCCAGCATGAACTGGCTCACGCGAATGCTATGACTTTTATTTTCAAATGACAGGAATACGAGGGGGGACCGACCGCTTAGATAGCGGTTTACCTCTTTGTTGCTTGCACACGTAATCAATTTCGCCGGTCCGCAAACCAGGCAACATAGGATTATGGTGATTTGGCTTGTCGTATTTATCACCAGGTACTGTAAGACCGGGGATTTGCTGATCTTTTAACTTACGAAGCATATCCTCATGAAGATCCCTGGCACGTAGGTACCACGGATCCTCATCCAGCATCTCCCAGATTACTTCAGAACTCGTATTCCGGGGAAAGTTAGCCGCTGTTTTCAATGCCATGCGATATTGTCTTTCTAATTCGGTCAGTTTCGATTTACATACCCTAGGGTAAAGCTGTACAATGCCATAATCCATAATCGGTAACAGAGTTGCTTTTATCACTTTAATTTTTGTTTCGAGCGATACTTTACTATACCATCCAATAATGGGTGCTAACATACCACGTACTTGTTTGATTTTCTTAACTGTATTTTTAGCGTGTTCTTTCATAACGAGTCTTTGGTCGAGATGTACCCCAAGATATTTAATGCTCGTTTTTATCGGTAACTTTTCACGTCGAAGCCTAATTGTACGACTGTACTTGCGTTTGTTAGTAAACATGACGCAGTCTGTTTTGCTGACGTTGCACTGCAGGCCCCATTCCTCATAATAGTTAATTACCGTTTTGGCAGCCCACGCCGCTCGTCGTGATGCAGTGTCCGGTCGGCAAGCTTCATTCAGAATGCATAAGTCATCAGCATATTGTGACAGTGTGATACCAGCTATACGGCTCTTGGGTATGTCACTTACGTAAAGGTTAAAAAGAATTGGTCCCAGTATGGAGCCCTGCGGTACCCCATGAGGAACTGGCAGTTTTTTCCCATACATTGTACGATATTTCCCGCGAGCCTCTCGACCTGCTAGGTAATTCTCGATGAGCTTGATCACGTTATTTGGCATCCCAGCATCGAAAAGTTTTTTGCTCAAGCCGGCGTGATTTATGGAATCGAATGCTTTGCTGAGGTCAGTTGAGATCATTGCTACACTGTTTCCCTTTGCAAGAGCGTCGGTAATAATTTTTCCCGTTCGTAGGATTTGAGTGCCAGTTCCTTTGTTTTTTGTAAAACCATGTTGGTACTCTGGGACTATTTCTAGGCGATTAACTTCTGGAAGTATTCGACTGAGCATAATCCGTTCGCAAAGCTTTCCCATGATGCTTAGTAAGGTAATCGGTCGATATGAAGCAGCCTCCGTGTGCGTCTTGCCTGGTTTATGCAGGAAAATACAATCCCCTAGCTTCCATCGTTTTGGATAGTATCCCGTGCGTAGAGTGTAGTTTATGATATGTACTAAGGCATTATGGTATGCTGGTCCAGCGAGTTTTAGTGCGTCTGCTCTAAGCTGGTCAGGACCTGGTGCTTTCTTGTTTTTAAAGAGACGCAGAGCTCGTACTACTTCTGTAATATCGGTTTCTGCCAATGGTTGGTATGGTGTATAAATTTCCGAGTTTTTATGATCATCGTCTAAGTTGGTTTCCTTCACAATTGCAGTGTTAACCAGAGTGTTGATTGTATCCTCTTCAGTCACAATTCCAGGCAATTCAGGCAGTCTTTGAGGTTTAGCTTACAAAGAACGTTGTATTTTCCACATCTTTGAAAAATTATTTTCGGGGCTTTCAATTATGGCGTTCCATTGACCCTCTAGATATTTTTGCAGTGCTTGTTTTAAAATATTTTTGGCGGCATTGTATATACGGCGTAAAATATGTCCTCTTGGTGCATTTTTGGCCTTCAGTTTGCTTCGATTACGATGTTGTATCATATATTGGATGTCAATGGGCAGCTCTTCTCGTCTTTTAGATTCTCTCAGTGGTGCCATCACGTCCAATGCCTCATTTAGCACATTTTCCATTTGTTCGACGTATGATTCCGCTTCGACGTCAGTCGTTGGTTCTGGAAGGGGTAAATTTGCTTCGATAAGGTCTTGGAATTTTATACGAGATTCTTTTGATTCTGTTATATTCCTCATTGCTCGTCTAAGTTGTATATGTTCATAAACCTCTATATCAACCTCTAATTGCCATGGATAGTGATCCGACGAAATAGAATCAAGTTGCTTGGTGCGATATGTAAATTCCATTGCATCTTGCGTAACTAGTGCTACATCAAGTATTCCATCGCCTCGGTGGCATGGCCGTGATGGCAGATTAGTATGCACTAGTTTTGCTTCTCGATTATCGATAGCCCGTTTTACTAGATTGCCTGCTGCTTGTGTTTGGGAGTGTCCCAGTTGCTGCATTCTCAAATTTAAATCTCCAACATTGATTGATGTGGTGTTGTCTTCTAGTAGTGCTTCCCAATCTGCTCGAATTTGACCGAAACGTAAGTGTGGATTATATAGCCCCCGTACGATAATACCGCCGTTTATTGTTTCTAGCCTAATGGCTACTCCTTCAATATATCGGTTCGCTTCATCCACACCCGGTATCATCGTAGTAAGGTTCCAGCGGAGGCCATGTCTTATGTACATCGCTGTAACGAGATGAGGTGCCCTGGCATCATAGATTTTATTGAAACCCGGCATGTTGTACTTGCTCTTAGTAAAGTCCACCTTACACTCATTCACGATCAGAATATCTGGTTGATGTTTAGACGCAAGTTGCTTGAGTTCTACGTATTTGTTTCTAATCCCTTGAATGTTACAGTGCACAATTCTTAGGCACTGTTTTCTTTTTCTTAACGCATTTGGTAAATTATCCATTGATGAGTTCCAATACAAAGTCGAGAATTGTTTCTGTAGGATATCCCTTTGCTTGTAGACTTTTCATGAGATCCTTGGCCTTACTGAGTAAATTTGATGACGTTGATACATTCATTTCCGTCTCAGTGGATTTGATCATAGCACCTGGGCTGTTTGAAATGTTTGCTATCGCTGCGTAGCTAGTTCCTCCTGTACGAGCTGGCTTGAAATCCATAAATTTAGCTTGTTTTTCTGGTTGCTGTTTTGAGCGTTCGATATTTTTAGCAAAAGCTTGTCGTCTTTTTTTATGTTTTTCAATTTCTAACTGAAATAACGGACATTTCGCTTGCCTAGCCGTGTGACCAACTTCATGACAGTTGTAGCAAACATGCCAAACATCTCCATTTTCACGTTGTTCGATGGAGTCCGGTTGCTGAGGCCTGTGGCAGTGAGCTTGTACATGACCAAATTGCCAACACCGCTTACACTGTGTTATTGCGGTATCTCGAACTTTATATTTCTCTATTGTGGCACGTTGACTCAAAATATATTTAATATCACGAGCCACTCGCATGTCAGTTTCTCCAGGAAAAATGAGAATTAATGCTGAATTTTTCATGATTATTACTCGTTCCATTTTAATACCGTATCTAGCAAGAATATCAGCTTTAATTTCATCCTCCGTGTATCCTTCAGCACGGATACCCTTTGCTACTAATTTCTTAGCTGGGCGGCGGTCATCTTTGCAGCCATGCGTGTAGTAATTATATTTATCTGGATTTTCGTCTAACTGTAGTTTTATAGCTTCATATGCTTCCTTATTTTTCGGAATATACGTAATTTTCTTACTTTTGGGGTCCGCTCTTATTTCACAGTTAGTAAGTCGTGCCTTTTCGTTGGCTGCCTTCCACTCGTTCTTATCAGAAATCCATTCCTCATATTCACAAACCAGAGGAGGGTATCGCTTCGTGCGCGTTTCCTTTGCTGTTTTCTCTGTTGCAGGTGTACCAGACGAAGATGAATGTATCTCATTGGCTGATTGCGAGTTACTTTTGATCTGGTGAGTTCCGGCGGAGCCCGTAGCTAACGTACGTTGTTTTTGTACACGGCGTCGTTTAGTCGCTCCATTTTCGCTCATAACCGATACAGTATCATCTGATTCTTCACCTTGTTGGTCTTCGGTAAGGGGAAGCACAGAGAATGCATTACTCGTTTCTATACTTGGCTTTTGTTCTATTCTCAATCGATCAATTTTTTGATATTTTTAATTGACTTGATTTTCCCACAGTTTGAGAATCTCGGGTGATGGGCGTTGACTTGTCACGTGATATTTTTTTGGTATCCTGGGCCGCGTTGCTGATGCCTCTGGAGTCGTTATATTTTTGCTGGTTGCCTTTTGCAAGTTGCTGTTTTGCATGACTTACTCTTGCAGCCGCAGTCCAAGGTCCCTCGACTTGTTTTTTCGACATTGGTTTTACAGTATCACATCTAAATTCGACGCGACTCATTTTCTTACAATATGTGCAAATTATTCTCTCGCGAATAATAAATTCATGCTGTGCAATGACTTGAACGAACAGTGGTCCTGAGCATTCACACAATGGCCCTTTGCCCTGTTTAAGTTTGTTCGCGTTTGCGAGGTAATGCACATACTTTGTGCTCAATATTACGGAACCCTCGTCGGTTCTTTCTAACTCACTGCGAATAAATATTTTCACAGCACTTACTTGCCCACAAGCGCACTTGTGGTTTTTAGACATGGTTTGGTCACCAATCCAGTCATAAAAGTTAACACATTGACTGAGAGACGAAAAGTGACGAAGCATTCCATTGTACGACTGTACCTACATTTTAAAAAATACGCTCTGTGCTCTTTAGACTGTCTTATACACCGTGCCCCCGAATAACCCGAAAAATTTTAACCACGTATTCCTGATGGTATTACAAATAAATAACGTTATATCAACATAAGTCGAATTTTGTCATTTTACATTAATAGTCTTATGGAACAAAATAAATCAGTAAATTGAGCCCCTCCTTATAAACATGTCCTTAGGTGCTTGAGGAAAAAGTATTAAAAAGGAAAAAAAAACTAAAATGGAAACAAAAGGTAAATTTTTTGGACTCGTAGTCACTTACCATCAAATACTGCAAAGGTTAATTGCTGTTTCGTTAAAAGATTTAACAAAAAATGTAAAAGTATCTTAGTCACATTTATTAGGGCTTGTTACACACTTGGGAGTATTCATTTAAAAAATAATGAATATCTCGGAAAGTAACCGTTTTTCGACTATACATCATTTAACTTTTTTTACACCTAATGGTTGTTAGAATATATAGTTACTGTTTTTCGGGTTACTCGGGGGCACGGTGTATATGTATGATTCAGAGCTTAGGCGCCTTGAAGACTCGCAACAAAATTGGGTCATTTATGATTCAAAGGTTTTCAAGGCTAGTCTTTTCAAAACAACATTTCAAGTTAGTGAAATTCTACAGCTTTTTAATTAGAGAAAGTAGGTAGTACTTTATCTAATTAAAAAGCTGTAAAATGTAGCTGTACGATGTAGGCGCATCGTATATTTTGATTGGCATAGAGTTTACTCACTTACTACGTTGGCTCAGCGACCCAAAAAGGATCTTGGTCTCAGACACAAGAGATCGCCACTCTTCCCTATTTTGTGCCACCTCACGCCAGTCAGTCGGGTACTTTGAAGGCACTTAGGTCGTTCTGGACTTCATCACTCCAGCGGTATCTGGGGCGACCAACCGGGCGTTTTCCACACGGTCGCCCTATATACGCTCTCCTTACAGCTCGCTCGTCTCCCATCCGTTCCAAGTGGCCGAGCCAATACAATCGTGTGGCCAATTATGTTTGGCATCTTCACCAGATCCTCCAGCTCCCTATTCTTTCTACGCCTCCGCGTTCCATCCTCATCTCTCGTTGGCCCCAAAATCCTACTAGTGCCTAATTGGCAGAATGGATAGGACTGTAGGTATCTAACAAATTAGATTAATCTCTCGTAGTGTGGATTCGTCTTTATAGTCCTGACGTCTCATCCCCATTTACAGCCTTAATGGTTGTTAGATTGCGAACAAAATAATTGCACTCAACCAAAATCATTGCTCTATGTTTTACTTTTTGTTTGAGCAGTACAATTCATGTAGGATTTTCATAATTGTGTGTTCAATATAAATAAATCCATTGCGCATCTTGCAAGTTACAACTGAGTCTTTTACTTGATCGTTGGATCCCGTTATTAATTTAATCAGTACTCTCCCATATGTCCAACACACTAGGCTTTCCCTCGTGAATTCTATTCACAGCTCAGTTTTGACCTACCGATTGGTAATTCCTGTAGATGCACAGCTCTATGGTCAGGGAAGCCAGTGTGCGGCGTCATCCGTCACTGTAATCGCTTGTTAATCATTTTTCGGTTGATGGGGCTCATCGCACCGCCCTTTACGGATTATAATATTCACAGCCAATTTTAAGGGTGCAAATATTTTGAAAAAAAAACCACAACAACCACATGTAGGTATCTAAATATCTGTGCATACGAGTGTATATTTCTTGGTTCCACTTAATTTGCAGGACGTCGTAGGTAACTGCTGGACGTCGTTTGACGACCTTTTCCTTATAAAATGATATTTAATTGTAATTATTGTTGGAAGCAGTTCTTTTTTTTGGTGCTTTAATATTTTAAAGGTACTATCGAATTATAAGATTAGTTAAAATAAACTGATCACTGGAAATGAGTGATGTTAAATATCTAAGACATAGAAAGGGAAAAGTAAAAGCTTGTAAAACTATAATTAGTTGTCAATAAGTACTTATGTAATTTTCAATTGATTTTATTTATATTTACAATAAACAATACCTTGAGGGAGGTAATTAGTTTTTTTTTTGTGGCATGTACCTACTTTCTGTGTTGTTGTAATCGGTTCCATATTTAGGTTAAAGTGGACGCTAAATTTGTACTCAGGATGGTAACTATCGAGCTAAATAGTTAATATAAAATTAAAATAACCGACTTCAAACTAATACCTATTTAATTAACAATTGCAGGGGTTACTATAAAAATACCCAACACGCCACTATGTGTCCGTAGAATTACGAACGTCCTCCTTGTTTGATGACGTTTAAAAACAATTTGTTCAGAACCCAAAACAGCTCCATCGATTGTGAATAGTAAGATATGTTTTAAAAATAAAATAAATCAAACAGAAGGGTAATAAACTCGTGTCGACGTGCGAACTACAGCCCGTATCGTCGACCGCGGCCCTACCATTGACATTGAACTGCGCGAGTTGGAGCCAGAGGAGGCAGGGGCGACACTATTCGTTTATTATACTACTTACTAGAGGATACTTAGTTCACGTGGGTGCAATAAGTTAAATGACTCTTTTTTACGTAGACGGGTAAAAGGTATACTATATATCATATTTTAATTGAAGTCCGGTAGTTTTCGCGTGACACGCGAATAAACAAAGCCATAAAAAATTAAGAACCATTTATTTTCGTTTTTTTTTACTTATTCTTTACAATCCTCATTTACTTTTTTGAAATAACTCTAATGAAATACACACAGCACAGTCTTGCTAGTAATTAATTCAGATTTATCATTATCTTATTTTAAAGAATAAATAAAGAATTACACGTAATTATAACTCCCGCAGGATCAGCAACAGCTTTTACGGACATCAGCTAAGGACAGCAATTAGGTGAACAATAATTTGTTGCGATATATTTTGTTTATTTTTTACCTTAGTCCCTATTATTAATATGTATAGGTACACTTACTCGTTAATAGCGATAAGCTCCATAATTTGTATAGGCACTTTACCTCTGTGTTTACTAATAGCCCTAGGAATGGAGTAATAAATTAATAAGTATTTATGAGCCTTTAGACGTTTAAAACGCTCATCAATTTATGCTGTTTTCTTTATGATTCTTGACGAGTCTTGAGGTTTTTTCGGCGTCACCATTGAGGTCAGGACTGTCGCGGTTTAATAGTGTGCAGTTGACATGTATTTTATTCATGTTCCATTAGAAATATGGTTCCAGCAAGACAGAGACTGGTTCAAACCCGGTACTAACTATAGTATCCATCAGGCTTAATTCGACAACGGGTAAAAATACTAGACGTCCTAAAAACAAAAATCTACTCAAAATACTACTACGTATATTTAGTAATTTTTTTAAACGTTGTAAATGTTTGGGAATGAAATATTTGTTTGTTACTATTGTTGCGCCGGTGGTATAGGTCAAAACTTTAAACGTGATTTTCCGTGCTTTAGAAGCGTTTTCAGCAGGCTGAAAAGTGATTTCAGACCGTTTCAGAGGTGGCTCTCTCACATACTAGAAGATTGAAAATTCACCCTAGTTGCCGTTGTTTTCAGGCGCCTGAAACATGTTTTCAGTCCGTTTCAGGGCACCCTCTATCAGATGGCGCAATAACCTGAAAACCCGTTTTCAGGGTAGTCAGTTTTTGAACTAACGGCGATACAGTGCGAATCTCGAAGCGAACCTAAGCGAAAAGTTAATAAGTGCGTTATAGTGAAGTGATTTAGTACAGTGATTTTATAAGTAAGTAAGACTTGTTAATTAGTAATTCTGTAATAAAGTTTGCATTTTTAATTAGTGGTTAATTAGTGTATTTTCTATCACGTTACCCACCCCACGGACGTAACATTTGGTGTCAGAAGTGAAGATAGAAAATGCCGTTTACACCACGTGAGAACGAGCCGAAGGGAGTGCAGACGCGGAGCCAAGCTGCAGCAGGTGAGGACCCTGCGCCGGACGCTGGCTCATCAGAGTCACCGGCCCCATGTAAGCAAGAGATGGACGTCAATGCCATTTTAGTTCTCTTAAAAGAGCAAGCTCGTCAACAACAAGAGCATGCTCGTCAACAACAAGAACAGGCCCGGAAAATCGAAGAGGGGCTTCGTGAACAAAAAGAGCAAGCTCGTCAACAGCAAGAACAAGCCCGACAAATCCAGAAGGAACTACATGGACAGTCCCAGAAGCAAGAAGAACAATCGAGAATGCTTCGGGACGTGCACGAGACCGCGGCAGAATGGAAACGAGAAATGTGTGAGGTCCATGAGAAACTGGCAGACATGGAAATTAAATTTGACACTCGACTTCATGACGTAAAGGCGAAAGTCGAGACCGTCAAGGAGGAAGTCGACACCTACAAGAACCGCCTCCAGAAGCTCGAAATAAAAGTGGCCAGCGGTACGAGTACCTGTGCAGCCGAGGACATCGTCGTGGACAGCCTATAAGCTACAGTTCGAGTCCGTTTCCCAGGCTAACGGCTTGAGCAAGGAGCAGGCCAGGACAGCCCTAACCCTAGCGCTACGTGACGAGGCGCTCACCATACTAGAAGCCCTAGGAGAAGAGAGAAGTTACGACCGGCTTCTAGAAGCGTTGGAAGCCCGTTATGGTGACAGACACCTGGAGCACGTTTACCGAGCTCAGTTGAAGGACAGGACGCAGGGGTGTAATGAGACCTTGCAGCAGTGGGCCCTAGAAATCGAGAAGTTCGTCAGGAAGGCGTACCAACGTACATCCGCCTCCTTTGTGGACACCACGTTGGTGCAGGCCTTCGTTGACGGAATACGGGATTTGGAGGTACGGGCTGCAGTGCGATTAGGGCACCATGAGAGATTGAAGGATGCAGTGGCCCACGCCCTGGAGGTAGAAGCTGCGCGCTGGGAGCCATCAAGGCTTTTTAGGGTTCGTGATGTGTCTACTAGGGAGCCGATTGCTCCCCGCCGTGAGTTTGGGCCACAATGTTACCATTGTGGAGATCGTGGCCACATACAGTCTAGCTGCCCGAGAAGGAGTAGGAGAGCATGGCCGACGTGGACGAGTGGAAGCGGCAGCTGCAACAGTACCGGGACGGCGTGGCGTGCCAGGCACGTCGACGAGGTAGACAACGAGGCCGGCGCAGCTGAGCAGTTGCGGAAGCGCGTGGCGCAGCTCGAGGCGGAGCTCGCGCAGAGGAACAAGGAGCTCGCGCAGAGGAACAAAGAGCTTATGCAGAGGAACAAGGAGCTCGAGCAGAGAAACGAGGAGCTCGCGCAGATCATCAAAAAGTGGGAGGTTCGGTTGGCGACTCTGAAGAGCGAAAATCGGCAGCTGACGACGGCGCTGCAGGAGAGTAAAGCCAACGCGGAAGCCCTTATTCGAAGACCCTGTCTGGACGACTGTAAGCGTAGTCTTCGACAAGAGGGCAAGGAATGTTTGAGGATGTTGAGAACTAACACAGTTAGTGAAGAGTATCCGAGCAATTTAAGGGATCGGATTGATGACGTTCACGGTCTTGTTGGTGAACACGGGCTTCAAGCTAGCGCGGGAATGGAGACCCGATATGACGAAAACTCTAACCAAATTGGGTTCGAGGAAGGTTCGTGTGTGTGGCTACATCACCCCATGCGGAGAAAAGGGAAATCTCCGAAACTGTCCCCAAATTGGGAAGGGCCATATAGGGTAGTCACGAAGATCAACGACGTCACGTATCGGATACAGCGAAACCCTCGTAGTCCATCGAAGATTGTTCACGTTGACCGACTGGCGAGGTACCACGGAAATAATGATGCTCGGGACGAGCATGTCTTAGGAGGGGGTAGTGTTGCGCCGGTGGTATAGGTCAAAACTTTAAACGTGATTTTCCGTGCTTTAGAAGCGTTTGCAGCAGGCTGAAAAGTGATTTCAGACCGTTTCAGAGGTGGCTCTCTCACATACTAGAAGATTGAAAATTCACCCTAGTTGCCGTTGTTTTCAGGCGCCTGAAACATGTTTTCAGTCCGTTTCAGGGCACCCTCTATCAGATGGCGCAATAACCTGAAAACCTGTTTTCAGGGTAGTCAGTTTTTGAACTAACGGCGATACAGTGCGAATCTCGAAGCGAACCTAAGCGAAAAGTTAATAAGTGCGTTATAGTGAAGTGATTTAGTACAGTGATTTTATAAGTAAGTAAGACTTGTTAATTAGTAATTCTGTAATAAAGTTTGCATTTTTAATTAGTGGTTAATTAGTGTATTTTCTATCACGTTACCCACCCCACGGACGTAACACTATTCTGAATATACTATATATATGTCGGGGACAGCAGCGATAATTCAAGAAATCCAAGACTGTCAATTGACTACTGTAGTACTAAGTAGATTTAAAATGGCGCGAACGCCGTGTGACGTAACGACCGGTTGCGGTGCACGTAGACTGACTCGTTGGGCAAGAGTGTCGATTCTCTTTCTGACTGTCGTGGCGACAACACTTGTCTTACGATTCTGTCAGTTCGTCTGCCAGTAGTTAAAGCTGCTACTTGATAATTGTAATTCTGTCGATTAATAGTGAAAAGAATCATATTGTGTAACGTAATTGTCTATTTGCTCTCTTGAGTATCTACGCCATAATATTGTAATAACTATTGTAATGCCTGATGATTGAAAAGAGAACCTGGTGAGTTTCTTCGGCCCTTCTTCTCACCAGAATGTCATTACCGAAGCGGCCAAAAGAATCAGACGAATAAATGATTTGATCTGACATGAATCCACTTCTTTAACCAACATACCTCAACGGCCAGGATTCTGCAGCTAACCCATCCTGACCTGACACAATCAGTCATCGCGAGAAAATCTGACATCAGGCGTGGGATGTAATCAGCGCCCACAGGAAGCGAATGATTTCCAGTGTTCGAGGCATTCCACATCTTCGTCAATATCCAGTGAAAGGCAATTATGAGATTTTGTGTCCAGCGAATTAGACATGCTTTGCAAATGCTTGGATCTCAACAGTGAACATGTGAGTCAATGATAATCAACCGAACGGATTCATTTACTGCGTGTAGAATCAGTGTGACAGAACAAAAATGGTTTTACTAGAAAAGAAGACAATTTCTTACCTTCAAAGCAAGCCCAGCAACTGCAGCACAGCCTACGTTAATGTATTCAGAATATCCAACACTTCTGGTTTTGTTTAAATGCAGTCTCTGAAGAAAGTTTGACCGCAACACTATTAATTGTGATCTCCGAAAATAAAGAGGCACTTGTACTGCACAACAGTCAACACCGTGAAATATAGTCACAAACAATGAAGAATCCTTCAAGAAGTACGGTTTGAAGCCACAACAAATATCATCATTTGATCTGCTGCCGCGAGCAAAAGAAGACTCGTCGTTTGGACTACATCACTGCACGCTACGGATGAGCCACTACAAGGTGACATGGGCGGCAACGGCGCTTCAGGCGCGTTAGTCAACAACTGGCACCAACGCCTGCAAGATTCGCGATTGTGTGGAAACCCAATACGATTTGGTGAGTCGTACCCATTTTTTAACGATTCTTGACCCGAGTATTTTCTCACAAAGCGAAACTTTACTTTTAAATTGTCAGAAAAACTTTAGTTTGCCATTTAAGATTAACAATGAAAAAGTTAGCAGTAACAAACAAGTTTACGAAGTGGTTATTTATGACAGTCACTTATTTTTACGTTCTACCCGACAATTGTTCGAATTACGATATTGTAATCGTTCGTGCTGTTCTGGATATGGTTTTCTCAGTCTATAAAACCGAATCAAGACTACGTTTATCGAAAGGAAAATAAATGTTGTCAACCGTTGTTTTCAACTACCTTTAAATTTAATGATTTTACAAATACCTTACGTATTCGTGTTTGGAATAATGTAAAGTTTACTGATGTGAGAAAAAGCACGGTTCTATGATTTCTAGTGATTGAAAATATTGCGATGTCCTAAAAATTATCTTGAGACAAATACCCGTTAATTTTAGTAACTCGTAAGTTCCCGTATAGTACAGTTTGTTTGATTTTTAAATTTGGTAATCAAGATAAATGTCCTATGGAGTCATAATGATCTCAGTGGTGATCGGATGTGTCGCATAGGACCACGGGGTTGCTTTAATGTCGAGTAACCACGGAGATGGTTGTAACGCTATGAATATAGCCGGACAAAAGAGGTAGTTTTCTTGAAATTTTAGTTTTTGATTAATGTTTGGTTGTAATGGGTACTTGAACTCTAACTTTAAATTTTATTCTGATTTAGGAAATAAGAAAGGAACTAGATAAAGTTCACCCCAAATTCAAAGGTCCATTTGATATCACAAAGTGGTGTTTTGTTTTGAAAGTACTAAGCTCTAAACACACTATGACAGGTTGAGGAAAATGCCAGAGACTCACGTACCATTTTTGAGTTAAATGAGGATGTTAGCGAGACATAAAATGAGGTTCTTAGTTCGGCTGGTCGACCGAACCGGAGGCTTCGCCGTAGCCGTAGCCCGTTAGAAGTCGGTATCTGCTCTGAGTAGTCCGTGGGTGCGCGGTGCGCGGGGAGCTCCGGCGGAGGTCGGGTCTCGTGGAGACCGTAGAGTCTTAGGGTAGACTCGGCGATCCCGTGGGGATGCGCGTAATGTGGGTGGCTTGTTAAGCCTTAGGCCACGAAATGAGATACCTGTTTTGTTGTCTTATAGAGTTTTCATGATTGTGATGAGGCCATAAAAGGCAGTCGAATAATGGTACTTGGCTGCTCTTGCATTTAGAATAGTTTTTTTTATCTGATTTTAGTTAAGCTGTAACTTGAAAAAAGAAATTATCACAATTTAGTCGCATTTCCAGCACGTGTAATTTTGTGGACTCTTTTGACTCAACTATTTCGAGCATAGTTGAATGTTTGAAATGAATTCAACGAAGAATTTGAGTAAGAAAAATAGAAATTAGAGATAACGTCAGGAATGACCGAATGGCGTACTGTGTTGTTTTTTTGCTTGTTTCAGGATAGACACACGAGGACGTGTGCTCCGCAGGATGGCCGTGTCGGGGACAGCAGCGATAATTCAAGAAATCCAAGACTGTCAATTGACTACTGTAGTACTAAGTAGATTTAAAATGGCGCGAACGCCGTGTGACGTAACGACCGGTTGCGGTGCACGTAGACTGACTCGTTGGGCAAGAGTGTCGATTCTCTTTCTGACTGTCGTGGCGACAACACTTGTCTTACGATTCTGTCAGTTCGTCTGCCAGTAGTTAAAGCTGCTACTTGATAATTGTAATTCTGTCGATTAATAGTGAAAAGAATCATATTGTGTAACGTAATTGTCTATTTGCTCTCTTGAGTATCTACGCCATAATATTGTAATAACTATTGTAATGCCTGATGATTGAAAAGAGAACCTGGTGAGTTTCTTCGGCCCTTCTTCTCACCAGAATGTCATTACCGAAGCGGCCAAAAGAATCAGACGAATAAATGATTTGATCTGACATGAATCCACTTCTTTAACCAACATACCTCAACGGCCAGGATTCTGCAGCTAACCCATCCTGACCTGACAGTCAGTCACGCGTGTATTAAATTTCCGCGTGTAATTAAATTGGTATAGATACATAAATATCGACACGTTCTATTTTTATTTCCTGGCTTTAGCTGTTTTACAAAAAATGTTTTTAAAGTTTGCATGTCATCTATGGTAGTTACTTGTCTTTTGTTTTGTTTATTTATTAAATGTTTGGCTTACGCCTTTCTCAAGTCAGACCGGACCCCGCAAGGCTCTGACAGAAAAACAGCGTTACAGCTTGCATCGCTTGCAAACTGTAACACAATGCTGAGTCAAGGCCTTTTCATTATCGCACACATTGCTGGACCCACTGTGTACTCCTGAACGCATATGTTACGTGATCTGTTTCTGTGTATCTGCCCCAAGTCCTGTTTTCGTGTGCGTTACTGAATAAATGTTTTTCTTTCTTTCTTCTTTCCAATATTATTATTATTTGCCACAAAAAATACGCCAAGGACACGGGAACGCTTTTCTGTGCTTAGTGGCCGCCAAGATGCAGAGAGGGCAAGTCCCGTCTCGCGGAGCTTCGGGAAGTAAATCATTTTACATAATTTTGTATGACAACACTGAAATCTATCTGAATATGTTTTTAACAATTGAAAAATGTGTCTCTTTAACCCTTAATTCGACAAGGAGAAAAAATATTGAAATTCAGTTAGTGTCCTTGTTTTTACAGATATTTGTATGTTTACATGTAATGGAAAAATAACTAAAAAAATCTGTTATTATTACTTTCCAAGAAATCTTATGTCAAGTATGTTGGACATTGCCAATTGTGAAAAGAATAAGAGGGTAGTTTGAATGTACAGTATTTTGGACATTGCCGAATATATATATGGTTTCTTACGTTACTAAAGGCAATTTAAAATACTGGGCGTTATAATGTAATCATACTTTTGTCATAGTCTTCAGTGAAAACATTTTAAATGTTCTACGACCTCTAAAGAATGTTCTTTGCAAGTGCTGCAATTTATTTAACGTCTGAGACCCTTGGCTGCGGCATATCATATAGCATCGCGATGTATATTGGGATTCCACATTACCGTGACCCGTCCCGTTGCCCCGCGTCTCCCCTGGCACCCGCATGGCGCGGTGATTTGCATGCTCCACAGTCACATACATAGATACAAACAAACCAGATATGCAGCTCGATAACATGTTACCCACGACGCTCCGAAATAAGGGGATCCGATGACGCAATTACGGCAGACGTCAGCGCTTATCTACACATGATTGCCCGTAATAAAACCGAGCTGGGGGCACAATATATGGCCTGCAATCAGGCAGGTATGTAGAGCGCATTGGATTTTCAAGAGTTTCAATGAGAATAACCGGACTGATTTTCCTTGTAGACACATGAAAGTCAGAACCCTGATTTTTATTTCATCGTAGTTCTATATAAAATATCCTACATGATTATCACCAGCTGGAGATATCTAGCTTAGCAATATTAGTGCCAAAGATGATTGAAATTGGTTCAACTTTACTGGCGTGAGATGGCTATAACACACCAACCCGCATAAATAATACAATTATCCGAAAAATCCATTTTTTTTTTCAATAATAAAGAAATCAATGTAACTTTTTAGAATTTTATACTATTACTAGCTGTCCCGGCGAACTTCCTCCCGCTTCAGGCGTTTTTCTGAGCGCCATCTACCGGGTCCAATTGGCTATTTGACAACTTTTTTCTGTGATATGTTATAGAAACACGTCTCAATAATAGAAATATTAGTGAAAAAACCACTTCAATATCATAAAAATTCACCGAGATACTACAGTGTTAAAATCACATTTTTAGACTTTCCCAAATACGTGCTCAAACGCTTCCTACTGAAGCCCATTAGAACGTGACGTCACGAGTCATACGTTGTTTGGGGAAATCAAGAACTTTGTTCTGCAACTATGTTAAAACTTGCGTTTATCGTAACGGCTTCATAACAAAAGTTACCATAAATTTATTTTCCCACCCAACTCTGCAGGCTCATAAAAAAAGTTACACGTTAGGTATCAAACTCAAAACTTTAACATATTTCCTTATTTTACTTATTTTAACAGGA
The DNA here is from genome assembly GCA_947034925.1 of Eudemis profundana. Lineage (NCBI taxonomy): Eukaryota > Metazoa > Arthropoda > Insecta > Lepidoptera > Tortricidae > Eudemis > Eudemis profundana. Next base: position 16,938,769 of record OX344799.1, read on the forward strand.
TCTTATATAATTTTCACAAAATTCAGTTACAGTCAAGTACCCAATTGTTCTTCCAAGACATCCAGGGACCCACGCATATACACACACAAAATATCATCCAAATCGGTCCACCCGTTTAGGAGAAGTTAGGTGACATACACAGGTACAGAAGAATTATATATAAAGATAACTCCTGTGACAGAGAGGGTTATAGGTATCGTATGCTCACTTTAGAAGCTTTGCGTTGGCCGTTGATTAACTAAAGCCTACCTATTCAATTCCAATTAGCTACCTACCAGTGGCGAAGCGTCTATAGAACCCGATTCCCACCGGCTTGCCTATTTTAAAGCATTTAACCCTCCTGAAGAAAGAGTAATTCAAATCTGCTCCGGCTTTACTAAGAATATATCGATACCTTTAGACTCAAAGGGCGTAAACGCCATTAGAACCTACGGCGTTTACGCCCTTTGAGTCTAAAGGTATCGATATTAGACGCCACGCCACTGCTACCTACTGTGGATTCTAGTAGGATTCCTCACCTATTGTATTATCAACTTTTATGGTGTAGAGGAGGGGGGGGGGGGGGGTGTAATAATATCTATATACATTTATCTATGATAAAATTTATTTCGATAAATTTAAAAAAGAATTAAGTACTTAAGTAATATCAATAAAAGTGATATTTCACTTAAGTGTCATACCTACATTTTAGTAATAACTATAAATTAAGTGCAAATCGAATAGTCCCTTGCTTCCCACAGGATATCAATTAGCCCTGCGCGCAACGCAATAAAACAAAGATAAGATTGCAAATGCGCGCATTCACACAATTAATACATTTGCCCTCCTTTCCTCAATTTCAATTTAGATTAAATATGCTATAATAAATTTAAAGTTTTTACTATTTTAATCAAGCATGTCGCGAAAGGAAATTGTCTAGGGCCCCAATTCTTAGGTGAAGTGCGATAAGGTCTATAAAACAAATAAACATGGTGGAACTATTAGTGAGGTTTTTAATTGCGTGGGTGCACCTGGGCGCGCAGGTGAGGAGTCCGCTAAGCCTGTGGGAATTAGCGACGCGTCTATTGTTTTAGGGCACTTTGCTTTTATTGATTTGGTGGTGTTTATTGGCGATTGTCATGCGAATATTAGATTGTGTGATGTTGTAAGCTTGTTGGAGTGTTTTATTGGACCATTTATGGTCATATCGCAGAAACCATTATGTTGAAAAACACATTTGTCACAGAGTAGGTATCTATACTGGGTATTCGTTTCTTTTTCGTAAAAATTTAATGCCTCTAGCAGGAGCCCACACCTTCAGCGGCCATGCAGGGACGAATATAAGCTAGACAACCTCTCTTTTATCTGACTTTCAAAAGGCCGGTTCTCGATTCATCGGTATTTTTATGTTTTTTACGCGATTACTTAAGACGGGTAAACAGACTTGGAAAATTATTTTTTGGTTAAAACGACCTTCGAGTTGGTCCCATTGCAATCATGTCAACATCTGATGATGGTATCTTGAAGAAATCGAGGGAACTCTTCGAATATTAAAGGCACACACAGCGATTTGGGTATTTTTTTGATAGTAACTCGTGCATTTGTTGTCGATTAGGTTCATTTGAAGTCGGTTATGTTTCATCAATTTTACTCTACCTGCTTATAATTTGGTCTGCAATACCTTAGAGGAGTTCCGGGTGAGATAAATGAAAAACAAGCTGATTAACACTTTCCCCTTTATTTAGAATAATCAATAGTATTATCACATGTCTGATAGAATTTGTATATGTAGTAGGTAAGCACGTTAAACATTCTCTTTACGGAGAACAGTTCACACTCGTAACTGTCGCGTTTGCAGGGCTCAGCGCGGCTGCACTTCGCATTTACCAGCCGAGCAAAAAGTTTATGAGGAACCACTGTTTATATAGGCGACCTGACTGACTACGAGCGGTTACTACACGGTTACGCAAAGTTTGCACCTGGCGTCTATAACGTCGCATACAAACTAGGTGCAAACTTAGAGTAATCGGGTAGATCGCAGCCGCGCGAGCCCTGGCAAATATTAACATACACACATGTTATGCAAAAAACTTGACAAATGCCAACGCAGCAGCGTTTGTCCCGAGAAATGTCATGTAACTGGTTATCATGACACCTTAGCCACCGATATGTCATAACCGCGCAGTGTTTATTAAATAGCCCACCTTCTACTGAAGGAAGCCACGGCGGCAAGACGACGCAGCTGCGTTACGCAAGCAAGTTGCACGGATACACATAGATATAGCTTATGAACTGGACATTAATTAAAAGTGCAATGTGACCGTTGAGTTCTTTGTTACTCTTTGTATTCAATACCTGAATTTCGAGACCATACCTTCACTTTTAACTACATATCAATACACGTAGAACATCATAAGCGGGTCGTAACAGTTAAAATAGTACATTACATAACTAGGGTGGTAATACAAAGGCCAAGATCGCAGAAGTTTGCGGCCCGAGCTGCAAGCGAGGGACGTAAATATGCGATCGAGGGCTTTCTTTATTACCCCCCGTGTTGTGTACATCATTTTATGTCTACACTTGGCCAGAAAGCAGCTTTTTCCGTACGCGCAGCGTGCGGAAAAAGTCACTTTATGGCCAGGTGTGGCATAAATATTACTTTCAAGTGAGCACGAACAGTAATACGGTTTGGACAGTGATAGTGGGGTTTATAAAGGGACTTAGCACGAGGGCCAACTTCGCGTGTTCACGATTAACACATTCAATGGCCACTAATTTAATGAAATGAAATATTTTGCTCCCTGCTCCAAAAAAGCTCCACGTAGCTTTTAAGAAAAATACATTAAAACTTCAAAAATAGCTTATAGTAAAACAGATGCCACAGCTCCATATAAAACTAACGGTACATAATTTAAAAATATACCTTCCCTGCGTTAAGTCATGGAAATGTATGATATTACAATTATAAAAGGTGACACCTAAACACATTTCGAATTTACAAAATGCTAAATCAGCTTCCAATTCTAAATTCGCCCTTCTAAAACCAAACTAGGGAGCAAAAGTACCTTAAGCCTAAATGGTAACTACGATAAAAAACACAACTAAAATAAGAACAGTATAAGGAACTTACGAATACATAATATCATAAATGTAACATAAGAGAATTGAGATCGCTCCGTTGTCAGACTATCGAACTCGAAAAAAGGTTTAAAACGTTTTGATGTCATTAAATTTCCGATACGTGTCGGGTTTTAATGGAACCCTCGGGGTAAATTCATTAAGTCCGTGTTTGAACTCGGTAGCACCTGAATCGTCTATTTTGCATGACAACTGGTTATGCGGCCTATCTGCGCGAGCTATGACTTGGTTTATTTATCCCGTCTTGAAGCAGATAAGTGCTATAAACGTTAGAACATGACAGCTTACACCTGTAATACCATAATAACATTATACGTTGTAGCTGTAGACTCGAACAAGTAATAATATTTATTGTAAAATGTCACCGGACTTAATGAATTAATCCAATCAAATGGGTTAGTACTTGTAACAGAACGACTTTTTGTCACGTTATCCGTGTTTAAATAGTTATGTGCGAAAGAGTCGAGAGATGGCAAGTCGCTTGACAAAGTCGCCACCAGTTGTACTAAGCCTTTCGCAAACTAATACCCATAAGGGAGGCATTGGTGTAGCTTTTAGGTAACTAAATAAACATTGTCACTGTGGTTGCACCGAATCAACATTTATTTATTTCTCTCGACAAATGGAACATTTCTGCAGTTGATTTCTGACAAAAATAAATTGCTTGTTTGTTATGTAGCTGCTTATTTATAGTACCGGCCAAAAATATATCACCTTCACGTTTTTAAGGCAAAGCGTTTTTTTTATATTTCATAAAACTTTTGCACATTAGCTGCATAAGGTAGTACGTAGTATGTAGACGTAGACTCTTTGGACGACCGATGAGAAAACCTGCCCAAATATAGAGATTGTTTCTCTGTCTCTTTTTGATTTTTGAAAAAAATCACAACTATTCTTTTATTCGAAACACAAACGGTGAAATATTTTTGGCCGGTACTGTAGTAGGTTGGAAAGTGGCGTAAATCTATATTGTCGACTTTTAACATTATTTTGGTTAATTAATTCTGTACACTTACACACAGCGCCCATTTCGGATCCGATAAATTTCGACTGATTGTTCGATTGACTTCGTTTTTTGTCGGATCGGATAAAACATTTCAATTAGCTACAATATCATATGACAAAATTATTAAAATATGCACAAAAGATACCACCAATAAACCACTAATAAAATGTTGCAGAGAATTTAGACTAACTGCAAAAACAAAAAGCCTAAATTAATCAATCTTGCATTTCGAAGTCATCATCAATCAATATTTATACTGATTTACTGTAATTTTAAACGATGAAAAAGTACGACTAAACTTCAGAATAAACTGTATATAAATGGATAAAAAAACAAGGGCAAATCCTTTAACTAGTTTCAGTTGGCTCCAATATTGCAGTAGTTTATTTAATATCGTTATGATAGGTTCTATGAGTTAAGTTTATTTAACAATTTATGTCAATACCGAACCAACATCGGGCAATATTTGGACTAAATATAGCTGCTTCCCTACTAGGTAATATTCGAACTGTTGAATATACGGCTAGAACTCGAGATCATAATTGTATAATAGGGTATGGTAGTTACAAATGTGATGATTAGGATTATTAGGGGCTGCGAAGGTTGGATTCGCGACATAAATGTATTGTATATTGCAGCCATGCTAGTTTAGTCATATTGTATGAAGGAGGAAACTAAAAATGGTCATTTCGTTTTCGAAACCAGCTTATACTTTCTGTATTTCAATAATAAGGTAATCAATTAGAACAGGGGTCTCCAAACTACGGCCCGCGATTCATTCCAATCCGGCCCGCGGGAAGAAAGCGGGAGGGCCTATGATCCTCTGGGAAAAAACTTTGGAGACCCTTGAATTAGAAGAATATAAAAGGAATTCTTCGATTCTTGTCTAACTCGTTTTAACATGCTACTGAGATAGTCCTCCCCACTTTTTATCTTATGCATATAATTTATCCCAAAAGTGCTCGTAAGTTTAAACATAGATAATTAGTCGAATACAATTATAAAAAATCACTTTTTTTATACAAAATAGAGTTTGTCACTTATCTGAATGTATAGCACTTGTGCCTTGCGGTCAAGGTAAAAATATTAACTTCGTCGCTATAATATTGGGTAAACTGAATGTAGATTATTGTGTAAGAAAATAATGGGGTGAACTATACTCTGTAGTATTCTGTTTGTATTAATGCAGCTACAGGAGCAATCCCCTGCTACAACAGAGGGCCTGTTGCACGCAGCAAACACGTACTTGCGTCCATGTGAACACTTGTTATGCGTGATGAATCATTATTTTATTATAATTTACCTACAGCGAATTTGTAATCCTGCGATACCTACATCCTTAAAGAATAAGCCTCTGATATATCACTCAAACCTCCGCCGGTGCATCACTATACGCCTCTATTATTGTGAGTATAACATTATTCTAACAATGAGCACTATTCTGAAAAAATATTTTTCTTTCTAATTTGCGAATAATCACATATTATTAAATATGCCTAGGTGGGCTAAAATATCTATGTATTATAAAGCGGACATGTATGTGAATATACAATTCCAATAATAGTTTACATATATAATGCATAGAGAGTAAAATGCGACGGAGTTACAAATATCAATGACAAAACGTTTTATACAACTATCGATAGATATACGGGCAAAGGGGAACGTTCCAGAACCAATGTATATATAATTCATATGAAGCAATGCATAAGGTCATAAATATAAACAACAAAAAATATCAACTACTTATGTAAACGACAGTCTCACTCATGCATTATGTTTCCAGAGTTATACATATTGTTCAATAGGGAAAAAATGTACTAAGGACAAAATATATATTTGGCTACTTAAGGCGACCCGGTCCTATTTACTATTGGATCAAGAACCGGCCGTCTCTGCTCCCATTGCAGTATTTACTATCTCTATGAATGTAACTCTTAATACTATCTCACAAATGACCTTAGCCGCCGTATTGATAATGATAATGTATTGTAACAGTAAACAAGTTGTGACCAAATGTTTGTACCGTCACACAAGGGAAAATATATGCCAAATCGGAAATGTAATACAAATTGCACCTTAATATTAAAATTTGGATAACATTCATGCATCCAACTCAATCATCATTGCAATAATCTGAACAGGAGAAATTATTACGAAGTATGTGGTGTATTTTTTCCTAATAATTTCTATCGCACATTTAGCTCTTGATTTTAAGAATTCTATCTTGTTGGTGTAGTTCTCTACTTCAATGTAAGTTCTTTGACTTTTCGATACGACCCGACGTTTAGTTTTTTTATCAAGTCTAAGTTACTGATTTTCACCTTTCCTCTCCCTCTCGTTCTCTCGATTTTTTTTTCTATAAACTTTTGTATTATATATCCAATATCCTATTCGTTATTCATGTGGAACGTGTATCGCGATTTTTAATTTGTCACATTTTTCCGTTGTGTAACGATACCAAAAATTTGGTCCTGACCCAAACAGGTAGGTAATAATAGTACATTACACAACTAGGGTGGTAATACAAAGAAAGGCCGAGATCGCAGAAGTTTGCGACCCAAGCTGCAAGCGAGGGACGTAAATATGCGATCGAGGGTTTTCTTTATTACCTCCCGTGTTGTGTACATCATTTTATGTGTACACTTGGCCAGAAAGCGGCTTTTTCCGTACGCGCAGTGTGCGGAAAAAGTCACTTTATGGCCAAGTGTGGCATAAAAGTAGTTGCCGTCGCAGGTTACTTGTGCACGAGGGACGTGAGCCGCCGCACGCCGGACTTGGCCGCACCCTTGGTCCTTTTTGTTTGCTCCTTTACTCCCCTGAAAAGTTTTGAAAATTTTATTTATAGTACTAATAAGTAATAAGTCGGAAGTTTTACTCGTAAACTAATTACCTACTCCAAAAGAAGGTGAGTAAAAAAGTACATTTCGATAATATTCCAAAGTTGTACTTTTTAACTTTCAGTTGTGTAACGATAGTTTGCACTACCTAAATGTTATGTAACGGAGACTGAAAACTTTTTAACCGTCCTTTCTTAATCCATCCATGATATAGTACCTACCACACCACGATGGCTTAATTCTTGACAATACCTGTTAGACATAGTCGTCTCGTTTATTATACCGGGTGTGGCCTGTAATACGAGCAAAAAATTAAACCGTAGGTTCTACTCCTCAAACTTGACAACTTTTATTCAGCGACTTTTAAAAATAACTTGTGGTTTGATTTTTAGCACACTTTAAAGTTCATCCGAACACGCAATGTATTGCGAAATTGATTACGTCTGTACGGTGACAAGATTGACAAGCAATGTCAATTAGACGGATTTTGATGTACATTGAAAATACTAATTACTTTGTATGAAAAAGAGACAATCTAATGACTACATATTTTTAAAAAGTGGTTGATCAAAAGTTTTATTATTTGAGGAATAGAATCTACGGTTTAATTTTTTGCTCGTATTACAGGCCACACCCAGTATAATGTAGTAGGTAAGGCACCTATAGTACTAAACCTAATAGAAGATACGCAATACTTTGCAACGTACAATACGCTACTTGTGTTAGGTGCGATAAAACTCCTACAATGGAATCATAGTCTATATACAAATACATGCATTTACTTTAATAGTTGAACGAACTGCTACAAAGAACGCATAATATATGGTGAAAAATTTATTTACTTTGATATCTTAACGACACACAATTTTCAGAAGTTTTTCATTTCCATTTACTTGATTCTCTGTTTCCACATTTTCGTTTTCATGTGCCAAATTTCTCAATGTCAAATCTGTCTTTTGGGACGTTTAAATGAGAAAATAATAAAAATGTTTTAGAAGTAAATCGTACCTAAAAATCGAAAAACTAAATTATTTTTCGTTTCGTTGTAAACATATATTTTTATGAATTTCGACAAAAAAATTATAGGGCAAAGTACGGAAGATTTCTTAGGCGATTGAACAACGCCATCTCTCGGACAATAGGGATGATGACTGGGTTAAAAATATGTAATTCTATTTAGTCCGTCAGTTAGATTATGGAAAAATATGGGACACGTATTTTTTGGTTTATCAAAATATTAAAAATCGACAAAGTTATAGATCATCAAACTTCTGGAGTGGGGGCTTGTGACGTCACTCTTGAGTACAATTTGTACTCAAGAGTGACTTCACTCGAAACTTCTAAGCACTCTATCCTCGTCAGTTTTTGTTTGTCAAACAAAACAAAAAATACGTGTACAATATTTTTTCATAATGTAACAGACGGACTAAACAGTTTTTTTTAGTCATCTAGCCTATTCGGAGGCGAAGTTCCAGTAGAATAATAAAATTTAAATAAAAACAAAAATACTGCTTTGCTAATCCGCGCAAGCCCGCATAGCAAAGCAACATTTTTGTTTTTATTTAACATGGACTTCCGCAAAGTAACGCCTGATTCAATCGATTATAATTACATTTTTAATTCACATGAGAATTTTGTGCTGTCTTATTACTTTAGCTTTAATGCTTCCGAGTTTAGGTTGCTATTTAATTTTAAATCTCCAAAGATGGTCTACAGTCGTTTAAGCTCAGATCCTTAATTTGGCCAAATAAAGAAGGTTCATAATTGAAGCCCCGCCGGGTTTCAATACCAGGTTGGATTTCAGAGCGTTTCAACCGCCGTCATCACCAATCCCGAAATTTCGACGATTCTCTTTAAGAATGTGTCCCATTATTTTGATAAAATCCGAAAATGGTACAATGCTTTTTTCATGATTTGATCAAAAATTAAGTAATTTCTAAAAATATGTCATCATAATATCGGGATTGGTGATGACGGCGTTTGAAACGCTGTGAAATCCACCCACCAACATGCGATTGGAGTGCGAAAAAAATACGTAAAGAGTGGGATACATTACCTAATTAAGGGTAAGGTCAGAATACAAACTCACAAGTATCGGGTGAGGTCCTCGATATCGACGAGCATGGAGTCCTGTCCCATGTGGAGTTCGTCGCGCGCCATCAGCAGCTGCACCAGCGACTCGTTCAGTGACTCGATCTGCGAGTGCAGCTCGTTCACTATCACCTGCCGGACAAGAACGGAGAATCTGCCGTTATTCGCACAAGCAAAGCTAAATAAAGGTAAATTCGCTGTACATATGCATTGTTTTTCATTGTATTTGTATCTATGTATGTTAGGATGGTCCAAAAAAACACTTTTTTATTTTTTGATAGGCCACCCCCTTATTATGTTACACATATTATGTTGATAAAATACACCAAGTTTTGTAATTTTATCTCAACTATAAAGGGGTGCTCAACGACTTTGAAATTTTTAATGTTTCTTTTTTTTTTTTTTTTTGAAATTATTTCTTTGTTTTTATTTCAGTAATTGTTTTTGCACTGTTTGGGCATGTGATTAATACAATGTGAATTCTAAAAATATTTTTATTTCTATTTTTAATAAATTTTTGAAAAAACACAACATAATATGTGTAACAAAATAAGGGGGTGGCCTATCAAAAAATAAAAAAAAAGTGTTTTTTATGTTTTATGTAGACACTTTTAAGTATAAAATAATACAAGGTACAGTACACGGTTATGGTATATGTACAAAGATGAATTTATCCTTTATGGGACTTTGTTTTTATTCTTTTTCGTAATAAGTGTTGTACAATCGAACACACTGCTAACTGTAAATTTGTAAACGAATGTCAACTTTATTGCAACGTATAAGTCGGCATGCCGAGGTTCCGGCAGTTTTTAATGTAATTTTAAGGTATTTGTTAGTAGTCCCGGATATGTACCAAATAGCTTGATATGAGACTAAAATCTGAGGGAACATCGACAATAATGTGTCCACGAAACTGAGGCGGGTGAAACGCTCAAATAATGACCCATATACACAATTATACAAATATAATTGTAGGTGCTTATAAGAATCTAGAAAGAAAACTAGGCTTTTAACGCTTTTATCACCGCTATTCAAGGCTGTACCAGAAATGAAGAAAATGGATGTACTTTCGCAAAACGTGACCATTTTGGCTAGAAACAGGAGTGACTCACTCCGCGATTTCACCGTGTGGCCTTGGGGCCCCTTGTAGGGGGCCTTAGCCGGCGAACAGAAAGAGCACACGTTAGTACGCGTTATGCGATAGAGAGAGACGGTCGGATGCGGTGCGTTCCGTCCGGTGGTCGGATCCGAACGACAGTTTTGTTAGAGAGAGAGAGAGGCTTCTGCACGTCGTACTATTACTTATTCTGTGCCCGAAATCAATAGCGTTCCTTCATATAGCTCCCTTCCAGTACCAGAGGCCGCGATGCTCTAAAGAGGCCAAGAGACAAACACATTCACGGCGATGCAATTATCCATCACAAAGAGCGTGCCAATGTACAATTGCGGCCCATAACTAATTATGACGGTATTGTCTCGCTTACTATTCTAACCTCATTGGTCTCGCTTTGTTGGTCACAGATGTATTATTGTTAACTATATTATAAGTCAATATGTTTACCATTGTTAGTCTAATAGTGTTACTTTTATTTCTGACTCACATATATAAGGTGCTAACAAATTAGCTAAGAGAAGATACTTTACGTTATAATAATTAACATTAACTAGAAATTAAGAAAACTTAAAACAAGTATGATATTTTTGGTTTTCATTTCACGAACAAAATAAATAAATTAAAATTCTACCCAAACTTAATCACACTGTTAATTTAACTGACAAGAACATTTTCTTTCAAGTGGACGTCGTTTTCTGCTAAGTGGACAGTTCGTTCATATTGAAAAAATACTTTTTTTTTGTTTTGGGCTTAGCGATTGTCAGACCGGGTGGCCGGCCGTGGCGTTCCCTGGGGTCGAACCAGGTCGCTAGCCGGACCACCCCGAGGGATCGGACTGGGTGGTTGCCGGGGGCGGGCGCCTGGGGTCGAGGGTCGAACCTTGTCCCGGTCCACCACGGAAAAATTAGTAACCATAAGATAATCAAAGAGGTCTTCATCACTGATTATTGTTTACCTCATTAACAGGGTGCTTTACGTAGCAAACTTACTTTCCTAATTTTCTCCAAAAAACATACATAATTTGTAGAGATGGGCCGACTACGGATTTTGCCGACTAGCTAGTCGGCCGACTAATCGGTTCTCAATTTGCCGATTAATCGGCCGACTAGTCGGCATTGCCCATCATAGTTATAAGCTGTGTACGGGTGCAATCGGAAACGTTCAGTTCACTTCGTCTCCAGGGAGAAGAAGCAAACTGGCGGGCCATTTGTTGTCACGCGTTCGTGTTTTGACCAGTTTAGTGAGGTTTGTTTACGTTATTGTTTATCCGGCGTGTTCAGTAAATAATAATTAAGAAAAATATGATATAATTTCTTCTGTGTCCTATATTCTCCGTTAGGCAATAGTGCCGAATATTCGGCATTTTTTGCCGACTAGTCGCCGACTAATCGGCCGACTACAAATGATGCCGAATAGTCGGCGTTCCCGACTAGTCGGCCCATCTCTAATAATTTGTTTATTGTTTTATACGAGTACATAAATAAACTCGGAAAGCTTAGTACTATCTGCCCTAAATATATCGGTGTCTAATTTATTAGCACCTTATATATTAATCAGATAAGATATTTTAAGCCATCCTTCCAAGCAGTGCAAGAAACGGGTATTAGACATTATACTCGTAACCTACAACATAAAACTAAATGAAGGGTACAGTGTCCAGTCACCTAAGTAAGTTTTTGAGTTATAGCTGTTTGACAGTTAGTCACCGTGAACAATTACAGTGGTAACCGTTTTTTTTTAAAGTGAAAAAAAAATTAAGATCATTGCGGATATTAAAATCTCATTTACAAAAAAACGTGACTAGACATGTTCCTATATTTAATTTTGTTTTATAGCAAACGAACAAGGCCTTTGTTTCTGTAATATAACCAACCGTCTAAACCCTTCATTGTATACACGCTTAGTCAACGTAATTAAACAAACTATTCCAGCTAAATACATTTAGGCTATAACAACGTCTACTGATAAATAGTTACTTAACAAAACAGAAGTCTACGTGACACGAATATAAACTTAGGAAACACGCAACAAAAAATCTATTGTTTTATTTTTACGAGGCGGCTCACGCCAAGAACAAAATCAAGGTCAATAACGTACAAAGGAGTATCATAACTGTAGTTCTGAGTACTTTTAAACTATGCGAATAAGTAAAATACTTCCTGATAAATTAGTATTTATTCCTATTATTTAATCCTTGTCGGTTGTTTCTTATTCTCAGTATTTGTGATTACTTGGATAGACTTGAATGAACGTAGTTTCTCGGTCGTATTTTAATTTGCATATCACGACAATTGTTTGCTGGCATGAAACAGTTCTTAGGATTGGTTGTTAGAGCTAGAACCATAATTTTCAGTCGCTTTTCTGTATTTGTTTTCGCTTCACGTCGCGTGGCATAATGACACATTTCAAATTAATAAACAGGTTATGATTATTCGTTAAGGTATTTGTTGTTTAATCACATAATTAAGGCATTTTTGAACATCGTTATAGTTTACTTTCTACGATTTAATCATCGTTGAAAGTAAACTATAACGAACTGTTGCAGAAATACCAAGGTCCGAATTACCTCATGAAGTAACAAACACGTAATTTTTGTAAAAAACATAAGCAACAATTGACCCCTGATCCAGGTCACCTTGTCCTGTCCCGGCCCAACTGGAATGGTATGGAACTCTAATAGTTCAACATGTATATCTGAATTGCCATTATCTTGTTTTCTGTTATATAAAATAGGCGATCAAGATCGCCTTACGAGTCAGGGTGGCCATTAAACACTCATAACCGTGACGCTCTCTACACCCCATTCACTTTCTATACTTCCATTACACGCTCCGTAGTAAAGACTTAAAGAGCAACAAACGCATGGCGAAAATGATAAGATTCAGAGCCATTTTTTTTAAACTTGACAGGTTCATAAGGTTAGGGCTTGGGCGAAAAAAGGACGCGCCGAAGTTTACCACTTCGATCTGTGGTTGTTTTAATCACGAGACTATAATTAGGAAAAAAAAGTTGTATCTTGACGATAGAAAGTTTACTACTGCTTAGAACATAAGGGTGTCAAACGATTTTTCTCTCTTGGTCTTATTAATAATAAGGTCATTCTCATTTTTGTGCACACAGTGACTAGAGTCTGTGCGGAAAGAGAATAGGATTTAAATTGGGGGGCGCTGTAATGCTTTTCTACCGTATGTGCCGTATTTTCTGTTCTGTGGCCATACTGGTTACGTTAGTTCCGTTTTTCGCCACGCCTATTCTCTTTCCGCACAGACTCTACCGTCGGCGTTATTACTCTTTCTATGTAGGGATTGCATTGCAATCGATTATTTTTAGTATGGAAAAAACTCGAGTTTTAACCGAAACCGAGTTATACCCATACAAAAAATAACCGAGTTGCATTCCCTATATTACTGTAATCGATAAAAAAAATACTATCATGAATTCACTCATCCATATGATAAAAAACGGTTAGGTCCAACGTTTCGAAAGATCAATTAACGTCACGGTAGTACTTTGTGCACAAAAATGAGAATGACCTAATATTTAATAACTAGTATTTACAGTTTTTTTTTTTGAAATCAAGGCATTCTACAAAGCTGCTGAAATTAGTAATCGGCCTTTAGGGAAATTAGTACTGCAACTAGGAAGCTAAAGGCGATTGAAGCGATGGTGGAACTATTGATAAGGAGAAAGCCTTGTTACTAATTTAACCTTGAAACTTGTTATTACGGCCAAAGTTGCGGTTGGATGGAGAAGACAACTCCAACTAGCCTATAGATATTGCTATCTGTCGGATCAGTATCAATTGTTTGTTGGTGGCAAAGTTGCAAGGTGAGTAGAGTGCGTACATCAGTGATATGGCGTAAAAATCTAGAGTGGGCCTATGGGTGATGAGGCAATAAAGGTTAGGAACCACTGCCCTAAACCTACAGTTGTTGCTTAAGATGTACCTGCAACTGAGCGACGTTCATGTCGGTGAGCAGCTGCCGCGAGACGCGGCGGCGGTCGGGCGCGAGCGGCGCGTTCGCCTTGCGCATGGAGTTGCGCAGCATCTCCGTCACCGGCGACGCGCCTCGGCTGCGGCGCTCGCGCTGAAACACACACAACTGAAATGAATACACCGACAACTCTACTGTCGTCCTAGTCTAAAAGTCGTCTTAGACTAGGGCGGCAATATAGTGATTGGTTCCTTAGCAATAGAGATATCTCTAACTAGTGTTTCCAATCCCGGGATATTTTGAAAAAAAAGGAATGATTAATTAATGAATGAAATTATTTTGTATGGCTAATACCAGTATTAGCAATACAAAAATCCCAGGATTGGAAGCCTTATCCCCAACTTATTAACGCCCGCTGCACACGCACAGGTACAGAAAAATAAAAAGCTAATTGAAGTGAGATTTGAAGTTTTGGCTTGTTACACTAAATACTAGTGGCTCTATGAGCTGTAGATCTCGCGAGTCTGGCAACCCCCATGGCTCCGGTATTTTAAAAGAAATTCCAAAAACTTAATCGACAAAAACAGTTGCAGCTGCACACAAAATTTTGCGAGAATCTGTTGGCAAATGCGATCTGTAGAGAACAGCCGGATAGCCGAACAGACATATGAAAAGATTTTTGCCTAAGCTGAAACGGAAACGCTTAGCGCTCGCGCGGAACCATAAACACTAAGAAAATAGAACATTTTGGCTGTTAATGGGATAAGAAAGCTGTCTAAAACAGGCCTTTATAATTATGAGAGCTACCAGATTGTTTTGCCAAAAGAAATGCCCGATTGAAAAAGGTGCAGCAAAGTCAAAAACGTTTGGGAACCTATGAACTAAAGCAACATCTGAAGAATTTATTATTATTTTTAATGTGAATAACAATTTGTAAGCCGAAAGGCGAAACATGACGGACTTTTATAATTTTCTATTGTAAGATTTTTATAATACTATTTATACTCATGTTTATGCAAATAAATGATCTCTGTCTATCTCTAAAAACAATCTAAAGCTATTTTCTCTACGAATTATTGCATCTTGAATTCTCTCTACATGCTTTCCTTAAATGCCTTTGTTATGCATTAATGCAAGTATTTATTAAGTGATACCAGTACAAAAACAAATAATAGCCTCAATTACAGTCATACATGCTAATAATTCATTACAATATTGATAATGCAGTATTGTTATCTAATGATGTTATCTCATTATTTTATTCTCATGTACCTACCTCCATTTGAATTCGGGCCATCTCTTTAGCCTGAGCGAGGGCAATTCTCGCCTCAGTTTGAAGTGTTGCCTGAAGTGCATAGAAATCTGATTCCTTGAGCTCAATGTGGCCAAGTGATTGTGAAGACCGAGACTTTGATGTCTTGAGAGACAGAGTTGTAGGACGTAACTTAGCACCTGAAGAAAGAAAAATTAAACATTATGATACTTTGAATGTGAAATTCTTTACTAAGTAGATGAGAAGTAAGCATGGAAAAGGACTGATTACCAACATTTAACGATTATAAGCATTAAAAGGAACCGTGAATGATAAATGAGGTTGTTAGCTATACCCATTGTAATGTAAATAATCAATTTAACACTAAACTAAAACAATACATCATGTACTTACCAGAAGGAACAATGCCAATTTTGTCATGTTTTGTAATGTTGACAGACAATGGCCTTGTCTGGTATGGATGGTTATTGAGACTGTAATTGGACTTGCTGAAAATGCTTGACCGTGACAGACTCTTGGAGCTATAGTTGATGTTTCTATCCAACTCGGAAGTTTGTGATTCATTGTCTGATGCAGTTTCATTCATGAAACATATTTGGAGATTCTTCCCTGCATAGCCACACCACAACATGATACATTTCAATAACACAACACATAATAGCCCAATGATATAGATAGATGACGTATATGAAAATTATAAGGTAGTCCCAAAATGAAAAATGGTATATTACTAGTAAACCAGTGCTTGACTACGACTACTGTACCATTATTTTATTACAGACACAAGTAAATACACTGATAATATGGACATTCATTAATTTTTAAGGAAGAAATTTACAATATCTGACATGGCCAAAACATGCCAATTTTTTTTTGGGAGTAGATTAAGGTATCCTAAGTGTATTTTTGAAATCGAGAAGTTGCGGAAAATCATAGGAAAAAAGTTAAAAAATTGAAAAAAAAAACCGAAAATGAGCATTTTTTGAGGTTATTTTGGAGTCTGACCGACGCGATGGACTGAAAATGCGCTTTGATTAGGGATTTCTTTGTAAACAACTATGACCCGACAGCAGGTCGACGAATCCCCGCTTCGCGGGGCTTCTATTTATGCTCTGAGGGACGCAAGCTGACTAACGAACCTAACCGAAAAAAGAGGTTAGTTTTGTCTATCTTTTTCCATGCGGGGGGCTTCGCCCCCCGAGCCCCCCTTGTTGGGGGGCTCCGCCCCCCCGTCCCCCCTTGTGAGGTCTAAGATAGGTAACAACTGACAAGACAAACAAAACAGACGTATTCCCGATACGGCAGCGTCTAATGGCGTCCTTCCCCTCTCTGCCCCTCGCCCCTATTGCGTTCCGTTCGTCACATTGTAGTATATTGCTACATTGCTACCATTAATATTTAGCAAATGTTAACATATTAACAACAAATGACACTTAAAAATCACCAAAAAAAACTAAATTCATTGCATACACAAGTATCCTTATAAATTATGAATTCATTATTACAAAACATAAGCTATAATTCGTCACCATGTAACAGCTTAAATTTGCGCGTGTAACGGAACGCTCTCAAATCTGTCAAAAAATCGGCTAATTACGCCTATCAACGCCAAAAATTGCGAGTTTGTATGGAAACTTTGATATTTTTTTTCTCCAAAACTATGGGTTTCCGCAACTTCAGATTTGGTGAAAAGACTTCTTATTGTGAGCTCTATCTGTAAAAAAAATATGGACCGCGAACTCGATGTCAGATATTGTAAAGTTGAGCCAAAAATTAAAATAAGCAATGCTATGAACTTTTACTTTTAAATTTTGATGGAAGTTTTAGATTAAGGCCCAAGAATTTATAATCTTAAAAAATTAACACAAATAATTACACATTAAGTAAAATTAGCATAGCAGTAGTTTACATGTATATGTTCATTAATGTACATTAGTGTAACTTCTACTCATGAGCCACCACCACACACAGATCACTATAATAACACCACAGAGATAATATGGTTTTCCCAAACATGACACAATAGGTTTATAATGATTTGTTTATTAACTTACCATTTTGCAGCCTTGAGTGTAGGCTTGGCTTCTTTCCTGGTCTGTCAGTGTGTCCCATGCTGTAATATTCCTCACTTTCAGCCCCCATGGCCAATCTTTTTCTGATCTCTTCCCTGTCATTGCGTTTCTGAAAATTAATAAAATATTCATTTTAGACAATGATCAAGTTAGCTAACAAATATGTCACAAACCCAAACAAAGTAATACATTTTTATTGACTGTTGAATCTTCAGTTACGGTAACTATTCTTGTAAATTTGTCTAAAATATCATTATCTGTGAGAATTGGCCATTCAAACTCTGTTTCGGCACAGTCTGCTGTATCGATGGCACCAATAGCTCGCGGACTTAAAGCTGTATTATCACAATTATATTCATGGGTGGGCTGCACATTTTTTTTGACGAATTTAGTCTTGAGCAAATGTAGACTTCGTTTGAATCCTGATATTTCTATGTGATCTCCATTGTTGGGAATTTCCAAGGATGTTTTACTAAATCTTCTTTTAATGTTAGTGAATAAACCTTCAAACATCTTATTTAATAAAACAGTCTTCTATTTTTGGCAATAATATGGCACAGCCTGTTAGTACAAATAAACCAGAATGTGTTAAATTAAAATTAAATAGCAAAAAACAACATTGTCCCCACAGCTGTCATTTCTATTTGACATTTAGGGCAAGGACAAGAGACGTTCCATTTTCCATCAATTCCCAGTTTGTCCGAAATAATGTGCCCTTAATATCGATTAAAAAAATAAAAATAATATATTGCAAAACAACTTACAAGGCAACAAACATTATCGACTGATTCGTGATTATCATATGTAATTGTATACAAATCCAAAAGAAATCTTGTATCCTTTTTATAATGTCTTTGTTCGGAATTAAAATACGGCATCGATGCCATCACTCAAAATTATGCAGGAGCTGTTTGCACAATAATATTAACTGTAGTTTACTAAAACACTGCTCGCGCACCTTGGTATGTGATGGTGGCTTGGTAGAGACTGGCTGGCTGCCTATGTGCCCGCGTCGTTGAATCACCGTAGAAAGCTGAACCTACTACTTATTGATAATTATTAAATTGTTACACATGGTTGCGGTAGACGTGGTACAGACGTATACCTTTTACCGTTACCTTAGTTCGCGGCGCGGCAATTTAAATTTTACCATACTATTTATAGATTTAAGTTATTGTATTGACAAAACCATAACTTGACAGAACCAGTCATCGGTAATTAAAACTCCTCCTATCCTATCCTGTCTTTCCTACTAATGTTATACCTGGATTTTTCATGTTTGATAATAAGTAATGAGGCAACAATTGAACAGATCAAGATAAAATTTGGCATACAAGTAAGTCAAGTCCTGGATTGAAACATAGGATATTTATATCCCGGTAAAGAGTTGCCTTGGGATAATAATAGTACATTACACAACTAGGATGGTAATACAAAGAAAGGCCAAGATCGCAGAAGTTTGCGGCCCGAGCTGCAAGCGAGGGACGTAAATATGCGATCGAGGGCTTTCTTTACTACCTCCCGTGTTGTGTACATCATTTTATGTCTACACTTGGCCAGAAAGCGGCTTTTTCCGTGCGCGCAGCGTGCGGAAAAAGTCACTTTATGGCCAGGTGTGGCATAAAGTAAATAACGCGCGTTAAGCAGCTGGTAATTGCTAGTGGTACCTAAATAATAAAAGAAGTAGTATATATCACCGGTAGTACTCATTATTTTTCAGTACTAGTACTAGGGTAGGAATTAAAGAAAAATAAAGAGCTCTCACCCGTCTTTCTGCTTCTTTGGCTGCCTTCAAATGATTTTCAATCGCATCCAAATCTAACTTAGGCAACGCAGTCTCTATGTTGTAGACGTCGAAGCTGCCTGAAAAATGTATCAACGAAAGGTTTTATTATTGAATAAAAAACCAAACTACTTATAATAAATATCTAATCTACAAATTAAACTGTAGGTGTATGTTTACAAAGACTTTTAAGTTACGAGTAAATTCTTAGCAGGCAAGTGTCTACCGAGTTTTTGTAGGTTTTTTGGTATTAAGTAGTTTTATGCCACACCTGGTCATACAGAAAAAGCCGCTTTCTGGCCAAGTGTAAAAAATGATGATGATGATGATGTGTATAAAATGATGTACACAACACGGGAGGTAATAAAGAAAGCCCTCGATCGCATATTTCGGTACGTCCCTCGCTTGCCGCAAACATCTGCAATCTCGGGCTTTCTTTGTATTACCACCCTAGTAATATACTATTTTTTGTGCTATTATACAAATGCTAGCTCATCAAGCAGTTGCAACTATCGATCATCGTGGCGGTAAGGTATAGATTTTAATAAAGCTTTTGACACTAGCCGGTAGGTGGGTATGGCCGAGCGTAATGGGCGAATATTCAGCGTTTTTACGGCGTTTTATTTTCGTCATTATTGTCTCAGTAAATATTGTCCAATAAAACGATGCCTAGAGTTAACTTTTTATGAAACCAAAAAACAGTCCCGAGCTTAAGTCTAGTTTTATCAAAATTGTCACGATTTGTCCTTTCCTTATAGTAAATAATCGTCGGACAATAATGATTGTCAAACCGCGCGGTTAAAACGCTCGGAGAATCGCCCATACGATAACTAATGGTTTAAGTGTAAATAAGAATAAGAAGATCCACTGATATTTTTATCTATATTCTTCTAACGTTTATGCATTTTCATCGTATACAGGGTGATTCGGGAGACGTGAGCAGGATCAACCCTACGGATTCAATAAACGTTAATGGATGGTTCACCATCGTATTTAAGTGTAACACCCACATATTTTTTCCTTTCTTTTTACTTTTTGTTAAGTACAAAACTTAATTATTTACAATCATGGTCCCACTAAAAGTAAAATTAAACCTTTTTAACTAGGTATTAAGACAGCACTTTGATTATGAAGAAAGTAAATTGTCGTTGTCATTTTAGCAATGTCAACGTTTAAAATCATTCACAGGTAAAGCAGACTACCTATTCGTACTTAACGAAAGTATTCTAATTGTAGATTGACCGACATAGTTTCAGTAGTTCGGTGATTTTAGTCCGGTTCAAACAAATATATATGAACCGAACTAAAATCACCGAACTAATGAAATTAGGCCGATTGACCACGAAATTGTAAATGATGTAAAACTTTTTGTCTTCAACACATAAAAAACTTACGTTAATCTAACTAATACTGGTACGGAACAGTAGCTTATAGTTTACTGAAGCCGTAGCAACCCTACGGCTTTAGTAAACGTATTCCGAATCATCCTGTATATGAATATTTCGTAACACAACGAAAAGGGCGGTTGAAACGCTCCACGGCCTTACCCACCCAGGTATGATACATGTAGCAAGTTCATAAGTAATTAGGTACTACTTTTTACGAATTTTCACGCACTCTCAGTTAGGGGAATTTAACTTCAGGTAATTTAATGTTCTGCCGTAGCTATGTGTGTCAATGTTAGGGTTTCAATTGTTTACCCGCATAAAAAACCTCTCTCAAGATCTTTTGCCTTATTAAATTACGAATGAAATCACGATTTACATTAACACGTAAGGTAGAGGTCCTAGTGTTTGACCCGCGAATCCCCACTGTGCCACGGTATCACCGCTATTGCAAATGGCTTAACATTCAAAGATAGCAACTACTGAAACAGTGTCAAGCACTCGGACGTGTACCTTCTGTGACTTATAAATTAGTTTTAGTCCATTTCCCCTTTTCTCGTTTTTAATAATAAATATATAACAGCGGAATATCACACATACGCACTAATTTGATTCACGCCAAAATAATAGCGGATATACTTTAAAGTAAAAAATAGGGTCAAGTATCGTTAACTTTAGAAAACAGAAGGGATATAATAAAAATGTTCTCAGTCCGTTTTTTATCTTTAGCATCAATAAATCAATGTTACATATGGATTTCAAAAAAACATCCAAAACATGCCACATCGAGTAAGTGGGTGTGAACAGTCACTCAGTTCAGTCGCATCTTACGTGGACAATTTCAGTAAAGTTCGAAAATATTTTTTAACCTACAGTTAACTGTCTATTCAATATTGTTTATGTAGTTTATTACATCTATACACACTGATTAAACTTACCTAAATCACATTTGTCAATATTTTCACTTTTTCGGACGGATGAGTTGCTTTGAGCGGTTCTGGTATACTTTTTCACTGATGCCACTTCTTTCTTCTGCTCCTTAGGCGCGAGTTCACTGGATTGGGACATTACAAGTTTCAGCCTAAATGTTTTACGTAATTTGAATGTACTACCACACCTAACTATGAGTGAATTATGCCAGCGCAATTTGAGTTGATTAACCGCGCGTTGGTGTACCGCGTCATACCTTTTCTCTCGAATTTAAGAGTAACATGCTCCGTCAAATCTATTTTAAGATTAGAGCACGTCGGTAAATCAATGCAACGGTGTATGGTGTATGTGTTATAAACTAATCATGACGGTAATTAATTACTTATGCATACAATTTGGGCGTACTGTTCACAGAAATGTTGAATCTAATTATTAGGTACTTAGATGTACTTACACGTGAGCCTTAATCGGTCTTCTTATGAGCGAATCTGGGGTGCCTTTGATACCTCCCGTATATCGAGATGAACTTGCTACTTCATTTGAATTACCATCGGTAAGAATTGGAGGCGGCTCCTTTTTATTCCTTATCCATAATCTATCACGCTCACGCATTTCATCTAACTTCGGAATGATTTTCCTTAACTCTGTGCTGAGTTGTTTGATTGTATTTTCGACGTTATTGCTGATATTTTTTGTATCATATTCCGTATCGTAAATAGTGATTTCATCCTTGCCGTCAGATAAAAAGGCATCTGCGATCTTATTATTGGTGTTATTTTCTATCAGCAAAAATGTAGGCCTACTGAGATTCATTTCTTTTATTGCATTTGTTTCATTTTCTCTTACATCGCTAATTTCATTATTTGATATTTCTTTACTACTTAATTTCTCCGGTGATTTATCAAAACTCTGTTCGCTTTCATCAACATGCGTTTCTACAAGCTTTTTGATAACATGATTTACAACTTCGCTTATATTGTTTATAGTATTTTCTATTGGTTTCGCAAATGTATCTTTGATATCTTTCCTTAATTCTTCTAAGTCGTCTTGTATATTAATGTTATAATTCAACAACTGTTTGATTTCATCTTCAATCTCCTTATTAAAATCGCCTATAATATCTTTAGCGTGAAAATTGTTTTCTATATCAGTATCTGTGCAATTTAGATCATAGTCACTACGGTCGACGTTATTATTGTTTTCTGATATAGTTTTTAATAAATCTGGAATTTCATTTTTCAAATGGCTGTCTAACGTGGCAGTCTTTGGGATGACGTCATTATTAACACTCAATATTTTAGTATCTTTGACGTCCTCTTGATTGTTATTATTATTTATATTTTTACACGTAGTTTCATTTAAGGTAAGCTCTGGTTCGTATGATGATTCCGTTATTTCAATATCTAAATCATCGTCTGTCATATCATTTTCGGAGTGATAAAAATTCTCAATGTTTGATGAATAATCCTGAAAAGTATATCTTTGTTGTGTAGATGTTCTTCCTCAGAGATCAAAAACTGTGTCGTAAATATAGTTAATAGGTATTTACATCAAAGAAAACAAGATTCTATTTTCTAAACTATTAAACACTCTTTTTACCTAATGTCTGAATTAACTGCACCGTATTAACGAGGCTTCTCTTAATCCCGAATTGGGATCAGTACTCACACTTAAAGGGCATCTAGCGAAACTGAACTCACCTGCAACGTATGAGCCAAATGTTGGAAACCAGGATAATTTGGATTCACGATTCCTCTGGGCACCAGGTGACCATTCTCAGACATCTCATCGGTGTCCGAATGTTCGAACGGCCGCTCGTCGTCAATTGGGGTCGTGTTCGAAGAAACATTACTACCTGAAATATCGATTTCCACATGTTACGCATACATGCCAGAAGCTATTAGACGCAACTTGTAGCGTTCAGTCACCCGCGCATTTAACTGTCTGAATAATTAAACACCTAAAGAAAAAATAGCTCTCTCACCCCAAATAAATAAGAATGCCGCTACCTTAACGCGTAACGTGGATTAAAATGCTTGCTCGCTCAAATTGTCTTCCAAACACATATACCATTTCAGACAAACGCTTTGTTATGGAAATAAGCTTTATATTGCGATCTTGAATTAAAAACCGCTCAAAGGAAATAACAGGTAGCAAAACGAACAGGTAATATAAATAAATACCTAAAGCGTGATTTTACTCGCGTAACAGGTACATAATGGATCGAGTATTTAGTAAGTGCCAAGTACCTGGAAATGGGCTCAGTTTGCGAAGCAATCGGCTTCAAAGTGCTTAGCCATGTACGTATCGAAATCACAATTAGGTAGTAACCTAAACGTTTACCTAATATTAGGTAGGTAAGAGCGTGAAAACAGAAGCAACACGCGTGACGCGACTCGACGAGAGATTAAATCAAACATTCCCCATTAAGATTCCTTTTAAGCAACACGTACCTAGAAAGCTTTCACGAGGAGCGAGAAAAGTTTCCGTGGCGCCCTCCAGGTTGCTAGCTTCCGTATTATTGCGCAAATTCAAAAACTCCCTGTTATTTTGAGTGCTCAGCCTATACAGGGTATTGCACACTGCTGGTTCAGCGGTCAAGTTGGAGGTTTCGTTTGTGACATTCTTATTTTGCACAATATTATTTCGAAACAAATCAGTGGTGACACCTGTTATATTGTAACTAGAATTAAATTGAAAATGTTCCGTCCTGTTGATGTTATTGTAAAAATTGTGGGAGCCGGTGTTAGGTACGAGCCAGCTTCTGTTATCGGAATTTATATGTGACAGTATCTCATGCCTGTTCTCCGCGGCCACGTTACCATTTTCGATGACCTGTTTGATCCTCATGATTACCTGTAACAAAAAAGGCTCAGTTAATACCTACTAGAAAAAGATCGCGTTGATTTGATTAAATTCTTAGGTTATATTGTGTTGTTCCTCCACGCGTGCTCGAGCTTTACCAATCCATCTTGATCACGGTTTGATCCGCATGGAAGGGTACTGCTTGGGCCGGTGCACCCTGGAAACAACAACAAGCAATGGCCATTGCTTGTTGGTGGCTAATACCTGACAAACCGCTTGCAGTTTTCCCGAGGATCCGGGGAGTGTGGGAGAGGGGCCTCGGGGGCCTACGGGCAGGGGGGGGAGGACATGGATCTGGAACCCACGGAAAAGGGCAAGCACTCGGCCGTCGGCAATGGGTTGGAATCGTCCTGTGTAGACTTTTCCAACCCATCGCTACTTCTCGGCCAGCGAGGGTGGGTGGTTGAGTAACCTAGGTGTTGCCGATTGCTCCCGATGTCTTGTGTAATGGGTACCCCTCTCGTCTAGACCAAGACATTGGCTGCTAATGGGCAGCATCTGGGCTGGGCAAGGGTTAGAACTGTCGACGCGTTGCGTTGACTTTGCTAGCCCTTGGCCTTACTTTCGGTTGGCCAGGGATGCGGTAGGCAGAGGGCCTATGATCCGGTCCTGGAGGCTAACCCTTCCACCCTGACGGTCCCTCGGCGTGTCCTCTGCAATAGCAGAGTTCACTGCTGACAAGGGATGGGGATGTAGTGGTGGTTTGGTTGAAGGGACGTTTTCCCGGATACCATCCCCACTACACGTGGTCACGGGGTAGGGGCGTATTGTCCTCCCGTGGCGGCGAGGGAGGGACCGGGACACCGTGTGTCTGGTGCCGGTCCCTGCTTCCCCGGGGGACGGCCATTCGGTCGGGGGGGAGCTGGTGAGGGAAGGCACACTGGCCATGCTACAGTGTGCCTTTTTCGGAGAGGGTCCGCCCTAGGGCGGAGGTGCTGGTGATGGCGTGGCGTTAGTAGATTCCCATGCCATCACCGTGAAGGCACAGGTCGGAAGCATCCCTGGGTTTTAGTGGGTAGGCCAATCCCTTCAGGAGCGGAGAGCCCCACATAACCAATACGTAACATCTGGCTGTCACCCCCGATGGCCTTAGGTTACGTAGTGGTATGCAGTTTTATGCATTTCCCGGGGTCAAAAAAAAAAAAAAAAAAAGGTTATATTGTGTTAATGGTCCGAGAGGTGAGTGAGCGGTAGGTACTTTTTGGAAGTTGAAGGGACGGTGCTGTCTTGGGCCGGAAAGGTCTCCGGGAGCAAATTTTGCGAGTTTCCAAGTTTCGCGCTGTTCGCAACTAATCACCGAGTCCCGTCGCGGGCCGCGCATCACATTAACTTGCTTTCTCAATTATTATTTATTTAATTTTCCTAGATATTTTAACTAATACATTTTATAATAATAGACATTAGTCAATTTATACTCAAGATGCATTATTAAAAGACAGTTTTTATGAAGATTGTAAAAGAAACTTTCTGCAACATCTCAAAGAATTTCTTACTGTCGTACTCAACGGGGATTTCATAATTTGGCAGAGGACCAAATTAAACTAGCGCCTACTACTCCGGCAAGAGCAAAAATACTCATGGAATTATTAAATCATCTGTTGTCATCTGTTGTACTGATACGAGTACATAAAAATATAAAACATATAATCAATTAGATATTAGAGTATATTACATTATTAATTATATTAGTCTGTGGGACGTACTGTTGGTCTTTTGACACATCATAACATCCATA
This sequence comes from Eudemis profundana, assembly GCA_947034925.1. Taxonomy (NCBI): domain Eukaryota; kingdom Metazoa; phylum Arthropoda; class Insecta; order Lepidoptera; family Tortricidae; genus Eudemis; species Eudemis profundana. Next base: position 16,964,915 of record OX344799.1, read on the forward strand.
CATCGTAAATTAGCATTGTTCGTAGAAATTATAAATTAAATAACTATTTAACAGATTTTAAGTCAAAAAAGTAAATACCAACATAATGTATACGCTTTTTACCACCATTGTAATAAATATTATACTTTTCTTAGCGTGTATTTTTTCTTAATGTGTAATAGTTTACTTACTTTGACGACCGCTTTAGCTTAGTTGGTAGTGACCCTGCCTACGAAGCAGGAGGTCCTGGGTTCGAATCCCGGTAAGGGCATTTATTTGTGTGATGAGCACGAATATTTGTTCCTAAGTCATGGATGTTTTCTATGTATTTAAGTATTTGTATCTATTAAATATATCGTCGTCTAGTATCCATAACACAAGCCTTATTGAGCTTACTATGGGGCTAGTTCGATTTGTGTAATATTGTTCCCTAATATTTATTTATTTATTTAATATTATGTAATATTACCTACTAAACTTTTTTTTTAATTTGAAATATACTCGCTAGTGACACGCAGTGACTATATTAAAAATACTTTTTTTATGTTGGCATCAATAAATTTAGTTCGGAAAGTTTTGTTTTTCTTAAAAACCGTAGGAATTTAATAGTTTGTTAAGTTGGTAGTTGGTAGTTGTGCATTTTTATCGTAAAGTTAGAATTGAGCGCTTAATCCTTGACCTAAGTTTAACCTAGATTTAGAAGTCTGTCGTTGCTAGCAATATCGTTTTGCGACTATAACGACACTAGAGTCGGTGCGGAAAGAGAATAGGCGTGGCGAAAAACGGAAGTAACCTAACCAATATGGCCACAGAACAGAAAATAAGGCACATACGGTACAAAAGCATTACAGCGCCCCCCAAAATTAATCCTATTCTCTTTCCGCACAGACTCTAGTGCTGTTATGGGGAATAGAGTATAGACTTCTCTGAACTCATATAATGTATGTTCTTATAATAGTGTTCGTGACCAAGTAAAAGACAGATAAAAGTACAGGAGTACAAAAAATTGTAATCTTAAGCCGAAATTAATAACTTATTTTATTATGGCATTAGTATTGATGTTTAACTTAAGTTTTTAACCAACTTCCAAAAGAAGGACGGTTCTCAATGCGCCTGTATGTTTTTTTTGTGTGATTGTTCACCAATTATTGATCATCCAATCTATTCCCTCTATTAACCATCATCAATCGAAATTGATGATCATCATTAAATTAATCGATTTAGATTAGCCTGACGTCTGAATAAACCACTGACCACGTGTCAAAAGACCAGTGTTGCCAATTTAGCAGTTTCAGTGCTAAATTTAGCATAATTTGGACTGGTTTAGTAGATTTTTTTTACATTTAGTAGTTAGCGTAATTTTTGGCATCATTTTGTAAATAATAGAAATGTTACCTGTTGGTGACAAACACACAGATAAATGGTAAATTTAGAGACATACAAGTTGGTGATGACATAAGTTTATAAAATAACCTTCGATTGCATGGTTGACAATAATATAACTTTAACTATCTAAGTTGCTAGAGACAGCTCCAACAGCATTGTGAAAGTATTATCAGACAGATTTGACTGCAGTATATGGAAGCACTGGGTTAAGCAGACAGGGAGGTTGTAAGTCTCGGCCCAGTTGTTTTATTAATATGTTTAATTTGTAGTTGTGTTCTAACATTAGTCAGTAAGTATAGCATAATTACTAACAAATTGTATGGATTTTAATTATCTGAATTAAATGAATAATAATAAAAATAATAATAATAAGTCGTAATAAACATATAATGAAAGCTTACATTTTTTGCCACTTTCATTTTTAACATATTTTACTATGATTGTTTGTATGCTGTAGTAAAAAAGTTAATTTGATTGTACTATAAAAAAAAATGTCGATTAACACATTGAAATTCTTAATTTTAGAGTCTGTGCGGACAGAGAATAGGCGTGGCGAAAAACGGAACTAACCTAACCAGTATGGCATTTTTTTTTTCAAATACGGTAGAAAAGCATCACAGCGCCCCCCCTATTTAAATCCTATTCTCTTTCCGCACAGACTCTACTACTTATCTTTAGCAATTTTTTTGCTGAAAGTTTAGTATGAGCCACAAAAAAGATTATTGTAAAGCTGTAATAATCACAATACGTAAAATTTGAAAGAATAATGCTTTTTTTTAGTTAGCACATTTTTTAACAGAATTTATCGAGTTTTAGCATAATTTTAGCAGATTTTCAGTAAAATTTTAGCATTGAATGAAATTCGGAGTTGGCAACACTGCAAAAGACCATCGATATTCAGAAGGAAGAAGCTAAAAAAAAGGTAAGATGACATTTCATAACTGCCTTGATTCCAGTCCGTGATTAAATTTGAATGGTAATTTTAAAACGTAGTGGTTATATTCTCTTTGAGTAGGTACCTTATCCTATTAGTCCACGAATTCCTTCCAACATTTTCTAGAAATAGCACACCTGTGGCCATTTTACTCACTTCTTTTGCTTTGTTCCACAACTTAACTTTACTTAGCCACGACTTGAAGCCGAGTACCTACCTAAATAGCAAATATTAATTTTTCCGTTAACAACGAGGTTTGCTCCCCGGTAAAATGTAAATGTATTCAATTCTATCTTACGGAAGCAATATCAGCAGCATACCGAAGCCGACTACCTACCTATATACATATAGCTATTGCTATGATTTTCCTTAATGTGAAAACAAAGACTGAATAAAACGTTATAAGACAAAATGTCAATCGCGCTATTTAAATGGGACACCAATTTGCCGCTTGTCTGCTCGAGGCGTAAGTATAGAAAGTAATATTTAAGAGGGTTAAAATACGTAGAAGGAAAAGGGAAAAAGAAGGGAAGAAATCGAACAGAGGAATGAAAGTTTGTATGGAAAATCAATTGTTATGTTTGATGCATATTTCAAGTACTAGGTAAACACCTATTACAGTATATCCCATCCCACTAATATTATAAAAATGCGAAAGTTTGTGAAGATGTTTCGATATTTGGATGTTTGTTACCTAATAACGGGGTAACAACTGGATGGATCAAGCTGAAATTTGGCATGCAAGTAGAACTATTCCTGGATTCAAACATAGGATACTTTATATCCCGGTAAAGAGATCCTTTGGGACAAAAAGCGGGAACAACGCGGGTGAAGCCGCGGGAAAATGCTAGTATTCTATAAGTAGTACCAACTAACACTGGCACCGAACCAACAAATAAAGTTTGTTGCGAGGCCATACTTCAGTATGCAAAAGTTAGTAGCTCGTTTAGGTACTTATACGTTTTTTACCACTTTCTAGGTTTCCGTAAGTTTTTCGTTGACAGTCTTCATCTTTGTTAGATTAGAGTTAGTCATTTTACGATTTTGATAGTTTCCCTATGCCCATTTAGGTCATACACGTTTCAAGCCAAGTTGAGATGGTGTCATTTTCTGAGATACGTGGGGTGAGGGCACCAATCATGGACACGTTTAGCAGAGTAGTACCCAGTAATGGACACCAAACATTTAATGGCTTATAGCCGACTATTCATGGACTTTATCAGTTATGACCATCAGTTATCTGAACATAGTGTTGATAGTTTAAAAATTTAGTGTCAGTTACTTAAAATGTGGGTCTTACGGGAAAAAATTACCATAATTGGTTCCTGTCCATTACTGGTGCCGTCACCCTAGTCGATTTTAATCTTTTCGGCTTAGTAGTTACGGCGTACCTATAAAACACTACACATGAAACCATACAAATGTGTGAAAAGCAAGACACCCTCTGTAACTTGGGTCGGGCCACCCAAGGCAGGCAAAGCTGAGGCTGGGTTATGTTATAATCATTGGATTTTATGTCCTAAATCCATAGAAGGCGATATTGCGGATCAGAGCCGGATATTGTAAGCGGCGCGCCCTCGTCCTCGCAAGTTGCGACAGGCACGCGGCGCCGACCTCAATCCGTTTATACCTACCGCCTGATAAGCTACCAGCCCTCCCATTATTAGAATAAAACATTTCTATAAAAGCTAAAGTTTCACTTTCCGTCGGCTGGTGTATTGAGGGTAATGTTGCTTGGGCTGCAGAAGTCGTAACCGCTTGTCCCTATGCGGTGTCGGATCTGGTACAAATTAAATTCCAGACGCGGCACCATCAATAAGGCGGAATTAACTTGACAGTTTTGCGTTTATGATATTACGATATACCGACAGTTTATATATAGGTATACTGTACTTTGAAAATGCGTTAATGCGTTCAAGTCTATTTATAGGCTACCCATAAATTCATTATCTTATCAGTCACATGAACCGCGGTTGCGTTCCCTCCTATACCTGCCGATAAATCAATTGAAATTTCCGCTTCAATAGAGGGTGACGACCTCAGCCCTCAGCTCAACCCAAAAGTACCCATTAAATATATTTATGCAAAAAAATGCAAAGTAATGTATAGCCTGAATTGTTTCGTGTCCTGTCTACCCTCTTTAGTTAATTTACCTAACTCCGGAGGCTCTCCGGGTCGAGCAGAAAAGTTTCAATTTTATGTCTCTAGATAACAAACTCCCGAGATAAGCAGCAGATTTAATTAATTTCAATTGCAGTACGTAGTCGAGATAACGATTCTCACCAACTTCTATTGTGTATAGATAGACAGTAGGGCTATCTTATCCAAGGAATTGGCTTCAATTTAATCGCAGAATCAACTGAACATTGCGAGATCAGAACTCTGATAAGCACATTTCGTCAGCTCAGTATTAAGATACATTGAAACCATTTCGAGTCTAGACGGTATTAGCACTTTAGCTGAAATCCGTCGTGTTCGCCTTTCATGTTTCCTCAATTCAAATTCAGTGAATAGTATTTTTTTAATTGCCATGCCATTTTTTACAAAACATGAAAGAAAGGTAGAAAGGTTATTAATAAAAAGAAGGAAAAACCTTTCACAGGCTTTTATTTTTATTTCCTTAGACGCGGTCCCGCTGTTTCCCGAGTTAACAAATGAGCTCATCTTCCACGGCTAATAGAATTTGAGAATCTCGGAGTCAGAAGTCATTAGTGTACAATTGTGTCAATTTATCTCCAATTTATGAGGAAATTTTCAATATTTTTGTGGTTAAACAAACGCATTATTGGAGTAAATTACGGTAGATGTCATGGTGCTTGAGCCTGTCTGAATGTTAAATCATTTATTAGAATAGAAGTGACAACAGAGTATCAACTATTCTGTTGGACGTAAGCGTGTTAAACACTAAGACGTTCACCATTAAGACCAAATTAGCAAGCTATAAAGACTAATCTAATGATTGTTTTGCAAAACATAGAGTCTTATACAGAGGTTTAGTTGCACTAGAAAGTAGAATGGAGCAATAGGAAGCTCGCCGCACATCCGCCGGCGCGGCGTGGGAGCGCATGGCGGCTTGCCAACAAATTGATTTTTTGCTTACACCCGTAAACTAATCCTGTTAGCCGGAAAACGTACTTCGTACCTCCAGCCATCGCGGCAGTACCCTTCATTAATAACAAATAAGACAAATTGTACGTAAAGGCCGTTCACCGAGTAAACATTGGATAATGTAGAAACATCACGTCACAAAGCCTTAAATAAAGCAATTTAGGTTTGTAATTGTTAATTGCAGAGCCGTAATTATCTTTGTTTAGTCAATTCATGCGAGCAAACAGCGCCGCGCCGTGCTCGCATCTCCATAATGCCAAAATTAGAAAACAGTTGGATACCTACCTACAGGCTTTTGCAAAGAAACTTTCTCGTGCCTGCAAAATACAAATCTACATATTTCTCACTTTGTTCTATCCATTCACATACCTACACAATATTGGGTTGTCCACATGATTTTTTTTAACCCTGACTAACTTGCAATCCTTGGGGGGGCCAGGGGGAGCCTGGGGTCGAACCAGGTCGCTAGTCCCGGTCCCCTTAAGAAGGTCCGACCCGGACTAGGTGGGGGCCAAAGCGCCTGGGGGCGAACCAGGTCGCTAGGCCAGGGCCACCTTGAAGAGTCCACATGATATATTAGTCCCTCGAAGACCAACCCTTGCTCGGTAGAATATGTCTCAGAGGGACGATATACCTACTGTTTTACAGGAATGACACTCATCTAGAATAACTTAGAAAGCAAAATTCTATAACTTAAAAATAACTTATGTTTTGGTTCATATAAACTTTAAAGTGTACACTTTAAAGTTTATATGAAGCCGCAATGTATTGCGATGTTACTTTAGGTATGTTTGTAGCGTGAAAAGCAACGTCGATCAGACTTATGTTAGGTACCGTAAGGTCGGGGTACTTTGGCCAAATGTAGGGTAACTTTGCCCTCCTTGTAAATCACATATCTCAAATCTATAGGGTCTGATAGTAAACAGGAACGGCCAGCTAAAACCAACCACATGGCAAAGTGCCGTAATTTAAATGCAATAATCAAACCTGGACCCAATTAATCCCTATGGCCAAAGTTACCCCCCAGGGCGAAAGTACCCCGACCTTACGGTAACGTACATTGAAAATAATATTTAATTTGTATGACAAAGAGAAAATTTCTAGATTACATGATTTTTAAAAGTTATTGAAAAAAAGTTTTATTGTTTAATGAGTAGAATATCTACGTTTTAATTATTTGTGACGTTGTCATGGTAAAGGTAATATATTGTCGGTATTGAGTTATTGGTACCTCCTTATAGTTCAAAACATTCTCCTTCATATGCAAAAAGAACGAGATCGCTATGTTGAGTATTTTTTTTTTAAATAATTTTTTCATGTTTCAACATATCTTTTGTACTGTTTTGAGATATTTGATTTCAAAGTTTGAAAGCCTAAAAAACCTAGTTATAGGTTGAAGTTATGGAGATAGCGGTTTTAAAATTTTCCACATACATTATATTACTCGACAAATTATATGCTGTCTCTAACATTTTATGGAAATAACACAATAATAATGCACGTAGGGTGTAGTCAAGAATCAAAAATAAAATATTTTATATAACTCAAAATCGACAGATTTTCAGCTGGCTTATGTTGTTTTCTGAATATGATGTAGGTGTGAATAAAAATAATGAAACAACCGTATCTCAAGGCATATTTTTTTTTTATAATAAAACAAAAAAAATCAACTCTTACATAAAAAATATGTAAAATCAACATTATAATTTTTAATTCTCATAGTTTACGTTAATTTAGGAACAAAACTAACCATCGAGTGTAATTTAACACAAAAGTAATCTAGTTTTCTATAAAAAAAGTGACTTCAAAGTTACGTTAAGTACTTTTAACATGATTTTTGTATGTAAAGTAATCTAGGGTACCACATTGTCGCTGTTCATAAGTTTAGAGAAATAAGAATTCTACTTCCATTATTTAACATAGTGTCCGAACTATAAGTGCATATATCTAATAAAAATATTATTATCAATCAATAACATAACTTATTTTATAAAAAATAACAGTCTTTTTGTCAGTTTTACTAATTTAGATCAAATTTGTTAGTTTAACATTCCTAAGGGTCCCACATTGTCGCCTTATGATTTATGAGATCAAACTTATTATTAAGACTTATTATAATAAAAATTATTACTTACAAAAGTACCCCTTATTTATATTTAAGTTTTTGTTATGTAATTAATCAGTATTCAAAGCATCTGCCAGGCACCCGGATTATTAAAATTGGTAGTATGGCACACTAACTAGAGAAATTTTCATTTCTCTTTATAATAGCAAACCTATTTCCGTTGCTAGCTCTCCGGCTGGTAAATAGTATTTATGCCACACCTGGCCATAAAGTGGCTTTTTCCGCACGCTACGCGTACGGAAAAAACCACTTTCTTGCCAAGTGTAGACATAAAATGATGTACACAACACGGGAGGTAATTAAGAAAGCCCTCGATCACATATTTACGTCCCTCGCTTGCAGCTCGGGCCGCAGAACTCTGCGATCTCGGCCTTTCTTTGTTTTACCACCCTAGTTGTGTAATGTACTATAAGACTTGATGCAACGCGTACGCGTTCGACGGTGACCCGACGTAGTAGAGAGACTTAGCATGCGCATGGTGCGCATGCGTCGGCTTACTTCAAAGGTTTGTGCCTACCACCACTTAGGTAGGTAGAAAGAAGTGTGGTTTATATCGAATCAAAATTATTTTAATTAAATTTAGTTTAGGGTTTATAGAACATGTGCCTAACAAACTAGTCCAGCGTGTTAGTATGGGTGATAAGCGCGACGTGAACAATTCATACCTACTTAGTTAATGTTATTATTTTATGATAATTTTATATTTATAACGCATTTTATATCTGCAATTATTACATGTTATGTTTTCTAAATTATATTTATTTTTAATTTTCAAAGCAAATAAGTTTAATGAGTTTACTTCAAGCTTATGAGCGATAATGTGGTACCCTAGTCGGTTAACTTTGACTATGTTTTTTTCCTACTTTTAGTTGAAACGTTTAACTTTTTATCAATACACCGTATTATTTTAAGTGTATAGAAGCTATTTTTAATGAAAACCAATTTTCGCTATTTTCGATTCACAATTACGATTAACAAAATCAGTGATATCTGGGAATCCATAAGCGACAAAGTGGTACCCTAACCATGATAACGTCACATTGATCCTGTTACAGGCAATATATTAAAATTTCATAAAAATCGTCAAAGTAGTTTCCGAGAAATCGGTTACATACACATATAAGTACAAGATAGAGAAGAGAGGAATATGAAGGATAACAACAATTCTATGTATTAGTAATACCAAAGTAACACAAATAGCCTTTTAAGTAATCACTCGTGAGTTTATATAAAAATTAAGCTTATATGAGGTTTTATAAAAGTTCACCCACTAGTATATCGCTCTATATATAAGCATATAACGCTGTATAACAGCACACCGATGCTGCCATACAACTTTGGACTTGTAAGAGCATTTTTAAGCAATAAAAATTGCTTATGGCTGCTTAACAGCACTAACGTGAACCTGTTCGTTACCTTCAGTTCTATAAAAGCATTTTCAGAAGTATGTAGTGCCTAAGGCCGTAAGTATAGTATCATAAACTTGAACCCATATAATGCTCTGTAAATTCTTTTTACAGCTTTTAGCTGTTTTCAATGCCTTTGGTCGTATAGTAGCATTTTAAAGTGGCAAATAAAGACAAAACGTTGCTATTAGCAACTTTGTGTCATTATAATGCTGGCACTATTAAAGATCACCTGAATACCCTTATAATGCGAAAAGCTGTAAATACGAATATTTAATCTGTTTATCCTAGCCTTTGGTTTATAATTGTTCACTTCTGAATATTTGTAGTGGACGGCATTAATTATTCACCAGGCTGTTTTAAACAGACACCATTTAGTAAGTATTTTACAGTAACCAGTGGACGGAGGATTCTTTATTTGAGTAGTATTAAATGTTCCTTCACGGTTAAATAATAGGCAAGTTGTGGGTGGACATCCTCCCGGTACTGACTTGGTTTAACACTAGGTAAGGTACATCTCAAAACTTTTTTGTTGTACCTATAGAAGAACTGCGTTGCGAGACTTGCATCTTTTTACATGTAATGTTTTTGATCTTTCACTCTCACGCTCACGCAACTTTAGAAGCTCTGACGGCATGAGCCATAACATAAGTAAAGCGTAGCAATCCTTAACAAGCCAGGAATAACGATATGACGTGTACGCCTGAACCTCGCTTAACTTAAACTTGAAAAGGCTTATACTCGTAACTGTACGAAAGCGGTTATGATTAAATTAACTACGCACATGAAAATACGGTACAATACGATATTTCGAAAATGGAATTGGGAAGGGCAACCGAGAATTTAAGGTATGTAGAACATTTCTGATGCATGTTCGATCGTCCTTTGTTCAATTGCCCAGCTGGCATTGGTCACACAACATTTTGTCTACCAAGTACAAACGAAGACACAGTTAAGTGACCATCAGTAGACCTTTTGTAATTGTAATAAGGGTGACTAGTGGTCAGTTAGCAGTGTCTTCGATTGTACAATAACATTAAATTCACATTTCCATATCAACTTTCTAATATTGATCGAGTTCTAAGTAATTTAAATGCTGTCCTGGTACCGCTAATCGTTTTAACTAAAATTAAACTCGCATTTTTATTACCTTATCTTCAAACTTTTACTGTAACTGAAACAGGCGTGAAAAAGTGTATTAATAAGACACACAACTAAGTCCTTTGGGAGTAATATGGGCTATTTATCATCAGAACCCGAGAAAAGGAGAGTAAGGAGAACCCGAGACGCCGAGGGCCGCAATGTAAATGATAATATTTTAAACAAGATTATGCTACAAGATACTAGGATATCTTGTGGTAAGTGAAACGATAAATAACAAAAAACAATAAAGCGTCCCAAACGATACCACGTAAAACATAGCAGAAAAATTATTCTGTTTTACCGCGAAATAAAACTTCTTCTTTAGTTTAAAAAGCTTCAGCAACTTAAAAGGCGTGGGCTAGTTACTAGTTATGTCTGTGCTACGAGTGTTTCAGGAAAATGTAGGCGTGCTACGGAATTCGTAGCACTCTTCACAGTAGGTATAAGACTACTGTATTATTTCTTTCGCACAGGCGTGGACAATTGTGGATAGAAAATATCAATAAAGACAGTTCGATAAAATAATTATTTCAAGTACACAGAGCACAGGCAATTCAATTTCATCAATAAATTCCGTTGAAGCCGGCCCTTGCTACCTCCCGTAATTACCCACATAATACGTGTACAAAGTTGTTTTATCGATAAAACTTCCAGGCTGTCTTACGACTCCCTTTGCGGGGCACTTAGATAAACATGTACATGGTGTGATATAGAGGTAATAGAGGTGGGTAAATATACGCACCGTTCAGACCAAACGGACCCCCGGGAATAGAAATACCTCAGGTTGGATATTACTCGTGTTATATTAGAATGTGTGGGACAAAATAGTGGTAGGTGGTGGTAGCTATTGATTCTCGTGGCTATCTCTGCCCGCGGTCTACCTTCCGCTTCCGTATTAAATATTTATATAGAGACATTCTTACGCCAGCGGATGCCGCCCTTTGGTCTATCTATACCCTGTATTATATGTGTACATAAAAGTTGATCCGAAACGAGCAGACGGGATATTTCGGGCGTGCCATATATAGGTGTGAGGGTAAAATAACAGATATTCCAAGGTATCAACAACTTTACAAAGTTTGCTCTAGTTTTTGTCCGTTTTTAGAGAGTGACTTCAATCAGGTTCGCGCAACTTACTTAGTTCAACATTAAGTATGATAAGTTATTCTACATCTCTATTGGTGCATAATACATAATGTTCTAATGAATTTTTAACCGACTTCAAAAAAGGAGTGAGTTTTTATGTAGGTATGTTCCCCGATTATTTGAAAACAGACCGATATGAAAACTTCTCGTTAAAATTCTTTGAAATGCTCTCTTTTTGTTTAAAAGGGTATACTTCCGGCTTCAATTAGCATCAGATCAGGATTTGGTGATGGCGTCTTGGAGAACTCTTCAAATATTCTAGGCATACCTACCTAATACTACCTATAGCGATTAGGGTATTTTAAAATAACTATAATTAGTTATTTTAAATTTTGTATTAAGTTACATTGTATAACTAAGTTTATATATTACCTATCTGTTTATCTAACGAGAGAAACGGTTCTTTGCTAACGTCGTCTAACGTAAAGAAAAGGGTCAGTGGTCATGAAGACGAAACTGTTACTTGGAAAGCTTTTAAGATATCATGAAAATACAAACACATTTAGAGGCTCCTACGACCGTCGTCTGGCCGGAGCATTAACCTCCCAGTTCCATTTTTCACGAGTCAGATAAAATCTCCATCCAAGTGAAAGAGTTACAGTGATTGATAATTTATTACGTTTCTTACTGGTTTTTATCACGGGGTGGTGTCTCCAAAGAACAATTCCGTCTTCAAATGGTACCCAGATTTAAATGAAAACGTTTAGAGTCTGTGCGGAAAGAGAATAGGCGTGGCGAAAAACGGAACTAACCTAACCAGTATGGCATTTTTTTTTTCAAATACGGTAGAAAAGCATTACAGCGCCCTCTCATCTAAATCCTATTCTCTTTCCGCACAGACATTTGAGTTTGGTGGAATAAAATGGCCAAAACAACAGTTAAAATATGAAAAACGATGCGTCCCCGAAAAAAAAACAAACAAGTATTACTTACACAAAAAATTTGTTAATTGCGCAATAGTTTTATATATATTAGGATTCCGTACCAAAATGGTAAAAAAGGAACCCTTATGGTGTGACTCTGTCTGTCCGTCTGTCACAGCCAGATATCTCGGGAACTACTGCTGCTATCGATTTGAAATAATATTAAAAATCGCTCACCTGAGCCTATTAGACATAGAAAAATTCTTGTACCTTTTTTTAAGGGGTCTGAAATGGGATGTTTAAAATTAAAAGTAAGCCTATTAATATTAAGTGGGGTATCAAATGGAAAGGCTTAATTTGTAGATTCCAAAACCATTTTTATTTTCTCTTAGTCATGTACTTTTTGATTTAGAATGAAAAACGGTCAAAAAAAATACCATTCCCCCCTATTATCTTCAAAGTTACTGAACAGAAAAATCTGTAATAATTACCAATTATCCTCAATATTACAGGAAAGATATAACGGTTTTCCTAACTTACACTGTTTTTTTTTAAATTTGCAAAAATCGTAGCACATACTTATTTGCCTACTAAACTAAGCGCCATACACTGTATGGCATACAGTTCTTCTTGGACTATTCACGTAACTACTTACGAATTTGTACGGAACCCTCGGTACGCGAGTCCAACTCGCACTTATCCGGTTTTTTTAATAACTTTTATTTTTATGATCCAACTAACATAAAAACTCATTGAAAAAATCTGAGAAAATATTTAGTAATTAATTTAAAAAGAAAGGAACAAGTCATTTTAGAAGTGTATTGTGGTTGTGGTGTGGTGAATAATTAATGTAAGAATGAAACCACTAGGGTAAAAGTTTGCTGAAAAGTTAACCACTAATATGAACTATTTACATAGATAGTGACTGCATCGTCTAGGTCTAGCGAGTTTAATCGGTGAATAACCAGCCAGCATATTATAACCTATAAATATGTACGTGTAACCTTTTGGCAAGGTTAGGTTATTTTAGATTCAAATATTTTTGAGAAGCTAATCTAACTTCTGAGTTAGGCTGGATTCAGGGGTCAATATAATCCGGATTATCTAAATATTTTTTCATCACACTTGCTCGAAAATGGTGTCATTACACGTAGGTTTTGCGGGCCGTAAATGACCTATTACGCCCTAGGGCGTAATGGTTTTCTTTTTAAATTTGAAACGCTGGTTCTGTTTTACTCTTATTTGTCATGTTCAAAGAAAACGCCAACTTACTTTTTTAACTTTTATTATTGAAATATTTATTTAAAGAGATCTGTTATTGCAAATATATGTAAACACATATTTCTATAACATTAATTAAATGTTTAAATAAAATGTTTCAGTATTTTGCAAATATAAAATCAACCATTTAAAGTCTTTACCGCTATGGTTTCCGAACGTGACTTGTCGTCTTGTTATATGACACTAATGTCACTGTCAGTTTTACAATTTTATTTAGGTTAAGTAAGGTTATTTTAATCAGATTTCCTCACAAGTGTGATGAAAAACATTGTGTGTGCCACGGGCGGTAAAGGAATTACAAACTAGTGTTATTAAAGCCCTCGGCTTCGCCTCGGCCTTGTAACAAACACTCGTTTGTAATTCCTTACTTACCGCCCTTGATACACAATGTACTAATTCTTAGTGGCTTAGTGAGCTGCAGACATCGAGTCTCTCAAGCCCCATGACTTCGCCATTTTGAAATAAAACCGGTCAAGTGCGAGTCGGACTCGCGCACCGAGGGTTCCGTACAAACTCTTCACGTATCTACATACGTGAATATTTCAAGAAAAACTGTATGGTGGGACAAACTTAACTTTGCTCTTGTAAAACTGTTGTCCCGATACATCGACATATGCCGCGGTTAGTTTAGTAGGAGCAAATAAGGTTGTCTTACGATTTTTGAGAATTTCTAAAAAACGCTGCTAGTTAGGAAAACCGTTTTATTTTTCCTGTAATATTTAGGATAATATTAATAATCGGTAATTATTACAGATTTTTCTGTTCAGTATCTTCGGAGATAATAGGGGGGAATGGTGTTTTTTTTTAACGTTTTTTATCTTCAATCAAAAACTACATGTCTAAGAAAAAAAATAAAAACGGTTTTGGTATCTACATATTAAGCCCTTTCATTTGATACCCCACTCGATATATTAGCTCAACTTTTGATATACGTCATCCCATTTCGGTCCCCTTTAAAAAAAAGTAAAAAAGGTATAATATTTTTTTGCTGTCCCATAGGCTCGGATTAGCGGTTTTTAACACTATTCCAAATTTCAAGTCGATAGCATCAGACAGACAGAGTCGCACCATAAGGGTTCCTTTTTTACCATTTTGGTACGGAACCCTAAAAATCCAATAACTGAATCGACAAAGAAATTCTATATAATTAATTAATTATTTTATTATTGAACCTCTAGCACAGCTGCGACGCGCGACGCGACTCTTTGTCGCGCGACAAAATGCCTAATAACTATACCCAAAAATGCGACCTGCAGAGGAAAACAGCCGGACATACGAAAGCATTTTTGCCCAATACGAAACGGAGACGCTTCGCTCCGCTTGGTCAATTAAAATGACACAATGCTACGGTGTGCAGTCAGCGTTAAATAATTTTATTACTAACTATAGACACAAAGACATGTTACGATATACAGGATGGCCCATTTCGATCGGTCAGTATGGGAAAGTCTGAAACTATAAGACATACGAAGATTTGTTCTTAGGAACCATGTCATTTGATTTTAGGGACAAGAAAAACTACACAGGTATTATGAACCATAGTCAAATGACGAATTAAGTTTTAAACACAAAAAAGGAAATCGTAAGATTTATTATTTAAATTGTATGGTTTACTTCATTTTGTAGTTAATTAATTTCGTATCCCAGCTGATTTCTTTATCAACATTTTATAAATTTATGTTTATTGATAGGCGTAGTCCTTAAATATAATTCATAATAAGCGATCTGGGACTGAACTTATATTATACTTATATAAAATTTATATTATACTTAGTTTAATTCTTTTTACGAGGATATTTTTAATAGGACGCAAAATATACTGTTCAGCCTACGAAATCCGTCGTTCTGAAAGTCTGTCATATCTGATCGTCTCTAAAATTCGTGATGCTCTGTCTTACGAAAAGAATTAGAATGATTATAAAATAAAGCGAATTGAAAGCGAAGAATTATTTCAGTTCCACACATATGCAAATACGTTCCCATATTAACGTCAATGTGTAAACATGTGTTTGGGATCGAGGTTAAATAGATGAAGTGAAGTCTATCTATATATATCCAAATATCTATGTATCCGTACTTTTAATAAAATCGTAGCAAGACTATGTTACACACTACAAAGAAGTAACTGGGGAGTATCATGAATAAGTAATAGGCAAGACTCTATAATAGGTAAAATCCCTTACCGAGCTAAGTTCGCCTTTGTACAATTAATTTTTGTGTTTATTCTGTTTGATTTTATAGCAATAAAGGGTTTTCAACACACTTGCTCGTAAAGTGGCTATAATTTCTTCAGTCTTACGCCCGGAATGCGATTTATACACACTAGTGCGTTTTACTTTACGTTACCGCGTTAGTGTTTTGCTCATTAGACTTTTTTTTTAATTTTGTGTCTATTTACCTGTCTGCTTCTTCGTATAAAACGCAATAAGTAGTATTTACCGGACCGATTTCCATGAAGTTTTGTGTACAAGTTCATTATGAGCAGTTAAAATATAGGATACTCTTAGCCCGACTGCGGCGGACCAAAAAAGAGATATTTATTCTCTGCGAACGAAGAAAAATACTTCTAGTAGGTGCCGGCACCAATCATGGACATGTTAATCACAGCAGTACCCAGTGATGGACAAGATTTAATGGCTTATAGCCGACTATTCATGGACTTTACCAGTTGTGACCATCAGTTATCTGAACATAGTGTTGATAGCTTAAAAATTTAGTGTCCGTTACTTAAATGTGTTTTTTACGGAAAAAATGTCCTAAAATATAAAAATGATACAGAAATATTGCAGAAACCATGGTGAATTAAGTTGAAAACTGAAGCTTTTTATGGCAAACACAGACTATAAGCCTATGTAATACGAGGGTTATGCACAACGTCTTATAATTTCGAGAAAGGACGGGATCCGACCGGCGTGCGTGACCCGCGAAGCCACGCCGCGTTAATGGCCCAAAATGATGGATGGCCTACACCTACCCACAAACAGGGTGCAGTGTAAGCCAATAATGTAAATATTAACTACCCTGTTAAAATTACACACGGATTATACGTCACAGCGATCATTTGTTATGTAAATCGTTCCGCCATTCCGCTCGACTGCGCATCGGACGATAATCTTTTTGTCGACTTCTCCATCTAGGAATTCATAATTAAATCTGTTTATAGTTTACGCCCTGGCTTTTCCTATCCCTTTTCATGATTTTTGATATGTTAACGTTAACATCACTACATAATATAAAAGTCGCTACCCACTGTCTGCCTGTCCCTGCTATGTATGCTTAGATCTTTAAAACTACGCAATGGATTTTGATGCAGGTTTTTTAATAGATAGAGTGATTCAAGAGGATTTATATGTATAATACATGCATTTAGTATCAGCATTGCACCCGTGCGAAGCCGGGCGGGTCGCTAGTTCACGACAAAATACACGTCTGTCATTTAAAAATACAGCCCTTATAAAACGATAAATTAATCACGCGCGGAAACTTACTGACCTCTAAAAGTTATTAGCCATCTGAATATTGAAATTGGTTTCAACATCATTGCGAAACAGCTACCAATATGGCTACAGAGCCATATTGGTAACGACGAAATTGAATGATGCTTCCAGCTCACTGATTCAGCCCTTTGAAAACACTCCGCTTTCGTATTGAGTGAGCGCAATACTAGCTATCCATGTGTAATTAGTAATAAACAAATGTAGGTACATTTTAAAAGTGGTACAAGAATATTACATTTAAAATTATGCATTTCTTATGAATGAAGGACATCATGGAACGTATCCCGAAATTAAATAGGATTTTTACCTAAGTGTATTTAAGGTATTCTGGCTAAAGAGATTATTTTCATACAAATTCAGTCAAATCGTTTGTAAAACCGATTCCTAAATGTCAGCCGTTTTACTGTCGAAGTGAAGGGGACACCCACACTTTAGTAATTCGCCTACGTATAGTTGGGGCAGCTAAGCTAACGTGGTAAGCGCCGCTTATCGGTTTTATGCATGTAGGTGTAGGAATACAATGTTGATACTAATACTTATACGTAAACATTGTATGCGAGTACACAATTGTGCAAAAACGTTCTGCTGAAACTTTCTCCGTCTATATTATTGTTTTTTAATTACTTACAATTCTCGCAAAAGCTAGAACCGAACGAAGCTCTTTTATTTAGCTCAGTAGGTAATGAGCCACTGTATTTGGAGAGGAATTAAGTAAAGTTCATGTTAGCAATAAAGTGACCGACGGCAAATGAACCGTTCGCGCCGTAAATAGCGCTTACGAGCACCCGGTGGCCCTTTCCACACTACCGCCACTGCTCAATAGCTTGTTTTGCCATCCTATTGCGGATATTTTTACCTACGACCCAATAGAATGTTCCCTATATTGACTCCGTGTAAAATTAAATTACTAATCCAAATATGATGTTTACAATTATTATTACTGCGTAAAAAGTACGTTTTTCTGAGAATAGCTCATTTTACACGTACCAATCAAAAGTTTTTGCTTTCTTAGTCCCAATTTAAATCTCATTGTACCTACGTTCTAAAAGTAACGAGTCACGCAAGCCGTTATTAAGTAGCTGCGGTAAATGTAGAGAAATATTTGTGTAACAAGGGTGCCTTTGTATCAGGCCGTAAAAATATTTAAATCAGTCCGTCAAGCTTTTAAGCATTGCCACTGAAACAGTAAAAATAATGTGAACCAACATATGCTGCCTTATGGCAGACGCATAGAACGTCTAGACCGTGCCATGGTACCTAGCACACAAGTCATTAGTTCGATCGCAGCGTGACTTGTGTGTCATATTAAAGCTCTATGAAACATCTGCAATTTATTTAAGAATCATACCTGTAAAGGGCGCCATCCTGGCTATAGCTTAGCGCAGTCACTGAATAATAAATGCAGCGAGCAAGGTTATCTTTTATGTTCCAACAATCCTGGCAGGCGAGTGCAGCGGCCGGTGGTCCCCGCGTCGGTCTCACGCGCTCACTATACACGAATACGTATAGGAATGCTTTACGTCACTTAGACTAACGAGGTTATAGTATAAGAAATAAAAGAGGCGCAGTCGGACGGCGCAGTACAAAGGCTCTGTTAGACGTGCGCCCCCGCCCGCCGTACTCTGCGAAATGATCGCGTGGCGCCTCCGCCCGCCCGCGCGTCCATTGCAGGCTCGGCACAATCCACATCTACAGTAAATATTAAAACAACAGATGAATCTCCATACCGCTACATTATTCAAAACAGACTTACTAATGCAAACTGTAATGCTTTTGTTGCCACTTTTATTACAATTACAACTGCGAGCATTGTTTATTCGAGCATTTTAAATAAGGTAAGCTAAATGCATACAGCAGTTATTCATAGAAAGCGTGCTCTATTTTGAAAGATAACTATAAGACCTAACTAGGTCGATATTATGGTAATGTTGCTGCGTCAAAATATTATCCCCGACCCACATTATGTCTATAGGTACTGTAGAGATATACAATATACATCTTCAAGCGTTCGATAATATATTAACGAGACAAGTTTCAAGAGAACTCAAGTAGTTAGGAATATAAAACAGTTTTCCATGGTGTAGGAGCATTTCATGAAAACATCTACTTTTTGTCCCTTACGAAACGGTATGGTAGCTACCCTAATAAAACTTATTCGCTGCTAAGAAACACTACCCATCTTCTTAAACCTAAGTTATATTATAATACTAGCTTCCTAATTTTATATGTCAAATGTATTAAAAAGGTAGTGTCCCTTACGAAAGGTTTTCGTGGAATGCACCTGTATAATAATTATTATATAATATTAATAATATGTGATGTTAATGTAAGACTATAAGAGAACCCCTAGAATAAGCATTGCGAATAAGTTTTACAAAATGATACTTGCTACGCCGTAGCAGTTTGTCGTAGCTCAGTTTACATTTTACTCCGAACTAAAGTTATGTTTCACAATGCACATCTAAGATAGACACGCGTTGAACATAGCCATTCACAATGTAGCACTAGCGCATTCAACTCGCTCTGATATACACACAATGTATGCTTGTATGTACATAAGTATATAATAAAGTCTGCCTAGTTATACTTACCAAATTAAATCATTACAGGGCGAATGATTACATTGCAAGATTTATAAAACTGGGTTTTGTAAAATATACTCGCACTACCGGACCATGGTAATATTGTATTTTAAATGGAACGTGAACAATCTGTAGCATTATCGGACAAAGCGATTGAACGTAATGCACAGTAAGCATCCGCTGGAAAATTCGTTGATTCGGCCAAAATTGCAGAGCTTTCAGGAACCGCTCTATTATGACACAGTTTCATGACCTACATACTAGATATCTACTTTCACAATCGTACTTTACATTAACTAGCTTTTGCAATTATACTTTTTACATAGGGACCTGTACTTAGGACCCTAAGTGTAAAGTAAAGTGACCACTTTATTGACGATTCTTATTTATATTTATTTTACCTACTTAAAGAACAGATTGTTTGTTGCCGTTGCTTGGTTGGAGACACAGGTTCGAATCTTGCCCGAAGCATATAATTTTAAATTTTTTCTCTTCTAATAAAATATTTAATAAACCCATGGACCTTAAAATAAACAGCCCGACGTAGCCTCGCTAATAAATAACTGAAGCACCTCTAGTCCGCCGGTTCCTTTAACGCTGGTTGGTCAGGCTCGTAAATACAAACGACCGGCGCACTAGGAATGCTTCAGTTTTCTGTTGGCGATGCTACGTCCGGCTATTTATTTTAAGGTCCTTGAGTAAACCTAACAGCCCGTAATAAGAAGTCACGTTGCTGACAAACGGACTGCCGTGTATTTATAGGTAATTTCACGAAAGTTGAGGACACGCCCACAACAATATTGTCATGTAATGACAGCGGGATTTTGAAATTACTGTTCTTTTTTCGTACCGATAGCAGGTTCAACAGTGATTTGCAAGATAGACCAAAAAGTTTGTTTAAACTATAGCCTTGTGTTTATTACTCACTCATTTATTTCATTCATTCACTTTTTTTGCAATGAGTACTTCATGTAGCTGTGTGTGTAATCATTCACCTCAACTCTCGTGAAATTACCTATACCCCCGATTACGAATTGTTATTCACGGGTCACTTTATATTAGGAATGAGATTGTCGGTTAAGTTGTAGAATTAGCTAGCTAATAGCTTTCTTTTTGTACGTACGTCTAAGCAGCTGCTTATCTAAAACAATACAACCACCCTACAAACACCCTTGATTTTATACTTCAAGGTAATTTGAGTCGGCCGGTTTTCCATACAAACATGTCATTTCGCGCAAATAAAATGTATCAAATTAATAATTTCAAGACAACCCGACTTCGAATGAATGTTAAGGATGAATGAATGATAAGGAATGTACCAGTCACTATGAAAAATAGTACCCAAATCGCTAGGTATATGTGTGCCTATATTATTTCTGCCGTCCGATATCTAAAACTAGACTAACCTTTATACAACTCCATAGAGATTAGTCTAGTTTTACTTTACTAAACTAACCTTTATACAACTCCATAGAGGTTA
The DNA here is from genome assembly GCA_947034925.1 of Eudemis profundana. Lineage (NCBI taxonomy): Eukaryota > Metazoa > Arthropoda > Insecta > Lepidoptera > Tortricidae > Eudemis > Eudemis profundana. The sequence goes on from OX344799.1 coordinate 16,985,845, forward strand.
GTCTAGCTTTAGTCATAGGGCGGCACATTTGAAAAGTTCCCTCAATTTCTCCAAGATCTCATCACCAGATCCTGATTTGGTTGCAATGGGATCTATTTACTTGTGAATTAGGTAACAGGGAGATACCGAACTACCGATTTTAGACTGTCAATCGAACCCATACACACACATACGGACAAGCTAGAATTATCCTTTTCAAAAATGACCAGTGATTGAGCTGTTGTTGCTGTTGATGTTGGTAAGTGACCACAAGTCGATAAGTGGTCTGTGTAAGTGACTAACGAGGCCAAAGCGGGGGCTCGTTGTTTCAGTAACCGTCTTTTCAATCAAGGTACTGGAAGACAAGGCGGAAGGAGTATCATCTGGATAGACGTGACTGAGGACAACATGCTTATTTGTCGTGCCGTCTTTCCAGATGCGGCTTTTGACCTCAAGCCGAAACAAGACCACACAAGAACGAGATCGTTTGGCTGCAGAAATTAGTCATTAGGGTGATGATAAGCCATGGCTAACCACCAGAAGGTGTCTGTCTATTTGGTACTAAGATGTACTAAGCAAGGGAAACGTGCGAATGTCTAGAGCAGACGCGGACAACTATATTTTTGAAACCAGTTTATTGAAACCTGACAAGTGATTTAAATTAAAAGTCATTTATTTAAGTTAAAAACTTACATTCATTTAACTCAACAACTGGCGTCATCGTAATTTTTTTACCTGATAGTAAGTGACTACGGTGTCCATATCAGTTACTAGATTTTTTATCTATGGAATAAAGTTTAATTTGTTACGTTACTGCGTGTATGAACCTACTGGAAATTGATTACCTGGGAATGACATCGATATACAGATTTATAAATACTTACGATTGAAAGGACAATGCTCACGTAGTATGGAAAATTAACCCAAGCCCGGCAAAAAAGTAACTCAAATTATAGGTAAAAATAAGTAATTAATTACTGCATAGGGGGCACCATCGAAATATTTTTTTAAAGTGTGAAATTGCTATTCAAAGTTTTGCAGCGTTCATATTAATGTTTTCGCGCGCGCGCGCGCGCGTTAAGACTGCGCATGATCCACGCATTGTCGACGTGAGCGAGGCTTCAAGCTACTGTCTCACGCTTCAACGACTGGACCGATTTAAATGAAAGTTAGTGGGTAGATAGATGTCATTTAAAAAAAAGGTTTATTTAGTAATACTTACTAGTAAATACCCATTTTAACAATTGAATTATCCATTATTAAAACATTAATATGATCCCTGCAAAACATCGAGAAGCAATTTCACACTTTTAGAAAAATATTTCTATGATTCCATCTATGCAGTATTTGATTACTCATTTTTAGTAATAATTTGAGATACATTTTATTTCCGCCGAGCCTGGTTTTTTTTGAGCATTGTCCTTAGTGGTAATAATTATTTGTTAACAAATGATTATCAAACACCGCGCAATTCCAACTACTATTTAGCAGCGATATTTTATTAAAATCGCCACCTATAAGGTAAAGAAATCGAATCGCCTGGAACCTTCCGTATACTATCCCTACTACGATATACCTTAGTGACATAATATGTACACGACATAGCTACTACTCGACGTTTCCATTCATTCAGTAGAATTGGATACAGCTAGCGCCCTCTGAAGGTAGACCCAGAAATCTCCTTAGCATGCCTTAAGAAGAAAAACAGTCTGAAAATACAGATGTCGCTTTGGTGTGTTTCAGCGGAAAACTTTAGGTGCACTGAAAGTATTCGCTATCCCAGTGTTTTGACAACCCTACGGTAGATGGCGTTGTAGACACAGTCTCGCTTGTAATAAAAATCGACAATCTGATATGGTTTTTTGGTAAGTTATTAAGTTATTTATCTAGACTGTGTAAATTAAAACAATAGCCCGATCTGTACCCATATCAATATTATTTGCTCTAAAGAATAAGTGTAAACTAACACGACTAAAACGTGAGACACGTCCAAATCAATTGGGGGTGATCACTGATCATAAGGCCTTTAGCTAGAAATGCAAATTAGACAGTATCTAGACTTTAAAATATATCTAGATTTGTACGCGATAACGGAAAAAACATACTCCGCGCTATTAAAATGTCGCTTCATCCATTAATGTGTGGGGAAATCGGGAAAGTTTTAGGGAAATTTACATAAAGGCAATGAGGGTGGAACTTTCAGCCAAGTTGAGTCGGGCTATTACCACTTAAAATACCAATTTTATTCCCCTCATTGCGATCGGTTGTATCTTATAATTGGAATAACGTTTCGGTTGTTTCAATTTCAAGCTCGGTCTCAAATTAAGTAAGTAAATGAGATTCTGTGTCACTGAAAAGGCAAGGACATTTTGATCCTTTGAAAGAGCCCGCGATAAATTGTTTTAAAAATATGAACCTTGTTAGGAGTTTTCGCCTCTACTTATTTTTTTTTGCACTAAATATCCATATTCATTATTTTCAACCTAAACTTGATTTTTTTATGCAATTAAATACTTAAATAACTTTTTTTATGCCGCTGGCGACAAACAAACATGCTGTTCTCCTCATTGAGATAGATCAAGAACTGTTAACTATTAAATATAACACGTGCAACCTATAATGCAAAAGATTGCATACGCGTTGTCACCTGGATTAACCTCATGGACTTATCACCCAACTCTCTTCTTCTCAAATTTAAATCGTCTCTGATCATAGTATCAGATAATCCCATAAATATAAGTATTATAAATAAAGTAAATTTTTAAAACAAAAAATAAAAACCGACTTCCAAAAACTTAAACTAAAAAGCAGAAAATAATATGTTAATTACCCGAAAGAAATGGATAATCAACGATTCATATATACATATACAGATATTTATAGATTTTAACCTGTTTTTTTGAAGTCGGTGCCTGCCACGCAAAGCTGGCTATGCTGAGCTCCTTTTATCCTTAGCTGGTTGCTGGCTTTGTTTTAAAAATTTACTTTATTTTTAAATTTTTAGTGGCGCTGTAAAAATACTATTTTAACCAAATAGACTAAAGTCTATTTAGTTAAAAGAAAATTTTTCCAAATCGGTCTAGCCTCAAGTAATCGGGAAACAAACCTACATAAAAATTGATCTTTGTTTTGAAGTCGGTTAAGACTGGAAACTTATATCTAATAAGAAGTGCACGAGAAACTAAGAAAAATACCAAAATCGCTATATGTGTGCCTCTAATATTTGAAGAGTTCCCTCGATTTCTCCAAGATCCCATCATCAGATCCTGATTTGGTTGCAATGGAATCACCTCGGAAGTATACCCTTTCAAACAAAAAAATAATTTTCCAAATCGGTCCAGCTGTTTTTAAGTAATCGGGGAAGAAACCTACATAAACATTTGTTCCTTTTTTGAAGTCGGTTAACACTAAAAACTTATTGCTAGTAAGAAATGGACAAGAAACTACGAAAAATACCGAAATCGCTATATGTGTGCCTCTAATATTTGAAGAGTTCCCTCGGTTTCTCCAGGATCCCATCATCAGATCCTGATTTGGTTGCAATGGGACCATTTCGGAAGTATACCCTTTCAAACAAAAAAAGAATTTTTCAAATCGGTCCAGCCGTCTTCGAGTAATCGCGTAACAAACATACAAAAAAAAAAAAAAGCATTCAGACGAATAGAGAACCGGCCTTCTTTTGGAAGTCGGTTAACAAATACAGAGCGTACCGGCGCCCGCGTGACCTCGCATGGAAGTTCCCCAGGGAAAACTTCTGACGTTATTGGCAGTGATCCCTTACGTGACGTTCAATCACCAAAAAACCTACTTTCGCTCCTAATACTTTTGTCTACCATTTAGCTCCCTTCTAGGCTTGTGTTGTGCAGTAAGATAGAACTAAAAAGAATGAATTCCGATCACTGTACCTAGGGGAGACCGGGTGTGGTTGTCTCGCGGGTTGGTTGTCACAGCGGCCATAAAATAATACTAAACGAAACATTAAGTACATCGATCGGTGCTAAAAGATCGCAAGAGCTACATCCTTCCGTACTTGACCAATCGATGCACTTATTCCTTCGTTTAATATTATTTTATGGCCGCTGTGACAACCACCCGCGAGACAACCATACCCGGTCTCCCCTACTATAACGAAATATTCCGTTTCATTTCCACTCTTTAGTACATTAACCGATCAAGCGCTGATTGACCGACATATAACAGCTCAGACTGAGTAAAATGGAACACAATGACGCTGGAATAGAACGGTCGGTCCAGAGCGGAACAGTACAGAACGAAACGGAAGCAACGCATATACACCGTGGGTACGAGCTACCCGACAAACTTTAACCACGTATTCCTGATGGTATTACAAGTAAATTACGTTATATCAACATAGGTCGAATTTTGTCATTTTACATTAATAGTCTTATGGAACAAAATAAATTAGTAAATTCAGCCCCTCGTCATAAACATGTCCTTACTGGAGGAAAAGTTATCAAAAAGAAAAAAAAAGCTAAAATGGAAACGGTAATTTTTTTGGCCTCGTAGTCGCTTACCATCAAATACTGCGAAGGTTAGGCTTAGTTAAAGGATTTTAAAAAATTAGTAAAACTATCTCAGTCACTTTAATTAGGGCGTGTTTGTTACACACTTGGGAGTTTTCATTTAAAAAAGAATAAATATCTCTGAAAGTAAGCGTTTTTCGACTATACATCACATAACTTTTTTTACTCCTAATAGTTGTTAGAATCTATAGTTAAAGTTTGTCGGGTTACTCGTACCCACGGTGTATACAAAAAGTCATGTACTAGTGATCTAAATGAACTAAAAGACCGAACTAGTAAATTGACACGATTGTACTCAGAGAAACAGGAATGTTCTCTTTCCTGCTTTACCTCGTACTAGCTCTCCGCCCCTCAATTACGATCGCTGCTTTTGGTATTTCCCTCAGGACTTAAATAGCATTTTCAAGGAAAAGATGAAGTTTAACTTTTACTGAGTCAGCGACGGTAGCTGAGTCGGGATTGTATAGTCAAGGTAAGTAGAAGTATACTGTTAAATATATGAATGTATTTGATAAGAAATGCATGAGTCACTATAAAAAATAATTCCTAATCAAATCGCTACATGTATGGCCTATAATATTTACAAAGTTCCCTCGATTTCTCAAAGATCCCATCACCAGATCCTGATTTGATTACAATGGGACTACCTCGGATTATACCCTTTTCTGGGGGCACGGCAGTGCCCCCACCAAGTCGAGTAAAACATAGGCACGGCCGTACGGGTATCCTTTTCTCGAAGCCGTTCAGGCCGTTTTCAACCTCCTGTAATGTGCTGTGCTGGCTAAAGCTAGAACCCTGAAATTTCAGGGATATATAGGGCACAATAAGACTTAATTATATTCTCAATAGCATTTAATTTGAACGTGTAGTTTAAGAACTATTGCACATCAAAGTACCTTAGTTTTGTCACTGAGTCACTGACTCACTGACTGATAATCATCAAAATTCTAGGGTACTTCTAGCAGACCCACAAGCTCCAAATTTTAAACATAGTTAGTTTTTAGCCTATCAAGTCCTAGAAAACCTAAAAATATTGCAATTTCAGTCACAACTGCACACATAAGTTTGTAATCCTATACAAATACATGCAATTACAAATTAGTTTTGCAGTTCAATTGGATAATAACGGATTGGAATGTAATAAATAAAGGAAGACCACTTACAAAAAGAAATGAGATACCATCAAAGTTCCTTAGTTTTGTCACTGACTCACTGATTCATTCACTGACTCACTGGCCATCATAATTCTAAGGTCCTTCTAGCAGACCTACAAGCTCCAAATTTTAAACATAGTTAGTTTTTAGCCTATAAAGTCCTTAAAAACCTAAATATGTTGTAATTTCAGTCACAACTACACACACAAGTTTGTATTGGGATTACAAAGTTAGTTTTGCGGTTCAAATTGAAAAGAATGGATTGGAATGTGATAAATAAAGGAAGACCACTTACAAAAAGAAATGAGATCCCATCAAAAACATTACATGTAAAAAGATGCAAGTCTCGCAACGCAGTTCTTTTACATCAAAAAAGATTGGAGATGTAATAGGGTATTTGACAACAATCAAAATAAATTCATTAACTCTAACCAGCAAATTACGCTTCCAAAACAGCCCGGATAAAATCATTCAGAGTCTTTTTCGTGCCATCAACGATTTTACAATGACGAAAACTAAAAATAAGGCACCATGTTGAGCATGACGTCACATGATAGTATTTCATACTAAACTGCATACTTTCGGAGCGTTTTGACACTTCATAAAAGAAAGCTGATTTGAACTGTCATCAAGTAGCCTATTAATGTTAAACCGAGTGAGTACCGGGGGGGGTGTCAACAGAACCCGATTTCCACCGACTTGCCTATTATTTTACCGTTGAGGAACATTTAGTACCTACTTCTCAAATAAAAAAATCCTCCCTCCACGGTATTATAAGATTTTCCCAAATCGGTCCATCTTCGAATAATAGCGTAAGAAATAGGTAAACGAATTAAGAACCGCCCTTCTTTTGGAAGTCTGTTAAAAAAACAGAAAGGTAACATAGCAATTCGATTCGAGTAGAGTAGTCTTAGTATATTAAGTATCTGTTTATAGAAATTTTACGTCATTACTGCTGTCTAAAACGTGACTTTTTAAGGAAGCAAAAAGTCGCGATTTAGACTTAGGCGGCAGATTAGATCTATATAGGCTAGACGTATATGCGCATACACATAATATTGTATACGTAGTAAATGGGTCATTCTCATTTACATCTGTGTGTGCTGTTTGCAGAAAGTTAATGTTGGTAATACTTCATTTTTCCTTTTTTAGGCTTCCGTACCTAAAAAGGGAATAACGGAACCCTTACAGGATCACTTTGTTGTCTGTCCGGTCCGTCCGTCCGTCCGTCCGTCTGGCGACACCTATCGTGGTAAGCCGGGACTGGTGACCTGGTTCGACTCCAGGCACCCCCCGGCACATACCCAGCCCGATGAGCGTGTCGGCCGTGTGTAAGGCACACGGTCGGACGCCCTTGGGTGGTCTGGCCAGCGACCTGGTTCGAGCCCAGTGACCGCAACGGCCAACCACCCGGCCCGACAATCACAATGCTCGGAAGTGGGTTGTGAGTTTGTCAGGTTTAAAAAAAAAAAAAAAAAAAAAAAAACCGTCTGGCTGTCAAGCCCTTTATCTCGGGAACGCGTGGAAGTATCGAGTTAAAAATAAAACCATATACTCAGGTCTACAGTCCCATGAAGCTGTGAAAAAATCAAACTTCTAAGTTAACGTTAAAAAAATATGGCCCTTTATGCCGCAAAAAACAACGTATATTTCGACACTCTCAAGGAAATCAACACTTAAACGCTTTTTTGCTAAAACACCTAGTATAATATTGTAGTCTTTGGCTAAACTAAAACTATATTTTTTTGACTTTTTGACAGTTCTCACGTCATTTCGCGCAAATAAAATGTATAAAGCTATAAAATAAAACATATTTCAAACACAATTGATAGTAGGTACTGGCCCAAAAAACTTAGTAACGAGCAGGTATAAGTTATAAAAAATTACATAAAAGTACGAGTCGTGAAACAGAATCTGTATCAAAAAACTGTAAATAGGGACAAAAATAACGTGTCAATGTAGAGTTAACGTCGTGGCATCCAGATACCTGTACCACTATACGGCCATCGTGTAAGCTGGTTTCCGGGGCATCATCCTAGGCTTCATCGTCACTTAACATCAGGTGCGATCGGAGTCAAATGCTTGTCTATCACACATAAAAAAAAAAAAAAAGTGGCAACCTACTGAACCCGACGACGGCCGACGTAGAACACGACTCAACAAAGTCAAGATCCTTATTTTGTCGGTACTATACTATATTTTAAACTAGTTTCATAATACAGAAAGATAAAATAATGAGTTAAAACACAAATAAATGTACCTAAAATTAAAAAAGTACCTAAAAACTGCGTACAAACAGAGATTATACCAAAAGTTGGTTTTTTATGGATGGTGGGTTTGCGTTTAATCGTGTTCTCACCTGATGGAAAGTGAAGATAAGGCCTAAGATGGAGCACGCATTCTTGGCAGCCGTTTTTGGTTTACACTCAACTGAATAGACGAAGTTGAGGTCGGCAGAAACAACCATACCATACCCAAAATGATTTTGGGCGTTTCTCCAGAAATATGTCTGCGACTCATTCATCTGTCTCCATACATTTAGTATGAAAAAGGGCCAGATGAATGAGGTGACCGCAGACATATTTCTGGAGAAATGCCCTTTTAAATTTATAACACAGAGTGTGAGATTTAAAGATTTTTTTAATTTTTTTTTTATTTTTTTTAATAATCTAAGCGCTGTCTCTATTCAAAACGATACATATTTCGCTCATTTGTTTTGTTGGTAGGTACCTAGTTCTCTTTGAAATACGGTATTTAACGTTTGACAATTATTGCTATAAAATGTTACAAATACAGTTCTACTTTACCGACTCCAACCTATTTATTTATAAGCATCAGAGATTTATGAAACACTAAATGCTGTTTGTTCTACTTCTGTTATATTAAGTTAAAATGCTAACTTCCTTTGGATACAAAATTCCACTGTCCAATGAGCGAATGGCTCTACCTAACCTATGCATCATAATGCCGTTTATATTTATTTGTTAAGCTAAATTGCCGGGCTGCAACTTTACGGAGTTAAATATACCGAGCCTTCACTCTTGACACTCAATTGCAGGCCAAACGAGGTTGTAAATAAAATTTATCCATCCACACAATATGACTTCGCCCGGCATCAGCTTTGGGTGCTCGCATAAAGTGGCTCCAGACTCCAGACACAAAGTTACGATCTTTTTAACGAGCACGTTACTTTAAATTAGCTCTAAGGAAACTTGTATCATTTATGATCAATACGTGAATTGAGGAAGTTAGAAGTTGAGTCACGTAACGGATTGTTATAAAATTAATGGCATTTTAGACTAATTTTGATCATCGTCTTAAAAGCGTCGTCGCACACTGAGTTATCGTCACATTAAAGTCATCTGTAAGTTATAAAATAATCGTTGGGAGCCATGAAAAATTTATCTCCCTATTAAACTTAGTACAAGTTATTCCTTTATTTCTTTACCTGTCGTTGACCTTATAAGGCCTAGCACCCTATATACCTACCTAATATTAATAACAAATGTTTTGATTAAGTATTAATTAATAACTCATCTAAAAATGAAACAAATAAAATCATAAAAAAGTGGTTTTAAGAAACAATCTTAAATTAACCCCTTTTTATTATCTATCTATACGTAAAATGAAATCGTAGAAAACTGTGTTTGAACATTGAAGATTCTTCAAAAAAGTCACTGGGAAGTGTTAAAAATCAGTAATAATAGAATAAATATTTGTTGGCATTTCGGTCTGTTTGTGCGCGCCAGGGCTCGGAACTGGTATTTTGCAAAAACTCCGAAATAGGCCAATCTTTTGAATTATTTTATCCTTTTTATGTAAGGCTTAATAATGTATTTATGTGATGAGGTCGTATTATGAGATTGTCCGATTAAAAAATAAAATAATAAACCAAAGAACGGAAAAAATACCGGTATTTTTGTATGCAGAGTACCCGTATCCGACCGACCCCTGGTGCGCGTATCACGGTTAAACTACCGGTTCGATTTCCATGGACTTTGGTGTTCAGATAGATTATGACCATATGACATTATTTACCCGACTAAGCCGAAGCAAAAAGGAGACCTTTAACTTATTTCATCTCAATGAACATGATATTGCGAGTGGGTCCGCTAGTTTTGAATAAAAATAAACCAAAAAAAATTATGGTTGATTCCAAATAATTTAGGAAGACAACAACGAACTCCCGCTATCACATCTCGTATAATTGGAATTGTAAGAAATCGTTATTAGTTATGAAATGACTCACAATACTCTCTGAAACAATAGAACCCTCATTTAGCTACGCCATATAAACAAGGATTAAAGTGCCTTCTGAACTCTGGAAGATTTCCGGGCCACGACCATTAGTCTGAAGCACTAGCACATTAAGGAGCCCGAGCAAAAGGAGCGGTACGAATATAAAAATACACGTTTCTTTCCACCTTACAGAGAATAGAGAACACTTGTGTTTTGTCCGGTGACGCTGTTACCGCGCATTCAGTTTCTAGGTTTCCTCTCGGCGGAGTGAAGTGTCTCGAGCGCTCTAATTAGGTCGCTGTTATGAAGGTATTGTCCGTAACCAACAATGTTACTATATACTTCGCGAATGTTACTTGTACCTACGCCTACAAAAGAATTTCTAACTGATGTCCTTCATCTACCTTAGAATGAGATTGGCTTGACAATATAGCGTTATCTGCACGTACTGAAAATATGCTGGGGGCATTACAACAAATTGGATTGTTAAAACGCTAGTTCGTATAGAAATCAAAGATACAGTCCGCACGAATGTAAAACCTCGAAACCACACATATGGGTAATAATGGAAAAAAGATAATGCGTAGCCTGGCGTTGGCACGTTCACTAAAAGCAATCACAGTGGAGGCGTTTTCATAACAAAGAATGGCCTCTCCGCGCGGCTGCTGAACAACCCTGAGTGGATTGCTCTCTGTGGAATAAACTTTGAACACACGAAATTTTTCATGAGCTCAACACCACCAACTCATTACGAGATAAGTGGAATTTCAAATTAGAAATACTCTGTCCTTTTACTTTATGTATTCACACGGTATAAAATCGGAGCTCAAAAATTTGAAAGTTTTATTTAGGCATTTGCAAATGTATTTTTGAATTCTCCTACGTAAAATTTACTTATTTTTAAAATGTCTAAACTGTTGAACAAAGAATCTATATATTTTTGCGTTAAGGAAATAAAATTAAGATATTATTTGGGGGCTTTGTTACAAGATAATAAGTGCGAATCTTATATTATTTCATCGCAATCAAATTCGCTCATTTGTTTATTGATATCTTTGTGTCTGGTGCCCCTAATCAATTACATAATACGTGGACGATCCCTTTCCTACAATAATTTGATTCATATATTAACAAGCGAGCCTTTTTTAATAAGCTTATATTAACTTGCAATGTGCCATATGGATCTTAAAATAAATTTCTGTAAAAAATGTTTTATTGAGACAAGCTTTTATTGCCGATTGTACTTTTTTTTATATAATCATAAACAGTGATCGGAATAGGTAACTAAACTTCGAAGAACATAGTCGAAAAGTGGAGACTCCTTTACAACTAAATTTTTTTCTAAGACTTAAGTCTTCTTACTAAAAAAATATATTATTGGTATTCTTTCGCATATTTCTCGAACATTCTCAGTATATCTGTCTCTTTCTAATAGTGCTGTCTTTTTCACTCCTTCGATAAATTTCGCCTTATACTGAAGTGTAGTTCAAAGGCCCATAAGGGCTTATTGCGCCATCTGATAGAGGATGTCCTGAAACGGACTGAAAACATGTTTCAGGCGCCTGAAAACAACGGCAACTTGGGTGAATTTTCAATCTTCTACTATGTGAAAGAGCCACCTCTGAAACGGCCTGAAATCACCTTTCAGCCTGCTGAAAACGCTTCTAAAGCACGGAAAATCACGTTTGAAGTTTTAACCTAAACCACCAGCGCAACACACATACACACATTACCGTGCGAAAGAATACCAATATTATTTTTTAGTAAGATTCCTGAACTTAAGTCCCGGAAAAAAATTTGGTCGTAAGGGAGGCTCCACTTTTCGAGTATGTTCTTCGAAGTTTAGGTTATACTCTACGTATTCCGATCACTGATCACCTGCACGTCAAAACTAATCAAATGAGCCCAAGCACGGTGGATTTATCTTATTTAATTTAGATGATCCTATAGCTACCATCCGGCTCCATCATCAGATCAGCTCCTTGTCATAATAATATTGTATTTTCATCTCATTCACACATTCTTGCAAAATTTCAGCTCAATCGGAAACAGGGAAGTAGGTCAAATTTAACTTGCAAGATTTGATTACAGCCACACAGACACCGGGTTAGGTAAAACTAAATAAAAGCTTGTAAAATAGGGCCCGCTTGAAAAACTACATATGTTTTTGGTCAGCCTTTATTTTTATTTACTAACCATTTTTTTCATGAAAAGTGGCCTGCTTTGTTTGCTTATGATATCTTCCCCCTACTAGAAAAAAGGGCGGTCGTGTAAGGACGCCGTTCAAATTGGCTGCCGTCGGGATGCCGCCGATCGATGCGAGGCCCATTCATCGCTCGACCCTGAATCACCATTCATAGACAAATTTGCGTTAACTTGCAAATTTCCCCGAAAACACCCTTCAAATTGAGTAATTTCAACTTTCAGGCTACTCACGTTCAAACGACGATGCTCGTTTGTTTTCAAAGTGAAAATAAAGATTTTCTTATCGACTTGTATTTTCCCGTGCTCGTTTTATGATTTTTTAGTTTTAAATGACTGTTTTCGGACAACTTACAGCATAATTTAAAGCGGGTGGAGACTTTTCGCGTGACTAAATGACATTATTGTAACGTCGGGAGTGGCGAGGGGTCGCGAGCGTCGTGAGTTAACGTTATTCTGAATATAACAAACACTTCTCGAGAGGTTTGTTTATTCGTAAACACGATTTGAACTTACAATTTCGAAAATATACTCACATTTGTTACGTTTATTCTATTCTCCTGCATTTTAATGGTTTCTTCAAAGTTTGCTTTGACACTCATAAAAGCTACATGTAAACAAACGTGGACGTAATCGATGATCGAATCCTTGTCAGAAGTCAGAACTCATAAAAACTAACTCAAAGTCGTTTTTAGCGTGTATTGTTGACGGAATTTGACCTTAATCGATCTTTGATAGATGCGGAGTCGATAATATATACCTACTTACCTTTCAATTAGGTAAATGTGTTATACATACTGGTAGTTATAGAATTTGTATTTGTACCTAGTAAATTTAGATATCTCCTAACGATAAATATCGTTTGAAATTATACGTTCTCTGTTCTCACTATCACTTACATAGGTATACCTATCTCAGAAATTTGATTAAGTAAATCCTTACCTACAGCGCTTGCCATCCCATCCTATACGTAACTATAGTGTATGTAATGTAGTTATATACAGGGTGACTTCGAATTGGTAACACAAAATGAATGTTTTACATAAATATCCCCTAAACTTAGCCCCTCAATTAAGTCTCATACTTTTAAAATAATCAGAAGTATGTTTTTTTTAATTATTAATTTATCCCATTTTCGTTGGCTGAACATGGTTATCCTACCATAATAATAAACAAAGAGGTTTAAAGATTTTCAAATGAACACTTTCCTCTTTGGTTATCCGTCACATGCCGCAATATTTATGAAGAAAACGTGTTTTGATTAGTAATTGTCAGTTGTCAAAGAAAATACGAGTGACAGGTATCACACTTAGGTATTTAATGGAGTGTAACCACACTTTAGGACTTTAATTATTTGTTTTGTTAGAAAATTAGCAATAATTAAATACAGCAAATTTTAACATAGGGGTTAATGTGTTACACAACATGGCATTAACTGAGCCATAATCAAGTGTTTTGTATTACCAATTTGAAGTCGCCCTGTATATATACATAGCTACAGAAGGTTCCCTAATGGAGGCTTCGAAATATTTAGTGCTACATATTCATCCTCTTTACCTTAAGTAAGTCGCTAAACATTAAAAATGTATCGTGACCTAACATGAATATTGAATTTATGGTAGCTACTTATTTGTATTTGGTACGACTTATATATTCTTATTTATGGCTAAAGCCCTCAGAGCATCTTACATCTGTGCTAAAGCCTCATGGCCATATTAGAGTAGTTTGATACTGACGTTGATCTATCTGAGTGTGTGTATACTAGTATACCTGTATACTAGTATACACACACACAGATAAATGAATTTTAAATCGTGAATCGTAACCACGTTTACCGGTAAAGCTACTTAAGACTAATACAGAGCACTAGTGTTAATTACAATTAAAGACCCGCTTAATTAATTATTAACAAAACGGTGGAGGCGTTTTTTACCATTAATCGTAATAAAACTGAATTATTTTATGAGTAAATACGATTTTTAAATACCTACTTATGTTGACAATGTCGACGATGTTGACATTTATTGACAATACGTGCCAAAATTCTATCCAGCCAACTTCAATATTGGGAGGATGGATATCTAATGTTGAAATTTTCATGACAAGTACGAAACATGAATGTAGGGTGACAATTAAGGTTCCTTTAAAAAAAAAAATGTTTAATAGCATTGTAAGTTATTGTTAACTATGTATATACTTCAAAAAAAAAAAATAACGGTTCACGATTTAAAATTCACCCTGTATATAATCTGTTTTTGTCAGACAATTAACTTAAGTGGCAACCTCTATTATTTGTAAGAAAACCTGTTCAGACCAAATCTAATTTACCCCTTCCTGCCTGAAGCTCAAGTATTAGCTTATTGAGTACTAATTCATTCAAATATATAAACTATACACGATACTTATCATTTCTCACAATATCGTTGTTAAGCTGTAAACACATAATAACAAAATGTTTGAAGCATTTATTCAGCTCATTTCTCCATTTTCGTAACCATACTCAGTAACTAACCTAACCTAAGTTTTTTTTGACGCATTGGAAACGCAGTTACGCGTACCCCCCGGGCTTGGGGAAGCCAGATGTTGGGTGGAGGGTTTTGTGGGGCTCTCTACTCCGAGTGAGGAGCCTACCCACTAATACCACTGCGGCGTCTCCCCTCGTTGCCTTGGGGGTGCTTAGAGATCGCGAGCATGTCTAACCAGAACACCCCCCAAACCTAACCTAACTTCAATGGGAAAAAAATCTGCTGATAGCTAACAGTAGATATTAATATATTGATTTAAACTTTCACAATTTTCACTCATAATTCTAACAAAACGAGATTTAATCAATGCTATTAGCTAATAATACATTCTATTAGTTCCCTTCCGTTCCCCCCTCCCCTTGCCCCATCGCGACCATGGACGTCATAGAACGTCCGAAACGTCGAGGTAATAGCATGTTTTTACGCGATTAAGTCCTGTTATAATAATGAGTAGGTATCAGTAATTGACAGACAACGCAGAGCCTAAACTGGATAGTACTAGAGCTAGATGTTTTCAGAGCAGTTCGTTTAGAGTTGACACCTAAGAAAGGATTTTTAAAGTTTTATTGTATATATTGTATTGTTGTTTGTATTGATGTATTGCAATTGTACCTACAGTCGGCTCCTAAATACGAGTAGCTACAAACAGGGACAAAATACGTATACCTACACGGTGTTGCTAATGCAGCACACAAATTTAAAAAAAAGATGCCTAACCGTGACACAGAATAACGACAATTTCACACTAACATGCTGTTAATTTATAGAAACCTGCAAAAATAACAGATGGTAGCCCTGGGCGAACATGATAAGTAGGCGGAATCGGAGCCGGGACGGGCTCCCTGCGAGTCCGAAGCCACGCCATTGTGAATACAAATGCGGCCTTATCAGCGAGGGACGAGCGATCTCTGTACAGGTAAATTGGGATACAATTGTACTTATTCTGAATTTATTTTCCGCGTGCCACGTTAGCTCTAGCAACAATCAGGAGAAAGAATTATAACCAATTATCCATTAGACACTACTGTGAATTTCACTCTAATACAATACCAGTGGTGTGCAAGCTATAAAGAAAAACACATTTAAATCAAATTTGATGTTATCAACCCTCTTTTTGTATGGAGAACTAAGCGTCTCGAATCACCTTAATAAGAGCTATAGAAAGTCCAGGGGATATATAGGATAGGTACTTTTTAATTCGACAAAATGCAGTTTCCGATGAATAAAAAAAACTCTTGCTGCATTAAGTTAGAACTGAAATGACGTATAAAATAACGCCTTAGGTGTTATTCAAAAGTAGCCATGCTGCTTTAAAATCACAGATTCACACCTGCAAAGATATAAATTAAAGCTACTTGTCATGTTGCTACAGTTACATAACAATAACGTTGGAAACCTGCCACTGCGTTGCACAGTTTATACGACCTAAATTAAAAAGTAAAGTGTTATTTAGCGCCCAGAGTGCCTAAGCTGACCCCGCTTATAATAAACCTTTCTGAGATTACAGGCCCGACTTAATGCAGTGACCACATTAGGCAACTCGAAAATATTTGTGTTAGGTTAGCCTCGTATTTATCTCGGTCGTTTTTATTGGTTTTTATAGCACATTGTCTGGAATGGCCATCGTGTCGAGCACTTGTGTCGTAAACATTGGCCGGTGAAAATGACGAAAATATCTTCTTGTCTTGCTAGAGAGAACCCTATTTGACGGTTTAGCCCCGGTCTGGGGACGGAAACTCATCAGTTTCTGGCGGTTCATTATATGAGTCAAAGAACCTTTTGTTCTCCTAATGATAAATGTGGAGTGTTTCGTGGGGTCAAGCTTTGCCAGTGAAATAACAAAATTAATTCACCAGCTTTTGCACACACGTTCATTAACTTTAATCCCGACTTAGTCCCGCACAAAGTATTTAGAATTATAGTAGCCTAATCCAACATTTATAATCTTGACTTTTAGTCATAAAAAGGCCTACAATTACGTATTTTCGCTTAAGGCACTACAAATCAGTGCGGTATACGCAATTGGATGTTTGTTTGTTATCCAACCGTGCTCGAGAGTGGTACGAAAATGAATATAAATATTAAAAACCGGCCAAGTGCGAGTCGGATTCGCACACGAAGGGTTCCGTAGCACCGACGGGCAAAAAGGCGTGTCTTGTATGCCTCCCGCTTGGTGACCGCCTTTTATTTTTTACTTTATTGTTTTTATTATTTAAATAAATAAATAAATATATAAATATTATTAGGGGACAATCTTACACAAATTTGCTATAATAGTGGCAATAGAAATACATACTCTGTAAACATATCAAGCATCTACATATTACCATTACCTACCTACTAAAATCACAGGAAACACATTTCTTGTATGGATCCCCTTTAATTCTTGATTTTATTTAGTTTTCGTTACTTATTTGAACTTATTGTGGAAATAGAAACCCCTGTGAAAATTTCAAGTTTCTATCTACATATTACAAATTCAAAAGATGACCCTGTGACAGACTGACAGAAACACGTTTCTTGTATGGGGACCCCCTTCTATTTTTAATTTTTTTTTATTATTTGTTTTCATAGCGCAATAGAAATAATACGCATTCTGTGAAAATTCCAAGTCTCTACCTACTGGTTCAAAAGATAAAGCCCTGTGACAGGCGGACAGACAGCGGAGGCTTAGTAGACATGGGTTCCGTTGGCACTCCTTGGGTACGGAAGCCTAAAAATTAAGTTAATTTGGAAATAATAAATTACATATTAAGTCACACTGCCATCACACAAAGACAGATATGTAGTTTAGAAAGATAGTTAATAAAAATAAAACATCATAATCCCCCAATTAGCCAATATAAGCCTAAGATACACAAACAGTTTACACACAACCAACTAAAACGCACACAAACAAAAACCTACAGTGAAACTGAAAATTGCCGTTCTGTAATCTATTTATTAACACGGAAAGGACTGTTCGTGAGCAATTGCCGGTACAAGTCACGTTTATGATAAAGAAGACATGAATCCAGCAATGGAGTGTCCAAATGTCTTCCGCAATGCTGTAATTTGAGCAGGATCACGGTTGACGTCACTTCCGGCCCTTAACGTACACAAGTTCTCTAAATTCTGGCAAGGAAATATAAAATATGTCTCAACTGAACAAAAGGACGACAGTTCAGCTTTCGGTTGGTTTAAAAAAAAGTATATAGTTAAGGGCTTAAGGGCATGAAGCAATAATGCCCTCAACTGTGTAGTTTTAAACGACCCCTTTAGCGTTTCTGATCATTATTTTACGAACATGCACGTAGACGTCATTTATATAAGTATAGGTAATCAAATTTATTTACGTCGTAATAAACAAAATTTGAGTTTTTTAAATAGTACCTATTGCTTTATTTATTTGACTTAGGTACAGAACATTTAAACATAAACTTATTTTATGAAAACAAACGATAATCGCACATTTTTTTTAACTAGTATATTTTTAAAGCGTGTTTTTTGTTTTTTAATACCTACGTAATTCATTGTTATTATAAGTGCTATAATTTTATTATTTGTGTTGTTACAACCATCGGAATTTTTAACAAAACATATTATGAAAACAAGTTAAATCGAGAATATTCTCGCGTAATCGTACACGTTAATATTCGTTGTTGAGACACGTTATGTTGTTTTTAATTATCTCATCGCGCTACGAAGCTGCTACGAGGGCTACTACGAGTTGCTACGGCTCCCGCTACGGGTCTATAAATCTGTCTCGCGTAATTACGTTCTTCCCCGAACCAAATGTACCTACTTCTCAAAATCCCTTTACAATTTCTCTTATTAGCTACCCTAATACTCCTTTTTTATAGAAAAGGGTTCAACCCGGAATGCAGTGAAAAGGTAATCGATAAAACAAAATATAAACAACGACTGACGCGAGTTAATAAGTAGCTGAAGCCTTATTAAAAGAAATGCTATTTATGAATTTGTAACATTACACGCTCAAGAAAAAGGGTTGCCATTGCAGCGTATTGCTTTAATCTTGTTATATTAACGTTAAAGCGCAGACAAATGCTATTATCCTTAATCGAGTAAAAATGTTTTACTTAACTTTTGTTCAACGCTCACCAGGTAATGAGCTCTCGAAATTACGATATTTTACGTCTCGAAAAGCTAAACTAAGGGAAAAAGGGAGCCCTTTTTTTACGTTTTGGGGCCGCGATTTATTTTACTGTTTCACGACCCGCACCAACTCCCCTTTTCCTCGTTATTCATTCCCAGTTATCACATTTATTCCAACCAACTTTACACTAAGCCTCAGACGGACACGACTATGACAGTTATGTAAAAAATCCATACATGTAATCCCTAGATATAATATTTATGACGCACCGTTTAAAAATTAGCAAAATAATATACAACACAGCTAAGTACCTACATTACGAATAGATAGATAAATCACTTATTTCAGGAGAAAATAATAGTAAAAACTGAATAAATTATAGTGGCTTAATTTATACGTTAAATTATAGATGGTAATCTTATCGAGATATTAATTTTCTTAACATAAAATTATTGCTTTAGCACGGGGCTCTGCATAATGAAATAGACTTAGTCTAATTTATAAATTATATCGAAACTTACCGCGTCCACAACCTCGCGCAAAATATTGTATATTTAATCCCGCACTGTATACGTGAAGGTTGACATCATGGATACAGGGTGTAAAGGGCAAGACGAACGCGTCGCGTAGGCAACGGGCCGCTACTGCCGTGCCGCCGAGCCGAGCCACCCCGCCCGCTTCCTGCCACCTAGCCATGACGCAGAGCTAGGAAAACTATGCCCAGCTAGGGAAATCTCCTAATTACAACCCGCTCTGTTCCTTGACACGGCTTCCGTTAATCGCTTCGCTAGAAGACAAGTTTCCGTTAAACGCGACAACTGACATTTTTAGTGATGTTATAATATCATTGCAAAATAGGTTTCCATCGTTTGACATAAATTACCTGCTTTATGAGTATGATTTTTAGGGTTCCGTACCAAAATGTTGAATAAACCGACCGCGGTGCACTTTAAAAGTGCATAAAATCCGCCATTTTGTTTATTTTAACGAACTTAGATACCCAGTGACACTCGCGCCATCAAGACAAATCTAATGATGTATCTTTTATCAAAATCGGTTGTGCCGTTGAGTAGTTACGAGCGGACATAGGAACGGACATACATACAAGTCAAACACAAAAAGGAACCCTTATGGTGCTACTCTGTCTGTCTGTCCGTCTGTCACAGCCAGATATCTCAGAAACTACTGCTGCTATCGATTTGAAATTTGGAATAGTATTAACAGTAGCTAACCCGAGGCTATTGGATGTAAAAAAATCTTGTACCCTTTTTACTTTTTTTTAAAGAGGGTCGTAATGGGAGGTCGAAAATTCAAAGTTGTGCTATTGTATCAAGTAGGGTGTCAAAGGGGTTAATTTTTAGATTCCAAAATCATTTTTATTTTTTTCTTAATCATGTACTTTTTGATTTATGACCCAAAAACGTTAAAAAAAATACCAGTCCCCCCTATTATCTTCGAAGTTACTGAACAGAAAAATCTATAATAATTATCAATTATTAATGTCATCTTAAATATTACAGGAAAAATATAACGGTTTTCCTAACTTGTACTGTTTTTGAGAAATTTGCAAAAATTGTAACATACTTATTTGCTCCCACTAAACTAACCGCCATACAGTTTTTCTTGAACTATTCAGGTATCTACTTATGAGTTTGTACCCTCGGTGCGCGAGTCCAACTCGCACTTGACCGGTTTTTTATTGAAAACTAATTAAAATAGAGATGTCATTTTGTAGCGACCAAATATATATTTTTTCATCACACTTGCTCGAAAATGGTGTCATTACACGTAGGTTCTGCGGGCCGTAAATGGCCGATTACGCCCTAGGGCGTAATGGTTTTCTTTTTAAATTTGAAACGCTGGTTCTGTTTTACTCTTATTTGTCATGTTCAAAGGAAACGCCAACTTACTTTTTTAACTTTTATCACTGAAATATTTATTTAAAGATAACTGTAATTGCAAATACATATAAACACATATTTCGGTAACATTAATTAAATGTTTAAATAATGTATTTCTTTATTTTGCAAATATAAAATCAACTAAAATGGCCGTTACTGCTATGGTTTCCGAACGTGACTTGACGTTTGCATTGTCTATGGACATATGCGACAAATGTCACTGTTTTAATATTTTCTTGTCATACTGGGTCAAAAAGTAAGGTTATTTTATTAAGATTTCCTCACAAGTGTGATGAAAAACATTGTGTGTGCCACGGGCGGTAAAGGAATTACAAACTCGTGTTATTAAAGCCCTCGGTTTCACCTCGGGCTTATAACAAACACTCGTTTGTAATTCCTTACTTACCGCCCTAGATACACAATGTACTATTGAAATTTCTCAAAACGATGTACCTATATCAAAACTTCGGGATGGATCAAAAATATAACAATGAACTATTCAATTCAACACGCGTCGTTATTGATTATTTGTTTTTGAATTTTACTGTCCGTCCGTGTTTATTATTCCAGTTCGATAGAATTAACAAAAACATACAATAACTTTTTTTAACCGTTTCATAGAACTAACGCGAACTACTGAACAAAACAGATATCCAATACGACTTAAGTCAACAGTTTTTCAGCTTCTTGATAAGTCCTTCGGCATCCACGAGTGGGAAACCGGCCGATAAAGACCATTCGTCCGTAAACTCGAATAAGCTCGCTTGGGATTACAGTCTTTGAGGGTGATTCCGGCCCGTGCCCTACTGAAGCCATTTAAACCGGCTTAA
Organism: Eudemis profundana; assembly: GCA_947034925.1. Classification (NCBI taxonomy): domain Eukaryota; kingdom Metazoa; phylum Arthropoda; class Insecta; order Lepidoptera; family Tortricidae; genus Eudemis; species Eudemis profundana. The sequence continues at coordinate 17,007,315 of OX344799.1, forward strand.
TAATCAACCTGTAGGTATTTCTAGTGGAGCTTACTTATTGGGCAAAGTGCTATTGAAATCACAACAATAATATAAGGTGTATTTACCTTTAGTTAACAAAATAGCTACCGTTTACTTTGGTAAGAAGCTATCGCATTTAGATAATTAGTAAACTGACATTGAATATGTTAATGCCATAAAAGCAATTATCTACAATAAAATTACTAAAAAAAATAAACTCTTCCCAATCCTTCTTATTTTCCGCAACTTCCATAAGCCATCAATTCCGAAAAGAACACACCTTTATGTTCCGTGAGACACTGTGTAAGTGACAAAGTGTTTTAAATTAAAGAAACACCTTGAAACTTTACGTTTACACATGAAGTGTGGCGTGAGGCTGAAGTACCCGTTTCGTACGGAGGTTCTAGCGAGCACGTTCCACATAAAACGCAGAGTCACGTGCGATATAAAACTTTCCTATGTCACTTGTACACTTTATTGAAAATTCAAATAAACAATGCTCACGCGAGAACAAGGAGTTTTTCATAAGTGGATTTTCTTAAACGGAATACCTCCTGAAGCGTTTCAGAAATAGTCGTGCCAAAAGACAAGACCTGGTTGTGGGAGAAAACTCATATAAGGGAGTCGCAAGCTTTAAATATCTTGGATGCACTATTACTGACACGCATACAAAAGAGGAGGAAATTAACGCCCGTATCCAGAGCACCTTGCGCTGCAGTGCGGCTCTTCATACGGTGTTAGCGTCCAAGCTTCTCAGCAAACCAACCAAACTTCAGATATATAAAACCATTATCCGGCCCATTCTGATGTATGGGTGCGAGACTTGGATGCTGACCCTTAAGGAGGAGCACAGCCATTTAGTGGCGGAACGTAAGGTGCTAAGAAAAATCCTGGGACCCGTCAAAAGGAAGATGGAAATTGGAGGATCTGCAAGAATGTCGAGATCGAGGAATTGGTAGACGAACCAAATATAATTGGTGAGACCAAAGCCCATCGTCTTCGCTGGCTGGGTCACGTAGAGAGGATGGGGGAAGGTCGCCTAATCAAGAGAGCATATTTGAGCCAAACGACAGGTAATCGTCCCGTCAGTTGGCCTAAATATCGCTGAAAGATGTAGTTGAGTCGGATCTGCGGGAGTTCGGAGTCAGTGATGGCTGGCAGGAGGTTACGCAAGATAGAGCTGGGTGGCGCGTTCTTGTATCCGAGGCCAAGACTCATTTTGGGTCGGTGCGCCAATAAAGTTAGTTAGTTAGGATTTTCTTAACTTATTCAATTTACGGCACAAGGGGCCAAAAAGGAAGTAAGTATATTTGTTTCTTAACAAGTTTGCACGATTAAATACAAATTAAATTCAGAATGATGCCTTTTCTATGAAAAATAAGATTTATTTTTATTATTGTGTTTACGTTTATTTTCTTAGATTAGGTTTTTACAATATCCATATAGTAAAATACAAAATTTAAAGAATACATTATGTAAACCACCTAGGGTGCCCCGCCAGCAACGGGGAACTCAAGTTACCTTTTATTTATTGTTACCGTTCATTTATATTTAGACTTAGGTACTAAACTACCCATACCCAACCCATAACCATCCCCATATCCTATGTCAGAAACACGTAAAAATTAAATGTAATTATTAGATATAATCTCATTAAGGAATAGATATAATAGAAGTGGGTTGATAATACCCGTCGGGCCCAGCGGCGTCTAATAGAGACAAATGAATTTCGCTCAATTCCATAACCCCAAATTCGAAATCTCCAAACTTATCAAGAATCTGCGTCCCATCAAAAGGCACCCTTCTCTCTAAAACTCTGGAATCCTGAGATGAACGGTTCCTCTTTCTCGTGTTGAGCAAAGTTACGTGTAGTTTGACAGTGTCTCGACCATACTCCTCTTTCCTCATTAAACCTGTAAACAACATTAATTCTAATACCAAGGCAACTCCAGGCTGCCAGAGTGCGACTACAATAACTTTGCAGAGCGGAACATGGCCACATTTCAATTTTTTTTTTTTTTTTTTTTTTATTTATTTAAGGTCTACCAACAATTGTTGACAACAGTATCTTGCGAACTTACTAACTAGTACATTTGTATAGAATGATGTCACAATCACTTACAGGTAAACACCGCTTGCAAAATTGTGGAAATAAACAACTAAGAAATATCATATATAATTACGTACTATATTATGTTAACAGTGAAATATTAAATTAAATTAAATAATGTATAATAAAACGCTAGACCAAGGCCTAACGTTTTATAATACATTTTCGTATTGATTTTATAAATTTACCGAGCGGGTCAAAGTGTATGTCCACCGCGTCACTGCAAGCGTTGGCAATTTTACATAGCCTGCATATTGGTGAGTTGGTCCCTGATACTGATCTTCTGATGGGGGCGGACAAGGGAGCAATTTAAAAGTCATATTTTCATAGAAATTTTATGTTTAAACGGAGGTGTTGCCATGTTCCGCTCTGCAAAGTTATCGTAGTCGCACTCTATCTCTGTAATAATACGCAATGCAATCAATTTTCCGTCTAAGAGAAGTCGGTTGGCTTCACTGGTACGAGTAAACACCGTTATGTAACTGGCTGGCTGGGATATATCTAGACTGGATTCTCGATAATAAGGTTCTATTGATATTGAACAGTATTAAGAAACTGGAAACCTAAACAGGTTAGTCCTTTTTTTTTCAATATCTAATTCTGTGGGTGGGGGGGGTACATGGGGAATTGAGGGAACTACTGAAATACCTATAGTAATTTCAGTATTTTTATGATATCTCGTGAATTTGTTACTGTCGTAGATTCAATGTTGGTCGCAATTTTTTTTTAGAAATGTTATTAAAGTAAACTATTAAGAGGTACCTAATGCAAAAACCATTTGTTTTGGAATAAACCAGCGTCACTTAGGCAATTCGCTAAATCAGAAGATATACCTAAAGCCCAGCTTCAGATTGGATTGGAATTATAATTGTTGAAATAACAAAAAGTATTGGCCAAGTGCGAGTCGGATTCACACTCGAAAAGTCCCGTACCACCGACGAGCAAAAAGGTGCTAAATAAACACGTTTCATGTATATACCCCTTTTATTTTTAACTTTATTTTGTTTTTATTATTTGTTGTGATAGCCGCAACATAAATACACATTCTGGGAACATATCAATCATCTACCTATTACTATTACTAATATCAAGCCAAAAACGCCAATTAAAACACGTTTCTTGTATAGGGGTCCCCTTTTATTTTTAACTTTATTTTATTTTTATTATTTGTTGTTAGGTATAGCAGCAATATAAATACACATTCTGTGAATACATCAAGGATCTAGATATTACTATTACATTAAAATGAAATAAAAAACGCCAAACAAAACACGTTTTTTGTATTGGGACCCCCGTTCATTCTTGATTTTATTTTGTTTTCATTATTTGATCTTATAGTGAAAATAGAAATACAAACCTTGTACAAATTTCAGGCCTCCATCTATTATGGTTCAAAAGATAGAGCCATGTGACTGACCGACACAAACACGTTTCTTTTATGAGAACCCCTTTTCTTTTTCATTTTATTTTGTTTTTAACTTTATTTTTGGTTTTTATTATTTGTTGTTATAGCGGCAATAGAAATACACATTCTGTGAAAAATGCAAGTCTCTACCTATTACAGTTCAAAAGATAGTAGCTGTGACAGACGGACAGACAGCGGAGGCTTAGTAATTGGGTTCCGTTGGGACCCTTTGAATATGGAACCCTAAAAATACAGGCTTAACCGTAATCACAATTATTAAACCTTAAATTGGTAACGTAAAAAAAAACCCTACGTCACGTATTAATATGTAACGTGGAAGCTAACAGTTTATTTAAGGCATTTGTATTTCACACAGCTTCCAAAAGCTCAGAATACAGGAAAACACAAATACAGTAAAAAGAGGATTCGCCGCCCGTATGTGCAATATCTCACGTGAGATGCGTAACTGTGCACAGTCACAGAATAAGGCTACGACTCCATTGAAGCTGAGACGAGCGCAGCGGAGTGGAGACGTGTAGGATCGACCAATCACATTAGTTGAAATCCACATCTCGTCAATGTCAATGGAAACTGCGAACATTAATGTGATGGGTCGATTGCTACACGTTTCCTTTCAGCTCCGCTCGTCTCCGCCTCAGTGGAGCCGCAGCCTTGACTTAGTATCTACTACGCACAGAAGCCTCTCTCCCAACAAAACTGCCGTTCGCGTCGGTTGGTGTCCGTCAAGATAGCGTACACCGTAAAGATATTCAGAATCTGATGCAGCCAATAAATAGTACCCAAATAGTACCGACGAAATACCTAGGTGAAAAAAATAGTACCCTTAAACTTACTGAAATATAAGGCTTGTTCACGGTGTACGCTACCGGGCGTCAAGCTGGCGTACACTGTTTGTATCTCTGGAACGGCTTTGTTTTTGGAAACGCTTTATATCTCAAAAAATAGTACCCAAATAGTACCCTAGGGCCCTACAATTTCATTTCTCTAGCTATCGTAGAAGCCGAGATATAGTGAGCTCTTTCTATAAGAAATTTCCGGGTACGTCAGCTTGACGGTGTGAAAATTTGTACACCGTTAAGTTATGGAATATCTCGGCTTCTACGATAGCTAGAGAAATAAAATTGTAGGGCCCTAGGGTACTATTTGGGTACTATTTTTTGAGATATAAAGCGTTTTCAAAAACAAAGCCGTTCCAGAGATACAAACGGTGTACGCCAGCTTGACGCTCGGTAGCGTACACCGTGAACAGGCCTTATATTTCGAAAAGTTTAAGGGTACTATTTTTTTCACCTAGGTACCTATTTCGTCGGTACTATTTGGGTACTATTTATTGGCTGCATCAGATTCTGAATATCTTTACGGTGTACGCTATCTTGACGGACACGTCGGTTGACCGGATGGAGCTCTCTCTATACTCATAACGCGTACTAACGCGTGCTTTTTTTGGCCGCTTGGCTATTACCAAAGTATAAAGACAACCAAGTAGTAAGTCTTCGGCCGGCGCGCGACACGTATTTACACAGACGCACGACGCGCGTCTGTGTGAGTGAACGCCATACTGTGGCATGCTCACGCATGCTCAAATCCTTGCGCACACATGCGCGCTCCCGGTGTACCTTTTGTAGGAAGGAAAACTACCGTATACCATGCTATTACCAAGGGCGGATTTGACCCCCCTAGACGACTGAGGAGGTTATACGTTTATAAACACAACAAATTTATTTTTAATTGTTATTTTTACCCGTTTGCTCCTTGTGCCCCCCCCCCCCCCCAGAAAAAAATCATGTGTCCGCTCTTGGCTATTGCTACCCATGGGTGGCGATATTGAATAATAATAACCGCGGAATCGCGGAGTGAGTCAGTCCTGCCAATATACGAGTATTTACTTGTTTTAAATATTTTGCATGTCCTAGGGTGATGTAATGCTGCCTCTACACGATGGCCCACTATGATGGGCCAGCGTGTAGAGGGCATAGTGGTGACGGATGGCTTATGGCGCGTGCGATGGCCGTGGAACGGCGACGGTGTCGGATTTTCGGCCGCACATCAAAGGGAGAGGGAGGAGGGAGAGGCCCATTCCATAGTGTGGACGTCAAATATTGCATGGCCATCTCGCTGGGCCAGCGATGGCCCATCATGTAGAGGAGCTATAAGCCTTTCAAGCGAAAAAAGGTACAAAGATCGCTAATAACGCTGTTACAAATACATCATAAATTTCAACGTAGTTGGTAAGTGATCAGGTGGAGTAGCTGTCCAGGCAAGGCAGGAACGCTGTTTCGAATCTGGCCTTGACTATCAAGTTTGATTTTTAATGTATAGTGCATTGGGGTAATTTCGATTATGGGGTAATTTTGAAAATTAGGATTTTTTAGTAAACTATGCAATAGGTTTATAATTAGTCGAAGCACTATCAGTGTGTCTAGTACAATGTTAGCGTATTAAAGTAAATATATGTTGCGTGCATTGTGAGAAATCTTTACCTCATTTTTAGAATTATTTCGTGCTCGGATTTACTCCAATGCACCCTATTTGGTTTTTTGTATTAATAATCATAAAAATCAAACAAAACATTCTATATGGATACCCTAGAGCAGCGGTCGGCAACCTTTTAGCAGAGGGCCACATAGTAGCTAACGAAATTGACGCGAGCCGGGCCGCACTATGTAATAATTGGTGATTTTATACAATTCTCAATATATCGACCTTTACATATAAAATAGCCAGGCAGGATCGCGGGCCGCAAGTGAGCGGTTCACGGGCCGCATGAGGCTCTTGTTCCTTACAGATAACCTTGGTAATCTGTGAAGATGGATCTAGCTATCTCCGGGAATTTTATTTTCCCTACAGATAACTGTTATTTTTAACGGTTATCTGCAAACAAAAGCTATTCCTTCCAGATAACTAGTTATTTCCAGGGATTTTATTTTCCCCACAGATAACTATTTTTTTTTAACGTTTAACTGTAAGGAAACTTTAATTACCCTAAATTTTTTTCATTACTGTTCAATAAAAGTCAAATATACTAATAAACGCATTATATGTATTTTAAAACATTTAAAAATTCTGTTTCAGTAAACAAATAAATGAAATTTCAGTTTTTCATCTCTCACTAAATTAAAATTTTAATGCCGCTGGTTGCCGCCCGCTGCGCTGCCCTAGAGCACAGTCGTACTAATTTTTTGAAGAAAATGGCTGTAATTAGTAACTTAGTGCACATAACCATAAAGTAGAAATTTCATTGGCAAAATAATTGTAATTAGTACTAGTGTTAACTAGGTTATCGATACTTAACCTGCACAGAAATGCAAACAAACAGGGGAATTAACAAGCTTATTTACATTACCTTTCTTATTGAAGTAATCCACAACTCCATCAGCTAACTGCTGAATAATACCCTGCTTATTCTCAAAGTCTTCGACATTAGCATACAGCACATGTATATGTCTGGGATCATCGTTCATGTACGCCAAACCTTTAATCCTGAGTTTCACCGGCAAATGTTCTTGGAGTAGAGGCCTTGAAAAATATATAAGTGTATTGGCGTAAATTGTAAAACAAACGCACATTAGTTTTTTTCTACAGGTTATAAGATTAAATAGTTAAAACGTAGTCAGCCAAGTCTCTATTCGACCAGTAATTTTATAATGTCGTAAAGCTAGCACTATAGTCCAAATAACCAACTATACTTAGTCCAAAATAAAAAAAAATAATTTCTATCAATACTTAGGCATAATTTTTCTACCAGTGATTTTATATGTTAATTATTTAAATGTGTTCAATTAAATTGCTTATCTTAGAGTTCATCCGTAACAATTGTCATACATTAACGAGTAACATTCGAGTTAATTTGAACCATAGTTGGGTGGGGTAGACTGTACCATAATTGAGGAGTTTTACGGTACCTTTAAGGGACAGATAATCTAAAACTAACATTATAACTTTGTCCTTGGCCTCAGTGAGCAGATTGGAAGCCAAAATCCTCTCCTCATTATCCATTAGACACATGACTCCCGTGGTAACATGCAGTTTGTTGGCTTTAATAAAGATTGACTCATCTATCCCGGGGCTTTGACATTCACGAAGAACACTCTCCTAAAACATACATTCTTAAGAGGAAATAGTAAGGCCGAGAGAATTGAAAATTAGGTATTTGTAAAATGTGTCGCTGTCCCGCACTGCCCGCTTCTCCCCAGCAGAGCGCGATAGAGACAACTGCAGCTTGGACCGAAAATACCTTTTAAAATTTCATGAAAACAACGTTTCGTAGTCCCCTGATTTCTTCCCCAAAACATAACCGATTTAACTAATTTTTTCATTGAACATTAAAGAAAGGCTTTGGCCGTGTTCCTATGTTTTCCTTTTTTTTAATAATCTAGTCAAATTTGTTTTCTGGATGTGTGAACACAGCGGAAAATCTGGCATTTTTTTTAGGTTTTTGAAGGTTAATATCTCTTTTGAGAATCAATTTATCGTAAAAAGGAAAACATAGGAACATATCAATTGTAGCCATAGATTTTTGGACAAAAAATTATTGGTCTACTGGCATTAACCAGGGAGGAAACAGGGGACTACGTTTGTATGGAAAAACTGCCCTCCTGTTTCCTCTTAATACATATATTTAATTGGTATAACAAACAGAGGCATTTAAGCATTTTATTATTGAAGCATTTTCAGAAAAAAGTGTTCCTTTTACTTTTTTTCTGATCATGAACTGTTATCATTTTAGCCAGAATCATGAGTACTTTTGATATTTGAAATAAATATAAGTGTTCCCCATTGTCCATAAAAACTTTTTGTGTCAGTTTGTGACGCCCATACTAAGTGTATGAAAAGAGACACTAAACTGACAAAAACTTTAAGACGCTTTTTTATTAAAAAAAATTATAGTACTCATGATCCTGAGTAAAATGATATGTAACTTTCCATGGTCAGAAAAAAAGTAAATGGTCCACTTTTTTTCTGAAAACGCCCATTTACCCTATATAGGCCAAGGCCCGGGGTGACCGACTCAAGCCACGAGCGAGAGGCACCATAAGCCCCCTCCGGCCGCCATCGCAACCATATTTCGCAACTAGCTTCGATAGATAACTAAATATTCTTTGTACGCAACTGGTTGCGATAGAAGAGTTTTCATTACTTGTTCGCAACTAGTTGCTGGTTGCAAAACATAGTCGACAACGACGTCTAGTTGCGAGCACATAATGAAAACTCTTCTATCGCAACCAGTTGCATACAAAGAATATTTAGTTCTCTATCGTAGCTAGTTGCGATGGCGGCCGGAGGGCATAAGCCGCCGTCACTTTCAATAGGGAACGTGCAGGAACTATAAAGGTGGATTTAGACCAAACGAATTCTAACACATTCTAACCCCACTCTACCAAATTCTTTGTGTGTACACCATGGATGTATAAAATAGAAGGATACCGCGCGGTCTAAGACGCGGGTGAAGCCAAGCAATGGCCGCCGAAGTGAGCATGTGTGGGTTGACGGCCCAATGGCAGCCGACCGGCCCATTATGCTGGTTGATGTGTGCGTGCGTGCGTACAAAGCGCGGCGGCCATTGCTTGGCTTCACCCGCGTCTTAGACCGCGCGGTATCCTTCTATTTTATACATCCATGGTGTACACAAAGAATTTGCTAGAGTGGGGTTAGAATGTGTTAGAATTCGTTTGGTCTAAATCCACCTTAAGGTGGCAGCACTAAATCGACAAAAGAGACACTATGTGGACAGTAAAGGAAACTTTCAGATCTGAAAAGAAAACTGGCTATAAATGTCAATGTTGTAAAAATAAAGTAAGTCGTGGCTACACTAACGTTAATCGTTTCCCGCTAATGTGACTCATGCATTATAGAGTACACGATTCGGATTCGCGGCACCAGTTGGCAGCACCTTCGTTGTGCGCGTGCCCTATTAGGTAAAGCACAAGGAATCTCGGTGGAGCGGCAAATATAATTGGCCTGATATGTTCTTCCCTTTAGTTCTTCCTTGGCCTTGTCAGATCTACATGTCATATTTATCGTCGGGTGACAACCATAACTAACAAAATTTAACGTTAAAACAATTTAAGTAACAATCAACTTTATTAGACTAACAGCACGGTTTATATTCCAATAATTTCAAATTTCATTGTTGTTAGTGAGTTTTTGTTACCACCTGACAAATTATACATATAGGGCCCGTTTCACGAAGCTACAAGTTACAAATTACAAGCGGAAGTCTCTTTTCAATACCTTTTGATAGAAAGAGACTTCCGCTTGTAATTTGTAACTTGTAGCTTCGTGAAACGGGCCCATAGAGTCTGTGCGGAAAGAGAATAGGCGTGGCGAAAAACGGAACTAACCTAACCAGTATGGCCACAGAGCAGAAAATACGGCACATACGGTACAAAAGCATTACAGCGCCCCCCAAAATTAATCCTATTCTCTTTCCGCACAGACTCTAGCTACAGTGCTAGCTAGCTCAAGTGTAGAAATACATAATGTAGAAAATGTGCTCATAAGTATGTCCCAATACACCTTCTACCGTGGCAATAAAAACTTCGTACTATATTTATGAAATCATTTTATTTATTTGATAGGTACATGTTTCTACACTTTGACTGTAAAAGTAAAATAAAAGTAGGTATGTATATGTAAAAGTTGTAGAGTTTTGTAACTCTACAACTTTTAGAATAAATAAATAGAAAGAAAAACAATTTAACAAAATAAAATAAATAAAAACTTATGAAAAGTAAGGAAAGTAAAACAAATAACAATAATATGTACCTACCTGAAATCGTGCAAAATTCTCCATGATATCGAGCTTATTCATAGGTATCGAAATAAAATGAGTGGGCCTCTGCCTCATTCGTGACGATACCACTATCCTACTGATTTCCTGCCTTGCAGCTTTGACATTCTAAAAAAATATAGATTACATTAAAATAGGGTTGCCATACGTCCCGGTACGCCGGGACATGTCCCGGTTTGAAGCATGGTGTCCCGGCGTCGAAATTTAAATATTTATCTAAGCTCCTAGTTTAAAAAATGTGCTTATTAGAGCAATTCTTGGAAGTAAATTCTATGTGGGATTTCAGGGTATGTCCAAAGGCTAAGGTTACGCTGTATAATTATCGAACCTGCTCACAAATTTTCTCGAGAATCAAATGCGACCTGTAAAAGAGGACAGAGAGACATCCGCCAGACATAAAAAATAAATAATAATACGAATAATATAGGTACAAGTTAGAAAGAGTAAATAAATGTACGAGATTCGCATGTAGGGAAGTGGTAACCCGTTCAAAAGTGGAATGGCCTAATACATTTGTATAGGTAGAGAGTCTGTCCAAGCTAATTCTGCAAGTTACAATTTTACAAGTCTAAGCTAGCAACATTGGCTAAATCAACCAATGGTGTAGCTGTATTTGACCAATGTTGCAAGTGTAAACTTGTAAAATTGTAACTTGTAGCTTCGTGAAACGAGGCCCAGGTCAAAAAGAGAATTTAATTAAAAAAAACATATGGCAACATCACAGCAGGAGGACCAATTTAGTCTTGATACTTAGCAATTAACATCCCGTTTAGTAAGTAATAGTACCTGTATAATGTGTCCGCTGTCTACATACCTAGGTTTTTTTTAAAGCCTTTTTTCGACAACTACATATGGGCATACACGTAAGTCTCAAACTAACCTAATGAAATAGAATTTCTTAACCATCATTTACCAAATAATGTCCTATTAGGAGACTTCAGATTCAGATTCGCCAAGATGAAAAGTAATACAACGTGACTTATGGAGAAGAGTAAAAGTGAATGAAAACATAAAAGTTAATGAACGTTTGGATAACTAGGTCGGTACGCTTTTATTTTTTATTTTAATCTTACGGCAGCATTGGGTCCGAGTATAATGATATCTCCATTTTTGCCATATCCTGGTAAATTAATTTCTGTCTCTGTGTCCTGTTCAATCCCCCTTTTGGTTTGCCCTTGTTTTCCAATTATTAGTCCAAAGTATTGCCTGTAATACAAGTGTTCTAATTATAAAGATTAAGGAAACACAACGTACAGAATATTTTTCTATTAAAGTCCGAGTTTTTTCATTATATAGTCTTAATTCCGAAAGCTTGATGTTCTTGGAAAGAGTAATAAGAATATTGCTGATAACTGTAAGGATACAAATAGATCAAAGTAGGTATATTAACTTCGCAACATGGAAATGTGTTCTATGTCCGAAACCATCGAGTTTTTCTATTTCAATGTTATCATTTGCGCCGTTCTCGTCGCTGTCCATTACTGAAAAAGGAAATATTTTAATTATGATAGAAAACTACGTAACATAAATATTTGGAGATCCCAGAACTTTTATTTCTAGCCATCTTTTTATTTATTTTTTTCAACTAGGTATATTAACTACGTACCAAAGTAGGATATATTATATACCTATAGGGTGGGTGTTTTTCATGCTTGCGCATGAAAATGTAGTTAATAAGTAGGTACCTATTTTTATAATTAATTACATTATGACATAAGACTTACCGTTTCCCCTGTCCTAGTTTCTGCTACCTATACTTAATAAAACGAAAAATATCACAAAAGACGTGATTATACATCGCTTCACCAAATATAACGAAAACTAGTGCATCAGCTTATCTTATCACGCTATACATATCTACTCATATTGTTTACGCGCAATTAAATTAACTTACCAGTAATTGGAATTCTGTTGCAATAAACAAAGTTTTCCTATAATAATTCAACTTTGTTTCACCTATCCCGTCTACACACACGGACTAACCACGCCAAAAGCGCATGCGTGGACATAAGTCTTGTAGGTGTCTATTTTAGAGACGCATATTATAGATAATGGAACCAACTTCCTGCAGTGTATTTCTATTTTGCCGAGTGCACCAACTGTGAGAAGAAATACCTAGCAATTTGTACAATTCCCATTAGTACTTACCTATAAATACGTTAAAATAAGTATAATAGATACATGTACGCTATTGCGCGTTATTCTTATTACATAAAGGTGGACCTTAACCTTAACACAATGACCTTACAAGTTGCGTACAAAAAGTGTTGCCAGAAAGCTCACTCACATTACCCTTAAAACCTTTTTTGATGCACCATACTTACATCTTCTCTTTAATTGAATTTTTGAAGCATATTCTTAGATGGTGCAAAGAATTCAGCTGTGAGGATCGGCAATCTCTCACGCGTTTATCCTTTATTATAATTATTAGCTTGGGGAAAAAGTTAATGTTTCCACAACGGCATTAGAAAATGGTTAATGGAATATGCCGATTGCCAGTTTACTGACCTGACATTGCCATAACAGTGCAAGTGACGAAATAAGAGTTATGTTATGACGTTATTTGGCACTACCAAAAGTACCAAAATACTTCGCAGCGCTAACAAACAAGCACCGCTCGAACTTTCATTAGAGTCTGAATGTTGGTAGAAATTACCAAAAGTTTAACATTTCAACGCGTTAATAGCAATTATAGATACTTAAACCATAAACCATACTTATGTTGACTAAACTTATTTATTTTTCATGCGATTTTACGTTTCCTTTAGGGCCGATACAGACTGCGCAGTCGGCGTGCAGTTGTGATGCAGTTCCCATACAAATCGTAGGGAGTTGCAGTTGGGTTGCAGTCCGTTTGTATCGGCCCTTAAAAAATACACCATTTTCCCCCACGCATTTTCCCAAACAATTTATTTCCCTGCTCTTACACTCCCCCCAAAGATTATATTATATACCCCTGTATTACCATTATTATTATTTGTATTATTGTTTATACTATCTAACTACTGTCATGTCTCAAGCAAATAAATTTTCATTTCATTTCATTTATTCCTCACCTGAGGTCAAAAAAATCTGTAAATTAGGGGTTTATCCCTTAACTGACATCAGTGGCCTACAAGCATATTTTACGGGTAAAAACTGCGAAAGCTGTCATGTGTTGCCAGTGTTAAATATATTATGTAACTACCTACGTATGTAAGTTTATTCTTTTCTTTCCACTGCTGTTTTTTTGTTCAAAAACCTAAATCATTGCTTTATTAACTGACGTCAAAAAGTAGGAGTACTTTTTGACGTCAGTTAATAAAGTACCGTAGTGACCCCTAACTTCGCCTAGGGTGCCTATCTTTGCCTAGTTGATTTTCCTAAACTTGCTTTACGACAAGCTACAATTACCTAAAACTATATCAAGTAAATGTATAAGTACTGAATATTGAATAGTTTTATGTGCAGGTTTTCTTACAAGATTTTTAGGAAAATCAACTAGGCAAAGATAGGCACCCTAGGCGAACTTAGGGGTCACTACGGTAATGATTTAGGTTTTTGAACAAAAAAACAGCAGTGAGCGAGCCGAGCTCAGTTCTCGGTTCTTTGGAATCTTTTTTTACGTATATTCCCCGATTACTCGAGTACGGCTGGACTCATTGGTAAATTATTATTTTTAGGTAAAAAATCTCCCAGATGATTTCATTGCCACCAGGTCAGGATCTGATGACGTGATCTTGGAGAAATCGAGGGAATTCTTTTAATTATTATACCTACGGCTATTTGGGTATTTCATAGGTATTTCTGCATTTTATTAAATATATTAGTTTGAAATGTTTGAAGTCGATTAAAAATAGGGATGTAACGATACCGGTATATCGGTACCGCCGATTATATATAACCGATATTTGACCAGCGCGAAAAGATTTTGCGGTATGAAAAAAAATCTACAAAAAGTAATTTCAATTACTGACTTAATTTATGTACTCGTATTGATTGGTCTATAATTACTACCTATATTTTATTAGAAGAGAAAAATTGAAAAATTATATGTCTCGGGCAGGATTCGAACCTGCATCTCCTCGGCTATCCGGGCCAGCAGGCGCCTTAACCAACTAGGCTACCGAAACTCTGTCCAAGTCATCGAATCTTTCAACCAGTCCCTTCATTTGTGACGTCATTCTGGGTGACGTATGTAGCACCATCTACCATTGAGTCCTTACAACCCATATGTATGGCACTGTGGTCCCAACTCGTATTGAGAAATCCACAATAACGATGTACTACACCCCAAACATGATTTTTTATTAAAGCATTAACGACTGCCAACGAATTCTAAATTTTATTAGAAGAGAAAAATTGAAAAATTATATGTCTCGGGCAGGATTCGAACCTGCATCTCCTCGGCTATCCGGGCCAGCAGGCGCCTTAACCAACTAGGCTACCGAAACTCTGTCCAAGTCATCGAATCTTTCAACCAGTCCCTTCATTTGTGACGTCATTCTGGGTGACGTATGTAGCACCATCTACCATTGAGTCCTTACAACCCATATGTATGGCACTGTGGTCCCAACTCGTATTGAGAAATCCACAATAACGATGTACTACACCCCAAACATGATTTTTTATTAAAGCATTAACGACTGCCAACGAATTCTAAATTTTATTAGAAGAGAAAAATTGAAAAATTATATGTCTCGGGCAGGGACTGGTTGAAAGATTCGATGACTTGGACAGAGTTTCGGTAGCCTAGTTGGTTAAGGCGCCTGCTGGCCCGGATAGCCGAGGAGATGCAGGTTCGAATCCTGCCCGAGACATATAATTTTTCAATTTTTCTCTTCTAATAAAATTTAGAATTCGTTGGCAGTCGTTAATGCTTTAATAAAAAATCATGTTTGGGGTGTAGTACATCGTTATTGTGGATTTCTCAATACGAGTTGGGACCACAGTGCCATACATATGGGTTGTAAGGACTCAATGGTAGATGGTGCTACATACGTCACCCAGAATGACGTCACAAATGAAGGGACTGGTTGAAAGATTCGATGACTTGGACAGAGTTTCGGTAGCCTAGTTGGTTAAGGCGCCTGCTGGCCCGGATAGCCGAGGAGATGCAGGTTCGAATCCTGCCCGAGACATATAATTTTTCAATTTTTCTCTTCTAATAAAATTTAGAATTCGTTGGCAGTCGTTAATGCTTTAATAAAAAATCATGTTTGGGGTGTAGTACATCGTTATTGTGGATTTCTCAATACGAGTTGGGACCACAGTGCCATACATATGGGTTGTAAGGACTCAATGGTAGATGGTGCTACATACGTCACCCAGAATGACGTCACAAATGAAGGGACTGGTTGAAAGATTCGATGACTTGGACAGAGTTTCGGTAGCCTAGTTGGTTAAGGCGCCTGCTGGCCCGGATAGCCGAGGAGATGCAGGTTCGAATCCTGCCCGAGACATATAATTTTTCAATTTTTCTCTTCTAATAAAATTTAGAATTCGTTGGCAGTCGTTAATGCTTTAATAAAAAATCATGTTTGGGGTGTAGTACATCGTTATTGTGGATTTCTCAATACGAGTTGGGACCACAGTGCCATACATATGGGTTGTAAGGACTCAATGGTAGATGGTGCTACATACGTCACCCAGAATGACGTCACAAATGAAGGGACTGGTTGAAAGATTCGATGACTTGGACAGAGTTTCGGTAGCCTAGTTGGTTAAGGCGCCTGCTGGCCCGGATAGCCGAGGAGATGCAGGTTCGAATCCTGCCCGAGACATATAATTTTTCAATTTTTCTCTTCTAATAAAATTTAGAATTCGTTGGCAGTCGTTAATGCTTTAATAAAAAATCATGTTTGGGGTGTAGTACATCGTTATTGTGGATTTCTCAATACGAGTTGGGACCACAGTGCCATACATATGGGTTGTAAGGACTCAATGGTAGATGGTGCTACATACGTCACCCAGAATGACGTCACAAATGAAGGGACTGGTTGAAAGATTCGATGACTTGGACAGAGTTTCGGTAGCCTAGTTGGTTAAGGCGCCTGCTGGCCCGGATAGCCGAGGAGATGCAGGTTCGAATCCTGCCCGAGACATATAATTTTTCAATTTTTCTCTTCTAATAAAATTTAGAATTCGTTGGCAGTCGTTAATGCTTTAATAAAAAATCATGTTTGGGGTGTAGTACATCGTTATTGTGGATTTCTCAATACGAGTTGGGACCACAGTGCCATACATATGGGTTGTAAGGACTCAATGGTAGATGGTGCTACATACGTCACCCAGAATGACGTCACAAATGAAGGGACTGGTTGAAAGATTCGATGACTTGGACAGAGTTTCGGTAGCCTAGTTGGTTAAGGCGCCTGCTGGCCCGGATAGCCGAGGAGATGCAGGTTCGAATCCTGCCCGAGACATATAATTTTTCAATTTTTCTCTTCTAATAAAATTTAGAATTCGTTGGCAGTCGTTAATGCTTTAATAAAAAATCATGTTTGGGGTGTAGTACATCGTTATTGTGGATTTCTCAATACGAGTTGGGACCACAGTGCCATACATATGGGTTGTAAGGACTCAATGGTAGATGGTGCTACATACGTCACCCAGAATGACGTCACAAATGAAGGGACTGGTTGAAAGATTCGATGACTTGGACAGAGTTTCGGTAGCCTAGTTGGTTAAGGCGCCTGCTGGCCCGGATAGCCGAGGAGATGCAGGTTCGAATCCTGCCCGAGACATATAATTTTTCAATTTTTCTCTTCTAATAAAATTTAGAATTCGTTGGCAGTCGTTAATGCTTTAATAAAAAATCATGTTTGGGGTGTAGTACATCGTTATTGTGGATTTCTCAATACGAGTTGGGACCACAGTGCCATACATATGGGTTGTAAGGACTCAATGGTAGATGGTGCTACATACGTCACCCAGAATGACGTCACAAATGAAGGGACTGGTTGAAAGATTCGATGACTTGGACAGAGTTTCGGTAGCCTAGTTGGTTAAGGCGCCTGCTGGCCCGGATAGCCGAGGAGATGCAGGTTCGAATCCTGCCCGAGACATATAATTTTTCAATTTTTCTCTTCTAATAAAATTTAGAATTCGTTGGCAGTCGTTAATGCTTTAATAAAAAATTACTACCTATGTTAATTATATCTTTGGTTCATATATTTTTAATTTTGAGTTGACAATTTATTTATTTAAATACACTTTCAAGGTTGTCTATCTGTTAAATATAGCCAAGTTTTAGGTATAATAAGGACATACATAGTTCTGAGGTACATACTTCATTATTAAGCTAAGATATCTGTATCGGTATCGCCGATAATTTACTATAATAATCGGTATGTGTCCGTCAAGATAGCGTACACCGTAAAGATATTCAAAATCTGATGCAGCCAATAAATAGTACCCAAATAGTACCGACGAAATACCTAGGTGAAAAAAATAGTACCCTTAAACTTTTCGAAATATAAGGCCTGTTCACGGTGTACGCTACCGGGCGTCAAGCTGGCGTACACCGTTTGTATCTCTGGAACGGCTTTGTTTTTGGAAACGATTTATATCTCAAAAAATAGTACCCAAATAGTACCCTAGGGCCCTAAAATTTTATTTCTCTAGCTATCGTAGAAGCCGAGATATTCCATAACTTAACGGTGTACAAAATTTCACACCGTCAAGCTGGCGTACCCGGGAATTCCTTATAGAAAGAGCTCACTATATCTTGACGGACACTAATCGGTATCGGTAAAATTATGTATCGTTACATCCCTAATAAAAAACATTTTTTTTTAAGCTAATTATATTAGCTGTCGTCGTCGATTCCACAGAAAATGTTCGGCACCTGGGCCGTAAGTAGTACATACTGCCAGGAGTGGCCCACTCCGCGATTTCGCCGCGAGGCTAATAGTACCAAATTTCGCCCCCCCGAAAGGGGCTTAGCCAGCTACCATAACAGCACGCGTTATGAAATGAAATAATTTATTTTTGCAAGTAGGCCTCAAGGGCTCTTTCACATGTCCGATTCCTTTGGATAGGGTGAGACGGTCGGATGCGGTGCGTTCCGTCCGGTGGTCGGACCCGAACGTCAGTTTTGTTAGAAAGAGAATGTGTGTACGGTAGAGTCTGTGCGGAAAGAGAATAGGCGTAGCAAAAAACGGAACTAACCTAACCAGTATGGCCACAGAACAGAAAATACGACACATACGGTACAAAAGCATTACAGCGCCCCCCAAAATTAATCCTTTTCTCTTTCCGCACAGACTCTATTAGTAGGTACTACTACTTATTCTGTGATACTGCGATTTAAGCATTGACTTTATAAGGACCCGGTCAATGAGCGAGACTAATGGTATCGACACACTGGCTCTAAAAATCTATTTATACCATGTTTCTTTTATGAATCTGCTTATCGTGGTTTCGCAGCCTTTGGCCACGCAAGTAGGAATTTCTTCGAGCGGCTGACAAAATCACGTTGACTTGACACATCCTACCGTCGACGGTAGGTACACCTTCGCTTGACTCCAATCCACTATTCAGAAGACAAATAATAAAAATACCAAGGCACTTTTACAAATTCGTTTATTACCGTAAAACTAAGGGATAGATATTACATAAGTGGGTTGATAATACCCATCAGGTCCTATAGCGTGTCGCTGTGATAAGTGAATTTCGCTCAGTTCCATCACACCGAAATCAAAATCGCCGAACCTTTCGAGAATCTCCGACCCGTCGAAAGACTCTCGCTTCCCTCTTGCGGCACTCGCGTCTTGATGAGACTCACCCCTGTACTTAGAGTTGAGCAACGTTACGTGCAGTTTGACATTGTCTCGGCCCCATTCTTCTTTCTTCATTAAACCTATAAACGACGTATTGATAATAATAAAAACCCGAGTACCTACATTCTTTTTTTTAAGCTGACATACTTGCAGGTTGCAAAAATCGGACCAGGTGGGGGCCGTGGCGTTCCCTAGGATCGAACCAGGCTCCCATACAAATCGCAGCTGGCATGCAGTCCGTCTGTATCGGCCCTATCCCGTTGAAGGACGATTAACGTGAGTGTAGCTTTGACTTACTATATTTGACATTGACACTTACATATTATCATTGACAGCTTGATTTGACAGGGGCGATAGTTTCCTTTATTGCCCGCCCGTGTCTCTTTTGTCGTTTAGTGCTGCCACCTATAGTTCGTGCACGTTCCCTATACTTGACATTTATAACCAGTAGGACATTTTTGCAGGCCTGATGAGTACATAGTATCTTTTGTCGATTTAATGCTGCCATCTATATTCCTACACGTTCCCTATACGTTATGATGTTTTTATGCCGTTCTCAGACTACGGGCCTTGTCACACTTGAGATTTGAGGGTGAGCTGCGGGCGAGTTTCCTACAAAACCAGGCGACATTTGTATGGAACTTCGCTTTTTACTCGCCCGCAGCTCGCTCGCAAGTCGCAAGTGTGATAAGGCTCTAAAGGTACCATATAAGTAGTTGTCAATAAAAACTAGTATCATCTGTAGACCTGTGCTCAGCAGTGGGGGGAATAAGGCTAATATAATGATAATGTATGTAGTATGAATAAGGACCTAGCAATAGATTACTGCAGCGGTCGGACACCGCTTAGCGGCCAAGGGCTACATAGTACTCGTAGCTAAGGAAATTGACGCGGGCCGCATTTTGTTAATAATTTGTGATTTTATACTATTCGGAATATAGCGACCGCAATACAGACCGGAATAAAAGGCCGCAAGTGAGCGGTTCACGGGCCGAATGCGGGCCGCAGGTTGCCGACCGCTGGATTACTGCTGGGATGGTGATGCTAGCCTGATAATGCAGCGCAGTACCTCCGCGTACCTACTGGTCAGGGTCCGAGAGGCCTCCTAAGCTTGGGGGCCCCGGTTTATGGCCACCGCCTAGCCCTTCACTAGTTACTGTTTTTTATATTACCTAATTACATAGATTATGAACACATTATTATCACGAGCATGGTTGCTCGTAATAATAATGTAGCTTTGTTTGCTTAAATACTATTGTGGTTGACTTTACCTACATGCTAAAATAGTACATTACACAACTAGGGTGGTAAAAAAAGAAAGGCCGAGATCGCAGATGTTTGCGGCCCGAGCTGCAAGCGAGGGACGTAAATATGCGATCGAGGGCTTTCTTTATTGCCTCCCGTGTTGTGTACATCATTTTATGTCTACACTTGGCCAAGAAGCGGCTTTTTTCGTACGCGTCGCGTAGCGTGCGGAAAAAGCCACTTCATGGCCAGGAGTGGCATAATACGTTTTTTTTTTACCTTCCTTATTGAAATAATTCACAATTCCATCGGCTAACTGCTGCAGGATCCCAGGCGTGGACTCAAACTCTTGCACATTGGCATAAAGGACGTCAATATCTCTGGGGTCATCATTCATGTAGGACAAACCTTTGATTCTAATTTTTACAGGCAAATGTCCTTGAAGTATAGGCCTGAAAAAAATAAATCCCTGATGAGTGTTAAACAAATAAAATAACATCTGTGTTTACAGCGACTGCCACTCATCTGCAACAGTGTAGAGTCTGTGCGGAAAGAGAATAGGCGTGGCGAACTAACCTAACCAGTATGGCAAATACGGTAGAAAAGCATTACAGCGCCCCCAAATCTAAATCCTCTTTCTCTTTCCGCACAGACTCTATTGTTAAACAAGAGACTAAAACAAGCAAATATTTAACGATTTTTAAGCGTAGTTTGTCCTCTTTTCCTTGCAGTCGAAATTATAAATAACGGCGTTTGCACACGAGGTTTGATACCATTATGCTATTCAAGTAATATTTTTATCTCTTCATATTTAGTTTCGAGTTTGACAGGTTATATGGATACATGATACCGTTTTCTGCAAAATATAAGTTGCGGTAATTACAAGAAACTTATTTATGTATTGGAAAATCTCAACTAACATATATATTAACTAACATTATAACTTTCTCCTTGGCCTCTGTAAGAATTTTCGAGGCGAAAATTCTCTCTTCATTATCCATCAAACACAGAACGCCTAGAGTTAAATGTACTTTGTTAGCTCTAATAAAGATAGACTCCTCTATTCCACGACCTCGACAGTTGTGAAGAACACTTTCCTGAAACATAAATGAAACGTATATTTATTTAGTAATAGAATAGTTAAAAATGTGTGTAGAATAACATTTGGACATTTAGCAGTATAAATTTTGAAATGAAATGAAAATATTAGTTCGGTTTTCACACTGGATAAAAATATCAAGGTTGGGACCTTCTATTAAGCATTACTTTACTATAATGCACTTATAAGGAGACCTCACTCCTCAATAACTTCATTATTGTCAGAAACCTAATAAATCTTATTTATTTCATCAGTGGAAATATTGGAAATACTAGTAAGTAGGATAAAACACATTAAGTATACCGTGTGTAATGTATATACCTGAAATTGTAAAAAATTCTTCACAATATCTGGTTTATTCATAGGTATTGAAATAAAATGTGTAGGCTTCTGTTTCATTCGCGATGACATGACTATCATATCAATTCGCCGCTTTGCAGCTTTTACATTCTGGAATAAATATTAAATTATTATAATACACAGCCAAATAGGCTAAGAAAAAATTTGGTAGCTCTAAATCGGGGGTCGGGAAACTTTTTGGACAAAGAACCATATGCCGGAAAAATATCCATTTTTCAAACGCTCAAAGAGCCGCAGTTTTGTGTACCAGGTTTTCACTGTATACCAAATTTTTTTTGGAGGGTATTTGAAGAGTTACAACGAACCCTTCAAATAGCCGCACGCAGCTTGCCGACCTCTGACCTAGGTGATACTGATTTGTTATTAAATCTTTGAAGCATTAGAAAACAAAATGCTGAAAAAAGATTTCAGTAGTTAGCAATTATGTTTAGGATATGGGCTGATACCATTTATCACTAACAGAAAGTATAATTATGTCTGTCTAGTAAGAATGTAATATAAAAAAGGGGAATAAAAAAAATGGATAAATAAATACTTTATGTTACTGATGAATATATACATAAGTATAAATTTCATGATTTTTACATGAATAATCAATCCTTAACACTTTCACGGACAGTACGTCCACAGACAAGGCATATGTATGCTTAAGAACGATTTAATTGATAGTACTGTCTGTGAAATTGTTAAGATAATTTTTTTTCATAATGCACATAGATAATAGATAAGAAACAAGGTATAAACCCCATACACAGGCTCATATCCTGTAAGATAGGATGAAGTGCTAAGTATATTATACTAAGTTGTGAAATCTTACACCAGTACTTGGTCCTAATATAGTGATATCTCCGTCTTTGCCCTGTCTTGGTATCTTAATTTCTGTCTTAGTGTCATGTTCAATTCTGCTTTTTGTATATCCTTTCTTTCCAATTATTGCTCCAAGGTAATGTCTGTGGAATTAAAAGTAAGAAAAAGGTGATGAAAAATAATTACCACATCGCACATCACATTTTAAGAATAAGCAGTTCGACAACAACAACATACATGGAGCAAAGTGCTAAGGTGTTGTTCTGCAATTAGAATCATATACATTGGTGTCGTCGAGTAGATTGCTTCAACCAGAGTCATACTAAACAGGTATGCCTTCAAAAAGCATATATATGAAAGCAAGCTTCAAGGAGATTGGATGTTAAAAGCAAAAGTGTTAGAGAATAATTTTACTATGTATGAAAATTCCAATTGTTATTTATTTTTTATATATAATGGGGCCTTAACATGATGATGGATTTAATGTGAAATAGGTACACTTCAAATACATGCTTTAGGTTTAGGTGAAATATACAATCTACAAGCATTGAAATAAAAGCTTGTTGCATAAACAACTACAATATATCAGAGTTACATACATACTTTGAAACATGAAAACTTGTACTGTATCTGGAATCGTTGAGTGCCACAACTTCAATATTATCATATTCCTCATTCTCATCACTATCATCCTTGTAAATAGTTTCTGAAAAGTAAAAATTTATATTTTAAATCTACAAATATGTATCTTAATGAATAAATACATGTTTTCTTACGACAGTGGAACCTCAATATATCGAGCCTCAATAAGACGAAATTCTCATCCTATACCACGAAATTAAATCCTATATCCTACTCGAAATATTAGACCTCCGTAAGTTAAAGTTATTGATGACTCCCTACAAGACGTTTTACTACATTTTTTACCTCTATATCTCGAAATAGATGAATGTTACCTCTATATCTCAAAGGAACCGTTCTTTTGTTTTATAACCTCTGTATCTCTAAGTTTGTGAATATATACCTCTGTAACTCGAAGAAAAGTTATATGCATCTAGTCTATATGAAATTTTACCTCTAAAACTCGAATTTTTATTTATTTGTGGCTGTCCATCAGAAAAGGGACCTTACGTCAACGCCATAAGGACCCTTTTCTGATGGAATGCCACATTTTACCTCTGTAACTCGAAGTTAAAAAGCACAGAAGCCCTAACCTCTACATATAAGTCGAACATGGGCCCATGAAATCTCTGTAAGTCGAAGACCTCGTTAACACGAATTTTTAGCGTTTCCCTTGAGTTTCCACGTATCGAGGTTCCACTGTATAACTTTCTTACCATTTTCGTATAAATCGTGTTCCTGAAAAGAATTTACATCTACAGATGTATCTGTGTTTCGGTAACATCTCCCTTCTATCCACACCAACTCCGGTTTCAGAATATTAGACATTTTAATCAACTTTACAACCTTATATCTATAATATTACTCTCGATAGACTATTATCTTGAAGTAATTGAACGAGTGTAAATGTCTTCTTTTTCAATAAATCGAAATAAATATCATAAAACGTCTTGTATTTCTGATTCTGTTATAACTTGTAACGAACTGTCATTTTGACAGTTATTATCAAGAAACGTTCGGAAATAAGATTTATCGCAAGCAATATTCCTTGCGTTCAATATTAAGCTTAGTACAGACCAACTTTAGCAATATTATCGTCATTGCCAGACATTTCCATACGGCAATCGGGTCCCATAGTCTTCTTAAGGTGGATTTAGACCAAACGAATTCTAACACATTCTAACCCCACTCTACCAAATTCTTTGTGTACACAAAGAATTTGGTAGAGTGGGGTTAGAATGTGTTAGAATTCGTTTGGTCTAAACCCACCTTTATAAGATTATCGGAACGTGCGCACCATATCCACTCAATTCATTTCCAATTCGATAGTCAATTTTCACATCTCACAGATATCCCAACGACAATATCCCCTTATCGATATATGACACACTGAGGTTGTGCTCGCAGCACAACCTCAGTGTGATCTGTTCGCAAGTTCGATTGGACGACTGATAATTGAGTGCAAGAAAGTAGCGGAACGTGAGATGCCTGCAAGTACGCTTCAATGAATGTAGTAGTTTTAGATTATTTAGATATATTTAAGTTTGTACCGCTTTGGCTATGCTGTAATGGTATAAATGTTATGTGCAATAAAGAATATGATTCCAACAGGAATAACGTCACATATCTATTTTTCAGATTTTCCTAACATGTTCCATCTTTTTAATATAGACCGTCACATTTGGCTAAGACCCCTAGGCCTCTCGGCGTGTGAGGTAATACATGGATGACTCCTAAAAGGCTAAGATGGCCGGCCCAACATTAGTCTTGTTCTCCACATGATGCCCGACACCGGCGAAGCCAACGAAAACGAGGATGGCAGGATCAATGGAGCGAGACAGAGTATAATAATAATATAATATAATAATAATATTTATTTCAAAAAACATCTTACAAAGATTTCCTTAAAAAGTAGAAGTTCCACTTCCTAAATAGGCTAACACCTGTACTTTAGGATAAGCATCGCTCCTCCCCGTGAAAAAGCTTGATGTTTAAAAATTTTTAAAACAAAAAATAAAAACCGACTTCCAAAAACTTAAACTAAAAAGCAGAAAATAATATGTTAATTACCCGAAAGAAATGGATAATCAACGATTCATATATACATATACAGATATTTATAGTTTTTAACCTGTTTTTTTGAAGTCGGTGCCTGCCACGCAAAGCTGGCTATGCTGAGCTCCTTTTATCGTTAGCTGGCACCGACTTCAAAAAAGCAGGTTAAAAACTATAAATATCTGTATATGTATATATGAATCGTTGATTATCCATTTCTTTCGGGTAATTAACATATTATTTTCTGCTTTTTAGTTTAAGTTTTTGGAAGTCGGTTTTTATTTTTTGTTTTAAAAATTAACTTTATTTTTAAATTTTTAGTGGCGCTGTAAAAATACTATTTTAACCAAATAGACTAAAGTCTATTTAGTTAAAAGAAAATTTTTCCAAATCGGTCTAGCCTCAAGTAATCGGGGAACAAACCTACATAAAAATTGATCTTTGTTTTGAAGTCGGTTAAGAAACTAAGAAAAATACCAAAATCGCTATATGTGTGCCTCTAATATTTGAAGAGTTCCCTCGATTTCTCCAAGATCCCATCATCAGATCCTGATTTGGTTGCAATGGAATCACCTCGGAAGTATACCCTTTCAAACAAAAAAATAATTTTCCAAATCGGTCCAGCTGTTTTTAAGTAATCGGGGAAGAAACCTACATAAACATTTGTTCCTTTTTTGAAGTCGGTTAACACTAAAAACTTATTGCTAGTAAGAAATGGACAAGAAACTACGAAAAATACCGAAATCGCTATATGTGTGCCTCTAATATTTGAAGAGTTCCCTCGGTTTCTCCAGGATCCCATCATCAGATCCTGATTTGGTTGCAATGGGACCATTTCGGAAGTATACCCTTTCAAACAAAAAAAGAATTTTTCAAATCGGTCCAGCCGTCTTCGAGTAATCGCGTAACAAACATACAAAAAAAAAAACATTCAGACGAATAGAGAACCGGCCTTCTTTTGGAAGTCGGTTAAAAATACAGTTGAGTCTTGCAAACTTACATTACAACTAAAAAGATTATATACTAGTAACACTAAGTGTGCTCGTGTGTGTGTGTGTGTGTGTGTCTGTGTGTGTGCGTGCGCGCGCGTGTGTGTGTGTGTGTGTGACATTTTATCTTAGGCAATTACTTTTAGGATATCTTCCGTCTCGTCGTAGTTTTTATTTAGTAGCCAATTAGTTAACTTCTTCTTACACTCATTTTTGGTCAAAGGATAAACATTTAGAATTTTATTTATTTTATTATACACGTATGGTCCGGTAAAGGCAAAGTACTTTTTGATAAAGCTGGTTTTAAATTTGATTGCTCTGTTAGCAACCATGTGGGGTCTCCGAGTATTGGGAATTAATTGTTTGTCATAACATAAGGTGGAATGGTAATTAAGAATACACGATAGAATGAACAGTTGTCTGCAAGTCAAAATCTTAGCAGTGCTATATAACAATTCAGTTGGGTGGGTGAAAGGTAAGAAATACATGACTTTCAATACGGCGCGTTGAGCAACCTCCAAAGTATGCATTAAAGTTTTTGGGGCCCCGCCCCATACTCCTATGCAATAATTCAGCAGAGACTGGCATAATGCAAAGTAAACACGTTTTAGTAGATTGACATCGGCTACATGTCGTAAGTTTTTGAAGATAAATATTAATTTACGAACTCTTTTACTAAGCAATTCAATATGTGAACAAAAATTAAGCCTAGAGTCCATGTAGACTCCAAGATATTTCATGGTGTTGGTTCTAAGTAAAGGCTGACACAAACAGGTAGCGCCTCGTGAGTTGTGGCAGATATGCGCTTTCAGAGATAAATCGCTAGCAGGTTGTCCCGGATACCTTATAGAATGTGTTATGTATTGTGTTTTTTTAACATTTAGAGTTAGGAGATTCTGGGCTAGCCATTCCGTAACTGCATCTAAACCTTTCTGAGCGGATTCAAAAACTTCCTGCCAAGAATTCTCGGCAAATACAAGGACAGTGTCATCGGCGTATGATATGATTTTGCCACCAGGAATGGTAAGTTGGCAAAGATCGTTGATATATATTAGGAAGAGAATAGGACCTAATATACTGCCCTGTGGCACTCCATAGTTGATTGGTAGGTCATTGCTCATCCATTCTCCAATTGTAACACGCTGACTCCTGTTGTTTAAATAATCCTTGAATAAGGCGAACGGTTTACCTCTGACACCAAGTATTTCGAGTTTTTTCAAAAGAATCGGCACTGACACCGTATCAAATGCCTTTGCCAGGTCTAAGTATACTGAGATACATTTTTTGCCGTTATCTAATTTACTTGCAATGAAACTTGTCAATTCCTGCACCGCGTCGCTTGTAGATCTACCTTTGCGGAATCCGTATTGGTTATTAGAAAGAATGTTATAATTATCTAAATATGAGGTTAATCTTTTGCTTATAACACGCTCTAGTAGTTTTGACAGAGAAGGCAAAATTGAGATTGGGCGGTAATTACTTGGAAGGTTTTTGGTACCATTTTTATATATGGGAACAACTTTTGACTTTTTTAAGGCATCAGGAAAGATACCTTTTTCTAAACACAGATTAAATACGTGGGTTAATATAGGCACAAATACTTGTCTATGAGTTTTAAGTAAAGAGTTTGTAATCCCGTCCCATCCTACTGAGCATGCATTTTTTAAGCCCATAATTAACTCTTCCAGCTCTTGTTCGTCTGTGTTTATTAATAGCATGGAATTAGACTGACGCGTAAGATTGGTTGTTACTATATCGCTTGGAATACTGGTGTTATAGATAATGTTTTCCGCTAAAGTTTTCCCCACATTAACAAAGTAGTCGTTGATTTGGTTTAAAGATTCTTAAAGATAGAGTGGAGAACAATTGTATAAATGATATAAATCAAGCGTCGCCAACAGATAACTGACATATTTATAGTGGGCCGGCGTTTGTACTTACGAGCCGCAGGCACACATCAACAAGTTTTTGCCTACTACCCGCAGCACGCACACAGTGACCTGACCAACCAGCGTTGAAGAAACCGGCGGACTAGAGGTACTTCAGTTATTTGTTAGCGAGGCTACGTCCGTATATTTATTTTAAGGTCCTTCCTTAGTACCTATAGATTATCTGAGTTCACTTGAATCAGTGCCGGTAAAAAATACACGAGGAACGGTACAATACTTTTGTACTCTAAACTGAAAAATTTAAACACTGCTTACGCACGGCTAGAGTCTGTGCGGAAAGAGAATAGGCGTGGCGAAAAACGGAACTAACCTAACCAGTATGGCCACAGAACAGAAAATACGGCACATACGGTAGAAAAGTATTACAGCGCCCCCCAAAATTAATCCTATTCTCTTTCCGCTCCTATCTTATTTCGGTGTCGCATGCTGTCCAATGACTCCCTCCGTCTTTTATGAGGAAGAGCCATACAATATTTGGATTAGCGCGGTGGTATTAAGGTGATTCGAGTCGGCCGGTTCTCCACAAAAACATAAAGAGGGTCATCATTTGCTTCCACGGCATCAATCGTGGTTGAAATGCGTTTCATTTTATAGATTGATACATTTTGTCTGCGCGAAATGAGGAGAAGTCCCAAAGCTCCATTTGTTATCATCATTTGATTAAAACTAAACCTTTTTTGGATATAAATGTATTTTTTTGCTTTTGGCGGTTCTCGTGTCATTTCACGCAGACAAAATGTATCAAGCTATAACATAAAACACAATTCAAATATAATTGATGCCGTGGAAGTAAACCCTGGTGACGATGACCTTCTTTATGTGTGTATGGAAGACCAACCGACTCGAATCACCATAACTTAAAGTCATGATCCATGAAAAATTTTTAACCGACTTCGAAAAGGAAGTGGTTCTCAAGACGATTGTTATTGGTGGAATGCGAAAAAAAAACAAATTGGGGGTCTACGATGTAATAATGCAGAATTCGCCCTTAACAAGCAGAACAATAAGCTAAGCTTTAGATACACACACATACCAGGTATTTAGAGAAAGAGACGGAATTAAATATATAGATATATTTACAAATCTAAACATACTTAGCTTCACTCATCATTAGGGTTCCGTACCTCAAAAGGAAAAAACGGAACCCTTATAGGATCACTCGTGTGTCTGTCTGTCTGTCACGGTCAATTTGCTCCGAAAGTACTGCTCTGATTGAATTGAAATTTGGTACATATATTAAGGTTAATGACCCAAACACGGACATGTCACGAAAATATATCATTTTTAATCATGGGGGCCACTTTTTGGGGGTCAACTAGAAAATATATGAAAAAAGTTTGCGAAATATATCGTGTGACATATTAAATGAAAGGACTCACTGTGAGAATTTAAAATATTTTTTTTTTATAATTTTTATATCAATAGTTTTGAAGTTATTTAAGAAAATGGCCAAACTTGACCATCCCCCCCCCCCCCTTATCTCTTAGAATTTTGAAAAACTTTGGAAAATAGTCCTACACCTATAGATTACAGGAGAACCTATAAGAAGTCTGTGCAATAAAGTATAATTGTTTTATTATTTTGTTTTGAACATACGGAACCCTCTCCACGCGAGTCTAACTCGCACTTCTCCGGTTTTTATTTTTGTTTCATACTAGTGAAACGGTCAACCTTAAGATACACGTATCCTTTTTTTCTAAGTCCCAATACAACTAAGTAATAAAGTAAACACGTGTTACCTCGATGCGTAGATGACGTAGCAAACCAACCAACTTGCCAGATCTCTACATTTAACTTTACTAATGTATATTATATAAATAATACATGTACGTCAGTGTGATAAGATAAGCCGCACCGTGCCCCGTATTTCTTAGAAGTAGGACAATAACGAATGTTTTTGTATTCATATTAACGTGTTATTGTTATTTTTTATATAACTTATTCGTATATTATAGAAAGCTGTGAAGTGATAAACATGTATCATAACTATGAATATCAATATGCAGCTATACAAAATAGAGAAAATGGTAAGTCCTCCATCTTACTTAATTTCAATTTACTTGTAGGTAACCAAATTCCTCGTTTAGAAAAAACGAAATATTAAAATTACTGGGTCACTGCCTCGAAACGCGCATAGAAATTGGTGTTAATAGTGAATTTGTGTCCCCATAAATAACGTAACAGTTGGTAACAAGTTGTGATCGCGATTGCTATGCGAGCAATGCAATGACAACCGTTACTTCATCTTGGGCCCCCATCGTCTAAATCAGGGTCTTCAAACTTTTTTAGCGAAGGGCCACACAGCACCTTTGAAAATCTCACGCGGGCCACACGACATGGTCGATCACGGAGTTAAGTAATCTTTTTTCTTGGCCGCTGTCGTCCTTGGGGGGGGGGGGGGGGGTTTACGGTGTATTTACTGGAGCTGGAGCGCTCTTCCGCGGGCCGTAGTTTGGAGACCCCTGGTCTAAATGTATTAATATGGCTCCAAATCGTGGTCATTTTTCTTATCAAACAAATGTGATCAATCCTCCTAGACTTCAAGATGTATGTGCATTGCTAGTAAATAAGAACGAAAACTATGTAAAAAAATAGTATACAATTCAAGTTTTTCATTTGTATTCTACATTTAATATTTACTGCTGATATGTATTTCCTTGTGATAAAAATATGAATCAAATAGTTACATGTCATTTTAATTTGTATTTAAAGATTCAAGGTGAGTCGGATCGGTCGGTTTTCCATACAAATGAAAAGGTCACCACTCGCTTCCACGTCATCATGTTTAAAATGTGCTGTACAATGATTGATGTCATGGAAGCGAATGATGACCCTTTTAGAGAGAACGACCGGCTCGAGTCACCTTAAAGTCATATAAATTGAGCTATTAGATATTTTTATTTTGTTTCATAACTCATAACATAAAGCCAATGCATAAAGCATAAAGATTTTTTAAATTTGTGTAAGTAGTTTATATACCACGAAACACAATTTAAAAAAAATAAAATAAAACACTATCGTCGACCGTAGGCTCAATTAGGGTAAGGGACAGGCAAAACAATGTCCCTTACGCTAATTGAGCCTACAGTTGACGATATTTGAATTTTTGAATATGGAATTGAAAATAAAACCGGTCATGTGCGAGTCGGACTTGCGCACCGAGGGTTCCACACAAAATCGTCAGTAGATACGTGAATAATTCAAGAAAAATTGTATGGTGGGACAAACTTAACTTTGCTCTTGTAAAACTGTTGTCCCCATACATCGACATATGCCGCGGTTAGTTAAGTAGGAGCAAATAAGGTTGTTTTAGGATTTTTGCGAATTTCTAAAAAACGCTGCAGGTTAGGAAAACCGTTTTATTTTTCCTGTAATATTTAGGATAATATTAATAATCGGTAATTATTACAGATTTTTCTGTTCAGTAACTTCGGAGATAATAGGGGGGAATGGTATTTTTTTTAACGTTTTTGGTCTTAAATTAAAAACTTTTTCTACTCCTGTACTGTTATCTGTCTTTTACTTGGTCACGAACACTAATATAAGAACATACATAATATGAGTTCAGAGAAGTCTATACTCTATTCCCCATAACAGCACTAGTGTCGTTATAGCCACTTTACGTTATTGCTAGCAACCACAGACTTCTAAATCTAGGTTAAACTTAGGTCAAGGATTAAGCGCTCAATTTTAACTTTACGGTATAGAAATTATCCGTTCAAGAGAGCTAATGCTGTTAAAGTATACAATGTCATTGAGCGAACAATGCCATTGAGGTAATACAATACCACAAAAAAAAAATAACAATGCGTAACACGAGTAAACCCGGGCGGTCTACCTGGCTCCCCGTTGAATCTGTAAAAGCAAAACGCATTATTATTTTTTTGTTTGAAAGCATTTGCCGCCTTATCATTACGGTCATAGAACCGATAATCCATTGAAAGCTCATAGTATCTCTAAGTCTTTTCTCTACGGAATACGCACTTGCAGACCGTCGGGCGAATGTGAAATGCAAAACAAATTAAGATCGCAGTTATCTATAACGGCATTTACACTTTACTGTCTAGTAAATAGAATCTATAATGTAATGATCTTTCAAGGCAGTTATACTTTATTGACACTATATTCTTGTTATCCTAATTTGAGGTTTACCTCTCAATAGTATTGTATTCTTTAACAGCATTAGCTCTGTTGAACGGATAATTACTATAAAAATGCACAACTACCAACTTAACAAACAATTAAAATCCTACGGCTTTTAAGAAAAACGAAACTTTCTGAACTAAATTCATTGATGCCAACATAAAAACAAAAGTATTTTTAATATATTCACTGCGTTTCAACTTCATTTAAAAAATAAAAAGTTTACCATAGACACATACTGACAGTCATACGTCATATTTGCCTTCTTTGCAGGTTATGCCTTGTTTGTATTTTATATTTTAAAACCTGTCGTAGAAAAAGTATTGTATGCAACGTTGTATAATTAAGTCAAAAAACGCTCATTGCGTCTCTATTTGCGATACTCGCCGCATTCGCGGCTCGTATCGCAACTCACGCAATTCGCATTTTTTGAACCTTCTTATACAACTGTTGCATAAAATACTAATACGTCTACTAAAAAAAATAAAAACGGTTTTGAAATCTTCATATTAAGCCCTTTCATTTGATATCCCACTCGATATATTAGCTCAACTTTTGATTTTCGACATCACATTTCGGTCCCCTTTATAAAAAAATAAAAAAGGTAATAGGATTTTTTTTCTGTTCCATAGGCTCGAATTAGCGGTTTTTAACACTATTCCAAATTTCAAGTCGATAGCATCAGTAGATCCTGAGATATCTAGCTGTGACAGACGGACAGACAGAGTCACACCATAAGGGTTCCTTTTTTACCATGTTGGTACGGAACCCTAAAAATCAGTCGAGTCGGTATTGAAATTTTGCTCCGACATTTCAATTTTACGAAGGTTTTACGTTTGCATCGGAATCGGGGTCGGTTCTACTAATTGTTACAACAAGTTGGCGGTAAAATTGCTAGGTGACTAGGCTACTGACATTTCGCTGTCATGTAAAGTGTAAACCTGACCTGTCATGTGTCAAAAGACAGCCAGGTGATTGCGGTAATGCCAACCAACATACACAACAATAGTTTGGTTCGCAATGGCATTGAAAAGAGATGTCCTATCTTGAGTGTCTTGGTTCTGAAAATTTGTTGGTAAACAATTGTGATTGTGTTTTACAATTTTGATATAATAATTATTATTTTATGGTTATATCATGGTAAACAGTCTAAATCTGATAGAAGACAATGATCAATCTCAATTAAGATAAGATGAGCCACTGAAACTGGATTTACTGAGCTGTGTATGACAAAAATACTATCTGGTACCAGTGCATATTTTGTAAGTGTTTTTTATTTAATCCTTTTCACTAGGTTTATTCAATTGTAAAAAAAATCGTACCTACACTTAACAGCAAATATTATTTTCAGGTACTATAGCGCCAATTAATACTTTATAAATAGTTTTCTATTTTGAAAACTATGTATTATTCATAAAAGTAATAAACTCTAGATTTTTACGTTATTTACTATTTAATAGGCTTTTTTATATTTAAGTTTTGTATGATCTTTTGTTTCGGTGCGCAATAAAAAATATTGTATTCTATTGTACATTTTTGTTAAGTTAATTTTGTAATTAAGATATTGTCTGTTACAGGGGGCAGTAAAATGCATGGATCCTGCAGAGTCATAACATTTTGCCTTCTTACTACAGTCCTGCCAACAATCCTTATAATCATACCACTTTACTTAAGAAATATGAGATATGCCGATGTAATGTATAAGATATCAGATTCCGATGTCATCCAGATTCATAAAGGACAGTCATCAGTTTTTTGTAAAACACACTCTCTAAAAATGAACACATCATTTAATGCATTCCAAATGACTGGTAAGCCTGAGCTATCTTTGGATAAGAAAAAACACATAAGACTTAAGAAATCTTTATCCCTCCCTGATGACACATTGGAGTACTGGGGGTTTTACCTCTTTAAAGGTGCTTCTGTTGAACTCGAAGCGTGTTCCAGGCATGAGGGATCTAAAATATTAGTTGTGAAAGGTGACAAAATACTCAACACTTGTGGTATTCTGGAAGGAAATAAATATAAGAAAGATGCCCCGCATGTTTACAATGAGGAGCATATAATAGTGACTTTAGCTAATCCTGGTGAAAAGAAAGTTCACCCAAAAATTCCTTTATCACAAAAGCCCATGAAAAATAATGAAAATGATTTGGAGGAAAATCAGTTAAGTGGAGACAATTATCTTAACAATAGTAATGCAGCAATGAAACCAAATAATATGACAACTAACATTCAGGACAATCTGGTACAAAAGCAGAATAACATAACACTAACAAGTAATATACGTGAAAAAAGAAATACAAAGAATACACCAGTTCATCAACCCAAGACTGTGCTGGATGCTGGTATAAACCATGGTGGGAATGCCTTCAACAACACAGAGGGACAAGATAAGTCAGTTTCCAGCTTTGAAATGAGTCTACATGAGTGTTATGATAATAACATTGTAATTAACCGTGAGCTACCATTCCAAAATATTTGTAACAGTACAAAATACTTAGCAAAAACTACTACATTAAAAGTAACCCACGATATATTAGTTGATGGATATTACTATTACATATTCTATAGTGATAATGACTTAGTGACGAATAATATTCATGTCATTTTCGATATTTACAAACCTACTTTTCTATATACTAACATGTCTGAATCAAAAGTATGTATCAATAATACAGAATGTGTATTTGATATAGGATTTTTTAGTGATGAGTTAGTTATTGTAGAAGTTCCCACAAAGGATGGGCTTTCCAATGATGATGATTCATCTATTTTGACGTCAGTTTGCCACCCAAGAATGTCTGTTTACATTTTTTTCCCAGTGGCTGTTCTTATGTTGATATTGTTATTTGCGTTTTTATGATACATGTTTCTAGTTTTTATTTATTACCTCTTAGTGAAAACGAACATTTCCAAAAATGTGATATTACTTTATTAGCTTTAAACTATTATTAATTTTCTTGTGATAGTTATTAGTCGATATAATAAGTATATTTATGTAAATAATACTTACTTGTTATTTGAAGATTATTACAAATGTTGCATCAATACCGAGTTTTGTTTTCATTTTACTGTGATAGTGATATATTTTTTTAACAGAAAAATAGTATACAAACTAGGGAATGCCACCCGGGTACCCGAAAACCCATGTACCCGACTTTATTAAGGGTCGGGTAAAACCCGGGTATTTTGACTCGGAACCCGGGTTAAAAAACCTAGTAATTAATAAAAATTATGCATGTATAGTTTTGTTTTAAAGGTAATAAATGATATCTAACATCGGCCGCCTTAAAGCAAACACGAAAAAATATCATCACATGCTGGTTTATCTTACTTAACACGGCCGGCAATACCGGTAAGTTCATTACAACCCGGGTACCCGAAACCCCGGGTAATTGACTTTATTTAGAGTATTACCCGGGTTTCATATTTGACCGGGAATTGCATTCCCTAATATAAACCTTGGCCAGTAAATAAGAAAGCCTCAGATCACATTCGGTTTCTTCGCCTCGGCCGACAATGAATGAGATCTGAGACATTCCTTACTTTACTAGCCTCGGTACGGTATGTAATGTACTACGCCTTGG
The DNA here is from genome assembly GCA_947034925.1 of Eudemis profundana. Lineage (NCBI taxonomy): Eukaryota > Metazoa > Arthropoda > Insecta > Lepidoptera > Tortricidae > Eudemis > Eudemis profundana. The sequence continues at coordinate 17,043,261 of OX344799.1, forward strand.
GTGACAATTGTGGTGGCGTGGCCGTCAGGTTAACAGGACGACAAGAGGTTTTTTGAACTTTACAATCTTTAGCTGGACTGATTACAGCGTGAAGGAAGTAACATAACGTTTTAAAAAACCGATAGTGTGAGCCGGGCTCCCGTACCGAGGAGACCCGAGCCGGTACTACGCAGTATTAGTACATTACACAACTAGGGTGGTAATACAAAGAAAGCCCGAGATCGCAGAAGTTTGCGGCCCGAGCTGCAAGCGAGAGACGTAAATATGCGATCGAGGGCTTTCTTTATTACTTCCCGTGTTGTGTACCTACATCATTTTATGTCTACACTTGGCCAGAAAGGGCCAGGGGGAAAATCCACTTTATGGCCAGGTGTGGCATAAAATAAATATTTAATTCAGGTACCTTTGCTCATTTCAAAATAGGTTCTCGCGCAATCTCGTTCTTTGTTTCGGACAAAAATCGGCACGTAGCACTCGCATTTCCTCTAATAGTTCGGCGTTTACAAATCGAAATATTTATTGTTCCTTAACATAATTCTTCACGTCATTTAATTCTTTGAGTTAATCTCTGATTAAAAAATAAGTTTCTGTCAAAAAATATTTTATGCCACACCTGGCCATAAAGTGACTTTTTCCGCACACTGCGTGTACGGAAAAAGCTGCTTTCTGGCCAAGTGTAGACATGAAATGATGTACACAACACGGGAGGTAATAAAGAAAGCCCTCGATCGCATATTTACATCCCTCCCTTGCAGCTCGGGCCGCAAACATCTGCGATCTCGGCCTTTCTTTGCATTACCACCCTAGTTGTGTAATGTACTAATTATTTACTGCAGTCTGTAACTTTTTTTGTATAATATTGCATTGTCATCTGATAATACATATTCTTGCAAAATTTCAGCTCAATCAGGAATCGGGAAGTGGGTCAAATTGAACTTGCAAGATTTGAGTACAGACATACACAACAGACATCGGGACAGGTGAAACTAAATAAAAGCTTGTAAAAATGTCTAAAAGCATTTAGATAATATTGTGTCTGATTGAATTTCACTATGATTATTGAAGTTTTTTTTAAACGTAACGGCATTACGGCACTTAGAGCAAGATGACGTGTATCAAAACAGTTAACGTTGACGTTGTATAACGTCACGCAAATATTTTTTTTATGTCACACCTGGCCATAAAGTGACTTTTTCCGCACGCTGCGCGTACGGAAAAAGCCGCTTTCTGGCCAAGTGTAGACATAAAATGATGTACACAACACGGAAGGTAATAAAGAAAGCCCTCGATCGCATATTTACGTCCCTCGCTTGCAGCTCGGGCCGCAAACTTCTGCTATCTCGGCCTTTGTATTACCACCCTAGTTGTGTAATGTACTATTAACTACCTCTGATTCACTAGGAAATTCAAGCTATAATAATAATTTTATTTTTGCCGACAACCCTAGCGGTGGGCGTGGCGACCAGAAATAGCATGCGTTGAGTTAGAGCGAGAAGGTAGGTTTCGGCGCATTTTTGTGACTCGAACGTGGGTTTTGTTAGACAGTACGACTTCTGTACGAAGTACTTATTCTGTGTCATAGGCCATATGGACCGCGTTCTGCATGCTGCCGCCAGCTAACTTCTTAATGGAGTCAGACTAGTGTCCTCATTGTCACATGGTCCACTGTTCCGATTCGTCAACATTCCTATTTTGTCCAGTGTTAACTCGTCCACATTCCTTTACCCAACACAGTGCTAACTCGACTACATTCCTATTTTGACCACAGTGTAAACTTGTCAAGAGAACGCTATAATTAGCGAACTAATCGTAGGTAATATGCAACTCGTGATCACCCAAATTCTTTTATAAATTAGGCTCGGGTATTTTTGGCTATTTAAACGCTTATTAAACATTCGTAATTACACGTCTGATAAATGCGGGCGAGTTGGGACTGTGGACCAGATAGCACTGTGGGTTATATTCTCTATTCTGTGACTGTGGTCGATATAGGAAAGTGGGCGAATTAGCACTGTGGGCCACATTGGAAATGTAGACAATATGGGATATTGACGATACTTAAATAAAAGAATGCGGGCGAGTTAAGAACGTGACGATTTAGGAATTGTATGCTGACGACATGGCATTGTGGACGATTTAAAAAGTGACGGGACAGGATTGTGGACGAAGTCGCCCTGAGCCATAAAGAACGTTCCAGATTGCAGGTGTTCGTGGCACAACTGTAGTGAGGGCCATAAATATGCGATCTGGGGCTTTCTATATTACCCCCCGTGGTGGGTACATTTTTCTCTTCCCCTGGGGAAACCCCGACTACTTCCTGAAGTGGACTTTTCTGGTGGTGACAGAAATAGGTCATGGGTGAAGTCAAGTATATGCTGCGTACTGCTCATGCCCAAAATACCAGATTCTCGATATCAGACTCCTGTCTTACTTACCACATTCCCGTTACACTAGATTATATAATCGTTCTTAAGTTACTCAAGGATCTAAATGGATGTAAGTATTATTTTGGGAGTCTGTGGTATACGGAGAATCTGATATGTCGAGAATCTGGTACTCAAACGAGCTAATTTCCTCAGTCAACTGTTTCGGACAGGACGCAGTCACCGCTGGATTTCCGCCTAGGCCTACAAGGCCCCGCGGCCAGCCTAGAGGCCCCAGCGGAGGAGAGGACTCTTCACTCATATAGTGACCGTCTAGACGGCGTACATCGTAAATATATCCAGAATCTAATGCTGCCAATAAATAGCACCGACGAAATACCTAGGTGAAAAAAATAGTACCTACCCTTAACTTTTCGAAATATAAGGCCTGTTCACGGTGTACGCTACCGGGCGTCAAGCTGGCGTACACCGCTTGTTTGTATCTCTGTCCCTCTAGCACAACTGTGACACGCGATGAATGCTACCTATCTCTTTCCACTCAATATCGTGTGACAGTGACAGGTGATGATCTGTCGCGCGAGAAACAAAGACGCGGCCAGTTATGCTAGACGTACTGGAACGGCTTTGTTTTCGGAAACGCTTTATATCTCAAAAAATAGTACCCTGAGACCAAGGACCATTAAAACAAGAGGACTGTCATTCTCCATACAAAAAGCTGTTCCCCGATATTTCAACGCCATCTATGTATAAGATTGGTATAAGAATTATATTATTTACAATTATTCAACTTTGCAAACGTGAAACAGTATATAAATGTTAGATTTTATTTATTATTAGCTGTTTACGAACTAATTGTTACTATATTATGTTTCTTTGTTCAATTATAACATAGTTAAATGTTTAGTTTTTTATCGCCATCTAGTTTTTGCCCGGAAATCCCCTAGCGGTCGGGTTACAATCCAAAGTGTGGAGAATAACAGTCCTCTTGTTTTAATGGTCCTTGCTAAGACACAAAAAATTAATTTCTCTAGCTATCGTAGAAGCCGAGATATTCCATAACTTAACGGTGTACAAAATTTCGCACTGTCAAGCAGGCGTACCCGGGAATTTCACATAAAGACTTCGAATTCCGAAATCAGGTATAATTGGAATATCTCTGCTTCTACAATAGTTAGGGAAATGAAATTTCACGGCCTTACGGTACTATTTTTTTTAGATATAAAGCATTTCCGAAAACAAAGCCGTTCCAGATATACAAGCGGTGTACGCCAGCTTCACGGCCCGGTAGCGTACACCGTGAACAGGCCTTATATTTCGAAAAGTTGTAGGGTACCTACTCATTTTTTCACCTAGGTATTTCGTCGGTACTATGTACTATTCATTGGCAGCATCAGATTCTGGATATCTTTACAGAGTACGCCATCTTGACGGTCACTTCATATAGGAAAGGAGCGTTTTCCAAAAAAAATACCGGGGTAGCTACTTTCTCAAAATATGGACTTTTGAGGTTTTTCTGGCTCAGAATCGTTAGTACATTCGAACCTTATACGTAAAAAAGTGTCCCAAAATTTGTATGGGATTTTTGTCTTTCCACTACGTCACGTTCATACAAACACTATGCAAAATGGTGACGTAATGGAAAAAAAAATTGGGACACTTTTTTTTACGTATAAGGTTCGAAAGTACTAACGATTCTGAGCCAAAATAACCTCACAAGTCCATATTTTGAGAAAGTAGCTACCCCGGTATTTTTTTTGTTAAGCGCTCATAGACCCAAAAGCATGGCTTGTCTTCTCAATGACAAGTGCCCTGGATCTATAAATACGGGCCTGGACGCAGTTACCCGTTAGAATGAGATGAACCGCTATCTCTATTTGGCATACTCACATTCAGCCCCTTTAGACCCCAAGCATTTCGTTCGATTGGTACCATACCTCATTATCAGTGTCTAAAGTAAACGCCATAATTAGGCGAACTAGTTTGACAGATAAAAATGTTGCCAGACTCAGAAAATTAAATAGTCATAGGTAAATATCGATAAAATGTTATGGACAATAATTTGCACGCATCAGGATAGGACAAAATAAATTTATGAAACGTGTAATTCTTCAATCTTATCAAGAATTTATTGTGTCACCATACTTTATTTATTACGTTATAAATTAAGTCACCACTCGAATCTGACGCTTTCTTTATTTTTATTATATCGACAAAACATCACTGGCCTAACTCTAGCAACATTTGTGCTTGTGGAACTGTCAAACTAGTTCACCTAATTATGGCGTTTACTTTAACTGAGGTTTAACTTTGCGGCAGAATTAGTCCAAAGTATTGCTTTTTAACAGATGTTTGCAATTCATCTTTATTAATATTAGTGTACAAAATCCATCCATTGACACGCATCAAAAAGCAATATTTAATGGACGGTATGGTTGCAAACCGTTGCGGTTTATTCATAATTTACACGAGTTTCATGACATGTATACGATTCTCGTGTAGGCCAAGTTCATTCCGAAATAAGTAATGCTTTAGTTTCTGAAAGACCAGGCACTGTTTTTCACATTTTTATTGTAATAAAACCAAAGCCTTTGTAAATAAACTAAATATGTTAATGGTTATCGTAATATATCATATAATATGGATCAAAGGAACCTTAATCGCCATCGCGGCAAAAGACTATTATTGAAAAACAAAATTTATTCCAAAAATATAAATAAAAATCGAAATTAATGTAAAAACCATGTAGAAAACATAGCAGAATGCAATAGCAATAGGGAATTTAGGAAACAACGAGGACCCGTTAATAGAAATTAATGAACTTATAGAGGAAATTTTGATTTATTATTTCCACATAGATGTGTCCAAGTGCGTTTCATAACAGGCTCAGTAGGCAGAAATTCTGGAAAACAAAATTATTTTGTGTTTGAGTACAATCATTCATAGAAATTAAGGTTCCGATCGGGAATGGAGCGCTACATTTATCAAGTACATCAATAACAAATACAATTACGATATTTCATATATTTATTTATCGTATTACAAAAACAGTTACCATATTATGTACAACTGGAAAAAAAAAGTTACAATACATTGTTTCTTTCTTCTAGTACTTTTGTGATTGAAATAGCCTCTCCAGTACCCGATGAGACCTCTCTGCAAGCGGCAGAGAGGCCTGCGCGGAACGGGGGCCATCCGGCCGTGCCGGTCTTATTCTATATATATTAAACTTATATTGATACGTCCTATTATACTATTATACGTTCATTAAATTAACTAAAACGCAAGTAACGGTCCAAATTAAATGAGTTCCAATAAAAAATCGGCACAGCAGTACTTAGGAGGCCTCTCCTAATACTCACACCTTATATATATCGCAATAGAACGCAGGACACAAAGTATGAACCGGGGATTAGTGGCACCTCAGATGAGGTTAGCCACATCGCTGGGCATTTCCGTGATAGTTGTGTGGTAGAAGTCCTCTATGTCCTTCAGTGCTCTCTTGTCTGATTCAGTAACAAAGTTGATGGCAATTCCTTTACGGCCGAAACGACCTCCTCGTCCAATTCTGGAATAAAATCGCCAAGTTAGTAATAATAGTTGTTGTTCACGGATATAACAGAATAGTACATTACACAACTAGGATGGTAATACAAAGAAAGGCCGAGATCGCAGATGTTTGCGGCCCGAGCTGCAAGCGAAGGGCGTAAATATGCGACCGAGGGCTTTCTTTCTCTCCTCCTGACCAACACACTGACAACCTCCCGCGTTGTGTACATCTTTTTATGTCTACACTTGGCTAGAAAGGGACTTTTTCCGTACGCGCAGCGTGCGGAAAAAGCCACTTTATGGCCAGGTGTGGCATAAATTTGATTTCGTCATTTAAAAGGTTACTTTAATAGAGAGAAAATACATTTATTCTTGTATTTTATTAATACAAACTAAATTGGGGTGATAACTAAACAACCAAGCAATAACTACATTGTTAGCAATACATACCGATGGATGTAGTTTTCGCGGTTGGTGGGAAGATCATAATTGATGACGCAAGACACCTGCTGTACGTCAATGCCGCGAGCCAGCAAGTCAGTAGTGATGAGCACACGGGAAGACCCAGTACGGAACTGCCTCATAATGACCTCACGCTCGCGCTGGTCCATGTCACCGTGCATGGCAGACACGGTGAAATCGCGCTCATGCATAGATTCGGTCAGCCAGTCTACCTGTAATGTCAATCACATTTTGTTGACTTTGACTGGCTTAAATTAATCCTTAACTTGACAATGTGCACCACAGTTCACAAACTCTTTGACCATCTTTTTGTATTTTTTTCCAACTCCTATCGCACGTTACTGTCGAATGCCGGCGACGCTTGAATTTTGTATGTTTTGCGAAGTTAAGGGTGAAAGAAATTCTAATTAATAAATTGAATAATTACCTTGCGACGGGTATTGCAGAAAATTACAGCCTGAGCAATGGAGAGTGTATCATACAGATCGCACAGGGTCTCCAATTTCCACTCTTCTATTTCAATGGAGATAAAGAACTGCTTAATACCTTCTAGGGTAAGCTGTAAAAAAAGATAGTTAATTCAAAATGTTAGCCCCACTACATTATTTGAAATAGTGTAAATTATCATTGAGTTATTGGCTACATATTTTAGTTCACATAGGCTTGGAGTTCTCGGGATTTAATTTAATTGTGCTAATGCAATATTAAAACAGTGATCCCTATAAGTTTAAAGTGACCAGTTACAAGGGTGTGACTAGTGACTACATTGTGTTTCAAATATGCAAATATCACTGTACTATAAATGGTGATAGCAGTCTTGCTAAAATAAATGAAGGATTACTTTACACTTATTCACATAACATTTTTTTTATTGAGTATCAAGGTCATTATTGATAACTTTGTAATTGGTTAGTCACATATCAATCAAAGCATAATCATTATTAACACATTCAGTGCCAACCTCCTAAATTTCCATACAAAATGAACCCAATAATAGGGTTCTTTTTCACTTAGCACAAAATAATACAGCTATTTTAGTCCATTGTTGTCTCAAAAAGGTTTTAAAGGGTTGTGATTTTTACAGGCAAAATGACACAGTTCAGTTCAAGTTAACCCAATATGGATGATAGATGCCCATCTAATTAAGCAGAGCAGTACAGCTCCAGGGACCACTTTATATGTGGCAGTTTAGATTAAAAAGTAATCTTATTTGGTTTAATATATTTTTTAAGTTATTCATGATTACTGTTGATACGTGCCCAGATTGTCCAGTTACGTGTACACAAATTTCTCAAAACTTGTTCTCTTACTTCTGCAACCAGTTTAACATTTTTTTATCACAGTCACAGATCTATGATATAACCAACCCTCACGAGGTTAAGATCTGGGTAATAGAACCAGATTTATAACAGTTGATCCACTTTTAAGTTATATAGCACTATATTCTACTGATTTTCAAGAAAAGTGAATCAGAGTTACTGAGCACATTAGACATCACAGAATTTTTATCTGCGTATGTAATGGGGTCTAACATTAAGGACTTCTTAGGCACCATGCTATAACTAGGAAGTGAATAGGAAAAAGCAATAAACTAACCTCCTCCTTTTGCACAAGAATGCGCACCGGCTCTCTCATAAAGCATCGAGACACTTCCAACACATCATCAGGCATGGTAGCAGACAGTAAAATAACTTGGACATCAGCCGACAGCATCTTGAACACGTCATGGATCTGGTCTTTGAATCTGAAAGTAAGTAACACAACATATTCAACCTCAATAATTCACTGCCTTATACCAAATCCATGTCAATGAGAGTAAATTAACATGACTCACCCTCGGGACAACATTTCGTCAGCCTCGTCAAGCACAAACAGCTTAATGGTATTAGCACGGAGGGCACGGCGAGTAATCATGTCGTAGACGCGGCCAGGGGTACCCACCACCACGTGAACACCACTCTCCAGCTGACGAATATCCTCACGTACGTTGGTCCCTCCAATGCAAGCATGGCATTTAGCATTCAAGTGATCACCAAGAGCTATTACCACCTAAAATTGTTCATGATGTTAATATAATAAAATCCCAAACAAGATTAAACACAACACACAATGCCACTCCAAAATAATATCTTGAACTACATCAACGCAAGTTTTCTCACCTTCTGAATCTGCTGGGCCAGCTCTCTGGTCGGAGCCAGAATTAAAGCTTGGCATTCACGAATACTAGTATCAATATGTTGCAGAATTGAAATGGAGAATGTAGCAGTTTTGCCAGTCCCAGACTGGGCCTGGGCTATAACGTCACGTCCTTGGATGCAAGGCATGATAGCGCGTTGCTGGATTGCAGATGGCTTTTCGAAACCATAAGCGTAAATTCCTCGAAGTAATTCTTCTTTTAAATTCATGTCATCAAAGCTTTCCACGACTTGATGCCAGTTGGTGTCCAACGCTCCTTCGGGCTCCATGCCTGGAGGCCCATCGTAACTGACTGGTTCCTTGGATGGCCCATTCTTTGAATCCTCCGGCCAATCTTCTGATCTGTGAAGTAGATTAGCGTTTATGATATACCTGCGATTACAATACATAGGACGAAGACTTATCGGTTTATATTAATAAAACAGTAAGTATGAATTAGCAAAAATCATTAAAATTTCGCATAAGTTGTGCTTCTGTCAAAATGGCATTTTGTCCTTAGCCTTAGCCCAGAATGACAATCAAATATTGAATATACTACAAAATTGCAACTTATTTCGAATTCCTCGTAATGTCTTGGACAATAAAACAAATTACATTATACACGTGCACATTACCGAATTTATAATACATGTTCTCCTGCCAGCGCCATGTTGGCAATCGGCGACCACGAAGGGGCGCAAGTATTGAATAATTGTGCAAAAACTACGCATGTACCAATGCATGATATAATCAGACTTGGAAATTTATATACTGTTACTTAGATAATTAAACAAATAAAGTCTAAATTAACACAGAAAGTCCTCTTACCTTCTTTCAGGTGAATAAGACATGTTCCAATCGCGGTAGCTGAACGGAAAAGAACTAGCAAGGTCAAGTTGAGTTTGATGACCAGAAGCTTTTTTTTTAATGATTGAATAAGCACGGGTTATGGACTCACAAGTAGTGACAATATTTTTGTTATATTTTAAAAGGATTTATTGTATGCTTTAAATTTTGAAAACGTGCTGTATCACAAGGAGATGAGTAATACTAAATAATTGGTTAATAAAACAACGGAAGTACGTCAACGACAAGAAATTTCAATTTGACTTAGAGCGAGACAACACTTTTGAAAACGACATTAGTTAGAGAGAAATAGGTAAATTGGATTTCAAGAAATCTATATATTAGTCTATGGATCACTTCTCAAAAAATTATAGATGTAGATGTGATATTTGTATTTTTTTGGTGATTTAGTTTAAGTACATAAATAATTTTGTAATAATATTTTATTTTATATAAATAGTAATATAACTAACTTATTTTTTGTCCCGAAGTTTAATTGGGCCATCACGATACAACAGCGGATATAATATTATTGATTTCTGAAGTATTTATATCATAGACCTATTTCTATCTTATACTACGGTTATTAGAAATAATGCGGTTTAATTCGTAACAGTGCAGGAAAAGTAAATTTTCAAATATTTCACTAATTACTTTACTACCGCCGCGGTTCAAAGAGAACAATTTAAAAAAAAAGGACAGTGTGTCTATGCCACTTACATGTTCACATTTTGTTAAGTTGGCAGTTGTGTGATTATTTCCTGTTGTGTCTATGATTACGCTGCCATTTTGAAACGGCAGTGCTTAGTGCTTTTTGTTCGTGTGGAGCGTTTGCTCGTTGTGAAGAGTAGATTGTGTAGTAGTCAAGTGCTGTAGGTTTAAATTTAATCGAACTTTCAAAATGAGCTGGCAAGATTACGTCGATAAACAGTTAATGGCATCCAGATGTGTGACAAAAGCAGCGATTGCCGGTCACGATGGAAATCTTTGGGCAAAGTCGGATGGCTTCGAAGTAAGTTTCTGGCAAAGTTACTACGTGTCAGTGATTTGCAGTTAAACCTTATTGTTCTGTGAAAATGTGGTTGGAAGTGCATAGAAAGTGATGGAAGTGCATCAAATTATCTAGTTAAGTAAATGGATGATGAATTTTGTCCGGCTGGTTTGACAAGATGGCGACATGTGGTAGCCTATTGGAAATCTAAATGTGGTTTTTGTCATTTTAGGAAATATAATAATGGTTCTGCGTCTAATTTGGCTAGCGTGAGTTACTAAAATCCAATATATGTCATATTCAGTGATCTCTTCTACATAGATTCAGGTTTTTAATCTGCCGGCCGGCGCGTTAGCACCATCATTTTCGGGAATTCTTGTATTGTTCTCGTTAGAAGCTGTTATTTCAATCAGAGTCATAATTTCCAGTAGAATGTGGTCTAATTGAGCCCAATAGCAATATTGGTATTATACAGAGTGTAGATAAATATTAAGTTTGTCTTTTTTTAGAGTTCATTTTATTGTTTGACCTATAATAAAACGCCCCACAAATTTGACCAGCTTAGCTAATTTCTTGATCTTGAAAAGATACATTTTTCTAATAGGATAATTTAGATATAGGAAAACATGCATCATTTTCCTTCGTTACCAGTGAGGAACAGGTTACTTGGTACTAATAGATGCTTCTTGTTTTAGGTAGATAGGCCTTTTTTATTTAAAATGTCCTCTTTTAACTAGCAGTTAACAGGTCGTCACAAAACTGACGATTAATGTAAAACTCCATATACTTCGCCACCAACTGACAGGTTAGATGGCATTTAAACATAGCTAAAGTTACTGTACATTTTAAAATAAAAATGCCCAGAGATGTCTTATATTATTTTTGAATGGTCATATTGTGAATAAGTGCAGATATCTACTAACTGCAAAATAAACTCCATAATTAGTTACAAAAAAGGCATATGGGCATACATACTCAAAAATAAATGTAACCATTATGCCTATCAGGTGGTAGTACTCTTGGTCTCCACTTTCCTTTAGGTGACACCAAGGTCAAACGCAAACCTAAAATGCACTGAAAATTCTAGAATCTAATGAAGTGTACTATCAGTTAGTTGTAGATTAGCACTGATAACGCCCAAATGACTATGGCTGAGACAGCTGAGAAGGCAGTTGTCAAGCTAACAGATTCAGTAGTTTGTTTCACAAAAACTCTTGCTTCAAAAACAGGAGTGCTACGGATGGAGGTTGATTGAAAACCTAGAGGTATTTCGCTTATTTTCAAGGATATTAATCATGTCAAAAATACTGGCCAATTGAGACAGACTTGAGTAATTTAACTACAAATAAAAAAAAGCACTCAAAAGAATTCCAAATTATTTTGAAATGTGGCAAAGTGGTTGTCTTTGTATTGATTGCACATCAGCAGTATTTTTAGAAGTCGAAGTCTTACTGCTCCAAATCGTTTTCGAATTACCTACACTGTAAAATATTGATTTAACTCATTTGCATCTTCCGAGTTTAGAGATAAATACAA